>CAKXYN010000122.1:4053780-5405040 GCA_935064755.1 Tragelaphus eurycerus | reverse complement strand
CAAGCTGTGGTATATATACACAATGGAGTATTACTCAGCCATTAAAAAGAATACATTTGAATCAGTTCTAAGGAGGTGGATGGAACTGGAGCCTATTATACAGAGTGAAGTAAGCCAGAAACAAAAACACAAATACAGTATACTAACGCATATATATGGAATTTAGAAAGATGGTAAAAAATAACCCTATTTACGAGACAACAAAAGAGACACTGATGTATAGACCAGACTTTTGGACTCTGGGACCGGGAGAGGGTGAGATGATTGGGGAGAATAGCATTGAAATATGTATAATATTATATCTGAAATGTATTAATTGTTCAAACTAAACACTATCATGTTACAATTTGTTCATACTAGATGTTTGTAATGTTTCTGATAATCAATAAAAGAGATTCTTGATCAAAAAAAAAAAAAAAAACAAAAGCAGAGACATTACTTTGCCAAAAAAGGTGTGTCTAGTCAAGGCTATGGTTTTTCCAGTCGTCTTGTATGGATGAGAGTTGGACTGTGAAGAAGGCTGAGCGCCAAAGAATTGATGCTTTTGAACTGTGGTGTTGGAGAAGACTCTTGAGAGTCCCTTGGACTGCAAGGAGATCCAACCAGTCCATTCTGAAGGAGATCAGCCCTGGGATTTCTTTGGAAGGAATGATGCTAAAGCTGAAACTCCAGTATTTTGGCCACCTCATGCGAAGAGTTGACTCATTGGAAAAGACTCTGATGCTGGAAGGGATTGGAGGCAGGAGGAAAAGGGGACAACAGAGGATGAGATGGCTGGATGGCATCACCGATTTGTTGGGCGTGGATCTGAGTGAACTCCAGGGGTTGGTGATGGACAGGGAGGCCTGGTGTGCTACGATTCATCAGGTTGCAAAGAGTCAGACATGACTGAGCAACTGAACTGAACTGAACTGAACTGAGGGTTAATTCTCTGGTAGTCTAGGGTCTTGGAGTCAGTGCTTCCACCCCAAAAGCTCAGTGCTTGATGTCTGGTCAGGAATGAAGATTCCACAAGTGGTTTGTTATGGCATTAAATGAGATTAAAACAAATATCCAAAAATGAGAAACCAAAGGTGAGCCTCAGACAACCGGCAGTTACAAAATCAGGCAAATAATAATTAAAATAATGGAATATACACATGTACATATCTACTCATGAGCAAAGTCAAATGAGTCCAATAAAAATAAAGTACAATAGATTGACCTGGTTTACAAAGGAAATATAAAATTATATTTACCAATTAAGAACAAAACTAACTAAAGCACAAACTGGGAAACAAAACTAAAGCAAAGTGTCAAATGGGGAATAAAGCAATGAAAACAAAGCTAACAAATTTGTTGAGAGGAGAGGAAAGAAAGAAAATATAGATACACAAAGTTATGTACAGGTAGATGAAGAAGATTTATATATTAAAGATTAACTGCAAGGGGAAAAGAGCAGTAGGAAAGGCAAACAAAGGAATACATGTAGAAAAAATATAATAGGATTTAAAAAATTAAAAGTTAAAATTATAAAAAAAGAGAAAAGATTTTAAAAAAAGAAGAAGAAGAAAAAAAAGGAGGAAAAAAAGAAAAACTCCAAAGAACTGCAAAAGCCCAACATAGATGCAGAGGTTTATAACAACAATAAAAAGTGTGACTGCATACACACACACACACACATATATATATATATATATATATACACACCTGTAAGCAAAATCAAAACAGTCCAACAAAAACAAAGTACAGTAATTTGACCCGGTGAACAAAGGAAACCTAAAATTATACCTACCAGAACAAAACTAACTAAAGCACAAACTGGAAAACACAACTAAAGCAAGGTACCAAGTGGGGAATAAAACAATTAAAATTAAATATTAAAATTATAAAATAGAGAAAAGAAAAATGGAAGAAGAAAGAAAAGGAAAAAAAAAAAATTCCACAGAACTGCAAAGGCCCAACATAGAGGCAGATTTATAACAACAATAAAAAGTGTGACTGAATATACACATATACATATACACCCATAAGCAAAATCAAAATAAAAATTATATCTACCAAAACAAAACTAACTAAAGCACAAACTGGAAAACAAAACTAAAGCAAGGTGCCAATTGGGGTATAAAGCAATGAAAATAAAACTAACAAATATGTTGAGAGGAAAGGAAAGAAAGAAAAGAAAGAAAGAATACATATGCAAAGTTAAAGAGAAGTAGATGAAGAAGATTTATATATATATATATAAAAGATTAATTGCAAGAGGAAAAGAACAGTAGGAAAAGCAAACAAAAGAATAAATGTAGAAATAATAATAATATGTTTAAAAAATTAAAATTAAAGAAAGAGGGGGCGGAAAACACCTCTCCAGAACTGCAAAAGCCTGATATAGAGGCAGAGGTTGTTTTTAACAACAATAAAAAATGTGACAGAAAGAAAAGAAAAAAAGGTCAAAAGTTTAGTTAGATTTCATAGTGCCAATAAAATCAACAACTACAACAGAGGGGGAGAAAAAGGGGAAAAAAAGAAAAAAAATCCAAAAGAATCTACAGAACCTGTCAAAACATAAGAATAATAAATGTTTTTCTTGAATCACTGCTGTCAGAGTCCTTTTCCGAGCTGGGAGTCACAGTCCACTTCACCTCCCTAGGATGCCCTCTAACACTGTGCTGATCTCTGGACCTACTGTGAAGGCAGTTCAGATGCTAATCTGCTCCTATTCCTCTGTGTTCTTGCCTCCAATGTCCACAGCTATCAGAACCAGTGCATTTTCTTTCGTGGGAGCTCTCAGTGACCATTTATATATTCCACAGACTCTGTCTAGTTGATTGTGTGGATTTAATCTGCAGCTTATACAGCTGGTGGGAGGGTTTTGGGTTTTCTTCCTTGGTTACACTGCCCCTGGGTTTCAATTGTGGTTTTATTTCCACCTCTGGATATGGGTCGTATACTGGGGTTTGCTCCTGAGGCTGCCCTGGAGGACTTGGATTTGCCCCTGTGAGGGCCAGGTGTGTATAGGTGGTGCAGTTGCTTGAGTCACAGGGGTACTGGTAGCACCAGGTACTCAGGGGAGTTGGCAGCTAGGGCAGCAGGAACTATAGTGCTCTAGAAGGGTATGGCAACCAGTATTGGCCAATACGCTCCAGTATTTTTGCCTGGAGAACCCTCCTCCCTGACAGAGAAGCCTGGCAGGCCACAGTTCACAGAGTCTCAACAAGTCGGACACTATCCAAGGGATCCTGTGCGCATAGGCACAAGACGTTTTTTGCCTGAGGCAGCTCTGCTCCAGTGAGAGGTGAGCGTGAAGGTAGCACAGCTGCTTGGCTTCAGGGGGCCCTGGCAGCGCCAGCTGTGCAGGGACACAGACTGCCTCTGCCACAGGAGTTATAGCCCTATCAGAGTCTTTTTTTCAGCCTCTTGTAGCTGGCGATCAGAAGGCTCTTCCGCCAGTCTTTCACTGTAGCTCCACCCGTTCAGGCGCTTAGAGGGTTTCCTTGGCTGGGATCCTTCTCTGTTGTTCAGTGCATCAGGCACATAGAGAGGCCCCCTGCCTGCTTGCCAGGTACTTAAAGGGGCATCTTGGGTGGGGTCCTACTCTGCGGTTCAGCGCATCAGGCTTTTGATGGGCCAGCCTCTCTATTGTTCAGCTGCCAATCATGGCATGTTGGGGGAGAGACGCTATGGTGATGGCTCCACCCACTACGTGTGACTCAGCACTATCGCCTAGCTCCCATGGCTGACTGGCTTTCCTCCACAGGCACTTCCCACCACAATCTCTTCCCTCACATCTCCTTGATCTGTCTCTCCACAGTCAACAGCAGCCCTTGCCCTGGGGTTGCTCCACAATCCCTAAACTAGCTCCCAGCCACCGCACTGTCTAGAGTATGCATGGCTGTGGCAAGGACTGTCTGATTCTCATCCTATCTAGGCTGCCACAGATCAGCTGCTTCCCTCTCAGCATTTCTCCTCTGACTCAGATAATTGCTCAGTGTGGGGTTGGGACCCTTGCTTCAGTTCCCCTCCCCGCCGGGGCAGGTCCAGTCCTACTAACACTCCTGTTTTCCCCCTAGTTCCTTCATCTTAGCGAGTTTTGTGTGGGTCTTTATATTCTTTTCTGCTGGTCAGGTATTCCTGTCCACTCTCAGCTGGTGTTCTGCACTCACTTCTGTGTCTGAAGGTGTATCCTTGGTGTATCCATGGAGAGAGATATATTCCACGTCTACCTACTCCTCTGCCATCTTGTTCTTCCTTGGAAACATATGCTGGTTTCCCAATGGCTTGGGAGCAGAGGCAGTCTTTTCCTTCAGGTAGTCTGTGCCAAGTCTTAGGGTGGTCTACATGATAGCATTTCTCAGGCATCTTCAAAGCAGATTTTGGTCATGACAGAGAACTTGCATTTTGTTAGAGGACTGGCTTTTAAAGGCTTTGCCCTTGCCAAGAACAGCACTCAGACAACTACAGGCCATCGGTGGTCTGTGGCAATCAATGTAACAGGGTTCCCTTTGCCCCCCAGAAAGAAGTCAGCAAGTATCTGAAGACTTCCCTGAAAAAAAAATTCAAACTTGATTAAATGAAGTGGAAAACAAAGAGGTGAGTGATACTTTTAGAAAGGTTTACAAAAATAAAAGGGACGAATACAAATAACTCTGAAAGAAAGGCATAAAGTACCCTAGAGAAAACCCTCCGCACTGATTATGAATAGTACTTTTTTAAAGCAGCGGTTCCATTTGGTTGGAGTGCTTCAGCTTGTTTCATTGGGATTGGGGTGGTCCAAGAAAGGGAAGGGCCTCCGCATTTCAAAGCTGGATGGGGGTGTAAGGAGCATGACTCCAGTTGAGGGAACAAGCAAAAACAACATGGATTTACAATGCGCTAATCCTACATATAGACCCTACCCAGATGCCATGCCTGAATTAAATTAGGATGGAAATTTTTGCTCTGCTCCGTTCACTGCAACTCATCTGTGTGGGGCATTTAAAGTATATGTCTGGCAGATGTGTTGGGACTATTATTAAGTTATTTAGTGAATATATAAAATCTATTTGTAAAATACTAAACTTAATATTCTTGCCAGTAATTCACATATCATCCACTAAACTGGAGTGGAGACATGATATTGTGTCCTTTATAAGCTTTCTCCCCTTAGAGGCTCAGCCAGAGGTCTCTGCATGTGTTATAAAGGCCTCCAGTCTCCACTGTATGAATCTGCTCCTTCTCACCTGCATAGTGCTTTTGCCAACCTGTTTCAGATCCTTGTCTTACTCTCCACCTTGGTATTGATGCTATGGATTTTCTCTTACCTTCTGTACCATCTTCGCTTAGAGAAAACATTTCAGTTACCATTTTCTCTGCTCCTTGCAGCTAAAGGTCAGTTTTGTCCTAAGATCAGTCAAAATCCCACAGATCCAGATTTAAAGCAGAAACTTGGCCATTCAAACAGGGGAAGATGCTGCATCATTACACATTGCTTAAAATAGGCAGTTTGTATGAAACTTCTGTGTGCTGATATTTGCCCAGTTTTCATCTTTTTCGCCTACAAATTTGGCGGGCGGTGGAGGGGGGATGTGTGTGTGGTGTGTGTGCAAGAATCCCCTTACTCCCTGAAATCAGAGTTCTTTTTTGTCCTTAATCTCCCCTTTTTATTCCCATTGCATTACAATTTCATTAGCCTGGATCCCCTCTGAGTAGATGTCTGGTATTGTGTCTTGGTTTTGAGAAGTAGAAAAAGAAGTATGAGAAACAGCTTCTCTCAAATGTAGCCCTCTTGTGGTTTACTTTCCACACCAAAGGCAGATTCCTCTCCAGGTATGAGCATGTGAACCAGAATATCATCTTCCCACGACTGAGTGTTGAAGTACTTTTGTAACTTACTGAGTCATCATTGGTAATTTCATATGTGATGTTCTTACTTAAGGACACAGAGATGCTGAAGATTGTTGCCAACTAGCTTCTGTGCACTTAGCGTTTTTTTGTCATACTCAACGGAGGGCACCCTGCAAGTGTTCAAAAAATGTTGACCCCCCTTTTGTGTCTTCCATTTATGTTTTTCTTATTTTCTCATTTCTTTTGCTGCCTGGAAAAGATATATGGTCTTATAATAACAATTATATTATTGTTATTTCCATTTGCACAAGTTTTCATCTTTTCTCCTTTCTTTCCCATGCCCCTCCTTCCTCAGGTGTCTCTCTGGCTTGAAGAGATTCCTTCTATACAGACCTGTGTTGTTCAGAATGGCAGCCACAGGCACCATATAACTAAAAGCAGTGGACACATGGTGAGTTCGCTTTGCAATAAGCTGTCATGTGAAATGTGTACTAGATTTCAAAGATTTAGTGGGAAAAGAGTGGTAACTATCTCACTAATAGTTTTTATATTGATTATGCATTGAAATGATAATATTTGAGATGTGTTGGATTAAATAATATATATTAAAATTAATTTTGTCTATTTCTGCTTACTGTTTGGGCTTCCCTGTTGGCGCTAGTGGTAAAGAACTTACCTGCCAGTTCAGGAGACATAAGAGAGGTGGGTTTGATCCCTGGGTCGGGAAGATCCCCTGCAGAAGGGCACAGAAACCCACTCCAGTATTTTTGCCTGGAGAATCCCACGGACGGAGGAGCCTGACAGGCTACATACAGTACATGGGGTTGCAAAGAGTCAGACACGACTGAAGCAACTTAGCATGCTTCCTGTTTAAAAAATTTCTATATGTGTCTAACATTTCATTTCTACTATAAAGTGCTGATTTAGACTGTGTGTAGGTAGTCTTTTTGGCACTAGGAGAAAGATCTACATACGTAGAAGGCATAAGGTTGTGTTGCTCAGCCACTGGCAAATGTCATTTACATAACATTTGTTTTTGGCTTATATAGACCTACACCTGAAAAAGATTCAACATTATTCATTAAAATGTGGTCTTCACTATTATTTTCTGAGAGGGGGTAAATATATGTCTACATTCGAAAAATGAGTGTTCTTTCTATTCTATCTTTGGTATGTTCTCCCTCGCTGAAGATTTTGTTGATCTTTGCTAACTGTATTATGTATTAGGAGAACAGTAAAAATACTACTTATCTGAAACAGCGTATGTCTTCTCACCACCTTGAGTGATCATGTTGTCCATTCTTTGGAAATACTGCTCCTGAGGGAAAACTAAAACCGCGACTAGACGCAGTCAACAGCGTACAGCTTTTTGTAAGCTACAGTTACTTTGACAGGTCAAAGAGTATCAAAGTTTAAATCTGTGGAGTGATAAGCTAGTATGGAGAAAAAAGTACAATTAAATTGGTTGACACAAGTTTCAGTTTTTCTTAAAAATCCAGATTGCTTTATCAAAACTGTTAAGATTTAAATGGAAAGATTCTCACAAATAAACTTCATAGAGATTGAGGTTTTCAAATATCTTTGCTACCACCTAGTTGGGTGAATTATGTCATCACAGAATTTAACTCCTTTATGCTTTATTATCTGATTTAAAGCTTCATTTACTTCTTTAACTGGGGGTAATATCTGTTTTATTCAGGAAGAACAATGTATTGAGCAAAAAAAGCAAACCATTAATAACAGCAATTCAAGGAGGAAGGACATGGTTGTTAGGTATAAATACAAGCTATGAACCATAACTTTTGAATTTGTTCTCTGAGAAGCAAGTTTGCAAACTACTGATCTTGAATAAGTGGGTGAGAATCAAAAGAAATATTCTCAGTGTATATATTGGAGGGGGAGGAAAGATGATGAGGTGGTTAATAAGGGAAGACGGGTTTCCTTTGTATCTCAGTCGGTAAAGAGTCTGCCTGCAATGCAGGAGACCTGGGTTCAATTTCTGGGTCAGAAAGATCCCCTGGAGAAGGAAACGGCAACCCACTCCAGTACTCTTGCCTAGTGAATCCTATGAACAGAGGAGCCTGGCAGGCTACAGTCTATAAGAGTCAGGCATGACTGGGCAACTAAGCATATAAGCGTTAAACAGATTTTAAAACATACTAATTAAGACATTGTGGACCTTCAAGAACATAGAAATCACTGGAACAAATAAATAGCCCAGAAATTAGGCAAACAGTTCAGTAGGAAAAAAAATAGGCTTTTTAGCCAATGGTTCTGACACAACTGGATCTCAACATGCAAAAGAATGAAGTAGGACCTGTACCACACACCATATATAAATTAACTCAAAATAGAACTTAAATGAAATAATGAAAACTACAGCACTTTTGGAAGAAAACTAGACATAATTTTTGTTACCTTGGATTAGGCAATAGTTTCTTTAAAATGACACCAAAAGCATAAACAAAGGAAACATAGATAAATCAGTCTTCATTAAATCAAAACAAAGCAAAACCACTTTTGTGCTTCAAAGGACACCATTAAGAAGGTGAATTGGCAAGCAGTTCCCTAATAAGGACTTGCAGCCAGAATTTGTAAGTAAATCTTCTGACTTAAATACAAAAAAATAACTGAACTGAAAAATAAGTAGAAGATTTGCACAGACATTTCCTCAAAGAAGATATACAAATAGCCAATAAGCATATGAAAATATGCTTACCATCATTAGTCATTATAGCAGTACACATCAAAAGCACAACGAAATACTACTTCATACCCACTTGCGTGGATGTAATGAAAAAAGACAGACAATAACAAATGTTCAGGAAGCTGAGGAGAAACTGGAACTGTTATACATCGCTGGTGGGAATGCAAAATGGTGCAGTTCCTTTGGTTTGCAGTTCGGCAGTTCCTTGAAGAGTTAAACACAGAGTTACCACATGACCCAGACATTCCACTCCTAAATATATATCCAGGAGAAAAAAACAATGTGTCCACACAAAAACACATTAATGTTCATAACTGAATTATTCACAGTAGCCCCAAAGTAGCCCTAACCCAAATATTCATAAAGTAGTAAGTGGTTAATGAAAATGTGGTATGTCCATATATTAGAATATTATTTGATCATAAAATAGAATGTAATACTCGTGCATGTGACAACATAAATGACCATTGAAAACAAATGAAAGAAATCAATCATTAAAGGCCACATATTGTAGCCTATTTATATGAAATGTTCAGAATAGGAAAACTCATAGAGACAAAAAGTAGATTAGTGGTTACCCAAGGCTAGGGGAGGGAGGATGAGCAGTCTTGCTAACAAGTAGGTGCTTCTTTTTGGGTGATGAAAATATTCTGGAATTAGGTGGCAATAGTGCCACAACTTTGGGAATACAAGAAAACTACTGAATTGTGAATATTAGTGTGAATTATGTTTCAACAAACTCATTATTAAAAATTAACTAGTTTATATAAATGACTACCATATAATTGAGATATTATAGAACAGTAAAGAAAGGAAAGATGATTTAATAAACAGGGTGATGGACAGGGAGGCCTGGCATGCTGCGATTCATGGGGTCGCAATGAGTTGGGCACGACTGAGCAACTGAACTGAACTGATTGAGACTATTTACAATTTTGAAAAAGTACTAAATTTACATCTATACTGTGCTTCAAAGTGAATTTTAGAGGAATTAAGGATTTAAATATTAAGACAATCATCAGATCAGATCAGATCAGTCGCTCAGTCGTGTCCGACTCTTTGCGACCCCATGAATCGCAGCACGCCAGGCCTCCCTGTCCATCACCAGCTCCCGGAGGTCACTCAGACTCGCATCCATCAAGTCAGTGATGCCATCCAGCCATCTCATCCTCTGTCGTCCCCTTCTCCTCCTGCCCCCAATCCCTCCCAGCATCAGAGTCTTCTCCAATGAGTCAACTCTTTGCATGAGGTGGCCAAAATACTGGAGTTTCAGCTTTAGCATCATTCCTTCCAAAGAAATTCCAGGATTGATCTCCTTCAGAATGGACTGGTTGGATCTCCTTGCAGTCCAAGGGACTCTCAAGAGTCTTCTCCAACACCACACTTCAAAAGCATCAATTCTTCGGCGCTCAGCCTTCTTCACAGTCCAGCTCTCACATCCATACATGACCACAGGAAAGACCATAACCTTGACTAGGCGAACCTTTGTTGGTAAAGTAATGTCTCTGCTTTTGAATATGCTATCTAGGTTGGTCATAACTTTCCTTCCAAGGAGCAAGCGTCTTTTAATTTCATGGCTGCAGTCACCATCTGCAGTGATTTTGGAGCCCAGAAAAACAAAGTCTGACACTGTTTCCACTGTTTCCCCATCTATTTCCCATGCAGTGATGGGACCAGATGCCATGATCTTCGTTTTCTGAATGTTGAGCTTTAAGCCAACCTTTTCACTCTCTACTTTCACTTTCATCAAGAGGCTTTTTAGCCCCTCTTCACTTTCTGCCATAAGAGTGGTGTCATCTGCATATCTGAGGTTATTGATATTTCTCCCGGCAATCTTGATTCCAGCTTGTGTTTCTTCCAGTCCAGCATTTCTCATGATGTACTCTGCATATAAGTTAAACAAACATGATGACAATATGCAGCCTTGACGTACTCCTTTTCCTATTTGGAACCAGTCTGTTGTTCCATGACCAGTTCTAACTGTTGCTTCCTGACCTGCATACAGATTTCTTAAGAGGCAGATCAGGTGGTCTGGTATTCCCATCTCTTTCAGAATTTTCCATAGTTTATTGTGATCCACACAGTCAAAGGCTTTGGCATAGTCAATAAAGCAGAAATAGATGTTTTTCTGGAACTCTCTTGCTTTTTCCATGATCCAGCGGATGTTGGCAATTTGATCTCTGGTTCCTCTGCCTTTTCTAAAACCAGCTTGAACATCAGGAAGTTCACGGTTCACATATTGCTGAAGCCTGGCTTGGAGAATTTTGAGCATTACTTTACTAGCGTGTGAGATGAGTGCAATTGTTCGGTAGTTTGAGCACTCCTTGGCATTGCCTTTCTTTGGGATTGGGATGAAAACTGACCTTTTCCAATCTTGTGGCCACTGCTGAGTTTTCCAAATTTGCTGGCATATTGAGTGTAGCACTTTCACAGCATCATCATTCAGGACTTGGAATAGCTCCACTGGAATTCCATCACCTCCACTAGCTTTGTTCGTAGTGATGCTTTCTAAGGCCCATTTGACTTCACATTCCAAGATGTCTGGCTCTAGGTCAGTGATCACATCATCATGATTATCTGGGTCTTGAAGCTCTTTTTTGTACAGTTCTTCTGTGTATTCTTGTAATCATAGAGAAGACAAAACAAGAAGGTAGAACTAAATATTTATTAGATATTATATATGAAGGTAAAATAAATTTCTACAGTTAGAAACAACAGAAGAAACTATATCAGTTGTTTTTCAGAAGAAACAACAAATCAAATTCTCAACACAAGTGGCCATATTAAAATTAAATAAGTAAAAATTAAGAACTATATAATATAAATTTTAAAAACACTAATAAAAAGGAAAATGAATTGGCAAAGAACATACTGCAAAGATATGACTGACAAAGGTTAATACTTTTATTTTAGAAAAAATTAGTTTTATAAGATATAAAATAAAAATAGGGCTGAGGAAACAAACAGATATCTCACAAAGGAAAAAGTCATTCAATTTAAGGCAGGATAAAAGTTATGGAATAATGTTTGTTGTAAAAAGATTATGTATCTGCAGAGAAAGGAAATATCCATTCAGTCTGGAGGAGAAAAAGAGTAAGGGGTTCATTGGAAGGACTGATGTTGAAGCTGAAACTCCAATATTTGGCCACCTGATGTGAAGAACTGACTCATTTGAAAAGACCCTGATGCTGGGAAAGATTGAGAGCAGGAGGAGAAGGGGACGACAGAGGGTGAGATGGTTGGATGGCATCACCGACTCAATGGACATGGGTTTAAGTAAACTCTGGGAGTCGGTGATAGACAGGGAGGCCTGGTGGGCTGCAGTCCATGGGGTCACAAAGAGTCAGACATGACTGAGCAACTGAACTGAAGTGAAACTGAATGTAATTAAAGGGCTTCTCAGGTGGCGCTAGTGGTAAAGAACCCACCTGCCAGTGCAGGAGATGTAAGAAATGCAGGTTTGATCCCTGGAGGAGGACATGGCAACTCACTCCAATATTCTTGCCTGGAGAATCCCATGGACAAAGGATTAAAATTTGGAAGAATACTCATTCATGCATGTAATCAAAGATATGTACTTTAAATTAATAATTACCCTTTCTCCTTCTATCAAGTTAGCAAATATTAAACATTTTAAAGATAGTATGAAGGAAAAGCAAAAGTAGTATATTCTCAAGCATGGACAATACAGTGTTATTAAAAATATTGCTTCTGGTTTTGGAGTAAGTCAGAATTAACCTACAAGCTGCATAATCTTGACTAACTAATACGATCTCTGAATCTATATTTTAAGTATAAAATGGTGATAATCTTCACTTTGTAGCATTGATATGCAGACTAATGTATACATGCAAAAAATCTAGCTTAGTGCTTGGCATATAATAACAATAACCACCATTATTCATGTAAATTAATAAGAAAGAAATTTAGCAACAAGTATCAAGATTCATAACATGTTTATATTAATTTATCCATTAATTTTACTTCTGACAACATAAATTCTAGGGAAATAAATACTAAGAAGAGGGAAACAATATGCACAAAACTTTTTTTATGTTATCTAGAACAGGAAATGATGTTCCATAAGAGAAGAATAGGTCAATTACGGTGCTACCGGTCACTGGGTGAAAGGGTAATGTAGCTGTCATGAGGAATAATAGATTACATAGCTTTCTTTTTTTGAAAAAATGATACTTCTGTGCATAAAAGGACATAATCAACAATGAAAAAGCAACCTATGGAATGGGAAAAATATCTAAAATCATATATCTGATAAAGGATTAATATTCAGAATATATCAAGAACTCCTACAACTCAATAACAGAAAGACAAATAATCTGATTTAAAAAATAGGCAAAGACTGGAATAGTCATTTCTCCAAAGGTGATATACAGATGGTCAACAAACATGTGAAAAGATGCTCTACATTACTAATCATGAGGAAAATGCAAATAAAACCCACAATGATGTATCTGTTTATACTTGTCAGAATGCTATGCTATGCTAAGTCACTTCAGTCGTGTCCGACTCTGTGCAACCCCATAGACGGCAGCCCACCAGGCTTCCCCGTCCCTGTGATTCTCCAGGCAAGAACACTGGAGTGGGTTGCCATTTCCTTCTCCAATGCATAAAAGTGAAAAGTGAAAGTGAAGTCACTCAGTCATGTCTGACTTAGCGACCCCATGGTCTGCAGCCTACCAGGCTCCTCTGTCCGTGGGATTTTCCAGGCAAAAGTACTGGAGTGGGGTGCCATTGCCTTCTCTGGCTTGTCAGAATAACTATCATCAAAAAGACAAGAGATAGAAAGTGTTGGCAAGAATGTGGAGAAATTAGAAACTTTACACACTGTTGCATACAAGAAATGTAAAACGGTACAGCTGCTATGGAAAACAGTATGAAGCTTCCTCAGAAAATTAAAAAAAGAACTAACATGTGATTCAGCAATTCTACTTCTGGGTGTGTATCCAAAAGAAGAGGAAGCAGGATCTTGAAGAGATATTTGTCCCCCCATATTTGTTGCAGCATTATTCAAACTAAGTGTTCATCAATGGATGAATGGATAAAGAAAATATTGTACACACACACACAAACACACACACACAGACGGGAAATATTACTCAGCTTTAAAAAGGAAGAAAATCCTGTCACATTCTATAACATGGATGAAATGTAAGGACATTATGGTAAGTGAAAAAAAGCCAGTCACAAAAAGGCAAATACTGTATGTTTCTACTTATATAAAGTATCTAAAGTACTCAAATTCATAGACACAGAGAGGAAAATGGTCACAGGAGCTGAGAGAATGCATAAATGGAGCCTTGTTTAATGGTCACCCATTGGTGATGCGTGTGTGTTCAGTTGTGTTCCATTCTTTGCGACTCCATGGACTGTAGCCCTCCAACCTCCTCCATCCATGGAATGTTCCAGGCAAGAATACTGGAGTGGGTTATCTTTTCTTCCAGGGGATCTTCCAGACCCATGGATCCAACCCAAGTCTCTTGTGTCTCCTGCATGAGCACACAGATTCTTTACCACTGAGCCACCTAGGAAGCCTGTTTAGTGGGTACAACTTTCAGTTTTGCAAGATTACAAGGTTCTGGAGCTCTGTGGCACAACAAAGTGAATGTACTGAACTGTACACTAAAAATTAGTTGAGATGGTAAATTTTACGCTATATGATTTTCCCCACAATTTTAAAAGATCACTTTTGTGAATAATAAATATGAATCGAGAGCTTTTCATCATGCTGGTGCTGCAGTCTGAGGGGAGAAGACTCAAAGAAGTAAAGGCCAGATGGACCCTACCGGGCCATCTGAAAGGATCATTGTTGAAAATTTTAAAGCAAAGATATAGATCTGCTGCTGTCCTCATTAGCATACTGGTAAGTATCTCTGCCTGTCACATAGGAGACCAGAGTTTGATTCCCGACAGGGAGGCAAAACACCCTTTGGGCTTCCCCAGTGGCTCAGCAGTGAAGAAACCACCTGCAATGCTGGAGACATAGGAGACGCAGGTTCAATTCCTGGGTCAGGAAGATGCCCTGGAGAAGGACATGGCAACCCACTCCAGTATTCTTGCCTGGAGAATTCCATTGACAGAGAAGCCTGGTGGGGTTGTAGTCCACGAGGTAGCACAGAGTCAGACATGCCTGAAGCTACTGAGCATGAGCACATACATCTATTCCATTTACATTTAGAAAATATTGATCTGACTGCAGTGTGGAAAATGGATTCCGTTCAGTTCAGTTGCTCAGTCATGTCTGACTCTTTGTGACCCCATGAATTGCAGCACGCCAGGCCTCCCTGTCCATCACACACTCCCGGAGTTCATTCAGACTCACGTTCATTGAGTCAGTGATGCCATTCAGCCATCTCATCCTCTGTCGTCCCCTTCTCCTCCTGCCCCCAATCCCTCCCAGCATCAGAGTCTTTTCCAATGAGTCAACTCTTCACATGAGGTGGCCAAAGTACTGGAGTTTCAGCTTTAGCATCATTCCTTCCAAAGAAATCCCAGGGCTGATCTCCTTTAGGATGGACTGGATGGATCTCCTTGCAGTCCAAGGGACTCTCAAGAGTCTTCTCCAACATCACAGTTCAAAAGCACCAATTCTTCAGTGCTCAGCCTTCTTCACAGTCCAGCTCTCACATCCATACATGACTACTGGAAAAACCATAGCTTTGACTAGGTGAACCTTTGTTGGCAAAGTAATGTCTCTGCTTTTGAATATGCTATCTAGGTTGATCATAACTTTTCTTCCAAGGAGTAAGCGTCTTTTAATTTCATGGCTGCAGTCATCATCTGCAGTGATTTTGGAGCCCAGAAAAATAAAGTCTGACACTGTTTCCACTGTTTCCCCATCTATTTCCCATGAAGTGATGGGACCAGATGCCATGATCTTCGTTTTCTGAATGTTGAGCTTTAAGCCAACTTTTTCACTCTCCTCTTTCACTTTCATCAAGAGGCTTTTGAGTTCCTCTTCACTTTCTGCCATAAGGGTGGTATCATCTGCATATCTGAGGTTATTGATATTTCTCCCGGCAATCTTGATTCCAGCTTGTGCTTCTTCCAGTCCAGCGTTTCTCGTGATGTACTCTGCATATGAGTTAAATAAACAGGGTGACAATATACAGCCTTGACGTACTCCTTTTCCTATTTGGAACCAGTCTGTTGTTCCATGTCCAGTTCTAACTATTGCTTTCTGACCTGCATATAGGTTTCTCAAGAGGCAGGTCAGGTGGTCTGGTATTCCCATCTCTTTCAGAATTTTCCACAGTTTATTGTGATCCACACAGTCAAGGGCTTTGGTATAGTCAATAAAGCAGAAATAGATATTTTTTGGAACTCTCTTGCTTTTTCAATGATCTAGTGGATGTTGGCAATTTGATCTCTGGTTCCTCTGCCTTGTCTAAAACCAGCTTGAACATCAGGAAGTTCACAGTTCACGTATTGCTTAAGCCTGGTTTGGAGAATTTTGAGCATTACTTTACTAGCGTGTGTAGATGAATATAAAACTGTATGCAAAAACACGCATATGAAGGAGAAAACTAAAGGGAATAAGCTAATGGCTGTTTTTCTTCCAATAAAAGAAAATTCTTGTCTTCTATAATTATTAAAGTTGGTGAACCGAAAAGCTACACAATTTTGAAATGTATAACAGAGGGATAGGCTTGTTTAATCCCCTTTTCTTGCCTGGCCCACCTCTCAGGTTATGGCAACTGAAGTTCAGTTCAAAGGCTGAGTGTCTCCTGTGCTGCCACCTAGTGGCAACTCCCAGGCTAACAACAGAATTCAAGATTACACCAATAACATTTTGTTTCATGTCAAATAACCACAGCACAATCTAGGAACAGAGTTGAAAGTATTCTAGTAACCTTAAAATATGTCTCTTTAATGTTAGTCTTTATTGCAAGTAGTTAGATAGTGAACATTTTTGTGACCTCTTTAAATCTCTTCTAGATCTCTTTTAGGTGGTTTAAATGGGGCGGGGCATGTTTGAAATTTTATATTAACACAGAAATATTCGTGATGAAAAATTCTGTTGATCTGGGTTTTTTTAAATGTCAATATTTAATAAATATGACACTAGAGGTTTTATAAATGACAGATGATCTTTAGATATAGGTATTTTTAAGTTGGCAAATTTAATATTTTCTTTGCCAGTTTGTTATTTTGCAATAAGAAACTTCCTAAAGAAGATGATCAGATAATTCTCAGGGACCAAAAATGGTATACATTGAGATTCAGAAAACATAATATTTTAATGTAAGAAAATTCATGGTGTTTCTTAATTTATAAACTTTAAATAAAAATAGTATAAAGTATTGTAACCCATAATTTAAGGCTATTTTTTTTAATCAATGGGAAATATTAATTTTTTCAGAAGAAAACAATATTAATAGACAGCAAATCAATGTAAGCTATTTTAAAATCTTACCTTATGTTTCTGGGTTTCTCTTGTTTCTTATTCCTGTTTATCAGTTGTAAAGACTAGGTAGCAAACTTCTCTGCTATTTAAGTTGGTGTCTCAACTTATGAATGGATTCATATTTTTGTGAAAAACAGAAAGGGGCTTTGGATTTAGATTGCCTGCTCCCAATTCAATGATTTTTCTAGGCACGTGTCTCTTGGACCAATGACTCTAACAATCCTCATCTGAAGAATGAGATTAAAAACCCCTACCAGTTCATAGAGGTTTTGAAGGGTTAAATGAAATAATGCATACAAGGTCCTTACAGTGCAGACACTTACGTTCATAGGAAATGCTCAAAGATCTTAACTACCATTATTGCAAATGAAAATAATCTATGCTAATGAAACAAGTCTATGACTATCAAAACATCATGACTCAAGTATCTCCCACCATATCAGTGGTGTGATTAAAAAAAAAAAATTGTGTGTGTATGTTTGTATGTGTGTATTGACTGATTGACACCTGCCTCTAGTAACTTGCATTTAGGAATTGTTATTTTGAAGAAACAGTGAACATGTATAGACATCAGGGTCTGTTCTTCCTTAGATAGCGATCTGAATACAAAGCATTCAGAATAGAAATGAGAAAATGAACTTGACCCAGAGTAAGACATGTTCTAAAATTTTAATGTAAAAGATATAAGAATAATTCAAATACTACCTAAATGTATTCCTACTCCAAAATATTTGAAACTACTTGTACATCAGAGTTTATTAAGTAAAGTTTTAGTAACACTTGAATTAAGCATTTTTTTATTAAAATGTAATAATTATTTTAATAAACAAGTCCTTAAATGCCATTTAAGGTTTCTTAAACCATTGATTATTGCTTACCCTGTGGTTTAACTGGAGAAACAGAACAATTGAAGAATCTTTGTGTATGATGTACCAGAAGTCAAAATATGTATGGTACAAATTAAATACAAAAGCCAGAGGGATGCAGAGAATAGCTCAGAGTCAGAAGTAGAGTGAGGAAGTCATCTACGGAATATTCTGGAAGGCAGTATGTTGGTGAAGTTCTGCATTGTTGGAGAGACAGTTACAGGCCAGTGTAGGCTTGATGGAAAGAAAAGCTGTTTATGCTGGACCCTGAAAAAGAGAGAAGGGAGGTCAAGGTACCCATGCAGGGGAGATGGAGTGGGCAGAAATGTAGACCCTGAAATATACACAGTGTGGTTTGGCTGAAGAAAGAGTACCTGGATGGTGACTCTGCTAAACATCAAAACTGTCTCATCCAAGTGCTCTGACCTAGCCTCAGTGCTCCTGAAGTCAGGCATGTCTTACACATGGAGAAGGCTCCTGTGTTCCACTCATTGAGTCGACCCATGTTATGTAGCTTTTATGTGAAAGAAATCATTCCACCCACTAAGGAACATGACATAGTCCTTGCTTGGTGCATGACAGCTATGGGAACTTGCAATTACATCACAGTGTGGTAAGTGCTAGATTGGCAGTGTAGCAGAAGACTTAGAGCAAGGCGTTACCTGGACCCAGGTTCCTGCTGTGTAATCTCAGGTGAGTTCCTTGATCTTTCTAAGCCTTGGGTTCCTCATCCATAGAATGGAGGCATGACCACAACCACTACATTTCAGTTGTTAACGAGATTTACATGATATGATGCAGGCCAAGAGCTTAGCATAATCATGACCCATGGAGAGTAAATGTTAGCTTTTGAGAGAAAAGACACAGAGGTATGGGATGTATAGAAAACTGTCCCATATTTATGGAACCAATAATTATGAGAAACCAAAGAAGTAATAGAAGAAGCAACATAGGCAAGACCCAAAGAAGTTAGTCAGATAAAGACTAGGACTTGGGATGCATAGAGAAAGAGGAATTCTAGAGAAGAGCTCTAGAGTTGAGAGAATGAAAGGCATGCTGAGGGAACTAAAAATAATGGATAAATGAAGGTAAAATGGAGTCTAGGGAGATGGCAGGGCTTTAACTGTGTGGGGTCAATTCTTCAAACTCACCAAACACACCTGCCTTAGGGGCAATGACCTGACAATGACATTCCTTCTGGCTGAGGTGCTATTCACCACTAACACTGAAGAAGCTGAAGTTGAACTGTTCTGTGAAGACCTGCAAGACCTTCTAGAACTAACACCTAAAAAAGATGTCCTTTTCATTATAGGGAACTGGAATGCATATGTAGGAAGTCAAGAGATACCTGGAGTAACAGGCAAATTTGGCTTTGGAGTACAAAATGAAGCAGAGCAAAGGCTAACAGAGTTTTGCCAAGAGAATGCACTGGTCATAGCAAACACCCTCTTCCAACAACACAAGAGAGGCCTCTACACATGGACATCACCAGATAGTAAATAGCAAGATTAGATTGATTATATTCTTTGGCTCTATGTAGTCAGCAAAAACAAGACCGGGAGCTGACTGTGACTCAGATCATGAACTCCTTATTGTCAAATTCAGACTTATATTGAAGAAAGTAGGGAAATCCACTAGATCATTCAGATCAGTCGCTCAGTCGTGTCCGAATCCTTGTGACCCCATGAATTGCAGCACACCAGGCCTCCCTGTCCATCACCAACTCCCGGAGATCACCGAGACTCACATTCATCGAGTCAGTGATGCCATTCAGCCATCTCATCCTCTGTCGTCCCCTTCTCCTCTTGCCCCCAATCCCTCCCAGTATCAGAGTCTTCTCCAATGAGTCAACTCTTCGCATGAGGTGGCCAAAGTACTGGAGCTTCAGCTTTAGCATCATTCCTTCCAAAGAAATCCCAGGGCTAATTTCCTTCAGAATGGACTGGTTGGATCTCCTTGCAGTCCCAGGGACTCTCAAGAGTCTTCTCCAGCACCACACTTCAAAAGCATCAATTCTTCGGCACTCAGCCTTCTTCACAGTCCAGCTCTCACATCCATACATGACCACAGGAAAAACCATAGCCTTGACTAGACGGACCTTTGTTGGCAAAGTAATGTCTCTGCTTTTGAATATGCTATCTAGGTTGGTCATAACTCCTTCCAAGGAGTAAGTGTCTTTTAATTTCATGGCTGCAGTCACCATCTGCAGTGATTTTGGAGCCCAGAAAAAGAAAGTCTGACACTGTTTCCACTGTTTCCCCATCTATTTCCCATGAAGTGATGGGACCAGATGCCATGATCTTCATTTTCTGAATGTTGAGCTTTAAGCCAACTTTTTCACTCCACTTTCACTTTCATCAAGAGGCTTTTGAGTTCCTCTTCACTTTCTGCCATAAGGGTGGTGTCATCTACATATCTGAGGTTATTGATATTTCTCCCAGCAATCTTGATTCCAGCTTGTGCTTCTTCCAGTCCAGCGTTTCTCATGATGTACTCTGCATATAAGTTAAATAAACGGAGTGACAATATTCAGCCTTGATGAATTCCTTTTCCTATTTGGAACCAGTCTGTTGTTCCATGTCCAGTTCTAACTGTTGCTTCCTGACCTGCATATAGGTTTCTCAAGAGGCGGGTCAGGTAGTCTGGTATTCCCATCTCTTTCAGAATTTTCCACAGTTTATTGTGATCCACACAGTCAAAGGCTTTGGCATAGTCAGTAAAGCAGAAATAGATGTTTTTCTGGAACTCTCTTGCTTTTTCCATGATCCAGCAGATGCTGGCAATTTGATCTCTGGTTCCTCTGCCTTTTCTAAAACCAGCTTGAATATCAGGAAATTCATGGTTCACATATTGCTGAAGCCTGGCTTGGAGAATTTTGAGCATTACTTTACTAGCGTGTGAGGTAAGTGCAATTGTGCGGTCGTTTGAGCATTCTTTGGCATTGCCAAAGAATTTAGGTCATACCTAGATCATTCAGGTATGACCTAAATCAAATCCCTTACGATTATACAGTGGAAGTGGCAAATATATTCAATGGATTAGATTTGATAAAGTACCTGATGAACTGTGGACGGAGGTTTGTGACATAGTACGGAAAACAGGGATCAAGACCATCCCCAAGAAAAATAAATGCAAAAAAGCAAAATGGCTGTCTGAGGAAGCCTTACAAATAGCTGTGAAAAGAAGGGATGTAAAAAGCAAAGGAGAAAAGGAAAGATATACCCATTTGAATGCAGAGTTTCAAAGAATAGCAAGGAGAGATAAGAAAGGCTTCCTCAGTGATCAGTGCAAAGAAATAGAGGAAAACAATAGAATGGGAAAGACTTGAGATCTCTTCAAGAAAATTAAAGATACCAAGGGGACATTTCATGCAGAGATGGGCTCCATAAAGCACAGAAATGGTATGGACCTAACAGAAGCAGAAGATGTTAAGAAGAGGTGGCAATAATACACAGAAGAACTATACAAAAAAGGCCTTCATGACCCAGATAATCACGATGGTGTGATCATTCACCTAGAGCCAGACATCCTGGAATGTGAAGTCAAGTGGGCCTTAGGAAGGATCACTAGGAACAAAGCTAGTGGAGGTGATGGAATTCCAGTTGAGCTATTCCACATCTTAAAATATGAAGCTGTGAAAGTGCTGCACTCAGTATGCCAGCTAATCTGGAAAATTCAGCAGTGGCCACAGGACTGGAAAAGGTCAGTTTTTATTCCAGTCCCAAAGAAAGGCAATGCCAAAGAATGCTCAAACTACCGCACAATTGCACTCATCACACTAACAAAGTAACACTCAAAATTCTCCAAGCCAGGCTTCAGAAGTACGTGAACTATGAACTTCCGGATGTTCAAACTGGTTTTAGAAAAGGCAGAGGAACCAGAGATCAAATTGCCAACATCCACTGGATCATCAAAAAAGCAAGAGGGTTCCAGAAAAATATCTATTTCTGCTTTATTGACTATGCCAAGCCTTTGACTATGTGGATCACAGCAAATTGTGGAAAATTCTGAAAGAGATGGGAATACCAGACCACCTGACCTGCCTCTTGAGAAATCTGTATGCTGGTCAGGAAGCAATAATTAGAACTGGACATGAAACAACAGACTGTTTCCAAATAGGAAAAGGAGTACGTCAAGGCTGTATATTGTCACCCTGCTTATTTAACTTATATGCAGAGTACATCATGAGAAACATTGGGCTAGATGAAGAGCAAGCTGGAATCAAGATTGCCAGGAGAAATAGCAATAACCTCATATATGCAGATGACATCACCCTATGACAGAAAGTAAAGAAGAACTAAAGAGCCTCTTGATGAAAGTGAAAGAGAAGAGTGAAAAAGTTGGCTTAAAACTCAACATTCAGAAAACAAAGATCATGGTATCTGGTCCCATCAGTTCATGGGAAATACATGGGGAAACCGTGGAAACAGTGTCAGACTTTATTTTTGGGGGCCCCAAAATCACTGCAGACTGCAGCCATGAAATTAAAAGAGGCTTACTCCTTGGAAGGAAAGTTATGACCAACCTAGACAGGCAATGGCACCCCACCCCAGTACTCTTGCCTGGAAAATCCCATGGACGGAGGAGCCTAGTAGGCTCCAGTCCATGGGGTTGCTAAGAGTCGGACATGACTGAGCAACTTCACTTTCACTTTTCACTTTCGTGCATTGGAGAAGGAAATGGCAACCCACTCCAGTATTCTTGCCTGGAGAATCCCAGGGACAGAGCCTAGTGGGCTGCCGTCTATGGGATTGCACAGAGTGGGACACGAGTGAAGCGACTTAGCAGCAGACAGCATATTAAAAAGCAGAGACATTACTTTGCCAACAAAGGTCTGTCTAGTCAAGGCTATGGTTTTTCCAGTAGTCCTGTATGGATGTGAGAGTTGGACTATAAAGAAAGCTGAGCGCTGAAGAACTGATGCTTTTGAAGTGTGGTGTTGGAGAAGACTCTTGAGAGTCCCTTGGAATGCAAGGAGATCCAACCAGTCTATCCTAAAGGAGATCAGTCCTGAGGGTTCAACACGTTGAAGCTGAAATTTCAATACTGTGGGCACCTGATGTGAAGAACTGACTCATTTGAAAAGACCCTGATGCTGGGAAAGATTGAAGATGGGAGGAGAAGGGGTCGACAAAGGATGTGATGGTTGGAAGGCATCACCGACTCAATGGACATGAGTTTGAGTAGGTTCTGGGAGTTGGTGATGGACAGTGAGGCCTGGTGTGCTTCAGTCCATGGGGTTGCAAAGAGTTGGACATGACTGAGTTTCTGAACTGAACTGACTGGGGTGCTATTCTTCCAGACATCATCAGGTCTCTCTCTCTTACTTCCTTCAGGCCTTTGCTCAAACATCTCCATAGTGAGGAGGTCTTCCTTGACTATCATGGGTAAACTGGGGCTTATGCAACAGGGCAATGGTGAAAACACATGGATTCAGGAGTAGGTTCTGTGATCAGCATCCCAGTTCTGTCTCTTCCCTCGGGCATTCTTCCGTTTCCTCACCTATAAGATGTGAATAATAATAGCTCTGATGCAGAGGGCTGCTGGAAGTAGAGCCCTGAAAAGAATGATCGACACACAATCAATCAGTTCAGTTCAGTCGCTCAGTCATCTCTGACTCTTTGAGACCCCATGAACTGCAGCACACCAGGCTTCCTTGTCCATCACCAACTCCTGGAACCTACTCAAACTCATGTCCATTGAGTCGGTGATGCCATCCAACCATCTCATCCTCTGTCATCCCCTTCTCCTCCTGCCTTCAATCTTTCCCAGCATCAGGGTCTTTTCAAATGAGTCAGTTCTGCATCAGGTGGCCAAAGTATTGGAGTTTCAGCTTCAGCATCAGTCCTTCCAGTGAATAATCAGGACTGATTTCCTTTAGGATGGACTGATTTGATCTCTTTGCAGTCCAAGAGACTTTCAAGAGTCTTCAATACCACAGTTCAAAAGCATCAATTCTTTGGCGCTCAGCTTTCTTTATAGATGACACACAATAAGTACTCTATAAGGATATGCTGCTGTTATTGTTACTGTCATAATTATTGTTCCAAATAATAATTGGGATGTGCAGTAGAGGACATTCCATATTTAAAGTCAGTACCCTGGTGCTAGTGGTAAATACTTGCCTGCCAATGCAGGAGACAAAGTTTTGATCCCTGGATGGGGAAGATCCCCTGGAGGAGGAAATGGCGACCTATTCCAGTATTCCTGCCTGGAGAAGCCCCAAGGACAGAGGAGCCTGGCCGGCTACAGTCCGTGGGATTGCAAAGAATAGGACACGACTGAGCATCTGAGAATTTCTTACACTCTGCTTACTGCTTTGGTAAAGCTTCTGGAAGCTAGATTTCCATGAGGGGGTAATTTTTTATTTTTCCTTTTGTAATAGGAAATGTATCAAGCACATCAAAAAGTATATAGAATTGTACCACAGATACCTGTATACCCACCACCCAGCTAAAGGACTATAACGTTAGAATTAGAATTGAAGTATCTTAAGGTGATTTAGTCCTGATTTCTTTCTTATTGTTACACTAGCTTTTCCCAAGGGAGCCACTTACAAGCTGTTTCAGTGGAGCGTGATGTGGGGAGAAATTTGAAAGATCAGGTTCTAATTTGTTTGGGAAGCAGTGGATTTTTACAAAATTAAATAGGGTTATTTTCTGTAAGATTTCTCAAAGCTTCCCAAATTGAACACAGACCCCCCCCCCACTTTTATGCCATGCCTTTGGGGACTATGTTTCACAATAAACATTTTTGAAAACACTATAGCACCGATTCCAAAAAGTACTAGTAACTGGATCATTATCACATCATTCATAAGATAGATTAATTTTAAATATTAAAAAAAAACTAGGACTTAATGATGAATAATCAGAATGCCAAGATCAGAGCTGAATGGGAGTTCAGCTTTAATAACCATGGAGAACTCTACAACCTGATTATTTATGTACAGTTTTCTCTGTAATCTTGCTATTTTATTCTATCCACATTTCCCCGATCTTAATGTTTATTTAATTTTAACTGTCATTGTTTGACATGTGTTGTTGTATCCTCAAATCCTTTAGAGCAAGGCAGGGAACAGATTTATTAAACTCAAATGAAACATTTAATTGTCTTCACCACAAAAGGCTAAATTTTACAAAGTTGATTTAAAGACTATTGAACATTTCTTTTGGTTCTTTCCAAATTTAACATTGATTAATCCTGAGATTAAGCCATCAGTATTGACGTAATCCAGAAGTTGAACTACAGCCACACCATACTTATAAATTCAGTTACTTCAAGGTTAAGCTGTGGTGGAAGTCAGGGTCAGTGATGAGCTGATGGATTGGAAGATGGGTGGGGAAAAACTCCTTGGAGCAGCTGGTCCTTGAGTTGTGATTTAAAGAGGAGAAATTTGTGGTTTGGTTGTTGTTCCATAGATATGGAAAAAGTTGAACAAAGGCTCACAGCCAGGAGAGGAAGAACCAGTGGAAGGAACCACATGACAATAAATTTAGTTAGTCTGGAAGGTGAAGACGAGGTTAGAGCAGGAGATGAAAACAGCCAGAGGATGGGTCAAGCCAGGAGAAGCCTTTGAAAGAAATACTCGGAAATTTGTGTTTGACTTAAAGGGTAATAGGAAATCAATGTAAGACTGCAGCTCATTAGAGGATATGATCAAATGATGAATAAGGGAAACATAAAGAGAAGAGAAATGACTTTAGAAATTGCTGCCTTATGGACATAATTTATGTACCAGTAAATATTTATTATACACTCTATAAGTAAGTGAACCATACTTGTTGAATGGTGATTAAACAAATGATTATGCTGATGTGGATGGGCAATTCAGTTTATAGAACCCAAGCAATAAGATAAGTGCTCATAATCAGGGGGTGGGTTGTCACAGAATTCCTGGGAGAAAGTCAAGAGGAATAGTAATAACAGTAACAATAATGAAAAAGCTAGTGGAGGTGATGGAATTCCAGTGGAGCTATTCCAAATCCTGAAAGATGATGCTGTGAAAGTGCTGCACTCAATATGCCAGCAAATTTGGAAAACTCAGCAGTGGCCACAAGACTGGAAAAGGTCAGTTTTCATTCCAATCCCAAAGAAAGGCAATGCCAAAGAATGCTCCAACTACCACACAATTGCACTCATCTCACACGCTAGTAAAGTAATGCTCAAAATTCTCCAAGCCAGGCTTCAGCAATATGTGAACTGTAAACTTCCTGATGTTCAAGCTGGTTTTAGAAAAGGCAGAGGAACCAGAGATCAAATTGCCAACATCCGCTGGATCATGGAAAAAGCAAGAGAGTTCCAGAAAAACATCTATTTCTGCTTTATTGACTATGCCAAAGCCTTTGATTGTGTGGATCACAGTAAACTGTGGAAAATTCTGAAAGAGATGGAAATACCAGACCACCTGACCTGCCTCTTATCTGTATGCAGGTCAGGAAGCAACAGTTAGAACTGGACATGGAACAACAGACTGGTTCCAAATAGGAAAAGGAGTACCTCAAGGCTGTATATTGTTACCCTGTTTATTTAACTTATATGCAGAGTACATCATGAGAAACGCTGGACTGGAAGAAACACAAGTTGGAATCAAGATTGCCAGGAGAAATATCAATAACCTCAGATACGCAGATGACACCACCCTTATGGCAGAAAGTGAAGAGGAACTAAAAAGCCTCTTGATCAGAGTGAAAGTGGAGAGTGAAAAAGTTGGCTTAAAGCTCAACATTCAGAAAACGAAGATCATGGCATCCAGTCCCATCACTTCATGGGAAATAGATGGGGAAACAGTGGAAACAGTGTCAGACTTTATTTTTCTGGGCTCCAAAATCATTACAGATGGTGACTGCAGCCATGAAATTAAAAGACGCTTACTCCTTGGAAGGAAAGTTATGACCAACCTAGATAGCATATTCAAAAGCAGAGACATTACTTTGCCAACAAAGGTTCGCCTAGTCAAGGCTATGGTTTTTCCTGTGGTCATGTATGGATGTGAGAGCTGGACTGTGAAGAAGGCTGAGCACTGAAGAATTAATGCTTTTGGACTATGGTGTTGGAGAAGACTCTTGAGAGTCCCTTGGACTGCAAGGAGATCCACCCAGTCCATTCTGAAGGAGATCAGCCCTGGGATTTCTTTGGAAGGAATGATGCTAAAGCTGAAACTCCAGTACTTTGGCCACCTCATGCGAAGAGTTGACTCATTGGAGAAGACTCTGATGCTGGGAGGGATTGGGGGCAAGAGGAGAAGGGGACGACAGAGGATGAGATGGCTGAATGGCATCACTGACTCAATGGACGTGGGTCTGGGTGACCTCTGGGAGTTGGTGATGGACAGGGAGGCCTGGTTTGCTGCAATTCATGGGGTTGCAAAAAGTCAGACATGACTGAGCGACTGATCTGATCTGATCTGAATGATAATATAATAAAATATAACACACACATGTATTTCTGTGTTTCAGGCACTGCTGTGACAAATGTGCCATAAAAGAGGTGAGGTAGATATGATTCTCGCCTTTTGGGAGCTTAAAATCTAGAGGTAGATCCAACCAGTCCATTCTGAAGGAGATCAGCCCTGGGATTTCTTTGGAAGGAATGATGCTAAAGCTGAAACTCCAGTACTTTGGCCACCTCATGCGAAGAGTTAACTCATTGGAGAAGACTCTGATGCTGGGAGGGATTGGGGGCAGGAGGAGAAGGGGACAACAGAGGATGAGATGGCTGGATGGCATCACTGACTCCATGGATGTGAGTCTGAGTGACCTCAGGTTGTTGGTGATGGACAGGGAGGCCTGGTGTGCTGCGGTTCATGGGGTCGCAAAGAGTCGGACACGACTGAGCGACTGATCTGATCTGATCTGAACACATTCATACCCATTCAGCACATTCTTACTAAATACCTAATATTGATCAAGCTATGTTATATGCTAGTTATGGAACAAGAGATACAGTCATCTTGGAATATACAGTCTACCAGGATGTAGAGAAGTAGCCAGGCAATTAAAATACAGGGTAAAAAGAATGTCTGTTGGAAAAATACAGGATAGCAGTGCTAGACTGAAGGGGTAGATAGCTGTGCAGGGAGTTAAGACATCACTGAATGTGTACAGAATGGAGCAAGCTGTGTTTTCAAAACTTGGGAGACCATGATTGTGATTGAAGGACTATTTTGATAAGCATCTTGTAGTGGGGTCAGTGATACAACCAAGGAGTATGCTTAAATAACAATAAAGAATCACTAAACTGCTTTCTAAGGAGGTTAAGGCTGATTGTCTTCAGGGCTTTCATTTTCCTAAACTGTACATTACAAATCTGATGTTACAGGGGAGCTGTTCACAGGCAACATAAGAAAGGGTAAAGGCTGGCTACCTGAAGAGTTTTCCCCTCCCTACTCTTGCTTCATGTAGCATATGGCTTCTTCTTCATATAAATACTTTAAATATTTATCGATTTGAAGAGATACCCCCTGTTGGCTCATTTTCTCAGTATTTATTCTATTCTGCAGTGTGCTATAGGAGCAGGAGAGTGGGCCACTCCAGTGGTTAATTTTCTGTATCGACATGACTGGGCTCGGGATGTCCATGGTTGAACATGATTTCTGAGTATGTCTGTGAGGGTATAGATGAGATAAACATTTAAATCAGTGGACTGGGTAAAGCAGATTACTCTCCTCATTTGGATGGGCATTATTCAACCTGTTGAAGGACTGAATAGAATAAAAAGACTAATAAGAATTCTTTCTCTCTTTCTCTCTGCCTAACTATCTTCCACCTGGGATATTGGTCTTCCCCTTCCTTTGGGCTGGAACTTATACCATTGGCTCTTCTGCTTCTTAAGTCTTTGATCTCAGACTGGAACTATACCATCAGTTAACTTGGGTCCCTAGACAGCTGACTGGCAGATCTTGAACTTAGTCTCCATAATTTAATGAGCCTGCTCCTTATAGTAAAGCAATCGCTCCTTCTCTCCCTCTCTCCTATTGGTTCTATTTCTCTGGAGAAACCAGACTGTTACAGGTACTCCATATTGTTGGGGAAAGTGGTGGTCAGTGCTTAAAGACATAGGTAGTCTGGAATGATTAAAAAAAACAAAAAAACAAAACACACTATGAACTCAGGGGTCAGGTACCAGAGGAAGTTACTGTAGCCTTGAAAGATGTTTGGCAATAAGAAACTCCAGAAAAGACTGGATCTAAATCTGCCGTGATGTATATAGTGAGTTGTGTGCTACTCTTTCTTTATCCCAGTTATCTCTGTGGTCCTACAGTGATCTGTTACTGTAGCTTAGATGCTCAAAGACATTCTGTGCAGTAGACAGGAGGCTGCTGGAAAAGAGAAAAATCAGGAAAAGTCAGAAGTCAGGCTTGTTTTTCAGAATCCTTTGAATCTAAGTGGTAGAACCTAGCCAGTTTAAGTAAAAAGATGTTTCTCCTCCTCCCCCTGCCCCTTGACACATAATTAAAGTCTTTAGGAATGGGTGGATTCAAGGCACAAGCCATGGAGTCAGCATTACGTTTTTTCACTTCGTATCTCTGATTTTCTTTATAATTTGGCTTCTTTACCTCCTGTACTGGACAGTTTCCATTATGCATCTGGGGGAAGGTAACAAACACAATAAAAATGTAGATATTTTTCTTTTAACCCAAGAGTGCAAGGGAAGCAAGAACATAATTCCCATAGTGATCAGCAGAGAAGTCCAAGGAAAACTCTGATTGGCTATTTTTGATCATGTGCCAATCCCTAAGTCAATCAGGGATGATGGAGTTCTCTGACCAAGTTTGGGTCCTTTGCCCATGCTATGGACTAGGAGGTTGTGTTAAACCTCCAACTCCCCAAAACACACAGAATGGAGACAGGGTGGATTCCTCAAGTGGAAAATAACTGGTGTTACAATATAGTTTTAAAAAGTTAAAAGTCTGGTGTAGATATGTAAATAGTTATGTGTAAAGATTTATTCTACACACTAATCAGGGCTTCCCTCGTGGCTCAGTGGTAAAGAACCCGCTTCCCAGTGTAGGGCACCCCGGTTCAATCCTTCGGTCAGAAAGATCCTCTAGAGAAGGAAATGGCAACCCGTTCCAATATTCTTGGCTGGAAAATCCCATGGGCAAAGGAGCTTGGTGGGCTACAGTCCATGGGATTGCAAAAGAGTCAGACACGACTTAGCAACTGAACAACACACTAATCAGTGATAAACTAAGATAGAAATTATAACACATTCAAAAAAGATGGAAATGAATGTGCTGCTGCTGCTAAGTCACTTCTGTCGTGTCCGACTCCGTGTGACCCCATAGACGGCAGCCCACCAGGCTCTCCTGCCCCTGGGATTCTCCAGGCAAGAACACTGGAGTGGGTTGCCATTTCCTTCTCCAATGCATGAAAGCGAAAAAGTGAAAGTGAAGTCGCTCAGTTGTGTCCGACTCTTAGCGACCCCATGGACTGCAGCCCACCAGGCTCCTCCATCCATGGGATTTTCCAGGCAAGAGTACTGGAGTGCATATAGAGTTAAAACTCTCCCTCCCCCAAGATTGGGAGAGTTGGGAAGAAGTTAATTGAATCTCTACAGGACAAGATTAGAGATAAGAATTATTTTGTCTTACTACCAGTTACCTACAATTCACGGAATTATAAAATAACTCCCATAAAATAACTCCCACAGAATCAGAATCTGATAACCCAGAGTTTTGTTTAGAATCTATTTGCATAGTTTTCAAATGGAAGCACAAATATTTTTCCTTCACTGGAACGACAAACAACATAAGTTCACTAAACAAGGGATGCAGTATTAGAGGCAGAAATATTTCTCCTCTTAATTCCAGGTGGTACCAGCAGAGAGCTTACCAGAGCTCAGTTGTAGTAGGTGATCTATTCGGTCCTTGAAAAAGGTCTGTGCCTCAGTTGTCTCTGTCCTCTGGACCTAACTCATGAGAAAGGTCTGTTAAGTGGGTGGAATGAATATTGAAAAGGGCACCTGCTGTGTGGACTTCCTCTGGAACAATAGAAAAGCCCCCTAGGCCTTCCTAGAGCTCTTACTTTTCAGCTATCAGAAAAGCCTTGTAACTGTACTACTATAAAATAGATCATATATGGTGATGGTTGCCTACAAAGATGTAGAACAATCGTTCTTCAGTTGCTCTTTGCGACCCCATGAACTGAAGCAGCTCTATCACAATCTCCCAGAGTTTGCTCAAACTCATGTCCACTGAATCAGTGATGCCATCCAACCTTCTCATTCTCTGTCGTCGCCTTTGGATTATTATTACTGTGCCATTATATTAATAATCAGTCAGTTCAGTTCAGTCGCTCAGTCGTGTCTGACTCTTTGCGACCCCATGAATCACAGCACGCCAGGCCTCCCTGGCCATCACCAACCCCCGGAGTTCACCCAGACCCACGCCCATGGAGTCAGTGATGCCATCCAGCCATCTCATCCTCTGTCGTGCCCTTCTCCTCCTGCCCCCAATCCCTCCCAGCATCAGAGTCTTCTCCAATGAGTCAACTCTTCGCATGAGGTGGCCAAAGTACTGGAGTTTCAGCTTTAGCATCATTCCTTCCAAAGAAATCCCAGGGCTGATCTTCAGAACGCACTGGTTGGATCTCCTTGCAGTCCAAGGCACTCTCAAGAGTCTTCTCCAGCACCACAGTTCAAAAGCATCAATTCTTCAGCGCTCAGCCTTCTTCACAGTCCAGCTCTCACATCCATACATGACCACAGGAAAGACCATAGCCTTGACTAGGCGAACCTTTGTTGGCAAAGTAATGTCTCTACTTTTGAATATGCTATCTAGGTTGGTCATAACTTTCCTTCCAAGGAGTAAGCGTCTTTTAATTTCATGGCTGCAGTCACCATCTGCAGTGATTTTGGAGCCCAGAAAAATAAAGTCTGACACTGTTTCCACTGTTTCCCCATCTATTTCTTATGAAGTGATGGGACCAGATGCCATGATCTTCGTTTTCTGAATGTTGAGCTTTAAGCCAACTTTTTCACTCTCCACTTTCACTTTCATCAAGAGGCTTTTTAGTTCCTCTTCACTTTCTGTCATAATATATTAATATTAATAACTACATTAAAAAGTGATTGGAACTGTTTGGGATTTGTGTTAAGACTGTGTTGAATACAAGGAAATGTAACTTCCAAGCCTGATGAAGATGTTTCCAGGGGATCCCATCCCCTCCCAACTAATAAGATATGTATTCACTAGGCAATTAGGCTGCTGCTAGGCTCACCCTCAAAGAAAAGCATAAACCCAATAGGAGATAACAGCTAAAAACACATTCGGTACAAGGGAAGATAAACAGTTGCAGAGTCAGCATGCCAGCCTGAAAGACCAAGTAGTATATGAACTGCAGGCCCAATAGTCAAATCAGTTTCACATAGTTTGTTTTGACATTGACTTTTCAAGCTAATCACCTCTGGATTGTGGCCCCATAGGAACAAGGGATTTTAAGACAGTCAACCAGCATACTAGTTATCCATAGGAGAGGATAGAATTGACTCTTTCTTTAGGTTCACAGAGTAGCTTCATTCTCATCACTCAGGTGTATGAATCAAGGTGACTCTTGGAAAATGTGGGATCAGGAGCTCTGTCATGAGAGCTATAGCCAGTTGGAGGGACATGGTCTAATAGCCTAGCATGGTCAAAAGTAAAACAATGTTATTTCTCTCAACCAGTGAATTGATAAAGTATGGGTAGTTATTACCCTAAACACTTGCGTGTCCTTCTGGGGAGAACATATGTATTTAGTTGTATCTCTTTAGAAGATTCACTTAGTATAAAATAAAAAGACAGCTCTGATTAAGGTAGGGTTCTTCACAGTTAGATGCAGAGCTATAAAAGTAGAAGGAAGGATAAATTTGACTAAAAAAGTTAGGAAATTTCAGAGTCTCAGAAGGAAATGTGAGTGAGTGAGTGAAAATTGCTCAGTCGTGTCTGACTCTTTGTCACACCAAGCCTGCCAGGTTCCTCTGTCCATGAAATTCTTCAGGCAAGAATACTGGAATGAGTTGCCATTTCTTTCTTCAAGGGAAATACAGGGAGATTTCAAAGGCTGGTGCTTTTGAACCCAAGTCATGCTGACACCTCTAGGAGCTGGTGTGTGATCTTCATCTTCATGCTCAGGCTGATTGCCAAGGGAAAGAAGCTGAAACCCAGATCATGCCTTGCTCTGTCCCTCCACAGCGCCCTCCCATGACCAAGAGCATTCTTCTTCCCTAAACCAAGGTGACCTCAATGGAAACCTTTCTTTCCTCTTTTCCAAGTAATTTAAAAAGAAATAAATAAGTAGCCAAAAGCCAACCCAGAGAGGAAAACCCGTTGGAAAGAAAGGATGCTGGCTTATTCATTGTCGCCCTGTGTGGGCAGTAGACGGACGGATGCTGCAACCTGGGCCCATGCATCTGTTAACTGGGGAAAGAATTAACTGTGGTGATGTTTTTGACTCCTAAATGCAACTGCTCTGCAGTGAGCCAAGTGTTCACATAGAAAATCAGCAAACTCCAGGGAGCCGGGGAGAGGGAGGGAGACTTGGAAAAATTGAATATTGGAGTTTTTGGAGCAGGTTGAGAGGTAACAGGAGGGGGAAGATTTCATCTCTGAGGTGGTCCCATTTTAAATATGTTTTAGCCTTCTTACAGAAAGTGGCTCTCTGTATACGTTTACACACCCGCCTGCCAGCCAGGGCTCCCTGGCCTCCTCTGCCACCCTCCTTTTAAAGCAACAGCTGCTCATTCATGGGACTATGCAAACACCTGGGCTCCTTGGCTCGGCTTGTGTGTGTGTGTGTGTGTGTGTGTGTGAGAGAGAGAGAGAGAGAGAGAGAGAGAGAGAGAGGAAGAGAGAGCAGTTTATGAGCCCTGTGGAATAGGGGATTGTAGTCAGCCTTAGAAGATGCCAGGAGGAAAGGAGGAGAGAACCTGGTCAATAGTGCCTTCTGGGCAGTAGCTGCTGCTAAGTCGCTTCAGTTGTGTCTGACTCTGTGCGACCCCAAAGACGGCAGCCAACCAGGCTCCTCCGTCCCTGGGATTCTCCAGGCAAGAACACTGGAGTGGGTTGCCATTTCCTTCTCCAATGCATAAAAGTGAAAAGAGAAAGTGAAGTCGCTCAGTCGTGTCCGACTCTTCGCGACCCCATGGACTGCGGCCCACCAGGGTCCTCTGTCCATGGGATTTTCCAGGCAAGAGTACTGGGGTGGAGAGTGGAGCTAAAAAGAATTGTCTCAAACCCATGATTTCACTGAACTCACTGAAAGTAAGACTAAAATAGGTTTGTCTGGAAGATCCTCAAGCTTTACTGCAACACTGTAGCAACGGCACACAGAATCCAGACCCAGGAGTCAGATGCCCCTGGCTTTGAGTCCCTTCTCTGCCCCGTGACCTCTGTGTGCTCTTAGGGAAATCGTCTAGTCAGTCTCAGGGAAAACTGCCTCACCTGTGACATGGAGACACCAAATCTCTACCTCATGAGATTCTTGGAAGGATTAGAGTGTAAACTAGGATTGCAACCTAGGTTTAGTGAGCTCGTTGAAAACATTAGTTCTCATATTAGGTAATGTGTTAGGTTAACTTATTCTTTATAGCATACCAGTTGTTATATGTCATGAAATAATGCTATGGAATAGGATTTATAATTCTTGAGGAATTAAGAATCTCTCTCTGTCATCCGAAGGAAGAAGTTCTCCTTAAGACAATATGCCCGTTTCCTCGTTTCTTTCACCTATAGACATCCATGGTACAACACTTCAATGTATCATTTATATTCTACATTGACTCAAGAGTTATACTAAAGCTCATAGTGAATACAAGAAAGAGTATTGTGAATACAGAATTACTAAATCCAACATGGTGCAATTTGTTATTATTTTGCTTTTATTTTGTGGAATACAGGGTGGGCCAACAGAGGTGTTTCGCAGGTGTTTGGTGACAAGCCAGTGAGCTCAAATGGAAGATGGATGGGTTAGTTTGCTTTTCAGACCCCAAAGCAAGGTGGACTTGGCGAAGAGTAGGACTCACCATTAAAACAATCCATTTTTTCAGAGATGACGCATTGTGTCATTTGTTAATGTCTTCCAGTTTGGAGGAAAATGTAAAGAAATTCTCTGGAAGATGTTTTGAAGTTAAATTAAAAAGCAGTTTGAAAACATGTCCCTGGTAAATGTGCATGTATCAGGAACTTACACAGAGATGTGAATGTTTTCATTCTGATGCTGTGTAGCTCTAGTTGGGAACTACGTCCATTAATCTTCTGACAACACAGCAGTGGGCCTCTTTGTGCACGACTGGGCTCTGTGGGTAACTTCTGTGCAGTGTATTCATGGGACAAATACCTGATATTTTAAATTCTCCTCCCTTCTTCTGGGAGGTTCCTGCATACTCAACACAAACCCTTGCTTCTTGTACTTTCAAGGCTGGAAATTTTCCTATTAAGGCAGAAGCTGAAAAACAAAGCACACTCTGGTGAATAGTTGATAACTTGGAGCAGTTAGTCATTCTCTGAGCTTCTTGCTATTGAAATGAGAGAATGGCATGGCACAGGAACCTGAAATACTCAAAACTTTGATTTATCTCCTGCCTCCCCCAGACTTTTTTGCTTAACTCTGCTTTTTAGTCTATTCATCCTGAAATTGAAAGAACTTTTAAATTCTGTTCAAGGAATGTTTCTTAGAGCACCTGCTATGTGCTAAGGCAGTGTACTAATGTAGTACATCAGTGTATATTGACTAAGACAAGGCTCCTGTCCTCAAGAAGTTCACAGAATAATTAGTAAAGTAACACTGGCAACTTTGAAGAAATAGTGCTTCTCTTAAAGGATTGACTCAGGACACATAATAATATAATTTACTGAAGTAATATTTTCAGCCTTTGGAATCTTCATAGCTACTGATGTTTAATACCTCCTCTGAGTTGTTCAGTTGAGTCCTTACAAGGAATTTAGCACGTGGTCATGTTTTGCTAACTGTATAATAGAATCTTTGATAGTAGTCTAACTCTTAACACCTTCTGGGTTATTAAATAAAAGGAAGTGGCCAACATTTGTGCTTGGAATGTCTTTTAACCTTTGTTTAAGGAAGAAATGATGGCTCTACTGGGAATACTTCCTGGGAACACTTAGATCTCTCAATAAAAGTGCATGCCACTGAAGATGAACCCTCCAAATTTTGACATATTTCTCTGTCCACAGCTGGTTCTGTTTTCCCATGGACTTTGTGGCCAATGGGAAAAATAACAGTTAAACTGTAAGGTACTCTAGAATCAAACTCTAAATTATCCTAAAGTTAATGCCCTGTGGTGGTCTAAGTATTTCAGAATTTCTTACAAAAGGCATTCAGATCAGATCAGTTGCTCAGTCGTGTTGGACTCTTTGCGACACCATGAATCGCAGCACGCCAGGCCTCCCTGTCCATCACCAACTCCCGGAGCTCACTGAGACTCACGTCCATCGAGTTAGTGATACCATCCAGCCATCTCATCCTCTGTCGTCCCCTTCTCCTCTTGCCCCCAATCCCTCCCAGCATCAGAGTCTTCTCCAATGAGTCAACTCTTCAAGTGAGGTGGCCAAAGTACTGGAGTTTCAGCTTTAGCATCATTGCTTCCAAAGAAATCCCAAGGCTGATCTCCTTCAGAATGGACTGGTTGGATATCCTTGCAGTCCAAGGCACTCTCAAGAGTCTTCTCCAACACCACAATTCAAAAGCATCAATTCTTCGGCGCTCAGCCTTCTTCACAGTCCAGCTCTCACATCCATACATGACCACAGGAAAAACCATAGCCTTGACTAGACGAACCTTTGTTGGCCAAGTAATGTCTCTGCTTTTGAATATGCTATCTAGGTTGGTCATAACTTTCCTTCCAAGGAGTAAGCGTCTTTTAATTTCATGGCTGCAGTCACCATCTGCAGTGATTTTGGAGCCCAGAAAAAGAAAGTCTGACACTGTTTCCACTGTTTCCCCATCTATTTCCCATGAAGTGATGGGACCAGATGCCATGATCTTCGTTTTCTGAATGTTGAGCTTTAAGCCAACTTTTTCACTCTCCTCTTTCACTTTCATCAAGAGGCTTTTGAGTTCCTCTTCACTTTCTGCCATAAGGGTGGTGTCATCTGCATATCTGAGGTTATTGATATTTCTCCCAGCATTCTTGATTCCAGCTTGTGTTTCTTCCAGTCCAGCATTTATCATGATGTACTCTGCATATAAGTTAACTAAACAGGGTGACAATATACAGCCTTGACGTACTCCTTTTCCTATTTGGAACCAGTCTGTTGTTCCATGTCCAGTTCTAACTGTTGCTTCCTGACCTGCATACAGATTTCTCAAGAGGCAGGTCAGGTGGTCCGGTATTCCCATCTCTTTTCAGAGTCAACAGTTTATTGTGATCCACACAGTCAAAGGCTTTGGCATAGTCAATAAAGCAGATATAGATGTTTTTCTGGAACTCTCTTGCTTTTTCCATGATCCAGTGGATGTTGGCAATTTGATCTCTGGTTCCTCTGCCTTTTCTAAAACCAGCTTGAACATCAGGAAGTTCACAGTTCACATATTGCTGAAGCCTGGCTTGGAGAATTTTGAGCATTACTTTACTAGCGTGTGAGATGAGTGCAATTGTGTGGTAGTTTGAGCATTCTTTGGCATTGCCTTTCTTTGGGATTGGAATGAACACTGACCTTTTCCAGTCCTGTGGCCACCGCTGAGTTTTTCAAATCTGCTGGCATATTGAGTGCAGCACTTTCACAGCATCATCTTTCAGGATTTGGAATAGCTCCACTGGAATTTCATCACCTCCACTAGCTTTGTTCGTAGTGATGCTTTCTAAGGCCCACTTGACTTCACATTCCAGGATGTCTGGCTCTAGGTCAGTGATCACATCATCATGATTATATGGGTCGTGAAGATCTTTTTTGTACAGTTCCTCTGTGTATTCTTGCCATCTTTTCTTAATATCTTCTGCTTCTGTTAGGTCCATACCATTTCTGTCCTTTATCGAGCCCATCTTTGCATGAAATGTTCCTTTGGTATCTCTGATTTTCTTGAAGAGATCCCTAGTCTTCCCCATTCTGTTGTTTTCCTCTATTTCTTTGCATTGATCGCTGAAGAAGGCTTTCTTATCTCTTCTTGCTATTCTTTGGAACTCTGCATTCAGATGTTTATATCTTGCCTTTTCTCCTTTGCTTTTTGCTTCTCTTCTTTTTACAGCTATTTGTAAGGCCTCCCCAGACAGCCATTTTGCTTTTTTGCCTTTCTTTTCCATGGGGATGGTCTTGATCCCTGTCTCCTGTACAATGTCATGAACCTCATTCCATAGTTCATCAGGCACTTTATCTATCAGATCTAGGCCCTTAAATCTATTTCCCACTTTCACTGTATAATCATAAAGGATTTGATTTAGGTCATATCTGAATGTCTAGTGGTTTTCTCTACTTTCTTCAATTTAAGTCTGAATTTGGCATTAGCTTTGTTCTTTAAGCACTTTGGGCATCTTTTTAAACCATATTTCCGAACTTTCTTAAATGACTTGACTATGAGATAAAACTAAAGTAATAGTTAACTTTGTGCTTTTGGTTGGGTCCACTATCAGATCAGATCAGATCAGTCACTCAGTCGTGTCTGACTCTTTGCGACCCCATGAACTGCAGCACGCCAGGCCTCCCTGTCCATCACCAACTCCTGGAGCTCACTGAGACCATCCATCGAGTCAGTGATGCCATCTAGCCATCTCATCCTCTGTCGTCCCCTTCTCCTCCTGCCCCCAATCCCTTCCAGTATCAGAGTCTTCTCCAATGAGTCAACTCTTCAAGTGAGGTGGCCAAAATACTGGAGTTTCAGCTTTAGCATCATTCCTTCCAAAGAAATCCCAAGGCTGATCTCCTTCAGAATGGACTGGTTGGATATCCTTGCAGTCCAAGGCACTCTCAAGAGTCTTCTCCAACACCACACTTCAAAAGCATCAATTCTTCGGTGCTCAGCCTTCTTCACAGTCCAGCTCTCACATTCATACATGACCACAGGAAAAACCATAGCCTTGACTAGACGAACCTTTGTTGGCCAAGTAACGTCTCTGCTTTTGAATATGCTATCTAGGTTGGTCATAACTTTCCTTCCAAAGAGTAAGCATCTTTTAATTTCATGGCAGCAGTCACCATCTGCAGTGATTTTGGAGCCCAGAAAAATAAAGTCTGACACTGTTTCCACTGTTTCCCCATCTATTTCCCATGAAGTGATGGGACCAGATGCCATGATCTTTGTTTTCTGAATGTTGAGCTTTAAGCCAACCTTTTCACTCTCCACTTTCACTTTCATCAAGAGGCTTTTTAGTTCCTCTTCACTTTCTGCCATAAGGGTGGTGTCATCTGCATATCTGAAGTTATTGATATTTCTCCCAGCAATCTTGATTCCAGCTTGTGTTTCTTCCAGTCCAGCGTTTCTCATGATGTACTCTGCATATAAGTTAAATAAACAGGCTGACAATACAGCCTTGACGTACTCCTTTTCCTATTTGGAACCAGTCTGTTTTCCATGTCCAGTTCTAACTCTTGCTTCCTGACCTGCGTACAGATTTCTCAAGAGACAGATCAGGTGGTCTGGTATTCTCATCTCTTTCAGAATTTTCCACAGTTTATTGTGATCTACACAATCAAAGGCTTTGGCATAGTCAATCAAGCAGAAATAGATGTTTTTCTGGAACTCTCTTGCTTTTTCGATGATCCAGCGGATGTTGGCAATTTGATCTCTGGTTCCTCTGCCTTTTCTAAAACTAGCTTTAACATCAGGAAGTTCACGGTTCACATATTGCTGAAGCCTGGCTTGGAGAATTTTGCTATACGTGGTATATTAAAGAACTTTTTTAATTTTAAAAAGATTCCTTCCCTCTGTCCTTGTATGGTAGTTATAGAAAGTTAAATAGCTACTTTGCTCAATAGGTACTAAGGTTAGGTAATGGGAAGTTAAAATTAAACTCTTAACCATCAAGGTATGTGATTATGCTTTCTCCTAGAAAAGCTTCAATTTCTCTATATTTCACAGATTGATGCTGCCTCTATTCCCAACTAATTTTTGTAACAAGAAAGGGAGATACCAATAATGATTTTATAATATTTTCAGAACCCAATAATGTCCACACTGATTTGGGTTCATCCCTTGATATAGTTCTGCACCTGTTTTACAGCAATGACTAAGAAAACAAAGAGGAAAGGAATAAGGTCTTCACACATAAGTTCCACTCTTGTCTTTTGTAATTGGACTCCCCAATGTCCATAAATGTGTATTAGGAGTCTAATTAAATATCAAATTTCTCTGAATAAAATTTGAAGAAGGCAGTAGCAAGTTAGTAAATTAGGTTTCATTTTTAATTTCTGAATACTTAGTCCAACTTGCCTTTATTTAAAACATTACTTAGGTCAAGCATAAACCATGTTCACTTAGACTGTAATTTGCTAAGACTTTATTTACATTGAAACACTTATTATCCTAAATTATATATTTCAGTTTTTCTTTCATAGGAAATAACAATATCACAATATAACTATCAAAAAATGACTTTTTTCCACCAAAGGAATTTTTTTGCCTCTTTCATCATCCCATTCCATCACTTATGCTGTGGTTTTACTCCTTATCACTGCCTGAAGACGGAAAATGTGACTGAAGGTAATAAATGAATTAATAATTTGGTCAATTCTATCGATTCTGCCTGTATTTTTTAAGAATAGACTATTTGTGAAGAAAAGCTTAAATATGATTTGAATCTGATGTTTCCCTGCTCTAATGTCCAGGTATTTACCAGATTAGTGTTTAAAAAACACTTTTCATGTGAATAACATAAGGATTTGGTGCAGTCTTAAGATTTAGAGTTTCAGCTGGTGGTCAGTTGTCGCAGTTGGTGGGCAGTAACTGAACCAAGACTCTACGGAATCTTCTGGCTTTCCGTCAGTTTGCTAAGAGGACCATAAGTACTGCTTCACGCAGGCAGTTTGAAGATAAGGTTCCAGAGAAACAAAAGCTATTTCAGGAGGATAATGGAATTCCAGTGTGTCTGAAGGGTCGGATAGCTGATGCCCTCCTGTATACAGCCACCATGATTCTTACAGTTGGTGGAACAGCATATGCCATGTATGAACTGGCTGTGGCTTCATTTCCCAAGAAGCAGGATTGACTTGAGTTTATCCTCCCAGCAATCAGTTGGTTCAATTCCATTCAACTCTCTGTGGACCAGTAATCTGGTACATAACTAAGTTCTTTGGGGATCAATATTTATTGACTTGTATTAGCTGCCACCAATAAAGCAGTCTTTACCACTGGGAAAAAAAAAAAGATTTAGAGTTTCAGACAGAATTTTGAAAAAGTTTGATTATATCTGGTTTTAAGACTTTCCAAGCCAATTGCTTTATACAGGTTTACTGTATTTGTCTTAACATCTGCATATTCCTTACAAATATCCAACAAATTCATAATTGAAGATAAGCACAAACTTTCTTATTTGCTTACTAACATGTGTTCAACATTCTTTTTTTAATTTTCAAAAAAATTTTAAAGATTTATTTTGGATGTGGACCATTTTTAAAGTCTTTGTTAAATTTGTTACAATACTGCTTCTGTTTTATGTTTTGGTATTTTGGCCACGAGGGATATGGGACTTTAGCTCACCAATCAGGTATCGAACATGCACCCCTTGCATTGGAAGGCAAAGTCTTAACCACTGGACCACCAGGGAAGTCCTTGGTTCAACATTCTTACCCAAAATAGTAAGATGGGTCCTGTTTTGAAGGCTGTGAGCCTCAAGTGAAATTATGAATAAGTTCAGTGTTAAGAATATTCCTCCCACAAACATTATCCTACTCACATCCAGCTCAGACTAATCTCTCCCTATGTGGTTTCCCCCTGTTTTTAAAAGTTCTTAGAATTTTGGATTATCTCAGTTTCTTGAATATAGCACTTTAGTTATTTCATGTACATATATGTATTCTCTACCCACTGGAGAGAGTGTCTTTGGGGCATTTACAACTTTCTGGGTATCCCCCAAGCATCTAACAGATTCTTAACGGGATACTGAGCCTAAACAAATGACTTCCTATAGGCCTTTTGTTTTGCTCTGTTGTTTCTTCACTGATGAGTTCTCAGATGCAAAGAAAAAGATTCTATGGAAAGAATGTATTTGTGTTTTCATTTGAAAATAGAAGTAGGAACAACCAAGATGATATGCAAAATGGAAAGGGGATTGCATGTGTTTCTTACATATGTGCTGTTTGCAACCATGGTCCCCGGAAGTGGGATGTCCCAGGAAAGACATCTTCACCAGTGAAGGCTCTGAATTGCCACATATCTATCTCCCAAACCTGAGTCTCTCTTCATTCACTGGTGGAAAGGTTAACCCAGGTAGAATTCTCAAGCAGCTCTTACTATTGACCAATAAGGGCAAGCTCTCTCAAATTAAACCTTACATTGGGTAAAATTACCCCTGGTCTTAAAGTTCCTGACTTCCTCTCTCCCTGTTTTTCAGCTCTGGCTAACTCTCTGGACTAAGTTTAATTTTTTTCTCCTGACTTTTTTCTGCCCTGTCCACTCTTCACTTTGAATTGGATGTACTTCATAAAATGATGTCTAGATAACTCAGCCGTTCCACTGAATTGAACTTAAATATTGGACAAAATAATTAAAACCACATTTTAAGTAGTTTTAAAATGGAGAAGGCAATGGCAACCCACTCCAGTACTCTTGCCTGGAAAATCCCATGGATGGAGGGGCCTGGTAGGCTGCAGTCCATGGGGTCGCTAGGAGTCAGATACGATTAAGCGACTTCACTTTCACTTTTCACTTTCATGCATTGGAGAAGGAAATGGCAACCCACTCCAGTGTTCTTGCCTGGAGAATCCCAGGGACAGGGAGCCTGGTGGGCTGCCGTCTATGGGGTCGCACAGAGTCGGATACGACTGAAGCGACATAGCAGCAGCAAGTAGTTTTAAACTAGAAGCTAATGTGAAAATGTTGGAATTTGTACCAATATAGACATATTAAACTTAAGACCATATTCAAATACAGTTAAAAATTACATCATGTTCCTTCTACTAGAAATCTTAAAGGATATATATATAAAATTCACCTTCTGAGTCATGATGTAATTTAGATTATATTTTATTAGACATTCTTTACAAATTTAAAATACTGCTATTTTTACATGCACAGAGGAAAATCAGATTGGATAATTATATTTAGGCATTCATTAAGATCAACCACAAAATAAAGACACTTTATTGTGTCATTTATCAACATACTTGATATGTATATCTAAAGTGCATTATGTTACAAAAAATATAGAAATTCAGCAGCACCAAGATACATTTACAAAATAAATACATCCGTTGACAAAATAAATTATGGTAAATGTGATAATAATAATTGGATTAGCCTCGGCAAAACAAAAAATATTCACAATAACCAATGTGCAGTTTCATAGAGCAATGGGGGAGACAGTTTTATTCCAATGCATTTACAATATTTACAGACAATAAATATTTCTAATACTTTCCACATGTTCATTATTACAGAATCCTGCAATACGTCTTCTGAAGGTCTCTGCTGAAAAATTCAATGCCTCCTGCAAAGAGAAAGAAAGAAAAAGAAAAGAGGAGAAAACAGGTTAATTTTCCTTGCAAATGAAGAGACATAAAATAAAGGTGTAAATTAAGGAACATAGAAACACAATGAAAACTGATTCAGGGGACTTCTTGTAAATATCTTTCCAAAATGTGCCTGTGGGATCTACCCAAACCTGTGGGATCTCTCCAGAACCCTCTTGCTACAGGCAGGCTCTTTAATCTGATCTAATGATCAATGTAATACGGAAAGGAAAATGGGTCTGCATTTCTAATTATACTCTGTCAGAAAAAGGAGACCCTTTGAAAATTTTCCAAAGCTGCTAACTGGCGAGTTTGGGAAGAGGAGGGACACATCTGAGAATTCAGAATAAGGCCAGGTTGTGTTATCCATCATTAATACACCTTGCTTAGAAGTTTATTCCCCAGGGATGCCCGACAGAGGTGATGCAAAGGTTGCTTATTCTTTTCAGGTTCTCATTTGGCCAATCTCTCACTCAGATTAATGGGCTGTTGTGAGGGTTGAGTGTGTGCTTTGGGGTAAATGTTAGAAGGATGAGTAATTAAGTAATCAGTATGTTTGGCTGATGATTTGAGGATGAGGATGAGGATATCTGTCCTTTAGCTGTTCTTAAATACTAATGAATAAAATTATTTTTGGAGTTTTGTTTTTGAAGCCAAAACTAAGGTAGAATTGCTGCTAGTTTTTTGACTGGATCTTACGTTAGAAGCCTATTTTAAATTAGAGAATAGGAATCTATTAATTCAAAAGTACAAAACAGCAATATTTCACATCACTGTGTTTGTTTTATTACCCAGAATAAGTTTCCACTTGGCACTGACACGTTTCTAACCCTTCTAAGCACTATAATGACAGCATTTTCAGATGCGTGTGCTCAGTTGTTCAGTTGTGTGCACCTCTTCGTGACCCTGTGGGCTGTAGCTTGCCAGGCTCCTCTGTCCATGGAACTCTCCAGGCAAGAACACTGGAGTAGAGAAGCCATCTCCTTCTGCAGGGGATCTTCCTGACCCAGGGATTGAACCCGGGTCTCCTACATTGCTGGCGGATTATTTACCATCTAAGGCACCAAGGAAGCCCATTTTAAGACTAGTGACTTTTTCTCTGCTTCTCTCTCTGCTTTTTTCTTCTCTGTGTGTGGACTATTTCGGGGAATACCTACTGGTGTCAAAAAAAACCTATGGAACAACTAGGAACAACAGCTATGGAATGGAAGCAGTTGGCTGCATCACTGCATTAACAGCCAGAATGTTACATGTCAGACCTGCATGATTGTGTGACCTACCCAAAAGCAAACTCTTGACAATTTAGGAATTTTATGTGCAGCTTGAAGAATGAAAAGCAAGTTTAGCATTTAGAGTCTTTTAACGTCTTAAGGAATCAACCTCTTCAAGAATTTTGTTTGGAATGAGAAAACAGCTCCTAGTAACAGAGGAAGAAAATAGTTTACTATTAAAGTTTTTAAATGGTGGGCAGATATGGATGGATGTTATGAATAAAGTCTGAAAGGCAACTGTCAAACTCAATCATTTGGGTATTGTACTGATTGTAAAATGTTTGGGTACTAAACGGCATCTAGTGAATTGTATTTAAGAGTAACACAAGCAAGGAGGGAATGAATAGCCTCTAGAACAATTTATTCCACAGAAGGAAAGAAAAAGGAAATACATTAAAGGACCAAGGAGATCTTTTAATTATATTTCACCCTGCCCAGCCAGTTTGTTTGTTATCCTTCCTTCTGATTTCCCTTTGACAAAGGCAGGTAGTGGGATAGTCAGGTAAAATATATACCATGACCTGAAAGTATATGTATAAGCGTATTTCACATATGAGTATGACAACACTTTAGAGCTCTTCTGAGTGCTGAAAAGCTTTCATATTTTTTTTACATCAGTGTTTACCAAAGTAAATTATATGATTCCCACTCTATCTGGACATCTCACGTGCAACATCAAAAATTCTAAAAATATAATTTCCAAAATTTAAAGCTGTATATTTTCCACTGAATGGTTCATGTTAGAGGATCCATACAGTGTAGGCTCAATAGTTTCTCTTAAGAAATACCATCACTATTACATATTGTAATAAAGTTGATGGTTGCCATATCATTAGATCTCTGAGCTCATCGCATTAATGCAAGGAGATTGAAGAGAGGATGTTAATAAAAGGTGAGTTGCTTATAAAACTTTAAAATGGTTATTCTGAAGAGATTCTATTTGGACGACAAAATTTGCACGGCCCCATATGTTCTCATCAGTACACTCCTGAATTTCCCCACTCTTGCCTACACCTCTGTTGGATTGTAGTGAGAGAATGCCAACATTTGGCTGCCAAACATAAAGTGTTTTCCATGAACATCTCTCAGAACCAGGGAACAGAAATGAGAGGCAGAAGCATTCTATTTCTTTCAGTCATAGGTGTGGATTTGATTGGGCACTGCCTAGTTTTTAGTAAATCTACTTTAACTTAGAGACAGTTTGGGGATATGAACTGACAAGGGCTGACTTTCAATTCTCCAGATACTTAAGCGCATTGCAAATTTTAAATGAATAGAATTCATTAAAACATATTTCTACTTCTGTTTGTGTATATATACAAAATGGATAAAAGTAGGTTTTGGCAATAAAGCCCTTGAATTAGGTATAAATATGTACAATTAGGATCATATCTAAAAATACACTGAATGTGTGCATTAAGCCAAGATTTATAGTTTGTTATCCCTTATATATCCGTTGGGTATTTGCCGAATAGATCACTCACTGAGCTAAAGACTCTTCTAGTGCCACTTTCCATTGATCACTAAAGCTGCACTACTTAGCCAATGTCATTATCATTTTATATGCTTTTGAACGATGGGTTTTGTCAATTTAACTCAAATATCCCCTTTGAAACATCACTCTGTTATCCAGTCTTTACCAGTCAGAGGAAAGGACTGGAGAAGTGACAGGGGACTCCTTAAAAAGCAAGATCGTTAGCTGCATAGAATGCATCCTTGTGTGGTTTCCCCTTCTTTTAAACCCCACAGAAGGGCTGTACTGGAAAGTAAAAAACGAAAAGATCCCATCAGTGGAAATGCAGAGGTAAAGAGCAGCACCAGCACAGTGCTGCCCTAAGTGTCAAGAAAGGAAGTAAAGCCAGTTCTGAGCACCACCGCTCCCCATTGCCAGGTCTGCTCAGTTGCTTTACCTGTGGAAGGCTTTGGTTTTCAAATCGTATTCTAAAATGAGATGAATACTTACCCCCTTTTTGCCTCACAGAAACACACATACTTAGATAAAGAGATGGATGAATGGATGATAGAGCCACAATGAACTCTCAAAGCACCTAAACAATAATGAGCTGCAATTTACTGAGTATTTACTCTATGACAGGCATTTAACCCATGTAATCTCATTTAATCTTCACCTGATCCAGTGAGGTTGCACAAGTACTATCTTCATTTTACAGAAGAGGAAATCTGTCTTAGAAAGACTAAGATTGTGAATGTCAATAAATTCAGACCCAAGACTGGACTTAAGAGTTTCTGGCTCCAAAGTTTGTGAATGTGAACAGCTGTGAGCTAAGGGTAAACAAGCCACATAGATATGGTTTTTTTATTCCTACTACAAAACCCTATAGAAAGTACCTCAACTTGTCAGTGGACAAATAGGTACCTGAGAAAAACTTACGTTCTTCCCAATCTTAGAAATTATCAGAAATCATGATTTTTGTTTCATGAACTGGTAGAAAACAGAGTTAAATTCAATTAAGTAAATTCAAAGTCTGTGTGTAAAATTTTAAATTTAATCACATGAAAATAAATTTAATTTTTAATTAAATAAGTTTAATTGTTCACGGTAGGATATTTTTCTGTAGTGTTTATAGATCATATCAAAGCCTTCTCCCTGCCCCTCCTTGAAGGCAAAAAAAAAAAAAAAGGAAAAAAGAAAAATAATCATAAAGTTCGACTTGGTATAAGACTGAGGTAAATAAATACAGTTCTCTAACAAATGGTTAAAGTGCACAAGCTTCTAAAACTTGAGGAAAAAGATAAAAGCTGTTAGTAGAGTATTAAAGGATTGGTATTGGGGTTGCTGGTGGAGAAAGAAGCGAGTGATTAAACCCCTTGTGTGTTGAGGGGCTAGGAGGACATTGCCTTAAGCAGGCAATATTCTGAGCCATCTTGGTTTTGTAAGCTTTTTGAAAGCATGGCGTGATGGACCGAGGCACAGATAGGAGATTCTAGGTCTGCGCAAGCCAGGGTAGAATGGAGTCTCCACACTGTACTTGGGACACCGAGGAGGGGCTAGGGGCCGGGAAGCTGGTTACCGTGAGTTGAGCTCCAGCGATGTTGTGGAGATGTCAGATAGGTAGTCCTCTTCCAGCCCAGTCCCAGCCACGCCCGAGGTCAGCCAGGCCGACCGAGTTCGCCGTTTCTTCTTTTCCTGCTCCTTGCGTTTTCCAGGCTTGCTTTTCTTTTTCTTGCCGGGCGTCTTCAGTGGCTGCTCTTTGTATGTCTCCACCTTGTTAGTTTCCTGAGTCAGGTATTTGCCCTCATCATCAGACCCAAATCGGACGGGGTGGTTCTTGGTGTTGGGAGCAGGCTTGGAATTGGGGGACACCTCCGAGGTAGCTCTGATTTCGGCTGTGTGGATTTCCGCGATCAGATGGTGGAGGAAGAACCGACGCCGTAAATCTTGGATGGACTTCCCCTTGTCATGGAGGAGCTGGTGCTCAGACACAGCCCTTTTGCTGTAAAGAGAAAAGAGCAGGAGAGGAAGAAGACAGTGACAGTTTAATATCTGACTGAGATCACAAAGACGTGGGGAAAGCCTTTGAATGGTCTAGTTGGTCCCACAAGTTAAGCTAGAGGGCTGCAAGCTGGCTGAGCAGGGAAGGGAGAGATGGGAAGGGAAGAGCCGGCCTTTAGGAGGCTCCAGCCTAAGTGCCCGCTGTGCTGCTCCCCAGGTGGGTGACTTTGCTGAGAACATGAACATTCTTGGGCCCCTGGGGCCCCATCTTTTTAAAAAGATCAGATTCTACAATGTCTGTGCTCTCTTCTCAATTTAAAATATTAAGCATCATTGTTTCAAAAATATGGACAGAAACCACTGAGCTTCTTTTCATGGTTTTTGGAGCTGTGTTGCTATGCTATGGTTTTTCCAGTGGTCATGTATGGATGTGAGAGTTGGACTGTGAAGAAAGTTGAGCGCTGAAGAATTGATCCTTTTCAACTGTGGTGTTGGAGAAGACTCTTGCGAGTCCCTTGGACTGCAAGGAGATCCAACCAGTCCATTCTGAAGGAGATCAGCCCTGGGATTTCTTTGGAAGGAATGATGCTGAAGCTGAAACTCCAGTACTTTGGCCACCTCATGTGAAGAGTTGACTCATTGGAAAAGACTCTGATGCTGGAAGGGATTGGGGGCAGGAGGAGAAGGGGACGACAGAGGATGAGATGGCTAGATGGTATCACTGACTAGGTGGACGTGAGTCTGAGTGAACTCTGGGAGTTGGTGATGGACAGGGAGGCCTGGTGTGTTGCAGTCCATGGGGTCGCAAAGAGTCGGACATGACTGAGCGACTGAACTGAACTGGGGAAATAAAGCATCCTGGTCTGGGAAGCAAAAAGGTGGCTGATTTCCCCTAAGTACTCACTCCAGACATACATGTGCACGAGCAAGTGTGCATACATGTGCACAAGTGAGCGTACATGCACACACACTGATCCCCACTTAAGAAAATAATAATAATATTGAATCTCAAAGAACAACAAGCTCTACTAGTAAAAGCAAACAAAGTCTGAAGGATGAAGTGAGCTGTGAAGTCTGTCTAGGAAACCACCTGACTAACACTCTGAATTTGGACATGATTGATATTAGACTATAGGCTACCAAGAACCTTTATATGAAGGCCAACTGTCAGAGCATGCATATTTTTCTGTAAAGTAGTGGGTGGTCTCTTTAAAATGGCTGTCTTTGTGTGTTTAAGTGAGATCATTCTATTTCCTCTGTGCATCATTTTTTTCTTTTTAATTTAGAATTTCAAACGTATTATCCTTAGGGCTTAATTAAGAAATTCCCTTTTCTATTTGTTCTTTGTCATAGAAATATCTCTGGGCAAAAATATGAAGTGGTTTTTCTATTAAACAACACTCTAATGAAAATAGAGTGAAAAAAATAATTTTCTATCCATCTTTTTAGATGACACCCTGACTCTTGCTTAAATGTCCATTCATGTATTCTTTTATTATTCTGTATGTATTAACCAAATTTAAGGGTTACATACATGAAGCTACAACCATATTATGTCTGCTACAACCACACTCACATAACTTGAATTTCTACCATTGAAATAACCCTCCAAAGTGGCTCATTTTCAGAAGTTTCTGAAGGCATTTCACAGGGCTGGATCCTGTGTATTTTCCCTCCCCAACACAATGATAGGTTTATCTGGTCTCTTTTTACTTTCATTGATACAACTTATTTAACTCTTCAGAGAAATATGAGAATAAACAAAACTCTTCATTTTACAGATGGGGAAAGTGAGGTTCAGAGATTAAAGACTTCACACTTGCTACTTCCCTGGTGCCTCAGACGGTAAAGCGTCTGTCTACAATGCGGGAGACCTGGGTTTGATCCCTGGGTTGGGAAGATTCCCTGGAGAAGGGAAATGGCAACCCACTCCAGTACTCTTGCCTAGAAAATCCCATGGACGGAGCCTGGTGTCCATGGGGTTGCAAAGAGTCAGACACGACTGAGCGACTTCACTTCACTTCACTTCACATGATAGCAGGTAGAACCAGGGCACTCCAAAGATGAGGTCTTCTGATTCTAAAACCAAGATTGTTTTCCAACTTCCCCAACTCTTTCTCTTACTGACATGTATGTTGAGGAAACTAGAAGGGAAGGGCATAGAATAAAGAGTCTGTGTTGGGAATCATGGCAATGGGCAAATGGATAGCAATTTATCCACTTCCTAGAAGACTGAGAAGGAAATGGCAACCCACTCCAGTATTCTTGCCTGGAGAATCCCAAGGACGGAGGTGCCTAGTGGGCTGCCGTCTATGGGGTCGCACAGAGTCGGACGTGACTGAAGCGACTTAGCAGCAGCAGAAGACTGAGCTTATTGTCTCAAGTACCTTTTCATCACCAAAATAAAGAACCAGGATTCTTAGAGTCTGGATTATCACTGAGGGAACAACAGACTGTCCAGTTATATTGTGAGTCCAAGAAGAGGAAACCACGGAAACTGTCATTATTTCTCAGACATTATAGCCAGAATACAGCTCTCTTTCAGCATTTTAGTTGTATGCACTGACTTTAAGCCATGTAGCTTGTGCAAAAAAGACATGACTTAATGGAAAGGAATTTAACAGGAGCCTGGTTTAAATGAGGCATGAAGGAGTCTCTCTTCCTTTTGGAAGGTGCCACATGTGACCAGATTAAAATTCACTTACTTTGTGGCAATAGTTAGTATCCTGGAAACTTTTAGTGACCTACATGGAGACTTTGCTACAATAGATTTATATAGTCTAATAATGGTTTTAAAGAACAGGACCAATATACTTATATGTTTTGTAAGTATTACACTTTCATAAGTATCTCTTAGCAAAATGTCAAGTTAAAAAGAAGTTCTTACACATGATCATTTTTACTATTTGGAGCTTTTATTACATTCTCAATTCTTGGCAGATAGCCACTCATCTGTATTGCTCTCCAAATGTATAACACAGCCCATTCTAGCTTACCTTGAAGCCAGAGTTTTAATAGTTGGTCTGTTCTAATCAATTCTCCATTGCTCATGCCTCCTCTGACTGGCACATATGCCTGTCATCCTGGCTAGCCTGTCGTGTGAGTCACAGTGCCTTCCTAGCTTGGGCACTGCACTTTCCCAGGATGGTTCTCATGGGAAATGGAGTGAGCATTCTATCCTTCTGTTTTACAAAAAGCCTACAATATGGTACAACTTTGTCTAGTTTAAAATAGTACATCTCTTGCTGAGGTACAAAGCTTCATTCTGCTTTTGTGGGGGGTAATTATTAATATAGTAGAAAACACAGATTTTCTTAAGTGCCAAATCTGAAATGCTGTAGCATAATTCACTTACTAGTTCAAAAACTTCTGCATTCAAAATATTGTGAAGAGTAACTTTTTGGTTGAGCAACTGCATTAGAGGATCAGGAAGAGCATAGTATCTATACTGTCAACAAGGAATCAGGTCCATGGAGTGTTCTATTTATTTTCCAAATAAGACATTAACTGAGCCAAGAGTAAATGACTAGCATGTATAAACTAGATGTACACAGGTGGTGGGCAATTCCTTCCAAGAGGGAGGCTTTCACTTTAGATAATTCTGAAGTACTTAAGTTGTAAATATGGCATCAATAATAGTCTGTTACTTTGTATATCTGTACACATTATATAGCACAATGGTCCACATGGCATTTATTACATCCCCAACACGGAAAAACAAGTATCCTACGTTCACAGTTTCCTTTGATTATTATTTTAAAAAATGAAAAAATGTGAAGGAAATGCTTAACCTCTAAATTCAGTCAAAATATAGCTTTTCTGTCTTTAAAAATCACTCTCTAGGGAGTTTTTGGGGAAGAAGATTAAATTTGTAAGGCGCTCTCAAGGAACACAGGGAATAGCTGGAGTGACGGGAATTCCTTTTTTCAGCACAGGAAGAGGCAGCATGCTCATGCTGATGCTAGGTTCCTAAGAGGAAGGAATCTGGGTTTGAGAAGAAAAGTTCTGTGGTCCATGGAAGAGTCAGGGTCAGGGTGTTAGAGTTAAGATGACTCATCAGAAGTCCCTTCCAACCCAAATGACTCAGTCAGAAGTTATGCTTTTCATTAAGTGGAAGAGACCCAGTCTGGCTCCTAAGCACATCAGTCCATGATGTTTTAGGTTTCTGAATCTGCTGGGGTTCTCTCTCTAACTAAAACACAGAGACTGTCACCTGCCGAAAGCCCTGTTCATCTGGACGAGAATGTCCATAGGTCTCCAATTAGTGGCTCAGATGGTAAAGAATCCACCTGCAATCCAGGAGAACCAGGTTTGATCACTGGGTTGGTTGGAAAGATCCCCTGGAGATCTTCAACCTGGCAACCTACTCCAGTATTCATGCCTAGGAAATCCCATGGACAGAGGAGCCTGGTGGACTATAGTCCATGGGATCGCAAAGAGTCGGACACGACTGAGGGACTAACACAGCCTCACTAAGTAAAGTCCTTTTAGACTCACAGGTCCAGAAGGTTAACAACTTATATTGCCATGGCCTGGGAATTGTTACTGTTGTAGTAGTTTCCTCTCCTTTAAAAGTTAGCCCTTTCTTAGCAAACATCTAAAGCAGTTTTCCTAATATTTGGTGTGAAAAGTAATTGGGGGGGTAATATGATTTGATTATATGTTAAAATTTCTTTTAAGATACTATGCTAATTTATTGTAATAGCAGACTAATGTTTTGTCTAGTACACAAAAATGTACTGTTATTTGGCAATAATGCAAAAAAAAATGACTTTTTTTTTTTTTTAATTCCATTTGGCTGTAATAATTTGATTAAACATGTTTATCTGCTGATGATTTCAGCCTCCATGAAAAACCATGGCTGTAATGTGATGATCTATTAGCCATTAACTATAAGAATGTTTTGTGGTAGTTTTATAACCATCTGCTGAGTGTGAGTGTTTAACTGCAATATTATATTTCACCCACAAACAAAACTATAACAGAGACTCTGGCTGCTAAGTGGTTTCTGATGTGTATTTTGCAAGGTGCAACAAGGAAAGAGTTAAAAATAGCCTCTAGAACTAACTTAGCACCATTTTAATGCCATAACTGTAGATTTAATCATGGTTGATTTACTGTTTCTCAAAAGAGAAAACAGGTATTTCTTAAGCAACTGTAAAGAAAAAAAAATTGGCTCTATTCCAAGACAGTATTTCTTGGCCAAATAAATACAGTATTTAAGAGTGCTTTTAAAATTTTAGGCTTCATTTATATTTATATATGGATTTTACATAACTGAATTAAATATGAGTCTCAAAATGAGCAAATAATCTGAAGACAATTTTCAGAAATACATCAGCAAAATCTTGATTTGAAGAATACAATGCAGCTTTATCTTCAGTACAATGTTCTACACAATTTGCCTTAGGAGATTCATAATAGATTTTCATTCCGGTGCCAAGGTTCAGACATGTCTAAGATAATTTCATTTAAGGATTTTCTGCTTTAATAATAATAGACCAAGGGCACATATAAAAAGTTGCCTTTTGGTACACCCTTGGGAATTTACAAGGAAGCACCAGGAACCTGATTGTAAATATTAGATATTGCTATTTTTATTGTTATTGTAAAAGTTCCCCTTAATTCCTTCACCAGAGGCAAACTTGTCTCAGTTCTCAAACTTTCTGGTTTTCCCATCCTGGACACGGAGAGTGCAGCTTAAAGATCACCCAAAGATGGTATTACATACATTCATAAACTGCTGGGCCCAACGGATTATAAAGCAGTGTTACTTTCTCATTTTTCCAACTTTTCAGTCACACAGATCAGATCAGATCAGTCGCTCAGTCTTGTCCGACTCTTTGCGGCCCCATGAACTGCAGCACGCCAGGCCTCCCTATCCATCACCAGCTCTCGGAGGTCACTCAGACTCACATTCATCGAGTCAGTGATGCCATCCAGCCATCTCATCCTCTGTCGTCCCCTTCTCCTCCTGCCCTCAATCCCTCCCAGCATCAGAGTCTTCTCCAATGAGTCAACTCTAACATGGTGCTATTTCTCTGGTGTGCTTTGATGTATGATTAAAGTCAAAATTATCCTTTAAGAATCAGCAAATGAAAATGCCAAGATAACAGATTTTCAGTCTACAATGCAACTATTTGACTGCAGATTAAAGAGCTGTTAGCAATAATTCCAAGGGGGGGGAAAAGTTTCCACACCTAATACTCATTTTGGAATCAAGCACTCTAGCGTTCTTAAACCGTATCAATACCGATGTTGGCGTTGTGCCATTGCAAAGTTGTTACTACTTCATTATATAATATGCCTACATTATGTAATGTGATCCGTTTTATATGCTTAAAATTATGTCATTCATAATAAAATCAGATGTAAAGTTTTTGCTTTTCACACAAAACCTGCCACCCACATTCAGTGTATACGTATACAAGTGCACACACACAGAGACGTATGCCGCCTGGATACCTCAGCTTCCTGCGAGTTCTTAAGCTTTTTGCAATCCTCAGGGTTTCAGAATCTTCCCAGGTTCTGAAAATAACCCTTTTCTCTCAGTAGAAGAGATTTTGCTAGAGGACAATCAGTAAATCGCTCCCTCTCATGGAAACACACGAAAGTTGTCTTTTGCCTGTCTCCCGCTGAGGTTTCACCCTGTTCTCCCGCCGGCTTTGAGGACCCGGGCTCAGCTGCGGGCAGGTAGCGGATCTCGCCGCTCTATAAACCGGTCGAAGAGCATCATGACCGCGGAGGGCCCTCGGCAGCGCCCCAGCCTGGTGACCTCTCCCTCTGGCCTCCCCAGCCCTCACCCGGCGCCCTGGGGAGGATCGGGCACTTACAGTCGGCGGCCGAGCTCCTCCACCGAGCGCCCGCAGGAGGGCACCGAGTAGCTCAGCAGGAACACCGCGACGCTCCATTGCTGAACTAGCCTCCACAGCATCGTATCCTCTCGCTCTGGGGACCTGCAACGGAGAGCAAAGGGGCCCAAAGTGTCAGTCTGGCACCTCCATCTCCCCGCACAACCCCGCTGCCCCCGTTCAGCCTGCTCTTAGAGAGCTTCTTCCACTTCAAGGGCATCTCCCAAGTTGCAAAGAAAAAAAAAAAAAATTTCACTGGAGTCTCCCGGCACTTACTTATTTAGGAATCAGCTACTCCAACTGTGTTTTTTCCACACCACACAGGCAAAAAAGGGACCGAAAAAAGGGGAAGAAAAGAAAAAATCAGAGGCGCCTCCTCCGAAATAATAACCGAAATGAAATGGTTTTATATACGTATCAATGATGAGCAACGTGTTTACACGTCTCCCATAGCAATGTCTAATTAATCTGGCCGGCAGTATCCGGGGTTCGGGGAGCAGGGCTAACTCCTTCCTAAAAAACAGAAGGAAGTTTCCCGTTCCGAAGTCAGCTTCTTTGCGAACTAGGCCGGCTTGTTCCAGAGCCACTTGTAGCGAGACCCGCATATATATACCTAGCTGTCTGTCTACCTCCTCTGGTGGGCTGGTTGCTTCCGGAAAGTTGACTCCACACACCCTGAGAACAAGTTTTAAGTGCGTGTGTCGTCGATCAGGAGGGCCAGGTGGCGGCGAGGGCGGGTTACCAGCGGCGCAGAGGGGCGGTGGCGGCCCCGCTTCACGGCCGGGGAGGCATGCTGGCCGGGCGGTGCAGGTTGGAAGCGAGTTGAAAGCCGAGCTGGGCAATGTTCACACGCTCTCAGGGAAACCTGCCGGAGAAGTGAGCGAGTCGCAAAGAGGTGGCGCCCTAGGAACGCGCGCGGGCCGAGAGAGGGCGCGGGCGCGCGGGGGGCGGGGGCGGCGACCCGAGCGGGCCCAGCTGGGCCCGAGCGAGCCGAGGGGAGCCCAGAGCTGGGAACGACCCGCCGGCGGCCGGGCGCCCCTCTCCTACCCCAGCCCCGCCGCCCCCGGCGCTGCCCCGAGCTCGGCCGAGCCCCACCCCGGAGCGCTGGCCCCTCCGCGCTGTCCCGGGACCGGGGGCGGATCCGCACTTTCCCGCCCGGTCCCTCCGGCCCGGGACTCCTCGGCGGATCAGCCTGCCCAAGTCCTGAGGGCGTGCGGACCGCCCGGGGGCAGCCACGACCCCCGGCGCGCAGCTGCAGCCGAGTCCCGCGGGACGCGCGGGCGCCCAGGCCGCCGGGGGCGGTCGGCAAGGAAGAGGCCGAGGAGCCGGGGCGGAGAGCCCGGGCGCCCGGCATCCTCGGCGGGGAGGTCGCAGGCCTTGGGCCAGTGCCTTACAGGAGCCCTAAGCCCGCCTGAGGGGCTCGGGAAACGCGGTGGGAACCCTCCTCCCTGGCCCTTTCCTGGAACAAGCTGAGTGGGGAGCCTTGGCTAAGGATGGGGGAATCCTTCGCTTAGAATGGTAAAAATGGTTTCAGACTTCAGGTCGAGATGGCATTTCTAAGTGTCTCAGTACAGCTGAGGACTTCTGGCTCCTGTCCAAGAAAGCCCGCTCACAGGATGGAGACCCCGTTTTGAATTGCGGAGGGGGACCGACACTCCTGCGGAGCGCACACGAGCGTCAGGAGTCGAACCCACCCTTTCCTCGCCGATAACCTACAGTTCCCCGCACCCCCCTCCCGCGTCCTCTGTTACATATTCTAGGATGTCTTTCCGTGTCGCTTCAGCCCGCAGAAGCAGCGGGACTCTTGCTGTAAGCCGCTATGCCTCGGAGAAGGAAAGCAGGGGGTTCTTCCTTAAACTGTTGGGCGGGGAAGAAGGACTGCTCTGAATTACCGGGCAGTATCGTCTAGGGAGGGCTTGCAGCGGATGTGAACGCCCGCCCAACGGACTCAGTTCTATCTTTCGGAAATGAACCCGAGTGGTTGGGAACCATTCAAGAGATGTTTGTCTTCGAGACAGACAATCCCACTGGTAGGTTTCAATACTCTGTAGAAGGCTAGTGTGACTTAGAGATGTGAGATGATTTGAGCCTGACCTTTATCAAGCCTGGCTTTCTGGCTGATGCTCCACAAATTTCACCAAGGTAGGGTGAAATAGCGCCCTCTCACTGACCCTCTTTAATCTCTGCTCCGTTTCCCCACCATCAGCTACCAGTTAACTAGCTTTATCAAACATTTGCTACTTAAGTTGGGTGAGTGTCACCCCTTCTCAGAAGCTGCTATCTCTCTCATTTGATTGCTTTAAACTTCACACTCAAAAAAACCCCAAAAAAACACCACTTGGCTTCCTCCAGCTTAAAAAAAAAAACTGGGAATTTCCACAACTTCCCTTGAACGTTTAAGAATTTCTAAATGTTAGACCTGTTTGCAAGGCATGAAAAGATGAAGTATCAGCACTCAGAAATGTTAATCTTTGAACATCTAACACTTTCTGATTTATAATAAATTCTTTCCAAAAGGACGCTGAAGCCTTAATGTAATCGTTAGATCTGAAGGGGGGGGGGTGGAATCTGTAAAAAAGTAAATCACAAATGAGCTATTTAATACTTGCAAGTTGTTTAACATTAAAATGATAATATTTGCTTCCACAATAAAAAACCCAGAGGTGTTTAGCCAAGTTTCAAACTATCCAGGCTTTAAAAAGTCAACCCTCTTCCAATAAAAGGTTAAAACAAAAATTAGATTGAAAATATTAAATCACTTATGCTGTAAATAAATTCATTATATTCTCATAACATTATAAATTAAAGACTGGCCTCAATAGACTGCTTTGATTTATGTTGCTTTTTCTACTAATTAAACAAAATTGACCTCCCTCCCTCTCCCCCCACCCCCAACACTTTTCTGGTGTTAATGGCAAAACATCTATCAAATATTTTTAGAATTTCCTCTCCTCTACAAAAAAAGAAAATATAGACACAGGAAAAATAAATAGTCTTTATATACTTGGAATACCAAAGCTTTCCTCATAATTTATTACTTCACCTTTTCCTTGATTTACAGTCTTCTCTGCTTCTCTGGCCAAAAGAGGGAGATCTTTGCAGCAGTCTCTTCCAGAAATAATTTTTTTGTTTTGTTCTTCAAAAAAGTAAAATTAAGTCGTAAATGAATTAAAAATTTCCTGTAAGGAGACTTCTGTTCTCACTCAAGGCAATTATTAGAAAGCAGGTCCGTCTTCTAAAGCTGCCCTGTGTATTAATCAGAGTTGAGATTCTCTTCAAATATACCCTCAATATATACCTTTCTGAGAAGGATATTTTTCTGACATCATAATCTAGTTCCCAATATGATTGAATAACCTTTATGATAATGCTGAGGACACATGACTGCAAATGAGATGACTCCACACTACTGGCTTTTTTTTTAAGGCTTAGGAATAGAAGAAGTGCCAACAGAGCCTGAATGTTTGCTTAGGCCTTGCTATCACATAAATGCACCTTAGCAAAGGAGGATTTGAAGGCCAGACTTTAATCTGAAGCTTTGCCATATGAAGACAGTTTAGCTTGTGAGACCTACACCTACATGAATGCCTAGCCCATGAGCAAGCCCCAGACTTCGATCTTCCCATCTCCAATGGCAACATAATATCCCAATTTTAAAAAGAGATGTTCTAAATTTCTAAGTGCACTTTTACTCTTAAATTCGTGTTTACATAACCAGTTGATGTCTATCTCTAGAGATATCTTCTCTTGCAATTTAGGGGGAAAAAACCTCTAGCATTTATGTTTAGCTTCCTTATCTTTCTTCCATTTTTTCCTCCCAGGTTCAAACAAGCAAACAAACATTCAAATGAAAAAAAGGTAGCTTAAACTCTTTAAACGTGCACCTGGGCTCAGAAATTCCCTTATTACCAATAAACATGCAAATTTAACATTTGCCAATTTCCAAGTTATATCTCTCAAATCCTATGAAACTGAACAACACAATGCATCCTTTCTTTTCTCTCTTTGTTTGCATAAAGAAGTTTGCATAATTAGCTCAAGTAAAATTATCATTTGATTACACTAGAACATGGTTCAAATCACTTTGAACCATGGCCTGGATTAGGATTTGAGATCTGACCTAGGTAGCAAGAACCTAGAGGAAAGTTTAAAGTAATGCCTTTAAATCCCCAAGAGGGGCAGGAAACGCTGTGTTTCATTACTAAATCTCTTTATAGATGAGGATAGGACTCAAACTAGGCTGTCTTTATAAGAACAGGACTGGCTGCTGGCGGGGAGAGAGCTGCCTCAGAGAGAAGTGCCTAGACACCATCAAGCTGATGGATTTCTCTTATTGGCAAAGTGGGTCTCACACACTCCTGGTCTTTCCCTACTTTTTGGGCAATGTTCAGCTTTCCCCAGACAGGACCAGAAAGCTCATGGGTAAGGCAGTTTTCCCAGAAGGCACAAGCCAATGTGAGATGAGCAGGTCTTTAAGAAAGAGGTTCTCTGACAAGTTCTCCAAGGTCAAGTACTGGTGCAACCTCCCAAACTCATGACCATCAAAACATGAATGAGAAAGAGTCTTCCAGCTAGGGATGGAGACTGTGTGGGAGAGAGAAAATGGTTGTGTAGTGCGAAAGTCCTGCTCTCCTGGATTGATGCTCACTGAATGCCCCTGGCTGGGCCCAGCTCCGGCTCCCAGAAGCAGGCAGCTCTGGACTTGGACACCACAAGGGGAGTTCTGAGTCCCACCTGGCTCAGATGACAACCTCTCCATCTGAAACTTATCTCGGGCCTGCCACACAGCCTTCCTGGCCCGGACCCAGCTCCTCTGTGAGCAAAGTCATCTTTTCTTACCATCTGAGCCCTGTTGTCTGGAGTCGCCGGCAGTTCGCAAGCAGTTCACATTCCTAACACCAGCCCCGACCCCTGCATACTGGGCCAGCTCTCAGGCTCTCCCCAAGGCAGCACCGAACGGGAGCCCTCCGCACGGGCAGAAATGGTATCTAGCTTCCCACCCTTCGACGGGGTGCCGTGCGTATTTCGCTTGAGTTTGTGATTACGTCTTTGGACACACCCTCCTCTTACTGGGATTCCTGTCAGAAATAAGGCAGACTTGAAACCTGCGCGCTCCCTCTCCCGGGTCTTCGGGCCTGATTGTTGTGCTCTGGGTGCAGGAAGGGGAAGCCTATGTCGCCTTGTGGTTGGGGTCCCGGGTCTTGGAAGAAGTGTGACACGACAGGACGATTTTTATCAGCCCCCACTTGCCACTGCAGACTTAGGTCACTCTTGCGTATACGGTACCCTGGGATCGTAGACCTGATGGAAAGTTTAGAGGCCTGGGAGCTCCCCGGCGGGTGTAGCTATGTTCGCTGGGTTCTCAGGCGTTTCTCCCTCAACATCTGGACCCCGATGGCCGCACAGAATCCTTCTGTCAGCGGCAGTAGCACCCGGGCCTTCGCGCTCCCATCCCTCTGGGTTGACTGAGTGGCTTCGCACGCATTATAGAGACGCCCCCTCCTTCCACAAGGGCCCTGCTTCCCGCTGCCGGGGAAAAAAGAAAGCGTCGGGAACACTGTGTCCCGAGCACAGGGTCGGAGGCATCAGCGAAACGCCCCCTAGCAGGCTATCCCCTCCCTTCTCCCTCCTGGGCAATCGATGACTCAAACTTGACATCAGACCCTGGCGGACAGTGGCAGTAAGTTCCCAGTGGGGGAGGGGGACAGAGGGTGGGGCGGCTATAGTCCACCTCCGGCCCGTCCGCGTCCAGGGCCGGTCCCCAGAAGGGTGTGCAGGCTCGACCCCTCCTTCTGGAGCCCCCAGGACTCGCTGTCCTTGGGCCCGCCTCCGGAGCGTCCGTTCAGCCCAGCGCGCCCGGAGCCCGAGAGCCCGTCTGCTTTGTTTCAGTTAACACGATCGGCAAAGCCAAGGCGGAGAGAGGGACGGCGCGGGCCCCGGGGAGGAAACGAAGGGACGTGGAACAAAGTTCTCTGCCAAGTCTCTCCGTCGGATTCTTAGAATCCGGTGGCACCTTAAAAGGCCTGATGTGAGGGCAAAGAGACAGGTTATTGATTCTTGAAGCCCACTCTGTCTATATATAGTTGATCGGTGGTCGCAGTTGGCGATCGCGGGGAGTGTAGACCGTGAAACACATGGCATCTCTCCAGCATGTAGAAAGCAACCTCTCCAGTGGCTCCCGCGGAGTTCGCGAGCAGCTCCGCGCAGGCCGAGGAAAGCCAGTGAGCTGTCCATGGTGGTTAAGGCGCCTTGACGTGCGTCCTGGGCGGTCCCGGCGAGGCGCAGACCCCCGCGCCGGGGACCGCCACTTCTCCAGCCCCAGCCTGCCGGCCACCCAGCCGGTGTGAGCCGGGCACCGGCTGCACGTGTTCGTTTGCACCGCTCTGGGACGCAAACGGGGCAGAATTCCAGAGATAGGCGGAAAATAAACTCTCGAGCCCAAATTGTGGATTTCCTTTTAGCTCCTTCCTGAAGATGTCTTACCCCCTCAGCCGACACTTCTTGGGCTTAAAGAAATGTCGGTCCAGCCAGCAGTTTACCTCCCTTCCTTACACTAAGGTTCTGTTCTCAAAAGAGCGAGAAGCAAAGTCACCGGTCTTATGATGCTTCTCATATTTGTTAAAAGAATCTAGGAACTGGCCATCGCTTTTGGATCCGTGTGGTATCTCTAGGGTGACGCACGACGCTTCTCTTGGGTAGGGAAAGTTCTGGGGTTGTCAGGCGTCTCAGAGATTTTGGTCAATTTCTTTCCGAGGGGTGGTTGGGGTCCTTTGTAAAATACTGTTGCTCAGAGGAGCGACTTTATTATTTATCAGTGCCAAGTAGTGTCTGATGGACACTCGTAGGGAAGGAGGAAACAAAGAAATTTTTTTTGCCATATTGTAGGTCTCTTCTCTGTGAAGTACAATTCTGCCTGGTTCTTATGACATGATCTTAAGAAGAAATGTTTATGAAGTTAATTAAACTCGTATACATGTTAAGACAGAGCATGTTTTGCCTTTTTAATTATCACCACATTTTACCTATTTGTCTTTTAATTTCTCTTAGCAATTTCCCCACTACTTATCTCTATTAGCGATCTCATCTCCATTGAGTAACAAACTTCTTTAAATACTACCAAAGAAACTAAAAATATTATTGTAAACATTTATAACTCTTATTTGAGAGTTGTGCCTTTATTTATGAGGATATTTAACTAACAAGCAGAATGTAACAGAATCTTTTATGTCTCTGAACAAGACATCAGGTAGGAACACATCATTGCTTGCTGCTTTTACCCTTCTTTCTTACTGTGGTGTGATGCTTAAAAAAAAAAAAAGAATATTAATAACTCTGAGAATGCCTCATGTAAAACAGAAAGTATTATGAGTCAATAATTTTTCATAGCTTTTCTTCTCTCAGTTTCTGCATTTGTATAATAATTAGTGAAGGAAAATGGAATATTTCCACATATCAATAAAATTGATATTAACATTTTACTTTCTTTTTTTCTATTTATAAAAATTAACAAAATAAGGCTTGAATGTGTACCCTATTCTTTGAAAAGTGTGAAATAAACTGGACTAATAATATTTTATTATTGTTGTTTTGCAATTTAGAAGTTCAGTTTTGTTCTATGAATCCTTTGCTAGCTAGTCTTCTTCCATATACCTCTTTACTCTTCTTTCTATGAAAGGAGAAAAAAAAAATAGATTGATATAAACAGTCTTCATTCTATTCTTTATCTGCTTTTATAATTTAGGAAGTCCCGCCCCCACCGCCCAACACACACTGGTAATTTAGCATTTTCCTTTGTCCAGTGTTGATACCAATGGAGAGTTTCCCCTTTAAGGTTCAGCTAATTTCCTTCAGTTTCCCTAATTTTTAAAAAATTAGCTTTCTCCAACAGCTTATTAGATTTTAAAGATCTCCTTCTTTTATCTGTTTATTAGATAGGGTATTAATCCTTCCCATCAGCAGCTCTGTTAAAACTGCCAGACATTTTTTCTGCTCCCAAGAGTAAAGCGTTTAATTAGTATAATTGTCTATCAGCTAAAAAAGAAAAATAGTCTATCGATCTCTTGTTTGTGTTTTACTTATCTTCCCAATGTGCTTAGCACTGCTGTGAGCCCAGAGAAGGTCTTCAGAAAGTATCTGTGGAATCGAATTCGATTACATTTCTCTCTACCTGTACTTTTGAGAAATGAAAGTATGTTTTTAATTATTTTAGATCTACTTCCTTAAATTCATATATGAAGCTCATTTCTCAGCAGCTGAAAACCTTATGTAAGGCATATTCTTTTAAAATTCATAGTGGATCAGGGATGAGGGCATCCTGTCTGTTGTGCTGTGCTTAGTCGCCCAGTCATGTCCAACTCTTTGTAACCATATGGACTGCAGCCTGCCAGGCTCCCATGTCCATGGAATTCTCCAGGCAAGAATACTAGAGTAGGTTGCCACGCCCTTCTCCAGGGGATCTTCCCAACCCAGGGATTGAACCCAGGTCTCCCGCATTATAGGTGAATTCTTTAGTCTGAGCCATCAGGGAAGCCCATCCTGTCTGTTGGTCAATCTTAAAAGTCTGTCTTTCCTTAATGCTTGGTGCATGGTATTGCTTTCCTGAAGATATTTCTCTCTTCATTTCATTTGTGCTTCACTTCCCAAAGACTGGTAAATCAGGGGGAAAATGTGGATTCATGATGCACCAAAATACATTGAGATCAATTACTGTGTGGAAGTACTTGTTAAGAAAATTTACTGACCCTAGCAGAATTTTGTTGCGCTTTGCTCCTTTACTTCTTATTCTGCTAATTCTGCTAAGCCGTTAATTGTACATAGAACTGCCAAGGCACTTTTAATGGTTAAAAAAAAGGAAGCTGTTCTTTGTGGCAAGGATAATTTTTTTTTCTTTTGTCCTGTAAACACAGGTCACATTCTTTGTAAAGCTCTATTTTAAATGGCAAAAATGTACATGTCTTTAATAGCTAAAATTGCCCTTTAAAAGGTCTAGCATGTCCTTAAGTGAAGCAGCAACTCAAGTGTGGTTGATATGATTCCCCAAACCCCTCATGTTAAAAGGGATTCATTGTCGAGGTATACCAGGATGTACTTTTAGGTCTATAATACACAGTCTGGGCACCACGACCACAGAGTTCCCTCATCTCATTCCAACCCTGGTGTGGGGAAACCAAAGAGATTCCAGATCAAGGAGAGTCTGAGGATTTGTGGGGAAAGGGCTGTGTAAGTACAGTGAGTACGAATCTTTAAGATCTTCCCCAGACTTTTAAACAGTTGAGAAGGTAGCTTGTTTGCTAAGTAGGGCAAAGTGTCTCCAGGTCTATCGCTGGAGCTGCTGACATAATTAATGATTTCATTCAGAGCCTGAAAGAAGGTACTTGTATTCCCTCTGGCATGAGCAGGCCAAGTTCATGTCCAAACTCTAATATTTTGGGTTGATTTTAGCTAACAAGACTGTTGGTCCTCTTGTTACACACCCAGAACTCGAAAGCCAAATATTATATTAGGCTATGATACTTCCTAGCCTTGAGGAGGTTGACATATCCTAAATATATAAACAGTCACTATTATCTAAAGATGAATTACATTCTGGTTAGAGCTTCATTATTCCTAGGTCAAACTGGGAAAACTAAAAACCATAGAACAACCCACCAGCACCACCAAACACACAGAAAACTACTTTAAAAATCAACATTTTCCACTAAGCCTTATATGCAAAAATTTTCTTGCTCCATTTTGTACTATGAGGTTAATTAATGGCAATCCTTGAAAATTAATTATGGTACTGAAAAATACTTTAATAACATTTCAGCTAAAAATAAACTAGAGGCAGTGTAGTGCCCTGGCTTCATGATTGCTTACATCTGGTTTCTATTTCTGTGAGTTTCATTTGGTTCTCAGAGAGTTCATTCACAGTCATCACGGGTTTAGTTTCCTGTTCTCCAATGGGAGAACTTGTCTTGATGACCATCTATTTTTCATCTGAATGCTACACTTCTTTATATTAGGAAACATGGAAAAGAAGAATGAAAAATGCATCAGGTCTAATTTAAGCAAACTAAAATCTGGACAGCATATTTTAACACCTGACTTATCCTGAATCCAGTGGCAAATAACATTGAGGAAATCATTCCCTTTTAGACCCTTGCAGAATCAGGTAGGAAAGAAAAGAGAAAATAGAAGGAAGGAAAAGAGAAGATGGAAGGAAAGGGGAGAAAAAAATGAAGTTAAAGGAAAGGAAAGGCTTCTTTGTCAATAAGAACATCCATGCCCAGCCCATTAAATTCCCATTGCCCATAAGATATGGTAATGTCTTTGTCTTTCTTTCCATGTTAACTTTCAGATCTTTTTCAAAGAAAAGAATGAGCTGTACTGTGTGCTGGTTATAAACAATCTCTTGGACACACTTAGAGTGGGAATAGCAAGATACTATAGGAATTTTATTCCCTGGTGATCTGGACTTGGGTAGACTACTTTGACTTTAGTTTATAAGCTATACTATCCAATATCTTTTTTCACCATCTAAAACTTCCCAGTGTTTCTCCTCTGTGTAAGTAAAGAGCACCTCCTTTTTGAGATGGCTGGTTTATCTAAAAATCCTGTCTAGTTTATATTCCAAAGTTTAATGAAGCCTACTCTTTTCACCTCACCATAGGATTATCCTAAGTTTCTTTCCTGCTGATATCTCAAAACATAGGTCTCCAAAATATCCTAGATGCTGCTGCTGCTGCTAAGTCACTTCAGTTGTGTATGACTCTGTGTGACCCCATAGACAGCAGCCCACCAGGCTCTGCCGTTCCAGGGATTCTCCAGGCAAGAACACTGGAGTGGGTTGCCATTTCCTTCTCCAATGCATGAAAGTGAAAAGTGAAAGTGAAGTCTCTCAGTCGTGTTTGACTCTTAGCGACTCCATGGACTGCAGCCTACCAGGCTCCTCGGTCCATGGGATTTTCCAGGCAAGACTACTGGAGTGGGGTGCCATTGCCTTCTCCGATCCTAGATGCTATCTACATTCAATAACAGTAATTACAAGTATTGTTGAACTCCTATACCCTAGGATTGTGAAGACTTCAAACAGCATCATTTCATTCACAATGGACTGCTGCATTGCCTTACCTGACTGGGGTAAATAATTACTAGAACTGAGATTTGAATTTGGTTTTGTCTGACACTATGAGCCTCTCTAGTATGACACAGGATCTGACTTGCATGTCTTATATCCCCTGATCTATAAAGGTTGATTTGGCTGATGTGACTGACTAAGGCAACTGTTACCTTCTCTCACCCATTTATGTGGGTTCCTGAAAGCTATGTACTTAATTGAAGAGGTTGAGAATGACCATTTTTCCATCAAGGGCTTTGAGACTCTGAGCATCTTTCACTTGAAAGCAAACTGTAGGATGCTGTAGCTCAACAGGCCAAAATGAAAAGATGAGCATTCTTTCTCCCTTGATTACATGATCTTATTATACACTATAGAAATAGCTCAAGAATCAGTTTTATCTGATGGTCTCATATCAACATGTATTGAGGTTCTGCTTTATGCTAAGCTCTATTCTTAGAATGTTAAAGAAAGCCACATGCACAGCATTGTTGCTCTGATGTCCATCAGATCAAATCAGATCAGATCAGTCGCTCAGTCATGTCCAACTCTTTGCGACCCCATGAACTGCAGCACACCAGGCCTCCCTGTCCATCACCAACTCCCGGAGGTCACCCAGACTCACATCCATCGAGTCAGTGATGCCATCCAGCCATCTCATCCTCTGTCGTCCCCTTCTCCTCCTGCCCCCAATCCCTCCCAGCATCAGAGTCTTCTCCAATGAGTCAACTCTTCTCATGAGGTGGCCAAAATACTGGACTTTCAGCTTTAGCATCATTCCTTCCAAAGAAATCCCAGGGTTTAATCTCCTTCAGAATGGACTGGTTGGATCTCCTTGCAGTCCAAGGGACTCTCAAGAGTCTTCTCCAACACCACAGTTCAAAAGCATCAATTCTTCAGCGCTCAGCCTTTTTCACAGTCCAGCTCTCACATCCATACATGACCACAGGAAAGACCATAGCCTTGACTAGATGGACCTTTGTTGGCAAAGTGATGTCTCTGCTTTTGAATATGCTATCTAGGTTGGTCATAACTTTCCTTCCAAGGAGTAAGCATCTTTTAATTTCATGGCTGCAGTAGAAGCGCCTTATTCAAGATAATTTCTTTCCCTTTCTTTTCAGCCTCATATTGGGACCTGTCCATTTCAACTTCTGTTGAGGGACATAATATACATATATTTTAAAGTCATGTGAAAAGTAAGTATGTATTTTTTTTGGAAATTGTTATGAAATATACTTTAAGCTATTTATCACCTATTATGTCTGAGCTGTGTATTTTTTTTGGAAACCACACACTATGACTACATTTCTTCCTTTATTGCTTAAATTTTCTCCCTTTTTGTTAAAAGTTACTTTAAATCTTTTTTTTTTTTTTTTTTGGGAAAAGTAGTAGAAAACAAAATCTAGTAATCTTGTACAAGGTTGAGATGTAGTGTCAGGGCTATTTTCAGAGAACATGAAGTCTGTTCACTTGTTCATTCAGCCATTCAACAAATATTTCTTGAATGTCTACTAGGTCAGGCACCTGTAGGTCCTGGGGTTACACTGATAACATGGAATTTGCAATCTCGTCAGAAGTGTGAATCTCTTACTTCTTGTTTGCTAAACATTTGATACTTTTATTATAAATCTTTGAATGTTGACAAAGGAAATGTTTTACTCCCATTGTTTATTGTCTGTCTGCTTCTGCTGGAATAAATGCAAACTCTGTGAAATCCAGGATCTTTGTCTGTTTCTGTTGTACCTCCAGAACCTAGACCAGGGCTTGCACATGGCAGGCAGTCAATAAATATGTCAAAGAATGAAAGGATAAATGGAGATTCAATGGTGAAAATACTTTCCCTTTAAATACACATCTTGGTATACAACATGTAGGCATATTTCTTTGATAAGACAGATTTCTACCCTGAGTTGGAAATTTTCTTCACAATTGCCACACACTTCTTAGTATCTTACATCAATAAACTAAAGGATTACTGATAAATGGTAGTAATGTCAGTTTAAACACAATAATCTTTTAAAATATCCTATGTAATAATAAGTTAGACTTGCCCAGAAATGAATTAGCTTTATCACCAAAGGTGGTCCTATTTTCATTCCTGTGTACATTCATTTTGCCCTCCAAACTATAATACAATTAGAATAGTCTCCATTATCAGATCGTGCAGCCAAAATGGAGAATGTTATTTCACCACACCCCAGTAAGGATTCCTGCTAATGGGAAAAGACTCGCTACTCTCCTTTAGGTGCTTCCATCATAGCTGAATCATTAACCAACCAAAGCCTTAAGGATGTTGAATTTGTCTTTTTTTCCTACAGCAAGTAAATACATTTTATTGTCATGGCAGCTGAGCTGGGCAGGATAGAATCATACCTGAGTCAGTTCCTTTCATACCTCCTTTCAAGGGCTGCCGCATCCAATTGTATCATAATGTCTATGAATGCATTTCTCAGTTGTTTTAAAAACCACATTTTCTCCTCAAATGACCTGTTGTGGCTATGGTTTAAGTGCTACATTTTCCTTACAATAGCTCTGAGCAGTAGCCTTCCACTTTACCATGGAGTTTTGAGCTTAATATGTTTGCTACATTAATTCAGTAGAATGAAGAATTATGTTAAAAAGCTAAAGTAAATCTGATCTACAAATCCTATCTCTTATAACCCTACCTCTCACTGGAGTTTCAGACATCTGTAAATGCCTGAAACCTTATTGTTGAGTTCTTTTTCAGCCCCGTCAAGAAAGGCTATTGCATAGTCCAATAGGTTAAAAGCTAAAATGCAAGCAACATTGCCTGTTAAAAACACCTCATTGGATAGGACTTGAAAATCATAGTTGCTGTCTTGCTCAGTCTTCATAGATCTTGGGCTAGAGTTCTTGGCAGGGACAGTGTTTGAATGGGGCCTATCTCAAGCTCTAATAGAAGCTGTAGAAAGAGTAAAAGTTGGCAACATTTTTGGCAGAGAACCAAGGGTAGTGGAAACTTTCATATTACAAACTGGAGATTATAGAGCAGCATGACCTTAAGTGTTGCTTTTAAGAGACATCAGACCACCCTATGTTTAATAAGGTATCCTATTCTTGATTTAAAGGATCAAGCTCAAATAATCTGAACATCATTGAAATATAAATATTTGAAAATCAGGGGGAAAGTTGAGTGCTATGGCAATTTCAGGGGGCTAAGTTCCTTGGTGTCACAGCCAGCCTTCAGCATGCTGTACTTTCCAAGTCTCCCTGGGAATATTGCTCATTCATTAAGGTTCTCTTAAATGCTCCTCAAAGAAACATCATTGCTATCTAACATTAAATCTAAGGGAAACAGACAGGAAGGCAAAGCCACAGGCTCCACTTAAAGGAAGGAGCTCCTCAACTGCAATCTGTTGGCTTTCAATTTTTGATACTTGTGTTTAGGCAATGAGGGCTATATTCATATATATTTTGTCATGATTGTATATTGGCAGTGTGGGCGGTGGAAAAAGTGACTCAAAGCCTTAGAATTTAGCCCTGGCTCTTCCTTTCACCAGCTAGTTTTGTAAACTTAAAAAAGGCACAGAACCTCTCAGAGTTAGTTTATTCACCTCTGAAATGTGGATAGCCTTGGCACATACTTCATAAAGCTGTCATAATGATTAAATGAAATAATGCAGGTAAAGTTAAATCCTCATCGAGATATTTAATTAAATACATATATTACATTTGACCATTATTCTACATAGAAATACATAGATCTTAATCTAAATTATTCCCTCCTCAGGCATTCCGATGAGTATTTGATAATACATTGGGACAATTAGACAGTGAAAATGACTTTAAGATGGAGAATTTTTGTTTGGCTTTTTACTCTTTCAATATTTTCCTTCCTTTACCTGATAAATATTAGCATTGTGTAAATCAGTTCAGGAAATACCAGTCTCCTTGATTCCCAGCATGACTACCATACTGAATATCTTTTAAATAAAGGGTAGCTAATTGATTTGTAACAGGAGCTGGTCTTTTTCAACAGTTGCTGTTATCTGAGGATCTTTGTTAGGACAGCTATTTCAGCTGCAGCGTAATCCCCATGGCATCCCATGAATCAGCAATGTTCAGTTTTGGGGAGTCAGTTTGACCCTTTGGGTAACCATGGTATCTAAGGACTGCGCAGACATAACAACAAACCTTGAGGTTGGGGTTAGAATAGAGAGATAAGAATTAGAAGTCAAGGAATAGAAACCAAAGGGCAGAAATCAGTATATTCAGCAAATACACTGTTCTATAAGAAAAGGACTTTGCCAACAAAGGTCACCAAGTCAAAGCTATGGTTTTTCCAGTAGTCATGTATAGATATGAGAGTTGGACTATAAAAAAAAACTGAGCGCCAAAGAATTGATGCTTTTGAACTGTGGTGTTGGAGAACACTCTTGAGAGTCTCTTGGACTGCAAATAGATCCTACCAGTCCATCCTAAAGGAAATCAGTCCTGAATATTCATTGGAAGGACTGATGCTGAAGTTGAAACTCTCAACACTTTGGCCACCTGATGCGAAGAGCTGACTCATTTGAAAAGACCCTGATGCTGGGAAAGATTGAAGGTGGGAGGAGAAGGGGACGACAGAGGATGAGATGGTTGGATGGCATCACCAACTCAATGGACATGAGCTCGAGTAGGCTCTGGGAGTTGGAAATGGACAAGGAAGCCTGGCATGCTGCGGTTCATGGGGCTGCAAAGTGTCAGACACGACTGAGTGACTGAAGTGAATTGAACAAGAAAAGGGGGAAAACCCAAACCTTTTATTTTTTTTTTTAATATAAATTTATTTATTTTAAATGAGGGAACCGGATGGTAAGGAGAAAAAGGGAAAAATCTCAAATGGTGGAGAGAATTTCATTTGAACTTAAATCTGTCTGAACTTGTTGAAGTTTTGATATTCCCTCCTCAGGGATTTTCAACCCACTAGTTTTAGTAAGGAAGATCCAGCTGATGGGCAAAGCTGAAAGGAAATGAATTGGAAAAATCTGATCAAAGTCTGAATTTCTCCAGATAGTTCTTTGCTTTTATTTAGGATCTATAAATTTTTTTCCCCACCTAAGCCCATTCCATAATCAGGAAGAGCATTAGAATTCCAGCTTGAAAGTCCCTGCTTCTGAGTCATATTTGTGGTCATGGGGAAGAAAGCATCTTAAAATCAAATTATCCTGCTAATGCACACAGGATGGCTGTGGACCACACCTATCTGAGAGCCTTAACTCTAAGCTCTCATAAAGGTTTATGTTAATCTTAGAAAGAATTAATGAGATTAACAATTCAATTCATCATTTATTTATTGAATTGAGTTTCTACCATATGAGGCTAACTCCATAGGAGATATAAATATGAAAAAGACACCATCTATTCCATTGAAGAGTTTACAGACTTGTATATGTAGGGATTAGGCCTACATGAAATTAAGCCCTCCATTTTTACTTCTTTTCTATCAGAGGAGTAACTTGAATAAAAACAATTCAATCATATGCAGTATCATTTCTCCAGTAAGAAAGAAAGGACATACAAAAACCTCCACCTCCTTTTGAGGGTGCCAGGCTTCTGATGGACCAGAAAAAAAGCCCAGTGTACTATAGCACAATAAAGCTTAAGAGGAACACAGAGTCCTGTGCACAAGTCTTCTTTCATCAATAATGATTACACTAATGTGCTAAGTCACTTCAGGCATGTCAGATTCTTTATGACCTAATGGACTGCAGCCCACCAGGCTCCTCTGTCCATGGGATTGTCCAAGCAAGAATACTGGAGTGGATTGTCATGCCCTCCTCCAGGGGATCTTCCCAACCCAGGGATTAAACTCATATCCCTTATGACTCTTGCATTGGCAGATGGGTTCTTTACCTCTAGTGCCACATTTCTAAGAAAAATTAATATCTTGGAGAGACTACTGATTTGGTAGATACTATTGGTTACCTAATGTCTTTTCTCACATACCCTTCCTCTTTCCTATTAGGGCCCTGATTTTGTTCAGGCTTTTTACCTTCTCTGTGTGACCACATTCTTTAGAGTAGGCAGGCCCTAAGGATATGTCCTGGTGGGTCTAAACCAGTCATGGTGGGTCTATCCCTTTTCCAGTAATTGTTTAGTTATAAGCATGTGATCCAGTTCTGTTTAATAAAGACTAGAGTAGAAGAACATTGGGGAATTCTGGGGAAAGTTTTGCTTCTAAGAGAAACAGGGAGAGTCCCCTCTACCTTCTATAGACACAGTTGCATCCGGATGTGTACCTAGATCTGTGTCAATGCTTTTACTTTCAGTCTGAGGATGAAGCTAACTCACTTAGGAAGACAGACCCAGGAGGGTCTTTGAGGAGCACAGTCAAGATCATTTATGTGACACCTAGAGTTCTTTGTGTAGGAGAGAACTTTGTGTAGGAGAGATAATAAACATTAAAATAAATGAGAAATTTCTAACAAATATAGTTACCGTCTGAAGGAATCAGAGCTTTCAGTAAGTAGTTTGAGAGAGATATGGTTTGGAAGAATTCTTTTCATTGTTGTCCATACTCGAAGCTCATCTTTTACATCATGAGACTGAGCAGAGTTGATCTAGTTGGAAGCCCAGTATACACCTTGACATGGAGAACTCAGAAAGCAACCTAATATCAGATTTTATCCTATGGAAATATTGACACTTTCCTGAAGGGGTTTTTGGTTTGGGAAACTTGAGAGGCATGAGAGACATGAATATCTATGTTTCAAGGTGCCTTCCTTAGTGTATCACTAGGAAAGAAAGTCCTCAGTTTCATACTTTTTGTTTGGAAGTCCAAATCAGCTAAAATTTTTTCCTTTTTTTCCTCTCTCTGAGACTACTTATTTCAACCTCTCAGTAAATTAATTTTAATGTGTGTCATAGTCTTATGTGTTAGGCTGGTGGAAACTGTAGAACAGGTGGCCAGGGATAGAGGTATTTGCTTTATTTTATGTTTTTTTTTTTTTTTTGTACTATGAACCAGTTTTTTATTTGATGGATTATAACAGTGTCCTTGATTGGACACTGACAAATAACCTTGGAATCACCGGTAGAGCCTGAACATGCTTCACTTTTTCTAAGACAATTTTTTTCCCTAGCATATTTATATCTCTGAAATTATACTGAATTTCACAATTGCTGTTAACTAAGTGTTAGTCATGATGCAGCCTGTCATTGCCTGTTCACACATATCAACACCCTTACAGTTGGCTCTAGTGAATGAGAAGAAATTCTTAAAGACAATAGTGGAGCACTCACTTAAGAAATGCTACATCATGAACAGTCCAGATGGCAAAAGGGAGAACATTGTGTGCCAAGATGTGGACATGGTTGACTGTGAGTCTAAAAGTTATTCAGGAAGTCAATCTTAAAATATATTGGTTCAGTTACTGACTTTCCAATAACTTAACTAATGTTTTTTATGAAAATCTATATCTATATATCTTCATGTCTAACACATTTTAAAATCAATACAAAATAAAAACCATAAGTTATAAGAACACATTGTATCCCAGCTTTATTGGAAGTATTAAAAATTACATGTGAAATTATGCAATTATTATTATTATTAGAAAAATTATTATTAGAAGCATGTGAAATAATGATAAATTTTTAGTGGATAACATCTCAGATTCAGTGAAAGATGGTTACTGGACAGTCAGATTGCACTGTCACTGAAGAACCACATGCTTCTTCTATTACATTTGTCTGAAGATTTCTTCTCTTAGCACAGTTTCCTCTCTTGTTGCTCTTTTTTGAATCAATGCAACAAGTGGGTATTCTTGATTGGTTAGACTCAGTCACATGGCTTCTTCCTAACTATAAAGGAATCTGGGTATGTGAATTCTAATTTCTCAATTGGAAAGATGAAACTCAGGACATGAGAATATCCCAGATTGTAGAAAAGTAGTCATGCCTCAATAAAGAAATGGCATTTGAGATGGATATCAATGGTTAAGTGCTGTTTGTAATGAGTAGAGAAGAGTAGGGAAGATGTTCTTAGCAGAACAACTAGTGTTGAGGCAGGAAGGTATTGCCTATGTTTGGGGGAAAGATATTGCACATTTGCAGAGATAATAGGAAAGGTACACAAGAGCTAGATAGTGGAAGATCTTGAGTTTCAGGCTTAGGAGTTTATGTATATTTCAGGGGCCTTATGGAACTGTTAGCATGGGAAGTGGAAGATGTGTTTCTTTGGTCTTAAATAACCCATGGACTCCAGCGTACTCCCAGAAGGACAAGATTTGTTCAAGGATTTGTTGTTGTTCGGTCGCTAAGTCATGTCTGATGCGCTGTGACCCCATGGACAGCAGCATGCCAGGCTTTTCTGTCCATCACTATCTCCTGGAGTTTGCTTAAGTTCACTGCAGATGGTGACTGCAGCCATGAAATTAAAAGACGCTTACTCCTTGGAAGGAAAGTTATGACCAACCTAGATAGCATATTCAAAAGCAGAGACATTACTTTACCAACAAAGGTTCGCCTAGTCAAGGCTATGGTCTTTCCTGTGGTCATGTATGGATGTGAGAGCTGGACTGTGAGGAAGGCTGAGCGCCGAAGAATTGATGCTTTTGAACTGTGGTGTTGGAGAAGACTCTTGAGAGTCCCTTGGACTGCAAGGAGATCCAACCAGTCCATTCTGAAGGAGATCAATCCTGGAATTTCTTTGGAAGGAATGATGCTAAAGCTGAAAGTCCAGTATTTTGGCCACCTCATGCGAAGAGTTGACTCATTGGAGAAGACTCTGATGCTGGGAGGGATTGAGGGCAGGAGGAGAAGGGGACGACAGAGGATGAGATGGCTGGATGGCATCACTGACTCGATGGATGTGAGTCTGAGTGACCTCCGGGAGCTGGTGATGGACAGGGAGGCCTGGTGTGCTGCGGTTCATGGGGTCGCAAAGAGTCGGACACGACTGAGCGACTGATCTGATCTGATCTGATCTGATGTCCATTGAGTGGTGATGCCACTCGATCATCTCTTCCTCTGTCACCCCTTCTGCCCTCAATTTTTCCCAGCATCAGGGTCTTTTCCATGAGTTGGCTCTGTGCATCAGGTAGGCAAAGTATTGGAGCTTCAGCCTCAGTCCTTCCATTGAACAGGCTTGATTTCCTTTAGGATTGACTGCTTTGACCTCCTTGCTTTTCAACGGACTTTCAAGAGTCTTCTCCAGACAACAGCTCAAAAGCTTCTATTCTTTGGCACTCAGCCTTCTTTATGGTCCAACTCTCACATCTGTACATGACTACCAGAAAAACCACTGGTTTAAGGATACCTCTAGGTATTACAAGTGATCTGTGTTCAAATTTAATTTGGGTAACTTTCTTTATGAAATGTTCAGATGATATTATTATTTTCTAAAACAGTCATTGTGAGTTGTAGTATGGATATGGGTTCTGTCCTTTATGGATTTCCCTATTTTTTTGTTCTCCCGTTGGGAAGAAAGGTTGGAAGACACATGCCCCAGCAAGCCAGTCTTCAATATTGAATGAGCATTGACATATCATTTTCTTCCTTTTTTCTTTGTTTTTTTTTTTTTTCCTCTTGGACTTCAAAGCGTGGTTCTTATTTCATGTTATGAAAACTTTGAGGTTCCATTGTAATGGGAAATGAATGTAAGTAAAGGGCTATATTTAAACTTGAAAGAGCTGAATCCAGCCATCACAAGAAGAACTGCCTCAATTATTCTCATTACCAACTTAGCTCTCTATGAAGAATGCACTGGAAGAGGTAGTGAATCACCAGGGTTTTGTTATCAAAAAATCAAGTGGTTGATGCCTCTGTAGCTATTTGTGATCTTTCTATTAATGCTTTCAAAAACAAGCTACTATGCATAAAATTTATTATGTACATTATTTTCTTTTTAAAAATATACCACTAATGGCAACTACCAACTCTGAAACTATCACATGGAAAGCTGACATGATCGGCAATCTCTATGCCATGCAGAATCTTTTTGTTTTTTAGTTTTGCTGCTAATTGCAACAGCTACTGCTATTTGCAAATGGAACTTTAGCTTCATGATCAGTCCAATTCTTTTCCTTCGAGGCTTGCTCATTGTATCTCTTAGCTTTTGCTATAGAAAAACCACCTAAAATCTAGTGGCTCAAAACAACGACCATTTATTGTTACTTGTGAGCAACAAGTCATTTGGGTGCTTCTGCAAATCTGAGGCAGATAGGTGAGCAGCTAAGTTTACTAATATCTGTGTTCCCCTGGTGACTTGGCTAGGAACTGTGTGAGTGAAAATGACCTCACTGAACTATCTGGTGGTTGTTTCACTATTAGTGAGAAAAATGGGGTGATTCAACCACAAACCTCTCACTGTCTAGCAATCTGAAAGCTGTTAGGTTTGTGAAGGCTTAGGTGCAAAACTATTAGGTTGTAACTTCCTCCACATTCTATCAATCATGATAAATCATAAGGCCAGCCCACATTCAAGAGGTGGGGAAATACACTTCATTGCTTGACTGAAGAACTACAAAGTATGATGGGTATTTTTGTAATCTATCACAATCACTTTCAAGATAGCGTGACTGGGTGGTACATCTTCCTTTATAGTATTCTTGTTGCAAAAATCTACACTATGAAAACTTGTTTTCCTTCTACTTTGCTTATTACTTATCTTTGGTTATAGATCAGAAATTCTGCTCTCTTTCCTTCTCCTTAAAGACTCACATGAATATACCCTGACTCAACCAGTGCAGGTAGGGCAAAGAGCACTAAGTCTTTGCTTTCATTTTGATGTATCAACAGGCAATGGGAGAGATCATGCAAGTAAAGTCTCTGGTACAATTTTAGAAAGTGTACTCTGCATAAGGTTACCTAGTTGAGAAGGAATGGGCACTCGACTCATCAGATCAGCATCCCAGCTGTTTTTCCCCACAGAGGAAGGCTTGTCTTTCTCTAATTCATACAAAGGTACCATATATGCCAGTGGCATCCTAATTAAAAGCTTTCTGAGTCCTACTTTCATCAACTGAAAATTTAGCAAGGGGGCACTTTCAATTCAATAGCCTTTTATGACAAAAACTTTCAATAAGTTAGATGTGGAAGGAATTTATCTCAACATAATAATGTCCACATATGAATAGTCCACTGCCATTAATAACATCATACTCAATGGTGAAAAGCTGAAACCTTTTCCTCTAAGATCAGGAATGAGGCAAGTGTGTCCACTGTCACCACTTTTTTTTTTTTTTTAAACATAGTACTAGAAGTCCTAGCTAGAGCAATTAGGCAAGAAAAAGAAATAAAACTCATCTAAATTGGAAAGGAAGAAGTAAAACAATCTTTGCTTGAAGATGATATGATCTCAGAGGTATAAAACCCTAAAAACTTCACAAACAAAATTATTAGACCTAATAAATGAATTCAGTAAAATTGCTGGATGGGAAATAAACCTGTAAAAATAATTTCTCTGTACTGAGAACAAACTATCTGAAGAGGAAATTAAGGAAACAATCCTATAGCATCAAAAAGAATAAAATATTTAGGAATAAAAAAACTTAAACCAAGGAGGTGAAAGGCTTATATACTGAAAAGCACAAAACATTGATAAAGAAGACACAAATAAGTAGAAAGATATTATGTACTCATCAACTGAAAGAGAGTATTGTTAAGATGTCTACACCACCCAAAGTGATCTATAGATTCAATCCTTTATTAAAATCCAAATTATATTTTTCACAGAAATGAAAAATAAATCATATAGAAGTATGAAAGATCCTGAGTAGCCAAAGCAGTCTCTAGAAAGAAGTACAAAGTTGGAGATACAACACTTTCTGATTTTAAATTTTATTACACGTCTTCAGTAATTATAAGAGTGTGGCATTGGCTTAAAGATAGACAAATAAACCAAAGAAACAGAAAAGAGATCCTAGAAATAAGCCAAGCAAATATAGCCAACTGATCTTTGACAAAGATCCCAAGATTACACAGTAGGGAAAGAGTAATCTCTTCAACAAATGGTGATGGAAAACTGGATATCCACATGCACAAAATGAAGCTGGATCTTTGTCTTAGGGCATACAAAAAAATTAACTCAAAATGAATTAAAGATTTAAATAAAGACTGGAAATTATAAAGCTCCTAGATGAAAATATAAAGAGCTTCATGTTATAGGTCTTGGTAGCAAATTTTGGGATATGACACCAAAAGTAGAGGCAACAAAAGCAAAAATAGACAAGTGAGATTACATTAAATTAAAAATATCAGCACAGCAGGAAACAATGGAGTAAAAAAGGAATCTATAGAATGAAAGGAAATATTAGCAAATGCAATATCCGATAAGGGGTTAGTATTCAAAATATACAAGGAACACCTAAATTCAACATATAAATAAATGAATAATTTAAAAAATATTCATTAAAAAGTGAGTAAAGGACTTGAGCAGACATTTCTTCAAAGAATATATACAAATGGCCAACAGATATATGACAAGATGTTAAAGATAACTAATCATCAGGGAAATGAAAATCAAAACCACAATGAGATATCACCTCACACCTATTGGGATGGTTATTATAAAAAAAAAAAAAAACGTAACAAGTGTTGGTGAGGATGTGAGAAATTGAAAGTTTTGTAGACTGTTAATGAAAATGTAAACTAGAGTGCAGCCAGTATGGAAAACAGTATGGAGTTCCTTAAAAAGATAAAAAATAGAATTATCATATAAAGCAGCAATCCTATGTCTGGGCATATACCCAAAATAATTGAAATAAGTATCTTGAAGAAATATCTGCATTCCGATGTTCATTGCAGTCTTATTCATAATAGCCAAGACATGGAAACAACCTAAATTTCCATCTACAGGAGAATGGATAAATAAAATATGGTATGTACATAAAATGGAATATTATTAAGGCTTAAAAAAAGAAGTAAATCCTGCCACATGCAACAATATGGATGAACCTAGAGGACATTATGCTAAGTGATATAAGCCAGTTATAGAAAGACAAATACTGCATGATTCTGTTCATACAAGTTATCTAAGATGGCCAAACTCAAAGTAACAGAAAGTACAGTGGTGGTTGCAGGGGCAGGGGTCGGGGTGGTGGGGAGTTGCAGTCAAAGGTATATAGTTTTAGTAATGCAAGATGCGGAGAAGGCAATGGCACCACACTCCAGTACTCTTGCCTGGAAAATCCCATGGATGGAATAGCCTGGTAGGTCGCTAAGAGTCAGACACGACTGAGCGACTTCACTTTCACTTTTCACTTTCATGCATTGGAAAGGAAATGGCAACCCACTCCAGTGTTCTTGCCTAGAGAATCCCAGGGACAGGGGAGCCTGGTGGGCTTCTGTCTATGGGGTCCCACAGAGTCAGACACGACTGAAGGGACTTAGCAGCAGCAGCAGCAATGCAAGATGAATAATCCAGAGGTCTGTCGTTCAGTTTCATGCCTGTAGTTAACACTACTGTGTTGTGCACTTAAATACTTCTCAAGAGTATGGATCTCATATTAAGTGTTCTTACTCTAATAAAAAACAAAACAAAAACTGCTTCAAACATTGTCATAAGATTGTTCTGGAGATTCAGTGATATAATTCCTATGGAATCTCTAAAAACTATCAGATCAGATCAGATCAGATCAGTTGCTCAGTCGTATCCGACTCTTTGCGACCCCATGAATCACTGAATGCCAGGCCTCCCTGTCCATCACCAACTCCCGGAGTTCACTCAAACTCACATCCATGGAGTCTGTGATGCCATCCAGCCATCTCATCCTCTGTCGTCCCCTTCTCCTCTTGCCCCCAATCCCTCCCAGCATCAGAGTCTTCTCCAATGAGTCAACTCTTCGCATGAGGTGGCCAAAGTACTGGATCTTCAGCTTCAGCATCATTCCTTCCAAAGAAATCCCAGGGCTGATCTCCTTCACAATGGACTGGTTGGATCTCCTTGCAGTCCAAGGCACTCTCAAGAGTCTTCTCCAACACCACAGTTCAAAAGCATCAATTCTTCGGCGCTCAGCCTTCTTCACAGTTGAGCTCTCACATCCATACATGACCACAGGGAAAACCATAGCCTTGACCAGACGAAATTTTGTTGGCAAAGTAATGTCTCTGCTTTTGAATATGCTATCTAGGTTGGTCATAACTTTCCTTCCAAGGAGTAAGCGTCTTTTAATTCCATGGCAGCAGTCACCATCTGTAGTGATTTTGGAGCCAAGAAAAATAAAGTCTGACACTGTTTCCACTGTTTCTCCATCTATTTCCCATGTCGTGATGGGACCAGATGCCATGATCTTCATTTTCTGAATGTTGAGCTTTAAGCCAACCTTTTCACTCTCCACTTTCACTTTCATCAAGAGGCTCTTCAGTTCCTCTTCACTTTCTGCCATAAGGGTAGTGTCATCTGCATATCTGAGGTTATTGATATTTCTCCCAGCAATCTTGATTCCAACTTGTGTTTCTTCCAGTCCAGCATTTCTCATGATGTACTCTGCATATGAGTTAAATAAACATGGTGACAATATACAGCCTTGACGTACTCCTTTTCCTATTTGGAACCAGTCTGTTGTTCCATGTCCAGTTCTACCTCTTGCTTCCTGATCTGCATACAAATTTCTCAAGAGGCAGATCAGGTGGTCTGGCATTTCCATCTGTTTCAGAATTTGCCGCAGTTTATTGTGATCCACACAGTCAAAGGCTTTGGCATAGTCCACAAAGCAGAAATAGATACTTTTCTGGAACTCTCTTGCTTTTTCGATGATCCAGCAGATGTTGGCAATATGATCCCTGGTTCCTCTTTCTTTTCTAAAACCAGCTTATACATCAGGAAGGTCATGGTTCACATATTGCTGAAGCCTGGCTTGGAGAATTTTGAGTATTACTTTACTAGCATCTGAGATGAGTGCAATTGTGTGGTAGTTTGAGCATTCTTTGGCATTGCCTTTCTTTGGGATTGGGATGAACACTGACCTTTTCCAGTCCTGTGGCCACTGCTGAGTTTTCCAAATTTGCTGGCATATTGAGTGCAGCACTTTCACAGCATCATCTTTCAGGATTTGGAATAGCTCCACTGGAATTCCATCACCTCCACTAGCTTTGTTCGTAGTGATGTTTTCTAAGGCCCACTTGACTTCACATTCCAAGATGTCTGGCTCTAGGTCAGTGATCACACCATTGTGATTATCTGGGTCATGAAGATCTTTTTTGTACAGTTTTTCTGTGTATTCTTGCCACCTCTTCTTAATATCTTCTGCTTCTGTTAGGTCCATACCATTTCTGTCCTTTATCGAGCCCATCTTTGCATGAAATGTTCCTTTGGTATCTCTGATTTTCTTGAAGAGATCCCTAGTCTTTCCCATTCTGTTGCTTTCCTCTATTTCTTTGCATTGATTGCTGAAGAAGGCTTTCTTATCTCTTCTTGCTATTCTTTGGAACTCTGCATTCAGATGTTTATATCTTTCCTTTTCTCCTTTGCTTTTCGCATCTCTTCTTTTTACAGCTATTTGTAAGGCCTCCCCAGACAGCCATTTTGCTTTTTTGCATTTCTTTTCCATGGGGATGGTCTTGGTCCCTGTCTCCTATACAATGTCATGAACCTCATTCCATAGTTCATCAGGCACTCTATCTATCAGATCTAGGCCCTTAAATCTATTTCCCACTTCCACTGTATAATCATAAGGTATTTGATTTAGGTCATACCTGAATGGTCTAGTGGTTTTCCCTACTTTCTTCAATTTAAGTCAAACTATAAAGTGCAGTGAAGGTAGTTGGTTGCTATTCTTATGGATATTTTGAAAGTAAAAGTTGCTCAGTTGTGTCTGACTCTTTGCGAATCCATGGACTATACATTTCATGGAATTCTCTAGGCCAGAATACTGGACTGGGTAGCCTTTCCCTTCTCCAAGGGATCTTTTCTACTCAGGGATTGAACCCAGGTCTCCCACATTGCAGGTGGAATCTTTACCATCTGAGCCATAAGGAAAGCCCATCAATATTTTAATTAATTAAAATTGATATTTTAATAACATATATTAATATTGATGGATGACTTATATTTTAGAATCTTCTAGTGATAACTGTGCCTTTGTCATTTAAAGGATCACTCATCATGATCAATGAAACTATCCAGGAAGACAGTATGAAGTGTTTATTGTCATTATCCAACTAAAAAGTTATTTGCTAAGCTTCTATTCAGATCAGATCTGATCAGATCAGTTGCTCAGTCGTGTCTGACTCTTTGCGACCCCATGAATCACTGAATGCCAGGCCTCCCTGTCCATCACCAACTCCTGGAGTTCACTCAAACTCACATCCATCGAGTCTGTGATGCCATCCAGCCATCTCATCCTCTGTCGTCCCCTTCTCCTCCTGCCCCCAATCCCTCCCAGTATCAGAGTCTTCTCCAATTTGTCAGCTCTTCGCATGAGGTGGTCAAAGTACTGGATCTTCAGCTTCAGCATCATTCCTTCCAAAGAAATCCCAGGGCTGATCTCCTTCACAATGGACTGGTTGGATCTCCTTGCAGTCCAAGGGACTCTCAAGAGTCTTCTCCAACACCACACTTCAAAAGCATCAATTCTTCAGTGCTCAGCCTTCTTCACAGTCCAGCTCTCACATCCATACATGACCACAGGAAAAAGCATAGCCTTGACCAGACGAACCTTTGTTGGCAAAGTAATGTCTCTGCTTTTGAATATGCTGTCTAGGTTGGTCATAACTTTCCTTCCAAAGAGTAAGCGCCTTTTAATTTCATGACTGCAGTCACCATCTTCAAGAAAATCAGAGATACCAAAGTAACATTTCATGCAAAGATGGGCTCGATAAAGGACAGAAATGGTATGGACCTAACAGAAGCAAAAGATATTAAGAAGAGGTGGCAAGAATACACAGAAGAACTGTACAAAAAAGATCTTCATGATCCAGATAATCACGATGGTGTGATCACTGACCTAGAGCCAGACATCTTGGAATGTGAAGTCAAGTGGGCCTTAGAAAACATCACTACGAACAAAGCTAGTGGAGGTGATGGAATTCCAGTGGAGCTATTCCAAATCCTGAAAGATGATGCTGTGAAAGTGCTGCACTCAATATGCCAGCAAATTTGGAAAACTCAGCAGTGGCCACAGGACTGGAAAAGGTCAGTGTTCATTCCAATCCCAAAGAAAGGCAATGCCAAAGAATGCTCAAACTACCACACAATTGCACTCATCTCAGATGCTAGTAAAGTAATACTCAAAATTCTCCAAGCCAGGCTTCAGCAATATGTGAACCGTGAACTTCCTGATGTACAAGCTGGTTTTAGAAAAGAAAGAGGAACCAGAGATCAAATTGCCAACATCCGCTGGATCATGGAAAAAGCAAGAGAGTTCCAGAAAAACATCTATTTCTGCTTTATTGACTATGCCAAAGCCTTTGACCGTGTGGATAACAATAAACTGCAGCAAATTCTGAAAGAGATGGAAATGTCAGACCACCTGATCTGCCCCTTGAGAAATTTGTATGCAGGTCAGGAAGCAAGAGTTAGAACTGGACATGGAACAACAGGCTGGTTCCAAATAAGAAAAGGAGTACGTCAAGGCTGTATATTATCACCCTTTTATTTAACTTATATGCAGAGTACATCATGAGAAACGCTGGACTGGAAGAAACACAAGTTGGAATCAAGATTGCTGGGAGAAATATCAATAACCTCAGATATGCAGATGACACCACCCTTATGGCAGAAATTGAAGAGGAACTAAAACGCCTCTTGATGAAAGTGACAGTGGAGAGTGAAAAGGTTGGCTTAAGCTCAACATTCAGAAAACGAAGATCATGGCATCTGGTCCCATCACTACATGGGAAATAGATGGAGAAACAGTGGAAACAGTGTCAGACTTTATTTTTCTTGGCTCCAAAATCACTACAGATGGTGACTGCTGCCATGGAATTAAAAGACGCTTACTCCTTGGAAGGAAAGTTATGACCAACCTAGATAGCATATTCAAAAGCAGAGACATTACTTTGCCAACAAAGCTTCGCCTAGTCAAGGCTATGGTCTTTCCTGTGGTCATGTATGGATGTGAGAGCTGGACTGTGAAGAAGGCTGAGTGCCGAAGAATTGATGCTTTTGAAGTGTGGTTTTGGAGAAGACTCTTGAGAGTCCCTTGGACTGCAAGGAGATCCAACCAGTCCATTCTCAAGGAGATCAGCCCTGGGATTTCTTTGGATGGAATGATTCTAAAGCTGAGACTCCAGTATTTTGGCCACCTCATGCGAAGAGTTGACTCATTGGAGAAGACTCTGATGCTGGGAGGGATTGAGGGCAGGAGGAGAAGGGGACGACAGAGGATGAGATGGCTGGATGGCATCACTGACTCGATGGATGTGAGTCTGAGTGACCTCTGGGAGTTGGTGATGGACATGGAGGCCTGGTGTGCTGCAGTTCATGGGGCTGCAAAGAGTTGGACACGACTGAGCAAATGATTTGATCTGATCTGAATTAACGATATAAAAGGTAATAAAATGAGGATAGCTCAGTGAGGAAATTCAGTGAAGAAAGCAGCTGAAATAAGGACAGCTCAGTGAGAACATTTAGTGGAGAAGAGACTGAATAATTCAGCCAGAAGGTGAGAGAAAGAACGACATGGGGAGACCAAGCTTCAGTGAACAAGGCCCACACTTTATTTTTCAAAGTAGTTTTTACACCTTAAGTTATGCATAGAGGATAATGGGGGAAGCAGTAGAGTCATGCAGTAAGCCAGGCTTTCTTCCTACAAACTAATTATATGCAAAAGTTTAGGTGATTTTCATCATCTTCTGGCCTGGAGGCCTGTTAAGATTTTAAGACCCTTTCTTCAGAAAACTTACTTTTCTCTAAAGGTGATTAGTCAGGCGCCACCCTCCAAAAGCATTGGAGTTGCATTTCTATAAGTGTGCCTCGCCTTCCTGTGACCAGCGCACAATTAAGAGCGCCCGTCAGCTGCGCCGCGCACTAAGAGTGCGGCGGAGAGGAGCTACCCAACGACCGAGGAAGGACGGTGGTGAGGGCCAGCGCACTAAGCACCGCCGAGAAGAGCTACCCCACGACCGAGGTCAGGAAGGGCGGCGGTGAGGAGAGACCCCTCGTCCAAGGTAAGGTGCATTGCTGTGCTTCGCTGGCCGGGAGCAGCCGGGAGCAGCCGGGACGAGATACCCCACGCCCAAGGTAAGAGAAACCCAAGTAAGACAGTAGGTCTTGAAAGAGGGCATCAGAGGGCAAATACACTGAAATCATTCTCACAGAAAACTAGTCAATCTAATCACACCAGGATCACACCCTTGTCTAACTCAGTGAAATTAAGCCATGCCTGAGGGGCAACCCGGGATGGGCGGGTCATGGTGGAGAGATATGACAGGGTGTGGTCCGCTGGAGAAGGGAATGGCAAACCACTTCAGTTTTCTTGCCTTGAGAACCCCATGAACAGTATGAAAAGACAAAATGATAGGATACTGAAAGAGAAACTCCCCAGGTCAGTAGGGGCCCAATATGCTACTGGAGATCAGTGGAGAAATAACTCCAGAAAGAATGAAGGGATGGAGCCAAAGCAAAAAGAATACCCAGCTGTGGATGTGTCTGGTGATAGAAGCAAAGTCCGATGCTGTAAAGAGCAATATTGCATAGGAACCTGGAATGTCAGATTCATGAATCAAGGCAAATTGGAAGTGGTCAAACAAGAGATGGCAAGAGTGAATGTCGACATTCTAGGAATTAGCGAACTAAAATGGACTGGAATGAGTGAATTTAACTCAGATGACCATTATATCTACTACTGTGGGCAGGAATCCCTCAGAAGAAATGGAGTGGCCATCATGGTCAACAAAAGAGTCCAAAATGCAGTACTTGGATGCAATCTCAAAAATGACAGAATGATCTGTTCGTTTCCAAGGCAAACCATTCAATGTCACAGTAATCCAAATCTATGCCCCAACTAGTAACGCCGAAGAAGCTGAAGTTGAACGGTTCTATGAAGACCTACAAGACCTTTTAGAACTAACACCCGAAAAAGATGTACTTTTCATTATAGGGGACTGGAATGCAAAAGTAGGAAGTCAAGAAACACCTGGAGTAACAGGCAAATTTGGCCTTGGAACACGGAATGAAGCAGGGCAAAGACTAACAGAGTTTTGCCAAGAAAATGCACTGGTCATAGCAAATACCCTCTTCCAACAACACAGGAGAAGACTCTATACATGGACATCACCAGATGGTCAACACTGAAATCAGATCGATTATATTCTTTGCAGCCAAAGATGGAGAAGCTCTATACAATCGGCAAAAACAAGACCAGGAGCTGACTGTGGCTCGGACCATGAACTCCTTATTGCCAAATTCAGACTGAAATTGAAGAAAGTAGGGAAAACCACTAGACCATTCAGGTATGACCTAAATCAAATCCCTTATGATTATACAGTGGAAGTGAGAAATAGATTTAAGGGCCTAGATCTGATAGATAGAGTGCCTGATGAACTAATGAGGTTCGTGACACTGTACAGGAGACAGGGATCAAGACCATCCCCATGGAAAAGAAATGCAAAAAAGCAAAATGGCTGTCTGGGGAGGCCTTACAAATAGCTGTGAAAAGAAGAGAAGCGAAAAGCAAAGGAGAAAAGGAAAGATATAAACATCTAAATGCAGAGTTCCAAAGAATAGCAAGAAGAGATAAGAAAGCCTTCTTCAGTGATCAGTGCAAGGAAATAGAGGAAAACAACAGAATGGGAAAGACTAGGGATCTCTTCAAGAAAATCAGAGATACCAAAGGAACATTTCATGCAAAGATGGGCACGATAAAGGACAGAAATGGTATGGACCTAACAGAAGCAGAAGATATTAAGAAGAGGTGGCAAGAATACACAGAAGAACTGTACAAAAAAGAGCTTCACGACCCAGATAATCATGATGGTGTGATCACTGACCTAGAGCCAGACATCTTGGAATGTGAAGTCAAGTGGGCCTTAGAAAGCATCACTACGAACAAAGCTAGTGGAGGTGATGGAATTCCAGTGGAGCTATTCCAAATCCTGAAAGATGATGCTGTGAAAGTGCTGCACTCAATATGCCAGCAAATTTGGAAAACTCAGCAGTGGCCACAGGACTTGAAAAGGTCAGTTTTCATCCCAATCCCAAAGAAAGGCAATGCCAAAGAGTGCTCAAACTACCGCACAATTGCACTCATCTCACACGCGAGTAAAGTAATGCTCAAAATTCTCCAAGCCAGGCTTCAGCAATATGTGAACCGTGAACTTCCTGATGTTCAAGCTGGTTTTAGAAAAGAAAGAGGAACCAGAGATCAAATTGCCAACATCTGCTGGATCATGGAAAAAGCGAGAGAGTTCCAGAAAAACATCTATTTCTGCTTTATTGACTATGCCAAAACCTTTGACTATGGTTCCATAGTCACAATAAACTATGGAAAATTCTGAAAGAGATGGGAATACCAGACCACCCGATCTGCCTCTTGAGAAATCTGTACGCAGGTCAGGAAGCAACAGTTAGAACTGGTCATGGAACAACAGACTGGTTCCAAATAGAAAAAGGAGTACGTCAAGGCTGCATATTGTCACCATGTTTATTTAACTTATATGCAGAGTACATCATGAGAAATGGTGGACTGGAAGAAACACAAGTTGGAATCAAGATTGCTGGGAGAAATATCAATAACCTCAGATATGCAGATGACACCACTCTTATGGCAGAAAGTGAAGAGGGGCTAAAAAGCCTCTTGATGAAAGTGAAAGTGGAGAGTGAAAAGGTTGGCTTAAAGCTCAACATTCAGAAAATGAAGATCATGGCATCTGGTCCCATCACTTCATGGGAAATAGATGGAGAAACAGTGTCAGACTTTGTTTTTCTGGGCTCCAAAATCACTGCAGATGGTGACTGCAGCCATGAAATTAAAAGACGCTTACTTCTTGGAAGGAAAGTTATGACCAACCTAGATAGCATATTCAAAAGCAGAGACATTACTTTGCCAACAAAGGTTCGTCTAGTCAAGGCTATGGTCTTTCCTGTGGTCATGTATGGATGTGAGAGCTGGACTGTGAAGAAGGCTGAGCGCCGAAGAATTGATGCTTTTGAACTGTGGTGTTGGAGAAGACTCTTGAGAGTCCCTTGGACTGCAAGGAGATCCAACCAGTCCATTCTGAAGGAGATCAATCCTGGAATTTCTTTGGAAGGAATGATGCTAAAGCTGAAACTCCAGTATTTTGGCCACCTCATGTGAAGAGTTGACTCATTGGAGAAGACTCTGATGCTGGGAGGGATTGAGGGCAGGAGGAGAAGGGGACGACAGAGGATAAGATGGCTGGATGTCGTCACTGACTTGATGGGTGTGAGTCTGAGTGACCTCCGGGAGCTGGTGATGGACAGGGAGGCCTGGCGTGCTGCGGTTCATGGGGTCGCAAAGAGTCGGACACGACTGAGCGACTGATCTGATCTGATCTGATCTGAGACAAGCTAAAACAGAATAAGTAGAATTATTTTCTGGTTGGAGTTTGTGCTGCAGCAGCCGTGTCAGTCTCGCCAGGATCTTGATGTTTATCTTGCCTCCCCTGCCGATGAGTGCTGCCCCTGCTCCCTCGCTGAACCGGCGCGTGGCTCCCTCCGCCAGGCTGTTCTTTGCAGAGGAGTGCCCCTCCTCTTTTGTGATTGAAGCAATGGGGGAACTGAATGTCTGGGGGACTGCAACATGGCGAATCAGCCTGTCCCGGATCTAAATTCAGAAGCTGCATCCTGTGGAACAATACAAGTACATCCTCCACCGCTAGTCAACAATGGGTCAGGACCCCTCCATTGTCCTGAGAGGAGGTCCCTCCATCTGACCAATGGTTTTGCATTCAATTGCTCCAGGCACCAATGGTGAAGCATTGCAGTAGTTCCAGCTGAATCAGTATTTAAAATATTTATTACGAAAAGAGCATGTTGCAAGATTTGATGGGGAGAGCTATACTTAAACTCTCCTTCTTTTAGTTTTTGAATTTGCATTTTTAATGTTTGATGTGCTCTTTCAACAATAGCCTGTCCTTGGGGATTATAAGGGATGACAGTATTTATGTTTAATTTGAAACTTTATACAAAATTCCTGAAAAGACTTAGAAGTGTAAGCAGGAGCATTGTCAGTTTTCAGAGCTTTGGGCAGGCCCAAATCTGAAAAACAAGTAAAGAGATGTTGTATCACACTGTTAACCGCCTCTCCGGTACGAGCAGTTGCAATAATAACATGAGAAAAAGTATCTACAGTTACATGAACAAAAGACAGTTTTCCAAATGAAGAGACGTGAGTTACATCCATTTGTCAGAGTATGTTAGATTTGCGACCTCAAGGATTAACTCCCATAGGTAGACTATTATGAACAGTGGGGCAGTGTAAGCAAGAGCGCATAATCTTCCTAGTGGTTTCTCTGGGAATTTGGAATTGATATCTGAAAGCAGTAGCATTTTGATGATGAAGTAAGTGAGAGGCTCTGGCTTCCTCAATCACCGTAGCCACTGTATTTCTGGTTAACAAGTCAGCCAAATCATTAAAGGCATTTAAAGAGCCGGGCAATCCAGAATGAGACCGAATGTGTCCAATGAAAAATATTTTATTTCTTTTCCAAATTTGTTGCTGTAATTTAGTTAACAAATGAAATATGGCAGTTTTATTTTCAGGCAGAACCGCAGTTTCAATGTGTGCAAACAACCTGACAATATACTGAGAATCAGAATAAAGGTTAAATTCCTCATCTGCAAACCTATGACTGCTGTTATTTCAGCTCTTTGAGCTGAAGTTTCCTGTGTTTCTAAAACCTTTTGGTCATTTTTAGTAACTATGGAGGCTTTGCCATTTGCTGACCCATCAATCCTTTCCACAGGACTGGAAAATGTCAGTTTTCATTCCAGTCCCAAAGAAAGGCAATGCCAAAGAATGCTCAAACTACCGTACAAGTGCTCTCATCTCACATGCTAGTAAAGTAATGCTCAAAATTCTCCAAGCCAGGCTTCAGCAATATGTGAATCATGACCTTCCCGATGTGCAAGCTGATTTTAGAAAAGAAAGAGGAACCAGAGATCAAATTGCCAACATCCACTGGATCATGGCAAAAGCAAGAGAGTTCTAGAAAAACATCTATTTCTGCTTTATTGACTATGCCAAAGCCTTTGACTGTGTGGATCACAATTAACTGTGGAAAATTCTGAAAGAGATGGGAATACCAGACCACTTGATCTGCCTCTTGATAAATTTGTATGCAGGTCAGGAAGCAAGAGTTAGAACTGGACATGGAACAACAGACTGGTTCCAAATAGGAAAAGGTGTATGTCAAGGCTGTATATTGTCACCCTGTTTATTTAACTTATATGCAGAGTACATCATGAGAAACGCTGGACTGGAAGAAACACATGTTGGAATCAAGATTGCTGGGAGAAATATCAATAACCTCAGATATGCAGATGACACCACCCTTATGGCAGAAAGCAAAGAGGAACTAAAAAGCCTCTTGATGAAAGTGAAAGTGGAGAGTGAAAAGGTTGGCTTAAAGCTCAACATTCAGAAAATGAAGATCATGGCATCCGGTCCCATCACTACATGGGGAACAGATGGGGAAACAGTGGAAACGGTGCCAGACCCCATCTTTCTGGGCTCCAAAATCACTACAGATGGCGACTGTAGCCATGAAACCAAAAGACGCTCACTCCTTGGAAGGAAAGCCATGACCAACCCAGATAGCATATTCAAAGGCAGAGACACTACCTTGCCAACAAAGGTCCATCTAGTCAAGGCTATGGTTTTTCCTGTGATCATGTACGGATGTGAGAGCTGGACTGTGAAGAAGGCTGAGCGCCGAAGAATAGATGATTTTGAACTGTGGTGTTGGAGAAGACTCTTGAGAGTCTCTTGGACTGCAAGGAAATCAAACCAGTCCAACCCAAAGGAAACCAGTCCTGAATATTCATTGGAAGGACTGATGCTGAAGCTGAAACTCCAATACTTTGGCCACCTCATGTGAAGAGTTGACTCACCGGAGAAGACTCTGACACTGGGAGGGACCAGGGGCAAGAGGAGAAGGGGACGACAGAGGATGAGATGGCTGGATGGCATCACTGACTCAATGGATGTGAGTCTCAGGGAACTCCGGGAGCCAGCGATGGACAGGGAGGCCCGGCGTGCCGCGAACCCTGGGGTCGCACAGAGTCGGACATGACTGAGCCACTGATCTGATCTGATCTGACCCGTCAGTAAAAACTATTTGAGCATTTGGAACAGGAGATTGTTTACATCTGACAGGAAAAATAACTGGATGTCTGGGTATAAAATTCAGTAAAACATGCGAGGGTAAATGATGCAAAATTTGACCAAAATAGTTTCCTATAGCAATCTGCCAATCCTCATCAAACATTAGAAGAGCATCAAGTTGTTCTTTACTATATGGAATTACAATGTCTGCTGGTTCTTTACCAAATAATTCAATGCTCCGCTTTTCCCCTTTAATATCAAAATAGCTATCAATCCTGGATAAGAAGCCGCTACTTTTTTTAGTTTGAGCGGGAAGATGGGCTCACTCTAGGGGCCATTTTGCCATAAAACCAATTTTTTCTCTGGCCACCCCAATTACACCTATGGGGGTTTTATGGCAAAGGAATTGTCAAGCAGTTGTCAATTTAATTTTTTAAATTTTTAAAATTTACATTTTAACAACATAAATTTAGGGATATGTTAATTTAGGTCTAATGTTTAGTTTAGGTCTCTGTATAAATTTAAATAGTAAATGTATAACCTCCTTATCTCATTTTGGTATACAGATATACTTAAATGCAAAATGTATTTATATATGGCAACAAGTATAAACCTATTGACATATAATATATATAAATAAATATACTTGAATTAATCTTTATAATTAATATATTAATTAATATATATTACAGCAATACAACACGTACACAGCTAATACCAACCAACACAAACCAATATACTGCAATAATACATGTCACACATATATAATTATACAGTATATAGAACATATATCATCACAGCACATCAATCCATACGGATTAATATCAGCCACACACATTATATTACTGCAATAAATACTTAATTATACAGTATACATGCAATATGTATATATAGCATACATATTAATTTACATACAAACTAATTAAGTATAGATCTATAAATAGAATTATGCATACCTTTATTATATTTTATTTATACCCATACCTAATTAGGCAAACTGTAATGAGGCAAATATTATGTATTTGCCTAATTTATAAAAATTTATAACAATATATAAAGTATTGTTAATTGTACCACCTGTTGATAACTAAGAAATTGAGAAAACCCTTTTCTGAGTATTTCTTATTTGAGACAGCAAGTCCTTCCCCCATAGGGTAAAGGGGAGTGTAGAAACTACATAGGGTTGGAAAGTTCCACAGGTATCCTCAAAATGCCAATCTAACATTTTTGAACTTTTAACTACTATGGGCGCTTGAGGGCAAATGAAACAAAATTTGACCCCTTAAATCTATCAGGGCAACTTGCCAATCATCACTATTTTGTAAAAGACTTGTGGTTGATCCTTATTGAATGGAATTATTATATTTGCTACTTCTTTTCTAAACAGTTCCACACTTCTTTTTTCCTCCTTTTATAATTAATTGTGCCACCAAGCTGGGATAAGATAAAACTATTTTTCTTGGGGTCACTGGTAAATGGAACCAATGGGCCTTTTTGTCACAAACACCATGTAGGTGTATGTTTTGTGGCAAGAATAATTTAATCTCATCTTTTGGTAATATTAATCCTAATTAACTGATCATTTAAAGTCTCATCTACTTTAACAAGAGCCGACTGTCTCATTAGTAAACTTTCTCTTAGAACTGGAATTAGGATCACTTTTTAAGCAATCAAAGGCTTTATATCTGCAGTAGTCAGTTTTAAATGTGGGCGTATCCAATTAATGTCCCCTAATAATTTTTTGAAATCATTTAAAGTTAGTAAACAGTCTCTCTGCAGCTTCAAAGAGGCATTATCAGTTTTCAAGACTTTTGGCAGACCTAAATATGAGAAGCAAGTAAAGAGGTGTTGCACAACGTCTTTATAAGCTTCTCCAGTTATCGTTTTGTAACCTAAATCTGATCTATAGCTTTTTAGATGACAAGCAACCATCTAATCTTTGCTTGAATTCTTCCAGCAACGGGGAACTCACTACTCTTCAAGGTTTTAAACTCTCCCTCACCTGTTTCTCTACAGCATTGCCACCCCACATACCACTTTCTCTAATCCCACCAACTCATTTTTGGTAGTATGTGTGGGCCAGGAACTGGGCCAGTCTTCCCAGCAATGTTAAGAGACGTCTATTCCTGTGTCTAAAATGTCCTGGCATTTTATATTCTTGAATTTAAAAAATTTTTAAAGGCCTAAAAGCTGTAATTTCCTGCACCCAATAGACTAGATCACTAGATCTAAATGCTCTGTGGCTTCTAGCTTGAGAAGTCGTTTTTTCTTGTCTGATGATACGGTAAAAAGCAAAAACTGTTATTCTTTGACCTTTATTAATTTGCACAGTTTTAGAAGACTGTGAGATCAAAACATTAATTTCTCAGTATAATCAGGATCTACTACACCATGCACCACCAAAAAAAAAAAAAATTTTTTTTTTTTTTTTTTTAAAGAAAGCGAGCTACGCCCTAGCACAAGTCCTACAATGCCCTCAGGTAGGGGGCCAGCCAGTCCCATTGGAACTGGAGTAACTGGCTTGTCAGGGGTTAATATTGTTGCTAAATCCCCTCACCATTCTGCTTTTCTTTTAGCCTGGGTGAGACCCCCCTGAGGGGTCTGTTTTAAAAGCTGCACTGTTCAAAAAACTTTTTATCTTCCTCAGGCTTAGGCAACACTCTGAGAGGCTTTGGGGGCAAGGTGGGCCCTGGAAGGCGCAAACGGAGGCGGCAGTCACCTTAAATCAGAAAGTGGTGGATAAGTTTATTTTTTAAAAGTTTGCGCAGAGGGGGAGGGAGCTCGCTAGGGCATCTGGCCACAGTGTTCTGTAAATCTTCTCCTCTCTCCTCTGCTGAATTTTTTCTTCCTTCTTTTCTTTAAATCTTTCTCAAGTTTTCTTCCCCTCACTCTATCTTCTTTCCTTCTTCTTTTCTCTTTTACATTCTGTCATTTCCTTCTTGTTTCCCTCTTTTATTCTCCCATCTTCCTTCTTACAGTCTCTCTCTCCCTGCCTTTCTCACTTTTCTGTCCCCTTCCTTTCTCGCTACCTTCTCTTTCTTTTGTGTCTTTCCCTTTACCCTCTTTCTCTCTAACTTTTTTTTTTCCTTCCTCCCTATCTTTTTCTCTGTATCTCTTTTTCTAACCTTTTTTTTTCCTTTTCTATCTTGCTGCATTCCCTGATTCCTTCCTTCTCTATTCCTCTCTCCTTTTCACTCTTTAGTTCTTTCTCTATCTTTAGAGTTTTCTCTATTTTCTTTCCTTTTTTCTTTTTCACTTTTTTTCTTTTTTCTTTCTCTCTCTCTCTCTGTCTTTTTTTTTTTTTGGCTTGGGTGAGGCCCCCCCGCCTGAGGGGGTTTTCTGCAAGGAGCAGGCTCTGTATATTGTGTAAAAGCTCCTTTGTTTAAAAGAAAATTTTCTTATCTTTTTCAGCCTTAAGCAATGGTCTGGGAGGTTTTCGATGTAAACTGGAGAATTCCTAGGCCCTGGGAGGTGCAAGCGGAGGTGGGGTAGTCGCCTTAAATCAGAATTTGTTGGATAGATTTTTAAAGGTTTGTGTAGAGGGGAAGGGGGCACGCCAGGGCGCCTGGCCACAGCGTCCTATGAGCCCTCTCCTTCCTCGAGAGGTAGAGCACAGTCTTCCTCATTTTTTAGTCAATGGCAGAAAATATGATCTGCACAGGAGGTGGACACCCACTACCATCCACCGCTATAGCCTCCTCTCCCATAGGCTCTCCAACAGCCTCATGACGAGGGTCCAGAACATTTTTAATCATATTTATAGGATAAGTTTTTAGTTGTGTTTTTATCTTCACCCAAGTATCTAAATTAACAGTAGCCTCTTTAACAGTTTCAAGATTACTTGTATAAAGAGTTGACATTCTTAGTTTCAGTGTTAGCCATGTCAGAAAATTAAGTATAATAGAAGATTAAGCTTTTAGCTTTCAGAAGATCAGGCTTTGGTCTTTTAACTTCAGAAACTCTTAACTTTTAACTCTTAACTTTTAACTTCAGAAACTCTAACTCTTCAACACTGTCAACACTTCCCACTCCTACTTGCCCTGTCTATCCTACAAGGGGGTCTGCAGCACCCTGAGTGGGGTCCTATCCCTCCTGAACACTGGGAACAATGGGGCTGATGACCCCAATCATTCCGGGGGAGGAGATTCTTCTGGAGATACACATCAATCAGCAGGCAAATTAATTGGTATCCTCATTTCATATGTTTCTTTCTTTTTCTTTCAACAGTTCCATAATGCATTGCTTCTCAAAGTGTGGTCTGTGGGCCACCTACACCAGAATCTACTGGATGTGATAATTAAAAATTCAGGTTTCTGAAACTCATGCCTACTGAATCAGAATCTTTGGGGAGAACCCAAGAGTCAACATTGGTGTGAGCTTTCCCGATGATCTTTTGCACATCGATGTTTAACAGTCATGCCTTAATGCTCATTGAACATATAAACATCCCAATGTCCTGTCTACTTCCCAACTCTGCACCTCAATCAAATCAGATCTCTGATGAGGGGACATAGGCATCAGCGTTTTTAAATCTTTGAGACAGTTCCAATGTGCAGCCACAACTGAAGACCACCGGCTTACAGCACTGCTTTTCAAGCTTTAATGTGTACACGAGCCACCTGGGGATTTTATTAAAATGTGATTCTGATTTAGGAAGTCTGGAGAAAGGCCTTAAATTCTGCATTTCTAATAAGTTTCCAGATGATGTAGATGCTGCTGGTACATGGACCTAATTGGAGTACCCAGGGCTTAGAGAAAAATACATTTAATTGTTTAATTGCCCCATTCTTCATTGGCACAATTTTCTGCATGAATTATATTTGATCAAACTTAATTCCATATAAACTGATTTATGGCACAGTGAAATCTCTGTTCCAAAGAATTGTTTTTCCAGCTTCCCATAAAAATAGTATTTCTTCCAGACTTCATATATGGGCCAATAAACCCTGCATCTCTACTTTTGACCTCTTTTCTCACCTCTCCCTCTAAACTTGCTTTCTTTATATTCCTCACATAAACCAGCTCATTCCTACTCAAGGCCTTTGTCTTGTGATTTCCAGGTAAGAACTTCTCCTAGTTCATAGCAAGGCTGGCCCTATCTGTCCTCTCAGGATTAAACTTCAATGTCATTTCTTTAGTGGGAATGTCCCTGACTGTCTTCCTCCATCCCACTCCAAATATATATTCGCTATTACAGCTCATGTTTTGTTTTCTTTATACAACTTACTACCTGAAATTCCTGTTAATTTATTCCTTTCCTTTTAAATTTGTCTATCTCCTCCTTCTATCCCCACCTCAATGGAGGCTGCATAAAGATTCAGGTCTGGTCTACCTTGTTGACAACTAGCCCAGTGCCTGGAACAATTCTTGATATCTATCTGGTGATTGATCAATAAATGTTTTTGAAGGAATGAATGATAATCTGTGACATCATCTGTTGTGTGTCTGTCTATAGTACCAATCCCTAGTTCCCAGCCTCTGAATATCTGTTTCAGTAGCTCTTGAATGGGCTCCAAAAACCCTAGGTTGGGAAACAAAGTCCTAAAGAGAGTGTTCCTTTCTTGATTGACTGAATGTTCTTGGACAATAGCTGTGGATATACGAATTCCTGACTTCTTTTAGAAAAGGTATGTATCATAAAAATAGGATGTATTTCTCTTGCCTTATGAGCTAGTGTAGATATTATACAAGCACTACATCAGACCACACCTCTGATCTACTGAAGCAATATTTCTGGGTATTGGTTCTAGTGATTTTTTTTTCTTAAAACATCTCCAAGCATCCAGTATCATGCATCGAACCTGGACTGGTGACTCGTTTCATATATGATATTATACATATTTCAATGGGGAGGGGGGGAAGGAGGGTTCAGGATGGGGAACACATGTATACCTGTGGCGGATTCATTTTGATATATGGCAAAACCAATACAATATTGTAAAGTTAAAAAATAAAATTAAATTAAAAAAAAAACCAACCATCTCCAGGTGATTCTGCTAAGTATTCTGTTTTGTGCAGCACTGGAGTTTGAGGGCTTCCCAGTTGGCACTAGTGGTAAAGAACCCTCCTGCCAATGCAGGAGACATAAGAGACACAAGATCGCCTGGAGGAGGGCATGACAACCCACTCCAATATTCTTCCCTGGAGAATCCTATGGACAGAGGAGCCCGGCGAACTCCTGGTGGGCTACAGTCCATATGGTCACAGACAGTTGGGCACAACTGAAGGGACTTAGCACGCACATATGCATGGAGTGTGAGGGATTCGTTATTAGAACTGATGGGACATGAAGCAAGCATTGATGTTAATTCTCCAAAGGCACATACATAAAGTCTCTGAATAACATGCTGTATCTGATAGAAATGCTTTCAGGGCAAGCAACGACAAAAAATCTGATTAACAGTAGATTAAACAATGGATGCTTTTTTTCCTCTTTCATAACAAGAAATCTGAAATTAGGTGTTTACTGGCATTGGTTCAGTCATTCTGCTCAAGGATTCAGATTGTTTCCATCTTTATCATCCACCATCCTCATATGCTTGCCTTCTTCCTCATATTTGTAACTTTGCATAAAGCCCAAACAGCTTCAGGAGTCACATTCATGTTCAAGGCAAGAAAGAAAGAGAAGGCTCTCCCAGGAGCTCCCTCAAAAGGCATCTTATCTTTCCTTGGCCAGAACTTGGCATTCTACTCTAGCTGCAAAGAAGGCTGGGGATGTGAGTAGCAAGCTTTCCAAACCATAGTGGGATGGAGGTGAGCAGTGAGAAGGGGATGGAGAATGATATTTAAGTAGCCAGGGAATAACATTTGCCCCATATGCCTGTTGTAGAAACACAATTCAGCCCAAGATGATGTCTAAAGGGAGACTTCTAGCCTTTCCTGCTCCATTCAATCCATGCTTTCCTAGGATTATTTTTCTTTGCCTAGAGAATTTTCACCAAGTGACTGATTTTTACTTCCAAAGTCTCTTTAAAAAGTTGAGATATAATTGACATATATATTATATTAGTTTCAGGTGTACAGCATCATGATTTGCTATTTGTGTGTGCTAAGTGGCTTCAGTCATGTCTGACCTGTGGACTATGCAACGCTATGTTCTGTAGCCTGCCAGGCACCTCTGTCCATTGGATTCTCCAGGCAAGAATACTAGAGAGGTTGCCATGCCCTCCTCCAGGAGATCTTCCCAATCCAGGGATTGAACCCATGTCTTTTATGTCTCCTACATTAGCATGCGGGTTCTTTACCACTAGTGCCACCTGGGAAGCCCTTGCCATTTGTATACATTGAGAAATGACTACCACTATTAGTCTAGCTAACATCCTTGTCACTTCATAGAATTACAAATCTTTTCTTGTGATGATAACTTTTTTGATCTACTCTCTTAGCAACTTTAAAATATACAGTATAGTATTATTAACTATGTGGGTTTCCCTGGTGGCTCAGTGGTAAAGAACCCATTTGTCAATGTAGGAAATATGAGTTCGATCTCTGAGTCAGGAAGATCCCCTGGATAAGGAAATGGCAACTCACTCCAGTGATCTTGTCTGGAAAATCCCATGGACAGAGGAGCTTTGCAGGCTGCAGTACATGGGATTGCAAAGAGCTGGACACAACTCAGTGACTAAAACAACAACAATTATTAACTACAGTCACCGTGCTGTACATTACATCCCCAGGACTTATTTATTTTATAACTGGAAGCTTGTGCCTTTTGACTCCCTTCACCCATTTTACTCACCCACCATCTGCTGCCTCTGTCAATGACCAATCTGTTCTCTGTATCTATGAGTTTGGACATTCTGCTTGTTTGCTTTCTTTAGTTTCCACGTGTAAATAAATCATGCAGTATTTGTCTTTCTCTGACTTATTTCACTTAGCATAATGTCCTCTGATTTCAACCATGTGGGTGCAAATGGCAAGATTTCCTGCTTTTTATGGCTGAATAATACTCCATTACATCTGTCTATCTTATATCTGTATCTACATAGATATGTCACATTTTCTCTATCCATTCATCTATCTTTACTCATTCACCTATTTATGAATACTTAGGTTGCTTCCAAGCTTCTTGGGTATTATAAATAATGCTGCAGTGAACATGGTGTTGCATAGATCTTTTTAACTTAGTGTTTTTGTTTCCTTCAAGTAAATGCCCAGAAATGGAAGTGCTGGATCACATTTTAATTCTATTTTTAATTGTTTTGAGGAAATACCATACCACTTTCCACAGTGGCTACATCAGTTTACATCCCTGCCAACAGTGCACAAGGGTTCTCTTTTCTCCACATCTTTGCCAGCACTTGATATTTCTAGTCTTTTTGATACCTGACATTCTAACAGGTGATATCTCATTGTGGTTTTGATTTGCACTTCCCTGATGATTACCAAATGCTTGGTTTACTCCTGGTGATAACAGCAATAATTTATATGTTCCAGGCATTATCTATAAGCATTATATATATATTAACTATTTAATCTTCACGAAAAACTTATGTAGTAGATCCCATTATTATCCCCAGTTAACAAATGAGGAAACTGGGTTATATAGAAGTTAATTAATTTGCCCAAGGTCACTCAGCTAGTGAATAGCAGAGTGGGATTCAAACCCAGGCAATTTGGTTCTAGAGTCCATGTTCTTAACCATAAGACTATACTGTATACCCTTCCACAGGTACTTAGGTTAAGGTCCACTGACTAAAGAATATAACTTAGTCAAACAAAGCTAGGCTTCCTTAGTTGTTGCATAAAGGGAAACACACATCAGGGGAATGATGAGGAACCTGAAAGGGGAAACCAAGTAAGAGTATTTAAAGGGCCTGGGGAACAGGAGTTATTTATTCATAAGTCTTAGCAGGAATAGCTTAAGAACTTGTAAGCTAGATTAGTTACTAGAACACTCAGTGGTCTTTAGGACACAGGAGTTGATGTGCAATTACTATTAGAATAATTGTATCTGAAGGAACTGGAGTCAAGAGAGTTTGAGCTTACTTAAGCTTCATGTCACCTCATCTGTTTTGTGAGTTGCACAGTTTTGCAAGTGGTGACTTATATTTCCATCCTTAGTACCCTCTTCATGAGCTAGCTGCCAGCAGGGTGATTTTGCATCCATCAGTCTCCCCTTCTGGTCATTTTTCAGTCCAAGTGGAAGGATGCTTGCATGCTCAGTCACTTCAGTTGTGTCCGACTCTTTGCAGCCTCATGGACTGTAGCCTGCCAGGCTCCTCTGTCCAAGGGATTTTCCTGGCAAGAGTACTTGATGCATTGCCATGCCCTCCTCCAGGGATCTTCCTGACCAAGACATAGAAATCATGTCTCTTGCATCTTCTATATTGCAGGTAGGTTCTTTACCACTGAGCCACTGGGGAAGTGCCAAGTGGAAGGACAGATCACTGTCTTTTAGGGAATGATGAATCCAGATTCACGTGTGTGTGTGTGTTAGTTGCACAGTCATGTCTGACTCTTTGTGACCCAGTGGACTGAAGCCCACCAGGCTCCTCTGTCCATGGAATTCTTCAGGCAAGTATAAGGGAGTGGATAGCCATTCCCTTCTCCAGGAGATCTTCCTGACCTAGGGATCCAACCCAAGTTTCCTGAACTGCAGGCAGATTCTTTACCATCTGAGCCACCAGGGAAGTCCTGGTGGGGCTTCATACCCACTGTTCAATTGGTTGTGATAGTGTTTGCAACCTCAAGTGACAGGCCTTCTGATTCTTTTTGCTGGATGATTATTTGTGAAATCTTCTGGAGTGAAAGTGGCTCTGGAGTTATTCACTTTGGGTGCAATATAGAAACAGGAAATTTTGTTCCTGTCTCAATATGAGACAGGAAATTACTTAAGTGAAACTTCATTCTCGTGAACCTTAAGCTACTTAAATCTTTTGTTAACCATGTAGCTTTTTCTTTTGACTTAATGTAAGTAGTTCATCTTTCCCCATTTCTGGAGGATGAATCTTATTTGTAATAATTACTGGAAGCCAGGATATCAGGAGTACCATGATTAAAGGGAAAGAGTGTCTATTAATAATGTAGATTCTTGAACCAGCACAGAAGGAAGAAACTAACCAGGAGTATAAAGAAAAAAACTTACAAAGATGTATAGCAATCAATGGCTTTGGGCATCTGGGGTCTTAGGCATAAACCATCTACTTAAATTGTCTTTTTCTTTTGGGCCAAAACAGCCCTATAAGTGTTGACTCACTCATAGATGCATGTCTAAAGTGATGAGGACGATGGTATCCGTGAATTTATTCTCTCCAATATCAGTGGTTCTTTACTGAGATTCTTTAGATATTTTTCCCCCTAGAAAACTCATTTCCTTAGTATAGCAGAGTACTCTTAAAGATACATATTTTGGCCAAGAGAGGGGAACGCCATCACAAGTACCAAGAAAAGGCTATGTTCATGTTCTGTGTACTTAAGGTCAGCACCACAACAGTGCAAACGTATTTGAATACACAGCATAAAAGGGCAATCCATCATTAATTTCTCTGAAAACACACTTGCACCTGCAGACTTCCTGGAGGTTCTTTTTTTTTTTTTTCTTTAGGGGGAGTGTCTTGAAGTACAGGGACTCTCAAGCACCTGGAGGCCAACAACTGCAGATGTCTGCCTGAAGGCAAAGATTTGATCAGGTTGATGAAACCAGCATGGTATGTCCTAGCAAAACAATGATCTACAGATTACAAAGCTTTAAGTGGTTTTAATTCTGAAGATATGAAATCTATGCCTGCAAAAAGGGTGGGAGATTCTGCAACAAAAGTCTGGAATGATTCCCAAATGTGCAGAATCAAGAACTAGAATTTTTGTTGATGTTAAGGGTTTCATTTCACAAAGATTAATTCTATATCCTTTGACTATAGAAAGTGGTTGGTTGTCTTAAGTATGGCCTAAGTAGAAAAGAAAGGACAGTTCTCTATTGCCTTATATTCAGCATCTGTTTTTGTTAATGGTCCAGCGCAGGACTCTCTGAACTTTTCCCAGAATTTAAACTAAGTGCTAGTTTTTAAAATAAAAAATATATAAATGTTTACTTTAAAAAAAACTCTAATGTCTTTTTGGCTACCTAAAATATATCAAAGACCAATATTTGGAACAAGAGCAATTAAGTAAATTTTCTTTGATTAATAAATTATCTTCCATTTAAAACAAAAGAGGAAAGATAAACTGTTTGCTTAAAGTTCAATCAGCCAAGATGTGTGTTTAATAAGTTGTTGGATTTGCCTATACCTGGCTATTCTCTAATTCACATAAAGGCCTGGGCTATTGCTTACAAACCTATTTTGTGAAATTACTAGAGTTACACTGCTCCAAGTGAGATTCTTTATGATATTGTATAAAAATTAAGCATTTTGCCTGCTTAGTCACACCACATAATTGCAAAGGTTCTTAAGTCTAGGTCGACCTGATCAAGTTTGTTCTTGATTTATATACTACTTCCAAAAATATGTCAAGGTGTTTATTTCTTTGTGCAGAGGAGCAATGGGGCAAAATAAGTTGTGACTGGTGATTGCCACTCACATGGAACTTTAGGACCCACTCTGGATTTTGATTGCACCAATTTGAAAAATTTAACTCTTGTGATCACTTACTGTTCACTGATATCCTCTTCTCAACTTTGTTTTAAATAATTTCCTGCCTTTCTTGAGCCTAAGAGCCAGGAGACCAAAACCTTCCACACCTCTAACCAGATGAATGCAGGCAATTAGGTGGAAATGCCCCTTTAAATATAGGATTGAGTGCACCAGGTATAATTCTCAGAGTTACCTCAAGAAGTTCTTGACTCATGCTATAAATTTTTCAGAACTATTTACTGGGGAAAAAAAAAATCCAAACTCCTGATTTTTCCCATTGTTTAAAACGATATATTTGGAAGCCGTCATACTGCTCATGGGGCTTCCTTGGAGGCTCAGTGGTAAAGAATTTGCCTGCAATGCAGGAGACGATGCAAAAGATGTGAATATGATCCCTGGGTCAGGAAGATCCCCTGACCCAGAGGGAGAGGGCATGGCAACCCACTCCAGTATTCTTGCTTAAAAAATCCCATGGACAGAGGAGCCTGGTGGGCTACAGTTCATGGGGTTGCAGAGAGTCAGATATGACTGAAGCAAATTAGCACACACACATACCACTCATGGTAGTAGTGTGATACAATATAGGATGGATAGATGATTATTCATGTTATTTACCTTCAGGAATACTAAGAGGCATCTCACATTGGAAAAGTAAAAAAAATATATTTTGCTAATTTTTAAACATTATTTCAGATAGATTCATTCTATTTCTGTCAAAGTGCTTTTAATTAACTCTAGAAGATTAATACTTATCTCCCCAACCAAAGCATCAACATATTCAAAATGGACCCTATTTTTTTTAAGAACTTGGTGTATCTTCCCAGATTCATCTAGGAACTGATAAAATGGTCTATCAACAAATGCAAAGATGCAAATTGAGATGATTAAATAACACTTCCAAGCTCTCTTTTATCCTCTTGTTGAATTGATCAGCTGTTGTTTCTCTATGGGGTAGAGTGGGGTTGACATTTACTCCTTCAATGTGTCTTGTGTTGAGAAGAAGTCAGTTTTGGGTGGAGGTTGTAGGGGGAGAATGAGCTAGCTGATTGGATCACTTTTAGACTGGTTGTGAGAGAACACGCATGCCACTCAATTCCCCAGGGTGAGTAGAGGACTCAGTTTATACATGACTCACCCTTAAAAAGAAGAGAAGCAAAAAGCAAAGGAGAAAAGGAAAGATATAAACGTCTGAATGCAGAGTTCCAAAGAGTAGCAAGAAGAGGTAAGAAAGCCTTCTTCAGCCATCAATGCAAAGAAATAGAGGAAAACAACAGAATGGGAAAAACTAGGGATCTCTTCAAGAAAATCAGAGATACCAAAGGAACATTTCATGCAAAGATGGGCTCGATAAAGGACAGAAATGGTATGGACCTAACAGAAGCAGAAGATATTAAGAAGAGGTGGCAAGAATATACAGAAGAACTGTACAAAAAGATCTTCATGACCCAGATAATCACGATGGTGTGATCACTGATCTAGAGCCAGACATCCTGGAATATGAAGTCAAGTGGGCCTTAAAAAGCATCACTATGAACAAAGCTAGTGGAGATGATGGAATTCCAGTTGAGCTATTCCAAATCCTGAAAGATGATGCTGTGAAAGTGCTGCACTCAATATGCCAGCAGATTTGGAAAACTCAGCAGTGGCCACAAGACTGGAAAAGGTCAGTTTTCATCCCAATCCCAAAGAAAGGCAATGCCAAAGAGTGCTCAAACTACAGCACAATTGCACTCATCTCACACGCTAGTAAAGTAATGCTCAAAATTCTCCAAGCCAGGCTTCAGCAATATGTGAACCGTGAACTTCCTGATGTTCAAGCTGGTTTTAGAAAAGGCAGAGGAACCAGAGATCAAATTGCCAACATCCACTGGATCATGGAAAAAGCAAGAGAGTTCCAGAAAAACATCTATTTCTGCTTTATTGACTATGCCAAAGCCTTTGTGTGGATCACAATAAACTGTGGAAAATTCTGAGAGATGGGAATACCAGACCACCTGATCTGCCTCTTGAGAAATTTGTATGCAGGTCCTGAAGCAACAGTTAGAATTGGACATGGAACAACAGACTGGTTCCAAATAGGAAAAGGAGTACGTCAAGGTTGCATACTGTCACCCTGTTTATTTAACTTATATACAGAGTACATCATGAGAAACGCTGGACTGGAAGAAACACAGGTTGGAATCAAGATTGCTGGCAGAAATATCAATAACCTCAGATATGCAGATGACATCACCCTTATGGCAGAAAGTGAAGAGGAACTAAAAAGCCTCTTGATGAAAGTGAAAGTGGAGAGTGAAAAAGTTGGCTGAAAGCTCAACATTCAGAAAATGAAGATCATGGCATCCGGTCCCATCACTTCATGGGAAATAGATGGAGAAACAGTGGAAACAGTGTCAGACTTTATTTTTCTGGGCTCCAAAATCACTGCAGATGGTGACTGCAGCCATGAAATTAAAAGACGCTTACTCCTTGGAAGGAAAGTTATGACCAACCTAGATAGTATATTCAAAAGCAGAGACATTACTTTGCCAACAAAGGTCCATCTAGTCAAGGCTATGGTTTTTCCTGTGGTCATGTATGGGTGTGAGAGTTGGGCTGTGAAGAAGGCTGAGCACCCAAGAATTGATGCTTTTGAACTGTGGTGTTGGAGAAGACTCTTGAGTGTCCCTTGAACTGCAAGGAGATCCAACCAGTCCATTCTGAAGGAGATCAGCCCTGGGATTTCTTTGGAAGGAATGATGCTAAAGCTGAAACTCCAGTACTTTGGCCACCTCATGCGAAGAGATGACTCATTGGAGAACACTCTTCTGCTGGGAGGGATTGAGGGCAAGAGTAGAAGGGGACGATGAGATGGCTGGATGGCATCACTGACTCGATGGACGTGAGTCTGAGTGACCTCCGGGAGTTGGTGATGGACAGGGAGGCCTGGAGAAGGCAATGGCACCCCTCTCCAGTACTCTTGCCTGGAAAATCCCATGGATGGAGGAGCCTGGTGGGCTGCAGTCCATGGGGTCGCTAAGAGTCGGACACAACTGAGCGACTTCACTTTCACTTTTTCGCTTTCATGCATTGGAGAAGGAAATGGCAACCCACTCCAGTTTTCTTGCCTGGAGAATCCCAGGGGCAGGAGAGCCTGGTGGGCTGACGTCTATGGGGTCACGCAGAGTCGGACACGACTGAAGTGACTTAGCAGCAGTAGCAGCAGCAGGGAGGCCTGGTGTGCTGCGATTCATACGAAGAGTCCGACACGACTGAGTGACTGATCTGATCTGATCTGATCTGATTCTCTAGGAAGAGACAAAGCTTTTTTTCCTGAACACTTGATTGCTAAGGAACCAGAAAGAGAATAGTCTTGAATAGAAGATTAGAGAAGTTGTGTTTTAACTAGGATTTGGACACAGTATCTTTTAAAGTTTCAAGTATGAACAATGATTAAACCAAATTAATTTGCTATGGAATCAACTTCTTCCAAAGTCATAGGAAGTATTGTCATATAGTGATAAAAATCTAACTCCCTCCCCTACACTGCCAGCCTTTTGTCTCTTGCCATTTTAATCCATCGTCCACTTTTCTGTCACAGTTCTCTTTTCTAAACTTCCAGCATAATCCATGCTATTTTTTCGGCCTAAATGTCTTCACTGGATTCCCATTCCCTAGGAAAATAAAGTCCAATGCCTCATCTAGGCACCAGAGGTCTTTCATAATCTGGTTTCAGTCAAAGTTTCTAGACTCTTCTCTTTTGACCCAGCTTGTCCTAAGCCAACTAAGTTTTTCACTGTTTCCTGACCATGCTGACTCTCCTGTGTAGTTATCTCTACCTGGAATGCCCTTTCCTCACTAGGATCTACATGCCCCAGAGAGCAACTGAGCTCTTCCCATTCTACTTTCAAAGAAGAAACAATGTCCAGACTCTGAACTTATCATATGGCATTTTTTGTAGTTACATACTTATGAATCTGTCCTACCAAGTTGTGAATTCCTTGATGGAAGAGACAATGCATTACCCATCTTTACTCTCTGTGCATTTTGTGTAAATAGGGTGCACAACGCAACTTCAATAATTATTGAATTGCAGAGTAGTTGTTGAACAGCAAATGTGGGTAGAATATGCTGCAGATGTGTGATAAGTTTTAAAATATTGACTTATTTATTTTTGGTTCCAATTACTTATTCTGCTAGAGCAGTACTGTCCAGTATAAATATAATATAAGCCACAGATGCAAGCCACATATATGATTTAAAATTTTCTAGTAGCCATATTAAAAAATAAAAATAAAGGTAAAATTAATTTTCATAGTATTTTTATTTACCAAATATGTCTAAATATTATAATTATTTCAACATAGTATTAGCATAAAAATGGGATAGTTTACATTTTTTTAAGAAGTCTTGGAAATTGAGGATGTATTTTTCACATCTCAGTTTGGAGATGTGAAACTAGCCACATCCAAGTGCTCAGTAGCCTCATGTGGTTTGTAGCTACCATATTGGACAACACAGCTCTAGATATTTCTACTGCTTCCATTCAGGAATTTGCTGGGGGCTTTATAATAACTGCTACAAAGGAGGCATGAAAAACCAGAAAGCCAGGAAGAAGAACTTCATATCTTGGCTTTTGACTTTAAAGAAAGCTGAGTGCAGAAGAATTGATGCTTTTGAACTGTGGTGTTGGAGAAGACTCTTGAGAGTCTCTTGGACTGTGAGCAGATCAAACCAGTTAATCCTAAAGCAAATCAGTCCTGAATATTCATTGGAAAGACTGATGCTGAAGCTGAAACTCCAATACTTTGGCCAACTGATGCGAAGAACTGACTCATTAGAAAAGACCCTGATGCTGGAAAAGATTGAAGGCAGGAGAAGAAGGGGATAACAGAGGCTGAGATGGTTGAATGGCATCACTGACTCAATGGACGTAAGTTTGAGTAAGCTCTGAGAGTTGGTAATAGATAGTGAAACCTGGCGTGTTGTAGTCCATGGGGTTGCAAAGATTTAGACACCACTGAGCAAATGAACTGAACTGAGATCTTTGTGGGGAAAGGATAGCTTCATGCAGAGGAAGTGAAACAGATTCAAGAGAAAGCTTATGACATGAAAAGAAGGCATTGTTTGGTCTTCTTCCACAAGTATATATGGGAACAAAGAATCTGTAGGTCAAGAAGTGGGACAAAATTTAAGGAGAAGTAGAAAATGAACAGGCTTCCCAAATGGCACTAGTGGTAAAGAACCTACCTGCCAATGTAGGAGACATAAGAGACGTGGGTTCAATCCATAGGTCAGGAAGACCCCCTGGAGGAAGGTATGGCAACCCACTCCAGAATTCTTGGCTGGAGAATCCCATGGACAGAGGAGTCTGGCAGGCTTCAGTCTATAGGGTGTTCCCTCAAAAATTCAGACACAGCTGAAGCAATATAGCACACATGTACAGAAAATGAACAGACAGCATGTGTTCTTGAGAAAAAAAGACCCATACCTCTTTTTCTCTCTCAGGTTCTGAGTAAGAGGACAACAGAAATTCAAGTTGATTTGAGGATTTGAGAGCAGTGGAGTCCTGGGTCCCTTTCTCCAAGAAGGGCTTAGGGAAATGGCAAGTAGAAAGGCTGTGCTATAGTGTGTCCAGGTTCATGGACTTGAGATGGTCTCATAGAATTCCCATGTGCTCCAGAGATTTATGGCTTCCCAGTGACTTAGAAGGTAAAGAATCTGTCTGCAATGCAAGAGATGCAGATTTGATCCCTGGGTCAGGAAGATCCCCTGGAAGAGGAAATGGCAACCCACTCCAGTATTCTTGCCCAGAAAATCGGGTTGCAAAGAGTTGGACATGACTGAGCACACACAGACACACAACCCTAGAGAGCTTTATAGTTAGCCCCATGCACCCAAGAATAGCTCTGAAACAATGACCTCCTATTAGTAGTCCTACTGGGGTTCTTGGAGCTCACCCTTCTGTAAGAGAAGTTGAAGGATCCCATTCCTTAGAAGGAGAGAAGGTTGGATATCAGCAAAGAGACATGGGCAGTAAGATATAAACAGATAGAGACAGATGGATTAAACACACAGACATGGAGGAGTCCTGTCGATAGGAAGGGAGAACAGCTGAGCTGTGACCTATGTGGATATGGAGTCAAAGATCAGATAGAAACAGCAGAGCTGAACAGATGTCACCATGAATAGGTGATGACTCTGATAAAAAGACACCTATCTCAGGGTTGGGTACCTCATACAACTTCCTGGAAATTAGATACACCTCCAGGGAGAGAAAGAAGGACAGGCTTAAACTGACTGGGTTTTAGTTTCTCCTACTTGAAGCATCAAGGCTTATAATTAAAATGAAGTTCAGTCATGAAAACTATAGGAAGTTGTCTTACACAGCTGATTTTGTGCACTGAGATTCATGACCACCATTCAGAGGATATTCTAGGCTCCTGGTAGTGTATTTTCAACAGTATTTTGGATATAGTTTCATCTCACCCTTAAATATTTTTATGCAGGAAAGGCTTGAAATCATAAAAAGAACCTCAATGTTTTCAATCACACATTATAATTAACTATAGTTAGCTAAGTGTCTAGGAGATTCGGAGCATCCAAAAATTGGAAGACTGAGATATGTGTGTACAGTCAATGAAGGAGAGAAACTGAAATATAGACAACGCTGAGAAATACAAGCTTGGTGAAATTAATCATCATCACTAGTGCTCTAGAGAAGTGCTCATCATCTTTTTACAGGGCTGCAGCGTACCCTGTTGCTTTTATAGTTTCACAGAAATTGTTGGAGGGAGAAAGGAGAAAAATCTAAACTGTGTGAAAATTGAGAATTCTGTCAGAGGTTTCTTATAAAGAAGGAACTAAAGATCATTAAGGGGCTTCCCAGGTGGCTCAGTGGCAAAAAGAGAAAAACAAACAAACAAACAAAAAAAAACCCTGCCTGCCAATGCAGGAGACCTGGGTTGGATCCCTGGATTGGGAAGATTCCCTGGAGAAGGGAATGGCAACCCACTTCAGCATTCTTGCCTTGGAAATCCTATGGACAGAGGAGCCTGGGGACAGGGGCTACAGTCCATGGGGTTGCAAAGAGTCAGACAGGACTGATGGACTAACATTTTCACTTTCATTATAGGTGGTTGGAGGTTGTGAGGCTGGGGAGGTATGCAGGCAAACCAACTCTATATTATGGATAGAATATATTTAAGAATCAAGATTTGATGTAGTGAAACATAAACTCTAAAATTATTTAAATGTTAGTCCCCAAAAAACTTCTGTAAGTCAAATACTTTTGACATCCTCTCCTCTTCGAAACTGAGAGAGAGAACTAATGAAAAGCTCATCAATTGCAGAATAAGGATTTTTAACCCACCACTTCTGAAAAAGCCTTGATTCTAATCATCCTGGAAGTTCACCTGACCCAACTGGTCAAGAGGAAATAGAGATCCAAAACTTTCCAACAAGCTCAGAAAAGTAGAAAAGGATTATCCAAGAAGTGATAAATTGAGCACATTCAGAGAAAACCTACTCCAAATAATATGTCCCAACTGAGAGTTAAATGGCAGAAGGCAATGGCACCCCACTCCATTACCCTTGCCTAGAAAATCCTATGGATGGAGGAGCCTGGTGGGTTGCAGTCCATGGGGTCACTAAGAGTCGGACACGACTGAGCGACTTCACTTTTACTTTCATGCATTGGAGAAGGAAATGGCAACCCACTCCAGTATTCTTGCCTGGAGAATCCCAGGGACGGGGGAGCCTGGTGGGCTGCCATCTATGGGATCGCACAGAATCGGACACGACTGAAGCGACTTAGCAGCAGAGACTTAAATATATTGAAAAAACTTAAAGAGCTAGAAAAAGAGAGACTAAAATAACAAGAAAAGAGTCATCCTTAAATAATGGGGGTGCACATTGCCTCACAGTCTTGCTTTCTCTCTATCCCCATCCCCCATCACTAGGGCCTTGTGAAAGGCTATTTTTCCCCCTTTAGATGCGATAAAGGAGAAAATACAACTGTTCATTTTCAGGATGGCCTGAGGAATGCAGACTAAAGGACAGACAGTCTCCTTACTTTTCCATAAGAAATGTTTTGAGACATCTAGTTTAGTGATGACTGTTGAGATTGGAATTGCAAATGCTCTTTGCCAGCTCTTGTTTCCTGAAAAGTAAAACAGTAACTTCCATTCTCTAAGAAGTTTCTTAAAAGCTAGCAGAAGGAAGTTTGGGAGCTAGAATCTATGCAAGCAGAGAACTTTCCTGAAGATGTTCATTCTGTACCCATGTCAACATCTTCTCCTTTGGATTCAATTGATTTTTATGTTATTTGTAGCAATGGTGGTAAAGTATTAATAGTATGTAAGCAATAAATACTGAATATTTATTGAGATCTCATTATGTGTCAGGCACTGTAACAAGCATTTAACCTAGAGTGATTCAATTTTCATTATAACTCATTGTTATTATTATTATTCCCATTTTAGAGATGAAGAGACTGAGGCTTAGGAAGGCTAAATCACTTTGCCAAGATCACATCAATAGCAAGTGGCAGAGCTAGGAGTTTAATAAATAGCATGTGGCAGAGCCTTGAACCTGTTTTTGTCTTTTATCTTAAAACGCGACACTGAGTGCCCACCACCCCAAGAACAGGATGCATAATTCACAGGGCCTGTTGCAAAGTAAAACAAAAGAGGTGCCCTTAGTTGAAAAATATAAGAAAGTCAAGATGGTGCCACAGGGCATTAAACCAAACTCGGGTCCAGTGTGACAACACAGATCACGGGACCATGAAGCTGGTCCTGACTGTGTATAACTTCTGGGGATACAAATATGAATAATATCCAGTTCACGTCCTTAAAGACAGGAGAACAGACAGGCAACCAGGAAATTCCTATTACTTTTCAGGTATGATAAGGCCACAGATGTCAGGAACAAAGCAACCACAGCCATCCTGGGGCTGCAGGAAACAGTAGTAATTATTATTTGTAGTAAATACAGTAAGAAAATGACTTTTCTTAGTTTTCTTTTCTTTTGCACTTTTTATTTCCTTCCCTGGTTGAGAAACCTGATACGAGACACTGAGAAGTGGAGATAAAGCAAAGTCTTAATACTGATGGGAGAAGTGGCTTCAGATGTGTGGCTTGCTCCCACAGCCTCCTGACTGAAGCATCTCACTCAGTGGTCCCTGTAGAACCACTGGAAGCCCTGCAGGCTGCCCAGGTAGGGGGCCTGCTCCCCTCAGCCCATGGAGCATGAACTTTGTGAATGGCCAACCTTAACAGAAATGTTCAAGGTCTTCTCCAAAGAAGCAGGAAGGTGAGTGAGCAGCCAAGATTTGTCAGGAGTGGTGTCGAATGAGGTCCCTCTATCTGGAATCACAAGGAGGCCAAAATGAGTCTCTCTCCCAGTGGGTCTTATACCTTCTGTTTTAGGATAGTTTGTTGTTAAGTCGCTAAGTCGTGTCTGACTCTGCGACCCCATGGCCTGCAGCATGCCAGGCTTCCCTATCTTTCACTATCTCCCGGAGTTTGCTCAAACTCATGTCCATTGTTGATGATGCTGTACTACCATCTCATCCTGTCCCCCGGCTTCTCCTTTTGTCCTCAATCTTTCCCAGCATCAGGGTCTTTTCCAATAATCTGAGTGCTAAGTCTTAATACTCTTGTATTTTGTAGGCCTATCAGGATAGTAGAAGTCTTACTAAATCCCTTGATCTTTCTTAAAACTCTATTATATAATAGGTTTTGAGGAATGGGAAAAGAGTCTGTAATCAGAATATTATTCTTCCAATTTTTTTCAGTCCTCAGAAAGTAGGGAAAACCTTTCTTCTCTCTAGATAGTGAGAAGCTTCTGGTTTATCCTTCTAAAGGCAAAAGGTTCCATTTTGAATGCTCTGGTTTAAATTAAAGAATAACAAGTTTGAGTGAATAGAGCTTGAGTGAAGACTTTGTTAACTAAAGTCTTTGTTAGAAGTGTTTATTACTCAAATAATTAGGAAATTGGGAAACAAAGAAATGTTTTAAAATATTGGACTCCATAGTGGGCTTTCTTTTTCCCCTCTTTTTAAGTGAATGTTATGAAAATGTTTCTTGTTTACTGATAGTGTGAGAAAATTCCAGGAACAATTTCCCTGGTGTGTGTGTGTGTGTGTGCATGTGTGTGTGTGTGTAGAACAGTGCTTCTCAAAGTATGATTCTTGATTCTTAGGCCAACTGCACCAGAATCATTAGGGAAACTGATTAGAAATGTGTGTTCCACCTGGAACCAGTATGTTTCCATATTCTACCATACTGAATCTGTAGAAAGCTATTCCGTGCTCCTTAAGTGAATCTTTTTCAAATTGAAGTTTCAGAGGCCCTGAAATCCATTTAAAATGACCCCTCTCTGAAAATATTTAGTAATTTATGGTGGATGTAAAGTAGGTCTAGAGGTGAACTTGAATGAAGATTCACTCTTGGCTGGGTGAGGCCTTGGGCAGAGGGAGAAAAACAGACTTGAACAGGGGAAAGGAAGGATATTTAAATGTGGAGTGAATGAAGGCCATGAAGAAAGCTACTAGGGATGGGAGGGGATGGAAGATAAGTGTTTCCTTTGTGGCTGGGGCAGGAGGTGGAAGTGAGGAGCATATGAATCACTGATCTTTCCTGAAATTTTCTGCTCCTAACTTAAGAGTGGAAAACATTTACTCTCACGAGCCTGCAGAAGCAGAAGATATTAAGAAGAGGTACAAGAATACACAGAAAGAAAGTGAAAGTGAAGTCACTCAGTCATGTCCGACTCTGCAACCCCATGGACAGTAGCCTACCAGGCTCCGAGATCCATGGGATTTTCCACGCAAGAATACTGGAGTGGGCTGCCATTTCCTTCTCCAGGGGATCTTCTCAACCAGGGATCGAACCTGTGTCTTCTGCACTGCAGACAGATGCCTTACCATCTGAGCCAAGAAAAGGTGCAAGAATACACAGAAGAACTGTACAAAAAGATCTTCATGACCCAGATAATCACGATGGTGTGATCACTCACCTAGAGCCAGACATCCTGGAATGTGAAGTCAAGTGGGCTTTAGAAAGCTTCACTACAAACAAAGCTAGTGGAGGTGATGGAATTCCAGTTGAGCTATTTCAAATCCTGGAAGATGACACTGTGAAAGAGCTGCATGCAATATTTCAACAAATTTGGAAAACTCAGCAGTGGCCACAGGACTGGAAAAGGTCAGTTTTCATTCCAATCCCAAAGAAAGACAATGCCAAAGAATGCTCAAACTACCGTACAATTGCACTCATCTCACATGCTAGTAAAGTAATGCTCAAAATTCTCCAAGCCAGGCTTCAGCAATACATGAACCATGAACTTCCAGATGTTCAAGCTGGTTTTAGAAAAGGCAGAGGAACAGAGATCAAATTGCCAACATCCGCTGGATCATTGAAAAAGCGAGAGAGTTCCAGAAAAACTTCAATTTCTTCTTTATTGACTATGCCAAAGCCTTTGACTGAGTGGATCACAAAAAACTGTGGAAAATTCTGAAAGAGATGGGAATACCAGACCACCTGCCTCTTGAGAAACTTGTATGCAGGTCAGGAAGCAAAAGTTCGAACTGGACATGGAGCAACAGACTGGTTCCAAATAGGAAAAGGAGTATGTCAAGGCTGTATATTGTCACCCTGCTTATTTAACTTATATGCAGAGTACATCGTGAGAAATGCTGGGCTGGAGGAAAACACAAGCTGGAATCAAAATTGCCAGGAGAAATATCAGTAACCTCAGATATGCAGATGACACCACCCTTATGACAGAAAATGAAGAAGAACAAAAAGCCTCTTGATGAAAGTGAAAGTGGAGAGTGAAAAAGTTGGCTTAAAGCTCAACATTTAGAAAACGAAGATCATGGCATCTGGTCCCATCACTTCCTGGCAAATAGATGGGGGAACAGTGGCTGACTTTATTTTGGGGGGCTCCAAAATCACTGCAGATGGTGATTGCAGCCATGAAATTAAAAGATGCTTACTCTTTGGAAGGAAAGTTATGACCAACCTAGACAGCATATTCCAAAGCAGAAATATTACTTTGCCAACAAAGGTCTGTCTAGTCAAGGCTATGGTTTTTCCAGTGGTCATTTATGGATGTGAGAGTTGGACTATAAAGAAAGCTGAGTGCTGAAGAATTGATGCTTTTGAAGTGTGATGTTGGAGAAGACTCTTGCGAGTCCCTTGGACCGCAAGGAGATCCAACCAGTACATCCTAAGGAGATCAGTCCTGGGTGTTCATTGGAAGGACTGATGTTGAAGCTAAAACTCCAATACTTTGACCACCTGATGCAAAAAGCTGACTCATTTGAAAAGACCACGATGCTGGGAAAGATTGAGGGCAGGAGGAGAAGCGGACGACAGAGGATGAGACGGTTGGATGGCCTCACCAATTCAATGGACATGGGTTTGGATGGACTCCGGGAGTTGGTGATGGACAGGGAGGCCTGGTGTTCATGGGGGTCACAAAGAGTCAGACGCGACTGAGCGACTGAACTGAACTGAACATGAGCCTGCATAATAATCACTCTTTTGTTCCTCCTTAGATGGTATTTTGAGAAATAAATGATGGATGTAGATGATATCTACAAAGGAAGGTATGATAATGAAGACATTGACTAATTCCACTGGAGAAAAAGAGGCCAGGTTCCACAATATCCATGACATGTTGACCATAATTCTCCTATGTCTGCATGGCCAAGGAAAGTGAATGAATACATCTATCAGCCTTCTTTGACGCCATCATTTGAGTTTTTCAAAAGTCTAATTTGGAGATATACTTTTACTATCAATCTGTACCCAATTTCAACCCCCCTAACAAGTCTTTACTCACTTCCCTGTCATCCCTTCTCCTTTTTCCCCGACCCATGAGCACCTGCGTTGAAGCCCTTCCCTTGGGAAAGCAGATCTGAGTCTAAGGCCTGTTCTGGCCTTTGCTCAAAGGTGATCTGTAAATTACCAAGCTGAATGTTGGTAAAATAAACCCATAAACTTATTTTAGAAACACAGTTTAGGGAACTTCCTGGCAGTTCAGTGGTTAGGACTTAGCACTTTCCCTGCCAAGGGCCTGGGTTCAATTTCCTGTTGGGGAACTAAGATCCTACAAGCCATGCAGCATGGCTAAATAAATAAAATAGAAACTTTATTTACAAAGAAACAGTTTAAAATATATTTACAGAATTCTCTGACTATTCCCATGTCAAATATTTTGCAGCACTCTTCCTACTCAAATTTATATCATTACAAAGAGAAGAGGCATGTCTACAATGAGGACTGTTTTTATTTATTATTTTTTTTAATCTTATATTTTAATACAACACATTATTAAATTTGTACAGGCTAAGGTGTTGTCTGATTTGTTTTCACAGTATATCATGAGTCCAGAACTGAGCTTGGGCTTCCCTGATGGCTTAATGGGTAAAGAATGCAGGAGACATGGGACTGAGCTCCAGCCACAAGACTTGTGAACCATCTCAGAGTCCTGCCCAGGTGCAGAAAACAGGGAGGGCACTGACAGCCCACCTAGGGCAGAGATGATCTGCCCAGCTATCATCTGACTTACTCCGCATCCCTCACCTTTCCCAAACAACTTCCTTTCCTCCCCTTTCCCTTCTTTGTGGCCACTAAATACATTTCCTCTTTACTCCCAGGGGTATAAGAAGAGAGTAGGTTGAGGGTATGCTGTTTGATTCTGGGCTGGCTCAGGAAATCCTAAAAGAAATCTAATATTTAGATCCGTTTAAGACTTTCCTACCATTGGCTCCATCCTGGGGTCCTTTGAGACCACTGTGAACATTTACTTCTTTCTCCCAAGGCCTTCCTCACTGGAATCCTCTTCTGCCTGGTTACACCTAGAAATGTGTGTACTTGGAGTGGAGGATAGTGGAAGGTAGTGGTAAAAGATCAGAGGTCGGAGAGATAGGGGTAGCACATCTTTGCATAAAGATGTTTATTAGGATGCGATCCTAGCAGGTGAATCATCCTGTGGGCTGGGCTGCTGTGGTCAGTGGCAGTTCTGGCCTTAGGCAGAAATGTAGAGCAAGAGACATTGGCTGAAGCATCCCCTATGCACTGCCCTGGCTACCCAGAGTTCTCTGTATTCTGTTGTGTCTTTTCTCTTCTGATAGATATACCAAAGTATTTCCCCCATAGTTCAGTTGGTAAAGAATCTGCCTGTGATGCCAGAGACCCCAGTTTGATTCCTGAGTCAGGAAGATCCAGCTGGAGAAAGGTTAGGCTACCTACTCCAGTATTCTTGGGCTTCCCTTGTGGCTCAGCTGGGAAAGAATCCACCTGCAACATGGGAAACCTGGGTTCAATCCCTGGGTTGGGAAAATCCCCCGGAGAAGGGAAAGGCTACCCACTCCAGTATTCTGGCCTGGAGAATTCCATGAACTGTATGGCCCATGGGGCCACAAAGAGCTGGACATGACTGAATGACTTTCACTTTTCAGATATACCAAGAAAACAACATACTGACCCACCCAGTGACGTTTGCTTTGGATTCTGTGGTCTCCGTGTTTTCCCAGGTTGAATGTTTCTCCTGGATGCCAGTTAGCCTCTCTCATGCTGCTGCTGCTGCTGCTAAGTCGCTTCAGTCGTGTCCGACTCTGTGCGACCCCATAGACGGAAGCTCACCAGGCTCCCCTGTCCCTGGGATTCTCCAGGCAAGAACACTGGAGTGGGTTGCCATTTCCTTCTCCAATGCATGAAAGTGAAAAGTCAAAGTGAAGTCGCTCAGTCGTGTCCGACTCCCAGCGACCCCACAGACTGGAGCCTACCAGGCTCCTCCGTCCATGGGATTTTCCAGGCAAAAGTACTGGGGTGGGGTGCCATGGCCTTCCTCGAGCCTCTCTCATATTCTCCTATAATTTGCAGGGCATACATCACCTACCTAAGCATATACCTGACCAATTGCTTAGTAAATATTTGTTCACTGAGGACAAAGTCTTTTCTGAAATCAAAGAATAAAATATCTCACAGTGAAATTTCAATTACTAGGCCATGAAGAAGCAAGATATTTTGGGGAAAGAGAAACTTCATAGTTCCAGCCACCTATGTGGTGTTCTTATAGAGTGTGAAGCACTAGAAGCTTCTCAGAACTTCTTTTCAGGATATCTATTGGCACTGTGATGGCCCACACCTCTTTATCACAACAGTATCAGCAAATAAAAAACTTAAAGACTGGGTGAAAAATTGGGGGAGGGAGGAGACTTCAGTTCTTCTGAAGATATCTAGAGTGAAGTTGCTCAGTCATGTCCGACTCTTTGCGACCCCACGGACTGTAGCCTACCAGACTCCTCCATCCATGGGATTTTCCAGGCAAGAGTACTGGAGTGGGGTGCCATTTCCTTCTCCAGGGGATCTTCCCAACTCAGGGATTGAACCCAGTTCTCCTGCATTGCAGGCAGACGCTTTACCGTCTGAGCCACCAGGGAAGTCTCTGAAGATATCTAAATGTCTTTCTAAATCTTTAAAAACACCTCTTCCCGCCATCAAAGGATAAACAGCTTGCTTGGGATCCAAAGATTTATGAATATTTTTGTCCCTGTCCATCAGAGCCCCTGAAAAGGAACAGAGGAATGAGGTCTATTTAACAATAGTGCACACTCTAAATGCATATATGCATGCTGCATGCTAAGTCCCCTCAGTCGTATTTTGACTCTTTGTGACCCCATGGACTGTAGCCCACCAGGCTTCTCTGTCCACGGGATTCTTCAGGGAACAATACTGAAGTGGGTTGCCATTTCTTACTCCAAGGGATTTTCCCGACCCAGAGACTGAACCCACATCTCTTACGTCTCCTGCTTTGGCAGGCGAGTTCTTTACCACTAGTTCCACTGTTTAATAACTTATATGAACACTTCTTGGAAAAACTGTGACTTTTATAATTATATCAGACTCTAAATTATTAGTTGAAATGTCGTAGTTTCTTAATCCTAATTAGTATAATTACTAGCCAATTTTTCCATTGTTGAAGGATTTATTTACATTGCCAGCTAAAATTACTACTTTCATTTGCATCACAAAACTCTTAAGTGAGTTGGTAAAATGTGAAAACATCACAAAACTTCCCTTGAGATTCACTGGGTACATGTTGGAATAATTTTTATTCCTCTTGGTAAACGATGGAGAACTTGGCTGTTCTATTAATTCTTACCTCAGCAAATTTTTTTTGGACAATGATAAATCTCTGGTGGCTCAGTGGTAAAGAACCCACATGCCAGAGCAGGAGACGTGGGATTGACCCCTGGGTTGGGAAGATCCCCTGAAGAGGGAAATAAATGGCTACCCACTCCAGTATTCTTGCCTGGAGAATCCCATGGACAGAGGAACCTTTTGGGCTACAACCTATGGGATTGCAAAAGAGTTAGACACAACTTAGTGACTTAACAACAACAACAAAAATTGCCATAACAGAAATAACTTTTCTTGTTTTATAAGGGGCAGTTTCTAGTTCAGAATTCATTCCAGTGTTATTTCTGCTTAAATGGATAGGAAATAGAGTCAGAAGTCTTTGGAAATACCAATATGTTATAGTAGCTAAATAAAACAGTGATAATTATTTTCTCAAAAATTTGTGCTGTTGCATTTTCACTGCTAATGAAAAAGCTGAGTGAGTGGGTGAAGTCGCTCAGTTGTGTCCGACTCTTTGCGACCCTATGGACTGTAGCCCACCAGGCTCCTCTGTCCATGGGATTCACCAGGCAAGAATACTGGAGTGGGTTGCCATTTCCTTCTCCAGAGGATCTTCCTGACCCAGGGATCGAAGCCAGGTCTCCCGCATTGCAGGCAGACGCTTTAACCTCTGAGCCACCAGGGAAGCTAGCATGGGTTAATAAATTTTCCTCATTCATATATATATATGTATGTGTATATATATATAAATTTTCTTATAAGTGTGCAATATTAAAAACTGGAGAACTTTAAATTTTAGTTGTTTTTATTTATATATTATATATAGCATATACTATATTTCATTATATAGTTCATATAATTATATGCTAATTATATATATATTACATATATAGTTTTCTTGTAGGTATGCAATGTTAATTAAAAATTGAGGAGAACTTTAATAATTTTTCATGGTTTATAGGTTAAGTTTCAATTACAAGAAGTTCCTTATTTTGATTTGTAGTTCTTCTTGTAATTGGAACATATTTCAACTAGGAAAACACAATAGGTCAAGTTAGTTAAATAAGAACTAACAATACCTAATTCAAAGGCTCGAGGCCAATTTATCCCATTGTACCTCTCATCCCTATCATTCTTGGCTAAGGTCCAGCTACAGAACTTTTGATCATTTATCTCCTACATGCATAGCCTGATACAGCACTGTGGTGCTTCTCCTTGATCTATTCTCTTTTTTTCCCCATTATGTCTTCTGGAAACCCATTTCAGAATGTACCAAGGTTAATAAATCTAATTTTTTTCTTTTAGTGGTACACTCTGTTCTGTGGGGTGAATGTCCTGATAAGCCCACTCAGAGGTTGGGGCCTCTTAGATCCAGGGGTAGATTGATGCTTCAAGAGAAAAGACTCAGAGTTCCATTGCACTGGATAAAAAATGGGGTGGGTAGATGTAAGGGACACGAAAGTGTCTCCAGGAAGAGACAAGACTCAGCAGCTGGTGACCTAATGACAAACTTAGAAATGAGGATCTTTGGGAGAAAATGTTATGTGCTAAGTGATGTACCTACCCATGCTCAATCCCAAATTCTTAAATATATTTTGTATGTTGAGCTGGTGCTCCATGAAGTAGTTTTTCTTTGTGGGGAGAAGGTGAAGAAATGCATCATCTTACATCAAGTCTGACATGAGGTACAAAGTAAATCTGTCCTTGATCTAAAGTGTCTCTGTATGTCTCTCCTTTCAACACCAGAAATTTCTAGAAAGAATGGCTTACTGCCTATCTCTACTTCCTCAACTCTAGTGTACCTGATACACTTTCCCTGCTCGAGGTAAGTCCTACCTGTGGCTTAAGCTACCGTTAATAGCTGATTCTCAAGGTTGTTTTCTAATCTAATCGGCTCCCAGAAATTCAGGGTTAAGTATCCTTTTCTACATGGATGTTCTACAGGCCTGAACTTCATCTTGAAACTTCCAGGTCTTCATCAAAGTGAACACTTCAAATCTGAACTCCCCATATTCTTCCCCTTTGTCCTAAATCTACTCCTTCTCAGACTTTTTGCAGCCTGCTGTTACCAGGACCCATCAAGCTAGATATCACACTACACTCCCTCTTCAACCATCCTATTCAGTCATAAAACCCTGCTGAATTTATCTTTAATGCCTTGATTGAACCCTTTTAAAATTTCTCCCTTAGAAAACTTACATGAAACTTACAACTCCCTTTTTAGAGGATAGCTTTTGTGTTTGTATTCATCATCAGTCTATGAGTTCCTGGATGACAAAGACTGTCTTATCTTTTTCTTTGCTTATCTCTTTCTGTAGATTCTAGCTCTTAACAAACTGGATCACTTATCTATTGCTACCTTACAAATCACCCCAAAATGCGGAGGCTCCAAAGAGCTGCTCTTTATTTGCTCATGATTCTGTGGGTCAGCAGCAAGTGCAGGGCTCATCTGTGATGTCTGGTCTCTGCACTACGGGGTGCTGATGGAGCTCATTCATGCATTTGCGGTCAGTTGGCACATCAGCTGGGGACTGGCTGGTCTTTGGCTTCATGTACGCTTCTGGCAGTTGACAGAGGCTGTTGGCTGTGGTATCTTGGTTCTCTGCCACATGACTTCTCATCTCTAAGATGACTTCTCATCATTCAGGCTTCCTCGTACAGCAGTCTCAGGGCAGCCAGAGTTGGGGAGAAGAAGTTGCAAGGCTTCTTGAGGTCTAGACTCTGAAATTGTATCATGTCACCTCTGCCACATTTTTTGTAAACTCAAAGCAATGGCAAGGTCAGGCCAGATTCAATGGGTGAAGAAATAAACTACCTCCTGCTGGGAGGAACAGCAGAGTCATGCTGCACAGGAGCAGACACGTGAGTAGGAATGATTCACTGGGACCACACATTGCTTCCGGTACAGAGTTAAGCCTCACAAATGCTGTGGAATAAATCAAATGGATGGCTAGGTGGGTGGACAGACGAGGGTGGTTGAAAGACAGTATGGCCTGGCAGCTAGAACATTGGATTAGGAATCTTAGTTTTGCTGCTGCTTATTACTAATATCTGGGCAAGATGCTTTATCTCTCTTATATCCATGTTTCTTCACCTGTAAAGTAAAGGTAAAAGACTAGATGTAGTCTAAGGTCTTTGTTGAAATAACATTTATTATTCCGTAGCTATTAGTCATTTTATTATGCCACAGGTAACAATAATTCCTTGCCATTTGCTTTCTCAAAGGACTTGATTCATCCATGGGTGCTGCACTGGGCTAAGGAAAAATCGTGTTGGTTCTCATTTCATGGGAATATCCCAAAGATGTTTCTATTGTTAGTCAGCCAGCTAGAAGCTAGAACATGCCTGTAATAAGCATTCTCTCAGTTTTATTCATTTATTTTTTGTGTTAGTACTTCCTTTGAAATGCCTATCAAGACTTTCTATTTAACATTATTAAAATGTAATCCCTGTCCTAAAATGCAGTATTGGATGTATGGGCTTCCTCTTCATTCATCCCCCTTAATGGAGGCAGTTGGGAAAATATTGTTGGATACTTAGAAAAGATTAGGTTTGCTTAGGATTGTACTTACTTTGCAAAATATATTCTTTCAACTCTTTTCAACTTAGACTCTGTTTGGTATAAATCAAATAAAACATGTCAACTTGTGAGTTTGCAAAGGCTTAATTGCCAGGTATCAAGTAAGTTATTTCCTTTGCACACTGAAAATAATATTTAATCTTTCAAGCCCCTGGAAGATCTTCAAATTACACAGTAGGACAGAGTTGAATTATATAAATATTGTTTGAGTTTTACTTTTTAGCTCCTTATTTGATGTGAAACAGCATAACATGTTATTGATTTCTTCAATTTTCTGTTCAATATCAATTCACACCAATGGTGGTAAGATGAATGGGGAAGGTGGAAGGCAGTGCTGATAAAAATCCTAGGGGTTCAAGTTCATTGTATCTGCGGCTGTCCATTCAGATAATTACTCTTCAGATATCTTACTTGGCCGAGTCTCTTCCTATATGTTTTCAGGCTGGTTTTATTTGTCTATTTTAAGTTAATTTTTATTGGAAGTTTAGTTGCTTTATAATGGTGTATTAGTTTCTTCTGTACAGCAAAATGAATCAGCTAAAGATATATGTACACCCTCTCACTTTTGGACTTCCCATTCAGGTATAGAGCATTAAGTAGACTTCGTTGTGCTATGCAGTACGGTCTCATTCAGTCAGTTCAGCCGCTCAGCCTGTCTGACTCTTTGTGATTCCAGGGACTGCAGCATGCCAGGCTTCCCTGTCTATCAGCAACTCCAGGAGCTTGCTCAAACTCATGTCCGTCGAATTGGTGATGACATCCAACCATCTCATCCTCTGTCATCCCCTTCTCCTCCTGTCTTCAATCTTTCCCAGCATCAGGGTTTTTTCTAATGAGTCAGCTCTTCACAACAGTGGCCAAAGGAGTTTCAGCTACAGCACCAGTCCTTCCAATGAATATTCAGGACTGATTTCCTTAAGGACTGACCAGTTTGCTCCTTGCAGTCCAAGGACACTCAAGAGTCTTCTCCAATACCACAGTTCAAAAGCATCAATTCTTTGTTGCCCAGCTTTCTTTATAGTCCAACTCTCACATCCATACATGACTACTGGAAAAACCATAGCTTTGACTAGAGGACCTTTGTCAGCAAATAATGTCTCTGCTTTTTAGTATACTGCCTAGGTTTCATAGCTTTCCTTCCAAGGAGCAAGCATCTTTTAATTTTATGGCTGCAGTCACCATCTGCAGTGATTTTGGAGCCCCCAAAATAAAGTATGTCACTGTTTTAATTGTTTTCCCATCTATTTGCCATAAACTGATGGGACCTGATGCCATGATCTTAGTTTTCTGAATGTTGAGTTTTAAGCCAGGTTTTTCACTCTCCTCTTTCACTTTCATCAAGAGGGTCTTTGGTTCTTTGCTTTCTGCCATAAGGGTGGTGTCATCTGCAAATCTGAGGTTATTGATATTTCTCCCAGCAATCTTGATTCCACCTTGTGTTTCATCCAGCCTGGTATTTCACATGATGTATAATTTAAATAAGCAGAGTGACAATATACAGCCTTGATGTACTTCTTTTCCAATTTGGAACCAGTCTGCTTCTCCATGTACAATTCTAACTGTTGCTTCTTGACCTGCATACAGATTTCTCAAGAGGCAGGTCAGGTGGTCTGGTATCCCCATATCTTTCAGAATTTCCCAGTTTATTGTGATCTACACAGTCAAAGGCTTTGGAGAAGTCAATAAAGCAGAAATAGATGCTTTTCTGGACCTCTCATCCTTTCTTGATCATCTGGTGGATGTTGGCAATTTGATCTCTGGTTCCCTTGCCTTTTCTAAATTCAGCTTGAACATTTGGAAGTTCACCATTCATGTACTGTTGAAGCCTGGCTTGGAGAATTTTGAGTATTATTTTACTAGCATGTGAGATGAGTGCAATTGTGAGGTAGTTTGAGCATTCTTTGGCATTGCCTTTTTTGGGGATTGGAATGAAAGCTGACCTTTCCAGTCCTGTGGCCACTGCTGAGTTTTCCAAATTTGCCGACATATTGAGTGCAGCACTTTCACAGCATCATCTTTCAGGATCTGAAATAGCTCAACTGGAATTTTATCACCTCCACTAGCTTTGTTTGTAGTGATGCTTCCTAAGGCCTACTTGACTTCACATTCCAGGATGTCTGGCTCTAGATGAGTGATCACACCATCGTGATTACCCGCATTGTGAAGATCTTTTTTGTATGGTTCTTTTGTATAGTCTTTCCAACCTCTTCTTAATACCTTTTGCTTCTGTTAGGTCCATACCATTTCTGTCCTTTATTGTGCCCATCTTTGCATGAAATGTTCCCTTGGTATCTCTAATTTTCTTAAAGAGATCTCTAGTCTTTCCCATTCTATTGTTTTCCTCTATTTCTTTGCACTGATCACTGAGGAAGGCTTTCTTATCTCTCCTTGCTATTCTTTGGAACTCTGCATTCAGATGCTTTTTTCTTTCCTTTTCTCCTTTGCCTTTCGCTTCTCTTCTTTTCACAGCTATTTGTAAGGCCTCCTCAGACAACCATTTTGCCTTTTTGCATTTCTTTTTCTTGGGGATGGTCTTGATCACTTCCTCCTATACAATGTCACAAACCTCTGTCCATAGTTCTTCAGGTACTCGGTCTATCAGATCTAATCCCTTGAATCTATTTGTCACTTCCACTATATAATCATAAGGGATTTGATTAAGTCAAACCTGAATGGTCTAGTGGCTTTCCCTACTTTCTTCAATTTCAGTCTGAATTTGGCAATAAAGGATTCATGATCTGAGTCACGGTTAGCTCCCAGTCTTATTTTTGCTGACTGTATAGAGCTTCTCCATCTTTGGCTCCAAAGAATATAATCAATCTGATTTTGCTATTTACCATCTGGTGATGATGGCACCCCACTCCAGTACTCTTGCCTGGAAAATTCCATGAATAGAGGAGCCTGGTAGACTGCAGTCCATGGGGTCGCTAAAGTCAGACATGACTGAGCGACTTCACTTTCACTTTTCACTTTCCTGCATTGGAGAAGGAAATGGCAACCCACTCCAGTGTTCTTGTCTGGAGAATCCCAGGGACAGTGGAGCCTGGTGGGCTGCCATCTATGGGGTCACACTGAGTCAGACACGACTGAAGTGACTTAGCAGCAGCAGAAGCAGCAGATGTCCATCTGTAGAGTCTTCTCTTGTGTTGTTGGAAGAGGGTGTTTGCTATGACCAGTGCATTCTCTCTGCAAAACTCTGTTAGCCTTTGCTCTGCTTCATTTTGTACTCCAAAATCAAATTTGCCTGTTACTCCAGGTATCTCTTGACTTCCTTCTTTTGCATTCCAGTTCCCTATAATGAAAAGGACATCTGTTTTGGGTGTTAGTTCTAGAAAGTCTTGTAGGTCTTTATAGAATCATTCAACTTCAGCTTTACTGGTTGGAGTATAGACTTGGATTATTGTGATATTGAATGTTTGCCTTGGAAACAGACAGAGATCATTCTGTCATTTTTGAGATTGCACCCAAGTACTGCATTTCAGACTCTTCTGTTGACTATTAGGGCTACTCCATTTCTTCTTAGGGATTTGTTGCCCACAGTAATAGATATAATGGTCATTTGAGTTAAAATTGCCTACTCCAGTCCATTTTAGTTCACTGATTCCTAAAATATCAATGCTCATTCTTGCTATCTCCTCTTTGACCACTTCCAATTTACCTTAGATTCATGTCCATCACATCAATGATGCCATCCAACCATCTCATCCTCTGTTGTCCCCTTCTTCCGCCTTCAATCTTTCCAAGCATCAGGGTCTTTTCCAAGTCAGTTCTTTACATCAGGTGGCCAAAGTATTGGAGATTCAGCTTCAGCACCAGTCCCTCCTATGAATATTCAGGACTGATTTTCTTTAGGATTGAATAGTTGGATCTCCTTGCAGTCCGAGGGACACTCAAGAGTCTTCTTCAATACCACAGTTCAAAAGCATCAATTCTTCAACACTCAGCTTTCTTCATAGTCCAAATCTCACATCCATACATGACTACCAGAAAAACCGTAGCTTTGACTAGGCAGACCTTGTTGGCAAAGTAATGTCTCTGTGCTGTTTATGTTGGTCATAGCTTTTCTTCCAAGGAGCAAGTGTCTTTTAATTTCATGGCTGCAGTCATTATCTGCAGTGATTTTGGAACTGCAAAAAATAAAGTCTGTCACAGCCTTGACATACTCCTTTCCTGATTTGGAACCTGTCCATTGTTCCAAGTCCAGTTCTGTTCTAGCAAGTTCTAACCAGTTCTAGCAAGATGGTAGGAGGGGCGAAATCGCATTTAGAATCAAACTCCATACCCACCAGAGATGCTCAGAGGGCTCAAACAAAACCTTGTGTGCACCAGGAAACTCCACAGAGACTGAGCCAGACCTGCTTTTGAGTGTTTGAGTGTCTGCTGAGGACACTCTGAAGCAGTAGTGGCCTGCCGCAAGGGCAGGGGCTCTGGGTATAGCAGATCTGGGTTTGGCATAAGCCCTCTTGGAAAATGTCACCGTTAACCCCACCAGAGAGCTGCCAGAACATACACAGGACTGGAGAAACAAACTCTTGGAGGGCACAAAGAAAACCTTGTGCACTCCAGGACCCAGGAGAAAGGAGCAGTGACCCCACAAGAGACTGACCAAGACTTGCCTGTGAGTGTCCAGGAGTCTCCAGCAGAGGCATGGGTTGACAGTGGTCTACTATAGGGTCGGGGACAGTGAGTGCACCAGTGTGTGCACGGACCTTTTGAAGATGGTTGCCATTATCTTCATTACCTCCACCATAGTTTGGTCTCAGGTCAACAACAGGGAGTGAACACAGCCCCATCCATCAACAGAAAATTGGATATCCTCATTAGTAATCTATTTTATATATAGTATCAATAGGGTATATGTGTTAATCTCACTCTCCTATTCCTCCCGCCCCTACTCCTTTCCCCCTTGGTATCCAAACATTTTTCTCTACTTTTGCATCTCTATTGCTGCCTTGCAAATAAGATCATCTATACCATTTTTCTAGATTCTACATATATGCACGAATATATGATATTTGGTTTTCTCTGACTTCACTCTATGTCACTCTCCAGGCTGACTTTATTTAGGTTATGTTTCTTTTAAAGGAAAGTGCGTGAATAGCAGTGTTAATAAACCTTGAAAAAAAGTGTGATGTATTCACACGTACTTTTTTATTAGTTAAGTTTAAGAACTGTGCCAAAATGAGGCACTGCCACACTCAGTGCCCCCGACCCTGTAGTAGACCACTGCCGACCCACGCCTCTGCTGGAGACTCGTGGACACTCACAAACAAAATCTTTGAGTGGAGTGGCTTATAAATTGAACAATTGAATTATGTGAGTCTTGATTTTAGTGAATGACAAAGCAGCTAAAATTACAAAGCATCAAAATGGAGCAAGAAGGATTAAAGTACAGGTCATATCCTGAGAGCAAAAAGGTTGTGGGGGAGGAAGGGGGTGGTGGCCTGGAAGGGAATGGGTGGGGGTAATGTCCAGCTGGAAGCAAATGATGCCATGTGGTTCAGCTGGTCATTCATACTTACAATACATCCTGTGCTGAGGTAGTTACTCCTGTTATAAGTTTAAAATAAAAAGACATCATGGGTAAGTAATGCAGTAGAGTGTAGTGGAAGGCTCTTAGTACTTGTAGGGGGAGGGAGGGAAGTAGAAGATTGAAACAGTAAAGAGGCAGCTTTAATTACCTTTCAGATGGTTTTTCTAGATGGCTAGTGGCATCTACCTAATTCCTTGAATAATGCCATAGTATTATGCATGGCTTCCTTATTCTATGGCAATCTTTATTATTATTTATAAGTCTTCTACTTCCAACAAGGATTTGAAGCAGCTTATAATAAAAGACACAGATAAAATAAACCCCTCAAATAATTAACAGCACAGTAGAAGGTAAGGATTAAGTATTAATAATGGTGGAGGTGGGGGGAATAATTATTTTAGAAACAAATGACTAAAGAAGTCATTACAGCTCTGAGCTTCATAATGGTCAAAATAGAAAGTTTTAGTAACTTGGAAAAAATTTTCTCATCCCCCCATATAATCTTATGAGTAATTTAGGTCATGTTTTAAGATGAATATAAGCAATAATAAAGTGCATTTAGAACATTGTGAGAAAAGATTAAAGAAAATCTATTCTTACCACTCTCACAGAATCATTAACTTTATTTTTTAAAACATACTAATAGCTAGTTTTTGTGCTTATGCAAACTTTTTTTTTTTTTTTTTTTTTGCCATGACACACAGTTTGCAGGATCTTAGTTTCACAACCAGGGTTGAACCTGAGCCCTTGACAGTGAGAGAATAAAGTCCTAACCACTGGACAACCAAGGAAGCCCCCAGATATATTTCACTATTAGGGCAATTATACTGTATTTTGTACTTAGTTTTTATTTCCATAATGGCTAAATATTTTTTCAGTCTTCACTGATGACTTTACATTACTGTTTTTTTAGACTATGAAGTAGTCAATCATATTTTTATAAAGTCCTTTGCTTAACCACTTCAGTTTTATTGGCCAGGTTTCTCATATTTTACTACTGAAAAGAATACCTTCATGTATATAGCTTATTTTTCTTCTTCTGATGAGTTCTTTCTTCGTTCAGTCAATAAGTATGTATTGATACTTTTGTGTGTGTTCCAGTCACTGTTTGTGCACTGGGGACACTGAGATCAGTATTTTCCAAACACAGAGGAAAATATGGTACCCTGTCTGTGCAAGGAGATGCCAGGATAGTCTTCACAGAGAAAGTGAGTATTCAGATAGTCCTTAAGAATAAAAAAAAGTGCTTGTCAAATTTCTATATAGGTTTTGTCAAATCATAATGTTGATATTGTTAAAGGTTTTCTTTCCTACATTTTCAAACCCATACCAGTATTTGTGTTATTATTAAATTAAAATTTTTTTTTCTCAGTTTGTTTCCATTGACTTAGATTATAGTTGAAGATAATATAGTATATCTATCTATAGATTCTGTTCATGGTCTTCAAGTTTTCACTTATATGGCAGGGAAAAGAAGGAAAAAAATGAGACTTTGGAGTCCCATTTATAAGATGGCTTTGCCTTTTATAATTAGGTGATGTAAATTAGTGATGTAAACTAATTAGTGAGGTAAATTACTTAATCTTGCTAAACTACAGTTTTTCCAACAGTAAAGTTAGAGTAACAATACTTAACCGTGTATGATCATTGAAAAGATTAAATCAGGGAAAGAATAAAGCATCTGTAATATAGGCGGCATTTTTGTTGTTTTTCAGTCGCTAAGTTGGTTCCACCTCTTTGAGACCCCATGAACTGCAGCACACCAGGCCTCCCTGTCCTTCACTCATTCCTGGAGTTTCCCCAAACTCATGTCCATTGAGTTGGTGATGCCATCCCACCATCTCATCCTCTGTTGTCCCAGTCTGCTCCTGCCTGCATTCCTTCCCAGCATCAGGGTCTTCTTCAATGAGTTCAGTTCTTCACATCAGGTGGCCAAGGTATTGGAGCTTCAGTTTTGGAACCAGTCTTTCCAATAAATAGTCCAGGTTGATTTCCTTTGGGATTGACTGGTTTGATCTCCTTGCTTTCCAAGGGCATTTAAGAGTAATTATTATCATTTTTTGGAATACTGATGCTCCTCTTAAGATTCAGGAGTTCTTTACACATGTAAACCCTGTGTCCTATTTGTTGGAAATAACTCGCTTTTCTATTTTTACTTTACAGTTTAAGAATTTCATATTTTGAAATTAAAGTTGGGTAAGTTATTGTTCTGTTAAATATCAGGGTTTCTGAGAGTTACTTTATTTTAGGATTATATGTAAGTCACTAAACCATCTGGGATCTATTTGAGCATATAGAAATTTAATGTATGACATAGCAAATATCAATTGAACTTTTATACAATTTTTTTTACAATAAAATCTGTCTCAAAGCATGAGATTGCTCATTGAGAAAATACATTGCCAATATTTTCTTTTCACTATCTAAAATCACAGATTCCCCAATAGACCTGCAGTTTGTTGAGACTGCCTTTTAAGATGAAACTGAATACTTGATGTGAGATCAATAAAATCATAAAGACTGAGATAATATTTACAGAATTATTCATGTTGATAAACACTTAGCTCTGTTCATTGTGTATTTACTCGTCATAGAGCATTACAGAAAAGAGTAAATATTTGTTGAAATGGTCACTATTATAGTCTGAGTTTAAAACCTGAAACAAAAATTCTGGGCAATTTCAAAGTCTAACTCCTGTATCCTGTAAACTTAAATTTTATTTTTGACATGATTTTGAAATGAAATCTTATCATTTACATTTTAGAGATAAAAGACAAAGGGATTGTTTTGTTTAACAGAAGAAAACCCTTTTGTAGTCTGGCCTTATTAATTCATCTAGCTTCTGCTCCCAACAGCTTAGAAACTTATACCAGAAGTTCTCAAATTTGAGGAACTTTTTCTACTCTATATACCTTTGCTCATTAGTCTTTCTGTCTGCAGCACAGTTTTGATTTTTCAAAGTTGATCAGGTTCTTATCCTTGAAGATTCAACATAAATACAATGACTTCTCTGGAACCTTCAGCATCATTATTAACTCTCTGCCTTGATACCCTCTGGAATTTTTATATATTTTTGTTGTTTTGTGAAACTCATGACCTGCACCTGGGAGGCAATGTTCATTGACTTTAAATGAAGGACTTTTAAATCGGACATGGGCTTTAGTCTTAGCTCTTCCATTTCCTAGCAATGTAGCCATAAGCAAGTCAGATGACCTCTCTATGCTCTCTTTCTGTCTTAGTTTTCTCACCTGTAAAATGGGGTTAAAAATAGTATTTCACAGAGTTATTGTGAGAAACAAATGAAATAATGTGTGTCAAACATTTAGTCTAGTTTCTGACACATAATAAAGATAATGCATTTTCTTGTTACTTTTTGGCAATTATTTCCTCACCCCTGTTATTTCTTGCTTCGCGTTTACCCCAATATGTGGTGGTATAAAACAATGAACATCTATTATTTCAGTTTTTGTGGGTCTGGAATCTGGGTGCAGCTTAGTTGGGTGTCTATGGCTGAGGGTTTCCCACAGATTGCACTTAAGATATCAGCTGGGAATGGATAACCAACTAGGACCTACTGTATACAGGGAACCCTGCTCAATGTTATGTGGTAGCCTGGATGGGAGAGGAGTTTGGGGGTGAATGGATACATGTATATGTATGGCTGAGTCCGTTTGCTGTCCACCAGAAACTATCACAACTTTGTTAATTGGCTATATCCCCAGTACAAAATAAAAAGTTAAAAAAATCTATTTGGAAAGGAAGATATCAGCTGGGGCTACAGTCATTAAGTTTTGACTGGGGAGGTTACACAGTTAGACCCTTGCTGCTTATGGCAGTTAACTTTCCTCAGAGCCAGTGAGAGAATGAGAGGGGATGCCCAAGACAGAAGCTATAGCTTTTTGGTCACTAATCTTGGAAGTTACAGCCAATCGTTAGGTCTGGCTCATGTGTGCATGAGTGCTAAGTTGCTTCAGCCCTGGCTGACTTTTTTCAACTCTATGGACTGTAGCCTGCCAGGCTCCTCTGTCCATGGGATTCTCCAGGCAAGAATACTGGAGGTGGTTGCCGTGCCCTTCTCCAGGGGATCTTTCTGACCCAGGGATTGAACCCTTGTCTCCTGCATTTCCCTCATTCTGGGCGGATTCTTTACCACTGAGCCCCCAGGGAAGCCCAGATCTGGCCCACACTCTAGGTGAAAAATAATCCCACAGAGGCCTGACTACCAGCAGGAGGAAATCACTGGAAACCATCTCAAGGGCTGCCTAGCACCAGGGGTGTTACAGCTTACTTACTGGTTTTTGTGTTTTCAATGGTATTGTTGTTGTCTTTGTTTAGTTGCTAAGTCATGTCCCACTCTCTTGCGACCCTGTGAGCCCACCAGGCTCCTCTGTCCATGGGATTTCCCAGGCAGGAATACTGGAATGGGTTGCTGTTTCCTTTTCCATTTTCAATGGAATCTGTCTCCATAAACCCCTACCTCTATGGCTAAGAACTTTTTCTTAGTTCTGGAAAGTATGAGAGATTCTTACTTATCAGCTGCTCATGCAGTGTTGTTTTTATTGTTATTCCTTAGGGGAAAAGCTATTAGCAAAGCATGACACCCACGAAAGGTGGAAGAATGTTGGCAGCAGCTTGTTCCATTCTGTTGTTATAGGAAGGATGGAATGCAGATAGTATGTGTGAAGAAGGATAAAAAATGGGGGAATTTACACATATCAGTTATTTATCTAAAAATTTTTTTTCACTCCCATAATCTAGTCCATCTTTAGAATATGAAAAGAAGAGAATGAGCTTTGTGTTCTTTCTAAAAATTATTAGATGCTACTGCATTTAAGGGAAAGAGAAATCAAATGATAATTAACCAAATAAGACAAATATCTTTTATAATATAGCACCTGGTTGTATACATCTGATTGTAACCATGGTTTGTGTTCACCAACATCCTACCAGCTGGCTAAGTAAATTCCTAACATGCCAAGCTTCTGGGATGAACCTCCTTTGGATAAACCATGGGTTCCATGCTCCTAAGCAGGAATCTTTTTTTCCTCTGATGTCACTGAGTGTAGCCAGATGCTGCCAGAAAGATTGTGGTTAGCAGCCACTTATTATTTTTTTTTATTTTTATTTTAGTCTTCTTATATGTAACCCCAAACACTTATGCAGGCCACTAAGAAAAATAGGCCTCCAGTCTCGCAATTTCCATTTTCCCCCATGTTCTTTTGAACATCTTTCATGTTGGTGGCTGGAAGTTATTCAAGCATTTCCTGATTGCTGTTTTCAAATCTTTTGCCATTGGTAGGTAAAATTCTTTTACAATCTTAGGCATAGGAATGGCACACAATAGATCTCCAATGAATGGAAGCTACTGAAATAATATTATTACCACGCTTTTCTCAAAATGATCCTCCCATAGGATTGTTTCAATGCAGTTAATGATCATGCTGTTATTTCTGTGTTTGTATGGCCAGAGTACCCCAGAGTAATAAGCAGGAGACATGAAAACCCCTCTCTAAATAGCTACCCTGTCTGTGGTGCAGACTTTTTACTGTGCACAATGTTGTTTTCTTCTGTTCTTCTCCATACCTAGTCTCCCATCATTGTGCAGGGACTCGCCAATTGGCAATTCACGTAGCTTCTTACCATCAATATCCCCTTACTGTTCCAGAATGCTTTCATTGCTCTTACATTGTCACTTCAGATGCAAGGCTGCAAAACTCTTTCTTCCCTTTTGGAGTCTTGGAGCACCTATTGCCATCCACACGCCTATCTATTCATTCACTTCTTGGTACATCTAATTTTTATTTTAAAGCAACAATGATATTGGGTTCAAAGAGCTTGCGGTCTAGCAGGGATGACAAGACCTGGCATGAATAATGGTGGTACAGAGCAGGAGGGGAGAGGTGGTGTGTGGGAAGAGTCCATGCCCTAGGGTTTGGGGAGGGAAGGTCATCCAAACTGATCAGGAAAGATGTTGTGGAGACTGTGTGGTAGAGAGGATCCTGACTGCTGGAAATGGTGAGGGAGACATTCCACAGGGTGAGGAGAATATGAAGAGAAGTGTGGAGATGATGGGAATAAGTCATGAGAGGACGGTGGGGAAGAGTCCAGTTTGCCTGGGAGCAGAGAGTGCAGGCCAGACCACTGGGTCTGAGGTGTGCAGGCTGGCTTTGGGTCCCAGCCCTGCTGGATGAGGAATATAAACTGGTGTCAAACTGGGAGACAGGTCCTGAACATATGACTTGATCTTTCCAAATCTGTTTCTTCACCTGAAAAGTGAGGTTGTTTACCTCGCAGAAGTGTGAGAATCAAAGTAGACAATGAACGTACTGTGGCGAGATAATTAAAAGAATATTAATTGATTATGTCCACTCCCACTTGGCATTACAATTTTCCCTTCTCTGTCCCTCCCTTGACTCTGTGCCTTGGGGCAAGAATGCAGCAGATCAGAAAGAGAAGAAAAAAAAGAAGAAACATCTTCCTATTTCAGCCTGCAGGCAATGGAAAGGACTGGAATGGGATGGAAAATATGGAGTTATCCAAATTGCTGAGAAGCTGATGAACGTTAGGATTCTTCATGCTGTCACCTGCATCCCCCCTGGGAGAGAAAGCCAGGGGATAATGAGGCACAGGGTCACAGGGAGCAGGTCTCTGCACCAACCTCCTTGACTGGTGAGCCGTCAAGCCCAAGAGGACTTCAGAGCCCCCTGAGGCCATACGGCCTTAGAAGGAATGGTTCTGCAGTGAGTCCTGGCAAACAGGGCCAGAGCCCCACAGAGAATCCCACAGTCCACCCTAGTTAGAAAGCCATTGTTCCATGGCTTTCTCTCTAGGGTAGACTGTGCTGCTCCAGAGTGGCACGAGAAGTGGCGTGGAGACGGGAGCTAGAGCTGTCTCAGGGCTGAGCCAGAAGATCAGTGCTTGAAGATCCACAGATTACTCAGCAAAGACAGAGCGCATGGAGAACCCGGCTTATCCTCAGACCCCATAATAGCTTGATAATGTGGGGACTCTCAGATCTCCCATAAAACCTCATAGAGAAGTGAGTTCCAACTGGACCAATAATTAAATTTCTGTAGCCCCCAGGAAATAGGAACTCATAATAGAAATTAAGTTGTTGTAGGGAAAAGAAAAACAAAGTATTTTCCTTGCTCCTCGAGGTTATGGATTGAGAAGTATATCCCTTATAGTAACTTTAAAAACTTTAAATTGACCTGCCACATTAAGCACTAAAATGAAAAGAAAGCTGGAAAGGCGGCCGCATACTGGAGTATGCGTGGCCCTGGAATAGCATCCTGGGAGGGTTCTGAAACAGAGTTATTCACATTCTTTAATTCCCTATTCTCAGCCCCAGAACAGTCAAAACTGTGACACAGCTGTTCTGGTTGTAAAGGGCAGCTATGTAGGGCAGTATTCCCAGAAGCTTTCTTTGCTCCCAAATCAGCTCCATAAAAAAGTAAGCATTCTAAATATCAGGCACGTTGATACTGACAACCACAGCAAATTCAGTGCCAAACGTTTTTATCTTTGTGGCAGATGGTGGCCTGTTTGTGAAGCAGCACTTCATAGGGGAAGGATGCCCTTCAACACTTGAAATAGCTGAGCCTGCTTCTAATCCTTCAACTCAGAAGAAGCATCAAACTCTGAAAAAAACCTCCAGGGCAACTTAACTCTTAAAGCTAGCTGCCTGGTGGTAGCAGGCCATTGTTCCATGTCTGGCCCTTTCTGTCATCCTGTAGCTGAGCATTGTTCATTGATTCCATTAATTAATATTTATTGAACACTCTCTCAGCTGGACAACACGAGAGGTCCTTCTTACACCAGTAAGAAGGCAAGACACCTTTCCTCCAGGAACTTAAATAATTACAACAATATGTGCTAGTCACAAGGTAAGTGGTAGAAGCCCCCTCATTCTACAGGTAGAGGAGCTGAGAGAGATTTAGATAAATGAGGGAACTAGCCCAAGGGCACATAGCTAGGAAAGGGAAGACCAGAATTTAGATAATTCTGGATCCAAGATTCATGCTTCTAACCAGCATATTCTGGTGTCCAGGGAGGAATGAAGGTGAACAGGTTGGGAATTATATACAAGGCAGTGTGATGGGAGCTCTGATCAGGTGTTTTGTGGGAACTAGAGAATCCCCTTCCCTGCCAGAGCAGACGGGGAGAGTTTCCAGAGGAAGCCCCACCAACCAAAGGATTGTCAAACTGACTCCTCAATCAGAGGATTTGCTGTGGGGCCTAGTCATGGACATTAGAATCAGTTCCTCATCCTCCTATCTACAAAATTTTCACCCAAAGCACATTTCCTCATACTCTTTTCCTCTGTGGAACAAGAATAGTAGGTTTTCATCAAGCCTGGGTTCTTTATTGCCTTTCTTTTAAGATTTTTTTTTTAATGTGCACCATTTTTCAAGTCTTTATTGAATTTGTTACCGTATTGCTTCTGTTTTATGTTTTGGTTTTTTGGGGCATGAAGCATGTGGGATCCTAGCTCCCTGACCCAGGGATCGAACCCATATCCCCTGCATTGGAAGGTGAAGTCTTAACTACCAGACTGCCAGGGGAGTCCCATTACCCCTCTTATGTTGCAAATCTAAAGATGGGCTGTTTGCACTCATTGGCTATGGATACAACCTAAGGAGTAAGTCAGTGGAGAGGCCTGCACGACCAGGGCCACGACAAGGTGCCAAGGCTGCATTGTGGCTGTGCCTGGAACGGAGCTCTGAGTGGGAGGACCAGCCGTCCCGGTCGGCCAGCTTTCAGCTGAGTCACGTGAGGCCGATCTGACCCAAGTAATCTGGGCCGGCAAGTGACCTCACTGAGTGTCTGTGGGGACACAGCAAGGAGGAAATGTGCTGGAAGAAAGCAAAGTAAAGCAGCAAATGGTTGTCTTTAGAGTGTTGTGCCTCTGAGAGGGAGAAGGAGTGCCTATGTTCTAAAGTAAAATCTGACAAAGACCTGGGCTTCTCTGGTGGCTCAGATGGTAAAGAATCGGCCTGCAGTGCAAGAGACCTGGGTTTGATCCCTGGATTGGGAAGATCCCCTGGAGGAGGGAACGGCTACCCATTCCAGTATTCTTGCCTGGCGAATTCCACTGACAGACAAGCCTGGTGAACTTGAGGTCCATGGAGTTGCCAACAGCTGGACATGACTGAGCCACTAACAATTTCACATTCTAGTCTTAAGTCTTGGAAAGGGTTCATTTCAGCATTATTATTGCCACCCACCATCTTGTCTTCTAAGCTCTGTTTTTCCTCAGGCACCAAACTTTAAGATAATGAGAACCAGTTATTAATACTTGACTACATTATCACCATTGTTTCATTGCAAATATCCTGACACATTGCAGAAATGACTATGTATACTTATTCTTTTTTTTTTTTAGTATAGCGGTAAGGTAGAGGTTTAAATACACATCTAACATTTTAAAGGCAATTTATGGTACAATATCATTTTATCTTTTTGATTGCTAATAGTATTTCAGCTACATGGAGATTAAATACATTTGGGAAAGAAGGTAGTCTGGGACTATCACCACTATTTGTAATGTTTCCTTGGAAAATATTAGAAATTAAAGTAACCACTTTATAATCAAATTTTATTAACACATTAAGGAAGGAATGGCATGCATATGCTAAAATGGCTATGACTTAACACCAGTCTGCTTTGTTTGGTGTATGTGACAAGTAATCCAGTGACATGGCACCAGATTGACAGCTGTTCTTCCTCTGTAGCTACTGATGAAAAAAGGACTCACTCTAGCTCCCTAGACATGAACAGAGTCGTTTAATGCTTGGAGTGGAATGGGGCCACCCTCTGGGCCTTTGCGGCTTGCTTATGATGTTTTAAAGCAGCCTGCCAGGAACAACACAGGCAATATTTGCGTAATTGTAAACAGATCCTTAGATCTTTTATAGCTGGGATAATCTGGACAAGGAAAGGGGCTGCCTTTAGTCTTTATAATAGAACCAGCACCTTGTCCGCTCCCTCTGTAACTGCCCATTGAGGCTGTGCCTGTGCAGCCCTGTGTTCTGCAGAGCAAATGGTAGTAAAGCAATGAGCCTCTAATCAGCAAAGTCTTCCTGAACCAGCGGCATGAGGCAGGTATCACAGTAAACTGAAAGGAGTCTGTCTTGGGTCAGGCAGGGTCTCTGCAGGAGGTCAAGGTGTGGCCCAGAGAATTCGGAGGCCGCCTCAAGAAGGCAGGTTCCAGACCTTTCACACTTTACAAATGGCTCGGCTTGGCCTAATCCCTTCATTTTTTAAGGAGCACATTTCCTGGGTCTATAAAGTATATTAGAACAGCCTTTTACAACTGAGGTGGTTGGTAACATAAAGTTTGGTGGCTAGGAAGACAGACTCCAGAATTTGCCCTCTGGAGCTCCGGCCTGGGTGTCACCCACAACTTTGTGACCTTCCACATACCTCTTATCAGTTTTAGTAAAGCAGGGCTGCACGCTATGTCAGCCGGCAGCTATGAGGGTTAAATGAGTTAATACAGAGAGTTTAGCACACAGTCAATTCTTTATAAAGAGACGTTCCCTATTATGGTTACTGTTGTGCTTTCAGGAGCCCAATTCTACAAACACAAAATTTGAATGTCGTGTTAAAGTATATTTTTGATTATTAAAAATAACATGCGAACAAAATAAGTGTCATGCTCACATGTAGTTCTGATGACAATCTTTCAATTTGGGCTGCTTGCTTAATTTTTCTAGGTGTAATCATTGAGACAAAGATTCTCTTGCTAGAACTAGTGACTGTAATAATATCGATGAAGAATCCTGGTGTTTCTTAATATTTGGGTCTGCACATGGGCCCCTGGGCAGGGTGGTCCAGCATACTGCACTGTAGTAGCATGCATGGCAGAATCTCAGTTAAATTAAAAAAAAAAAGCCAGCCAGGTCTGGGCACTTCAGGGTGGTTGAGTAAAAGAAAGTGGACCTCTGACAAGTCACATTGTTAACCAGATGGCATGATGGAGAGTTTATGCCCTTTATGCTTCCGACTTCCATGTTTGTCATAAATCAAGGTGTTAGATATGGTTAGTGATTTGAAGTGAAAAACAAATGCTCTGCTTTTCTTCTCATAAGCTTCTGCATCAGTTAGAAAGAATCCTGACCTTCTAAGGAGATCTACTACAATCCCAGTAACAATAAACTATGCTTTGCAACTCTTTACAGATTGGAATCAGAATTTCCTCAGTACTGTGAAACCAAAACCAGTTCAGAATAAACTGGGCTCTGAGGCTCATCTAAGCATGCAACTCTCACTCTCAATATTATTTTTTTCTTTTTATGTGATCACTGAAAGGGTTTTATTTTTTTCATTGCCTTGCTTAGTGATAAATGAAAGTTATGAATTTATATTAGTAAAGTGCATTTACGGTGGCAAAACAGAGCTTTTATTATTTTTCATAGTCCCAATTTGCCTGGGACTGCCCCAGTTTTAGAACTGAAAGTTCTTCATCCTAAATTCTTCCTTTATCCTGGTAAAACTGGGATCATATTGTCACTCTGTCTATATATCAGAACTCGGTGTAAGACTTGGTTTTAAAAAAAGGATTCTGCTGCTAAAATTGTTTGAAAATCACTGTGATAGATGAAGTAGCATGGTGAATAAATGGTTTGTTATCCAACCTGGACACCCTTGAGAGTGAAAAGCTCACAGATTGGACAGTAAGCAAACCCTATCCTAAGATACCTCTTATTCTGAAAGGCTAATACTCTGTTTGATTGCAAATAAATAAAAACCTTTTGGTAGCAATTGTCCTGAATATCTCATACCACTCTTTGCTTAAGGATCATGGATTTGGGCATATGTTCATATTTTTCATTTGATCGTAAATACAAAAGGTGAACGAGATGAGCCAGAAGAGATCTTTACTAATACCTGGTTATACCTTTGGATCAGTTGGCTAAAAAAATTAATCCCGCATGTCAAAGTACTTGTGATTCTCTTTACTTCCCATCAAAGCCAATGCAAAGGAAAAAATGTTAATTAAAGGTTGTAGTAAGTTAGACTCCAGTTGACTAATGCTTTATTTTGTCTAAAACAATCTCTAGGGTGAATAAACATTAACCATTTCATTAGTGAACAAAATTCATGTGATCTGTGACCTCTGGAAAATCTCAAGAAAAAAATACTTTAAAAATCCAGCAACTTTCAAACTTCCTGTCCTGAGAAGGACTGATGGTGGGAGGGACCCTTAGGGGCAAGCCAGCCCTGCTCCCTGTGCCCAGACCAGCTGCTTATAATGCAGTAGGCAGGATCCAGTCCTTCAGCAAATGTGCTTTGTACAATCCTATCCACACACACTTGGCTCTTCATTGACTTTTCTCACACTGCTTTGTTTCAGAATTATTACCAACTTCCTTAGCTCCACATCAGCAAGTTCCCCCACCCCCCGTTTTTCAAAGATCATCCGTGTTAAGGTAGAAATAACGCATGGTGGCAGTGGCGCTGGCGCTATCACTTCAAAGCAGATGAGATGCCCTGATGATTCTGGAACATGTAGTCTCTCTCACGCTCAATCTTTTACCCTAACTATGATTAAGGCACTTTTCAGGAATGGGAAGACCTTGTTCAGTACTACTCAACAATTTATACTCTATTTCTTTTTTTATATAGCTATATCTACTTATTTTTTTTTAAATATTTGTAGGAACAAGGGGTCTTTTCTGGTGAATTACACATTCACGTGATAATTTGGGGATATGCTTTACATTTTTAATCTTTTTTATGTTGGACATCAGAAAGTTCCATAAATGATGACAAATGAGTGTCACAAGCAAGTCCTTTCCTTAGTGCTCCATTGCTGTCAGCATTCGCATAGATCTGCATCCTCACTCTGATCCACTGGCTGATTGATCTATTCTGTGTTTGTTCTCTTGCCCCCATCTTTTCAACAACCCACTCAGGACTGTTTCAGGTAATTTTAAGACTTGTATTCTCTGAAGAGAATCACTTACATAAAATTCCTGAAGAACTGTGAGTTTGAAGAATGTATGTGCAGTTTATATGTGCAATTAGATTAATATCAAAATGGATAAAGCCATTTTTTGTAGGGCTAATAATTCAGCTATTGGTAGGACCATAATGTAACAGGGAGGGACTTGTTTTAAGTGGTTGCAAATAAGCACACACGTAGATCTGCTATGTCTAAGGTCACGTTGATGACTGAGTGGAGCTTGATCACAGATAACAAAAATCCCTCATGATTACTGAGTGACCATGTAGACACTGATCTGCATATTGTGCTTTATATGGTGCTTTTTGTCTTCATACCATTATTGAGGTAGGTATTTTATGGTCCCACAGAAATAAGTACCTTACATGAGTTTTCCCAGCTGACAAGTTGTAAAGCTAGGGTAACCAAATGTCCTGGTTTTCGTGGAGCTGAGGGTACTCTCAGTAAATGGATTTCCCAGTACTAAAATCAGAGAAGTCTCCAAAGTGGTTTCACTGTTGATATGGCCAAGAACTGAACTCAGGAAACTGGTCTTCAGAGTGCACACTTCTAACTCTCACCTTATGCCACCCCTCTTGGGTAAGTTCAGTAGCAAGTCAGAGTTTGCAATGGGCATGCCTAAACTTTTTCCCAAAGTAAATATTTAAGAGCTTAAATAAGCCATTGATTCTAGGGTAGACTTGGGAGCATCCTCAGTGACGAGGCTTCCCTGCTTCTCTTTGTAGTTGCATAAACTTGAACCTGTAAAATGTTCTTATGCAAGTCAACTCAAAACTATTATTTTCCCTTTTCAGGGTATAATTTTTTTGAATCCTTTCTCTTGTTTTTCCTTCCTTACAAACCCCAATTCCTAAAGCTTAGTGTTTCCAAGCACCACTTTATCCCTGCATAAAGAGGGAGCTTTTCTAAAGTTCCCTGTGCTATAGAGCTCTGCCGGGTATAGTGGAGTGTTCTGGCTCTGTGTGATTTTAATCACCTGGCTTACGTGATTAAGCATGCAGAAAATTCCAGGGTTTTCTCACAAATCCCTAAAAGAAGAGGGCCAAAATGTTTGCTTTCTTCTCAAAGTGCTGTTCCTCCTTGGATTCTGAACTCTAAATTGGAGTTAATTTTCCCTTTTTCAAAGGAGGAGTTTATTGTACAGAGATCCTTACAGACACACTCTTTGCTAAATATTGCCCATGTTCAGGTTTTCAGGAGTTTTAGAGGCAACCCTTTATTTTTAGAAAGAACTAATTGTGGCAAGTTTTTCTTATATTGTGCTGAGATTTGGCCATCTGTAGTCAACATTCAGAAAACGAAGATCATGGCATCTGGTCCCATCACTAAATGGGAAATAGATGGGGAAACAGTGGAAACAGTGTCATACTTTATTTTGGGGGGCTCCAAAATCACTGCAGATGGTGACTGCAGCTATGAAATTAAAAGACACTTACTCCTTGGAAGGAAAGTTATGACCAACCTAGATAGCATATTCAAAAGCAGAGACATTACTTTGCCAACAAAGGTCCGTCTAGTCAAGGCTATGGTTTTTCCAGTAGTCATATATGGATGTGAGAGTTTGACCGTGAAGAAAGCTGAGCACCAAAGAATTGATGCTTTTGAACTGTGGTGTTGGAGAAGACTCTTGAGAGTCCCTTGGACTGCAAAGAGATCCAACCAGTCCATTCTGAAGGAGATCAGCCCTGGGTGCTCTTTGGAAGGAATAATGCTAAAGCTGAAACTCCAGTACTTTGGCCACCTCATGCGAAGAGTTGACTCATTGGAAAAGACTCTGATGCTGGGAGGGATTGGGGGCAGGAGGAGAAGGGGACGACAGAGGATGAGATGGCGGGATGGCATCACCGACTCGATGGACGTGAGCTTAAGTGAACTCCAGGAGTTGGTGATGGACAGGGAGGCCTGGCGTGCTGCAATTCATGGGGTCGCAAAGAGTCGGACACAACTGAGTGACTGAACTGAACTGAACTGAGTGTTATTAATCCTATCTCCTACGTTCTGAAGCAACCAGCATAAACTACTTCTGGTTCAGATGTATGAAGGCAGCATGAATGTCTCCTTCTAACTTTCTTCTCCAGACCAAAGATCTTGGTTTCAATTATTCCTCCACATTAGTGATTTTCACATATTTTTTCAAATGAAATATTATGTTGAAATGAAGGATAAAACCACTCATATGTTTAATCAGTGTATAATTATTCTATACACTTACATTTATGTTTCCTTCCTATCAAGTCAGTTAAGGATAGTAATGGGACTATACATTTTTTAAAATTAGAAATCTAGCATTTTATTCATATGAAGTCAAACAAGTGGAATCAAGATGTCATATATATTTTAGCTAGGCAAAAATTCAAAAGTTTTCTAAAATATTAATATAAATTACATTGTACATACTGTATATACAATAAATGTATACAAAAGCTTTTCTACTACCCTTAATAAAGGCCTGAGAAAGAACAAAGAACAAAAAAAGGGATGGAGAAAATGGAAAACATAAGCTAAATGAAATGGCAGCACTGAATATGAAATAAAAAAAGCAAAACAAACTAGATAAAAGTAGAAGATCATCATATAATCCAGTCTTTTTTTTTTTTTTTAAATGTGGCTGCTCACTAGAAGCACCTCTGGGGAAAAAAAGAAATACATCTGGAGCCTTGGAGAAAACAAGTAATGCCTGACCATTTGTATATTAAAAAAAAAAAAATCCAAGATAGTTCTGATATGCATCTGGATTTTAAAATGTGATTACAGAGTTTTCTATTAAAAGGCAGTTATAATGATATATAATTATATTGTTTTCTGTTGACCAGTCATGATACAATGGTATTAAGCAAATTATAGTTATTTAATCACAATAGAAAAGATGTTTATCAGTTTTCACAATCAATAGCCAGACAGAAATGGGACTATACATTTAAAACTGAAAAATACACCCAGTGTTTTACAATATCTATAAGGAAAAAGAATCTGAAAAAAGAATATATATATTTGTATATGTATAACTGAATCATTTTGCTGTATACCTGAAACTAACACAACCTTGTAAATCAACTAAGCCTCAATTTTAAAAAATAAAATCTTTGGTGATGTTAAACAAACAAAGCAAAACAAAACAAACAAAACCAAACACTATCCCTCCCCAAATTGAAATGGAGGCTTATAGATTATTGCTACGAATTTGCATCAGTGTTGAGGAGTTCCTGAATTGCAAATAGTGTTAGTTTTTAAATACAGTTCTCCTTGTAATCTGAGGATTAAATTGATGCAAATATTTGAAAGAGGATTAAGATGCCAATTCTGTTTCAAAATTTAACAGCTAATAGTATCTATCAGCTGCTTGCTTTTCTTATGATGCATACATAAGTCATATAGAAAGCTTACAGTATGTGCCAAAACTCTCTCTCACATGATATCACCATGACTCAATAGATCATAGTAGTCACTTCCTCTTATACAAATCATATTATATACACCCTGACAAGGGCGTACACTGAATGGGTGTGCCGGAGCCTTACCTGACATTTAAGTATTGCATACCTGTGTACTCCTTTCTGTACAAGAGTAATGTACTCCTAGAGTAATGTACTCCTTATATCTAAGCAGATACATGCAGAACTGCATTTTGTGTGTGTATTTGTGTTCAGGGGTTCCAAGGGATTTTTATTCTATTATTTTCTGAATTTTTGGAATGTTTCAGTAAGCATATTACATATTACTTTACTCTCAGAAAGTATATATTTCTTATTTAGTTATCAAGATATGGCTGTTTCAGTACTCTAATAATGTAAAAAAACTATAGAACAAGAAACTATAGAGAAATCATTAATATAACAATGGGGTAAGAAAGAATGTTTCTTCCTACTACTTTTCAAGTTTTTTTTTACAAGAATATGTAATATTTTTGGTGATAGTTTATTCATCTTTGTTTAATGGGATACAGGCAAAGAATTGCTATTAAACTTAGACATTTTATTCAGGACTGCAGTAAGGAAAAGAGACTAGTAAAAGCTTCAGCATTTCTGGTAATATTTGCAGATAGAAGGCAATGGCACCCCACTCCAGTACTCTTGCCTGGAAAATCCCATGGATGGGAGGAGCCTGGTAGGCTGTAGTCCATGGGGTCGCTAAGAGTCGGACACAACTGAGCGACTTCACTTTCAGTTCTCACTTTCATGCATTGGAGAAGGAAATGGCAACCCACTCCAGTGTTCTTGCCTGGAGAATCCCAGGGATGGGGGAGCCTGCTGGGCTACCGTCTATGGGGTCGCACAGAATTGGACACGACTGAAGCGACTTAGCAGCAGCAGCAGCAAGATACATGTGCAGTGATGTGAGAAGTTTTGTTCTGAGAAGCACACAGTGATGACATTAATGCAAATTAATTGAATGAGGGTCTGTAAGTGTCAGATTTTGATACCTAATATGTTTGATTATTGTCATGATAGCATTGAAATATTTAAAATATAATTTATGATCAAATTCAAATTAGGCAATTGCAGAACCCCCAAATATCACCATATAGCCTAGGTAAAAAAAACCCATGATCTGTCAATACAGTATAAAATGGCTATTACATCAAGTAACCCAAATTATATTTTATATCTCTAGACATCATTTGAGATTATGGGGTGAATTCACTTGTTAGAGCTGCCGCAACAAAGTACCACAGTCTGGGTTTTTACCCAGAAGTTTATTTTCTCAGAATTCTGGAACTAGAAGTCCCAAATTAAGGTGTTGATGGTGTTGGTTTCTCCTGAGGCCTCCATTCTTGGCTTGTAGATACCCTCCTTTCCTGTGCATCTTCATGTGGTCTGTGTGTATGTGTGTCTGTGTCCACAATTCTTCTTCATATAAGGACATCAGTCATATTGGATTAGGGCCCACTCTAATGATTTCATTTGAATTCAGTCATTTCTTCATAGCCTCTGTCTCTAAATCACAGCCACATTCTGAGGCATTGGGGAGTAGGACTTCATCACATAAATTGTGTGAGGGACACAATTTAGTTCATAATGTGGAGTTTCATGATTTTCTACACTCTTGTTAAAGAAACTTCTTCCCATTACAACAAGCAATACACAACTCCCCAGTATTTAGTCATGTATTTGTGTATAGACACATTTATAGAAATAAAATATAAATGTATTTATGCACCACTTACTTTGCACTCACACAAAATTGTTAAATGTCTTTGAAGAATCATTTGACATTTTAAGGGGAAAAAAAAAAAAGCTGTTTTGGGTGTTCTGGAATGATTTCTCCTTTGGCTATTTGCAATTATCACACGGACTTGTGTAAACCAACCAGTATCAAGTTAAAAGAAAATCAGATCAATGGTTAGAAAAATCAAAACAGATGCTCATTAGATTCGTCTAAGTCAGAATTAACTCCACCTTTCAAATTTTGTGGGAATCGTGCTTAACATCTGCAGAACAAAGCAAATACATTTAATTCACCACAGCCTTGAGTTTATAGTTCAAATTTGGCCTCTCTGATCTATTATATTTGTGCTAAAAAGCTAAGGAAGTAAGTTATAAAAACAGAGAAACTAGAAATATTAACTTTTCTATTCCAAGATCATCATCCCCCCTAGGTTTCATTTTGTGTAACTCAGGGAAGTTTTTGGTATTAAAATGGAATATTGTCTATTCTCAACTTATAAACCAGATATGTCCCAAAAGTTCATTTGAAAGTCAGTTATTAGAGACTTTCAAGAAATTTTCCCATAGACATAATATTATTTATGATAATTACACTCTGAGGCCAGCCCATAAAACCTTGTTTAACTCCCATCACACAAAGTATGGTATTGACAGTATAGTGCTATGAAAACTCCTAACCACCTAAAATAGTGCCTTGATGGAAAAAGAAATAGTGTCATGAGGACAAGATATATTTTAAAATCTATCAGTGTGCTTTTCTTGTTTCTACTTCCCTCTGATTTGCCAGAAGCATCCATTTGTATCAAGGGGAGTTAGGATTGTTGCCACAGGAATGCAAAGAGTCTGTATTCAGCTTTGGACATCTGGCATAGAATATTTGAGACTAGAGTTGTGAAATCTAGAATTTATCCAGAGAAGAAGAGTTTTTAAATTTCTTGCCACTCATTACATAGCCACACATCTCTGAAGAGTTAGACCTTGAAAGCAGTAAGAGCCAGGGCTGGAGTGAGCTCAGAGTACCACAGGAGACAGAGGAAGGGCAGGGGGCAGGGCAGGAAAGACAAGAGGAAGGCAAGCTGTTAGCCTAGAATGTCAAATACTGAAGAGGGAGTTAGAGGAATGGAAGGCAAAGCCAGAGGAAGGGAGACAGTTTCCTTTCACCTGCCATTTTGAAATCCAGAAAGGAGATGATGATACAGCGTTATCTTGCAGCATCACTGTCCTCCATCAGGACCAACTGAGCCGAGACAGGTCAGATCTCAGGCTCAGCAGACTCCATTCAGCCTGCCGGCTCCAGGGTCTCACCTAGACATTTTGCAATAGACAGCTGTGAAAGCCAGGTGCTGGACACAGATCTAGGACCTCTATAAGGCACAAAGTTACTGTTTCTTGACATATATGTTTGATTCACTTTTCTTAATTCCACCTCACCTCCAGCAGGGTGGGGACTCATTTGGGATGTTAGACTAGTCCACAGAAATAAAGAAGCTTCATATTCTTTGCATATCATTGTACATTTTATATATTTTAAATCATTTATCATTTTGAAAGCCAAGGTGTGCTTAACTTGAATTAATCGTGAGAAGAGTCCTATGAGATAATTATTATACCTCTACCACTGAGGAAATTGAAGTAATTCTGTCCCAAATGACACAGCTTTTGAATGGAACAGCTAGGATGTGAATCAAGATTAGTCAAGCTCTGGAAAGTCACGCTTTCCCAAAGAATTCAATTATAGTTTGGAGTGTCTGGATCACATATTCCCTTTATCTCTCTCTTTTTTTTTTTCCTGGGTTGGGGAAAGAGTGGCTGGAGATGGCAGCTCTCAAGACCTGGGGCTGAGAACAAATAAAAATCAGAGCCTCTTGATGAAGGTGAAAAAAGAAGTGAAAAAGCTGGCTTAAAACTCAACATTCAAAAGACTAAGATCGTGGCATCTGGTCCCATCACTTCATGGCAAATAGATGAGGAGAAAATGGAAATAGTGGCAGATTTTATTTTCTTGGGCTCCAGAATTACTGTAGACAGGGCCTGCATCCATGAAATTTAGACACTTGCTCCTTGGAAGGAAAGCTATGACAAACCTCGACAGCAATGACATCATTGCATTAAAAAGCAATGACATCACTGTGCTGATAAAAGTCCAGATAGTCAAAGCAATGGTTTTTTCAGTAGTCATCCACAGATGTGAGAGTTGGACCATAAAGAAGGCTGAGTGCTAAAGAATTGATGCTTTCAAACTGTGGTGCTAGAGAAGACTCTTGAGAGTCCCTTGGACATCAAGGAGATCAAATCAGTTCATCCTAAATGAAATCAATCCTGAATATTCACTGGAAGGACTAATGCTGAAGCACCAATACTTTCGCCACCTGATTTGAAGAGCTGACTCCTTGGAAAAGAATTTGATGCTGAGAAAGATTGAGGGCAGTAGGAGAAGGGGGCCACAGAGGATGGAACGGTTGGATGGCATCGCTGACTCCATGGACATGGGTTTGAGCAAAGTCCAGGAGCCAGTGAAGGACAGGAAAGTCTGGTGTGCTGTAGTCCCTGGGGTCACAAAGAGTTGGACATGACTGGGTGACTGGACAACAAAAACAAGGTGCATCTAGAGTGAAGAGCAAGACCGTCCACACCTTATGTATGATATACGCTCCTAATGATGTCTTAGAGTCTAGGCTGCTCTCTTATTTCTTCAGGGATTCACTTATTTGCTTTTTGTTTTCATTGCCATCACCTGACCAGGGCCTCTTTCTTCTGTTATTCCTAAACTCATTTCATTTAATCTGCTTTTGCCATGTGGCAGTATTCTGAAGGGTGCATAATTCATAGGACATTTGATATATCTTTCCAGAGATTCAAGTTTACTCAGCGATAATTGACACACTTTCAAAAATATTCCAATCAGGCACCAAAATAATGAGGGGGAAAGCAGATTTGGTGTGAAATTTTGAGGTATAGACAAGATTGCTAGTGAGGGATGCTTTGGCCTACAGCTCCAGACCCCTGGGGTATACACTTAATTAACTCTGCTGTTTACACTAATGTATTTTGATTAAAAAAAAAAAAAAAAAAAACAACTTTAAGAATCAGAGTGTTAATGGAAGCATTTTGAATTTTTCTTAGACTTCTCTGCTAACAATAGTAGGCAAGCCAGGCTTGTCCCAGAAGAGTAACTAGGGCAGGGATTTACCCCAAGAGACCAAAATGTAGAGGGAGGGTGACAAAAAAATTAAGCAATAATTTTAAAAGCTTAGTACTAAGTTTTTAAATTAGCTAAAACAGAAATAATTAGCCAACACAGGAAGTTGCCAGATGGCCCAGCCTTGTTATTAAAACCCATCTGTGAGCCACATTATAAATCTAACTGCTCATTTGAGGAAGTTTTGTTCTCACATCATCTGCAGAACTGCCAGTGAAGACCCTGTTCCCCTGATCCCTCCGGTCCTAGAGCCCATCTTTTCTCCTCTACCCTCCCCAAACCTGGTTTGCTTCAAAAGGTTTTTGAGGAAAGGCTAAACTTAGGACTTTGTATACACAAAAGAGGGCTTCCCTGGTGCCTCAGTGGTAACAAAGCCACCTGCCAGTGCAGGAGACTTAGGTTCAGTCCCTGGGTGAGAGCTCCTGGAGAAGGGAATGGAACTCTCTCCAGTATTCTTGCCTGGAGAATCCCATGGACAGAGGAGCCTGGCGGGCTATAGTCCACAAGGCTGCGAAGAGCTGGACATGACTGAAGCGACTCAGCATGTAGGGTTGCTATTAACTAGACACACTGGATCCTCCTTAACTTGTATGGGGCCAACATCCTACTATGGATGCTTGTTGCTGTTGTTGTGTTAGTCACTCAGTAGTATCTGATTCTTTGCGAGCCCATGGACAGTAGCCTGACAGGTGTCTCTGTCTGTGGAATTCTCCAGGCAAGAATGCTGAAGTGGGTTGCCATTTACCTTCCTGAGCCTGGGATCAAACCCATGTCTCCTGCACTGCAGGCAGATTCTTTACCATCTGAGCCACCAGGGAAGCCCACTATGGATCTACATGTGTTAATTTGTCAACATGAAAACCAGGATTATAGGAATTTCTTAGCAATTTGATTCTACAAATCTGCTAACTCCTAGAGCTTTAGGCTCATTTGTCTATGCTTACTAGAATGGGTATCTGTCACATTCCTGCCCTACCTCATCTTTTTTTTGGTTGTTGCTTCCTTGGTAATAGTGTATCCATTGTGGTTCAAAGAATAACCCTATCCCCACGAGATTCAGCCTTGCTGGCATAATCAAAATGTTTTAATTCTCCCTGGTCAACAGAGAAATACCTTTAGTGTCTGCTCCCTGGAGTCAAAGAGCTATCCTGGTTCCTGTTGATTCAGAGATCTGGTTTTTCAACTTCCCTTTTAATTCTGAGTTATTTAATACCCTTCTAATAAATTTATATCTTTGTTTATGTTAGCTAGATTTCTTCCACTGGTACATTTAGATGTCCCGTTTTCTAAGAATCTGTTTTGGTATTCTCAAGGCTGTTCATGCAGAAGATAACACAAGCGCCCTAACATAGTTGGTAAAATTAGCAAGTAGACATTGCTCCAAATCTCTGAAGCAGTGACTTCAGCTTTAAATATCAAGAGGCTGTCTATTACCTATGGTGAAGTGTGGTGTGTTTTTTGTTTGTTTTTTTTTTTTTGCCAAAAAGACAGTCTACCTGGTGAGACATATGAGCTGAGTTCAAACCCAGCTTCTGCAACTTAATACATGTGTAACCTTGGGAAAGTTCTTGAATTTCTCTTTGCTTCTGCGAGGTTGATAATAGCACGTACTACAAAGGCTGTTTTCAGGAGTATAAAAGAAGACATGTAAAGTGCTGAGAACAGGGCTGGGCACATAGTAAGTATAATCAGTCAAGAAAATATCATCTCGTGTAATTTAAATAAAAGTTCCTTTAACTTGGAATTTTATAAAACCTATGTGGTTTAGATACTCTTCTAATGACTCATCAGAAAATTAATATGCAAGATAATAAAAGTTTGCTTGGCATAGTAATGATTATTTTTGTATCTTATTCTTATTTGATTATAAACTCCCTTAGAGTAAGTCCTCAGTGTTGTAGAAGACACCTGCATGCCTAAAGTGTCTTGCACATCAAGCAAGTGCTTGCTTGCTAAGTCACTTGAGTCATGTCTGACTCTTTATGACCTTATGGACTATATCCCACCAGGATCCTCTGTCCGTGGGATTCTCTAGGCAAGAATACTGGAGTGGGTTGCCATTTCTTTCTCCAAGGGATCTTCTTGACCCAGGGATTGGACCTGAGTCTCTTGGCAAGCAACTGTATTAGTCATTTGATGATATTTACTGAATGAATTAGTTTAAATCCTTAACTTGGGTACTCATCATGCACTAGACACTGTGCGAGGAATGGAGGACCCTGAGAGCAGAGCAAGTCCCTGTGAACAAGGAGCTTACATTCTGGTGGGGAAGATACACACATACTGAGTGGTCTCACAAATTAGATTCTGGCAAGTGCCACCATGCAAATGTGTTTACTCACTTCTTCATCACAATCAATCATTCAGCAAATGATCATGTAGTGCTGACCTGGTACCAGGCCCTGTGCTTGGAAAGCAAATAGTGAACAGAGGGATGCAGCCCTGGTCTTTACCTTCTAGAAGCTAAGTGCTATGGGAGTACAGATAAGAGAGTCCTCTGTTCCGACTTTAATGTCAGAGAAAGTTTCCCAAAGAAGTTTGTGTTGAGAAGTAGAGTTTTCTGTCAGCAGTGGTAAGGAGGAAAGACCACTGCAGGAAGGGGGAACAGTCCACAGTGCTGTGAGAATTGATGACATCTTTGAGAATCAGTTAAAAGTTGATGTTGCTAACAGTCAGGACAGCTTCTCTGGTGGCTCAAATGGTAAAGCATCTGCCTGCCATGCAGGAGACCTGGGTTCAATCCCTGGGTCGGGAAGATCCCCTGGAGAAGGAAAAGGCAACCCGCTCCAGTATTCTTGCCTGGAAAATCCCATGGTTGGAGGAGCCTGATAGGTTATAGCCAGTGGAGTCGGACACAACTAAGCAACTTCACTTTTCACAGCACTCAGGACACTTGAAAAGAGCTCTTATGAGGTTTCTACAGTTCAAGAGACTATGTTTCTTTCTCCCTGTGGTGGTGGCATTTATAGTGTTCAGTATATATACAGATTCAATATATTTGTTGAATAAATGGTTAAAGTAGGAAAACAGAAAATTTGAGTGAAAAAAAATGAGATGTAGATCACAAGTTTCCGAGAATACTATGCTCAGGCAGTTGGATTTATTCTGAAGCCACTATTAGGGGATCAGAGTCTTGAGTAGGAGAGTGAAAGTCTCAGATGAAAATAGAGAGACAACTGTATGTTGAAAAACAGAAATGAGCCATCTTCCAAAACATGGGTTGTGTGTGTTATACACTGAAAATGTTAAAGCGGAGATGAGCCATCTGTTGGGGACATGGCATAGAAGATGCTCACTCCACTGAGTGGGAGTTTGGATCAGATGGCATTCCTATACCTCACGCTAAAAAGTTCAGTTGGCTTCTGAAGAACGAACTCTTTTCTTAGACTCATTGGAAACAGTCTCATTGTTCTGTACCTGTTTGCACCTTCCTATTTTCTGATGCAATCAAAAGGCAATAACCTTTTTAAAGGGGCAGAGTCCTTTAAAAATAACATGAGTAATGAACTCAGGGAAAAGTTTGGACAGTAGCACCTCCCTTGGTACTGTTTTATGCAAAGTACTAGAAAGGCCTGTGACAACTGAATGCTGTATTTGGGCAGTGATTGGTTCATTTTTCAACTTACCAGGAAATGGGATGATTTTGGCTCTAAGGATGATGCTTTTGTATAACGAGCCTTGGGCGAGGGCTGGCCAGGTAGAAGGGTTAAGCAATTAACTTTATGGAGCCTCAGTTTTAAGTCTTATAGTGCCTCACCAGTGCAGGGCCTAGGCCAGATATTTTGAGCATGAGGTATCAGCAGTGGCCACAGATTCTCCATGTTCCCCTTTTCTTTCTCTCTGTCCCAACTTCCACTTCTTCCAATTAACAATACAACATGGATAGAAGGATAGAAACTGTCATATCTATATACCATTTTTGTGCCCAGTTAGACTAGGAATTCACAATGGATGTCATTGTAGATATCAGCTTTTCACTCAAGACACACAATGCCTGTCATCTCTCCCAAGGAGAGGAGCTGACAGAGACCACACAGTCCATTCAAAACAGAAGATAAATACAACTCTGACAGGGCACCCTTGCTAGCCAAGAAAGACACCTCATCTAATACTGATGAATTTGTTCCCATGGGAATTGTGAAAATGAACTTCAACTCCCCATTTCAAATTTTCTCTAGAAATTGTATAAAGGAAGCACATTTATACCAGTGGGGTAGGAAAGGTAAATAGCAATGAAAACAGATTAAATACAGACAGAAAAAAAAAAAACAACTTCAAAAAACATAACAAATTTACCTAATTTAATTTTACTTTATAGCAATGAAAAAGAGGTAGACAAAGGTGAAACTAGAAATAAATTGCGGAACTTTCCAGTTTAAAACTAAAAAAGATCCTCACATTTTCTCCCCAAATTATATCCTTCCATTTTATCCGTGTGCATAGTACGCAGAGATACACAATAGATAGAAAATGTGGCTTTCGAAATGTCTGGGTCTGGGTGAATTCAGAGCTTTACTGTGTGTTTATGAGGAGAAGGCAATGGCACCCCACTCCAGTACTCTTGCCTGGAAAATCCCATGGACGGTGGAGCCTGGTGGGCTGCAGTCCATGGGGTCGCTAAGAGTTGGACACGACTGAGCGACTTCCCTTTCATTTTTCACTTTCACGCATTGGAGAAGGAAATGGCAACCCACTCCAGTATTCTTGCCTGGAGAATCCCAGGGATGGGGGAGCCTGGTGAGCTGCCGTCTATGGGGTCGCACAGAGTCGGACACGACTGAAGCGACTTAGCAGCAGCAGCAGCAGCAGTGTGTTTATGAACACATTTCTCTTGGTCAAAAATGCCATGTTAAAGGAAGACTTAATGCACCATTATCTTTTTGATTAAAGTTGTTTTCTTGTAACTAACTTTTATTGGAGTATAGTTGCTTTACAATGTTGGGTTAGATTCTGCTGCACAGCAAATATGTATGTATGTAGATATAAACATGTATATGTGTATGCATGCATCCCCTCTTTTTCAGATTTCTTTCACATTTAGATCACCATAGAGCACTGAGTGGAGAAGGCAATGGCAGCACCCTCCAGTACATTGCCCGGAAAATACCATGGATGGAGGAGCCTGGTAAGCTGCAGTCCATGGGGTCGCTAAGAGTCGGACACAACTGAGCGACTTCACTTTTACTTTTCACTTTCATGCATTGGAGAAGGAAATGGCAACCCACTCCAGTGTTTTGCCTGGAGAATCCCAGGGACGGGGAAGCCTGGTGGGCTGCTGTCTATGGGGTTGCACAGAGTCGGACATGACTGAAGTGACTTAGCAGCAGCAGCAGAGCACCGAGTGGGGCTTCCCAGGTGGAGCTAGTGGTAAAGAACCTGCCTGCCAAAGCAGGAGATATAAGAGATGTGGGTTTGTTCCCTGGATCAGGAAGATCTCCTGGAGGAGGGCATGGCAACTCGCTCCAGTATTCTTGCCTGGGGAATCCCATGGACAGAGGAGCCTGGTGGGCTACAGTCCATAGGGTTGCAAAGAACCAGACACGACTGGAGTGGCCTATAGCACGCACACATGCACAGAACACTGAGTAGGGTTCCCTGAGTTACACAGTATGTTCTCATTAGTTATGTATTTTAAAGATTGTTATTTTTAAAGGAACTATTTGGGTCTGCATTGCTTCCAATCATAATGATTAATGTCATGATGAAAACCTTGACAGGGAGCAACTCAAGACTTACAGAAGTCCTAGTTTAGAACAAGACTGCAGCCTTGGTTGTTGCCTGCTCATTCCAGGGTTAAAAAAAGGAGTCCAATATAGTTCTCTCCAGAGCCTGTCTAGCATCCTCTTTGTAGCCTATGCCCTGATGCTGTTCTTCCCCTCCGCAGCACCCCTGCTCCCCTGACCCCCTGCTTCCTGTGGGTGGGAGGGGCTCCTTCCAGACCACTTCTTGCAGGAATTCCCATCCTGGGGATCAGTGCTTTCCACCTTGGAAATGGCCTTGTTCTTCTGAAACCTGCTGGCTCCATTCCTCCTACTTTAGGCTGAAAACCTAGACCCTGGTAAACTGATGTGATCACAGGTGTTCATGTGACCATATTGACATTTTAACATGTGCCTGGCTTCCCTAGTGACTCAGTTGGTAAAGAATCTGCCTGCAGTGCAGGAGACCCGGGTTTCATCCCTGGGCCAAGAAGATTCCCTGGAGAAGGGAGTGGCAGCCCACTCCAGTAGCCTTGCCTTGAGAAGTCCATGGACAGAGGAGACTGGCAGGCTACTGTCCATGGGGTCGCAAAGAGTCAGACACGCGTGAACAACTAACACTTTCACTTTTCCTGGAAATCTAACTCTGGGGAGTGACTGAACGGCGGTGGGGAGAGGGTACTCAATATCAGCCACTGTGGGAAGATATTCTGCATCAAAAGCCTCCAGATAAAATGTTTCTGCCATTCTTTGCTTGATTTTAGACCCATTACTGCCCAAAACCAGACTAAAAAGGAAATTTTCACAGTGGAATGATCTTTTGTATCTGTGTCATTCTGTAGAACTTCGCCATCATCATTCTCAGCTCTGGTGGTGGCGACTATACCTTGTCCTTCTGTCCATCACAAAAAGGATTTAGCAACCAAACTGTTGGACAGGTGTCAACATGTAACCGCTGGACTAACTTAACAGCCTGGGATGGGTTTATATTAGGCTCTTAATGAGGTTAAAAATCCCCACCATCTGATTACCTATCTCCTGGTATAACTCTTCCACCTAAATGGATTTCAGTTTCCCTGGGGTTTTATTAAAATTGTTTAGCTCATATGACAGCTAATAATTCTAGTTTGTGGGAAGGAATTAAGGGGCTTATGTTGTACCTTGGCAGTAGTACATTTGGAAATAAAATCAGACTCAAAGCACTCTGATTAATCTAGGAAAATGAGCCTCCTTCCCATTTGGTATGCCTTCTGCTTTGGCAGACTTATTCCTGATGCCAGAGCCTGATCTTAGGTTTTTTTTTTTTTTTCTTGGTCTTTTTTTTTTCTCTCTTCTTCTTTGTTGTTGTTTTCTTGGAAGAATAAACTAAGCACTACAGCCATGGCAATTTTCCTGTATTGAATTAGGTCTGTGCCTTCGTTCTTTCTGGGCTCCTTTGATCTGGATGTTTTGGCTGCCCTTGGGGTAAGAACCGAGCAGCTGAAGCACACTGAGCAAGGCTCTGGGGGATGCTACCTGTGCCCCCACTGCCTCGCTCACTTTTCCTGGGATGTGAATGTACTCTTCACATGGGACCCACACACCCAAGCTCACCATGAGAAAAAAGGCAGAGTACTCACTGAGCCTATTCCGAGCAGCATGGTAATTTGGACTGCAGCTGCTACAGTTAGGCTAAATCTTACCAGATGACAGGAGAAACTAAGTTAAAATAAATAGGCCTGAGCTCATGGATCCTTGCTGAGAATAATGGATTACATAAGGGGCGCTATTTACAGACTCCAAAATGCTAAAATTTTAGCTGCAAGTATGGTACTTCTTTTGTTCATTTCAGTTGTGAATTTATATTGCTTGCAAATCTTCGTATGAATTACAATAAATAGAAAGGGCAGTTCTGAAGAGAGCAACATTGCATGTCCTGTCAAGAGGCTTGAGGGATTAGCAGAGCTTCTGTTTGGGGAATGACTTGGTAGTTTGGAAAACAGACACCAAAGCTTTCATGAATAGGTCATCAGTGTAAATTCAGCACAGCCAGTGCTTGATAAATGTCACTACCCATATGGCTTGAGTCTTTTGGAAATGTCTCCCAGTTCTGGCCTTGTAACACAACACACTGGCTACGATGTGCTGTAGTACCAGGGTTACAAGAAACAGGGAGGAAAAGCCTAACTTTGGTCCTAGTAATCTAGCCGTCTTCCCTTCACCCTTTTATCTGATTTGAGAATCACATTAACATTATTATATCTTAACATCACCATTTAGAGATGAAGAAAATGCACTCCAAAGAGATTAAGCAATGTGCCCTGCTTCACATAGCTACATGACACAGATACAGTCAAACCCAAGGTTTCCAGATGCCTACCTTGGTTCTAGTCCAAATCAAGCGGAGTATTATGTTTCCTCCCCAACTCTAAACTTTTCAACTTTTAGGTTGATCCAAATTTGTGAAAACTCTAGTGCTGTTATCAGGAATCTATGAATTCATTGGTGTACCAAAGATGCCTGTGGCTTGAAAATCTCTTCCTTATATATGCATTGCTATTTTTCAAATATATATAGATGTTCTTGCTAACCTGCTCAGTTGCTCTGTCATGTCCAACTCTTTATGATCCTATAGATTGTAGCCTGCCAGGCTCCTCTGTTCATGGAATTTTCCAGGCAAGAATGCTGGACTAGGTTGCTATTTCCTACTTTAGGGGATCTTCCTGATCCAGTAGTCAAACTCAAGTCTCCCGCATCTCCTGCACTGGCAGGCAGATTCTTTTACCACTGAGCCACCTGCGGATCCCTATAGATGTTCTTCTGATTAATTAAAATAGAAATTCATTTAAATATTTCTTCATACCTATAGTAGTAGCATCTGATTATATATTTTCCTAAATAACACACACCAAAAGTACAGTGGCAATTGTGCGTGAGGGAGGGCATGTGTGTTTGTGACTGATTTTTAAATTACAAAATGGTCTTTATATGAAAAACAATGAGAATCATTGATATAGTACAACAGTGTTAGAATTGGAAGTTAGGTTATTTTGTTGCACCTTTTCCTTTCTCTTTGTTGCTCAAATATGTTGCCAGGAGGAGACTGCATTTCTTTAATCCTCCTTTTGTACAAATTCCCCCCAATGAACAATGATGAAATCAGTCATTCCACAAGCCTGGGAGAGGAACTAGGAAACGGACGATAAAGAGAAGATTCTCCCCGTCCCTTGTTAGCAACCGGAAACATCTGCTGGGAAAGTACACCTGATTAAAAACTCACAGTGTCTTTCAACATTCTCCATCACCAAGTGTCTTCATACCTGAGGATCAAGTCCCACCCTGCAACCTCTGATCACAGACAGGAAACTGAAGGCAGGTTGAGAGAGGTGGAAGCAATTCCTAAAACAAACAAATAAATAAAAATGTAATAGATACAGACACAAATAATTGATGCGCATGAGCCCGAGTGACTTAGTGGGGCTGTTTCCCAAATTAAAATTTTGTAATGTGCCCATGTTGGGCAGTCATAGAAAAAAAATTTTAAAAGGCATTAAGAGTTCCTTAACTTCAAAGTATTGGAAAGCCAGAAAGATCTTTCTTCAAAAAAATATCCAGTGTTTTGAAGCCAGGAACTCTGTGTCGCAGTTTGGGTGTGCTGTATTGGACAAAGATGGGAAAAACCTGCTACACCCAGAAATTAGCTTCAAACATGCCTGAGGACACCCACACATATAAAAGACATCAAGAAAGTCTCTGTGGAAAAGAGATGGGGTTCTCCAAGACTGCTGAAAGAAATAGCTACACTTTCTGATGTCTGTCTTCTGTTGAATACAGCATTTTCTAAATCCAAGTCCATAAGTGGCTGAGAGGGAAAAAATAACCAACCCATCCATTACCTTGCATCATGGGGTTTAAGCTACCATCCAACCTGGAGTCTCTTTTTACCTAAAATGTCAATCTAATTTGAACTTGCTTCCTTATTTCAACATAATATTTCACTGTATTCTGCCTTTCGGCAAATGATGGTGGTGTGGGTTGTTCCTCGAGTCCTGGCACAAATATAAATAAATGCAAAAAGACTTGGAGTTCACAGGAATTTCAGATACGAGAACTTTGGTCTTTTAAGAGCATTTCCTGTTTGTTTTCTTTTAAGAGCAGGGTTATGTCAGTCTTGCTCACTGCTTAATCCCTAGCACCTAGAATACTTGCCAGGCCCTGGCACATACTAGGCACTGAACAAATATTTGTTGAGTGGATGAACGAATCCATCTCAGTCACACATCTCTTATGCTTATGAGATGAAAAACGCAGGGGAGGCCTGGCAACCATTGTGAGACTGGGCTGGTTTCCGCTGGCATCCTCTTCAGCTGCAGAAAGGATAACTCATTGCCAATAAGGCTGATTCATCCAGCCTTTCATCATGAAGACTGCCATCTTGCCTCTTTTGCCAGGGATCAAATTAGGTGTGATGAATTTATCAAATAGTTGTGAAGTGAATATTAGGTGTCTGATATTGGGCGCTCATGAGCTCTCATGTCCAGTCTCTTGCCTTGGTGGGGTTGAAGAGACAGCCCTGAAGAATCTGAGTTTGATCCTGTACTGACATTTTTGTAGAATTAAAGTCACGATTTTCTTATATTTAGATATGTTTACCAAAACTATCCCATCCATTATGGATAACTTAATTTGTTCTGATATATTTTTATCTTTTCTAAATTAGTTATATCATGAGTATAATTTTCTAATTAGAAAAAAAAAGAAAATATCACCCACTGCACCTAGGACTTCATAGAAGATGTGGCATTTAGAAGGCATCTGGCGATACAGCAGAGAAGGAAATCAACATGCCTTCCTGCCAACAGTGTGGGAGGATTCCCTTTTCTCTAATTCTCTCCAGCATTTATTGTTTGTAGACCCTTTGATGACAGCCATTCTGACTGGTGTGAGGTGATACCTCCTTGTAGTTTTGATTTGCATTTTTCTTATTTATTTATTTTTTTAAATTTTATTTTATTTAACTTTACAATATTGTACGCATTTTTCTAATAAGTGATGTTGAGCATCTTTCATGTGTTTATTTGCCATCTGTTTGTATTTGAGAAATGTCTGTTTAGGTCTTCTGCCTAAATGTTTTTGAATTGGGCTGTTTGTTTTTCTGATATTGAGCTGTATGAGTTACTTATGTATTTTGGAGACTAATCCTTTGTCAGCTGCTTCATTTGCAATTGTTTTCTCCCATTCTGAAGGTTTTGATCTTGTTTATTGTTTTCTTTGCTGTGCAAAAACTTTAAAGTTTAATTAGGTTCCATTTGTTTATTTTCATTTTTATTTCCATTACTCTAGGAGGTGGGTCAAAGAGGATCTTGCTGTGATTTATGTCAAAGAGTGTACTGCCTATGTTTTCCTCTAAGAGATTGATAGTTTCTGGTCTTATGTTTAACTTTAAACCACTTTGAGTTTATTTTTGTGTATGGTGTTTGGAAGTGTTTTAGTTTCATTCTTTTGCATGTAGCTGTCCAGTTTTCCCAGTACCACTTATTGAAGAAGCTGTCTTTTCTCTTTATATATTCTTGCCTCCTTTGTTAAAGATAAGGTGCCCATAGGTGCGTGGGTTTATCTCTGGCCTTTCTATTTAGTCCCATTGGTCTATATTTCTGTTTATGAGCCAATACCATACTGTCCTGATGACTGTAGCTTTGTAATATAGATATAACCATTATGGAGAACAGCATGGAAATTCCTTAAAAAACTAGAAATAAATCTAATATATGACCTAGAAATCCCAGTCTAGGCATATACAGTGAGAAAACCATAATTCTGAAAGACACATGAACCCCAGTGTTCATTGCAGCACTATTTACAATGGCCAGGACATGGAAGCAACTAGATGTCCATTAACAGATGAATAGATAAAGAAGATGTGTTATGTATATACGATGAAATATTACTCAACCATAAAAAGGAATGAATTTGAGTCAGTGGTAGTGAGGTGATGAAACTAGAGCCTGTTATACAGAGTGAAGTAAGTCAGAAAAAGAAATATTATATATTAATGCATATATATGGAATCTAGAAAAATGATATTGATGAACCTATGTGCAAGGAAGGAATGGAGATGCAGATATGGAGAATGGACTTGTGGACACAGTGAGGGGAGGAGAGGAGGGATGAACGGAGAAAACAGCACTGACATATATACCTTATCACGTGTAAAACAGTTAGCAGGTGGGAGTTTTCTGTTTAACACAGGGGGCCCAGCAAGAAATGGGATCACTTTAGCAACTGGCCTGAATTGGCATCTGTGACAGTTGTTCTGTCAGGGTCTATGGTCACACTAGCCATTTTGATAAAGGGAAAAATGCTATATTTTATGGAAATTCTGTTACACAGAAAATACCTGAGACCAGATTAAGTACAACTACATAAAGTACATTTCCAAGCATTACAAGGTATGAGTGAAGAGAGTATGGATTCTGGGATTATGTGTTTGAATCCTAACATTCGTATTTATTGCTCTGTGATTTTGGTAACAGTTTTTTTTAGCTTAAGTGTACTCATCTGAGGGCTTCCCGGGTATCACTGGTGGTAAAGAGCCCACCTGTCAATGCAGGAGACCCAAGAGTCACGGGTTCTATTACTGGCTGGGGAAGATCCCTTGGAAGAGGGCATGACAACCCACTGCAATATTCTTGCCTAGAAAATCCATGCACAGAGGAGCCTGGTAGGCTATGGTCCATAAGGTTGCAGGGTTGGATGAGACTGAAGCGACTTAGCACATGTGTACTCATCTGAAGAGAGGGCATTATTGTAAAGATGAAATGCAATAATGTATCGGAAGTACCTATGACAAAACTTGGTAGACACTTGATATGTGTTCATTCTTTTTTTCAAATACTATTTTTTATTGGAGTATAATTGCTTTACAACGTTGTGTTAGTTTCTATTGTACAATGAAGTGAATCAGCCATGTGTATACATGGCTTGAACCTTCCTCTTGAACCTCCATCCACTGCCCCCATACCACCCCTCTAAGTCACACAAAGCACTTCATAAGCATGGTGCGAATGCCAGGGGAGACATTCTGTGTCTATGATGCCTCCTTAAGGAGGGCAGATAATTGGGAAAGATATATCCTAAAATCTTTGCCTTCATTTAGTAACTTGAAAACTCGTACCTAAAAGCCGAAAAAAGCTGACTATAGTATTTTGAAGCTTCATCTGTGTGTACGTGAGAGAGACAGTCAGTAATGGTTCAAATGGAATACATTAGTTTCTCATTTCTCCTCAAGATGTACTATAAATCTTTAATTACAGGAGAAGGACCAGCCCACAGTTTCAGTTTTTACCTCTCCTAGGCTAAGAAGGTTCAGAGAAGGCAATGGCACCCTACTCCAGTACTTTTGCCTGGAGAATCCCATGGACAGAGGAGCCTGGTAGGCTGCAGTCCATGGGGTCACTAGAGTCGGACACGACTGAGCGACTTCACTTTCACTTTTCACTTTCATGCATTGGAGAAGGAAATGGCAACCACTCCAGTGATCTTGCCTGAAGAATCCCAGGGACAGGGGAGCCTGGTGGACTGCCGTCTATGGGGTCACACAGAGTCGGACACGACTGATGTGACTTAACAGCAGCAGACTGAGGAGGACATGCATTAGAAGATCCGATGATCCTGCACCCTCTGGAGGGAAATGTAAGGAAGAGGTCAATTAGTTTCTGATTGTGTGTGTGTGTATGTTAGTCACTCAGTCAAGTCTGACTCTTTGTGACCCATGGACTGTAACAGCTCACCAGGCTCCTCTGTCCATGGAATTCTAGAGTGGGTAGTCATTCCCTTCTTCAAGGGATCTTCCTGACCCAGGGATTGAACCTGAGTCTCTCACACTGCAGGCAAATTCTTCACCATCTGAGCCACCAGGGAAGCCCTAGTTTCTGATTAGATATGTTTATTCTTGCTCTTTAGCCAGTTGACATGATAATAAATGGACTCACAATCAATTTATTCACAATTATAATCATTCACAAATATTTTAGTAAACTAAGACCAAAACTATTCCTATTTTCAGGTGAACTCAGAGAGAATAAAGGATATTATAAAAATGGGGGAGGAATTGAGCAAATAAATCTGGGTATAAAAAACATGAATTTGTGAGAAAGTTCAAAGTGGCAATTGTTTAAAAATAATACTTTTTAAATTTGCAAATGAATCAGAAATAGAGTTTCTTGATTTTAATTCCCTTTAAGTTTTTTTTAACATGTTGGCATTTGTTTTTGTTCCTCAGGATCTGGACCCCTTCTGGTCAGGGTGCAGATGACTAGAGTTGAAACATGTGATTGATGCTTAGTCACTTGGATTCTCCACAGGGGACCCTGAATTTTGAGTAGGTGGTGCAAAGACAGTTTAGAAAGTATTCCGCAAGCTGCAGTTGCTATTGTTTAGTGTATGGTATCCAACTGTGGCCGTGGTGGAGATGTCTATGGGGATGCTTTACACAGATTCTTCAGCTGGATTGCTTCATGGGTTTCCATGATTCTAATTGCCTTGGTTCTGGCCTCTTTTGTTCTCTAGCCTTCCTATTGACTGGGGCGCCTAAATTATGGACATGTGCTAAGTCACTTCAGTCATGTCTGACTCTGTGACCCTATGGACTGTAGCCCTCTAGGCTCCTCAGTCCATGCGATTTCCCAGGGAAGAATACTGGAGTGGGTTGCCATGCCCTCCTCCAGGGGATCTTCCCAACCCAGGGATGGAACCTAGGTCTCCCACATTGCAGGCCAATTCTTTACTGTCTGAGCCACCAGGGAAGCCTACTTCTAGTAATTTCCTTTCTTGCTTAAGTCAAAATGTATTTTTATTGCTTGAAACCAAAACCTGACTAATAAATATTATGAGGTTTTAAACATTATATTTACATTCAACTTTTCAAGAATACATGTTTTGTGAGGAAAAAATCCACTTATGTTTAAGTATTAAGGGAATATAAAGAGAGTGGACAGGGTGAAGTGAAGTTCACCTGCAGGAACTTACTAGACATACCCAGTAAAAGGGTTTGGAAGGCACTAGTGGGTGTGGCGGAGAAGGCAATGGCACCCCACTCCAATACTCTTGCCTGGAAAATCCCATGGACGAAGGAGCCTGGTGGGCTGCTGTCTATGGGGTCACACAGAGTCGGACACGACTAAGTGACTTCACTTTCACTTTTCACTTTCATGCATTGGAGAAGGAGATGGCAACCCACTCCAGTGTTCTTGCCTGGAGAATCCCAGGGACGGGTGAGCCTGGTGGGCTGCCGTCTACGGGGTTGCACAGAGTCGGACACGACTGAAGCGACTTAGCAGCAGCAGCAGCAGTGGGTGTGGATTATCCTGGAGGGGGAGGGAAGGTAGGGCAGGTGGTAGGCATAGCAGTTGTAACCAGCCTGATTCTAACTCTTGAGGACATAGGTCATCTTTAAAAGAAGCAACTCAGAGAATGAGAGCTGCAACATGACCACAGAGAGAGCTGTCCAGTCTGACTGGTTGTCTGCCATTTCCTATTCAGCTGTCTTAGCAATAGCTTCACCAGCTACCACTCAGTTTCAAACCATGCATCTCTGGGAAACACAATAGAAGGCAGAAGTTGGCTAACTCAAAGAAACACCTGGAGACCAACAACATCTTTTTTCAATTATGCTTTTGAATTGGGCAGGGAGTGAAAATTCCACTGAGGGCCCAACAGGTGATCTCCTCTGGGCTATGGACAAAGGCCACATGCTCATGCGACTACTTAAGCTACCTGCTTTGTGTCCCAGCCAAACATAATACACTACCTATCTGAATAGAAGACGGTGAGTCATGCAGCCTCAGAAATTCACTCTCGTGAGAGGACGTGTACCTGTGCCTGTGTCTGTCATCTGTCCATGACCACAAAATATATTACTTGCTTTCTGAAAGGCAATTAAAAATTATGTCCCTAAGGGTTTGGGAGAATCCCTCAAAGCTGCTAGGAGAAATCATAAAGTACCAGGACTTACAGTGCCACTGAGGAATGACGATTTCTACAGGTAGCTAAAACATTGGCCCCTCCTGGCTGTTCAGCGGCAGGGGGAGGGGGGATGGGGGTACATAGAGCCATCTGGAGAGCACGAGGCTTACTTCCTCCTTGGTGTTTGCTCTGTGGTCCTCGGCAGCTGTCAATACCTTGAGTCAAGTTGCCTAGGACTGGGAACAAGGGATTTTTGTTTGAATCTTAAGATTTTTAAGATATAGAAATGGCAACGTCAAGCGATGACAGGGCATGCCGCTGCTGTTGAAAGTCAACAGGAAACAGCATACTCTAGAGTCTTTGCTTTCCTGTTTCTCTCACTGCGTATCCGCTTATGGATGGATGGAAGCTTTGATGTCAAGGTATTCAGAAGTGTTTAAGCATACAATAGGTGTGTGTTTAAGGCGATGCTTAGTTCCTCTCTACTCTGTGTTAAGTTTCTCTAAACTTTTACTTTGTTATAATTTCAAAAGTATCGGAAGTTGTAAAAAATAGTATAGGGAACTCAGAGAGACCCTTTATCAAAATTCTCTGTTTATATTTTGTTCTATTTGGCTTATCATTATCTCGGTGTATGTCTTTCTCTCTCTCTCTCTCTCTCTCTCTCTATATATATATATATATATATATGTATTTATACAAGTATATATGGAGAGAGAAATGAATACACACATGCACAAAGAGAGAAGGAGAGAGATATAATAACTTTATTTACTTACACCTATCCCAATATATTTCCTAAACTATTTGAAATCAAGTTGGAGGCACATGCCTCTTTAAGCCTAATTATTTCAGCATGGAAGAAGAATATATACTATATAACCATAATACAGTTATCAAGTTAAGAAAATTGACATTAATATTAAACTTTAATCTAATATATAATCCATATTCCAATTTTTAACTGTCCCAGTAGTATCCATTACAGTATTTTTTGTCTACCATAGAGTCCACTCCAGCATTATGTATAGCACATGTATACTTTGTCTTTAGTTTCCTTTAATCTGTAATTATTTTTCAGGTTTTCTTTATCTTTCTCAACCTTGATATATTTGAAGAATCTCTGCATTACTCTTACAAGTAGGTGCCCCTACTTCCGTCCTCTTAACCTCTCTGCTTCTAATTGCTAAATTTCTGCTGTGTAATTCAACCATTGACCCTTTTGGCCCCCTTATCTGTATTAATCTTTCTGATTTCCTATTTCTTCCTTCTTTCCAACCTGTAATTAGATTTTCTTCACTCCTAACAGAGAGAGAGGAAGTTGTTCCTATCAGGGTACTAAAATACAATAGAAGGCTGTAAAACAGTCCATGTGCTTACATGGACCTAATTGTCTTACTCTCTTCCTTTAATAGATCAAATGATTTAAGGTAGAGCAGTCCTTTAAAGTATAGAAGTTGATCTACCAGGAGAATCTTGGTTTGCACAACAGCCTGGCTTTCTCTCTAAGATTATGCCCATTTGTAAAGATTTCAACAATTAGACGTGTTAGAGATGTGTATTCCAAAAATTAATTGGGATCTGAATTCAATTGGGATAAATTTCTAAATATCAGGTAAATGCAACCACCTGAACATTCCAGATCTTCACTTCTTCACACTGAATAAATAAGGCAAGCTGCCTGACTTAGTTCACCGGATATTCTCCTTAAGCAATTTCTCTTCTTAGAAACACTTGAGAAAAGGGCCAACTCTATCAGTTGGAAATGATGGTCATTTGACATGTCTCATCCTCACTCCACATTTTCTTGAGAGCAATGATAACCATATGCAAGATTCAATTCACCATTCCAGGGTCAGTAAACAGAAGAATCACACACACAGATAAAGGCTTAATAATTGCCCTTGTTCCTATGAAATTTGAGTATGATCAAGATGTTCAGAGTTAAATGAAAAGAAAGCTCTTCAGTTTTCCCTATGGTCTCTGTGAGAAGTGGGACTCAGTCTTTTGAATGGGGAGCCCTGATTTCTGCTAAAGACCAAAACTTCCTGAGTAGTCTGAGTAATACTTTGCTCCCTTACTTTCTTCCTCTATAAAATGGGATTGATTGTATTACAGAGATTATCTATGAAACAGCTAGAAAAGTGACAGCAAAGACCCAAGCACAGCCATCATAAATATCCAATCAGGGCTGTGACCATTTATGAGTTTTACTGCGAACCACAGGCACTGTTTCACCAAGAGTAGCTTATGGTTTACCTCTGTTTATTTAAAGTAACCTCTTAAATAGATGATAATGGACGATAAACCTCTAGCTTTGGCAACCCACTCCAGTATGCTTGCCTGGAGAATTCCTTGGACAGAGCCTGATGGGCTATACAGTTGATGGGGTCACAAAGGACTCAGATACAACTGAGCAACTAACGTTTTTGCTGTCAAACATCCTGGATTAAGCAGCAGTATTCAGAGGACATTGTGATGAAACTGGCCTCTGTCTTAGTTGATTAAAGAATGGGACTAATGAGCACTCAGCACAGAGTGGAGCCCTGGCTGGGCTGTTAAATACTGTCTCCTCCTCCCTGCAGCCCTCAAATGTGATTCTGGGTTGCACTGCACACGATGGGAAAGCACACACGTGTGTGCACATCACACTCATGCACACACACACCCTCCATTCACTATGTACCAAATGCGGCCTTTCTTTCAGTCTCTCATTTGCACCTCTTTCCAACTGCTCTGCTCTCTACAGACCACCACCCAGTCTGCCTCTCTTGGCACTGCTCCTCCTCTAAGCTGTCTAGTAACAACCATGTGTGAGCTTTCCCACCTTCTCTCTCCTGTTAAACATAGCCAGCTCTGGTCTTGGCCCTGTGGAGTCTTCTTCCAGAAGACTTTAAACTAATTAGCTCTAATGAAATAATGAACAATATTATGTGTTTCCCCTTGCCTTATTTCAACCACATTTTCTGTCAGTGCCTTTAAGTATCATAGCAGAATCAGTCAGGAATACTTTTGGCAGGTGGAACTTCCTTTTTGCTTTTAAATCACACTGCTTAGGATGGTGGCCCACAAGGAGTTGGCCATCGGTCCCACTGTACTTGGTTCCTATTGAAGGAAGCAATCTGATTTAGGGCAATTTTTGAAATAGGACAGGCTCCATCATTCCTGGCAAAGGAGAACTTGGAATTCAAGTCCAAAATGATAGAGAGTGACCACGATGCACTTTGTTCTGGAGCTCCCAGATCTGGACACTTCTAGATGTTCTATTGCTTATCAAGGATAATAATGTTCATGTCTTACAAGAGTAAAAGTAACTACTAAGCTAGACACTCACAACAGTGTCAGTAAATCCTCTGTTAGGACAAAGTGAGTTACTTTTTCGATACTATGAAAAAAATGGCAGTGAAATTGCTAATTTGAGCTGTTGAGTGTTTTAGAATTTCTCTGTATAGTGACTGTCTTCGATTTTCAGGATTAGAAAGAGGATTCATTTTCTTCATTCAATTGTTTTTCCTGTATCATCACCTTCTTTCCTGAAAAAATACTGCACTTTCCCTTCTCATTTTGCTTACATGTATTTCCCTTGTATCACTCCTCCTCCTTACGCTCCCTGAATTCCTTTCTTCGTTTTCCACAGTTATCTTCTTTCCTTTTACAGAATGCTTGCCACCTTTATAGCTGATTCCCCAGTTCTTGCAGGTGTTGGTTCTCCCATCTAATTTAAATGCATCATCCAGACCCACAGAGGGTGGGGCGCACTCTTCTCTGCTTCATTAGAACAGGTTGTCCCTCAGACAGGAAATAGCACAATCCATATTGGCATGAGTACGTCCTTCTAAAATAAAGTTGCCCTGATCAACATGCTGGCCGTGAAGGGCATAAGTCACACCATGGTTACCTTGATACCTTTGTGCAAGCATGTCCAGACTTATCCACACCCACTCAGACACACATGTATCCTTAGAAATGGGATCTATTGTACCCACATATGCTTTTATAAATGGGATTAGATTTGCAGTTTGCCTTTAATTTGCAGTATGCCTTCAAGCAATTTCATTGTAGTGCTTTTAGATATGCTCCCTCAACTGAATCAGTTTTAATAAAACATGAATTAGTGGATGGGGCTTAAATTTGCCAATCCAGATAAAGTGTACAGGATCACTGTAATGTGAACTTTCTAAATAAGAATTTTCTGGAATAAATATGATGCCTTGGGGAAAAGTTGGCAATATCATCAACTAATTAAGAAGAAAGAAACAGTGACACCACCTTTGGAAGGAATCTAAGATGCCATATAATTCCACTTGGTTCTTGGGAAACCTTGATTATTATGGCATAGGGGATCCAGATAAAACATTAGTTTCAAGACCTTGAGGGTGGGAGAATATGACTTGTTTTTCAGCTCCAGAGCATATCAGTGGAGGCATCAGGACTTGATCTCAGTCCCTGGCAATTTGCAATACAGAAATTTGGAATTTCTTTTTCCCTGAAAATGTTACCTTAAAGTCACTATGAACTTCCTTATTCTTAAAAAAAAAATCTCCGTGCAGTCTCAGAAGAGAAGAAGCACATTTATGGTGGCTATCTGGCCATCCAAATCTAGTATTCCTTGAGATGAATTTGTATGAAGGCACGTGGTAGGAAACAAAACGCTTGGAACAGTTTGATCTGACACTGTTAGCATGTTGATGACATGAGCTTTTTTATTTCTGGCAACTCAGTCTCACTGGACCTGATACATCTTCAACTTCTGTTGAAAGGAGAATAACAACTTTATTTGAAGTTGGGCAAAAGTTCACCGGCCTGGAAATTATTAAGTGGTTTGTCTCCTACTTACACGGTGAGCAATCATGTATATATAGGTAGTGATAATAGGAAGTTTCCTACAGCAAATTTTGAAGTATAGTGTAATTTAAGTTCATTGGTTCATATTTGTATGTTTTTAAAGTTTTGGGACAAATTCACGCAGATTATAGCAAGCCTTATGTTGACTCATTAGGTCACCCTAACAATTTCATGAGTATTAACAATTCTAAATGCAAGAGTGAAAAGCAGAATTTAGAGCAAGAAGGGAAGTCCTTGTTCGTGTGGCTTGACCCATCTTTAAGATGCTGAGGCCCAGAGAGCTTGCGTGAGGTCTTTGAGGCTCATACTCTCCTCTCTGTTGCCTGGTAAGAAGATGTTACTGAATAAATAAAATTGTCCTGACATTAGAAGGATACTAGTAATTGCTTTTGCAGAGCTGAGGACTTTTTTCTCCTCAGTCTTGCTTTAAAAGAGGACTAACATCTGCTAGCTAATTGCTTGGGACAAGATATACAAGATATGGCCATAGAACAAGGAGTATTTACTATGCAGAGTTCACTGGCTTAACCAGAAATTGCAGCCTTGATTTCATACTCAGTTGACAGTTTAGTTTTCCCACAGCTTGGCCTGTGGGGCCAGATATCTATGAAACACTTGATATCCATGAAAATGGGCAAGAGATAGACATACTCTAGGAAAAGAAGAAACACAAATAACTTTGTGTTTGGCTTTTAAATGCACTGAATCTGAAAAATCCACAGGATTAAACTGATTTTCAAGTCCAAAGAAAATCCTTACACCATTCTATTTATAAACATAGCTAGAACCATATGAAATTGTCTTTTTTGGTAGGTCAAACTGGTCAAATATTGGTCATGTCTTACAGTTCTAACTAATATTATGTAATAAAGATCTGTAGGTGACTAGAATATGTCTATACCTTTCAAATAACTATTTTTTGCATTAATATTGGTCTCCTTAAAAATTAATTGATATTGTCATTGTTTCTTTTGTTAAATTAATAAGCAAAGCAATGGTATTTTATTGTTTTTATTTTTCTAGTGTGTGTAGTTATATATTTCATACAATTATTTATTTTATATGTATATTTAAAATGTATAATATCATATATGAAACAAATTGCCAGTCCAGGTTTGATGCATGATACAGGATGCTTGGGGCTGGTGCACTGGGATGACCCAGAGGGATGGTATGGGGAGGGAGGTGGGAGGGGAATTCAGGATGGGGAACACGTGTATACCCGTGGTGCATTCATGTTGATGTATGGCAAAACCAATACAATATTGTAAAGTAAATAAATAAATAAAAGTAAAAAATAAAATAAAATAACTTCCTTTCAAAAAATTAATTGGACTATAGGCTGTACTTGGCTGCAGTGAATTGAGAGTGGTCCTGAAAAATGGAAGACTATGGATAAGCCATGTCCTGGTCTGTCCTTCATGTGTGTGTAGACTGGTATCACTGAATGTTTGTACCACCATCAAAACATTCATCTCTTAAGATAATCTCATGGTATTGCAAGGAAGCCTGCTACCTACTTCAGAAGAAATCATGCCGCTGTTTCCAGGCAGTGTGTCTCCCTTCATGCCTTGTCTTTCAAGGCAAGTGCCTTTCACTGGTGTGGCCCTAGAAATCCTGCTTTTTCTCTTTGTGCCTACATGCTCTGACACTTTTGCTGGGTTAAATGAGAGCTAATAGCAGGGGGATAGGCTGCTAGCTACTCTGGGTGCTCTGTGTGGAGCCTATCTGACCTTTTTATTATATAAACGTGTTAAGCTGACTATTAAGGGACAAGAAGCTGAAAAGAAACCATATGAAGAAAAAAGTGGCAAAGCCAAACCTACTTGTAAATCTGCTGACCTTTAGTTAACTCGGAAGTAAGCACTTCCTCATTGTGGATGACAGAGGAAAAGAAAGTTAAAGGCTTATCACCTAATGATGAACCTGTGTTGGCACCAATTACAGGTTTTCCGGATTAATGTTATCAGGATGTTGATTTCAGGAGCTCAGACTAGACTTTAGTGGTCAAGAAAGTGATTTACTCACAGATTGATACAGAAAAGCTGATTCAAATGTGGACTTCGAAGAAAAGGGCAATATGATTTGGTAATTTAGGTCTTGATCTTAAATCAAACAGGTGATGTAACCTCAGACAGTACAAGAGCTGCCCTGTGAATGTCTAAATCTACTTAAGTGCTTCAAGTTCCCCTCCGCCAGAAGTTAAATTCTAAGCTCTGCTTGCTTTTATCTCTTTCCCTTTTCTTTACTCATTCAATATATAGTAAAAGTTTTGTTTGAAAAAACACCAAACTTGCTTCAGCAGAGGATAAGAAAAACTTGTTTGGACTTTTCAAAATGTATCTTGCCCCTACCCTCTAAGCCTTCACTCAAAGCATTCACTAAACCAAACATTTTTTGAGGTTTGAAAGTGTCTGGTTCACTTTTTTTTTTTTTTTTCCTTTGGGCATACCTCTGCATTTCAAGATATATTATTATAAATATTATCATTTCCAGGCCAAACACAGGCAAAAAGTCCTGGAAGAACACAATTTTGCAGACTAGAGATTTTCAGGAAAAATTGGATAAACTGTGTATAAGTATCTAAATTTGGGGGTACTTAAAATAGAAAGTATCAAAATGTATCACTAGCCCAAATCCTCATTTGAACCACATCTTTTCATGGTTATAGACCTTGAAGGTTGCCCTCCATTAGTCTGTCAAAGACCCCCCTATTCTATTCAAGATTGATTTCTTGGTTTTATGAAACACAAAGGTCAATTTCTCTAAGGAAGCTGCTGTTTATTTGGTAAGCCTTACTAATCCTTTTCCATTATACCAAAAAAGACAATACACTTTATCAAAGAAGTGAAAACAGACTCTTGCCGGATATTTTCACATGCTAACTGGCACTAGAGTCTTGTACATTCTGTTTTCATGAGATATCTAGGTTACATGAATAATACACTGGGAGGTTTGGGTGATTTCTCAAACATTATTGTTGGTAGTTACAGAAACCAAACCCAAGAAGAGTGTATATGTCTGTGAACATTTGATTACATTTCAATGGCATTGAGAAGAAAACATCATTGGATCAATACTTAAAAGCACCTTGTTAGGATAAAGCTAACCTGCAGTCTATACGTTTTGAATCAGGTTCTTGTTAAGCTTTTTAACCTTTTTGATACTGTCATTCAAAAATATTTTGTATTCTTTTCTTTTCCTGTTTATCTGATTTGACTCCGATCCATTTTGTGGTGTTGGCTGGGTTTTTGGTTTGAGTCAAATTTTCCATACAACCCCAAACTCCTTTGCTCTCTCTCTCTGAGAATGTTCCTTAAATCAAGAATAGAGAGCTGAGGAAGAGCTTGTATTAACCTGCCTGGGAAGCAAGTTTGTGTCTTTTTCTTCTTTATTCCCCCTGCCCCACCCCTTTCTTTTAATAAAACTAATAACCAGAGGTCTTAGCTGGAATAATAGAGATGTTAAAAGTGGATATGAAAATTCATGGTAGCTACTAATTATGCTGAACTTTCTAATGGCTCACTTGCCTAATGCTTTCTAATTGATGGAGCATATGTTTGGGGTATTTGGAGATGAACTGATACACGCCTAGATTTATGTGGCCCTGAGGCAAAGTCTGTACATGTTAGCTAGCGGGAGAGCAGAGGGGTCTCCCTCAGCTGGGATGGGGGCTGAACTGCCGCTGTGAAGTTCACACAGGGAGAAAAGTCAGTTTCTAAAGGGCAGATCAATCTGTAGCACAACCACAACTTTCTGGTACCCCAGTGCAGAACCGATGTAATTATCTAGGTAAATCAAACCACAAAGTGTTTCATACTCCAAGGTCACCATGAAAGATTATTGATGGTGCACTTCCTTTTCTTGCCATGAGCTTTCTGTTGCCCCAAACCTCATCTTTTAAAATTCCCCACTCTTTTCTTAAAAACATGCAGTTTTTAAGAAACTCTTTGCAGTTGCTGAGGGCCTGACACGACTGAGCGACTTCACTTTCACTTTTCACTTTCATGCATTGGAGAAGGAAATGGCAACCCACTCCAGTGTTCTTGCCTGGAGAATCCCAGGGATGGGGGAGCCTAGTGGGCTGCCGTCTATGGGGTCGCTCAGAGTCGGACACGACTGAAGCGACTTGGCAGCAGCACATACATACAGAAGGACAAATACATCATAGAGTTTCCTCAGAAGTCTTTCAGATTTCTTCTTTCCTTTCTGCTCCCACAGTTAACTGAATGCTTTCCACCTTCTGTCTGAATCAGATGATGTTTGAGTATACCAATAATTTCTAAATTTTATTCATTTTTCTCATCATCCTAAAATATACCTTTTGTTGTATCATTCTCCCTACTAAAAATCCACATACCATTTTCATTTTGCCTTTTTTGTTGAAGCCCACATTTCTCAGTAGAGTGGTAAAAACTGACTCTACGCTCCAATTATTCTGGATCCCATGCTCTCTAGCACAAAATCCCTTCTTCACTTGGTTTATAGCTGAACTATGTCAACTTCATCCTCTCAGTCTCATAGGGTACATCTACAACCATACATTAGTCCTTTACTTGAAGTTCTTTCCCTTTAGCTCTTTGTCTACCCAAATTCTATCCATCTTCCAAGGTCCATATCTGTTGTGTTATTCCCTAATTTCTGAGATAATGAAGTGAGTGGAGTGAGTGTGGGCAGGAGGTGTGAATAGCATGGGATAGTCACTTATAAGCAAAAGTAATGGAATAGTCATTCCTGTGATAGCCTTACATTGGTGGTGACTCCTTAATAGACTGACTTGAGAGATTTAAAGTGAGAGAAATGCCTACCTGGTGTCCTTGCAGAAACAAATTGCCATGTTGTCAAGGGGAATGTGTGACAAGAAAGTGAGGGTGGCCCCTAGGATCCACTGATAGCCAGTAAAGATGAGGGGACCTCAGTCCTACAATTATAAGGAAATGAATTCTACCAACCACCAGTAGGCTTGAAAGAGGACCCATTTCTAGCCTTGTTCATCTGTCTTGTTCATTCATCAGAAGATATCAGGATACCAGCAGACACCTTGGTTTCAGCCTTAGGAGACTCTGAGCAGAAGACCCAGCTAAAACATGCCAGACTCCTGCCCCACAGAAGCTGTGAGTTGATAAATTATGCTAGTTTAGGCCACTGATCTATGGCAATTTGGTACACAGCAGTAGAAAACTGCTGTGACAAACAGACTCAAGGTATTAGATCTGATAGAGTGCTTGAAGAACTATGGGTGAAGGTTCATAACATTTTACAGGAGGCAGTGATCAAAACCATCCCCAAGACAAATAAATGCAAAAAGGTAAAATGGCTGTCTGAGGAGGCCTTACAAATAGCTGAGAAAAGAAAAGAAGTGAGAAGTAAAGGAGAAAAGGAAAAGTATACCCATCTGAAGGCAGATTTCCAAAGAATAGCAACGAGAGATTGGAAGAATCAATATAGTGAAAATGAGTATACTACCCAAAGCAATTTATAGATTCAATGTAATCCCTATCAAGCTACCAACAGTATTCTTCACAGAGCTAGAACAAATAATTTCTCAATTTGTTGTGAAATTACGGAAATACAAAAAACCTCAAATAGCCAAAGCAATCTTGAGAAAGAAGAATGGAACTGGAGGAATCAACCTGCCTGACTTCAGGCTCTACTACCAAGCCACAGTCATCAAGACAGTACGGTACTGGCCCAAAGACAGAAATATAGATCAATGGAACAAAATAGAAAGCCCAGAGATAAATCCACGCACCTATGGACACCTTATCTTTGACAAAGGAGGCAAGAATATACAATGGGTTAAAGACAATCTCTTTAACAAGTGGTGCTGGGAAATCTGGTCAACCACTTGTAAAAGAATGAAACTAGAACACTTTCTAACACCATACACAAAAATAAACTCAAAATGGATTAAAGAGCTAAACGTAAGACCAGAAACCATAAAACTCCTAGAGGAGAATATAGGCAAAACACTCTCCGACATACATCACAGCAGGATCCTGTATGACCCACCTCCCAGAATATTGGAAATAAAAGCAAAAATAAACAAATGGGACCTAATTAAACTTGAAAGCTTCTGCACAACAAAGGAAACTATAAGCAAGGTGAAAAGACAGCCTTCAGAATGGGAGAAAATAATAGCAAATGAAGCAACTGACAAACAACTAATCTCAAAAATATACAAGCAACTCCTACAGGTCAATTCCAGAAAAATAAATGACCCAATCAAAAAATGGGCCAAAGAACTAAATAGACATTTCTCCAAAGAAGACATACAGATGGCTAACAAACACATGAAAAGATGCTCAACATCACTCATTATCAGAGAAATGCAAATCAAAACCACTATGAGGTACCATTTCACACCAGTCAGAATGGCTGCTATCCAAAAGTCTACAAGCAATAAATGCTGGAGAGGGTGTGGAGAAAAGGGAGCCCTCTTACACTGTTGGTGGGAATGCAAACTAGTACAGCCACTATGGAGAACAGTGTGGAGATTCCTTAAAACACTGGAAATAGAACTGCCTTATGACCCAGCAATCCCACTGCTGGGCGTACACAGTGAGGAAACCAGAATTGAAAGAGTCACATGTACCCCGATGTTCATCGCAGCACTGTTTAGGACAGTGGAAGCAACCTAGATGTCCATCAGCAGATGAATGGATAAGAAATCTGTGGTACATATACACAATGGAGTATTACTGAGCCATCATCCATCCAAATGAGGTGGATGAAACTGGAGCCTATTATACAGAGTGAAGTAAGCCAGAAAGAAAAACACCAATACAGTATACTAACGCATATATATGGAATTTAGAAAGATGGTAACAATAACCCTGTATAGGAGACAGCAAAAGAGACACTGATGTATAGAACAGTCTTTTGGACTCTGTGGGAGAGGGAGAGGGTGGGATGATTTGGGAGAATGGCATTGAAACATGTATAATATCATATATGAAACGAGTCACCAGTCCAGGTTCGATGGATGATACTGGATGCTTGGGGCTGGTGCACTGGGACAACCCCGAGGGATGGTATGGAGAGGGAGGAGTGAGGAGCGTTCAGGATGGGGAACACGTGTAAATCTGTGGTGGATTCATGTTGATATATGGCAAAACCAATACAATATTGTAAAGTTAAAAAAATAAAATAAAATAAATTTTTAAAAAAGAAAGTCTTCCTAGGTGATCAGTGCAAAGAAATAGAGGGAAAAAACAGAATGGGGAAGACTAAAGATCTCTTCGAGAAAATTAGAGATACAAAGGGAACATTTCATGCAAAGATGGGCGAAATAAAGGACAGAAACCATATAGACCAAACAGAAGCAGAAAATATTAAAAAAAGGTGCAAGAATACACAGAACACACACATACACAAATCTTAATGACCCAAATAACCACAGTGGTGTGATCACTCACCTAGAGCCAAACATACTGGAGTGTGAAGTCAGGTGGGACTTAGGAAGCATCATGGCAAACAATGCTAGTGGAGCTGAAGGAATTCCAGCTGAACTAGTTCAAATTCTAAAAGATGATGCTGTCAAAGTGCTACACTTTATGCCAGCAAATTTGGAAAACTTGGCAGTAGCCATAGGACTGGAAAAAGTCAGTTTTCATTCCAATCCCAAAATAAGGCAATGCCAAAGAATGTTCAAACTACTGCACAATTGCACTCATTTCACAGGCTAGCCATGTAATGCTCAAAATTCTCCCAGCTAGGCTTTAGCAGTATGTGAACTGACACTTTCCAATGTATAAGTTGAATTTAGAAAAGGCAGAGGAACCAGAGATCAAATTGCCAACATCTGTTGGATCATAGAAAAAGCACAAGAAATCTAGAAAAGCATCTACCTCTGCTTCATTGACTACATCAAAGCCTTTGACTGTGTGGATCACAACAAACTGTGGAAAATTCTTCAAGAGATGGGAATACCAGACTACCTTACCTGCATCCTGAGAAACCTGTATGCAGGTCAAGAGGCAACATTTAGAACCAGACATGGAACAACAGACTGGTTGCAAATCGGGAAAGGAGTACGTCAAGGCTGTATATTGTCACCCTGCTTATTTAACTTCTATGCATAGTACATCATGTGAAATGCTGGGCTGGATGAAGCACAAGTTGGAATCCAGATTACCCGAAAAAATATCAATAACCTCAGATATGCAGATGTTACTACTCTTAGGGCAGAAAGCAAAGAGGAACTAAAGAGCCTCTTGATGAAAATGAAAGAGGAGAGTGAAAAAGCTGGCTTAAGACTCAACATTCAAAAAACAAAGATCATGGGATCTGGTCCTGTTCAGTTCAGTTCAGTCGCTCAGTCGTGTCCGACTCTTTGTGACCCCGTGAATCGCAGCACACCAGGCCTCCCTGTCCATCACCAACTCCCGGAGGTCACTCAGACTCACATCCAGCAAGTCAGCGATGCCATCCAGCCATCTCATCCTCTGTTGTCCCCTTCTCCTCCTGCCCCCAATCCCTCCCAGCATCAGAGTCTTTTCCAATGAGTCAACTCTTCGCATGAGGTGGCCAAAGTACTGGAGTTTCAGCTTTAGCATCATTCCTTCCAAAGAAATCCCAGGACTGATCTCCTTCAGAATGGACTGGTTGGATCTCCTTGCAGTCCAAGGGACTCTCAAGAGTCTTCTCCAACACCACAGTTCAAAAGCATCAATTCTTCGGCACTCAGCCTTCTTCACAGTCCAACTCTCACGTCCATACATGACCACAGGAAAAACCATAGCCTTGACTAGACGGACCTTTGTTGGCAAAGTAATGTCTCTGCTTTTGGTAAATAGATAGGGAAACACTGGAAACAGTGAGAGAGCTTATTTTGGGGGCTCCAAAATCACTGCAGATGGTGACTATGGCCATGAAATTAAAAGATGCTTACTCCTTGGAAGAAAAGCTATGACAAACCTAGACAGCATATTAAAAAGCAGAGACATTACTTTGCCAAAAAAGGTCTGTATAGTCAAAGCTCCTTTTTTTTTTTTTTTCCTGTAGTCATGTATAGATGTGAGACTTGGACCATAAAGAAAGCCAAGTGCTGAAGAATTGATGCTTTTGAACTGTGGTACTGAAGAAGATCCTTGAGAGTCCCTTGGACTGCAAGGAGATCAAAGCAGTCAATCGTAAAGGAAATCAGTCCTGAATATTCTTTGGAAGGACTGATGTTGAAGCTGAAGTTCCAATATTTTGGCCACCTGATGTGAAGAGCTGACTCATTGAAAAGACCCCAATGCTGGGAAAGAATGAGAGAGGAGAAGAAGGGGACGACAGAGGTTGAAATGGTTGGATGACATCATCAACTTAATGGATGTGAGTTTAAGGAAGCTCCAGGAGTTGCTGACCGACAGGGAGGCCTGGTGTATTGTAATCCATGGGGTCACAAAGAGTCAGATATGATTGAGTGACTGAACTGGGTAGAAAACTAACACAGTGGGTGACTGAAGATTTCCTAGATTTTGTTTGTGAGCTTTTTACCTCACGTCTTGGCATGTGGGATCTTATTTCCACACCAGGTATCTAACCCAAGCCCCCTGCATTGAAAACACAGAATCTTAACCACTGGATCACCACGGAAGTCTCATGTTTGTGAGTTTCGATGTTTAGTTCCTGGAAGCACAAAGGACTAGCTCATTGAGTTTTGTGTATATTTTCCCATGTATAACAAGGGCATTGTTTTGGTGTAGGAAACCATTTGGAACAGCAGAGCAACTATAAGTGTTATGAAATAAAGAGTTTATAATAGGAATCATACTTCATGTGAGAAATACTGGGGAAATTAAGGTACAAAAGGGAAACTTGGAGAGTTAAAAGAATAAGTAACGAGTCCTGAAGAACTGGCCAGGGTAGACTTCATTCTTAGTGATAAAAAGAGTCAAAGAGAACAACTTGTTCACCTTGGAACTCGAAAATTTTTGTTGAGATGGTAGGCTCAGATTTTTTTTAAACAACTTCATTGAAGTGCAACTGACTACAATAAATTATAGCCATGTTGGTGTACAGTTTGGTGAGTTTTGATGAATGTATATACTTGAGTGGATTTCCCAGGTGGCACTAGAGATAAAGAACACTCCTGCCAATGCAGGAGATATGAGATGTGGGTTTGATTCTTGGGTCAGGAAGATCCCCTGGAAGGCATGGCAACCCACTCCAGTATCCTTGGCTGAAGAATCACATGGACAGAGGAGCCTGGAGGGTACAGTCCATAGGGTCACAAAGAGTCAGACATGACTAAAACGACTTAACATGCACGCATGCATATACTTGAATAACCAAGTGTCACAATCAAGATATATATAGAACATTTCTACTACCTTAAAAATTCCTTTGTAGTTGATAATTTCCTACCCCTGGGGCTCAGCAACTATAATATTCTTTTTGTCACTATCAATTAGTTTTCCCTGTTTTAGAATTTCACATATATGCAATCAAATCCCATGCCCTATTTTATAACTGACTTTTAAAAATTCATCCATGAGGTGTTGTTTGTTTGTCTGATTCTTTCTTATTGTTGCTTGTGTCAAGTTGGTTTTTTTTATTGTTAAGTAAATCATGGAAAAAGCAAGAGAGTTCCAGAAAAACATCTATTTCTGCTTTATTGACTATGCCAAAGCCTTTGACTGTGTAGATCACAATAAACTGTGGACAATTCTGAAAGAGATGGGAATACCAGACCACCTGATCTGCCTCTTGAGAAATCTGTATGCAGGTCAGGAAGCAACAGTTAGAACTGGTCATGGAACAACAGACTGGTTCCAAATAGGAAAAGGAGTACGTCAAGGCTGTATATTGTCACCATGTTTATTTAACTTATATGCAGAGTACATCATGAGAAATGCTGGACTGGAAGAAACACAAGTTGGAATCAAGATTGCTGGGAGAAATATCAATAACCTCAGATATGCAGATGACACCACCCTTATGGCAGAAAGTGAAGAGGAACTCAAAAGCCTCTTGATGAAAGTGAAAGTGGAGAGTGAAAACGTTGGCTTAAAACTCAACATTCAGAAAAGGAAGATCATGGCATCTGGTCCCATCACTACATGGGAAATAGATGGGGAAACACTGGAAACAGTGTCAGACTTTATTTTTCTGGGCTCCAAAATCACTGCAGATGGTGACTGCAGCCATGAAATTAAAAGACGCTTACTCCTTGGAAGGAAAGCCATGACCAACCTAGATAGCATATTCAAAAGCAGAGACATCACTTTGCCAACAAAGGTTCACCTAGTCAAGGCTATGGTCTTTCCTGTGGTCATGTATGGATGTGAGAGCTCAACTGTGAAGAAGGCTGAGCGCCGAAGAATTGATGCTTTTGAACTGTGGTGTTGGAGAAGACTCTTGAGAGTCCCTTGGACTGCAAGGAGATCCAACCAGTCCATTCTGAAGGAGATCAGCCCTGGGATTTCTTTGGAAGGAATGATGCTAAAGCTGAAACTCCAGTATTTCGGCCACTTCATGCGAAGTGTTGACTCATTGGAGAAGACTCTGATGCTGGGAGGGACTGGGGACAGGAGGAGAAGGGGACGACAGAGGATGAGATGGCTGGATGGCATCACTGACTCGATGGATGTGAGTCTGAGTGACCTCCGGGAGTTGGTGATGGACAGGGAGGCCTGGCGTGCTGCAGTTCATGGGGTCGCAAAGAGTCGGACACGACTGAGCGACTGATCTGATCTGAACATTGCATCATGCAAACATACCACAATCAGTTTGTTCATCCAACATTTGATGAACATTTGGGTTTCAAGTTTTTTTAATATTATGATAGAGATTCTATGAATTTTTATGCACATTTTTTGTAAGTAAATACTTGGTTGGAATGACTGGGTACTATGAAAAGTGTGTTTAATTTTGAAGAAATTGCCAAACATCTTTCAAAGTGATTATACAAATTTACATTTTCATCAGCAAAATATATGAGAGTTCCAGTTGCTCTATTTCCTAGCCAAAATTTGCTATTGTCAGTCTTTTTAATATTAGTCTCACTAAACATAAGATAGCATCTCATTGTTTTCATCTTTATTTCCATAGTAACTAGGGATATTGGGTATCTTTTAGTGTACTTACTGGCTATTTATGTAACTTCTTATGTAATACATTTTTCCCCCCAAAATGGTTTCCCTATTTAAAAAATTAGATTGTCTTATTTTGGGTTGTGAGAAGTTTTTGTATATTTTGGAACTAAGTACTTTGTACTGTAAGGATTGTCTCCTGGTGTGTGGCTTTGCTTTTCAAGTTCTTAATGGTGTCTTTCAAAGACATATTTTTATATTTGATGAAGTATAATTTTTCAGTAATTTTAATATAATTAGTGTTCTGTGAAATGTATCTAAGAAATCTTTGCCTATTCTAAGGTTTCAAAGATTTTTTATGACTTCTTTGAGAACTTAGCTTTAGCCTCTATAATTGGTCTATGATCTGTTTTTTTTATGATCTATTTTTGAGTCAATTTCATAAATGGTGAATGGCTCAGCTGGTAAAAATCTGCCTGCAATGCGGGAGACTTGGGTTTGATCCCTGGGTTGAGAGGATCCCCTGGAGAAGGGAATGGATACCCACTCGAGTATTCTGGCCTGGAGAATTCCATGGGGTCACAAAGACTTGGACAAGACTGAGCAACTAACACACACATACATGATGAAAGCAAGAAGTGAAAAAACTATCCTTTCCTTGTTGAATTACTTTGGTAAGTTTGTCAAACATCAATTAACCATGTATATGTGGGTCCATTTCCAAGCTTTTTATTCTGTCCTTTTGATTTATCTGTATGTCTAATCACATGCTAATATCACAGTATTTTGATTAGCTTTATAGTAAATCTTGAAATCAGGTACTGTCAGTGTTCCAAATTCATTTTTCAAAATTATTTTGGTTAATATAGGTACTTTTACACTTTCTGTCAATTTCTAGAGTTAGACCCCCTAATGCCTAAAAAACAATATTGTATTTAGGGTTTTGATTGGGATTGCTATTGTGTTGGAGAAGACTCTTGAGAGTCCGTTGGACAGCAAGGAGCCCCAACTAGTCCATCCTAAAGGAGATCAGAGCTGAGTGTTCATTGGAAGGACTGATGTTGAAGCTGAAACTCCAACACTTTGGCCACCTGATATGAAGAACTGACTCATTTGAAAAGATCCCCTGATGTTGGGAAAGATTGAAGGTGGGAGGAGAAGGGGACGACAGAGCATGAGATGGCTGGATGGCATCACCGACTCAATAGACATGAGTTTGAGTAAACTCCGGGAGTTGGTGATGGACAGGGAGGCCTGGTGTGCTGCAGTCCATGGGGTCACAAAGAGTCGGACACGACTGAGCTACTGAACTGAACTGAACTGATGGGATATCTGAAAACTTTACTTGGGGAGAATGATTGCTTAACAATACTGAGTCTTTGAATTCATTAATATATCTCTTCAATTCTTTGCTGCTGCTAAGTACCTTCAGTCGTGTCTGACTCTATGCGACCCCATAGACAGCAGCCCACCAGGCTCCCCCGTCCCTGGGATTCTCCAGGCATGAACACTGGAGTGGATTGCCATTTCCTTCTCCAACGCATGAAAGTGAAAAGTGAAAGTGAAGTCTCCTTTAATTTCACTCAACATTGTTCTGTGGTTTTCAGGGTACAATCAGATCAGATCAGTCGCTCAGTCGTGTCCGACTCTTTGTGACCCCATGAACTGCAGCACGCCAGGCCTCCCTGTCCATCACCAACTCCCGGAGGTCACTCAGACTCACATCCATCGAGTCAGTGATGCCATCCAGCCATCTCATCCTCTGTCGTCCCCTTCTCCTCCTGCCCCCAATCCCTCCCAGCATCGGAGTCTTCTCCAATGAGTCAACTCTTCGCATGAGGTGGCCAAAATACTGGAGTTTCAGCTTTAGCATCATTCCTTCCAAAGAAATTCCAGGGCTGATCTCCTTCAGAATGGACTGGTTGGATCTCCTTGCAGTCCAAGGGACTGTCAAGAGTCTTCTCCAACACCACAGTTCAAAAGCATCAGTTCTTCAGCACTCAGCCTTCTTCACAGTCCAGCTCTCACATCCAAACATGACCACAGGAAAGACCATGGCCTTGACTAGGTGAACCTTTGTTGGCAAAGTGATGTCTCTGCTTTTGAATATGCTATCTAGGTTGGTCATAACTTTCCTTCCAAGGAGTAAGCGTCTTTTAATTTCATGGCTGCAGTCACCATCTGCAGTGATTTTGGAGCCCAGAAAAATAAAGTCTGACACTGTTTCCAGTGTTTCCCCATCTATTTCCCATGTAGTGATGGGACCAGATGCCATGATCTTCGTTTTCTGAATGTTGAGCTTTAAGCCAACCTTTTCACTCTCCACTTTCACTTTCATCAAGAGGCTTTTGAGTTCCTCTTCACTTTCTGCCATAAGGGTGGTGTCATCTGCATATCTGAGGTTATTGATATTTCTCCCAGCAATCTTGATTCCAACTTGTGTTTCTTCCAGTCCAGCATTTCTCATGATGTACTCTGCATATAAGTTAAATAAACATGGTGACAATATACAGCCTTGACGTACTCCTTTTCCTATTTGGAACCAGTCTGTTGTTCCATGACCAGGGTGCAATGCTGCTGCTGCTGCTGCTACTAAGTCGCTTCAGTCGTGTCCAACTCTGTGCGACCCCACAGACAGAAGCCCACCAGGCTCCCCTGTCCCTGGGATTCTCCAGGCAAGAACACTGGAGTGGGTTGCCATTTCCTTCTCCAGCGTATGAAAGTGAAAAGCGAAAGTGAAGTCGCTCAGTCGTGTTCGACTCTTAGCGACCCCATGGACTGGAGCCTACCAGGCTCCTCCGTCCATGGGATTTTCCAGGCAAAAGTACTGGGGTGGGGTGCCATTGCCTTCCCCCGCCAGGGTACAATACATGTTGTTAAATATTTGCTTAGTATTTAATGTCCTGAGGATTAAAGTAATAGTATTTTGCACATTTAATTTTTTACTACCAGAATATAAAATTATAAATGGTTTTGATATATTGACCTTGTATACTGAAACTTTGTTAAAATAATTTGTAAGCTTTAAATTTTTTTCTTATAATTTTTACATATACAGTCATTCAAATGAAGACTTTTTTAAAGCTTCCTTTCCACATTTATGACTTTTACTCATTTTTCTTGCCTTATTGCCTGGCTAGGGCTTCCAATATAGTGCTGAATGTAAATGGTGAGAATGTAAGTTAAGAAACTTTGTTTATGTGCATAAGCAATATTGGACTACAATTTTTTTTTTTTTCTTTTAAAGACTTTGGTTTTTGTATCAGAAAATTCTGGCTTCACACAACATGTAGGAAGATGATCTCTCCTCCTCTATTTTCTAAAAGAATTTGTATAGGATTATTATTTCACCCTTAAATCTTTGATAGAATTCACCATTGAAACCAATTGGGCTTGGAATTTTCTTTGTTGAAAGATTTTTGATTTCAAATTAAATTTCTCTGGTAGATACATGACAATTCTTCCTACCATTGATTTCTAATTTATTTCATTGTGGTCAAAATTCACATATGATTTTAAAATTTTAATTATAGTGAGCCTCAATTAATGACCCAGAATATAGTCTATTTTTATCATTATTCCATATCCATTTGTTTTGAGTATGTACTCCATTGCATGTAGTGTTATCTACATGTTAATTAAGTCAAATTTGATGGACAGTGCTCAAGTTTTCTCTCTTCACTGATATTTCTGTCCACCTATTCAATCAGTTGTTGAGTGAGATGTATTAAAGAATCCAGCTAAATTGTTGATTTGCCTATTGCTGTTGTCAGATTTTGCTTCATATATTTGAAAGTTCTGAAATCAGTTACACACATATTAGAATTATTGAGTTTTCTTTATGAATTGACTCATTTATCATGAAATATCCTTTTTTATTTCTGATAATATTTCATATCTAATTTTATCAGGTATAATCACTACAGCTTTCTTATGATTAGTGTGTTCATGGCATATCATTTAACATCCTTTTGATTTAAATTCACCTATGTCTTTATATTTCAAGTGAGTTTCCTATGGGCAGAATATAGCTGGATCTTTCTTTTTAGTTTAAAAACTATGACCTTTCAGTTGGCACTTTTATTGCATTTACATTTATCATAATTTAAAATATGGTTATCAGTTCAGTTCAGTTGCTCAATCATGTCCGACTCTTTGCAACCCCATGAGTTGCAGCCCGCCAGGCCTCCCTGTCCATCACCAACTCCTGGAGTTCACTCAAACTCAAATATGGTTATAGTTAAATTTAAATCTCTTGTCTTGTTATTTTCTATTTTGTTAGCTTTTTCTTTCCAATCTTTTCCTACCTTCTTTTTGATGAAATGAATTTTTTAGAATTCTTTTTTACCTCTTTTATGGATGTGTCAGCTATTCCTCTTTGCTTTATTAATATTTTTGTGTGTGTGCACAAGGCTTTAAAATATACATCTTTAATTTATCACAGTCTACCTTTAAAGAATATTATACCACTTCATGTATAATTTAGGAACCTCGAGAAAGTATGCTTCCATTTCCCCCATTTTTTAATGTTACTGTTGTCATATTACATATGTTATGTTATCACAACATTGACGTATGTTATCATCCCCCAACAAATTGCTAATATTTTTTTACTTCAATTACTTGAAATAAATTTTCAATTAGTCTCTAGGAAGTAAAAAATGAGAAAATATGTGTTTTATTTTACTTATATATTATCAATTTCTGTTTCTTTTTTTCCCCTCTCTTTGTAAATTGTTTCCGTGGGATTTTTTTTATCCTTAGCTTCAAGAAATCTTTTCATTTTCTTATGATACATGGCTGATAATGATAAATTCTCTCAACTTTGTCAAAAAACTTTGTTTCTTTCCTTTTGGAGAGCTGGTTTCATAGGATATAAAATTGACTTTTTAATCACTTGATACTATTTCTCAAACAGGCTTTGTTAATTTTTTCAGTCTTTTTTCTCAATTGTGTTTACATTTATATAGTTTCCATTCTCTGGTTGATAATCTGATACAGTTAAGATTGTAATTATACAGTTACAATCTGCTTATGCAGTTAGATTATTTTCTTATGGCTGCCCTAACAAAGTATCACAAGCTGGATGGCTTAAAACCATAGACATGTATTGTCTTAGAGTTCTGGAGAAATGAAATTAAGAAATCAAGATGTCAGCAGGGCTATGCTCCCACTGATATCTGTGGGGAAGAATCTTGTGTTGTCTTTTTAGCTTCTGGTATTTGCTGATGGTTCTTGGCATTCTTTGTCTTATAGATGAATTCCTTCAATTTCTGCCTGCACTGTCACATGGCAAACTGCTCCCTGTGTGTTTCTTGCCTCTTGCCTGGAAAATCCCATGGATGTGGAGGAGCCTGGTAGGCTGCAGTCCACAGAGTTGGACACGACTGAGCGACTTCACTTTCACTTTTCACTTTCATGCATTGGAGAAGGAAATGGCAACCCACTCCAGTATTCTTGCCTGGAGAATCCCAGGGATGGGGGAGCCTGCTGGGCTGCCATCTATGGGGTCGCACAGAGTCGGACATGACTGAAGCAACTTAGCAGCAGCAGCAGCAGTCATAGTGGATTAAGGACCCATTCTACTCCAGCATGATCTCATATTAAGTATTTACATGTGCAATAACCCTACTTCCAAATTAAGTCACATTCCTAGGTACTGGGATTTAGAACTTCCATGTATCTTTTGGGGAAATACAATTCAATCAGTCAAGTTTTCATTTAGGTTTTTCATCTCTAGAAGTTCCTGATCTTTTTTATAAAAGTATAGATTTTCAATTTCTGTCCTTATATTTACAATAGCTATTTTAAAGTCATTCATTGTCTGCTAATTCCATCAGCTCTAACATTTCCATTTGATTCCCCCCCACCCCCCTTGGCAATAGATCATGTTTTTCTTCTTCTTCCTGATTGGATATCAGGAAGATATCCTGGGTGGGCCAAGATAGCCATTAGTCAAGAGCTAGTTTAACCTTCCTACTAACATGTGACTCTTCTGGAGTCTCTATTGAATGCTCCCAGTATTCAGTGAAGTCTCTCTCCTCTGGTTAGAGCATGAATGGCTTCCTACTCTGTGTGAGCACTGGGGTTGTTTCATCCTATCTGTCTCTAATAGCTCCTCTTTGCCTGGTCTCACAAATTCACTCTATGCATTTATAGCTTATTAATTAAAAAATTCGAGGGGAATGCTATTCAGGTTTCTAGAGCTCTCTTCCTCTCTCTGCATAGCTCCCTTCTCTCTGGCACTTAGCATCGGAAATTCCAGATGTTTCATCCTCCTCAAATTTAAATTTCTGTCTTCGCAACCAGCAAGACTAGACTGATATGTTCAGTGCTGCAGGCTGTAAGCTGCTTCTAGGCAGGAACCCAGGGCCATGCTGGGTCTTACTTTGTTGTTCTTTTAGGGATCTGCCTGTTGTCACAATGTCTGAATGCTGTTGAACTGATTATGGTGGCAGAAGAGTAAATCTTATACAAATTACTTTGTCCTAGGCCCCTAAGTTTTCTGGGTTTTATATCCTATCTTCTAGCACATATAGTTCTTTTCAAGGTTTCCAGAGTAATTGTTACTTCTTAATCACTACATCCAATCAGCTTGCTCTCTTCAGTATATTCAGAAAAAGTTTGTTCTGTGGAATGGAGAGGTGACCAGTCCTATGGACTAAGTTATGACTGAGTCAAGAGAATTAATGTAGCTCTGAACAACTAAAGAACATTGAACGTATGTTGGTGACTTTTCAAGTTGAAAGCAAAAAGTGTCTGATGGATGATCTTTACTAACAAGTTAAAGACAAACAAAAACAACAAATAAACATTGTTCCAGGAAAGAAACTACATTTATAACAGCAAAGTACAGTTTGAGTCACCACTTGATTAAGTTTCTAATCATATAGTCATTCTCCAGAATTTGTCTGTCTTATGCACAGACTTGCTACTGCTAAGTCACTTCAGTCGTGTCCGACTCTGTGTGATCCCAGAGACGGCAGCCCACCAGGCTCCCCTGTCCCTGGGATTCTCCAGGCAAGAACACTGGAGTGGGTTGCCATTCCCTTATCCAGTGCATGAAAGTGAAAAGTTAAAGTGAAGTCGTTTAGTCGTGTCCGACTCTCAGCAACCCCATGGACTGTAGCCTTCCAGGCTCCTCCGTCCATGGGATTTTCCAGGCAAGAGTACTGGAGTGGGGTGCCATTGCCTTCTCCTATGCACAGACTTAGGTTATCTGAATAAGGATGTGTTAAGAATCACCACCTTTGCATCATTCAAGTCCTTGAGAATGGCACTAATCTCTACAGTTCTTCCAGGTATGTGGTATTGCTTTTGGTTTCATAGTTTGGTAGGTAGAGGAAAAGTTCTAGGGATTTCCACCTGACCTTTCTTACCATAAAGTCTCCCACTTTGCAGATCAAAGAATCAATGTGAGGGTTCTGCAAGTTCCAACTACGCCTACTGAAAATTTGAAAATAACCATGGAGAATTTGGGGTTTCCCAGGTGGCACTAGTAGTAAAGAACCCACCTGTCAATGCAGGAGACTTAAAAGAGGCGGATTCGACCACTGGGTTGGGAAAATCCCCTGGAAGAGGGCATGGCAACCCACATCAGTGTTCTTGCCTGGAGAATCCCTTGGACAGAGGAGTCTGGTGGGCTACAGTCCACGGGGTCATAAAGAGTTGGACACGACTGAAGTGATAGCAGCGGCAGCATGAAGTATTTGGGACACCACTGGCCCATTTGTGAGACATACCCGAGTTAAAATCACACTGATCACTTTGCAACCGAGTAGGACCCTATGGGGCCTTCCCAGGACACAGCCCTCCCTCCATTTTCTCTGCTTTAGCTCCTCTCTGAAATACCTAGATGACAGTATCCGATGTACATTTACTGAGTCGTTTTACAGATGCTAAAATCACCTACAAATGGAAGAAGTTAACTGCTTTAGGGCTATGAGCACATAGCCCTGAGACCCACTAGAGTCTGAGGATTGTTGCTATTAACAATAGCAACCCTTGACACCACCTGTTATCTCACGATCAACCAATCAGAGAATTGTGCTTGAGCTGATTACATACCCTGCAATCCTCTCCATCATCTGGCCTTTAAAAATGACTCTCTGAAGCCGATCAGGGAGTTTGGTTTTTTGAGCATGAGCTGTCTGGCCACCTGCAATAAAAAGCACTTTCCTTCACAACAACCCAGCGTCGATAGATAGACTTCATTGCATTTTGGTGAGTGGACACAAGTTTGATCTGGTAACAACTTGACGTCCATTAACCCTGAATGCTGAGTCAGTATCTTTAGGTCACAGGAATTAGTGTCAGTTCAGAGTCAGTGCTCAATAATTTCCATCCCCCCAACTGGCCATTTTTCCATCCTTAGTGTACAGTTACCATGATAAATGGCTGTGGGGATTTGGGGAATGCCAGGAAAAAGAATTACAGTATAAATTGTTGGCAGCATATCAGGGTCCTTCCTCCAGCTGAGTGTTGGCTTCTCCTGGAAGCACAGTGTCCCCAGGCTACCTTCATCCCTGGTGTCTTCGTGCTTGTATTGATATTTCTATATGCTCTACCCCAACCAAGCACCTTTTTCAAGGTGGGAGACAGTGGTAAAATGCAATTATGTAAGTCTGATCGCTTCACCTACATACATCATCATTTCTTCATCTCCAAATCTTCCACACTAGTTGATGAAGGCTTTTTGCTTTCTCTTACTCTAGCATATCCTTTTCTAAGTGGCATCTAATCCTTCTCCTCTGTCTAATCTATAAAGGTTGATGAAAGAGAATGTGGATGGACTTACATATCAGGAAAGATGTAACAGTATTATTCCCATTACAATTTTACTAAAGCTTTCACTGCACTTTTGATTCAAACTAGAATACATACTCAGAAGGAAAGATTCCTTATTTTGTCCTAGTATCCTTATACCTACTATAATTTTGGCACATGATAGGCACTAATTAAATTTTGTTGAAACACAGAGCATGAATGCTTGAGCACAAATGTAAACTAGTATTATCATCAGCAAAAAGCTCAATTGTAAAATTAAGATGATTATCCTGGGTTTGTTGTGACTGTGGGCCACTGCATTGAAAAGTTTTTTCTAGGAAATTAATCAAATCAAGAATCTTTCACCATAGCCCAAGGAAGAGTGTCTTGATACACTTGAAACCAATTATGTGAAAAAAGAGTTACCAGAGTTATTAAAACAAAGGTAGCCCTGGCCCCCCCAGCTTTCGGAGGACAGAACTCAAAGAAGCACTAATAGATTTAATGATTCTATGTTTGAAGTCTGAAGTTCTATGAATGATTCACTCTTAGGCATATTTAAATGTATTAATTCATTGCTTCTGGCAATTTATTTTTGGAAGCCTCTTCCTTATGATCCAGTTGGGGAGTCTGGTACACAAGTATACAGCAGGGTGAGAGTTCTAGGATCAAAGGAAAATGACTTCCTCTTCTGTGTCTATTTCCCACTTATCCTACACAACTTCTGTGGGTGGTTCAATTCCTACTAAGGAAAGCAACTCCAAAGTTGTTCCTTTCAGGAAAGAGAGAAGCAGTATGGGAGGAACGTGTAGGGAATATGGCGGAGCCAGGACTTGCCTCGTATAGTTATAAAAAGTCTACAATTGAGAAAATTACATCCTTTCTTCATTTGAATTTCATCTAAGGCAGAGGAATGAGACACTAGAAGGAAAGAGATCGAGGTTCCCCTGAAAAAGGGAAAATAAAGTTCTATTGCAATTTCTCTACATTGTGTCTCAGATTTTTGTGTACTCTGTTTCAGGGTGTTCAATCCAAAGCTGTCATGACAGCTGGGAATATGCCTATCTTGAAAGTGAAAGTGTTAGTTGCTCAGTCATGTCTGACTTTTTGCGATCCCATGGACTGTAGTCTGCTAGGATCCTCTATCCATGGAATTCTCCAGGCAAGCATACTGGAGTGGGTCACCATTCCCTTCCCCAGAGGATCTTACCAACCCAGGGATCAAACCTGGGTCTCCCGCATTTCAGACAGATTCTTAACTGTCTGAGCCACTGAGGAAGCCCTATCTCTTACTCATCATTAATCCCCAGAATCTTGTTCATATAAACCAAATTTTAACATATTTATTTGATTTGAAGTTTTAAATAAAACATATGTACATGCATTTTAAAAGGCAAGCAGTACAGAAAAGTATAAAATACAAGGTATTTTCCTCACTTTCTTAACCTTTCATTCCCATCCCCCAGTCCCCCAAACCCGCAAATGATTTCTGGTTTTACTTCTAGTGATTGCTCTTTTATTGATTGATTTATCAACTGCATGTAGTATCTTCAGCTCTGCATTATAAATGATGAGGAATTTGTTTAACTTATACAATCCCCCAACTCTCCCCATCAGGTCTCAGTTTTTATAGTTATGTTACTATTTTTGAACAACAAATGCTAGTTGTAGGGTGAATGCAATTCATTATCCTTCTTCATTTCTTTACCCGAACAATGGTACCCTCATTTCTAAATTACTGGAAGCCAACCTTCTGCCAAACAGTGAAAGAGCTTCCCACGCTGGGACGTTTGGCTGTTTGTTGCTAAGTGCTCTCTATCATGCTAACGGATTACCCTACTCAGAATCTGAGTTTTAACAGGTCCCAAAGACTGGGCTTCCCTGGGAGCTCAGAAGTTAAAGAATCTGCCTGCAGTGCAGGAGACCTGGGTGAGATCCCTTTGTTGGGAAGATACCCTGGAGAAGGGAATGGCTACCCTCTCCAGTATTCTTGCCTGGAGATCCATGGATGGGGGAGCCTGGTGGGCTGCAATCCGTGGGGTGCAAACAGCTGGGCACAACTAAGTGATAACACTTTCACACTTTCCTTTCTAAGTCATTAGCTGAAGGTAGAAGTCCTGCCACTAGAGCTTTAAAATGAGTAGGCTTGCTCTTTAAATCCTCCAGGATGTCTTGTAGCTTCTTAGCCGGCTGCTGATTTGAACTGGGCAAAACTAAGACAGTGGAACGTATGCTTAGGGACTATGGATCATCAACTGTTTTTATTATGTCTGTATTCTGAGGCTTTCTCTTTGGCTATTGTCTGATGTATCAAAACAAAACATCTCCAGGAAAAAAAAAAATATCAAAGGACCTAAAATTAATGTGTTATTTCAGATTTCTTCTAGGCCAGTAAAAGAATGTCCTTCTTTGACTAACGTCTGATAATACAAGCCTCGCAGGCCAGCCCCTTTAACGTGCTGACTTAGGGTTCATGCCCGTTTTCCTCTCTCCTCTTTTCATCTTTGTCTCTCTGATGCAATCAGCATGCTGGCCTTCAGCTCACCTCAGTTTTGTTTTATTTTTTAAGGCAGAAAAACCTTTTGATTTTTCAATTGAATTTAAAATTAAACTCTTCTCCCCTTTTACAGCAAATTCCCTGAATCTTAGACATTGAAAGGTTTTTTTTTTTTATTTAAATCTTGCCTTCCAGTGAGTGGGTCACAGAGAGGCAAATTCTTAGTGATTCACTTTGTAGCACTATTTGATTCTTAGCTGTGAAGTCCTGGGAAAAGCATTCAACTCGGAATGGAAAAGCCTTGCTAGAATCCTTGATGTGCTGCTTATCTGCTGTGTGACTATGAGTGTATACGTTAGTTGCTCAGTTGTGTTGGACTCTTTGCAACCCCAGGGACTGTCATCCCACCAGGCTCCTCCGTCCATGGGATTTCCCAGGCAAGAATACTGGAGTAGGTTGCCATTCCCTTTTCCAGGGGATCTTCCTGACCCGGGGATTGAACCCGTGTCTCCTGAATTGCAGGTGGGTTGTTTACCAATTGAGCCATCAGGCAAGCCCTGGTGACTATGAGTAGGTTACCTCAAATCTCTGTCCCACACAGAGTCTTCTTGACAGAAAAATGAAGATATTATCAGAGGACTTAGCTCACAGAGCTGTGTTGCTGGTGCATGATGGGAGCTCAATGAATTTGACTCATCTCAAGCTAACTATGTCGAAAATCAAATTTCTGATCTTCCATAACCCTGCTCCTTTTTCAGTTTTTCCCATCTCATTTGATAGCAACCCCAATCTTTTGGTTCCTCATGTCATGTTTGACACTATCTCTCACTTCAGATTCATTACGTTAGCAAATCCTCTTGATTCTGCTTTAAAAATATATTCTCAACCTGCTGCCTTGCACTACATCTCCAACTACCACCACTGTTCAAACCACCATCATCTCTCACCGGATTACTACAACAGCCATCTAGTGGGTCTCCCTATTTTCATCCCTGTCTCTCTAGGCTCTATTCTCAGCACTTCTGCCAGAGCAGTCCTTTAAAAAGTGAATCCAATCCTAGCACTCAGCTGTCCTTTCTTGTTACCGATGATTTCCAACTGGCTCACATTGGAATTGGGCTACCAGTTCTTTTCATTTTGGTAGATGGCCCCTTCCCCTGATCACCTTCTTCTGAAATTCCCCTGAAATTCACCAGGGGATACCAGACATCCATGTTGATGGTTTAGTATTTGTGCTGTCTTTGCTGTTAAATATTTTGAATAACACCGATGTTTGTCATCTCATTCAAAACAAGAGCCAAGTCCCCATGTTTGTCAGATTCTTTCCTACGTTTTTGTCTATATCTCCTACATCCTACCCTTACTTATTTCATAAAAGCCATGAGTGCCTCTTGGAATTTCCTCAGTCAAAGGAAGTATGTGTCTGCCTCAGGGCCTTTGCACTTATTCTTTCCTCTGCTAGCAATGCCCCTGCATCAGATACCCATCTGATTTATCTCTGGCAGCTATCTGCTCAGAAGCTACCTTCTCAATAAAACACTTCCTGACTGCCCAAGGTAAATAGAAACCCTTTCCCCTTCTTCACTGGTATACTCTCATCACTCTAATCATAATTTTTCTCCATAGTATTTATCTTGATCTGACATGCTATATGTATGGGCTTCACAGGTGGCTCAGTGGGTAAAGAATTCTCCTCCAATGCAGGAGACACAGGAGACATGGGTTCAGTCCCTGGGTTGGGAAGATCCCCTTGAGGAGGGCACAGCAACCCATTCCAGTATTATTTCCTGGAGAATCCCATGGACAGAGGAGACTGGTGGGCTACAGCCTATTGGGTTGCAAAGAGTCAGACATGATTGAGCATGCACACACACGACATGCTAAATGAATATACTATTTCACCTGCATATTCATCTATTTTCTCCCTTCTCCCCACCGACTAGAATCCAAGTTCCATCAGGGTAAGACTTTTGTCTGCCTTGCTTACTGCTTTATATCCAGTCCCTAGAAGAGTGTCTGACACACAGCAGGCCCTCAGCAAATATTTGATGAATGAATGAACTACTCAGAGCCCAGTTTTCTCACTTGTATGATAAGGGAAATAATATATCCCAGATAAATTGTGCAGATTGAATAAGTAATGAGAAAATAACTTGTAGCCTATAAGGTCCTAAATGAAGGCCAGCTGCCATCAGTCTTGTTGACAGTTGTGGATCACAGGCACCATTGTTCAACACTGCTCTCCACAAGAGTCTCTGTGTTTGAAGGAATCACTAAATAGTGTGCCCTGGTGTCCTGCATGCCACAGCCCTGAGAGACCTTTGCCCTGAACCCTGAGTGAACCAGCGTGGTTTCTCGACGCACTAGGACAGGTGAGGGGGGTCAAGATGGTGCATGGCATGTTCTCAGCAGCTCTTTTACTACGTTTCCTGTGACACATGCAGAGGAGAGGCTGGTATCTAGTCCTTTGTCCTCTGGTGCTTGCATCAATAAACCTCCTAAAGGGAAGATACAGTGAAAGAGGAAGGAGTAGACTCCTGCTTTATCCTCCACGTCTGGAGAGGAATCCAATAGTAATCACAGGTTGAGCATATGGCCATGTCTACGTAAGTCACAGGAGTGTTTTAAAATGTAAAGTTTTGCTTCAGGAGACCTCTTGGGGAGGTGACTAAGGATCATGGGGAAGCCAGGGAAACCCAAAGCAGGGAGCTTTGGTTAGAACAACATCCAAACCTACTGAATTCTCCCATCGTAGTTTCTACCAAGTTCTATTATCCATTCTCATTTCTCAAAACACACACACACACACCATACACGTGAACAGTGAGGTGTCTGGTGTGTCTGGAGTCTAAACGGCCGAACTTGCTCTCGAGGTAAGACTAGTCAAGACCCATGGAGACATGTGACCCATCCTCCTGAAAGCACAACCCTCTCTCACCCCCTTTAACTCAGTGGAGAGTTGGAGTCTATACCATTTGCTGAGAGTAAAAAGCGAAAGATAAAACATTCTTACTTAAGTTATTGGGAGCAGCCTCTCTTGTTATTAAATCCTTTTCCCCTTCTGTACCTGAGGAAATGAGGAGTTTTGGCCTCTGCCATGGATCAGTCATGAGAATGTGGCAAAACAGCGTGATCTGGAGACTGGCAGATATTCTGCTTTCCCAAGCATTTATTCCAGGGACGAGACCCCATCATTCCCCTGCACTTGCGCACACTTGTGATGGGATTCTTTCGCCAGTTATAAGATAAATGTTTGATTCGGCAAGAGTGGAAGTCTTTAGGTTTGCACAATGATAAATAGCTTTAGGTTAGTGGAAAATAATTTTGGAAAGCAGATCTTAGTTTCCATGTCATGAAAATATTTCTCTCTAGTATTTTGTCCTGACAGCTCCAACAAATATAATATGAGAATACTACCTGTGGCTTTTTTTTTTCTCTTTTGGTTTCTAATGCTGAATTTATAATCTTCTCTAACTTTGTGTGACCACACATATTTAAAATTCCTGTATCAATTTGATTCACAGCCACATTTCCTTGTGTGTAGAAAAGGAAGTTACAGACCTCAAATGGCTTTTACATTGTCTGGGGTGATAGGTGCCCTGTACGTATGGGATATCAGATGTTGTTTCAAGGCTGCTCTTGACATTGCTGCTGTTAATGTCTCTTTCATTTGAGAATATTTCCATTCTGTATCAAAAATCTATCTCAGGGGTGAGGGGAAGTGGTGGAAATGGGCACCACGTGGAGGCCAGCAAGTTTCCCACTGGGTTATGATCACCAAATTCTTCCAAGGGGGATGCCTGGGGGTGGGGGAGACTCAGAGCGGGGAGGGAGGTGGAAAAACAAATTTTGGCAGACTCAAGTTTAGAAGAAAAACAATCCTTTCACCGAATTTAGCCTCTGCTCTCTGTCATAGAAAATTATAATAAGTACAAGAGAATTGCATTCAATTTGGGTCAAGTATTATTGTTGGAATATGCATCAGTCAGAATTGGCCTCATTAGGAGGGCACTTTCTGAACAGCTATGCAGTGGTTCTCAAAGCATGCAGACTCCTGAGAGGGTGCGATGCGGAGTTTAACAAGCTGATTTCCCGTCTCGTATCATTTACATTTCAATCTAGGACTCAAACCAGGGCTTATACAGAACTTTCAATGGCAAGACATGGAGCGAAATATCTTTATATATAAACATGCAGTAACATTATCAGAATTGCCATCGCCTGTTAACTATAAACATAGACCCACCTATTGACACTATTGGCTTGGGCTCTGAGCCTCTTTTTTCCCCCTTCTAATAAGCTGACATTTTCCACTGAACCTACAGATACGTTGAATTTACATACCAGTCTACACTGAGGCACATGTTTTTATTTTGCTTCCCTATTTATAATCTTTATTTTGAAAACAACAATTGTGGTTTGGATTTACCATGGGGCTGGATTTTACACATGTATAGTCTCATAATATTTTCTTTTTCCTGGAGGCTCTTAAATCATTTTTAGCTATATTATAAGATTTATCATCATCCCATCAGGACATAGTAGATACAGTGTATATTTCCAAACACATGTAATAGATGAAGAAAATGAGGTAGAAGATTAAGTAGCTAGTCCAAACCGAAGTAAAATTTTAGGGGGTATTTGATTAAGTTAAAACTGGGCTAAGAGAGGCAGAGGGGAAAATCTTGCCTACTTTCTATCCAGTGCAGAAAGTCTGAACAAATCGAAACTTGAACATATTCTATATCTTGATACTAATGTTAAATCAGAAATTCTGTAACCCAGAGCAGAGAAGCCAAAAGCTCAGAAAATCTCAAATCTGTTTACCTGGGAGAGGTGCTCTGGAGGGGTGTGGGAACTCTCACGAATAAGCAAAGGCCATTCCAGTAGGTTTGGGCTTCCCCCTAAAACATCGTTGCTGCTCTTTTCTTTTTCCAGGGAAACAATCAAATGCTCATTCTGGCTGTTGCCCTAGTTGTTTATGTCTTCAAATCAGGGCTCTATTAATGACCTAGAGAGGCAGGAAAGGGTAGGAGGTTCAAGAGAGAGGGGGACATAGGTATACCCGTGGCTAATTCATGTTGATGTATGGTAGAAATCAAACCAATGGTGTAAAACAAACCAATAGTGTAAGTCAATCAATTAACAATAAATAAATATAATCATAATAATTTTTAAAAATGGTGCTGATTCTATTCCAACCCTAGCACCGAGAAACTTTCTTCGATGATTACTTATAGGAAAAAGATTGATCTATTTGAAATCACTCAAATTTTTGTTCAGGTTTGAGGATTGTATGGCAGCCTCCTGAAAACTTTTTGGGTCTCTCTGAGGTAGCAGAATTTTCACTTGTGGCCCAAGCCAGAAAGTATCCAGGTGTACATAAGTCTACTAAAATTAAAATCTATGATTTCTTTTTTTTTTATTCATCTCTCACATGTTCAGGTTCAATTTTATTTGGCAACTAGGTTTCAGGCAGGTTCTTATTTCTTTTGAACCAGGTCATCCAGCCCCTGTTTTTTCATCAAAGAATTTCGGTTAGCTTTGATTTTTGATTCTCAGACACCCAACTCTCTGAACCACCCATCCTGCCCCAGTGCCTTGTTCCTTTCTTCCATATAAGGCCTTGAAGTGTACTCACCTTACTCAGTGAAAAGCCCCTGGGGATGGGGAGCTGCCAGCCATTAGAAATGTGATCTAGAGTCGCTCCGCTCGTGGCTGGTCACATCCAGTCTAGACGATATCAGGTATAAAGTGAGAAAAAATATTATCTCACAGCGCTTATCAGGCCATCTTCTTATAAGTCCTTTTCTTGTTTAGCTTTTTAGTTCATTTCTTGGTTTTTCTGGAAAAAATGCTGCAGTTATGTTGCTCACGCAGCCAAAAATCTGCACTTAATTGGGCACATAAAAAAAAAGCAGACAGGAAGTCTATTTCCTCACAGAGAGATATTGTGGTTTATGGATTCTGCTTTCATACTGCTAAGCCAGTGCATTATTTTATTTTTTAATACACTTCTGCTAAGATGTCCCTGGCAACTTAGAAGCTGTTTAAGAGCCCGAGAGAATCAGTTATCAGCCCAGGTAGAGGTCCTTGGTTACAAAATATTAGTTTAGTCTGGATTTGATTCCGAATCAACCTGATGTTCTTGAAGTTTTCTGGATGCTAGGGAAATAGAGATTTAATGTTTGGGTATGAAATATAACTGAAAGTATAACTGAAAAAGTTATGCATGTTTGAGCCAGAGACGGCTGCATCGCCCAAGGAGGGCTGTGTTGACTCTCTATGAGTTCTGGGAAAACATTTAAGTTGCCTGTATAACTTCCCCCGCACACACCCTCAATTCACTCCCCTCTGAGCGGGAGCTGGAGAGTTTCCTGAGAGCTATTGAGTTACAAAGGGGAAGGAAGCCTTTATCGAAAGATTGAAGATGCTTACTTTTCCAGAGGTCTTTTCATCTCTTTAGCTTTATCCTCTACACTCTTCCTCTTTTCATGTACACCTCCCATATAAAATTAACTTCCCAAGAATATGAACTTGAGAGTCTTAAGAGTCCAGCTTCCCATTTAGAGATGAGGAAAGGGAGACAAAAATTAGTTCTCATGTTTTCTTTTCCCCCAGTGACATGGGTCTCCAGTAGCATCAACAGTACTGACTGCAGCATTGATGTGTGAGTGGAAAAACAAAAATGAAACTACTGTTCTCTTGTCACTTGGTTCGTAAGATTGGGTACATTTGGTTCTAGGCCTTTTCTATTTGCTAGTCTTGGGCACAATGCCTCATAATTTGGAAAAATTATATAAGCCCCAAATTTTTCCTAGGGCATGTGAGAAACTGCCATTTGTTTTTAGCAACCTAACGTCATAAAGTTAGGGTGGGCCTAATCCCACTGAAAAGTTAAATGAGAGCTTTGTGTAATTGCTTTGCCTTTTAATTCAAACTAAGCCTCAGGTAATCAAGTCTTTCCCTAAAACCCTGGGCTTTATGGAAACTAAAATCCATCCGGTTTGTACAGGTATCTCTAGCCTCAAATTGGAATTTTCTAAGGCTCCTGGTCAGCTCAATTCATGAAGGAGAGTTATGTCATGCAAGTGTTTTTGCGCAGCCCTTTGTCTGGGACTAATTTTGACTCTTTGTCTGCCAGAGAGGATAAAACTGAGGATCTTTCTCCTGTGCCCTGGGCAATCCAGATACTGGGTTGGAAACTTGATCAAGGGATCAAAGAGAGCTTAGACTCAGTCTCAGTTTCTCAAACTTGTCTCTGCCTCTTTGGCTCAGTCTTCAAAGGACTAAACCAAACAGGAAACAAACTGTTGTGGCTGGTCGTGTCTGGCTGTATTTTGACAAGGGGTACAGATCCTTGGGGTGTTCTATAGGGGGATCGTGGGTGGGGCTGAATATCTCCACCTGCTGATTTGGGGATTTGAGGGTGGGGGCAATAGCCCCTCTATTATTTCTACAGGAATGACTTTTCTAGCTTTTCTTGGTATTGGCTTGGTACCAACAAGCTCACACAGAAAGGGAAAAATAGTGATGAATATTATCATTTATTAGCAAGTTTGTACTACACATCCAGGCTGGTTTCAGTGTCTTCATCTATATTATCTTATTTTCCAAATCACTGAATAATGTAGGATTTATTATCCTTATTTTGTAGGTGAAGGAGAAAATATCAAATTCTTTCCATCACCCTCAGGATAAAGTCCAAACCTCTTAACAGGAAGAGGCATGAAAGTGTAGCTGTTAAGGGTATGAAGTATATAGCTAAGCTGTCTGGCTTGAATCCCGGATCTGCCACTTACTAGCTGTAAAAATTTAGGCAAGTTCCTTAAGTTTTGCCTCAGTTTCTGCATCTTTAAAATGCAGACATAACTTTATATGGTTGTTAGAGTGTTAAACATTTAGTAAATTTAGTGTGCTTAAAGAAATATCTGGCACATAGTTCTAAATATTGGTTAATACTACTCTTGGGCTTCCTAGGTGGCTCAGTGGTAGAGAATCCACCTGCCAATTCAGGAGATGCGAGAAATGGGGTGGGGGTTTGATCCCTGGGTCAAGAAGATCCCCTGGAGAAGAAAATGGCAACCCATTCCAATATTCTTGCCTAGGAAATCCCACAACAGCAATATTGCATGCGTGCTTAGTTGCTCAGTCATGTCTGACTCTTTGTGACACCATACACTGTAGCCCGCCAGGCTCCTCTGTCCACGGAATTCTCCAGGCAAGAGTACTGGAGAGGGTTGCCATTTCCTTTTCCAATTATTGCTGTTATTAGCATTACTATTATTATTATTAGCAATAAAATGTTGAATAAGATATTCATTATCTCAGATTTCAGCTAAAACCTCTATGCTGGGAGTACTAGATGATAAATATCCTCACATTTTAAAGAAGAACAGTAGATACCATTCCGTAAGACTTACTGAAATGTAGCTGAGTGATCCTGACTCCAGCACCCATTACCCCTTATACAGAGAAAAGACTAGAAACTCAAGAATCCTTTGAAGTAGAGAATTCACAGTTCTCAGTCTAGAGGGTAGTGCTGTGGCATTTCTCCAAGACAAATAAGAAACTCTGAACACTGTGAGATATCTGAAAGGAGAGACTGGGACCTCATCCTCACCTGGAAGCTTTCTATGTTGGGGCATCTGTGAACTGCTTTAGTGTTGCCCCCAGAACAGAGTGCGGAGAGAGAATTCTGGGAAGTCTGACAGCCTGGTGAACAGAGAGGTTCATGCTTGCTTCTTCCCTGCTGGACTCTTAAGGAGCAGCCCTTTTTGGTTGGGTAAAAGAAGAAGACTAGAAGGGCTCAGCTTGCATTCCTCCTGTTTCATTTGGTGAGGACCTATGGGCTTCCTGTGGGTCAGCTGGATGCTTTGAAAGTCAGGTGGGCTTTGGACCATCTGAAGATGCCTTGTCCTAGAAGGAAGACTGTTGACAGTGGGAGACGAGGTCTATGGCCAAGGGCAAGGAACAGGGAGAGGGTGACAGGAGGCAGGCTGGAAGGCTCATTAGTTGTGTGAACACTGCTTCGTGGTGTCTCCTGAAGAACTTACATCTCCCTGGTGGCTCAGTGGTAAAGAATGCCTGCAATGCCAGAGGTGCGGATTCAACCCCAGGGCCAGAAAGATCCTCTGGAGAAGGAAATGACAACCTACTCCAGTATTCTTTCTGAGAAAATCTCATGGACAGAGGAGCCTGGTGGGCTAAACAGTTGGACATGACTGAGCAACTCAACAAGAACCAACAGCAACACCCCATGACAGAGCCAGCATCTGAAGGACCATGACAGGCAGCCAGTCCACACTGGTGCTCATGCTGAAGGAACTGCAACAGCAGGACCAGTTAGGTTAAAAATACACTTTTCTCTGTATTCTTCTCACTTCTTTTCCTCTTTTCTGACCTTGGGAGGGGAATAGACAAGGAGAGAAAGAAAAGATCATCATACTTTATTCAATGCAGAACCCCAAGCCACACTTGGGTTGCTTTGAGATTGACACTTTAATTTAGATTTAGTAAGTCTTTTTCTTAAGAGTGAGCCTTAATTAATGAAATTAGACCTTTCTTTCAGATATAATTCATCTAGATGCCAAGGACTTTGCTTGAAATATCAAAGAGCAAGGAAAAGGTATTCTACACAATGTGTTTGAGTTCTTCAAGTGAATAATTAAATATTTTTAGTAACTTGCTCAAGACTACAGAGCTTAAATGGCAGAGTTTGAATGTGAACCCATGTTTGATTACCCGTGCCATGGTATTTTTACCACATGGAATTTCCCTTAAAATTTTATGATGAAATTAGCCAGAAGAATTCTTCTAAAATGTGCTGTAACTCTTGTAGAAGGCTTGCTAAATTTGCATAACATAGTCAAATACCATATAGGAATAAATAGGACTGAATAGAAAGTATTTTGGCAGCCCCTTAACATTTGAGGCATGGTACCTTAGGGAGGAATATCTACCCATAGAGAGAGAGAGTTTTAAAGACACTAGAATGAATATATGTATATTAGACTTATATATGTACATATTTATGTGTATGCATGTGAAGTTGCTTCAGTCATGTCTGACTTTGTGACCCTATAGAGTGTAGTCCGCCAGGCTCCCTGGTCAATGGATTCTCCAGGCAAGAATACCGGAGTTACCCTGCCCTCCTCCAGGGAATCTTCCCCACCCAGGGATCAAAACTGAATCTCCTGCATTGGCAGGCGGGTTCTTTACCACCAGCACCATCTGGTATATATATATATATATATATATATATATATATATAAAACCCAGCATCAGGGTTTTTTTCCCAATGAGTTAGCTCTTTGCATCAGGTGGCCAAAATATTGGAGCTTCAGCATCAGTCCTTCCAAGGAGTATCCAGGATTGATTTCCTTTAGGATTGATTGATTTGATCTCTTTGAAATCCAAGGGACTTTCAAGAGTCTTCCCTGATGCTGGGAAAGATTGAAGGCAAAAGTAGAAGGGGGAGGCAGAGGATGATATGGTTAAGTAGTAATATCAACTCATTGGACTTGAGTTTGAGCAAGCTTCTAGTGATGGTGAAGGACAGGGAAGCCTGGAGTGCTATAGTCCATGAAGTCCCAAACAGTTCGACACAACTGAGTGACTCAACAACAAATATATATATATATATATATATTTAGAAGCTTCTCTGGTGGCGCAGGTGGTAAAGCATCTGCCTGCAACGCGAGAGACCCAGGTTTGATCCCTGCATTGGGAAGATCCCCTGGAGAAGGCAATGGCAACCCGTTTCAGTATTCTTGCCTGGAAAATCCCATGGACGGAGGAGCCTGCTAGGCTATAGTCCATGGGGTCACAGAGTCGGACACAACTGAGTGACTTCACTATCACGATCAATCACATATCATATATATGCCTAAATGTAAGAAACTAGATCTAAAGAGGTGAAATTAATTCTTGGTTTCAAGAGAATAAGAAGTAAATTCTTTCCTTTATTCCATGTATAGAGCAGGAAATTACTTTTTGCAGCTTAGGGTGCTGTGCCGAGTCAGAGGATGTGTGTTTTTGGACAAAAAGTCACACACACACATACACACACACACACAAACCTTTCTAAAGTTCTGGGTGTGACCTCTGCCCTCTCAGGTGGTTTCAAGGACCACCTTGAGAGACTGCATCCTTTGTCAGAGACTTAGTCAAAGGAAATAGACTCTGTTGAAGAGTTGGGCTAAAAGAGTGCTTGGCCAGCTCAACCTGAATGCTGACACACCCTTGTCGGCCTATAGACAGCTTGGAGGCCCTTGGCCGTACAACCAGGAACTGAGGCTGTGGCTAGGATTAAAATCTTGCACAAGAACTCCTTTGATGGACGAGTAAGCTATGATTTTTAACACTCTTGTCAACATAGGGCAGAAAAGTGGGAAAGAGCCTCCACTATAAACCAATCTCTCCTTTGGAAATCTCAGTGACACTGAGGTCCTTATAAAGACCAGAACCCTTAGTCTAAAAATCTATGTCAAGACCAGAGCCTTAGCTGTGATTACTCACACATGGAACAGAGCAGAAACAAATGGCCTGGAAGGCATTCTTATAATTATAAAGGAAATGTATTGCCAAAGAAGCCAGAAAATCAGCCTGCTAAAACCTGTGACAAATCAACCCCATTCCTAGATCTATAAATCGACACCAGCAAGAAGCAGAGTGTGGACATTGTGGTGGCCCTGAAAAAGTGTCCTCACTGGCATATGCTTCAGATGTGGCAATGGGAGATGATGAACAAAAGAAATCCTCCCAGAAAGCCAGAGCAGCCAGATGGGCTGACCGGGAACTTACACATCAGTGGGGTCAGAGTTTCTACAGTTCCTTCTCAGGGAGGCTCAGTATTTCTGATAGATTGATGACAGCTGTGTGTTTCCCATTCTCCCATTCCCAGTGGGAGTTTTAATTTCAGTTGTTCAGCCCCCTACTCCTTTGTTTTATTTTGGGAGCTCGTGGGCAGATTACTTGTTAGTTTATTTGTGTGGTAGTGCTTGAGCCACTAAGTCCTGTCCAACTCTGCGACCCCATGGACTGCAACACATCAGACTCCTCTGTATTCTCCGCTGTCTGCCAGAGTTTTTTCAAATTCATGTTCATTGAGTCCGTTAATTTATAGGCCACCTTGTTACAAAGAGCCATCTTGGGATCTGATGTAAAGGACTGATTCAGCCAGAGAAGCTTCCATCTTGATCTAGATGCAGGAACTGAATGAGGTGTTAGGACTGGATTCCTTGGGAAGGGAATAGAGTATTCTCTGTGAAGAATGAATAATATGTGTGTGTGTGCTAAGTCACTTCAGTTGAGTCTAACTCTTTGCGACCTCCATGGACTATATCCCTCCAGACTCCTCTGTCCATGCGGCTCCCCAGGCAAGAATACTAGAGTGGGTTGCCATTTCTTTCTCCAAGGGATCTTCAGGCCCTCTGAACCAGGGTTTGAACCTGCATCTCCTACGGCTCCTGCACTGAAGGCATGTTTTTTACAGCCGAGCCACCAGGAAAGCCCTGAATAATACAAACACAGCCAAAGAAAAGAAATGTGGCCAAGACTATTCACTGTACCTCCAGACCTACCTGCTACTTCTCCTTGATTTTGCTGCTGCTGCTGCTAAGTCACTTCAGTTGTGTCCGACTCCGCGTGACCCCATAGACGTCAGCTCACCACGCTCTCCTGCCCCTGGGATTCTCCAGGCAAGAAAACTGGAGTGGGTTGCCATTTCCTTCTCCAATGCATGAAAGCGAAAAAGTGAAAGTGAAGTCACTCAGTCGTGTCCAACTCTTAGCGACCCCATGGACTGCAGCCCACCAGGCTCCTCCATCCATGGTATTTTCCAGGCAAGAGTACTGGAGTGGGGTGCCATTGCCTTCTCCGCTCCTTGATTTTAGGTAGACACAAGAACCCTCAGAATAAAAATATTTGCCAGGCTCTCTTGTAAATGGGGATGGCTGTGTGAAGTTCCACCTAATGGGCTGTGCACAGAACGGAAGACTATAACTTCTTATCCATTACTCCCTTAATGAAGGGGATAAGTTTTACCTCCTTTCTCCAGCCCATTGCTTGGAACATGGTTGTGATGAGAACTATCCAGGATTTCTCAGACAGGGGATACCCCAGACTTCCCTGGTGGTCCATTGGTTAAGAATCTGCCTGTCAATGCAGGGAACATGGGTTCGATCCCTGGTCCAGGAAGATCCCAGATGCTGCCGAGTAACTAAGCCTATGCACCTACACTCTAGAACCTGAGTATACTCCTGCTCACCACAGCCAGAGAAAGCTCACAGGCAACCATGAAGATCCAGTGCAGCCAAAAATAAATGAATAAAATAATTGTTTAAAAAGGCAGAGGGTGCCGCTATAAGTGGAGGTATAAGACAGAAGGACCTGAGTGCCCATCTTTTGACAATTACATACATAAGAAGGAATTTTATATCATCTTTAGGCATAAGCTATTTGGGGCCTTTGTAACATTCAGCCAATTCTTTATCCTTTTCTTCATTTTGTCTTTCATACAATCTTTAATATATACTGTCAAGGAGTTTATGATCCAGACTTTTCTTTCAGTGTCTGAACACTGAGATCAGCTTAATGTAGCTCTAAAATGTAAAGATCAAGACATAGGCTGTCTCATTCTATACTGCACTCCTGGTACTCAGTAGACATTCAGTCTTTGTTTCTTTGCTCCATGCTAGTAACTGGTCATTTAATTAACTAATTCAGAAATGTTGATTTAATACCCAGTATGTGTAAGATTCTGTGCTTCGAAATAGATATAATAAGCATTTTTTGAACACTTACTGGATACTAGGCACCAGCGTAAGTGTGTTTACCTGCATAGTAGTTATGCATTTGAAAATGAAAGTGGAAGTTGCTCAGTTGTGTCCGACTCTCTGCTACGTTAGGGACTGTAGCTCATCAGGCTCCTCTGTCCATGGGATTCTCCAGGCAAGAACACCAGGGTGGGTAGCCATTCCCTTCTCCAAGGTGTCTTTCTGACCCAGGGATTGAACCCAGGTCTCTTGCATTGCAGGTAGATTGTTTTCTGTCTGAGCCACGAGGACCTGCTGACATTTATGCATTTTATCCTCACCATAAACCTTTGAAGCAGATTCTGGTGTCATCTCCATTGTACATATGAAGAAACTAAGGCACTGAGAAGTTGTGACTTTCCCAAGGTTACACAGATGTTAATAATAAAAATGAGTATCTGGGACTAGAACCCTGGCAACCTGCCCTAGGGTCTCCCCTCCTAAGCACAGCCCTCTACTCTCTTTCCAAAGGTTACTCGGCATCCATCTTACCATTAAGCAGTTAATTGAACCTCAAAAGATCATGGTTTCTCCAGTGAATGTTCTGGAAAATGAAAGTTCATATCTGAAAATCACAAAGCCTATTTTAGACAAAATGTACTACGTGTTTGTTTAAAGTGGCTATTATGTTGTCAGATAGTAATAGAACTCCCCAAAAGACTAATTTTAAGGCAATGGAATTAACTTTCTAATACACAAACTTACATTATAATTTTATGAGCCAGACAATTTCATTTCCTGGTTAGTAAAAAAGGAAATTTTAGAGTCTTTACTAATTGTTTAATGATACTTTTGGCAAAAATAAAATAGTACTTTTTCCCTTTAATAAATACCATTTATACAAACCAAGTAAAGGAATAATTAAGTGTTGTCTGAAACTGGTTGTCCAAAATGATATAAAAAGACACATACAAAATAATTGCTCTTTTTTAATAAATTAAAAAATAATTTATTTTAAAAAGATAAATATATTCAAAATACAATTCTCACATGAACCCTAACTGCTAAATATCTAACAGCTTATAAGTTAGATGGAATAAAAAATAAGTGGTAGGCAGTGCTTATATTCAGGTTGCTTAAAACCAACTGTACAATTTTCACTATGTAAATGCTCTCACCAAGGTCAAGGTCAATTTCAAGCTACCAAGATGAGGTCATAGAACATGAAGTTGGGAAGTGATGTGTACAGACTGCCTTCCAATGCTCATCTGAGCAGCTCCAGCACACCAGTAGCTCACAATCAACCAATTACATTCGAGATACAAACACAAGTGCCTACTGTGGGTCTAGAGTTGTACTCTGTGTTTTAACAGGGACTACAAGTAGAATCTGGGCTTCCCAAGTGGCACTAGTGGTAAAGAACCCACCTGCAATGCAGGAGATACATGAGATACGGGTTCTATCCCTGGATCAGGAAGATCCCCTGGAGGAGGGCATGACAATCCACTCCAGAATTCTTGCCTGGAGAATCCCATGGAGAGAGGAGCCTGGCAGGCTACAGTCCATACGGTGACAGAGTTGGACATGACTGAAATGACTTAGCACACGTGCACAAGTAGAATATACCCAGTACTCTAAGAGTGAGAAAATGTCATGCAAGTTCAGAGAAGCATCTCCTGAACAGAGGGATGTGCAAGAAAAGAAAAGTAGTCTGGGCCTTTCAGGAATTGAGATGCACAAGATAAGCATACACAAAATATTGCAAGTGCCACTCACAGAAAGTATTAATTAGCCATGCAAATCACACATTATAAATGCTCAGTCATATACCCCGTGGCCCAAGATGAGAATGAAATGCAAGCTCCAGTCTTTTTTGTATAAGAATTCCAAGCATTTTTGGCATTAAAAATAGAAAACATAATAAAACATAAAAAGCAGTTTTCATTTTTACATTTTGTAAGTACCTGTCTTAGTCTATTTGTTCTTGCAGTGTTAGAACTTGTCCATGCTACTATGTCTTTCATCTACTTTCTCACTCTAAATGTGGCAAAACTGATTAGAAGAAGCTTCTTGATCCTGGTCTAGAGGAACAAAATCTAGAACCCTATAGCCTGGGCTTAGGACTTAGCATATGAGCCAGTCCTAGCACTTCAAGTGCCATGTACTATGTTCCATGTGAAAACTAAGGTGGAGACCACTGATAGACTCAGAAGAACAACAACTATAATTTGCAAAATGTTTTCAGGTAGCATTTCAACATTTCACTTGGTTTTATGCATAGAAGTAAATTCTACTCTTACTTTCAGTTCAGTTCAGTTCAGTCACTCAGTCATGTCCGACTCTTTGCGACCCCATGGACTGCAGCACACCAGGCCTCCCTGTCCATCACCAACTCCTGGAGTTTATTCAGACTCATGTCCATTGAGTTGGTGATGCCATCCAATCCGCTCATCCTCTGTCGTTCCCTTCTCCTGCCTTCAATCCTTCCCAGCCTCAGGGTCTTTTCCAATGAGTCAGCTCTTTGCATCAGGTGGCCAAAGTATTGGAATTTCAGCTTCAACATCAGTCTTTCCAATGAACATTCAGAGCTGATTTCCTTTAGGATGGACTGGTTGGATCTCCTTGCAACACCACAGTTCAAAAGCACCAATTCTTTAGCACTCAGGTTGCTTTGCAGAAAGCAGTGGCAACCCACTCCAGTAGTCTTGCCTGGAAAATCCCATGGATGGAGGAGCCTGGTAGGCTGCAGTCCATGGGGTTGCTAAGAGTCGGACACAACTGAGCGACTTCAGTTTCACTTTTCACTTTCATGAATTGGAGAAGGAAATGGCAACCCACTCCAGTGGTCTTGCTTAGAGAATCCCAGGGCTGGGGGAGCCTGGTGGGCTGCTGTCTATGGGGTCGCACAGAGTCGGACACTACTGAAGCAACTTAGCAGCAGCAGCAGCAGCAGCAGCAGAAGATTGCTTTATAGTCCAACTCTCACATCCGTACATGACTACTGGAAAAACCATAGCTTTGACCAGATGGACCTTTGTTGGCAAAGTAATGTCTTTGCTTTTTAATATGCTGTCTAGGTTGGTGATAACTTTTCTTCCAAGAAGTAAGCATCTTTTAATTTCATGGCTGCAGTCACCATCTGCAGTGATTTTGGAGCCCAAGAAAATAAAGTCTGACACTGTTTCCACTGTTTCTCCATCTATTTGTCATGAAGCAATGGGACTGGATGCCACAATCTTTGTTTTCTGAGTGTTGAGCTTTAAGCCAACTTTTTCACTCTCCTCTTTCACTTTCATCAAGAGACTCTTTAGTTCTTCTTCACTTTCTGCCATAAGGGTGGTGTCATCTGCATATCTGAGCAATGTAATATTGTGTGTGTGGCAAATGGGAAGGGAATAATGCATCATAGTTGTCTCCACTTATAAGGATTCTGTGGTTTCCCCAAATCTCTTCTTGCTCCATTTCTACAAGGTTTCCTTCGGGCTCTATAGGAAAGGATTATGCAAAGACAAAAACTACCTGTCTTGTCTTAAAACAAGACTCAGAACCTCTGCCAATGGATTTTCAAGTAGTCTTGTGTGAGAACAACTCATGGGCTTCATAATCATATCTTTTGAAATAATCTCCACATTTTAATGAAAGAGAGTGTTCAGTTCTGCTGGTCAGTAGTCCATCTGATGCACTGGAAATGCAATAGAACTTGAAGTTGACAGACTCACAGAGGAAGAGTGAAGATCTAGGAAAAAGACTGGGAGATGCCTCTTCCAACCTGAGATTTTTCCTCTCAAAGTTAACCTTGGAAAGTCATGGATACAGTTTCACCTAAAGATAACCGCTGCCATCATCAAATTAGCCAACCACTGGTGACCTCTGATTCTTTTCCACTATCTTGACATCAGATCAGATCAGATCAGTCGCTCAGTCGTGTCCGACTCTTTGCGACCCCATGAACCGCAGCACGCCAGGCCTCCCTGTCCATCACCAGCACCCGGAGGTCACTCAGACTCACATCCATCGAGTCAGTGATGCCATCCAGCCATCTCATCCTCTGTCGTCCCCTTCTCCTCCTGCCCTCAATCCCTCCCAGCATCAGAGTCTTCTCCAATGAGTCAACTCTTCGCATGAGTTGGCCAAAATACTGGAGTTTCAGCTTTAGCATCATTCCTTCTAAAGAAATTCCAGGATTGATCTCCTTCAGAATGGACTGGTTGGATCTTCTTGCAGTCCAAGGGACTCTCAAGAGTCTTCTCCAACACCACAGTTCAAAAGCATCAATTCTTCGGCGCTCAGCCTTCTTCACAGTCCAGCTCTCACATCCATACATGACCACAGGAAAGACTATAGCCTTGACTAGGCGAACCTTTGTTGGTAAAGTAATGTCTCTGCTTTTGAATATGCTATTTAGGTTGGTCATAACTTTCCTTCCAAGGAGCAAGCGTCTTTTAATTTCATGGCTGCAGTCACCATCTGCAGTGATTTTGGAGCCCAGAAAAACAAAGTCTGACACTGTTTCCACTGTTTCCCCATCTATTTCCCATGCAGTGATGGGACCAGATGCCATGATCTTCGTTTTCTGAATGTTGAGCTTTAAGCCAACCTTTTCACTCTCCACTTTCACTTTCATTAAGAGGCTTTTTAGCCCCTCTTCACTTTCTGCCATAAGAGTGGTGTCATCTGCATATCTGAGGTTATTGATATTTCTCCCGGCAATCTTGATTCCAACTTCTGTTTCTTCCAGTCCAGCATTCCTCATGATGTACTCTGCATATAAGTTAAATAAACATGGTGACAATGCCAAAATCTTTGTCTTCTCAGTTCATTAGTGAGAAGATTAAACTTTTTCAAAGAGTACTTGCCTAGTAAGCTTCTGCCTACCCCAACAGAAAATCTATTAGAAAATTTAAAATTCATCAAAGCATGAGTGTAATGGTACAAATTATCAAAATGCATTTAAGGTTCCGTGTCACTTTAGTTTGGCTGGAACATCTGTTGGGACACTCAGACCTTCGCTGCTTTCCTCAATTTGAATTTGTGGGCAGTTTGGATGATAGACAACCTTATTTACCAGGTGGTGAGGGAGCCTCTGATCAAGCCAGCTGTGTATAGTTGCGGTGAGACCCTCCCTCCTGCCAAGAGCAGCTTCTACCTTTCTCTTCTCTGTATTTGACTCCCTGGTGGTTGCCTCTGTGTCCAGGATTCTCTGCACCTCTATCTTCTCAGATGTCTATGAGAGCTTCTGACTCACTGGTACAGAAGGAATTTCTGGATTTCCCCAAAAATTTCCCTCCTGTGTTTTGTCTACTCTTATGTGTGTGTGTTAGTCAGTCATGTCTAACTCTTTGTGATTCCACCAACTGTAGCCTGCCAGGCTTCCCTCTCCATGGAATTCTCCAGGCAAGAATACTGGAGTGGATTGCCATTCCCTGCTTCGGAGGATCTTCCTGACTCAGGAATTGAACCCTGCTCTCCTGCATCACAGACAGTTTCTTTACCATGTCCACTCTTATACTATACTGTAAATTGTTTCTTTGCTGTCCCCTGCCAACGGCTTTCACCTCCCCAGGTGGCATGCGCATGCTCAGTCATGTCCAATTCTTTGCAACCCCATGCACTGTGGACTGTAGCCCACCAGACCCCTCTGTCCGTGAAATTTTCCAGGCAAGAATACTGGAGTGAATTGTCATTTCTTTCTCCAGGGGAACTTTCTGACCCAGGGATCAAACCAGTGTCTCTTGTATCTCCCTGCATTGGGAGGCGGATTCTTTACCACTGCACGACCTGGGAAGCCTTAACCTCCCCTATCTCCCACCAAAAATTCCTCTTCTCCTCCTCCTCCTTCTTCTTTTTCCCTTCCTCTTCCTCTACCTCCTTTTCGTTCTCCTCCTCTCCCCTTCCTCCTCCTCCTTCTTTCTTCCTCTCTTGAAACATTTGTAATTTATTTATAGAAAGGAAACTTCAATATAAAAGATTAGGAAGCATCTGTGAGACAAATGTGCAATAGCAGGAATAGTGAGTTGCTTCTTAAACTGAAGAATAATCCTGCCCAGTGCCCTGTCTGTAGCCAGAGTCTAAATACATTCTGGAGCCACAGATGCTACATGGAGAAAATTTGTATTCTTTTTAGTTTGTCTTCCTAAGAATTATTCTACTTCAACCACTCAGGGATCCTACGAAGAAAGACAAGTACTCTACAGTTTTAGAGATGAGAAAATTGGGGCACAAAGAGACTGAGGGACTTGTCGAAGGTTAGGTAGACTTTTAATTTCAGAGCATGGTATTGCATTTAAAGAGTTCTTATCACTGACTGTGATAGAAATAGTCATTTAAAATATTTCTGTAGTTAAAAGATTAGTAACTGAAAAATTAAAATGTTGTACTCATCCTTGCAAGTAGGTACTCCACCATTAGCTAGGAACATGTGAGGATTTACTCTGGGTAAGGGAAATGATGATTTAATTTGCTAATGCTTGCTTATCTGTTTAGAAAATATTTATTTATCAATTTGGCCATACCAGGTCTTAGCTGCACTGCAGCATGCTGACTCTCAGTTGCAGCTGCAGCATGTGGGATCTAGTTCCCTGACTAGGGATCAGTTCCAGGCTCCCTGAATTGAGAGCACAGGGTCTTAACCACTGGGCCACCAGAGAAGTCCCTGCTCGCTTATCTTGAGGTGAGAAGACTGGTAAAAATGTTGGTGGAATGATAAATGTACTACACTCCTTTTTAATGGGTGTAGTTGTCAGTTTCTTATGGCCTGGTTTTCTCAGTGACTATATTTGAGTATATAGTCTGCAATGCAGGAGGACCCCAATTCAATTCCTGGGTTGGGAAGATCCCCTGCAGAAGGGATAGGCTACCCACTCCAGTATTCTTGGGCTTCCCTTGTGGCTCAGCGGGTAAAGAATCTGCCTGCAATGCGGGAGACCTGGGTTCACTCCAGTCTTCTGGCCTGGAGAATTCCATGGACTGTATAGCCCATGGGGTCACAAAGAGTCAGACACGACTGAGCAACTTTCACTTTCACATATTTGAATATAATAGGGTTTTGCTGTATCACTCTTTTCAGGTCTCAGGCCATAAAAAAGTGTTAAAGATGAAACCATGTTGCAACAGTTTTCTTTTGGCACTTACAATAATTGAATCTCTTTGGGTGGAACCCAAGAATCTAACTGTGCTCAATTAAACTTCACACCATGGTAGACTGTGTCATAACAAGATTCTGATGTTCGCACATTATTTTTCTTTGATGATAGTTAATGAGAAGCTCTTGATCCCTGGTGAGTAAATTCATTGTCAATTCACTCCCCCTTTGAAAGATTCTAAGTTTGTTTCTTGCCCCAGAGGATCATTTCTAGCCCCAAAGGTAAACTAATCTTTTCTTCCCTGACCCCTACCCCCATGGCAGTAGGAGAAATGGATTCTCACAGAATTTTCAAATCTGAGGATTAGTCATTCATTATACCTCTGTCAACACATAGCGGTGTGAGTACTATCGTTTCCATTTAGAAAGAAGGAAGGGAAAGAGAAAGCGAATAAAGAAAAACAGGTGGCAAAGTATTATCTCTCCATATTATATCTTGCGTCAGCTACTGTAGTCACTTTTCTCAGACAAGAGATCGTTGAGTGTTTGAAGTCCCAGGGTTTCTTCATTTAAATCTCTAAAATATGTCACAGAGCCATCATTTTTACTTTGAACTTTTCAAAAAAGAGCAAATTATTCATTAATCTCTAATGCCCTCTTAGTATATTGTACTCCTCCAAAATTGTCCACACTGAATCAGAATTCTCATTGATTTTTTTTCCTTTATCCCCAAACAGGGATGTGAACATGTTAAATGGCTTAGCGGTTCATCTGGCGCAACTGAAAATCTGAATGCTTATCTGAACTTTATCTGAACTATCCTGAGTTTTCTTGGGTTTGTAAAATTGGAACTGAAATCTCATGGAAACTGGCTTTCTCAAGAAAGTTTTGGTGAGCCAGAAATACTGTGAGAGCAGCCTTTCCCGTGGTGTTTTGCCAGTTTTGACTTTGGCCTCAGAGAGAACCAGGAAGTTCAGAGGTGAATGAGACTGAAAAATAATGGAATAGTAACTGATCTTTTTTTTTTTCTTGGTGCTTCAGAAAAGTTCAGTTCAAAATTGTTTTAGGAACATATCAAGTCACTCTTAACAATGATAAGCCTTGTGATAATATGTATCAGGAGAGATTTGGGATGCTATTAATATTTTAGCCCACCTGTGGTAAGAAAGAGGCAATTAGAAATTATTATTTCCTCTTTTTTGCCTTTTCATACTGTTCATGGAGTTCTTAAGGCATGAATACTGAAGTGGTTTGCCATTCCCTTCTCCAGTGAACCACATCTGGCATCAGATCCCCTCACTTCATGGCAAATAGATGGGGAAAAAGTGACAGAATTTATTTTTTTTGGGCTCCAAAATCACTGAGGATAGTGACCGCAGTCATGAAATTAAAAGACACTTGCTCCTTGGAAGAAAAGCTATGACAAACCTAGACAGCGTATTCAAAAGCAGAGACATCACTTTGCCAATGAAGGTCCATCTGGTCAGAGCTATGGTTTTTCAAGTAGTCATGTATGGAGGTGAAAACTGGACCATAAAGTAGGCTGAGCTCTGAAGAATTGATACTGTTGAATTGTGATACTGGAGAAGACTCTTGAGAGCCCTTGAACTGCAAGATCAAAGCAGTCAGTCCTGAAGGAAATCAATCCTGAATATTCACTGAAAGGACTGATGCTAAAGCTGAAGCTCCAATACTCTGGCCACCTGATACTAAGAGCCAACCCATTGGAAAATATCCTGATGCTGGGAAAGATTGAGGGCAGAAGAGAAGAGGGCAATAGAGGATGCAATGGTTGGATGTCATCACTGACTCAATGGACATGAGTTTGAGCAAACTCCAGGAGACAGTGAAAGACAGGGAAGCCCGGCATGCTGCAGTTCATGGCGGGGGTGGGGAGGGGGAGGGGTTGGAGAAAACTGAGTGACTGAACAATGACAACAATTTTCTATTGTTTTCACACTGTTTTATTACATATTTTATAGTATAATTGGTCGGTTTAATTAGCATATTTCCCCGACATTAACTATATCATGGCAGATATTTTAATAAGTTAACATTGATTTTCTTTCAATTCAGTTCAGTCATGTCTGACCCTTTGCTACCCTATGGACTGCAGCATGTCAGGCCTCCCTGTCTATCAGCAACTCCTGGACTTTACTCAAACTCATGTCCATTGAGTCGGTGATGCCATCCAACCAGCTCATCCTCTGTCATCCCCTTCTCCTCCCACCTTCAATCCTTCCAGCATCAGGGTCTTTTCAAATGAGTCAGTTCTTCTCATCAGGTGGCCAAAGTATTAGAGTTTTAGCTTCAGCATCAGCCCTTCCAATGAATATTCAGGACTGATTTCCTTTAGGATGGACTGGTTGGATCCCTTGCAGTCCAAGGGATTCTCAAGAGTCTTTTCCAACACCACAGTTCAAAAGCATCAATTCTTCAGCACTCAGCTTTCTTTATAGTCCAACTCTCACATCCATACATGACTAGTGGAAAAAACCATAGTTTTGACTAGATAGTGTTGGCAATGTCTCTGGTTTTTAATAAGCTATCTAGGTTGGTCATAACTTTTCTTCCAAGGAGTAAGGATCTTTTAATTTCATGGCTTCAGTCACCATCTACAGTGATTTTGTAGCCCCCCAAAATAAAGTCTCTCACTGTTTCCATTGATACCCCATCTTTTTACTGTGAAGTAATGGTACCAGATGCCATGATCTTTATTTTCTGAATGTTGAGTTTTAAGCCAATTTTTTCACTCTCTTCTTTCACTATCATCAAGAGGCTCTTTAGTTCTTCATTTTCTGCCATAAGGGTGGTGTCATCTGCATATCTGAGGTTATTGATATTTCTCTCAGCAATCTTGATGCCAGCTTGTGCTTGATCCAGCCCAGCATTTCCCATGATGTACGCTGCAAATAAGTTAAATAAGCAGGGTCATAATATACAGCCTTGATGTACTCTTTTCCCTATTTGGAACCAGTTTGTTGTTCTATGTCCAGTTCTATTTGTTGCTTCCTTCCCTGCATACAGATTTCTCAAGAGGCAGGTCACGTAGTCTGGTATTCCCATTTCTTTCAGAATTTTCCAGTTTGTTGTGATACACACAGTCACAGGTGATTTCTTTTACCATCACTTAATTTAAATTCTTACCATCAGGTTGATTGCATTTACATGGATTTTCATACATAGACGTTCAGAACCTATCACTAAAGTTTTTTAGTGATTTTAGTGGATAGATTTTCATAAATTGTCCTGTAAACCTCTGTTTGTAAGTCATGCATCTAGAGGATGCATGAATTATAGTTACAAAATCATTGCGAAGAAGAGGGGGATTCTTGTATATTATCAGATCAGATCAGATCAGTCGCTCAGTCGTGTCCGACTCTTTGCGACCCCATGAATCACTGCACACCAGGCCTCCCTGTCCATCACCAACTCCAGGAGTTCACTGAGACTCACATCCATTGAGTCAGTGATGCCATCCAGCCATCTCATCCTCTGTCATCCCCTTCTCTTCTTGCCCCCAATCTCTCCCAGCATCAGAGTCTTTTCCAATGAGTCAATTCTTCACATGAGGTGGCCAAAGTACTGGAGTTTCAGCTTCAGCATCATTCCTTCCAAAGAAATCCCAGGGCTGATCTCCTTCACAATGGACTGGTTGGATCTCCTTGCAGTCCAAGGGACTCTCAAGAGTCTTCTCCAACACCATAGTTCAAAAGCATCAATTCTTCGGCGCTCAGCCTTCTTCACAGTCCAACTCTCAAATCCATACATGACCACGGGAAAAACCAAAGCCTTGACTAGATGGATATTTGTTGGCAAAGTAATGTCTCTGCTTTTGAATATGCTATCTAGGTTGGTCATAACTTTCCTTTCAAGGAGCAAGAGTCTTTTCATTTCATGGCTGAAATCACCATCTGCAGTGATTTTGGAGCCCAGAATAAGAAAGTCTGACACTGTTTCCACTGTTTCCCCATCTATTTCCCATGAAGTGATGGGACCGGATGCCATGATCTTCGTTTTCTGAATGTTGAGCTTTAAGCCAACCTTTTCACTCTCCTCTTTCACTTTCATCAAGAGGCTTTTGAGTTCCTCCTCACTTTCTGCCATAAGGGTGGTGTCATCTGCATATCTGAGGTTATTGATATTTCTCCCAGCAATCTTGATTCCAGCTTGTGTTTCTTCCAGTCCAGCGTTTCTCATGATGTACTCTGCATATAAGTTAAATAAGCAGGGTGACAATATATAGCCTTGACGTACTCCTTTTCCTATTTGGAACCAGTCTGTTGTTCCATGTCCATTTCTAACTGTTGCTTCCTGACCTGCGTACAGATTTCTCAAGAGGCAGATCAGGTGGTCTGGTATTCCCATCTCTTTCAGAATTTTCCACAGTTTATTGTGATCTACACAGTCAAAGGCTTTGGCATAGTCAATAAAGCAGGAATAGATGTTTTTCTGGAAGTCCTCAAACCTTGGTTGACTCGTGACACTTTTAAATAAGGATGCCCTGGTCCAACTCTAGTCAACCCCACCAGACTGCTGACAATGGAGCCCAAGGTGCTGTGTTTTTATCAAGTTCCACTGATAATTTTCAATTTAATTTAAGTCTGCAAGGAGATCCAACCAGTCCATCCTAAAGGAAATTAGTCCTGAATAATCATTGGAAGGACTGATGCTGAAGCTGAAACTCCAATACTTTGGCCACCTGATGAGAAGAATTGACTCACTAGAAAAGACCCTGATGCTGGGAAAGATTGAAGGCAGGAGGAGAAGGGGTTGACAGAGGATGACAGTTGAATGGGCATTACCAACTCAATGGACATGAGTTTGAGCAAGCTCTGGGAGTTGGTGATGGAGAGGGAAGCCTACCTTGAGGTCGCAAAGAGTTGGACACGACTGAGCAAGTGAGCTGAACTGGCGTACCAGCATTTTGATGTATTGAAAAGCAGAGACATTACTTTGTCAACAAATATCCATCTAGTCAAGGCTATGGTTTTTCCAGTAGTCATGTATGGATGTGAGAGTTGGACTGCGAAGAAAACTGAGCACTGAAGAATTGATGCTTTTGAACTGTGGTGTTGGAGAAGACTCTTGAGAGTCCCACAGACTGCAAGGAGATCCAACCAGTCCATCCTAAAGGAGATCAGTCCTGGGTGTACTTTGGAGGGAATGATGCTAAAGCTGAAACTCCAGTACTTTAGCCACCTCATGTGAAGAGTTGACTCATTGGAAAAGACTCTGACGCTGGAAGGGATTGGGGGCAGGAGGAGAAGGGGACGACAGAGGATGAGATGGCTGGATGGCATCACTGACTTGATGGACATGGGTTTGGGTGAACTCTGGGAGTTGGTGATAGACAGGGAGGCCTGGCGTGCTGCAATTCATGGGGTTACAAAGAGTGAGACAGGACTCAGCGACTGAACTGAACTGAAAGTCATCTAGTGCACCAATGGCAAGTGGTGACTTAGGTATGATGAGCTTTTCATCAGATTGTAAAAAACAACTCACAGTGACATATTATATTTATACAAGCATTGATCACTTCATTTCATACATTATAATCTTCATTTTTTGCCAAAAACTACATAAGGACACCCCTGATATCATTCTCATTTTATGCTTGATGGGACTGAGGCTCAGAATTTCAATACTTTTCCCAATTATTAAGTGATGGAGTTGAAATTCAGATCCTGAAACGACTAGATCCTGGTCATTTGCATTGGAGCATGAATTTTTCCACTAAAACACTAATGCACTGCAGGCAGGGAGAGGAGAAACACCTGTTTCTGCTATTTAAAAAGATTAAGAAAGGATGTATTTTCTGAGAAAGACATGCCATTATAAACAACAATAACACCAAGAATTTGATAGACATTTATTTCTAAATGACTTAGTTACCAAAAGAGACAGAAAGGTAATTGAAGCAGACTTTATAGATAATGACCCTCAGATATTTGTTCCAATCTGTGAGTGCTCTGTAAATCCTTTGTGATAGACTATGGACTTGAAGTTTTTTTTCTCTTTGTAAATCTTTGTAAAATATAGCAATTAAAGTGCTAATCAGCAATTCTGAGGCTGTGTTGTCAGTCGCTGGAAAGGATCGATCTGTCTTGTTAACCACGCCGTGAATTCTATGCTCATTTTTGTACACAGGCTTGGACAACAAAGATCAGAAACCAGGCTGAGTTATTTCATTTTAAATTGCTAATATATAATTCCTGTAGTGTTCCAACAAGCCAAAGTTTATAAAAAGTTTCTGTAATTTTTCAGAAAATGTGTTGAAATGAATGCCCCCCCAAAGATTCTTACTTCATTGTTTTTGCTGGAAGTGTTTTGAAAGCCATTCACCCTCAGTGAACTGAAGGACTGGGCTTTGAATAACTGATGACCTTTGGATCAGTTGTCTGTCTTGTTATTTGTGCAGGATTGGCATCCGTCAACCTGGCCTTCATCCCAGGCATTCGCTGGGAGTACAGTCATCAAGGATAGGGCAAGAGTAGAGGGGCAGGAGGGCAGAGAGGAATGATTTCCAAGCTCAACGATAGTCAGCGGGAAGAAGTCAGTCCCAAGAGGAAAAGAGTAAGTGGAGTTTGTATGTAACTAAATGTGTGCAAGTTTTCTGGGAAACACCAAAGTGTATGTAAGCACAATGAAGTGCCCTTAGGCAGATTTAACGAGTGTGATTGGCATTCATACAAAAGATAACCTAACCTGACACTAACCCTGCCAGTAGTTCAGGGATAATATTTTCTCTAGGATGAACTGCTCTTGAACTGTGTCTGTAATTTATTTGGTGCAAATAGGCTTTCCTTCAACATCAGACATGCATGTCTTATGGCCATCATTTGTTTATTGTAAAAACATATTTATGATAGCCAATGCAAGCAAAACCCTCCTTCCCACTGGTGTTTGAATTTCCCTGGAGCCTTCTCGTACTGTGTACCACAGCCCTCATGATGAAGTACACGCAAGCTTGTTCCAAACCATGTCCCATGTTTTCTTTGGACTTGCCTTCAAAATCTGTTGCTAAAGAGCAACTCCTAGTGTTTTATAACTTTTTACCATGGTGTTCTTATCCTTTGGACTTGAAATGATTTTCTTTCTCTTGATGAAAATGTCAAGTGTATCTGAGGATCTAGTCAGAAAGTGGACATTGGGCTAAATTGAAAGAAAGGAGAATAGCTGACCTTATATAATAGAACAGACATGTTTTAGAAAACCACAGGAGTGTAATAAAGGTCAGTTGGTAGAATCTAGGTACCACAATGTATTATCAGTTTCATCATCACCATTGTTGTTAATATTGTTTATCCTTACTTAGCTTTTAGACTGATTCTGAAAATAACAGTTGTCTTGGTGATTCTAGAGATGATAGCGTCTATGGACTAATTCATTCCAGAGATATCGTCTTAAATGGTTACTACATACCAGGCAGTAAACAATCCAGAAAAAAATTTCATCTGCCAAATCCAATTATTCTTTTCCTATTTGGAACTACCCAATCCTCATCTTGAATTAGTAAAGCAAATTGTTTTGGGTTCACTCCCAAAATTTGGGATGTCAGCCATCTTTTAGGGTACCAAAAGAGTCCAAAGATCCAATGGGCACTTTAAACTTCATTTATGAGCACATTTATTTAAGATAAGAAAAGCAAATGAAAAATGATTCGTCTGTACCTCTGGTGATGAAACATCTTGGGTAGAGTTGAGATGATTCTACAAAATAATGAACACTTCTTTTGAATAATATGTGTTAGGACTGTTACCAGTGCATATGACACCTCTAAAGTTTAAGTTAAGAAAAAGTGCCCCTTCATCATAACTCTACTTCAATAGGAATATTGTTATAATAAATATACAAGTCCGTGACATCTATATCATGCTGCTGGAAGTGCTTTCTTGTGCAGTGAGCAGTTTGCTCAACCATATGCATTGGCACTATTTAGAGGGACTGCTAACAAACTGGAACAACACATCAGTATTAATGCTCCTAATGAGTATCCTCCTAATGAGGAAAAAGTGCTGATAATATTCTGTCACCAAATGTTTCTCATAACTCCTTCTCTATAGCTCTCTTCCAAACACAAACTTAGTTGGGAATCTGAGTTTATGATTAGCATTTAAACAAAACCTATTTTACTACCTTTCTCACTAATCTTCATTTTTTTCTGTAAATTTCCCTAAACTTTTTCTCAACGGAAAATCTGTTCCTCCCATTAATCTAATATAATTTTGCTTTGCTACTCATGGATTATAACCCTTCAGTTAACATTGTCATTTGAGGGAGACTCGAGGGACAAAATTGGCAATCCTTGCTGTGTTCATTAATGTCCAACTCTTTGTAACTCCATGGACTATAGCCCACCAGGCTCCTCTGTCCATGGCATTTTCTAGGCAAGAATGATGGAGTGGGCTGTCATTTCCTATTCCTGGGGATCTTCTCAACCCAAGGATAGAACCCACATCTCCTGCATTGGTAGGCACATTCTTTACCTACTGAGCTGCCTGGGAAGCTATCTCCCATTTATTTCTACTTTAAAATCATAGTCTAGTCTATGACATGGCCATTATAACACATATGGCAAGAAATTGCTATGTCCAACTCTTTGTGACCCCATGGACTATACAGTCCATGGAATTCTCCAGGCCAGAATACTGGAATGAATAGTCTTTCCCTTCTTCAGGGGATCTTCCCAACCCAGGGATCAAACTCAAGTCTCCCTCACTGCAGGTGGATTCTTTACTGGATGAGCCACAGGGAAGCCCAAGAATACTGTAGTGGGTATACTATCCCTTCTGCAGGGGATCTTCCCAACCCAGGAATCGAACTGGGGTCTCCTGCATTGCAGGCAGATTCTTTACTAACTGAGCTATCAGGCAATCCCTATCTCAAAGGCTAGTATAAATTAAATATATGTCTTCAATTATTTGGACAAAATAAAGTCAAGCGTGTATGCAGTAGGGACTAAGAGAGCTTCTTTTCGTCTTGGAACTCTACTCCGAAAATGCCAAGGGCTTCCCTAGAAGAAGCAAGTATCGCAAGAAGTTAAGATAGACAAACTATCAGGGCAGATTCGTGGCATCCCATTCCCATTTCAATCAGAAGAGCTCTCCTTTTATGCATCTAATAACTTCAATTTACATATAAAGGGGGAAAGATTCAACAATTGCCACAAACTTAAAACCTATTTGCTTTGGAAATTCATTAGCATATAATCCTCAAGCAATTACTGTATATCTTCTCCATTCTAACCTTTCCTCCATCTAAATCTTCATCTCCTCAAGGGTTGGCACTGAGTCATTACTAAGTCTTTGGTTGGCATCAGATTTAAACAGGTACACAATAATGTCATTAAAAATTTTTTATTCATACACACTGAATATAAAGTAGCCATCACATTAGTAATATAATGGATAGGAATATCAATTAGATTTAGGCTGATCAAGACTGATCAGAAAATAAGAAGGTAAAGTGTGTATTGTAAAGTGAATCATAATTGTAAAGTGAATAATTTTCAAAGAGGAACAATTGTTTTTAAAAACTTTAATGAATGCCTGGCATGTCTCCATGGCATTGTCTTAAAATGGTATTTCATGTTCTGAAACACTGGATGACTTTCAAAGCAGTAATATTTCGAGAAGCATTCTTTATTACTTAATTACACTTCTATTTCTTTTTACACTGGAAAAGGCAAAGGCTCCCCACTCCAGTATTCTGGCCTGGAGAATTCCATGGACTGTGTAGTCCATGGGGTCACAAAGAGCTGGATACGACTGAGCGACTTTCACTTTCACTTCCAGGTGCCTTTATTTATTTGTCATTTACGAAAAGAAGGAAATAGCTTTGATTTTCATGATTTGTAGAACATAGTCTGAAAAAAAAATGCCTGAACATGTCAAATGCCCAGACATGTTGCAAAAATAGAAAATGGTAGATTGTACTACTAATCTCCAATATTCTTCCTCTTTAGCCAGGTAGAGCCGTATGACTTGTTTTCCTGCTGACATGTGGCAAGAAGTCACATGAAGGTATAAGGGGAAATGTGTGCTTGTTCCTCTCCCTTCCTTCTGTGATAGTTGTCTCTGTCATGAGTGGGGCTAATAATGAGGATCAAAGATCCAGTTGACCACCATGGTGTTGTGTTGTGAGCAGGGAACACAAATGATAACAACAACAACTTTGATGTAAGCATAGGAGTGAGAGTGAAAAAGTGGTTAGGGGATGCATATTTTTATTTTTGCATGTGAAGTCTGAGTCCAAATGTGTTATCAGACTCTTTTGTGGTCTTCCTGCGATCTGGGCCAAGTGTATAAAAACAAACCACACTGGTTTCCAGTCTCCCCAAAAGTCAGAGAAGGGGGAGATAGAACTGCTGCAGCTGTGGCAACAACCTTATTGTTAGGGGAGAGGGCATCTCATTTATTAGTGTCTGGGAAGTTTAAATATGAAAAAAGAAGCTATGCATACCAGAGCAGGAAAATTTTCATTTAGTAGGAAACCATTCTTATGGATATTTGTTGATTAGTTATTTTATCTTTCAAAATCTGCACATAAGTTTAAATCCCTAATTTTTCCTAATTTAACTAGAATTATTAAATTCTAGAGACTAGATTTAATGCTACCTTGAACCAAGTTCCTTTAATCTTCTGGGGACCTAGCATTCAACCCTTTCCAGCCACAGATTATGTGTGGGCCTGTGTTGGTAAGTATTAACTTCACCCTCTCTGCCTTTCATGGAAAACTTGCCAGGAGCCCAAGCCAATATTTAGACTATTGACATTAATTCTGTCCCTCTTCTTCTCTAAGGTGGTATACAGTAACTTCTAAGATCAAATTGTTAGACAAGCAAAAACATTTTCAGATTTCCTATATTTTATCTTTCATTTTATGCCAAAGGTATAAATTTACATCCAGCATTTGCTACAATCACATGGCCCTCCACAGCAACCCAAGCAAGCAGCCAGCAGAAACAGGAAGTTTAATAAAACCCTATACTTCCATAAAATGTAGCCTGAAATGTGTTGTGGACCTGGCCTCTCCCTTCCAAACTAATAAACTAACATTTTATTTTTAAAAGTTACTCGTTACTCTAAATATATTTGATCATTTTAAGTGACTCAGGAAGACGTACTTTCAATAGTTGCAGCAGGCTTTGATATGAAAATGCATGTGGACATAATTTCCATCATTAATTGATGAACTATTTCAAAATAATTCCTTTTTATCTGTTGCCAAATAAAGTGTGACTATTGTATTAAATATAATTGTCTTTATGGTAATATTTTGGTGTATATTTTGGAATGAACTATGACATTTTATCTGTGTATTATCATCACCATGCTTTCTGCTTATCAGAGAGAAAAGTTTCACTGTGACTTTTTATTGAACATATATCTGTAGCCGTATACTCAGAAATGATAATTTAGAAAAATAATAAGATCCTGAAATATATGTCAGGAGGTTGTAGCCAGGTTTTTTTTTTTTTTAAAAGAACTTCCATAAAACAATCTAATATACTATATGGGGGAAAAAAAGGAAAAAGAATGACAGGTAATAAACCCTCACCAGATAAATATTTTTTATAGAGCTGTTTAAAAACTGTGAACGAGTATTTGTCAAGAATTTTAAATGTTAAGAAATTACAGCTTCTGTTAAGTAGAAATTCTAACTATGGATATGAGAGTGTAGAAAAAATAGGGTGAAGTAACATACAATGAAATTTGAATTGGCAAACAAAAGAAATGGAAGAGAAAACAAAACCATCAGAGAACTAAAGGCTACATTTGGAGTAGGACAAAAAAGAATAGATTTTACTAAAAACACCATGAGGAATACTGTAGAGGTAGAATATTGTAGAGGTAGCAAAATAAAATGAAAAGTTTAAGGGAGATTAGAATAATGCTGTCCCCAAGGATAGACCATAAAATGTGAAAGAAAAAAATATTTAAAGATATAATTAAAGAGAATTTCTTAGCAATAGAAATAGTCTCAGACATGTTGATTGAACGGGCGCGTACAACATGGTTCAGGAATAATTGACTTAAAACAATGAACAAAGAACACATCTTAGTAAAGCTTCTGAAGAGTAAACATAAAGAAAAAGTTATCTGAGGTTCTAGTCAAAAAGATAACAGATAAGGTGAACTATAAGAGAGTTTATAGAAAGAAATGAATGCTAGAACACAAAGAAGAAATACTATTAACACCTAAAAGGAGTATAAACTAATAATTTTCTACCTATACAGATTTGTTTATGAATGAGAGAAGATAATCCTTCAGAGGAAAACTTTGAGTCAATCAACATCTAAATGGAAAAAAAAAAAGTACTGGAGTGGTACGTTGAATCCATTTAACTTACAAACAAACCCAAAATTAAAAAGTAAAAGAGAGAGTATATTTTTCAGGATATAAATATTTAAAAACTGACAAGGTAGCAGGCAAGCAATTACCAGAAAACAAAAGACAAGCATGCTTCAGATCAGATCAGTTGCTCAGTCGTGTCCGACTCTTTGCGACCCCATGAACTGCAGCACGCCAGGCCTCCCTATCCATCACCAGCTCTCGGAGGTCACTCAGACTCACATTCATCGAGTCAGTGATGCCATCCAGCCATCTCATCCTCTGTCGTCCCCTTCTCCTCCTGCCCTCAATCCCTCCCAGCATCAGAGTCTTCTCCAATGAGTCAACTCTTCGCATGAGGTGGCCAAAATACTGGAGTTTCAGCTTTAGCATCATTCCTTCCAAAGAAATCCCAGGGCTGATCTCCTTCAGAATGGACTGGTTGGATCTCCTTGCAGCCCAAGGGACTCTCAGGAGTCTTCTCCAACACCACAGTTCAAAAGCATCAATTCTTCGGCGCTCAGCCTTCTTCACAGTCCAGCTCTCACATCCATACATGACCACAGGAAAGACCATAGCCTTGACTAGGCGAACCTTTGTTGGCAAAGTGATGTCTCTGCTTTTGAATAAACATAAGAAAATATGCTCAGTCTCACTCATAAGAAAAGAAACGGAAAATGTGTATGGAACCACAGAAGACTTGAATGGTCAAATAAGCCTTGAGAAAAAGGAATAAAGCTAGAGGCATTATGTTTCCTGATTAAACTATTAAACTTGTTGCTCAGTCACTCAGTCATGTCCAACTCTTTGAGACCCCATGGACTGCAGCACACCAGACTTCCCTGTCCTTCACCATCTCCTGGAGCTTGCTAAAACTCAAGTCCATTGAGTTGGTAATGCCATCCAACCATGTCATCCTCTGTGGTCCCCTTCTCCTTCTGCCTTCAATCTTTCCCAGCACCCGGGTCTTTTCTAATAAGTCAGCTCTTCTCATCAAGCAGCCTAAGTATTGGAGCTTCAGCTTAAGCATCAGCCCATCCAGTGAATATTCAGGGTTGATTTCCTTTAGGATTGATTGGTTTGATATTCTTGCAGTCTAAGGGACTCTCAAGAGTTTTCTCCAACATCACAGTTTAAAAGCATCAATTCTTTAGCGCTCAGCTTTCTTTATGGTCCAACTCTCACTTCCATACATGACTATTGGAAAAACCGTAGCTTTGACTAGATGGGCCTTTGTTGACAAAGTAATGTCTCTGCTTTTTAATATGCTGTCTAGATTGGTCATAGCTTTTCTTCCAAGGAGCAAGTGTCTTCTAATTTCATGGCTGCAGTCACCATCTGCAGTGATTTTGGAGCCCAAGAAAATAAAGTCTGTCACTGTTTCCGCATTTATTTGCCATGAAGTGATGGGACTGGATGCCATGACCTCAGTTTTTTGAAGGTTGTTTTAAGCCAACTTTTTCACTCTCCTGTTTCATCAAGAAGCTCTTGAGTTCCTCTTCACTTTCTGCCATAAGGGTGGTGTCATCTGAGGTTATTGATATTTCTCCCAGCAATCTTGATTCCAACTTGTGCTTCATCCAGTCCAGCATTTCACATGATGTATTCTGTATATAAGTTAAATAAGCAGCTTTAGTAATCAAACAATATAATAATGGCATAAAGCAGACATGTAGACCAATGGAACAGAATCGAGAGCCCAGAAATAAGCCCACTCATATTAGGTCAACTAGTATTTGACCAGGGCACCAAGAATACTCAGTAGTCACTTCAACATATGGTTTAGGGGAAACCAGATATTCACATACAAAAGAATGAAACTGGACCACAATATTATACCACTCACAAAAATTAACTTAAAATGGATTAAAGACTTAAATGTAAGATCTGAAATCATTAAAACTCCAAGGGGGAAAAACAGAAAAAACTCTTTGATATTAGTATTGGCAATGATTTTTTCCAATATGACACCAAAAGTACAAGCAATAAAAATAAATATTAATAATTGAGACTATAGCAAACTAAACAGTTTCTTTACAGCAAGAGAAACAATGAAAACATGAAAAGGCAACCTACAGGATGGGAGAAAATATTTTCAAATCATATATCTGATAATGGGTTAATTAAAATATACAAAGAACTCACACAACTCAATAGCAAAAATACTCCCCAAAATTTGATTAAAATATGAGCAATGGAACTAAATTGACAGTTTTTTTTCCAAAGAAGAGCTACAAACGGCAAATAGGTACTTGAAAAGGTACTCAACATCACCAATCATCAAATGCAAATCAAAACCACCATGAGGTATCACCTCATATCTCCCTATTAGAATGACAGGGTTAATTTCCTTTAGGATTGACTGGTTTGATCTCCTTGCAGTCTAAGGGACTCTCAAGAGTCTTCTCCAACACCACAGCTCAGAAGCATCAATTCTTCGGTGCTCAGCTTTCTTTATGGTCCAACTCTCACATCCATACATGACTACTGGAGAAATCATGGCTTTAACTAGATAGGCCTTGTTAGAATGAGTATCATCAAAAAAGATAAGCGAGTATATGGAGAAAAGGGCATCCTTATGTATTATTGATGGAAATGTAAATTGGTGTAGTCATTTTGGAAAACAGTATGGTGGTCCCTAAAAAAATTAAAAATAGAACTGTCATATGATCCTGTGATCTCACTTCTGGGTACATATTCAAAGATAATGAAAACAGGATCTCAAAGAGATACCTGAATATCTCCATGATCATTGCAGCATTATTCTTAAGACATGGAAACAATCTAAATGTTGATTGATGGATAAATATAGAATATTATTCAGCCATAAAAAGGAAGGAACTCCTACCATTTGTGATACTATGGATGAATCTTGAGGATATTATGCAAAGTGATACAGACAGAGAAACACAAATACTGTATGATCTCACTTATAGATGGAATCCAAAAAATGCTGAACTCATAGAAACAGTAGATTGGCAGTTCCCAGAACCTGGGAGATGGGAGAAAGGGGGAGATTTTGGTGAACGGCTACAAACATACAGGATGAATAAGTTCTAGGGATTTAATGTACAGCAGGCAATGGTACCCTACTGCAGTACTCTTGCCTGGAAAATCGCATGGATGGAGAAGCCTGGTGGGCTGCAGTCCATGGGGTCGCTAAGAGTCGGACACGATAGAGCAACTTCACTTTCACTTTTCACTTTCATGCATTGGAGAAGGAAATGGCAACCCACTCCAGTGTTCTTGCCTGGAGAATCCCAGGGACGGGGGAGCCTGGTGGACTGCCGTCTATGGGGTCGGACAGAGTCGGACACGACTGAAGCGACTTAGCAGCAGCATGGGGACTATAGTTAATAATACAGTTTGTATACTTGAAGGTTGCTAACATAGTCGGAGAAGGCAATGGCACCCCACTCCAGTACTTTTGCCTAGAAAATCCCATGGACGGAGGAGCCTGGTAGGCTGCAGTCCATGGGGTCACTAGAGTTGGACACGACTGAGCGACTTCACTTTCCCTTTTCACTTTCATGCATTGGAGAAGAAAATGGCAACCCACTCCAGTGTTCTTGCTTGGAGAATCCCAGGGACGGGAAGCCTGGTGGGCTGCCGTTTATGGGGTCGCACAGAGTCGGACACTACAGAAGCAACTTAGCAGCAGCAGCAGCAACATAGTAGATCTTCCCCCGACTGTTGACTGGAGTTGTATTAATACGTCTTTTGTTACCTGAATGTTATGGACCAGAGATGTTTTAATATTCACTTACATAACAAATTGCTGGTGATAGGCATTAGTTTCCACAGAAGTTTCCCAGTCAGTAGTGTGTTAAATGTTTTCATCACACATACACAAAAAAAGTAACTATGTGAGATGAAGGATATGTTAACTTACCTTTGTGTGGTAATCATTTCACAATATATATGTAAATCAAATTATCACATTATATACCTTACATAATGTTATAAGTCAGTTATATATCGATAAAACTGTAGAAACATAAATTTAACTATCAGAAATGAAAAAGTAGGGAAAAGAAAATTAAAGCTGTGATATATCTTTTTTACTTAGATTAATGAAGATGAAAGAAATTATATAATTGGTGACAATGTATGGATATTAGAAATTTTCATACATAGTTTTTGGGAGTATAAATTATCCAACTTCTGTGGAAAGCAACTATATGAGAGCGATCCATAAATTGGGAAGTGTCTATAACCTTTGGCCTAGCAATTATATTGTTAGGAAGTTATTCCCCAAGTATACTTCAGCATTCCCAAACTATTTATGTATAAGGGAATTATCTTCAGTTTTATTGATAATAGAAAAAATATTGGAAATAACCTAAGTGCTCTTCTTTATGGGACTAATTTAACACTGAAATAAATATAATGAAATACTATACAGCCATTAAACTTAATGACGGAGCTCTATACATAATGATATGAGGCTGTATTCAAGAATATTGCTAAGCAAGCTATAGAACAGGTTAAGAGAAGCACCCAACAATGATCCAAAAAAAAAAATCAATTAGAGAAAGATAAGAAGACATAAGGAGTAGCAAACACAGGATAAACATCTCTGTGAGAAAGAAATTCAATATAACAAGATGGCCTGGAGACCTGTGCCTCCTGGGTTCCAAGATTAGAAGTACATTCTAGGAGACAACATCATTGAGAATATGGACTTTGGTACAAGTTTTCCTGGGGTCAAATTTTAGAGTTTTAGTAACATGACCTGGAGCAAGAGACATCTCATAACTCCATTATGACATGAATTGAAGATATGATAAAAGAGAAACCATACAAATATTAAGTGAAAGTAGAGTGCTGTACTAATATTAACATCAGACAAGATAGAATTGAAAGCAAAAAGCATTGCTGGAAATGAAGGTATACACCACATGATAATAAAAGTGATTGTTCCATGAAGAATGTATATCATACACTTAAGTTTAAATTATATTTGATAGATGAAAAGCAAAGGGAACATATTAATTAAGCTTTAAGTAAGGAGTTTTATATAATTCCATGTGAGTTCTCAGTCGCTTCAGTCATGACCAGCTATGTGTGACCCTACGGACTGTAGCCCCCTAGGCTCCCTCTGTCCGTGGGATTCTCCAGGTAAGAATACTGAAGTGGGTTGCCATGACCTCCTCCAGGGGATCTTCCCCACCTAGGGATCAAACCCAGGTCTCCTGCATTACAGGAGGATTCTTTACCGCTGAGCCATCGGGGAAGCCCTAAATCCCCCCAAAATAAAAATATACATTACCTTCAAGTATACTCAATATTTATTTTTGAAAAGTTGACTATATGCTAGACCATCAAAGACATCTCAGTAAATTATAAGAAATTAGTATCATGTAGACTGCATTTTCTGGCCATAATATAACTATTTTCTGACCAATACAATAATCAAACAAGAAATCAACATCAAAAAGTGATTTGAAAGAACTCATATGTTTGGATTTTAAAGTATATTTCATGTGTTAGAAAAATATATAAATATAAATAACAATGAAATTAATGCTATACATAACATTTTAGAAATATAGTAAAAAGAATGGGTTGCTGCTGCTGCTAAGTTGCTTCAGTTGTGTCCGACTCTGTGTGACCCCATAGATGGAAGCTCACCAGGCTCCCCTGTCCCTGGGATTCTCCAGGCAAGAACACTGGAGTGGGTTGCCATTTCCTTCTCCAATGCATGAAAGTGAAAAGTGAAAGTGAGGTCGCTCAGTCGTGTCCGACTCTAGCGACCCCATGGACTAGAGCCTACCAGGCTCCTCTGTCCATGGGGTTCTCCAGGCAAAAGTACTGGGGTGGGGTGCCATTGCCTTCCCCGAAAGAATGGGTATATGGCTGCAAAAGCAGAGCCTTTAACATGTTGAAAATAAAGATTTGAAGCAAATAAATCATCTAATTCAGGAAGCTGGGGGAAAAATAAAGGAAACAAAAAAGTATATCTAATTTAAGGACATAATAAAGATAAGAACACAAATTAATAAGTAGAAAATCAATAAATGATGTGGAGGATTAATAGGCCTGTAAGCTAAAACTTTGATAAAAAAAATGTAAAAAATAGAGAGCACATATAATTAGTCATAAAAAGGAGACAAAATATAGACATAGTACAGATACTAAAAATAAGAGGGACATATTAAATCAATTTAAAATTTAGATGAAATGTCAGTTTTTTAGAAAAATTAAAATTACCAAAACTGACTAGTGAAAAAAAATTGAAAACATGAATAAACTAATAGCTAAAGAAATTCAAAGTCTCTTTCCAATGACACCAAGCCAAGCCATCTTTAAAGGTGTATTTTAACAAACTTCCTAAAAACAAATATCTGTTGTTTTACTATGAATTGTTTATAATAAAAATCAAAGAAAAAAAAATGGCTGGCTCAATTTGTGAGGTTAATATACTGTTGATACCCAAACTAGACAGAACATTACAAAAATGAAACTACAGAAAAATTCCTATATGGACATAAAAATAATACTAAATAAGATATTACAAGTTGAGTTCATTAGTGTATTAAGAATACACACACATCATGTTTAAGTAGGCTTTATTGCAGAAGAGCAAAGCTGTTTGAATATCATAAAATCTATCGACTGTATTAGCACATAAATCATAGATGCAGGAAAAGGAAAGATTATTTATTTGTATATTTATTTAACAAATATTGATTTAACACCTACTGTGTGTTAAGCATTGTCTAGGAGGAGCCTGGTAGGCTGCAGACCATGGGGTAGCGAAGAGTCGAACACGACTGAGCGACTTCACTTTTACTTTTCACTTTCTTGCATTGGAGAAGGAAATGGCAACCCCCTCCAGTGTTCTTGCCTGGAGAATCCCAGGGACGGAGGAGCCTTGTGGCCTGCCGTCTTTGGGGTCGCACAGAGTTGGACACAACTGAAGCGACTTAGCAGTAGCAGCAGTAGGCAATGGGTATGTAACAAGTAAATACAGAGGAAAGTGCTCTGCTTCATAGAGTTTACATTCCAGTGGATGAATCACATGAATGTGTGCTAAGTCGCTTCATTCCTATTGGACTCTTTGCGATCTTTAAGGACTGTAACCGTCCAAATTTCCTTTGTCCATGGGTTTCTCAGGCAAGAATACTGAAGTGGCTTGCCATGCCCTCCTCCAGGGGATCTTCTCCAACCAGAGATGTGACCTGGGTTTCTATGTCTCCTGCATTGGCAGGCAGGTTCTCTACCACTAGTACAACCTGGGAAGCCCCTCAGATGAATCACACACATAACCAAATAAACAGAGAGCAAAACTGCATAATGTCATGGTGTAATAATCACTATCCTCATAGCTCAGTCAGTAAAGAATCTGCCTGCCATGCAGGAGACCTGGGTTCGATTCCTGGGTTGGAAATATCCTCTGGAGAAGGAAATGGTAACCCTCTCCAATATTCTCTCCTGGAGAACCTGGAGAATCCCATGGACAGAGGAGCCTGGCAGGCTACAGTCCATGGGATTACAAGAGTTGGACACAATTTAGCTACTAAACCACTACCAATAATCCCTACAGTGAAAACCAAAGCAAGACAATAAGATAGACTTTGATGCTGAGTGGTATTTTGAGAGGATACCTGGATGAATAGAGGCAGTAAGAGAAAAGTTTTAGTGAGAGAGCACATCAGACAGAGAGAACTGTGAATGCAAAGGCTCCAAGATAGGAATCTGCTTGGATCAAGGAAGAGGAGCATTTAGAAGCATGCTTGGCCGGCATAAGGAGAAATAAGGTGGTTGGAGAGACTGAGTAAAGGGTAAGGGTTTGGAGAGAACGCTAGAACTCAAATCATGAACTATTTTATTTACCAAAATACGGACTCTGGATTTAATTCTAAATGTAATGGGAAAATCATTAAGGGTGTTCAGAAGGGGAGTTACAAGTTCTGATTTGTGTTTTAAATGACTTCTCTGGCTAGCATGTAGGGAATAATCTATATTAGAGCGAGTATAGCTGATACAAAAACCAGTTAGAAAAGGAAGGCCAACTAAGAGGAAATGGTAATACCCCAGATCAAATGACTTGGTGGTTTATACTAGGGATATTGCAGAGGTGAGAGAGAGTAAATTGATTCATGGATAAAACCTAGTAGCAAATGGATTGGTCAGGGCTTTCCAGAGAAAGAGAACCAATGGAAAATATCAATATATGTGTCTTATTATAAGGAGTTGACTTGCCAGTTATGGAGACTGACAAGTTTACGATCTGTGGTTGGCCAACTGGAGACTCAGGATAGCTAACAGTATAGTTCTAGTCCAAGTCCTAACTCCAGAGAACCGGGAGAAACTGTGATGTAATTCCAACCCGAAGGGTGGTAAGCTTGGGACCCAGAAAGAGCCAATGTTTCAGTTTAAACATGAAGGTAGGAATTGATGTCCTATCTCGAAGGTAGTTCAAGAAGGAGGAGTGTCCTCTTACTCACTGGAGGGTTCAACTTGTGTTCTCTTCTGGGCTTCAGTTATTGGATGGGGCCACTCACAGTAAGGAATGCAATCTGCTTTACTTACCCTGTTGACTCAGATGTTAGTTTCATCCAGAAACACTATCACAGCATATCCAGAATAATGGTTGATCAAAATGTCTAGACATCCCATGGTCTAGTCAAACTGACACATAAAATTAGCCATCACAGCAAACTAAGAGTAGTCCCTAATAAAGAATATCTATGGAAAATCTAGAGATATCACACATAAATGTGAAATTTTAGAAATGCTCCTAACCTCAGACAAGGATATCACTGTAACCATCTGTAGGCAACGGTGTGCTCAAGGTCTCATCCAGGGCAATATAAGAAGAAAGGTAAGTGCTACAAAATTTGAAAAGAAACAATAAAACTTTCCTTATTTGTAAAAAAATGTGATTTTAAAACAAAGAAAATCCAAGAACTTGTAAAGCTACAAGAACAAATAAGAAAGTTCCATAAGTTTACTGGACTCAAATCAGCATGCTAAAACCATTATTTTGTCATTTCAACAAAGCAATAACAACCAACTAGAAAATCAAACAAAAAAATCTACAAAATAACTAGAAATAAACCTAGTGTATGATGGTTAAGACCTCTAACAGGAAAATGAAATATATTTGAACAATAAAAAGATTTGTATGGGATACACACTGTTATATTAAAAGAATTTAAAGATGTCAGTTTCCTTCCAAAATACTCTATAAACTTAATAAAATTCTAAACAAGATCAAAAAAAGACTTTATGAAACTTGACAAGTGAATATTAAAATTAATATGGAAGCACAAAGAATCAAGAATAGCCAAAATAAATTTAAGAAGAATAAGATGGGGGAGGGGAAATTTGCTCGACCAAATGTATCAGGAATTTATAGAGCTATAGAAAATAAGACTGTGGTATTGGCATGGGAAGAGTCAAACAAACTCAAGTAATGTGATGCAACCTCACAGACTGTAGCCCGCCAGGCCTCTCTGTCCATGGAATTCTCCAGGCAAGAATACTGGAGTGGATTGCCATTCCCTTCTCCAGAGGCACTTCCCAGCCCAGGAATTGAACCCTGGTCTCCTGCCTCACAGGCAGATTCTTTACCATTTGAGCTACAGGGAAGTCTAGCAAGTAATGTGATAGAGAACCCCAAAACAGATGCTTTTATGTGGAAACTTGAATTATGACCAAGGTGGCAATACAAATCAATGAGGAAAAGCAGGACTATTCACCAAGTGGTACTAGAACAACTGGTTATCCATATGGGAAAAATTAAGTAATATTGGATCCCATTCTCACACCATATACAAAAACAAATTTCAGATGGATTAGAGATCTAAATGTTAAAAGCAACTTTTGGTAGAAAATATGGAATATCTTCATAACGTTTATTTGTGGAAATTTTTCTTAGACAAAACAAAAAAGTAGAGGAAAAGATAGGTAATTTGATACACGGAGATAAATTTTACAAACATGTTACTTTCAACAAAGACATAGCAACAAAGTAAAAAAAATAAACCACAGCCTGTAAAACACATATAAATGACAAAGATATTTGTTATTTTTTCCTAACCAAAGAGAAGAATGAACAAAGTCCATTAATAGGCAACTTAAAGAGAAAATAACCTAAGCAAATAATGAACATATGAAAAGAGGCTTAACCTACCAATAATTAGGGAAAAAAATAGCAGCGGGATTGGAGAAGACTCTTGAGAGTCCCTTGGACTGCAAGGAGATCCAACCAGTCCATTCTTAAAGGATCAGCCCTGTGATTTCTTTGGAAGGAATGATGCTCAAGCTGAAACTCCAGTACTTTGGCCACCTCATGCGAAGAGTTGACTCATTGGAACCAATAAGACTCTGATGCTGGGAGGGGTTGGGAGCAGGAGGGAAAGGGGACGACAGAGGATAAGATGGCTGGATGGCATCACTGACTCCATGGACGTGAGTCTGGGTGAACTCCTGGAGTGGGTGATGGACAGGGAGGCCTGGCGTGCTGCAATTCATGGGGTCGCAAAGAGTCAGACATGACTGAGTAACTGATCTGATCTGACCATTTCAAACAGGCAACATTTCAATTCTGACAGTATCAATAATTGTCATGGTTGCAGTAACTGTAACTCTTATATGCTCATATACTATTAATCAGCATGTGAATTGGTATCATTACTTTGGAGAGCAATTTTACCAAATTTCTTGAAAAGTTGATGTTTATACTCTTCAACTTAGTAATTCCCTTGCTATATATAATAATTCCCCTGCTATATATATATATATATATATATATATATATATGCAATGGCACCCCACCCCAGTACTTTTGCCTGGAAAATACCATGGATGGAGGGGCCTGGTAGGCTCCAGTCCATGGGGTTGCTAGGAGTCGGACACGACTGAGCGACTTCACTTTCACTTTTCACTTTCATGCATTGGAGAAGGAAATGGCAACCCACTCCAGTATTCTTGCCTGGAGAATCCCAGGGACCGGGGAGCCTGGTGAGCTTCCATCTATGGGGTCGCACAGAGTCGGACACGACTGAAGCGACTTAGCAGCAGCAGCACTAGCAGCATATATATATATATATATATATATATATATATATATAGAGAGAGAGAGAGAGAGAGAGACAGAGAGAGAAATTCCCTGGTATATAACTTGGAGAAAATTTGTATGCTAGTGAATGGGTGCACATTGTTTCAGCATAGTTTCTAATGAAAAAAAAAGTAGAAACAGAAATGTTATTCAATAGGTGAGTACATAAATTAATTGTGATATAGTGGAATACTATATAGCATTTTAAAAGAATGAACTAAGATGAACAGCGAAAGCAAAGAGTGATGGGGGGAAAAGCAAGTTGCAGAATTGTATTTTCAGTAGTATACCATTTCAATAAACTTTAAAAACCGGTAAACATAACCACATCATGTAGTGTTTCTACAATGATGGATACATAAATACTGAGTGAAGACATGAGTTATACATGGAACTTATAAAACTAAATCTGTGACTGTGGCAAGAAAGCAAAATAATAGTGAGATCAAGAAGGGATCAAGAGTAGAAGAAATAACTTCTACTGTCAAAAGTTTCAAAAATTTGAAGAAAATATAATCATTTTTATATGCTTTCATAAAACTGTGTGGTGAATATGCTGCAAAAATATTCATCTTTTGTCATTTTCCATAGGGCTACCTTACGTCTCAGAGAGCCAATCACATCATAATCAATATAAAAGGTATCCCATGGAGCTGTTAGGTCCACAGCTTGTGTAGTAATATGAAACAATATGTTATCTATATGTTTGAAGTGTTTCAAAAGAGTTAAAAACATTTAATGACATGAAAAAGCAAAGTGCCTAGTACAATATACAATATCCTATATATTCTATACATTTTCAAGCACGACACAACTCTGGAAGAATAATAGGAAACTGTTCACAGTTATTCTCCCTCCATTTGGGGGACAAGGAAATGAGAGAGACATATTTACTGTGTATTCTTTTGTACTCCTTCAGTTCAATACAGTTTAGTTCAGTCACTCACTTGTGACCCACTCTTTGCAACCCCATGGACTGCAACACGCCAGGCCTCCCTGTCCATCACCAACTCCTGGAGCTTACTCAAACTCTTGTCCATCTGTGATGTCATCCAACCATCTCATCCTCTGTGGTCCACTTCTCCTCCTGCCTTCAATCTTTCTCAGCATCAGGGTCTTTTCCAATGAGTCAGCTCTTTGCACCAGGTGGCCAAAGTATTGGAGTTTTAGCTTCAGTATCAGTACTTCCAATGAATATTCAGGACTGATTTCCTTTAGGATTGACTGGTTGGATCTCCTTGTAGCCCAAGGGACTCTCAAGAGTCTTCTCCAACACAGTTCAAAAGCATCAATTCTTCAGGGCTCAGCTTTCTTTATAGTCCAACTCTCACAAGAGAGAGAGAGAGTTGTGTGAGTTGTACTCCCTTGACTATATTATTTATTTAAAGTTCACAACAACTTAAATGAAGGGAGATGGAATTAAGATGGTGGAGGAGAAAATATAACTACATCAAAAATACATCTACATGTTGAACAGTTCTCATAAGACATTTACTGAATGCTGGCAGAAGAACTCAGACCTCCAAGAGGGCAAGAAAATCTCCATATAACCAGATAGAAAAAAAGGAAGAAGAAACAGAGAGAGAGAGAAAGAAATTAGGACAGGACATGCCATCCCTGGGAAGAAGCTGTGAAAGAAGAAACATTTTCATACCCTAAAAAGCCCTTTCACTCATGGGAAGATCAGAAAGGACAGATGGAGAGCTTCAGGGCCTTGGATGAAAGTATCGCTACCAGTTTGCTGAGACAAAGTGGAGAGAGACTTGCGGAGATGGTTAGTGCTGCAGCTCAGAACTCCCCAGCCTGAGATGCTCATTGCTGGTGTGGGTGGCAGCTGGGTGCTGAGGCTTGGGCTTCAGAGGTCAGACCTGGGGAGAGAACTGGGGTGGGCTGCATGGAGATAGCCTGAGAGGGCTGTGTGTGGTGTGCCACAACAGAGGGTGTAGGAAGAAACCTGGGCCTGCTAGAGAGACAAGATGCCATTGACAGGGGTGCATGAGGAGAGGGGCTGGACTGTCATAGGAGCTTCTTTTTATGTGTATGCTCTCAGGTGGTAGGGCACTGACCACATGACCTCCAGGGTGGATGTGAGCAGATGCCAGGTGCTGCCTCCATTTCAGACTCCAGAGGAGGGGTGCAGGCCATTGCCACTGCTGAGGGTCTCACGAGCTGGAGTCAGTCACAGTTCCTGTATTTCCAGGAACACATGTTAGCTGCAAATCTGCATACTCCCTCTCAAGGGGATAATGGCCAGCACATGTTGAGGAAAGAGATGACAAATATCTAAACTAAAAGCAGCCCATGTACCAAAAAATGTTAAATGCAAGCAAGATACACAGGGACATTCTTGCATATAAATAGCCCTCTAGGACTACAGTGGAGGTGATGGAATTGCAGTTGAGCTATTTCAAATCCTGAAAGCTGATGCTGTGAAAGTGCTGCACTCAATACGCCAGCAATTCTGGAAAACTCAGCAGTGGCCACAGTAAAGTAATGCTCAAAATTCTCCAAGCCTAAATTGAAACTGTAATCAGAAATCTTCCAGCAAACAAAAGCCCAGGTCCAGACGGCTTCACAGCTGAATTCTACCAAAAATTTAGAGAAGAGCTAACACCTATCCTACTCAAACTGTTCCAGAAAATTGCAGAGGAAGGCAAACTTCCAAACTCATTCTATGAGGCCACCATCACCCTAAAACCAAAACCAGACAAAGATGCCACAAAAAAAGAAAACTACAGGCCAATATCACTGATGAACATAGATGCAAAAATCCTTAACAAAATTCTAGCAATCAGAATCCAACAACACATTAAAAAGATCATACACCATGACCAAGTGGGCTTTATCCCAGGAATGCAAGGATTCTTCAATATCCGCAAATCAATCAAAGTAATACACCACATTAACAAACTGAAAAATAAAAACCATATGATTATCTCAATAGATGCAGAGAAAGCCTTTGACAAAGTTCAACATCCATTTATGATAAAAACTCTCCAGCAAGCAGGAATAGAAGGAACATACCTCAACATAATAAAAGCTATATATGACAAACCCACAGCAAACATTATCCTCAATGGTGAAAAATTGAAAGCATTTCCTCTAAAGTCAGGAACAAGACAAGGATGCCCACTTTCACCATTACTATTCAACATAGTCTTGGAAGTTTTGACCACAGCAATCAGAGCAGAAAAAGAAATAAAAGGAATCCAAATTGGAAAAGAAGAAGTAAAACTCTCACTGTTTGCAGATGACATGATCCTCTACGTAGAAAATCCTAAAGACTCAACCAGAAAATTACTAGAACTAATCAATGAATATAGTAAAGTTGCAGGATATAAAATCAACACAGAAATCCCTTGCATTCCTGTACACTAATAATGAGAAAATAGAACGAGAAATTAAGGAAACAATCCCATTCACCATTGCAATGAAAAGAATAAAATACTTAGGAATATATCTTCCTAAAGAAACTAAAGACCTATATATAGAAAACTATAAAACACTGGTGAAAGAAATAAAATAGATGGAGAAATATACCATGTTCATGGATTGGTAGACTCAATATAGTGAAAATGAGTATACTACCCAAAGCAATTTATAGATTCAATGCAATCCCCATCAAGCTACCAATGGTATTCTTCACAGAGCTAGAACAAATAATTTCTCAATTTGTATGGAAATACAAAAAACCTCAAATAGCCAAAGCTATCTTGAGAAAGAAGAATGGAACTGGAGGAATCAACCTGCCTGACTTCAGACTCTACTACAAAGCCACAGTCATCAAGACAGTATGGTACTGGCACAAAGACAGAAATATAGATCAATGGAACAAAATAGAAAGCCCAGAGATAAATCCACGCACCTATGGACACCTTATCTTTGACAAAGGAGGCAAGAATATACAATGGATTAAAGACAATCTCTTTAACAAGTGGTGCTGGGAAAACTGGTCAACCACTTGTAAAAGAATGAAACTAGGACACTTTCTAACACCATACACAAAAATAAACCCAAAATGGATTAAAGATCTAAATGTAAGACCAGAAACCATAAAACTCCTAGAGGAAAACATAGGCAAAACACTCTCTGACATACATCACAGCAGGATCCTCTATGACCCACCTCCCAGAATATTGGAAATAAAATCAAAAATAAATGGGACCTAATTAAACTTAAAAGCTTCTTCACAACAAAGGAAACTATAAGCAAGGTGAAAAGACAGCCTTCAGAATGGGAGAAAATAATAGCAAATGAAGCAACTGACAAACAACTAATCTCAAAAATATACAAGCAACTCCTACAGCTCAGTTCCAGAAAAATAAATGACCCAATCAAAAAATGGGCCAAAGAACTAAATAGACATTTCTCCAAAGAAGACATACAGATGGCTAACAAACACATGAAAAGATGCTCAACATCACTCATTATCAGAGAAATGCAAATCAAAACCACTATGAGATACCATTTCACACCAGTCAGAATGGCTGCAATCCAAAAGTCCACAAGCAATAAATGCTGGAGAGGGTGTGGAAAAAAGGGAACCCTCTTACACTGTTGGTGGGAATGCAAACTAGTACAGCCACTATGGAGAACAGTAAGGAGATTCCTCAAAAAACTGGGAATAGAACTGCCTTATGATCCAGCAATCCCACTGCTGGGCATACACACTGAGAAAACCAGAATTGAAAGAGACACGTGTGCCCCAATGTTCAAAGCAGCACTGTTTACAATAGCCAGGACTTGGAAGCAACCTAGATGTCCATCAGCAGATGAATGGATAAGCAAGCTGTGGTACATATACACAATGGAGTATTACTCAGCCATTAAAAAGAATACATTTGACTCACTTCTAATGAGGTGGATGGAACTGGAGCCTATTATACAGAGTGAAGTAAGCCAGGAAGAAAAACACCAATGCAGTATACTAACGCATATATATGGAATTTAGAAAGATGGTAACAATAACCCTGTTTACGAGACAGCAAAAGAGACACTGATGTATAGAACAGTCTTTTGGACTCTGGGAGAGGGAGAGGGTGGGATGATTTGAGAGAATAGCATTGAAATATATATAATATCATATCTGAAATGAGTCGCCAGTCCAGGTACGATGCCTGATAATGGATGCCTGGGGCTGGTGCACTGGGACAACCCAGAGGGATGGTATGGGGAGGGAGGAGGGAGGAGGGTTCAGGATGGGGAACACACGTATACTTGTGGCGGATTCATTTTGGTGAATGGCAAAAGCAATACAATCAAATTACCAACATCCATTGGATCATGGAAAAAGGAAGAGAGTTCCAGAAAAACATCTATTTCTGCTTGATTGACTATGCCAAAACCTTTGACTGTGTGGATCACAATAAATTGTGGAAAATTCTTCAAGAGATGGGAATACCATACCACCTGACCTGCCTCTTGAGAAACCTGTATGCAGATCAGGAAGCAACAGTTAGAACTGGACACGGAACAACAGACTGGTTCCAAATAGGAAAAGAAGTACGTCAAGGCTACATATTGTCACCCTGCTTATTTAACTTAGATGCAGAGTACATCATGAGAAACTCTGGGCTGGAAGAAGCACAAGCTGGAATCAAGATTTTCAGGAGAAATATCAATAACCTCAGATTTGCAGATGACACCACCCTTATGGCAGAAAGTGAGGAAGAACTAAAAAGCCTCTTGATGAAAGTGAAAGAGGAGAGTGAAAAAGTTGGCTTAAAGCTCAACATTCAGAAAACGAAGATCATGGCATTTGGTCCCATCACTTCATGGGAAATAGATGGGGAAACAGTGGAAACAGTGTCAGACTTTATTTTTCTGGGCTCCAAAATCACTGCAGATGGTGACTGCGGCTATGAAATTAAAAGACACTTACCCATTGGAAGGAAAGTTATGACCAACCTAGGTAACATATGAAAAAGCAGAGATATTACTTTGCCAACAAAGGTCCATCTAGTCAAGGCTATGGTTTTTCCAGTGGTCATGTATGTATATGAGAGTTGGAATGTGAAGAAAGCTGAGCACTGAAAAATTGATACTTTTGAACTGTGGTGTTGGAGAAGACTCTTGAGAGTCCTTTGGACTGCAAAGAGATCCAACCAGTCCATTCTGAAGATCAGTCCTGGATGTTCTTTGGAAGGAATGATGCTAAAGCTGAAACTCTAGTACTTTGGCCACCTCATGTGAAGAGTTGACTCATTGGAGAAGACTCTGATGCTGGGAGGGATTGGGGGCAGGAAGAGAAGGGGACGACAGAGGATGAGATGGCTGGATGGCATCACCAACTCGATGGACATGAGTTTGAGTGAAGTCCAGGAGTTGGTGATAGACAGGGAGACCCGGCATGCTGCAATTCATGGGGTGGCAAAGAGCCCGACACGACTGAGAGACTGAACTGAACTGAACTGAGGATGAGAGTAGATAATTTTTTTTCCTTAATTCACAAAGTAAGAGAAATATAAGTATAAGAAGTTAAGGAACCACTCCAAGTTACAAGACTAAGAGAATTCCCCTGAAAGAACAAACAGTAAAAGAGACATTTTCAGTCTAATAGACCCTGAATTCAAAAAGAAAGTATTGAAAATACTGAAGGAATTAAGAAAGGCTATTGACAAAAATGCAAATTACTTTTAAAAAAGAACTAGAAACTGTAAGTAGCCAAAAAAAGTTAGAAAATTCATTTACCTAAATAAAAATTGAGCTAAAGGCAATGAAGAGCAGAATGAATAATGCAGAAGAAAGGATAAGTGATCTGGAAGATAAAATAATGGAAATTACCTAGTTAGAACAGTTAACAGAAAGCCAGATGAAATAAAAATAAATAAAAGCAATGTAAGAGACCTTTGGGATAATATAAAGCATACCCATCTACATATGATAGTGATTCCAGAAGAAGTAAGAGAAAAGGGGATTGAAAAATATATTTTAAGAGTTATGGCTGAAAACTTCCCAAGCATAAAGAAGGAAACTGATATTCAGATACAGGAAGCACAGAGGGTTCCCAACAAAATGAATTCAAGCAGGTGTACACCAAGATATAATAAAAATGGCAAAGAATTAAACAGAAGATTTTAAAGGCAGGAAGAGAGAAACAAAGAGTTAATTACAAGGGAACCCCCATAAGCTTATCAACTGATTTCTCTACAGAAATGATGCAGGCCAGAAGGCAGTGGCAAAATATACCCAAAATCTTGAAAGGGAAAAATCTGCAACCTAGGATACTCTACCCAGCAAGATTATCATTTAGAATATCATTTAGGAGAGATCAAGTGTTTTTCAGACAAGCAAAAACTAAAAGAAGGCAGCAATACTAAACCTATCCTATAAGAAATATTGAAAGGTCTTCTTTAAAAAGAAAAGAAACAAGATGATAGAGGAAAGAGGAAATCACAATTGGAAAGTAAATCACTCAATTAAGCTATATACAGATTAAAAAACCAAAAATCTATTTTTGAAAGTGAGGATAAACACAATGAACAACAAAAGGATAAAAATGATGTTATAAAAGAGGCCATCAAAATTGTAAAATTTGAGGGAAAAGAGTAATAAAACATAGATTTTTTTTTTTTTTTTTAAGAATGGGTTTGAGCCTACATGACTATCAGTCTAAAGCATAAGATATGGGAAGGGGTTAACATATTTGAAAAACAAGATAACCACAAATGAAAAACATACTATAAATTCACAAAAACTAGACAGAAGAGAACACAAGCAAAGAATAGAAGAAAATCATCAAACCACAAAAAGAAAAACAAAAAAGGAAAAGAAAGGAACAAAAAAAGAACCACAGAATCAATCAGAAAACAAGGTTTAAAATGGCCATAAATACATACTTATCAATAATTATCCCAAATGTCAATGGAACACGTGCTCCACACCTAAAGACACAGAGTGGCAGATGATTAAAAAACCAGAGCCTATAATATGCTGCCTATAAGAGACCCACTTTAGGCAAAGGACACATATAGATTGAAAATGAGGAGATGGGAAAAGATACTTCATGCTAGTTGACATATAAGAAAGTGGGAGTCACTATACTCATATCAGACAAAATAGACTTTAAAATACAGGCCATAAAGAAAGATATAAGGACACTATGTAATGATATAAAAGATCAACACAAGAAGACGATTTTATACTTGTCAACATAAATGCACCTCAGTTCAGTTCAGTCGCTCAGTTGTGTCCGACTCTGTGACTCCATGAATCGCAGCATGCCAGACATCCCTGTCCATCACCAACTCCTGGACTTCACTCAAACTCATGTCCATCGAATCAGTGATGCCATTCAGCCATCTCATCCTCTATCGTCCCCTTCTCCTCCTGCCTCCAATCCCTCCCAGCATGAGAGTCTTTTCCAGTGAGTCAACTCTTCACATGAGGTGGCCAACATATTGAAGTTTCAGCTTCAGCATTAGTCCTTCCAATGAACACCCAGGACTGATCTCCTTTAGGATGGACTGGTTGGATCTCCTTGCAGTCCAAGGGACTCTGAAAAGCCTTCTTCAACACCACAGTTCAAAAGCATCAATTCTTCAGTGCTCAGCTTTCTTCACAGTCCAACTCTCACATTCATACATGACCACTGGAAAAACCATAGCCTTGACTAGACGGACCTTTGTTGGCAAAGTAATATCTCTGCTTTTTAATATGCTATCTAGATTGGTCACAATTTTCCTTCCAAGGAGTAAGGGTCTTTTAATTTCATGGCTGCAATCACCATCTGCAGTGATTTTGGAGCCCCTCCCCTCAAATTATGTCTGACAGTTTTCACTGTTTCCCCATCTATTTCCCATGAAGTGATGGGACCAGATGCCACAATCTTTGTTTTCTGAGTGTTGAGCTTTAAGCCAACTTTTTCACTCTCCACTTTCACTTTCATCAAGAGGCTTTTAAGCTCCTCTTCACTTTCTGCCGTAAGGGTGGTGTCATCTGCTAATCTGAGGTTATTGATATTTCTCCCGGAAATCTTGATTCCAACTTGTGTTTCTTCCAGCTCAGAGTTTCTCATGATGTACTCTGCATCTAAGTTAAATAAGCAGGGTGACAATATATAGCCTTGATGTACTCCTTTTCCTATTTGGAACCAGTCTATTGTTCCATGTCCAGTTCTAACTGTTGCTTCCTGACCTACATATAGGTTTCTCAAGAGGCAGGTCAGGTGGTCTGGTATTCCCATCTCTTGAAGAATTTTCCACAGTTTATTGTGATCCACACAGTCAAAGGTTTTGGCATAGTCAATAAAGCAGAAATAGAATGTTTTTCTGGAACTCTCTTGGGCATCCAAATACATAAAACAAATGCTAGAGGACATAAAGGGGGAAACTGATGGAAAAACAATAACAGTAGGAGACTTTAACACACCATTTACATCAGTGGATGATTCTAGACAGAAAAACAAGGCAAAAAAGATTCTAAATGATACAATAAAAGAGAGTTAATTGATATTTTCAGGACAGTACAATCAAAAATTGAGCATACATGGTCTTTTTAAGATGTGCACATGGAACGTTCTCTAGGACTGGCCAGGGCACAAAACAAACCTCAACAAATTTAAAAGTATAGAAATTGTTTCAGGTGTCTAACTGCAGTGGCATAAAACTAGAAATCAATCACAGCTAGAAAAAGAAATGAGAAAAAAAAGGTTACATGGAGACTAAGCAGCATGCTACTAAAAAAAACAATGGGTCAATGAGAAAATCAAAGAGGAAATTGAAAAATACCTTGAGACAAATGGCAATGAAAACACAACCATAGAAAATCTATTGGATGTAGCAAAAGCCATTCTTAGAAGTTCATAGCTATACAGGTTCTTCAAACTTCACCCCCACCAAAAAGAATTAGAAAAAAGAACAAACAAAACCTACAGCCATCAGAAGAAGGGAATAATCAAGATCAGAGAGGAAATAAAACAGATTAAAAAAAAACAATAGAAAAAGTCAATAAAACCAAGAGCTGGTTCTTTGAAAGGGTAAACCTAGTTGACAAATATCTGGCCAGACTCACCAAGAAAAGAGACAGAACCCAAATAAGCAAAATAAGAAATGATAAAGGAGAAATCTTAATGGATACTACAGACTACAGAAATACAAAAACTGCAAAAGGATACTATGAATAATTATTTGCCAACACACTTGACAACCTAGAAGATATGGACAACTTTTTAGAAACATACAGTCCACCATATGTGAATCTGTAAGAAATAATTTGAACAGACTAATCCCTAGAAATGAAACAGAATCTGTAACAGAAAAAACTTCCTACAAAAAAATAGTCTAGGACCAGATGGCTTCACAGGTGAATTCTACCAAATATGAAACGTATACAATCCTTCTTAAATTCTTCAAAAGACTGAAGAGGGAAAACTCCCAGAGACATTCTATGAATCACCTTCATCCTGACACTAAAACCAGACAAAGATACCACTAAAAAAAGTGTACAGGCCAGTATCTTTGATGAATATAGATGCAAAAATTCTCAACAAAATTATAGCAAACCAACTCTAACAACACAGAAAAAAGATCTTACACCACAACCATGTGGGATTCATCACAAGGATGGTTGAACATACACAAATCAATCAATGTAATACATCACATTAAGGAAAGAAAAGACAAAAACCATATGATCATCTCAATAGATACAGAAAAATCATTTGACAAAATTCAATATCCATTCAGATGACATGGTACTATATGTAAAAATCCCTAAGGACTTCACACCAAACTACTAGAACTGATAAATGAATTCAACAAAGTAGCAAAACACAAGAATAATATTCAGAAATCTGCTGCATTTCTTTATACTAACAATGAAATATGAGAAAGGGAATGTAAAAAAAATGCTCTTTAAAATTGCACAATCAAAATATTTAAGAATAAACCTGAATAAGCAAATGAAAGACTTATACACTGAGAACTGTAAAACATTAATAAAGGAAATTAAAGAGAATTCAAAGAAATAGAAAAAATATCCCATGCTTTTGGATTGTAAGAATTAATATTGTTAAAATAGCAATATTACCCAAAGCAATCTGCATATTTGACATGATCCCTATCAAATTACCCATGCCATTTTTTAACAGAACTAGAACAAATAATCCAAAAATTTATATGGAAGCACTGAAGACCCAGAATTGTCAAGGTAAAGCTGAGGGGAAAAAACATGAATCAGGAGGTACAACTCTCCCAGACTTCAGACAGTATTACAAAGCTACAGTAATCAAAACAGTGTGGTACTGGTACAAAATCAGACATGCAGATCAATGGAACAGAATAGAAAGCCCAGAAATAAATCCATACACCTATAGTCAATTTATCTTTGACAAAGGAGGCAAGAATATAAAATGAGACAAAGGTAGTCTCTTCAGCAAGTGGTATGGAGAAAGTTGGACAGCTGCAAGTAAATCAATGAAGAAAAAACACCCACTCACACCATGCACAAAATAAACTCAAATATACACAAAATAGCTTAAAGACTTAAACAGAAGACGTGCCACCATAAAACTCCTAGAAGAGAGAATAGGCAAAACATTCTCTGGCATAAATTGTACCAAAGTTTTCTTAGGTCAGTCTCCCAAGGCAATAGAAATAAAAAATAAATAAATGGGACATAATCAAATTAACAGGATTCTTAATGGCAAAGGCAATCATAGGGGAAAAGACAACATATGAAATGGGAGAAAATATTTGTAAGTGATGTGACTGACAAGGGCTTAATCTCTAAAATATACAAATAGTTCTTACAATTCAACAACAAAACAAGAAATTCAGCAGAAAAATGGGCAGAAGACCTAAATAGACATTTCTTCAAGAAAGACATTTAGATGGCCAATAAGCACATAAAAAGATGTTCAACATCACAACTGTTAGAGAAATGCAAATCAAAACTACAATGAGATATCACCTTACACTGGTCAGAATGGCCATCATTAAAAAGTTTCACAAATAACAAAAGCTAGAGAGAGTATGGAAAAAAGGAACCCTCCTACACTGTTTGTGGGAATGTAAGAAAATGTGGCCAGTATGGAAAACACTATAGAGATTCCTCAGAAAACTGAAAATAGAATTACTAAATGGTCCAACAATCCTGTTCCTAGGCATATAGATAGACAAAACTATAATTTTAAAAGATATATGCATGTCTATGCTCATCAGAGCACTATTCACAATAGCCAAAACATGGAGACAAACTAAATGTCCATCAACAGATGACTGGATAAAAAGACGTGGTACATGTGTACAATGGAACACTACTGCTGCTGCTGCTAAGTCGCTTCAGTTGTATCTGACTCTGTGCAACCCCATAGACGGCAGCCCACCAGGCTCTGCCATCCCTGGGATTCTCCTACTCTGCCATAAAATAGAACAAAATAATGCCATTCTGCAGCAACATGGCTGAAACTAGAGATTATCATACTAAGTGAGATAAGTCAGAAAGGGAAAGACAAATAGCATATGATATCACTTAAATGTGGAATCTAAAATATGGCACAGATGAGCACATCTAAGAAACATAGTCACAGACCGAGAACAGAATGATGGTTGCCAAGAGGAGGGGTATTGGGAGAGGCAGGGACTGGGAGCTTGGGCTTGCTGCTGCTGCTTCAGTCGCTTCAGTCATGTCCGACTCTGTGCGACCCCATAGATGGAAGCCCACCAGGCTCCCCTGTCCCTGCAAGAACACTGGAGTGGGTTGCCATTTCCTTCTCCAATGCATGAAAGTGAAAAAGTGAAAGTGAAGTCGCTCAGTTGTGCTTAGTAGATGCAAAATATTACATTTAGAATAGATAAACAAAAAAGTCATATTGTTTACACAGGGCAATTTATAGAATCTCCTGGGATAAATCATAATGGAAAATAATATAAAAAAGAATGTATGTATGTGTATAACTGAGTCACTTTGCTGTATAGCAGAAATTAACACAATATGTAAGTATAAAACTCATTTTTACTACGTATTTTCATTTTTCACTCTTTCTTTCTTACCTGAAAGTCCCCCAACCTTAAAAAAGAAAGTCACCCCTCTTTCTTTTTCCTCTAGAATCTATTATACGTGACCATTTTAATAATCAGAGGAAGTGTTTGTCAGTTCCATAGTAGTGAGGCACTACTGTGACATTAAATCAGGTGTTATGACTCCAAGTCTAGAGTTCTTTAAGGGAAAAAACTATATATGCATATATACTCTATCTTTATATTTATATACACACACAAATGTATCTATACATATACACATCCCATACTACCTAGGATGATTTCAATAAATTGAAAACTGAGTTGGTTGGTTTTTAAAGCATAGAACACAATAGTCCCACTTCTTGTGCAAATATCACAAACCAGTCCCTATCTTCTGGCCTCTCACCTGGCATTTTGGAGACTAGGACCATTTCACGTGTGTTCAGTCGCTCAGTCATGTCCAACTCTTTGCAGCCCCATAGACTGTAGCCCGCCAGGCCTCTCTTTCCATGGAGTTTTTCAGACAAGAATAATAGAGTGGTTTGCCACTTCCTACTTCAAGGGATCTTCCTGACCCATGGATCAAACTTGAGTCTCCTCTGTCTCCTGCATTGGCAGGTGGATTCTTTACCACCAATGTCACCTAGGAAGGCCCAGGACCATTTCATACTTATCTTTCTATCCTCAGCATGTGAATAAATTATGAATACATGAATAAAGATACACACCTCAAAGTAGTCTCTATGTTTAGAATATGACTGTCCAGAATCTACCATACCTTTCTAGGGTGAATGTAAGAATATTTTGAGAAACCTGAACTATCTTTATGGAAGGTGATTTGTTGTAGAATCAGATACTGTCATTTTCAAACAAAATATATTTCAATTAAGATCATTTATCCTGGAAGCACGAAAGCTAGAAATCAATTTCCTATAATGGCTATTTTCCTCTCATCTGGGAATAAATTCGGAAGGTGAGGCTTCTATCTAAACAAAGGTTGATGGAGACATTTCAGTGTCTGAAAATACATGAGCTGAACAGATTTCCCACTCAACTGCTTAAGACAAGTTACTGCTTTCATAAAGTATGAACTCAGTCCTGGAATTCACTGAGTTGGGGTTTTTTTGCCCCTGTTTACTGTGTGGCATCAACTTCAGTAGCTTTATTAAAACAGTTGTGTCAGAGGCCTTGATAAGTTAATACCCAGCTGGGTTTTAAAGTCTTAATTCTTCATTCAAATAGTAATTAAACTCCAAAGCTTAACTCAGTTAAACCTTTTCTTTTTTCCTTCCATTGAACTAGCATGCTTATTATGGCAGGGGGTTCCTAAACTCCCTAAGCCCCGATTAAAATATTTTTTTACAAACATAAGACACAATCACCTTATATTATGTAGCTGCTCTTTTTTTTTTAATCTTATGGTAGAAAATGCAAGCTGATAACAGCAAAACAATTTTTTTCTTTTTCACTATTGTATTTAATTCTACCAATTATTTTTACTGAAGATGTATTTCAGTGAATAAGTAGTTCATATTTACTAGAAAATTTAGAAAACAAAGTAAAAAATAAAAGATCTATAATCCTCTCACCTAAAGACAGCTCTCATTAAATGTTGATGAGTTTTCTAATTTCTCTTTAGCCTTTTCTGCATGTACAATCTTGGTTTGAGTTTTACATTCATTATAACACACCACAAGAAGCAATAATTTTTGTTTTGTTTTGTTTTTAAGAAAGTGATACAAGCTAAACAAAATCTTTCAGGCCAATAGGACCAATCTAATTTCTTTTTTAAAGCAGGATCAACTAACTATAAATCAAACTTTGGTTGTTTTATTCTTTGGCATGGCTCAATTAGTTTATTTAGGTCATTCTGATGTAGGACTTAAAAGCTATGTGTTTTAGCAGAAAAAAGCAGGGAGTTTGGAATCTCATCAATCTAGGTTTGGATTCTAGTTTTTTCTGTTAGTAACTATATTTCTTAGATACGTTCGGTTTTACATATGTGTGCTTGCCTGGAAAATCCCATGGACGGAGGAGCCTGGTAGGCTGCGGTCCATGCGGTTGCGAAGAGTCGGACACGACTGAGCGACTTCACTTTCACTTTTCACTTTCATGCATTGGAGAAGGAAATGGCAACCCCCTCCAGTGTTCTTGCCTGGAGAATCCCAGGGATGGGGAACCTGGTGGACTGCCGTCTCTGGGGTCGCACAGAGTCGGACACAAGTGAAGCGACTTAGCAGCAGCAGCCCCAGCAGCTGTTGTACATGGTCCATATTTTTGTTTGCTTGATTTCTGTTTTTTTTTTTTTTTTTTTTTTTTGTATGACAGACACTGTTAGTCTGAAGTATATATTTAACCTCTGGGAATCCCCGTTCCTTACTTTGTGCAGTGTAAAAAATGCATCTTTTCTTGCAGGACCAATGAGGGCACTAGAAGCAGTGTGTACTAGTGAAGAGTACTACTACTACTAGTACTAGGGTGTAGAGTGTGAAGAGTGTGTACTACCAAGTACAAACTCACAGAATGGTGACTATTTGAGTCACTTAGAAAAATCCTCATGGATTTTCAAACACACTAGCTTCCAATTAGGCAAACTATTAATGACAGAAATAAAGTAGTTAATTTTAAAGGAATTAATTCACCCTGAAGGAAGAACGTGTTTAAGTAAATCAACAAAAGGGCGTCTAAAAGATTTCACACTTGCTGCTCTTTCCTCAGAAGCTCTGTAGATCAGCAGGCTGAGACAAAGAAGAGGAAGGAGGAGGGGGTGGGTATGATGAGAAGAAGGAAGCAAAGAAGGAGGAGAGGAAGAAAGTGAGAAAGGAAGGGAGGAGGGGAAAGGAGGGAGGAGAGGAAGGAAAGAGTGAAGGAAGGAAGGGAAGAAAAATGGATTTGACTCTGGCAGGAAGATTCTAGAAGTATGGGCAGTGAATTGATTAGAAAAAATAAATGCAACTGGTGGGACTTCCCCAGTGGTGCAGTGGATGAGAATCCACCTACCAATTCACAGCTTCAATCCCGGGTCTGGGAAGATTCCACATACTGCAGAGCAACTAAGCCAGAGTGCCACAGCTACAAAGCCTGCACGCTCTAGGGCCTGAGAGCCGCAACTAAAGAGCCTGTGAGCTGCAACTACTAAAGCCAAGTAACTTGGAGCCAGCAGGTCACAACTACTGAGCCCGCATGCTACTGAAGCCCGTGCACATAGAGCCTGTGCTTCATAACAAGAGAAGCCTGCACACAACTAGAGAGCAGTCCTCACTCTCCGCAAATGGAGAAATCCCGTGCACAACCTGACAAGACACAGTGCAAGCAAAAATAAATAAGTAGATATAAAAAAAGAAAAAGTAAAATGTCTGTAAACAGCTGAAGGATATGAATCCTAAAAGAAGAGGAATTCTGCTGTAAATATGAGACAAGAAGGAAATACTAAAGAAAAGAGGCAGTAAAGGATGAACTGATTTCACAGCTAAGTGGGATAGTCACTGTGATTGTATTCCAAAATACAGACTTTTAAGAACAGACTAATTGCCTTTTTCTGACATAGAAATTGTGTTACTTCAAGTCTGTTGGGTTAATTATCTTCTGAGAACAGTCTGATAATGATGACAGCCTATCACAAAAAACTCTAACACTGGCCAAACTGCCATGCACACTGTCCTCCAGCTAATCCCCGGGCCCTGCCGCCGCCCCCGCCCCAGAGCATCTCTGAAGGGTGAAGGAGTTAAGGGCAGGTGAAGGAGGAAAGAAGTGGTGTGCCTTCCTTTCACTGAGGGAAATAACTACTGATTGTAATAAAATAAATAACCTAATTGTTGGGTTTGTCTTTCTGAGCTTTTAAATAAACACCAACAAAAAAGGAATACACATTCTATAACAAACTGTATTTACCTGGTAATACCAAGTTGCATTAATTTGACATTTTTTCTTCATTGCTTTTTAAAAGAGAGCACTTAAACATTTAAGTGTTAAAATCCACGCAGTTGTGTAAATGCCAATGTAGAGGTGAAACCATGAACTTGGGTTTGTAGGCAGACGTAGGACCGAAGTGATAGATTTCTGAGAATCAGCGACTAGACAGCCAGCTATACTTTAGCAGCTCTGCTCTGATCCCTTCTCACTAAAGCAAAGGCTTTATGTGATAAATCATTCTATTATGATAAATAGAAATTCTTTTGGTAAGTTTTTCAATATAATTATTGAAACTCGTACGTGGTACTCTTTTTCCTAATTCTCTGGTTTATAAAGTTTTTTTTTTTTTTAAGTTTTATCTTTTAAAGAGAATTGCTAGCTTAGTGTACTATCTACCAAATCAAAAGTATTGGCATTTTGATGGCACATTCAAATGTGTTTTATATTCCCTCTTCCCTTTGGCCCTTCTTGGGTAGGTTTAACTTGGTTTCATATAAAGAATGAACCAAAATTAGGATTTGTTTTTCCATTTCCTTAACAGCTATAATCAGAACCACTTTCCATCAATTTTGATCCATTTTTTCCTTTTTTTCTGAAGTGTGAAAATCTCCAAATTAAAGAATTGTAATCTGAGGTATTTCTCCTGTGTATTGTAGATTATTTCTTCTTATAAAATTTGGAGAGCTAAACAAAGGCATTGATGGTTAAAAAAAATAATTTAAAGATACAAAATAAATACACAAAATCTTTACTTATATTTAAGATAAAATTAGATTAGTAAGAAAGCAACATCAAAAAAAGAAAAGCAATTTCTACATGAAGTCAAAATATTTTTAAAAATATTTAAAAGCAAAGAATTCAGGTAAGAATGGAAACAAAAAATGAAATAAATATATAAGAATTGACTATATTTGGGGAATAGTAACTTTGAGAAGAAATGTACCCAAGAGGCAGATATCATCAGAGTAGTTTTTTGTGATACTCTATTTCTGTGTTTTCTTTTTTTTAATATAAATTTATTTATTTTAATTGGAGGTTAATTACTTTACAATATTGTATTTCTGTGTTTTCTTTAAGAATTTGGTTTTAATTATCAAAGGAATGTTTAAAATGAATCATTTTATACATGTAATACTTTAAAAAAATCTATTGTGAATACTATATATCAATGATTTTATACCTTTGAAGTTTATACTTTGACATCCTCAAAGCAATGAAGAAAAACTAAATTCAAGCCCCAGGGTATAAACAGTAATGAGGAAAGGTCAAGCTGAATCTTTTTCCATGTTAATGATGGTGAGAGTGGGTTTAATTCTTTACTGAACAGAGTGGACCTTTATTTTGATACAGTTTCTCTCCTTAGAAAATTGGATGAAAACAGCTGACTTAGAGCAGACAAGGGAATTTCTTGCTGTAAGGAACAAATGTAATGCTCAATCAAATTTCTCATAGCCTGAAAAGCGCCACAGAAATCCATACAGATACAGTAGAGTGCCAACTGGCTTGGGCACAAAGCTCCCAGTTTTGTTGAAAACATCCAAATGCAGTGAAAATATGACATTTCTTTAAAAATCTTCCTCTCTCTTTTTTGTGGTATATTGCAAATATTTTGAATATGGGTTTTCCCCCACGCTCTCTCCTATTTACTAATAACATCATAAATACTATAGTTCTAAATTTCTTGTCTTGTTATAACTGACATAATTTGTTTATTCTTCTTCCAAGAATTGTTTTATGTCTAACTTTTCTTCCTCTTCTGTGATGCATACTGGTAACCAAAGGTTTTCTAGTAGTTTTTGTGTTTCAGGTTGGAAAAGAAAAAAATGATATCACACATTATGTACTGTCCAAAGTAAACAAAACTGAAATACTTTCAGCATTTGTTTTGCTGTTGCTTTCAAAGTGCTGGGACTTTAAAGGAGATTCTTCTAAAAAGAACTTTAACAATAGAATATTAAAACAATAAAGATTGATATTCTTCATCAATATAAAAATCCAGCTAAACTTTTTAAAGCATTTTTTAGTCACTTATGCTCAGTAATTTTTTCCATTCTTATTTTAAAACTTGTGAATTCTTATTTCAAATAATTACAATAGTGTTTCTCCTTGATTAACTGAAATTATCCTCTAGATTCAAGAAAGATGATGATAGAATTTATTGATCTAATGCTATGTTTAGCTTTCAATGAAAAATAATAGTCTTAACTATTACATGGCGCAGAGACTTACCACTGGCATTTCCCCTTTTCCCTCATTTCCAAAATACATTGCTGTTTTAATTGTGAAGCATTTATAAAATTATTTCTTCCCCTCATGTAAGGAAAAATTGCAGCTTCCAATTTTAAGATTTAGAGATTTTTCACTTTTAGCAGAAATCATTTTGCAACAAAAAGCTGAAATAGGTGAGATCTCATTGTATAGACAGAGTTAAAGATATATAAGTTTGTCAAAAGATCCCTCAAGTGTTTTATTTTAATTTTTAAAACTAATCATTAAATAACATAGGGCTATTTGGTAATTATGGGTTCTTCAGATATTGATTGCTGATTATTCTGTTTTTTTTTTTAAGGTTTTCATAGCTATTATATTATGATAAGGGGGTCAGTAAAGGAGAATTTAAAGTTTTTATCTTCAAACAAAAATCAAATTTATACTGAATCTTAATACTAAGAGTAATATGTTTGTTGATTATAATTTTTTATTGTTATATGTAGAAAAATTTTTTCATACTAACTTACAGACACCTGGTTAACTTTTATGGAGAAATTACCTTTGTATTTAGTATAACACCTAATTCAGCCATATACATAATAAATATCAAGTTAGCCAAAAGTTCATTCTGGTTTTTCCATAATTTCTCAGTAAATAACTGTTCTTTGACATGTTGTAAAACTGATATCATTTCACATAAAATGATCTAATGCAAATTTTCCTGTTCATGTCCCTGAAAAAAAAAGACTTTATTGAATAACTGTGTCTCTGCCTGGCCTTATTTCAACTGTAAACACTTCTCTTGGCAAACATCAATGTAGATTTTTCTCCAACTTCAATGTTTGTTTGCTAATTAATTTACTCATATTTAATGTTTCATTTATTGGTGCTGCCATGTATTCATTCTCTATTCCTCTTAAGAGACCATTATGTATGTAAGGATGATTATCTGATTTAAACCAGTGATCTAAGGACCTACATCTTTTACTTTCTTCTGCTTCACTAGCTCTGGAAAAAATTAAAACAAGTACTCTCCAAATGTGATAAAGGCGAAAATTACAAATCTGTACTTCTTTCACCATGATATCTGATTTCTTTCAGAAATGACTAAATGGTTTCAAGTGTAAGAAAGCATGGAATGCCTTGGATCACAACACTTTTGCTTTAAGATAGCAGCCTTCATTCTAAAAACTCTAGAATTCTAAATTCTAAAACAGACACATCTTCTGCTTTGACCACAGAAGAGTAGAGTAGCGCTCCTATTTTTAAAGGTGTATAGAAAAAGTATGCTGTTGTTCAGTTACTAAGTCATGTTTGACTTTTTGTAACCCCATGGACTACAGCACACCAGGCCACTCTGTCCTTTGCTGTCTCCTGGATTTCATGTGCATTGAGTTGGTGATGCTGTCTAACCATCTCATCCTCTTCTGCCTCTTCTCTTTTTACCTTCACTCTTTTCCAGCATGAGACTTTTCCAATGAGTCGGCTCTTTGCATCATGTGGCCAAAGTATTGGTATAGAAGTATAAATAGTATAAATAAGTTACAAGGATATATTGTACAACACAGGCTATATAGCCAATATTTTATAATAACTATAAATGAAGTATAACCTTAAAAATTGTGAATCACTATGTTGTACATCTGAAACATGTAATATTGTGCACCAACTATACTTCAATTAAAAATAATTTAACTAAAGAGAAAGAAGTCTGAGAGAGTTTTTCCAACAATTTCCATTTTTTTTTCACCTCTAGGGAAACTGTTTTCATGGAGATGCCTGGTGACCTTCCCTCTACCAGCATTAGGCTCAGAGGATTGGCATGTGAAACTTATGCTGACAAAAGAGACAGAGATGCAAAGTCCTGTCATCTCACGCTCAACCCTCCCTTCCCTTCTAAATAGCTACCCCATGAAAAAACACACTTTTAATAATCACACAGCCCATAGCATGCTGATCTGGTAAAGGCCAACGCCACAGAATGAGGCCTTCGGAAAACGTTCCCATGCCCGTTCTCCTCCCTACTCCCTGACTCACTGCTACCTTGCTTATGTCATTGGCTATTTGAGGCATCTTGTTGTTCAAACGAAACTGCTAACCAAGGTATTTGCTGACCACCTACCTCACAGAAGTATTGTGAGCTCAGCTATTAAGCTGTTGTAAAGCCATCAGAAACAAAGTGCTACAGAAGCATTAATGGCACTGACTCAGTGAGGAAAGGGAGCATATTGTACATTAAATCATCATTTCCTTCTTTCAGTCTCTTGCAGTAATTTCTTGGGGAAGAGTGCTGTTCTAGAACAGTGAGATCTCTGCCTACTCCTGGAAGGTAACCAGGGGGACCGATTTTAGAAACCAATAAAACCATAAGCCATATTGAATTCTTAATTTGGGGAAATAGATTTTTTTTTTAATGAGTCAAATTTTTCAGGGAAGTTTTATGTTTACAGAAAAGTTATCAGAAATTAGAGGGTTCCTACATGGGTGTCCACATGCATGCACGTGCACATACACACACACACACACACAGAGAGAGCTTCATCTATTATTTATATCTTGTGTTACTGTGGTACATTTGTTACACTTAATGAACCAATATTGATCCATTACTATTAACTAAAGTCCATAGTTCCCTCATGGTTCAGATGGTAAAGAATCTGCCTGCACTGTAGACCTGGGTTGGACCCCTGGGTTGGGAAGATCCTCTGGAGAAGGGAATGGCTACCCTCTCCAGTATTCTTGCCTGGAGAATTCCATGGACTGAGGAACCTGGTGGCCTCAATCCATGGGGTCACAAAGAGTCTAACATGACTGAGCAATTAACACTTGCACTTTCTTAGTTTAATTAGGATTCACTCTTTGTATGTCTGCTTCAAAATCATAGAATGGACTTGAAAAATCAATTTTTTCAATGAGTAAAAGAGTTGTAATTGAAAACACACACGCATAATATATGAGGAAACAATGACAAAAGAGACCAGTTAGTTCTCAGAATAGAGGATGCTTTACATCATTCACCTACACTGAACATCACTGAACATTGAACATCATGTTAGAGAAGAGGGAAAGAGGCAGGAGTAAGAATGAAGACCAATTCAATTACACAAATAAGGAAAAAAAAAACACTGATAGAAATTTAAAGTGAAAGGATATTTTTGGAGGAAACCTGGAGTTATGCAAAGTTTATTTCAAGCAAATGAGATAGGGGAGGCCCTTAAAACTCTCACCTGCAAAAGGTGGGTAAAAACCTAAAATTAAACTTTGAATGGGAATTGGAAAAGTGTTAGGATCACAGAAAAAGAAACTTAGAGACTATATAGTAGGGGAATTTTGAGAGTATTTAGTATCTTTCAAATGTGAGAACTTGAAAGTGTTTAAACTGTGACTTCATGAAGTCAAAGGAAATCTTTGAGAAGAGAAAAGAAGCATTCAACCAGTATGCTGACCTTATTTGGTTACCATTTTTCTCGTACAGATGAGCCTAAATTAGTCCATAGAACACCCTTCACTTATTCTCCTCTTTGTAATATCAGTTCATGATTTATTATAACTTCCAATGAAATATGGAGCATGGAGAATTAAGAGGTGATTTTGTGGGAGTTCTCATTCCTTATTAAAACCCAAGTAAGGCGTTTGCTTGCTATTAAATAAAAAACACTCTTGAAGGCTATAATAATGAGGTCACACAGTAGAGAACAAACACAAAATACCAGGATCTAATGACTCTTAAGAAGTCACAAACTGTAAGTAGCTCTGTTATCTTATATATCATGAAAGAAAACTTTTCCAATGATTATTTTAGTAAGGATCTTAATTTAGATGTTCAAATGTGGGGAAAAAAATTTGCCTTAGAGTTGATGAAATACAGCTTATGGATTAATCTAGAAGATGAAATACTTGATTCTTTCTGCCTCCATGTAGAAAGGTAGCCTATTAAAAGATCCTTAAATTGTTTCACATTTAATCCTCCATTAGAGAGTTTCTTTCTTCTTTCTGCTATATTATTTAATTGCCCAAAGCATTAATGAGTCAGCTCAATTTCAACATTCTAAGTTTGAGATCCTTCTCTTATCAGAAAAAAAATTTATATTTTGAATCAGTACCAGTTTGATTTAATTCCAAGTGAGTTCTTATAACTTACTAAGCCTCAATTTTGTGAACTATAAAATGAGTATAATAATAATGCTGATTTTAAGGGTTATTATGAGAGATAAAAGGAGCATCATACCTGGTGCATTGAATTAACATCAGCTACTCAGGGCTTCCCTGGTGGCTCAGATGGTAAAGAATCCACCTGTAATGCAGGAGACCTGGGGTCAATCCCTGAGTTAGGAAGATCCCCTGGAGGAGGATATGGCAACCCACTCCAGTATTCTTGCCTGGAGAATGCCCCTGGACAAAGGAGCCTGGTGGGCTACAGTCCATGGGCTCACAAAGAATCAGATATGACTGAGCAACTAAGCACATTCAGCTATTATTATAATTTGGCATGCAGGAATTATACTGATTTGGGTTTACTTTCTTTTACTATAATTTTCTACTCATATTAACTTGAACAAATTGTTTAGCCTCTGTGCCTCAATTTCTTCATCATAAATGAGGCTAGTGACACTGGTCTTTCAGGTTCTTAGGATTCAATGAACTAACTGAAACATATCACCTTTCTTACAGCCAGCCACATTCTGCCGATTAACTGAAAATATAGTAGTATATAAACAGTAGTATGTGTTTGCTGAGAAGGCAATGGCACCCCACTCCAATACTCTTGCCTGGAAAATCCCATGGACGGAGGAGCCTGGTAGGCTGCAGTCCATGGGGTCGCTGAGGGTCGGACACGACTGAGTGACTTCACTTTCACTTTCCACTTTCATGCATTGGAGAAGGAAATGACAACTCACTCTAGCGGTCTTGCCTGGAGAATCCCACGGATGGGGGAGCCTGGTAGGCTTCTGTCTCTGGGGTCACACAGAGTCGGACACAACTAGAGTGACTTAGCAGCAGCAGCAGCAGCAGCAGCAGCAGTATGTATGTAGGGGCATTCTCCAGGCAAGAATACTGGAGTGGGTTGCCATATCCTCCTCCAGGGGATCTTCCTAACTCAGGGATTGACCCCAGCTCTCTTGCATTACAGGTGGTGTTCACACACTTTATACTCATTGACTCATTTAATCCTCACAATAATCCTAGGAGGAAGCTAGAGTTATTATCCTCATTTTATGAACAAGAAAACCGGCACAGCTGAACACTGAGCCTCGGCAGCATGGCCCCACACCTTGCATACTGCTTAAGCTACTTCTTCACTTTCCCCAACATTAGCATTAGAAACAACACAAGGCAGCCTTCCAGAATGGACATGGCCTTCTGCTAGACCACAACACCATGGAAAGAGCAATCATCCAAGTGGTGCTCTTTGGTAGAAGGCAAAGGCAAGCCAAGGGACATGCCTTTAAAGAGAAGGATTGCTCACAGCTACAGTATTTGGCACACAGCTAGAGTTGAGTCATTGAGAAGTCTCTACACAGCCACATAAGCTGGGGAATAACATGGAAGGTATTTAACAATCTGTATGAACACGTAAACCCAGTGTAATAATGAGTAATCTGTCTCCCCAGTTAATGAAAAGAGAAACCGTTCTAGGCAAATTTAAACATTTATGAGGACAACCATATTTAAGGATGAAAGGAATGTAATACTTGTGCTTGGAAATATTTAATAGACAGGTCAAATGAAGTTCAAGGGAAAGGAGTCAGATTGACTAAAATGGTAGAGGGCAATGGGAAGATTTAACTACACAGGGCACAGAAAATGACGATAGAGCAGGTAGGGATGGAGGTGGGATGGAAACCAATTTGAAAAACAGCTTATGAACTCTGAGCTCCCATTGTACTGATAAGTAGTAGTGTAGAGTTTTAAGATTTAATTTTCCTTTGTTTCCTGTGTGTTTATGTGGGTTCCTAAGCAAGACCAGTGACTGCAATGATGCAGTGAAAAACACACTAAAATTGGGATCAGAGGAGAGTTGTCTAAGGCCTGGCCTGCCTCCTCAGCCAGATGTCTGCAGACAAATGTTTCTTCTATGTCCAAGTTTCCTCATCTGTGAAATAAAGATAAGAATATATACTTAAAATAAGAATGCATGTGGAAGGATTTTGTAAAATGTATACTGCTATATAAATGTGAGGTTTTCAGAAGAAAGGAAAAGTCTTGAGATTAGAATACCTGAGATCAAGACTTTGTCACTTATTAGTTTTATAACTGGCATAGAATAATTCGCTGATGTCACTTAACCCCTCTGAACTTTAGTTTCTTTTATCTATGGAATAAACTGGTGGCAATCATCCATTTCAGTGGACTTCTGTGCAGGACACATCATCCCTGCAAGGTCGGTAGCATCACCCCCAATTTTATAGATAAGGAAACTGTGGAATGATATTTTCTCCTGTCATTGTCATAAGGATTCTCTTAAGGTCTGCAACAGTTGTGGATATGAAATCAAAACAGATATTTATTGATATATGAATTCAAGTACAAGTTTCTTAATAGAAGAAAACCATATGTCAAATAGAGGATCTCTTATCAATTCATGAAGGACACGGTATAAAAGGCCTTCCTGGGACGGTTGGTCCAGATGATCTCCCAGTGGTCCTTCCAGTTATATTGTTCTGGGAAGTCAAGGAGAAACTGAACAAAGAACATAATTGGCAGAAATGAAATTACTGCTTTCCTGGAGACAGTGCTATTTGTCTGAAAATTGTAAAATGTAGATGGGAAGGAGCAAATAATAGGTCTGTGATTCATGATACTAGAAGCTAAGAAAAGGTGGGTTTTCTTTGTGGCTATAAAACAAACAGAAAAAGTACATAAACCCAGTATTTAAATGTTAATTTGCTACAGCCCATCATATGTTTATTGCAAGAATTTGATGGAAGCATCAGATTAAAAAAACCAAATCTTTCCCATTGCTTCATTCTTATAAGGAAGATACCCAACTGTCTTTAGCAATGCATATTTACATTTCTGCAGGGAATATCCTGACCTTCTTTGCTGCCATGACCATGAAACAATGCTTCTCTGATGGGTAGTATGACATATTTCAGAACAAAGCAAAACCGTGTGGTTTCTTAGATAAAGAAAAGGCTATTTCTATCTTGCATTTCTTGTAGTTACTGCTCTGTACTTGATTTATCTATTAGCCAGTGTACCCTGAGTGCTTTGTAACTGCCCTTCAGACTTGCTCAACTCTCCACATTTTAAGCAGACATTTGAAAATCTAAAATGGTTAACATGGTATCTAACATGTTACAGATTTTAGAGGCTTTTGGCAAACAAATGAACAAGGAATTGCTTATTCATCTGAAACAGTATCCAGGCACAGGACATGTTTCCCCCAACTTTCTTTGTTTAAACACACTTTTATCTACTTTGAATTCATCTTATACTGAGGCTTAAATCAAAGAGGAAAAAAGAACTCACAAAATTCCATAGCATTCCATTTGACAAACTTTAATAAGTAGGCTGTTCTGTAAAATGTCTGGTCAGGGAAATGGCTGAGACTACTGACTAAAACGAGGTCTGAGTTTCTTCTGAGAATTAGAATTCCTTGTGCTCTTCCAAGTCCTAGATGACATAGATAATGGAAAATTAATTTTAATGCTAATAATATGCTTAAATTGGCAAAGATCAGTCGTCATTATGGACTGGTTTTTGTTCATGTCTTAATTTTGCCATTCTAAACCTTTGAGCAGGTTTTAAAAACTTACTACAGTACTCCCCAGACTCCAGTGTTTACCTTCCAAATCCATCTTTATTATTTTACTTTCCTTTCACATAGAGAAGTATGAAGGTTTTGGAGCAAGACTGTGACTGGATTAAATCCAAAGGTTTCTGCTAAATTGTGTGACTGTGGGCAAGGTTTTTGATCCCTTTGTAAAATGAGGATAATATCCTAGACGACTCTTCTCTTAGGACTGAGTGAGGATTAAATGAGATACTATGCAGAAAGTGCTATGCACAATGACTGGATCAACTTAAGTCTTCTAATAAATGTTAGTTATTATTACTCCATCTAGTACAGCAAAGTATGTGAATATTTAAAATGTTTCCTACTCAATGTCCAAAGTGCTTTGGAATTTGGGATTATAAGCAAAGTTGGCCCTTTACAACTATGTGACATTGATAGACTACATCCAAAGAAAATAGATTACATATGCAAACTAAAGATTTTTAATGAAACACAAGTCTGAAAAATTTTAGTAAATTGTTGGTTTTTTAAAATTCTTTTGTATCTCTATAAAGCTCTTAGAGCTATGTGACTTTAGAATTGAAACCTTGAGCAAGTTGCTTAATCCCTTTGTCTTTTGTTTTCTCAATTGCAAAATGAGTATATTATAGTACCAATTTCATAGTGTTACTATGAAGATAAACTGAGTTAATACATTTGAGAGTAGAATAGTGCCTGACATGTCCAGTGAATTCTCAGTTAAGTATTAGCTATTATCATTAATTTATTATTATTTTACAAATGAGGAAATCAAAGTCAAGAAAGGAAGTGAATTTCCCAATTTAAGTTAATGACGAGCAGTAAGGTCTAGTATTTCTGATTTTAAGTGTGCAGTCTTTCCACTCTGACACCAATTTACTCTTAATCTTGGCCTTGCCCCTAGATATGCTTCAGTTCTTCCACTGTGGACAAGAACTTTGCCTTGTTCATCTACAGCTTAGACAGTGAAGATGTGAATTCTGATCATTGATGTTTATTGCTGATATTGCAGAAAGATTGACCTCAGACAGTGAAAGAGTTAAGTTCTACACTTGGATGGCACTTGAAGTTTCTGCTCAGGTTCTATCTTTAGCCTTTCCCTTGATTAATCACAAAATATCCTACACAAACTAACACAACAACTACAACAGCAAAAAAACAAAAACTACAGCAAAGCAAAAGATCAAAAATTTTCTAGAAGAAATAAAAACTAACAACTCCTTAAAGAATCCATGATGTGATTTAGCAGATTACTTAACAACTCTCCTAAACCTGCAAAGCATGGGCACACAATAAGAGTATTTTTAATGCATCTGAACTGGAGAAGAGGCCTGTTTACAGTGTCTCCCCTGAGGAATCTTTCTCTTCAGGAAGTAAGCAGCAAAGAGAAAAGGAGGCAGACTTGTAGGGGGAATAAGTTAAACCTCATTTTCTTTTTAGCTCTTTGCACATCCCAACTTCAACACCCATTGTAGCCCCTAACTCTTCATTCTCTTGTGTCATAATCCCAGGTGCACTCAGCAGCATGCAAAACAAACATATATGAAGGTGGATATATTTGCATGTCAAGATGGAATAACCAAATCTGAGCAAATGGATAAAAACAAGCACAAGTCATCAGTTTATGCTTGCAAACAACTTTTCAGTTAGACCTTGGGAACAAGGAATATGAGAGTCTTTCTACAAACTAGTGTGCTTTCTTACTGGAAGTAAGTTTTTTGGGTTTGTTTGAAGGGAATGTTCTGAGTCTATTTTAAATGTTCGAAATTGGTTGTTGGCTAATAGGGAGTTGCTAGAGCTTGGATGTTCATGCTTTGATGTCTTTAGGAATAATTTTTACAATTTTTCTACCAAAGTAAATTAATCACAGTCAAGAGCAAAGACCAAAGGTTAGAGACAAAACCTGAACAAGTTAGCCAGAGGTAACTTTTTCAAGTTTTCCATATGTGGGGCATAGAGGTTAATAACATAGATTCTTAAAGACAAATGGTCTAATCTTGAATCTCTGAGCCAACACTGACTAGCTGAGTGACGTTGAACAAGCAACCTATCCTTCTGCTGCAGTTACTTCAGTCTGTTCAGTGGGGATAATAATGGTGTCTCTTTCTGGAGCTGTTGTGAGGATGGAATGAGTTAATTCAAGTGAAGTACTCACAAGAAGGCCTGGCATACACTGAGGGCTCAGTAAATGAGTTTTTATTATTTTGAACATAATCCTTTGCATTCTATGCTATGATATACCCTTGTTTACTTAAAAATAATTGATCCCTACCCCCAAAAAAATAATCGGGGAATTTATCCATTTCTTCAAGAAGAATGTATTGAGGGCATATTGAATACCTATGTTCAGCTTGCCTGCTAAGTCATTTCTGTTGTATCCAACTCTTTGCAATCCTACAGACTGTAGCTGTCTAGGCTCCACTCTCCATGGGATTCTCCAGGCAAGAATACTGGAGTGGATTGTCATGCTCTTTTCCAGGGGATCTTCCAGACCCAGGGATCGAACCCATGTCCAGCACTGGCTGATGAGTTCTTTACTACTAGTGCTGCCTGGGAAACATCATGAAAGATACAAAGATAAAGCACACAGTTGGCTCTCAAGAAACTTAGTCTTCTAGAGGAAATGAATGAAATAGAGACTGGCCCATTAATAAAAACAAGCATTTATTGACAAAGTAATATGTACCAAGTTTTATGTAAACTAGCTAGGTTCCACGGAGAAGGCGATGGCACCCTACTCCAGTACTCTTGCCTGGAGAATCCCAGGGATGGCGGAGCCTGGTGGGCTGCCGTCTATGGGGTCGCACAGTCAGACATGACTGAAGTGACTTAGCAGCAGCTGGGTTCCAAACAATCCTGAAGGATGGATACTAGTTTCACCATTTTACAGCTGTGGAAGCAGAGGCTCAAGGAGGTCAGGTAACATGCCCAAATCACAGGGTTTGCATGTGATGGAGCAAGGACCTGAATCTATGTCTGTTTGAGTCCATAACCCATGACTTCTCTGCTCCACCTCCATCATTCTAGTTTGTTGACTCAGTAGTCTTGGTTTGGAAATTGGAAACCCCAGATAAGGACTGGTAACCAAAGAAGGGCAGAACCATCAAAAATTGGGTAAGGATGTTTAGAAAATGAGAGAAGAAAGAGATCTCAAAAAAACAACCCCACAAATAATTGGTTCCACATTGGAGAGCCTAAGTCTGGGCAAGGACGAAGGAGAGTAGTGGGTTTCATTTCTTGTGCTGGCTCTGCTTGGAGGGTGCTGTTGGGACCACAAGGTTGGGAAGCATTGTTGATCACCTGGACTTGGCGCTGAGAGCTCTTGTCCAATCATCAGTGTCTTCTGTGAGCAATAGGAGTGGGGGTGGCAGCGCGGTATCTGTAGGCCCCAGCCTGGGGTAAACAGAAAAGCAATGAAAGCAGAAACAGATGAGGATAATTAGTAGGGATCGCTCTGAAGGGTAGAAGGAGGCAGTGAAACTAAAACAGAGGATTGAGCTATTTATGTTCAACCCTTGATGTCTGGAAAAACAATCTTTTGAGTTGAGACTATGGTACCACACCCTGAGAAAGACTGAAACTGTTCTAAGCTCTGTCCCCCTAATTTGGATTCCAGTGGCATCTCCTGAATTTTGCTACCAAATTGCCCTGGATAATACAAAGTCCTACTGAATATCTCCATTTGGACGTTCTGGAGGTTCCTAACTCCATTTCATCCAAAAAAAGAAAAACTCATCTTCCTTTGAAAACCAATTCCTTTCACAGTGTTCAACGTTATAGTTTAACAGTATCAAATCTATCCACTCATGCCAAATTAGAAGCTAGTCCTAAGTTTTAGTCGCTCAGTCGCGTCCGACTCTTTGTGACCCCATGGACTGTAGCCTACAAGGCTCCTCTGTTCATGGACTTCTCCAGGAAAGAATGCTGAAGTGGAGAGGTGTTCTCTTTTCTAGGGGACCTTTCCAAACCGGGGATTGACCTCAGGTCTCCTGCACTGCATGCAGATTCTTTATGATAAAATTCTTCCTTCAGAGTTTCTATTTCTGCTTATGTACTACCACCTCTCTCCTCTATTCAAAATGTCAAATGAATCAATTCTTTGAATAAAGACACATCATTGTCATTGTGGGAAGTGTGCTGTTATTGGCTTACAATTCTCAGAAAAGTCCTATTCAAAGCCAAAGTCATGGGATCACCAGGGCTGCTGCTGCTATCACCTCATTAAACTCTAGGAGGAAACACTGGAAAAGGGACACTTTTGTGAGAGAAAAGAGGGTGATAATATTGGGAACATACGAAACTTTCCAAAAGGAGGAATGGAAAACAAATAAGCAAATTAACATTCCCACTTCATTATTCTGCTCAGAGAAGTCGATTGTGAGAAAATGGGCTTAGAGCTTTTCAGTATTGGTTGGGGAAAGGTGAAGAATGAAAAAGCAAATTGGACAGTCCACCTTCTTTCATCTCCTATATCCACTACTCCTTTGGCCTCCTAGATGTGTATCTTCATCAGACATGACAGAGAGGTGATGATTATTACATCATTGGATGTTTCACTAAAGCCCTTATAAATGTGAACTTTTATTGAGGGAGCCCTAAGTTGGCTCCCTCACAAAGAAACACAAAGTTTCTTTGTGTGCCTCAGTTTCTTTGTTCTCTAGGTACCTGTTATTAATGTACACTCAAATTTTCTACCGGATCCAACTGTAAAACTGTTGTGACTACAATCTCAAACACATTAGGTAATTTATTGTTTAGTTTTTTCTTTTTTTGCTTTGAATCACGTCTCTATCACTCCAGTCTAAACAGGTTGCTTTTTGGGTGTACTATGTAGCGTCTCTCTTGGGAGTTCCTTGGTCATTATCCTGGGAATTTCTGTCTTCTACTGGAGTTTCTTGTCATGGACCCCACTTCTTCCTCTTTATGTATGTTTCTGCTTTAATCTACTCCAGTAGCTGCCTGAAAAAGATGCAGGCAAGGTATATTGCATGCTTGCATGTTGGAAGCTGCTGGTTGTTACCAATACTTCTATTCCTCTTCTCTCATAGTTATAGATATTTTAGCTGAGCCCATAGCTACCTTCCAACATTGAAGACCACATTTTCCAGTGTCTTGAGCAGCTATGTGAGGTTAGTATGTCTAAATTCTGGAGCAAAAGCATCGAATGTTAATCTTCCAGGGACCTTCCATGAAATAGAGATGAAACAAAACCTTTTTCATGCCTAGAATACAGATGCCAACTTGGACTATGAGAAACTGGGTCAAATCTAAGGATAATAGAGCAAAGGATTATAAGGGGTCTGGGTCCCTGAGGGCATCATGGAACAAATCCCACCCTGACTGCATAACCCTATACTTTTACTTAAGAGGGAAATGATGTCTATTCCATCCTTCCTATTACACCTTTCATGTAAGGAAATTTCTTACCTTCAGACTTGAGTGAAAAGTTGGTTCAGTTTAGAAATCTAAGTTGGAAAGTATTTAGGCTCTCAGAAATATTGAAATCTAGCTGCCTTCTAGCTTCTAGTAATGTTGAGAAATCTGTTGCTATTTTGATTCCTAATACTTTAGATACGAGCTTCTTATTTTTAATGTCTCTCTCTGAAAGCTTTTATGGTTAGTCTGATATTTAATGACCTGTTTTGATGTGGATCATTTTTCATTCCTTGTGGAAACAATTTGAGGAGCCTCTTCAAAATGGAAATTTATATATTTCAGTACTAGGTAGCATTCTTAATTTATTTCTTGAATAATTTTGTCTCCTTTCTGTATCTATTTCTGGAATTCCTATTACCTGGATTGTTTAGATCATTATTTAAAATTTATTCTATATTCTTTGATATTTTTCATATTTTTATCTATCTTTTGCAAATCTGTATTCTCACATGCAACTCATATCAAAGTTTTATTTCTTCTATAACACTTTTCATCACAAGACATTTTTGTTATCTCTAAATGTGTCCTTTTAAAATAGCAATCTATTTTGTCTCATATTTCTCTATGCATATTAATAATTTTAAGTGCATTTTTCCTTCTCTCTGAAATACTGATTCCCTCTGAATTTCTTTTTATTAAAATTATAATTGATTTACAACATTGTGTTAGTTTCAGGTATACAACAAAGTGATTCAGTTGGATATATATATTTTTGAGATTGTTTTCTATTACAGGTTATTAGAGATGCCCGGTTGCTCAGACTGTAAAGAATCTGCCTACAGTGCAGGAGACCCGGGTTTGATCCCTGGAGAAGGGATGGCTACCCACTCCAGTATTCTTCCTGGAGAATTCTATAACAGAGGAGTCTGGCAGGTTACAGTCCATGGGGTCACAAAGAGTTGGACACAACTGAGCATGCATGCACACCTATAGGGAGAGCCCTCCTGTTCAATATGCACACTTGGTCCCATGCCCAGAGTCCAGGATACTTTAGGGCTTCCCTTGTGGTTCAGCTGGTAAAGAATCCGTCTGTAATTCAGGAGACCTGGGTTCTATCGCTGGGTTGGGAGGATCCCATGGAGAAGGGAAATGCTATCCACTCCAGTATTCTGGTGTAGAGAATTCCATGGACTGTATAGTCCACAGGGTCGCAAACAGTCGAACCCGACTGAGCAACTTTCACTTTCACAGGTTAGGATATTAGGCACAATTCCCTGTGCTATTCAGTAAATGTGCTATACAGGTTTGCAGAGAGTCAGACACCAATGATGCTTCTTAGCACAAATGCATACAGTAAGTCCTTACTACTTGTCTATTTTATATATAGTAGTTTGTATCTGCTGTTGGGCACTTGTGTTGTTTCCATGTCTTGGCTATTGTAAATAGTGCTGTTATGAACATTGGGATGCACATGTCTTTTCCAGCTAGAGTTTTCATCTTTTCTGGATATTTCCCCAGGAGTGGGACTGCAGTGTCATGTGTGCGTGCTAAGTCGCTTAGTCGTGTTTGACTCTTTGCAATCCTATAGACTGTAGACTGCCAGTCTCCTCTGTCCATGGGATTCTCCAGGCTTGAATACTGGAGTGGGTTGCCGTGCCCTCTTCCAGGGGATCTTCCTGACCCAGGGATCAAACTCACTTCTCTTATGTCTCCTGCATTAGCAGGCTAGTTCTTTACGACTAGTGAAACAGGGGAAGATCTGCAGAGTTCTCTGGTTTTTTAAGGAAACTTTATACTGTCTTGATACCCTGGAGGAGGAAATGGCAGCCTACTCCATTATTCTTGCCTGGAAAATCCCACTGACAGAGGAGTGCTACACTTCATGGGGTTGCAAAAAAGTTGGAGGTGACTTAGCTACTGAACAAGCATAGTGGCTTCCACAATGGCTGCACCAAATTACATTCCCACCAATAATGTAGGAGGGTTCCCTTTTCTTTACACTCTCTCTGGTATTAATTATCTATAAACTTTTTGATGATCAATGTGAAGTGATATCTCACTGCAGTTTTGATTTGCATTTCTCTAATAATTAATGATGTTGAGCATCTCTTCATGTGCCTGTTGGCTATCTATATGTTTTCTTTGGAGAAATGTCTATTTAGGTTTTCTGCTTATTTTTTAATTGGTTTTTTTTTTTTTTCTTTTGGTATTGAGTTAAATGAGCTGTCTTTATATTTTGGATATTAACCTCTTTTTGGTCGCATTGTTTGCAAATATTTTCTCTCTTTCTGTAAGGTTTTTTTCATTGTACTGATGGTTTCCTTTTTTATGCAGAAAGCTTTTCAGTTTGATTAGCTCTCACCTCCTGAATTTCTTTTTATCTTTGTTTTGGTCTTTCATGCTGGAAATTTCTTCCAATATATATTGTATTTTGCCATATGTTCATATTTAAGAACGATGTACAAAAAATCAGATTGGAAAGCCTGCATGTGGTAAGAGGGAGAAGGGGTTCTCGTACTCATAATGTAGATCTGTGCTTACATCTCCTACTTTAGGTGGGATGCCTCATCCCTGACCACCACCTGGCCTCATCTCATCCTGAGCTTCTGTTCAGTCTCTAGTCTTTTGTCAGTCTTGAAGAGAGCTTATTGCCTGGTTATATGAAGTTGGAGAGTGGACCAGGGATCTAATTTCTTTTATAAGAATTTCACCTCATCATCTTATTTTTTCAAATCTACTATACAGTCTCTTCTTCTGGGCTCTCTGGTGCCTCCAATTTCTGAGACTTTTCAAGGCTCTGCAGTATGACTTGTTCGATTCCTGCGGCCATTCTATCTATGGATACTTAGGTTTCAGCTTGATTGTGTCAGTTATGTCTCATCTATGTGTTTTCCATTTTTGAAAAAAAAATTTTTGGTGTTCCTGGACCCACCAATTGATAGTTCATTGACATCATTTTGCCCCTGCCCTTCTAGGGCTTATGTTTTAAGGGAAGATACAGACAATAAGCAAAAACCTAAAAGGTACAATGGCAATAAATGACAATAAATGCTGTAAAGAAAAGTAAATTAGGATGAGAGGGATCAGAGTGACAGGAGTTGCTAGTTCACATGGCATGTGCACAGAAGGTCTCTTCCAAAAAGTAGCGTTTGGATAGAAGCCTGAAGAAAGTTAAAGAAGGACATGTGCAGATATGGAGAAGTTCAAGTGCAAAGGACTTGAAGCAGTAGAACCAGCTTGTAAGGAACAGCAAGGAGGCCAGTGCAAGGAAAGGAGGAGGTGATGTCAGAGAACAGAGGTAGTGTAGTATTTGTGCAGCGGCTTTGTAGCCTGGCAAGGACCGTGGACTTTCAGCAAGATGGGAAGATGTCAATGAGTTTCGAGTTAGTAGTGATATGATCAGGTTTAACTTTACACACAGTGTTGTCTCCTCTCCAGTTTTAGTGGTCCTTGTGGGGTTTTTTTTTTTTTTCATCTGTTTACTGTGTTTTGTGTAAGGTTTGGTTACAGTGTATAAGAGCTCAATCCGTGTGTTGGACCAGAAGTCATAGTTTCCTTATTGTAAGAAATTTTCCAACAGTTAGAGTTGTCTCAAAAAATGGAATGACCTTGTAGTAGAGCCTGAAGTCTAATCAAACTTAAAAGCTTCTGCACAACAAAGGAAACTATAAGCAAGGTGAAAAGACAGCCTTCAGAATGGGAGAAAATAATAGCAAATGAAGCAACAGACAAACAACTAATCTCAAAAATATACAAGCAACTCCTACAGCTCAATTCCAGAAAAATAAATGACCCAATCAAAAAATGGGCCAAAGAATTAAATAGATATTTCTCCAAAGAAAACATACAGATGGCTAACAAACACATGAAAAGATGCTCAACATCACTCATTATCAGAGAAATGCAAATCAAAACCACTATGATGTACCATTTCACGCCAGTCAGAATGGCTGCGATCCAAAAGTCCACAAGTAATAAGTGCTGGAGAGGGTGTGGAGAAAAGGGAACCCTCTTACACTGTTGGTGGGAATGCAAACTAGTACAGCCACTATGGAGAACAGTATGGAGATTCCTCAAAAAACTGGGAATAGAACTGCCTTATGATCCAGCAATCTCACTGCTGGGCATACACACTGAGAAAACCAGAACTGAAAGAGACACATGTACCCCAATGTTCATAGCAGCACTGTTTACAATAGCCAGGACTTGGAAGCAACCTAGATGTCCATCCACAGATGAATGGATAAGCAAGCTGTGGTACATATACACAATGGAGTATTACTCAGCCATTAAAAAGAATACATTTGAATCAGTTCTAATGAGGTGGAAGGAACTGGAGCCTATTATACAGAGTGAAGTAAGCCAGAAAGAAAAACACAAATACAGTATCTTAAGGCATATATATGGAATTTAGAAAGATGGTAACAATAACCCTATTTTCGAGACAGCAAAAGAGACACTGATGTATAGAACAGACTTTTGGACTCTGGGAATGGGAGAGGGTGGGATGATTTGGGAGTATAGCATTGAAATGTGTATAATATCATATATGAGACGAGTCACCAGACTAGGTACGATGCCTGATGGTGGATGCCTGGGGCTGGTGCACTGGGACAACCAAGAGGGATGGTATGGGGATGGAGGGGGAGGAGGGTTCAGAATGGGGAACACGTGTATACTTGTGGCAGATCCATCTCGATGTATGGCAAAAGCAATACAATATTGTAAAGTTAAGCAAAATAAAATTTAATAATAAAAAAAAATGGAATGACCTGCTGTGAAGGCAAGAAACATGGATGGATAATCACAGTCCCTCTCAATCAAATAAAATTGTGCTTTCTCCCTGTGGATTTTCATAGCTAAAATGAGCTTTAAGATTGGAATGAATTGGGAAACTGGTATTAAAATACATACATTATTGATTCTATGTGTAAAATAGATAAGGCTTCCCTGGTGGCTCAGATGGTAAAGCATCTGCCTGCAATGTGAGAGATCCAGGTTTGATCCCCGGGTCAGGAAAATCCCCTGGAGAAGAGAATGGCTACCCACTCCAATATTCTTGCCTGGCAAATTCCATGGACAGAGGAGCCTGGCAGGTTATATTCCACAGAGTCGCAACAAACCATGCATGACTGAGCTACTAACTTTCAGTTTCATCTCTACTTTCATTAAAAGGGTAATGAATGAGAACTTATTGTGCTCTGCTCAATTCTCGGTGGTGACATAAACGGGAAGGAAATCCAAAAAAAGAAAGACTATATGTATGCAAATATCTGATTCACTTTGCTGTACAGTAGAAACTAACACAGCATTGTAAAAAATTGATTTAAAAATTACATTAAAGTAAAATGAGCTGAGACAAGGTACACTCTTGGAATATCCCACAGTCCAGCAGGTCTCACCTGGGGTGAGAACATTTGGAAATGTACCCACTCAGCCCAAAGGGACATTGAGAAGGTGTGGAGATGCTGTAGTTTCATGCTGAGGATTCCCCTTTCTCTTTGCCACTGTTGTGCCACATGAATTATCCTATCCAGTGATCCAGTAGCATGCCCATTGAGAAACAGCTTTAAGTCTCTCCTGAAAAGGGAATCCAAGAATCCCAAGTCTCTCTATCATGTGAGGATGAGAGTGAGTCTGGGATGCCTGGGTTTGGCTCTAAGTATCAGGTTCCTCAGGCGTATTGATTTAAACATGAGGGTACCCACAACGCTTGAGGTGTACTGGGTGGTTAAATTACACCTGTCTTTGAATATTATCTTTATCCTGAATCAGATTACAAGCTTCTTAAGGAAAAACATGTGGCTCTTACTTTCCTCACAGTTGTGGACAAATAGTAATTTCTAAATAAATACTTGTAGGTAAATCTGTGTTCTGATACTGATTTTGTCATATGAGGTGGTGCTTGTGGAGCATAAATCTTTACTTTGATCAAATCAATCTCCTGAGAATTAGCTTTTTAAATAAAATATTAGTATGGCACATATTACTGTAACTCACATATAGTAGTGGAACTTACCTTCTTCCTTGAAACTCTGTGATGAATAATTGCCATATGATTACAAAACCCCATGAGAGTATGAAATATTATGTAAGAAGGAGGTGAGGTAAGTCATTATTGCATAAAATGCAATTCTTCCTATCATGGCTTGTCTGTGGTGTGGAGGGCCTTGGAGGCGAGCCACGGAGGGCAGACCTTGTCATCAACACACACCAATTCTGAAGAATGAACACTCATGGCTTGTGATCACAGATACAGCTGAACCCACAGGAAATACCTAACTCACAGTCAATCTCCTCCTCACTGTGGTCTGGCAGGACAGGTGATACCTGTCTTCATGAATTTTTGTGTGGGGAATTCATTTTTATTTGAGAATGGAAATCACAAAACTTTATTGACCAGTGGGAAACATGCTGATGGTCTATCATGCTTTTATTTGTTTTTATAACAACAACAGGCCATCCATGGCCATTGCTATTTGTTTATATGACAGCATTTTTTCATGTGAAAAGTTTTCTTTCAAAACATTTTCAGAATTATATCTTTTTATTCTTCCAACAATCTTGTGAAGAAGTGAGTAAAAATGACTTCCATGACAAATGGAGATTAGAAAGTCCACGGTGTTAAATAAATTGCTTATCAATATTGATTTCTTTATTCAACAATGTGAATAAATGAACAGTTAAAAAAACCTGTGCTGAATATCAGTACAAATATCACATTATTTGTGAGATTTTAGTGCCATTTATTGACTATGATTTAAATATTTTGTTTGATTTGTAAATCTAGCCTTTCCAAAACCCTTGTCAAAAATCTGCAATGTGTCACAGTATGGGAAACCAAGAGGTGGTTCATGCCATGTATTAAATCACTTTTGAAAAAACCATTAATCCCTACATTTCATATGTGGCATACAGGGAAACAGAATAATTTAATCACTATATTTTTAAAAAATATTAAAAAAATAACTATGTATAATTAATATAACTTGCTTAAAAGTGACAAGAAGAAGAAAAGGAAAGAAGTGTGAGAAAGAATGAGGTAGAAAACTATATTTTAATAGCATTAAACAAATAAGAATAAATACAAAACAGCTTATTACAGTATTAATGTAATGCCATTTGGACTTTGTTGAATACTCAGATATTAAGGTCAAACTATTGCAGAATAATGTTTGCCTTAAATGGGAGCAATAAAATCTAAATATAGTCCAGATAGGTTAAAGATTTCAATGTTTATAAGAAATCATAATACTAGTAAAAATAAATTGTCTTATAATTTTACATACAGAAAGGCAAACATAAAGGAAGACTAAATAAATGGATAAGCATTATAAATTTGTATAATCAAAATAAAATATATACAAACTATGGCAAACTGCACACAAGTTTCATGTTGGCATAATATATGGCAATTATCAATAAATGGAAGATATGAGAAGCATTTGTTGTTATTTAGTTGCTAAGTTATGTCTGACCATCTGCAACCCCATAGACTGTAGCCCATCAGGCTCCTCTGTCCATGGGATTTCCCGGACAAGAATAATGGAGTGAGTTGCTATTTCCTTCTCCAGGGGATATTCTTGAGCCAGGGATCACACCTGTGTCTCCTTCATTGGAGAGTAAATTCTTTACCACTGAGTCACCAGAGAAGACCCTGAGAAGTATTCACAAATTAATAATAAAATAGTATACACCAATAGTAAGGTGAGTAAAGACTCTAAACAGGCAACTTTCCAAAGAAGAAATGTGTATGATGAATAAATGTAGAATGGATATTCTCCCTCATTTGTAATCAAAGAAATGCAAACTCCAATGACATTTTTTACACACATATTAGATTTCCAAAGATAAAAAATTGAAAATACCCAATATTTATAACATTACATAACTTACAAACCGCTATGAAAAGAAGAGAAGGGAAAGGCAAAGAAGAAAAAGAAAGATATGCCCATTTGAATGCAGAGTTCCAAAGAATGGCAAGGAGATATAAGAAAGGCTTCCTCAGCGATCAATGCAAAGAAATAGAGGAAAACAATAGAATGGGAAAGATTAGAGATCTCTTCAAGAAAATTAGAGATACCAAGGGAACTTTTCATGCAAAGATGGGCACAAGAAATGACAGAAATGGTATGGACCTAACAGAAGCAGAAGATATTAAGAAGAGGTGCCAAGAATACACAGAAGAACTATACAAAAATGATCTACACAACCCAGATAATCACGATGGAGTGATCACTCACCTAGAGCCCAACATCCTTGAAGGCGAAGTCAAGTGGGCCTTAGGAAGCATCACTACAAAGCTAGTGGAGGTGATGGAATTCCACTTGAGCTATTTCAAATCCTAAAAGATGATGTTGTGAAAGTGCTGCACTCAATAAGCCAGCAAATTTGGAAAACTCAGCAGTGGCCACAGGACTAGGAAAGGTCAGTTTTCACTCCAATTCCAAAGAAAGGCAATGCCAAAGAACACTCAAACTACCACACAATTGCACTCATCTCAGATGCTAGCAAAGGAATGCTCAAAATTAACCAAGCCAGGCTTCAGCAGTACTTGAACCATGAACTTCCAGATGTTCAAGCTGGATTTAGAAGTGACAGAGGAACCAGAGGTCAAATTGCCAACATCCTTTGAATAAATGAAAAAGCAAGAGAGTTCCAGAAAAACATCTGCTTTATTGACTATGCCAAAGCTTTTGACTGTGTGGATCACAACAAACTGTAGAAAATTCGGAAATAGAGGGGAATACCAGACCACCTGACCTGCCTCTTGAGAAATCTATGCAGGACAAGAAGCAACAGTGAGAACTGGACATGGAAGAACAGACTATTTCCAAATTGAGGAAGGAGTATGTCAAGGCTGTATGTTGTCACCCTGCTTCTTTAACTTATATGCAGAGTACACCATGAGAAGTGCTGGGCTGGATGAAGCACAAGCCAGAATCAAGTTTGCCAGGAGAATTATCAATAACCTCAGATATAAGAGCCTCTTGATGAAAGTGAAAGAGGAGAGTGAAAAGTTGGCTTAAAACTCAACACTCAGCAAACTAAGATCATGGCATCCAGTCCCATCAGTTCATGGGAAATAGATGGGGAAACAGTGGAAACAGTGGCTGACTTTATTTTGGGGGGCTCCAAAATCACTGCAGATGATGACTGCAGCCATGAAGTTAAAAGATGCTTGCTCTTTGGAAGAAAAATTATGACTAACCTAGACAGCATATTAAAACGCAGAGACATTACTTTGTCAACAAAGATCTGTCTAGTCAAAGCTATGGTTTTTCCAGTGGTTATGTATGGATATGAGAGTTGGACTATAAAGAAATCTGAGCAGTGAAGAATTGATGCTTTGAAATGTGGTGTTGGAGAAGACACTTGAGAGTCCCTTGGACTGCAAGGAGATCCAACCAGTCCATCTTAAAGGAAATCAGCCCTGAATATTCATTTGAAGGAATGATGCTGCAACTGAAACTCCAATACTTTGGCCACCTGATGTGAAGAACTGACTTATGGAAAAGATCCTGATGCTGGGAAAGATTGAAGGTGGGAGAAGGGGATGACAGAGGATGAGATGGTTGGATGGCATCACCGACTCAATGGATATAAATTTGAGTAAACTCCTGGAGTTGGTGATGGACAAGGAGGCCTGGCGAGCTGCAGTCCATTGTGTTGCAGAGTCGGACATTACTGAGTGACTGAACTGAACTGAACTGAATACTGATAAAGTTGTGAGAAAGTGGGCACATTTATTGAAGGAAACAGATTAGTGATGTTTTTCAGATAGTAATGTGAAATACAGTTTTCGACAGATTTCAAATATTCTACATACAGTACATTCCCATATTCAGTTGAGTTCAGTCGCTCAGTCATATCCACCTCTTTGTGACCCCATGGACTGCAGCATGCCAGGTTTCCCTCTCCATCACCAACTTCTGGAGCTTGCTGAAACTCATGTCCATTGAGTCAGTGATGCCCTTCAACCATCTCACCCTCTGTGGTCCCCTTCTCCTCATGCCTTCAATCTTTCCCAGCATCAGGGTCTTTTCCAATGAGTCAATTCTTTGCATCAGGTGCCAAAGTATTGGAGCTTCAGCTTTAGCATCAGTCTATCCAATGAACAATCATAACTTACATCCTTTAGGATTGACTGGTTTGGTCTCTTTGCAGTCTAAGGGATTCTCAAGGGGCATCAATAGGGTTCTGTTTAAGAACAAAGATGTGTACTGACATAGATACATCAATATTCAAATCAGCATTATTTACAATGTTTAATGTTTTTCAAAGAGCAAAATGAGACTACTTTAAAAATTATAGTTGATCCATATAGTATTAAGTAGACATTAAAATGATTTCTGTATCTACATTCATTTTGTCCAAAATAGCGTGTTTTTTGCTGCTCCACATTCTCAAATAACACAAGAGTAAAATGCTACCAACACTCCAATACCTCAAAGATCCAGGGATAAATCATGTTAACAGACAGACACACACTCCTTCAAAAGGTTTTATGTATATATAGGTATAGCATGAACGTTAATGACAACATATTGAACACAGAACTCTGTTCTGTAATTTCTTTTAAAAGATTTTTACTAAAGTACAGTTAATTTACAGTGTTGTGCCAAACTCTAGTTCCTTTTCTTTTTTAATTTGAAATATGTTATAGATATCTTTATTTGGCTGAGTAGTTGATACTTGGCCATTGGTACAGAAAAATGTTTGCAACATAGAGTAAATGAGCAAAACACATAAATAAATAAATGGCATTAGAACAATGATTCTCAAATGGAGAGGTGGGAAAAATGGAGAGGTATGAAAAAGGAGGCTGAATCATTCTCTCTTCTCTCCTCTCATTTTGTCTTTGCAGGAGCCATGTTTGAGGAAAGCGGCAAACCATGCATACACTTAGAAAGAGCCCCACATGGTTCCAAATCGCCAGCCACGCCGTCCTTTTCCTCCCATACTCTTCCCAAGTCAAGAATCTTGGGTGTTTTTTTTTTTCCTTTTAAGAAAATAATATATATGAATATGATCAGAGAAAAAGTATCTGGAAGTATGTTAACTGCAATGATCTTTGTAAGGAAGATACTCAGGTAATTCTTATTTTCATTTTTATATTTTTTTGGAATTGTTCATTTGTTGAATTTTAAATAATATTAACATTGCTGCTGCTAAGTCGCTTCAGTTGTGTCCGACTCTGTGTGACTCCATAGATGGAAGCCCACCAGGCTCCCACGTCCCTGGGATTCTCCAGGCAAGAACACTGGAGTGGGTTGCCATTTCCTTCTCCAATGCATGAAAGTGAAAAAGTGAAAGTGAAGTTGCTCAGTCGTGTCCGACTCTTAGCTACCCCATGTACTACAGCCTACCAGGCTCCTCCGTCCATGGGATTTTCCAGGCAAGACGGCTGGTGTGGGGTGCCATTGCCTTCTCCAATATTAACATTACTTGCATTAAAAAATAAAACAAGAAACATGCAATCCTTGAAAACCACTGCTGGAGAAATCAAGTGACAACAGTGCAACACGTAACCACAATCACAACAAGCGGAAAAAGTGCACAACAATAGATACCTTTTGTACTAAACCATAGTTACGTGATTTAACCCAAGAAGCTAGATAAAGTCAAGTGTACAACATAAACGACTTGGAGAGCAACAAAAGTTTAAGAATTTGCAACTTCCGTAAAGGATGGTGTCAAAAAAAAAAAAAGACCATCTAAGTTTCTAAAATTGTGAAGTACACTGATAATCCTATTAAAGTGAGGAATGTCCCCATAAACTTTGTTAAACAGGAATTTGGAAGAAAATGTACATTTTATATAATGGACAGAAAACTTGAAATGCATTACTGCTAGAAATGAATGAGAACAACATACATAAATAGGCTGAAGAGATAATTACTGAATAATAAAATTAACATTAGTTTAAGGAAAGAAAACAGAGAATTGGGGAGTGTGATTATAAACACTCTAGTTTGACATTAGAAAAGCCCACTAGTTTCCCTATAAATCATCTCTGTAATCAGAGACAGAGACCAGAATTGCATGAATCTGGGTCTGACGGCAACAATTTTTTTTTCCATTAAAATTCCAATTAATGGAATACAAATAATTATAAGGTTACCATCTATTACTTGTGTTCAGAATTGGCAGTTTAAAGACTTAAATGAAAATATTAATGAAATGGATCTTTATAGCTTCACTGAGAAGATTCAAAACAACAGAGAGGGGATGCTGCTCGGCTTTTTGTTTTCTACGCACTTGTCAGTTCACGGTGGACTCGTGGTCAAGCAGAATTCGTCTATGCTTGTCCTGAGACTTTTGGGTTCTAGAAATAGTAAAGTCATCCCTTATCCAAATTAAAAGAGAAAAATTATTAGGGAAGATATGAGCAATTAGTACAGATGTAGACAGGGAAAGATATAGGGTTTGCCAAGGTGTGCCAAAGCAGGAAGAGGAAACAGTGCAAAAATTATTTGAGGTAAAGATTCCAGCCAGGTGTGTGGTTCATGGAATTTCCTTTTTTTCTATTTCCTGTTCAGAGAAATATGCTTTTGGCTTATCACTGTGTTTTCAATCTGACATCACCTACCAACCATAAAAAGCAATTTCTTAATTTAAATGGAAAAGTCTTTTGCAAACTAATCTTAATCTACACTCTTGATTACTATTCTTCACCCTCTCCTCACCCAAGAGTTAGTAGAAATCTTCTTCCTGAAAAGCTCTGTTCGTCATTACAATTATCCAAGTATTGGGTTAAGTTTGTAATTCTTTACTCCAATAGTTCCCAGAATTACCACAAGTCATTCTTTTGTTAACATGCTTCTTTCCTTGTTTCCTTTTCACACGAACACACAAATACTTTTTCTGTTTCAAAGTTCACCTGATCTAGACTCTGTCTGGAGAAGGCAATGGCAACCCACTCCAGTACTCTTGCCTGGAAAATCCCATGGATGGAGGAGCCTGGTAGGCTGCAGTCCATGGGGTCACTAAAGGTCGGATACGACTGAGCGACTTCACTTTCACTTTCAGGCACTGGAGAAGGAAATGGCAACTCACTCCAGTGTTCTTGCCTGGAGAATCCCAGGGATGGGGAAGCCTAGTGGACTGCTGTCTATGGGGTTGCACAGAGTCAGACACAACGGAAGTGACTTAGCAGCAGCAGACTCTGTCCCCCACAATCTCCACCCCTGTTGAAGTCATAAGTTTCTGCATATGATCTTATAGTCTAGACACACTGTTGATGTGCTAATTGTCACGTACAAAATCTTATAAAATCAGAGATGGGCATGTAGGTGCAGGTCTGTGAGAGGATTTTGCAAGGTAGATAGTGATGCACTTGTCCAGGTTTTGTTCCCTGGGTGGAATTGACCCCACAGGCTGTAAGATTGGTTTTTCTTCTTCAAATATTTGTGTTAGAAAAAGTAACAGTGAGAAATAATGAGACCTCATTTCTTTTATCTTATCAATTAGTAACAATAGGCAGAAGTCCCTCCCTTCAGTTCAGTTCAGTCACTCAGTCGTGTCCGACTCTTTGTGACCCCATGAATCGCAGCACGCCAGGCTTCCCTGCCCATCACCAACTCCCAGAGTTCACCCAAACTCATGTCCTTCGAGTTGGTGATGCCATCCAGCCATCTCATCCTCTGTCGTCCCCTTCTCCTCCTGCCTCCAATCCCTCCCAGCGTCAGAGTCTTTTCCAATGAGTCAACTCTTTGCATGAGGTGGCCAAAATCTTGGAGTTTCAGCTTTAGCATCAGTCCCTCCCTTAAAGTAGTCAAGATACTTTGCTTTAAGAAAGTACTTCTTTTGTTACAAAGGAGCTTCATTTTCAAACTTTTGCTTTATTTTGCAGTTCACTGCTTCTCTGAAACTTAGATTTTAAGAGATTTAAGACAATTTTTTGCTTAGCATTATGTATAGTCCAAATACATACAGGAAAGGAATGCCAAACACCTTCAACAAGTTACTCTCTCTCTCTCTCTCTAGGTTGTTTTTTTTTTTTTTTTTTACATTTAGTGCCTTGTTATTCATTCAACCAACATACATTGAGCACATATTTTGCGCCAAGAATCCTTAAAACACTGAAATAAAGATGACTAAGACATTTCTCAGAGAACCAGAGGACTGATGGGGCCGCCTTGTTGTAAACTACTGCACGAAGAGGAAAAGGTTAAGTCAGGCATGTATGGTACCTCTGTGCTTTGGGTGGGAATGGCTGTAGGAAGATACATATAGAGGGTGATGTTTATGGAATTTTCAGTTACTGAGCAGAAATTTGTTAGGGGTCTAAGAAGGAAAGACAATTCCAGGGAAATGCATCAATCTGTCCAAAAACTTGGAGATGTGAAATAGATGGGCATGTCTGTGAAGCTTTGAGACAGTTAAGGCTGAACCATAAGGAGTGAATAGGGGAAAGCAGGGAGATACAACAAGGAGGAAGGAGTCAGATCATGAAGGGCCCTTAATCTTCATCAAGGAAAGGAGATGATTTTTTTTTAAATAGGTGATGAAAATTCATTGAAAGGTATTAAGGTGAGAAGTGTCATGACTAGTTTTGTGCTTTAGATACCAGCAGCAACAATGTAGAACCCAGGTTCAGGAGCCGGGAAGCATGGGAAAGCCTTCAGGCAAGGAGATCTGGTCAGAAGCTGCTGTAGCAGAACAGGCAAGAAGTGCTGAGTCTGAAGTCAGACAGAAGCGGTGGGCATGGAGTGGATCCCAGAAATGTCCTTAGACTCAAGCAGACGTAATGAATTTTTATATACAGGAGTAATGAGGAGGAAGTGATTCTGAAGTTTCTGACTTGGATACTAAGATCTAATGAAATGAAGTGGAGCAAAATCAGAAAGAGGAAATAAGACAGTTTAATTTTGGATTTGCTTAATTTTGGATTTGCTAAGTTTAACATGTGTGTGATATATTTAGTAGAGAGGTCTATTGCTGAGTTGCTTAGGCCATTGTCTGGCTCTTTTTGACCCTATGGACTGTAGCCCGCCAAGCTCACCTGTCCAAGGGATTTCTCAGGCAGGAATACTGGAGTGGGTTGCCATGTCCTCCTCCAGGGGATCTTCACGACCCAGGAATCGAACCCACTGTCTCTTATGTCTCCTGCATTGGCAGGCGTGTTCTTTACCACCAGTGACAATTGGGAAGCACACAAGCCTAGAAATACAAAACTGAGGTTCAACAGAAGGGTCTGTACTAAAGATAAAAATCAAGAGTCATAAATATCTGGCACCTGAGAGTACAGGATTGGCCAAGACTGTCATGGAGAGTGTGTAGAGAATAGACAAGTGCAAGGACAGAACCTTGGAAGTAAACCAGAGTGTAAACAGGGCCAATTGTAGAAAAAATAAACCAAGGAAGAAGAAGCTAGAACACATAGAGGTAGAAAAGGATCAAGTAATTGCCACATAAAGTAAGAAAGGCAACCATTTCAAAGGGAGTTGGTAAATATTTTAAACTCTGTTAAAAATTTATTGCAATAATAAAGTTCCCATCAAATTTTGCAACTATAGGCTTTTGGAGACTATCACAAAAATAATTTTCTGAGTGTGAAGGAGGAAAAAGCCAGATTGCAAGAGATTCAAGAGAGAAGAGGAGGGGAAGCAGCAAAAATGTCAGAAGGATGACTCTTGCCAGAGGTCTGAGTGTGAACAGAGGTGGAAAAAAGCCAGCTTTCTCTCTCTCCTCCTCTCTTTCTCTTCTCTTTTTCTTTCTTTCTCTTCTGGTCTCTTTTTCTTCTTTGTTCTCTCCCTCTCCTCCTCTTTCTCCTCTTTCTCTCTCTAAGAAAAGAAAGATTTTTTTTTTAAGGCTAAAATAAAGAGGCACTATTTCAAAGAGATGCCCTTATTTTGGAGGGTACTATTAATACAAACATCTGCTTTTGGGGACAAGTCTTCATATTCTTTAATTTTTTTCATCTATAGTTAGGTTTCTAGGAATACCATCCGATCTGTGACAGACCAACTTTTACATTTATAGCCCTTTATCCTGAAGCAAGATTCAACTGCACTCACACGGAAGAGCACATGGAGTGAAGCCACCAGCCAGAAATTCCAAGAATACTGAGAATGTGAAGTCGCTCAGTCGTGTCCAACTCTTTGCGACCCCATGAACTGTAGACTACCAGGCTCCTCTGTCCATGGGATTTTCCAGGCAATAGTACTGGAGTGGATTGCCATTTCCTTCTCCAAGGGATCTTCCCAACCCAGGGATCGAACCCAGGTCTCCCGCATTGTAGACAGACGTTTTACCGTCTGAGCCACCAGGGAAGTCAGAATACTGAGAATCATTCAGCAAAATGAAGTCCTTTCAGCCCAGTGTGTAAGGGTGTAATACCATGCACAGTATTTTGAATTATTTCCTCTTTATTAAGTCCACAAACATGGGCTCGATAAAGGACAGAAATGGTATGGACCTAACAGAAGCAGAAGATATTAAGAAGAGGTGGCAAGAATACACAGAAGAACTGTACAAAAAAGAGCTTCACGACCCAGATAATCATGATGGTGTGATCACTGACCTAGAGCCAGACATCCTGGAATGTGAAGTCAAGTGGGCCTTAGAAAGCATCATTACGAACAAAGCTAGTGGAGGTGATGGAATTCCAGTGGAGCTATTCCAAGTCCTGAAAGATGATGCTGTGAAAGTGCTGCACTCAATATACCAGCAAATTTGGAAAACTCAGCAGTGGCCACAAGATTGGAAAAGGTCAGTTTTCATCCCAATCCCAAAGAAAGGCAATGCCAAAGAGTGCTCAAACTACCGAACAATTGCACTCATCTCACACGCTAGTAAAGTAAGGCTCAAAATTCTCCAAGCCAGGCTTCAGCAATATGTGAACCGTGAACTTCCTGATGTTCAAGCTGGTTTTCGAAAAGGCAGAGGAACCAGAGATCAAATTGCCAACATCTGCTGGATCATGGAAAAAGCAAGAGAGTTCCAGAAAAACATCTATTTCTGCTTTACTGACTATGCCAAAGCCTTCGACTGTGTAGATCACAATAAACTGTGGAGAATTCTGAAAGAGATGGGAATACCAGACCACCTGATCTGCCTCTTGAGAAATCTGTATGCAGGTCAGGAAGCAACAGTTAGAACTGGTCATGGAACAACAGACTGGTTCCAAATAGGAAAAGGAGTACGTCAAGGCTGTATATTGTCACCATGTTTATTTAACTTATATGCAGAGTACATCATGAGAAATGCAGGACTAGAAGAAACACAAGTTGGAATCAAGATTGCTGGGAGAAATATCAATAACCTCAGATATGCAGATGACAACACCCTTACGGCAGAAAGTGAAGAGGGGCTAAAAAGCCTCTTGATGAAAGTGAAAGTGGAGAGTGAAAAGGCTGGCTTAAAGCTCAACATTCAGAAAACGAAGATCATGGCATCTGGTCCCATCACTACATGGGAAATAGATGGGGAAACAGTGGAAACAGTGTCAGACTTTATTTTTCTGGGCTCCAAAATCACTGCAGATGGTGACTGCAGCCATGAAATTAAAAGACGCTTACTCCTTGGAAGGAAAGTTATGACCAACCTAGATAGCATATTCAAAAGCAGAGACATTACTTTGCCAACAAAGGTTCGTCTAGTCAAGGCTATGGTCTTTCCTGTGGTCATGTATGGATGTGAGAGCTGGACTGTGAAGAAGGCTGAGCGCCGAAGAATTGATGCTTTTGAACTGTGGTGTTGGAGAAGACTCTTGAGAGTCCCTTGGACTGCAAGGAGATCCAACCAGTCCATTCTGAAGGAGATCAGCCCTGGAATTTCTTTGGAAGGAATGATGCTAAAGCTGAAACTCCAGTATTTTGGCCACCTCATGCGAAGAGTTGACTCATTGGAGAAGACTCTGATGCTGGGAGGGATTGGGGGCAAGAGGAGAAGGGGACGACAGAGGATGAGATGGCTGGATGGCATCACTGACTTGATGGGTGTGAGTCTGAGTGACCTCCGGGAGTTGGTGATGGACAGGGAGGCCTGGCGTGCTGCAGTTCATGGGGTCGCAAAGAGTCAGACACGACTGAGCGACTGATCTCTCTAGATAGATCAACTTAAAAAGCTACTCAGTAAGCATTTATTTTGTACAAAATTAAAAGTATTATAGATCATCTTATGACCATTGTGTACTAATATTCTTGAATTTCTCTCCTTGGGTTCCTTCAGTTCAGTTCAGTCACTCAGTTGTCTCCAACTCTTTGCAATCCCCATGGACTGCAGCACACCAGGCTTCCGTGTCCATCACCAACTCCAGGAGTTTGCTCAAACTCATGTCCATCAAGTCGGTGATGCCAACTAGCCATCTTATCCTGTTATCACCTTCTCCTCCTGCCTTCAATCTTTCCTAGCATTAAGGTCTTTTCCAATGAGTCAGTTCTTCGCATCAGGTTGCCAAATTATTGGAGCTTCAGCATCAGTCCTTCCAATGAATATTCAGCGTTGATTTCCTTTAAGATTCACTGTTTTGATCTCCTTGCAGTCCAAAGGACTCTCAAGAGTCTTCTTCAACACCACAGTTCAAAAGCATCAATTCTTTAGCATTCAGCTTTCTTTACACATATAAAAAGAAATAAAGTTCTTAGAATCCATATGGTTCTTATATTTGGGAAACTTAAAACCCCTTTCAGATATTACCTTAGTAATCCTCACAGCTTTTTATGCTATTTTTTCCCTAAACTCCACATAATTGCCTTGGGTAGAAAGTAAGAGATGTGTCATTATGACAAACTCTGTCTTCTATCCCAGGAAATACAGCTTGTACAGACAGTTTTGGCTGACTAAAAGGCTTTTGAATCTCAATAAAATGAACTATCCTGTTAACTGTTTTTCCACTCATAGCCTCTATTTTACAGATGAGAAAACGTAAATGTATAGAATTAAAAGGGAGAGAGGGATCTCTAGACTGTTGGTTGTTAATAGCCACAAACAGGATGACTGGAACAGGTAACAGGAAGGATGTCTTGAACCCAGGCAGATTCTAACACTTACCTCTTGTCTTTGCCTTTTGCTTCTACATTTCTCTGTCTTTTAGTTGGTTAGGTAGAATGTGGCTCAAGTTTATACACTGCAACATGAAATATGCTGGGCAATATTAAATACTGAATCTCCTTCTCTCCACCACAGTTCCATACCCTGAGGAGAAACGCTGATTGGTGCTACTCATGGTCCAATCAACTGTGGTTGTACCTCATCAAGCTATAGGAATATATCCCTGAGTATGGGGTGGAGAAAGGAGGTAGTTAAGGGGATCATTGTAGGCTAAGCAGATATTCCAAAATTTGTCCCTCAGAAAGGTTACTCCCACCTTGAACCCACTATCCCTACCCCAAACACATCATTTTAACGGAAGGAAACATTCCCTCAAATAGTAAATTACTTGGCCAAGGTCATAAAGTGAAAGTCTCCCATCTAGTTGTAATTTTTACATATGCTTTAGCTTTCCAGTTGGCACTTGTGGTAAAGAATCCACCCATCAATATAGGAGAGGTAAAAGATGGGAGTTTGATCTCTGGGTAGGGAAGATCCCCTAGAGGAAGGCATAGCAACTCACTTCAGAATTCTTGCCTGGAGAATCCCATGGACAGAGAAGCCTGGCAGCACAGGACTGAAACAACTTAGCACGCTCAAACTGTTTTAAAATACTGATTTGCTTCTCTTTATTTCACTCTGAATCCCACAGTCCTTTCCCCCTGCGTTTCTATTTGTTTCTTTCCATTCTGAAGGAGATCAATTCTGGAATTTCTTTGGAAGGAATGATGCTAAAGCTGAAACTCCAGTATTGTGGCCACCTCATGCGAAGAGTTGACTCATTGGAGAAGACTCTGATGCTGGGAGGGATTGAGGGCAGGAGGAGAAGGGGATGACAGAGGATGAGACGGCTGGATGGCATCACTGACTTGATGGATGTGGGTCTGAGTGACCTCCGAGAGTTGGTGATGGACAGGGAGGCCTGGCGTGCTGCGGTTCATGGGGTCGCAAAGAGTCGGACACGACTAAGCGACTGATCTGATCTGAAGAAGTTAGAGAAAATGCTGTTAGATGACTTTTTTTCAGAAACTCTTACCCTGGTAGTGTATTGACTTGTCAATTATTCTTTATGCTCAACGAGCATGTTTTTATGCTTAAAAGTTGAGGGAAGTTAACTCTAGGGTATGAGAACAAAAGAATCAAAACTCAAGACCTCTTTTTTTTTTTTTTTCCTGAGGTAATTTTCCTAAATAATTGAGAGAATAATGTAGCCATGCTGCTGCTGCTGAGTCGCTTCAGTCGTGTCCGACTCTGTGCGACCCCAGAGACGGCAGCCCACCAGGCTCCCCCGTCCCTGGGATTCTCCAGGCAAGAACACTGGAGTGGGTTGCCATTTTCTTCTCCAGTGCAGGAAAGTGAAAAACAATGTGAAGTCGCTCAGTCGTGTCCGACTCTTAGTGACCCCATGGACTGCAGCCCACCAGGCTCCTCAGTCCATGGGATTTGCCAGGTAAGAGTACTGGTGTGGGGTGCCATTGCCTTCTCCGAATTATACCTCAGACGTTGCAAATTTGTGGCCCTCAGACGAATTAGCTTTCCTTGTGTTTTGTTGGGACAGCATGGTGTTTTGAAAACCAATGTAAATTTGAATGTTTTTACATGAGACCTGCTCCTTCCAATTTAGCCATACTCTGAACTACTCCTTCGTGTTTTGTTCCGTCATTTACTGTATCATAACTATGCTGCCTGCCCTGGCCCTGAAGACATGTGGGTCTGTGGGTCTGTATTCCCTAGATGTTGACTGCCGTGATGAAAGAAGGGGGCCCTCATTCATTCTTGGCAGATCAGCTCATACAAAGGCCAAGAGATGTGAGCTATGGATGTGTGTAAGTGAAACAGGGATGCCATAGAATCTGGTCTGAATGAAATTAGGAGACTCTATTGGTAGAATTCTAATAGATGAAAAGGGAGAGTTTCAGAAGGCATTGGTGACAGAGGCCATAAGTAATGAGCTCAAAAATTTTAGATTTTCTCCATTAAACAGTTGTCTGTCACTTAAATTCTTGTTTGAGAGTTTTTGGAGTTACTTGAGACAAGGCACTTAACTTCTGTATAATGGTTAAAGTTTCATGAAAAGAAAGATATGAGCTCAAAACTTTTTCATTAATCCAAGTAGGAGATTACAGTTTTAATAAAGGTGGTGGTGCTGATGATGAAAAGACATAGAAAATATGGCAACAGAAAATGGGATTAGACAAGAATGACAAAAGAATTTATGAGACTGCTCTTTTCACAGAGACAAAGAGAAGCAGAGATAAATGGCAGAATGTGGCATTCTGTTACAAAGGTGATGAAATCAGACAATGCTGGTTTTCATGTGAGCACAGAGCACCTCTCCATCCTGCTGGTCGGTGTATTTTCTGCCCACATAGTTACTCATGGCTCTAGCTACTTAACCATGAAGCTTGTCAAGAAAAGAACAGGCAGCTTCACGGGGGTTTTGTTTTTTTTTTATTTTATTTTTTTTTTTTTTTTTTTTTTTTTTTTTTTATTTTATTAAAAAATTAAAAAATTTTTTTTTTAAAAAAAAAAAAAAAAAAAAAAAAAAAAAAGCCCAACTTTTTTTTATTTGGGTGGGGGGAAAAAAATTTTTTTTTTTTCTTTTTAAATTTTATTTTTTTTTTTTTAAAAAACTGAACTAAAAAGGAGGGGGCCTACTCATTTTTTTTTTTTATTTTTTTATTGAGGATGTGGGTACTTTATTTTTTTTTTTTTTTTTTTTTTTTTTTTTTTAGTTTGAACAATTAATACATTTCAGATATAATATTATACATATTTCAATGCTATTCTCCCCAATCATCTCACCCTCTCCTGGTCCCAGAGTCCAAAAGTCTGGTCTATACATCAGTGTCTCTTTTGTTGTCTCGTAAATAGGGTTATTTTTTACCATCTTTCTAAATTCCATATATATGCGTTAGTATACTGTATTTGTGTTTTTGTTTCTGGCTTACTTCACTCTGTATAATAGGCTCCAGTTCCATCCACCTCCTTAGAACTGATTCAAATGTAATCTTTTTAATGGCTGAGTAATATTCCATTGTGTATATGTACCACAGCTTGCTTATCCATTCATCTGTGGATGGACATCTAGGTTGCTTCCACGTTCTGGCTATTGCAAACAGTGCTGCTATGAACATTGGGGTACAGGTGTCTCTTTCAATTCTGGTTTTCTCAGTGTATATGCCCAGCAGTGGGATTGCTGGATCATAAGGCAGTTCAATTTGCAGTTTTTTGAGGAATCTCCATACTGTTCTCCAAAGTGGCTGTACTAGTTTGCATTCCCACCAACAGTGCAAGAGGGTTCCCTTCTCTCCGCACCCTCTCCAGCATTTATTGCTTGTGGACTTTTGGATAGCAGCCATTCTGATTGGCGTGAAATGGTATCTCATAGTGGTTTTGATTTGCATTTCTCTGATAATGAGTGATGTTGAGCATCTTTTCATGTGTTTGTTAGCCATCTGTATGTCTTCTTTGGAGAAATGTCTATTGAGTTCTTTGGCCCATTTTTTGATTGGGTCATTTATTTTTCTGGAATTGAGCTGTAGAAGTTGCTTGTATATTTTTGAGATTAGTTGTTTGTCAGTTGCTTCATTTGCTATTATTTTCTCCCATTCTGAAGGCTGTCTTTTCACCTTGCTTATAGTTTCCTTTGTTGTGCAAAAGCTTTTAAGTTTGATTAGGTCCCATTTGTTCATTTTTGATTTTATTTCCAATATTCTGGGAGGTGGGTCACAGAGGATCCTGCTGTGATGTAAGTCAGAGAGTGTTTTGCCTATGTTTTCCTCTAGGAGTTTTATGGTTTCTGGTCTTACATTTAGCTCTTTAATCCATTTTGAGTTTATTTTTGTGTATGGTGTTAGAAAGTGTTCTAGTTTCATTCATATGGAGGGGTCTTGTTTTTGTATCCATTCAGCCAGTCTCTGTCTTTTGGTTGGGGCATTCAACCCATTTACATTTAAGGTAATTAATGATAAATATGATCCCATTGCCATTTACTTTGTTGTTTTGGGTTTGAATTTATATATCCTTTTTGTGTTTCCTGTCTAGAGAATGTCCTTTAGTATTTGTTGGAGAGCTGGTTTGGTGGTGCTGAATTCTCTCAGCTTTTGCTTGTCTGTAAAGGTTTTGATTTCTTCTTCATATTTGAATGAGATCCTTGCTGGGTACAATAATCTGGGCTGTAGGTTCTTTTCTTTCATCACTTTAAGTATGTCTTGCCATTCCCTCCTGGCTTGGAGAGTTTCTATTGAAAGATCAGCTGTTATCCTTATGGGAATTCCCTTGTGTGTTATTTGTTGTTTTTCCCTTGCTGCTTTTAATATTTGTTCTTTGTGTTTGATCTTTGTTAATTTGATTAATATGTGTCTTGGGGTGTTTCGTCTTGGGTTTATCCTATTTGGGACTCTCTGGGTTTCTTGGACTTGAGTGATTATTTCCTTCCCCATTTTAGGGAAGTTTTCAACTATTATCTCCTCTAGTATCTTCTCATGGTCTTTCTTTTTGTCTTCTTCTTCTGGGACTCCTATGATTCGAATATTGTAACGTTTAATATTGTCCTGGAGGTCTCTGAGATTGTCCTCATTTCTTTTAATTCGTTTTTCTTTTTTCTCCTCTGATTCCTTTAATTCTGCCATTCTATCTTCTAATTCGCTAATTCTATCTTCTGCCTCTGTTATTCTACTATTTGTTGCCTCCAGAGTGTTTTGGATCTCATTTATTGCATTATTCATTATATGTTGATTCTTTTTTATTTCTTCTAGGTCCTTGTTAAATCTTTCTTGCATCTTCTCAATGCTTTTCTCCAGACTATTTATCCATGATTCCATTTTGCTTTCCAGATTTTGGATTAATTTAACTATCATTATTCGGAATTCTTTATCAGGTAGGTTCGCTATTTCTTCCTCTTTTGTTTGGTTTGGTGGGCTTTTATCCTGTTCCTTTACCTGCTGGGAATTCTTCTGTCTTTTCATCTTGTTTAAATTGCTAAGTTTGGGGTGTCTTTACTGTATTCTGGTAGTCTGTGGAGTTCTCTTTATTGTGGCGTTTCTGCACTATATGTGGGTTTGTACCGGTGGCTTGTCGAGGTTTCTTGTTTATGGAAGCTTGTATCGGTGTTCTGGTGGGTGGAGCTGGATTTCTTTTCTCTGGGGTGCAGTGGAGTGTCTAGTAGTGAGTTATGAGATGTCTATGCTTTTGGGGTCGCTTTGTGTAGCCTGTGTATTGGAGCTCAGGCTGTGTTCTTGTTTTTCTGGAGAATTTGCTTGGTATGTCTTGTTGTGGAACTTGCTGGTCTTTGTGTGATGCTTGGTTTCAGAGTAGGTATGGAGGCTTTTAATGAGCTCCTGTCAATTAGTGTTTCGTGGGATCAGGGTATGGACTTAAGCCTCCTGGTTCCAGTTATTGGTCTTATTTTTACAGTAGTCTCAAAAACTTCTTCTTCTATAATGCATTCCACAACTGGACCACTCAGAGATGTTCACGGAATTATACATAGAAGGAAAAAGGGAGGAAGGAGACAGAGGTGGTCAGGAGGATAAAAGGAGGGAGTGTGAAGGAGAGAGACAGATCTAGTCAGTAATCAGTAAAGAAAAGAAAAAAGGAAAGGAAAAAAGCAAAGGACAAAAAGGAAAAAAGAAAAAAAAAAACAAAACAGGGTCGCAAAAGTTATATCTAAACGTGGAGATTAAAGAAGTACTAGAGGATAAAAATAATAATAATAATAAAAAAATAAAAGAAACAAAACAAACAACAACAAAAGAAAATTAAAAGGGAAAAAAAAATTTTTGTTTTCCTTTTTCCAATTAAAAAATAATAAAAATTTAAAATATATATATATATATTAAAAAAAGAAAAGAAAAAAAAAGGAAATAATGATGGTAAAAATAGTAACAATATATATAAGAGTTTCTCTATTATTGTTGTGGGTTCAGTTCATTTTCAGCTAGTTCCTTGTTCTGGCTTAAATTTCTCAAGATCTATAGGCCCGTTTCTCTGTGGTTGGTCTGTATAGTTCTTTGTTCTGTGCACGGTTCGGCGGTGTTCTGGGCCAAGGCCCGCCACTCGTGTGGTCGACGCTGCACAATCTGGATTGCCGGCCCAAACTACTCCAGTTAGGCAGCACTCCAGACAATCAGGCGAACGAAGTCTGCGCTGAGGCCCGCAGAGGGGGAGGGGGTCGGCGACGGGAATGGCGGGCGGGCGGGTGGGGGAGGGGATGGGGTGGCCCTCGTGGGAGCCGCCGGCACAGCGGGCGGGGGGCACGCCTGCGCGGGAGTGGCCGGCGGGGGAGCGTCCAGTGGGGGGAGAGTCCCGCGGGGGAGTGTCCCTCTGGGGAGCGCCGGCAGCGGAGCGTCCCGCGTGGGAACGGCCAAGGCGTCTCCCTGCCCAGCCCCGGCTCCCCAATGGCAGATGCGGGCGTTTGCAGCGGTGCTTTTCCGCTGCGGAAGTTACCGCAGGGCCCGCAGTCTGTGGGTTCTAATTGCTCAACTGTTCTCCTCCCTGTTATGATAGTCTCCGTGTTTCCCAGGTTCGGCTCAGATTCCGCAGGGAGAGTGTTTCCTGGTGTTTGGAAACTTCTCTTTTTAAGACTCCCTTCCCCGGACAGAGGTCCGCCCCTCCCTCTTTGTCTCTCTCTGGCTTCTATATTCTTTCCTACCTCCTTTAGAAGGCAGTGAGTTGCTTTTCTGGGTGTCCGACGTCCTCCGCCAGCACTCCGAAGCTGTTTGTGGTATTTACTCGGCGCCCAGATGTCCCATTGATGAATTTGTGGAGGAGAAAGCGTATTCCCCGTCCTAATCCTTCGCCATCTTAACCGGAAGTCCCCCCTCCTTTTTAAAAAAAAAAAGGGGGAAAAAAATTTAAATGAAATTTTGAAGAAAGCATTATATCTTCTGCTTTGAGAATGTTTGTGACATTGAGAATTTGGAAGTCTCATAAAGATCATTACAAAGTACACTGCTACTCTTTTCTAGTATCTTTATTATTATTTGAAAATATTATATACATACATGTATTTGTATAGGAAATGCTGATAGCATGCCAGCATTAATTGGGGTTAGTATTTGTTGGGGTATGTGACAACCTTAGATCCAGATTTTGTGGATGGCTTTTGTGGGAAATACACTTCATGTGGAACAAAGGAAAACCATCTCCCAAGAACTGTATTTATGTGTGATTCATATATGTGGATTAGACCACTTAGGAAAAAACTCAACAAAGAAAAGGAACTTTCCCTCTGGGCTTCATGATTTATCCAAGTTAAATTTGTCACTGTTCAGACAGTTATAGAAGGCTCACCTAAGGTTGTATTCTCCAAACCCTGGACTGCATTAAAGCTTAGGATACAGCCACAGGTAACTAACTCTTTGAACTCTCCCCTAATTGGTGCCTTGTCACTGCAGAAAGAAGTTGAAATTTAATTAAGGGGCAGGAAACTCCCATCTAATTTTGTCCCCAAGCTCTCTGTGGGTTGTCTCATAGAACTTTAACAGCCGGTGAGTGAAGGTTTTTGGTGCAGATGCTAAATAATGCTTACCCTGGTGAGGCACTTCTCAATCACGATATAGCACAATGGCTTCTTTTAGGCAGCTAACTCTCCATCTATGGGACACATTGTGTTTGGTTGTCAGACTCCTACTGCATTGATGCAATTTTTTTTTAATTTTTGAAAAAATTTTATGAAAGGATAGTTGACTTGCAATGTTGTGTTAATTTCTGCTATACAGCAAAGTGACAGTTTTACATGTGTATATATATATATATATATATATATATATACATACATACACACACATATATTCTTTTTCATATTCTTTTCCATTCTGGTTTATCACAGGGTATTGAATACAGTTTCCCTGTGTTGTACAGTAAGACTTTGTTGTTTATCCATCCTATATACAGTATTTTGTTGATGCCGTTTTTAAGGACACCTTCAAATAAGGGCCAAATGTAACCATGATAAAAGTATTTCAGCAAAGAACTCAATTTTTATTTCTATTCCAGTTATAAATTTCCTGTTGTTTTTGATAAAAAATACCCCCCAAATAATCAGCTCATCTGAACCTTGTGGAGAAAACCAAAAGGCAATTAAGCAAATACATGTAAAAAAAGATCTCTACAAAGAAGAAAAATTAAGATAGTATCAAATGCTGTTTTAACAAAAACAAACTTCCCAAAGACACAGTATAAATTTCTGTAAGATTCATGCCAAGAGGATAGCAGAGCCCCGCTTCTTATATTAGCTCCTTGGAGTAGGCCCAAGGAGCCTACTCAGGCTCCTTGAGTAGTAGGCTGTCTTAGACAGGAGCATATCCTTCCCACCAGAATGGATTTCTTCAACCACTTTTCAATGCGTGACAAGGATTCTTAACTACCCGATTGGCTTACATTATATAGAACATACTGGATATTTAGCAATCCAATATGTGCATCTGCTGAGCAATTTAAACATAACTACTGTGTAATGCCTCTAGTAATAATAAAAATATGATGTTCATCTTTTCATTATGTGAATAACTTAATTACCAATGAATAATTTCTACTTTATGGTGCAAAGACTTGACTCATTTGGAAAAGACTCTGATGCTGGGAAAGATTGAGGGCAGGAGCAAAGTGGGGGACAGAGGATGAGATGGTTGGATGGCATCATTAACTCAATGGACATGAGTTTGAGCCAACGCCAAAAGATAGCAATGGACAGGGAAACCTGGTATGCTGCAGTCCCTGGGGTCACAAAGAGTTGGACATGACTGAGCAACTGGATAACAATAATTTCTACTTTCGGGCTTCCCTGGTGGGTCAGTTATAAAGAATCTGTCTGCCAATGCAGGAGATGCAGGTTAAGTCCCTAGGATGGGAAGATCCCCTAGAGAAGGACATGGCTACCCACTTCAGTATTCTTGCCTAGAAAATCCCATGAACAGAGGAGCCTGGCGGGCTACAGTCCACGGGGTTGCAAAAGAGTCAGACAAGTCCTGGTGACTAAACAACAGTGAATTTATACTTTATCATATGGTTTAATATATGTAATATATTATATATTTAATATCTATATCTAATTTAATTCTATATCTTATATATGTGTGATATATATATATGTATATATATATACACACACACAAGAACTATCTACAAGTTCAACTGGACTAATTTTTGGAATGGCTAGAATCCCAAAGTTTCAGTTTGAAGTGATAAAGTCATACAGTGGGCAAAGCCTAGGTCTCAGACCAAGCAATGTCAGGATGAACCTTTAGGGATAAAGCAAAGATTCTGAGTATTGCACTTGTTTGCTTGCCTTCATTAATATATGGGCTTATGGATATCAAGTGAAGCAGAGGATAAATATGATATATTACCTCTAACATTCAAAGAGAAGTCAGACTACTGAAAGGCATTTGGGTACTACTGCTGAATTCCTTTACCTGCTTCACTCTTTGGGGAATATAGGGCTAGGAGAGTTGGACTGAAAATCATTTTGACCAGATTGCCCATGGAGACTCGAGTTTCACGGTCTGCTGACATGGAGGACGTCTACTACCCATGAATGTTCAGCTGTTTTACTGGAAATTATATTTGCATATGGGGGAAATATAGGTAGTAAACATTCCCAAATCATCAGTTCTGATATTTCCAATACAATTGATACTTATTAAAACTAGAAGTTTTACTTCAAGTTTATAAATATTGGAATAATTCAGTGAACTTTTCATTCTTCTTCTAAATATGTTGTTTTGAGTAAATACAGCTTATGAATCTTTTTGACATATTTTTGCCATGTTACCACGTGCTGTAAGTGCAATAGACCAGTTAAAGACCAAGTACTAACCACAGTCATGTATTTCCTTTGTTTTATATATTTAGGTCAGACGCTAAACATGGGTTTAACATATTTTCTTTGTGGTTTAATTTCCTTTGTGATTATTTCTTTTATTTAATGGGAGTGTAAAAATGTCCCAAGGACTAAAAACAAATTGCAGCTTATTTTTAACACAAGCATTATGAAGTTCTGTTATTTTGCCTATGGGTCAAGATTAAACTTTCAGGATCACTTCAGGTTAAAAATGCAACAGTGAGACATTTACATTTTCTTAACAAAACATAGGGGACTATATTCACGTGGCATTCTTGCACAACCCCTTGGGCCCAAGTCTTACAACAAACAAGGAATGAGAAAACCTGGGCTCCACAGTGACTTTCAGTGTATCTCTGGTCTGCGCCTCCCTAGAGATGCCCGGAAGGCGCCTGCTTGCAGTACCACCCCACAGCTCATAATGACTCCCGGGAGATGGGGAGGGATTCCTGGACATATAAGAAGGAAAGGCAAACGAAGTCATCAGGGCAGCACCCCAGGACCACCGTGAACTTCACAGCAGTGCACAGAGTGATGTGTATTCATCTCCTAAGTGTTAAAGCTGCAAAGGGTTTTTTTCATTTCAAATTTACTATCCAGCCCATTAATGTATGTTTGCTTCTGGCACTTCATCCAGTTTATACCCCGATAGTGAACAGGTCTGTTTTAATGGTATGTGTAATTCTCCTTTCTCAGTAATTTGTTGAAATGTTTTCTTCTTAAACAAGACTGGAGCTTTTTCTGTTGTTGTTGTTGTTGTTTCTGACATTCACTTATCTGCCTGTTTAGTGAGTAGCAGAAATGTATTTTCTTTTACTTTGGCCTTTCTAGACACAATGTATTCATCAAATCTTGAAATGCATGCCTAATAGAATGTCCTTTGATTTTACCCAGGACTTACTGTATTTAACACCTGGATAAATTTAGAGGTCTTTTGAACTAAATGAGATCACTGAGAATCTAACAGTTACCAGACAGCTGTTAATAGTTTTAACAACTTCTTGCAGTTGCCCAAAGGGAGGAAAATGTGCTCTATTTCAGATCTTTATATAAAATAGTGAATTACGATGGGAACAATAATTTAGATTTAATAAAGGGGAGACCTATTGATTTTACTAGGACTAGTATTTCAGTTAAAACATTAAATATCTTCACTTTTTTTGCATTAAAAATGAGAATCCTCTAATAAATATACCCATAAAAATTAGTAATGATTTTCTATTCTTATTCTCATTATGAGTGGAAAATATATCTTGAAATCACACAGAAAAGCTTTTCTAAGAATATTTATTATTTGAATAGCAAAGTCCAATTTTCCTAAAATGCACTGAAAGTTAATATTATCTTAAATTAGTGGCAAAAGTAAACAAAACACAGAAAAATTTAAGCAGTCTCTATCTTTTTCTAGAAAGGCATAGGATATTTAAGAAAAGGAGGGCAATTATTAAATGGATATTGTTCTAAAAATACAAAATTATTAAAATCAGACATAAATTGATGATTTTTATTTAAATATTAATGAAATTTACTAAATTCTTTTTGCTTTGCCAAAGGACAATATAATCCACTAACCACTTATCTAATTTGTAAAGGTGTGTTTTATTATGTAAACAAATAATTGCATACACACATGGTTATGCAGATTCAATTCAGAGTGTTTCAGACTAACTATGCTGATTTTAATAAAAATATTTCCCTAAAAAATTGCTATTGGTTAACTTTGTTTTTTTCATGAAACGTGTTTCTACTACTTCCAAAGATCTGGTAACCGTTCATACAAATGAAAAAAAAAAAAGTGTATGTTTTCCATACATGCATAAGTTGTTCCACAAACATCTGGTAATGAAATTTTGAAAGTTGCTAGATTCTGAGCCAGCCCAGGTGTTCTCTACAGCATCTCTAGAACTCAGCAATTGCCTGTGGTAATTTGTTGCAACTCGTATTGGCATTTTTATGGTTATGATGAGGCAAAAGGTGATGACATCATGTACTAATGTTTCGAAGGTGCTGCGAATTCAGCGTGAAAATTCCATCAATGAGTGATTGTTCCTGAAATTGACTACATTGGTGGCCATCACATTTTGCCAACTGAAACATCTGGGCACAAGTTAGTCATGGCACACCTTGTAAATAACTTAATTGAAATTAATTGCCAGGAGTTTGCAGTACCCTAGGTAGTTTATAAGTACCATTTCTGATTCTACTGCAATGTTTTCGGGCTTAAGGATCTTGTGTTGTCAGATTCTGTGGCAGCAGCTTGTGATAAAATTGAAAAGTGTAGAAAACTTATAAGTAAATAACAGGACCACAAGGAAATGAAAATGCTATTTATATATAAAGAAGAAAACATTATATCTCATATATCTACTTTAATGTATAAAATATTTATCTCACAGAAATAATTTTTATATTATTGTATCTAAAGCAGTTGAACAAAAGAAGATAGTTGAATAATTAGAGTTGGGTCTCTAGTTCTCCAAAAAGAAATATTTAGTATTCAGTTCATGTTATAAATATCAAATGCTTACTGTGTTGATAAAAATACTTGAACTTATTGTAGACTAGGAAATCACATATTTGAAAAGATTAAGAGGTTGTTCTACGTAAAAATGGGGAGACTGAACAGAAAATGTGGGTCCTGTTTTTGCTGTATAGATTCTAAAGCACAAGTTCAAATAATTTTCTAATTTATTCACAGTTTCAGGCACAGTTCAGTTCAGTCACTCAGTCATGTCCAGCTCTTTGCAATCCCATGGACTGCAGCACACCAGGCTTCCCAATCCATCATCAACTCCAGGAGCTTGCTCAGCCCCTTCCCATTGAGTTGGTGATGTCATCCAACCATCTCATCCTCTGTCATCCCCTCGTCCTCCTGCCTTCAATCTTTCTCAGCATCAGGGTCTTTTCAAATGAGTCAGTTCTTTGCATCAGGTGGCCAAAGTATTGCAGCTTCAGCTTTGACATCAGTCCTTCCAATGAATATTCAGGACTGATTTACTTTAGGATTGACTGATTGGATCTCCTCAAAGTCCAAGGGACTCTCAAGGATCTTTTCCAACACCACAGTTCAAAAGCATCAATTCTTTTGCACTCAACTATCTTTATAGTCCAACTCTCACATCCATACACGACTACTGGAAAACCACAGCTTTGACTAGATAGACCTTTGTTGGCAAAGTAATGTCTCTGTTTTTCAATATGTTGTCTAGATTGGTCACAGGTTCATGCATCATAATTAGGTAAACGTAGAGCCAGACATCCTAGAATGTGAAGTCAAGTAGGCTTTAGGAAGCATGACTACGAACAAAGCTAGTTAGTGGAGGTGATGGAATTCCAGTTGAGCTGTTGCAAATCCTGAAAGATGATGCTGTGAAAGTGCTGCATTCAATATGCCAGCAAATTTGGAAAACTCAGCAGTGGCCAGAGGACTGGAAAAGGTCTGTTTTCATTCCAATCCCAAAGAAAGGCAATGCCAAAGAATGCTCAAACTATCACACAATTGCACTCATCTCACATGCTAGTGAAGTAATGCTCAAAATTCTCCAAGCCAGGCTTCAATGATACGTGAACCATGAACTTCCAGATGTTCAAGCTGGATTTAGAAAAGACAGAGGAACCAGAGATCTGACTGCCAACATCTGCTGGATCATCGAAAAAGCAAGAGTTCTATTTCTAATAAGAATTCTAGTTCTGCTTTATGGACTATGCCAAAGCCTTTGACTGTGTGGACCACAACAAACTGTGGAAAATTCTTCAAGAGATGGGAATACAGACCACCTGAACTGCCTCTTGAGAAATCTACATGCAGGTCAGGAAGCAACAGTTAGAACTGGACATGGAACAGTAGACTGGTTCCAAATTGGGAAATGACCTGCTTATTTAATTTATATGCAGAGTACATCATGAGAAACTCTGTGCTGGATGAACCACAAGCTGGAATCAAGATTGCCGGGAAATATCAAAAACCTCAGACAAGCAGATGACACCACATTTATGGCAGAAAGTGAAGAAGAACTAAAGAGCCTCTTGGTGAAAATGAAAGAGAGTGAAAAAGTTGGCTTAAAACTCAACATTCAGAAAACAAAGATCATGGCATCTGGTCCCATCACTTCATGGCAAATAGATGGGGAAACAGTGGAAACAGTGACTGATTTTATTTCTGGGGGCTCCAAAATCACTGCAGATGTTGACTGCAGCCATGAAATTAAAAGATGCTTACTCCTTGGAAGGAAAGTTATGACCAACCTAGATGGCATATTAGAAAGTAGAGTCATTACTTTGTCAACAAAAGCCCATCTATTCAAGGCAAATAGGTGGGGAAACAATGGAAACAGTGGTTGACTTTATTTTTCTGGGCTCCAAAATCACTGCAGATGGTGACTGCAGCCATGAAATTAAAACACGCTTACTTCTTGGAAGGAAAGTTATGACCAACCTAGACAGCATATTAAAAAGCAGAGACATTATTTTGCCAACAAAGGTCCATCTAGTCAAGGCTATGGTTTTTCCAGGAGTCATGTATGGATGTGAGAGTTGGACTATAAAGAAAGCCGAACACAGAAGAATTGATGTTTTTGAACTGTGGTGTTGGAGAAGACTCTTGAGAGTTCCTCAGACTGTGAGGAGATCCAACCAGTCCATCCTAAAGGAGATCAGTCCTGGGTGTTCATTGGAGGGACTGATGTTGAAACTGAAACTTCAATACCTTGGCCACCTGATGGGAAGAACTGACTCATTGGAAAAGACACTGATGCTGAGAAAGATTGAAGGCAGGAGGAAAAGGGGATGACAGAGAATGAGATGGTTGGATGGCATCACAGACTCAGTGGACATGAGTTTGGGTAAACTCTTGGGGTTGGTGATATACATTACATAGAAGCCTGGCGTGCTGCAGTCCATAGGGTTGCAAAAAATTGGACACGACTGACTGACTGCACTGAACTCAACTGAACCAAAAAATTATAAGGATGTTTTAGTCAACAAATTTTAATGTCAACTCTTTGCTTCTTTCCTTCTTGAATACCCTTACCTTTGAATTTTTCTCTTTTAAGAAAGGTTTTGCAAATATAGCAGTTTAAAAATATTCTGTTGATTGTTTAAAACTGACATGAAAATCCAATTAATAAACTAAAGTTTATACTTTCCTTGAATGTGTCACAACTTATTTTTACACAGTGCAATATAAACTCCTATAATGAACTCAATATTTCAAAATTTTGTGAAATGTCTATTTTAAAACATAACTGTGTTGTGACTTCCCTGGCTGTCCAGTGGTTAAAACTTTGCCTTCTAATGCAGGGGGTGTGGGTTCAATCCCTGTTTGGGGAACTAAGATCACACATGCTTCATGGCCAAAAAAAAAAAAAAAAAACAGAAACAGAAAACATAAGCAATACTGTTACAAATTCAATGAAGATTTTAAAAATGGTTCATATCAAAAAATCTTTAAAATATAACTGTGAAGTATGAAGATTTATCCATATACCAGGTTTTTTTTAGAGTTTAATGCAGGGAAGAAGTTTTTCTAAATAGTATAATTCTTTTTAGTATATTCAGAAATCTGTGCAACATATATATATATCTTTATATATATATATGGCTTGGCTATCAAGGAGGTTAAAGATAATTTTTTGGTTGAATTAGTAGTTATCCTGAGTTCAAGCTTTCTGGTACACCCAAACTGCTTCTCCTCTCTTTCCCCTTTTACATTTCTTGGCTTTTGTGCTTTTATACTTGCTTCAATAATCAATTGTATCTGTGTTTTCTGTGCAGACTAGAGTAGGTGGGATTTAAATAATAAATGCTTTAGAATATCTACAGCCATCATTTGGTATTCTTTCATATAAAATATTTGCAAGTCTATTTATTCTTCCTAGAGCTGTGAGTATTTTATATCTGAATTTTTTTCTCCTTATAGCCCACTATAGTTAGATAATACTTTATAACAATAGTGTTTTGCATTGTTTTTGAGAACAGAAGCCCTTATGTCCACAAATGAGCTTTTGATATAGCAATGCTATGCTATGCTATGCTAAGTCGCTTCAGTCATGTCTGACTCTGTGCGACCCCATAGATGGCAGCCCACCAGGCTCCCCCATCCCTGGGATTCTCCAGGCAAGAATACTGGAGTGGGTTGCCAATCCCTTCTCCAATGCATGAAGGTGGAAAGTGAAAGTGAAGTCGCTCTGTCGTGTGGGACTCTTAGCGACCCCATGGACTGCAGCCCACCAGGCTCCTTCGTCCATGGGATTTTCCAGGCAAGAGTACTGGAGTGGGGTGCCATTGTCTTCTCCGTGATATAGCAATACAACCTAGCTATTACAATAAAGGATTTGAATTCTTTTCCTGAACTGAAAAAAAAAAGAATGTATCTCTATACTCATTCATAAAAGTAATCCTGGTGCTTTGTATAACAGACATATAGTTCAGGCAAAGTGAGTTAAATGTACTACCCAAATGTAGGAAAGGAATCCATTTAATCTTTGCTCTGGTTAGAAACAAGCGTGGAGAGTATGGGCAAAGAAGCAGCTTTAACTTATGGTTTTAATTTTAAATGTTTGAATCCCTGTAAGTTTCCCTGAGGTTAATATTTTAATGGTATCAGATCAAATTAAATAAAAAATACATAAAAGGAATGGCAGGCAATTAACAGAGCCATACAAAATCAATGATAGTTGCTTTTTAATCAGATTTCCATTCAGCTGTTTTTCACTACAAATAAATGTATTTTATAATACAAATACATAAGTGTTTGGAGTTATAGGTAGAGCTGTATGATTTTAGGATATAGCTTTATATTTTAAGGAATTTTAAAAGTTTTTTTCTCTTAAGGGTCTTGCTCTTAATAACAGCTACATTTAGTAAAGCTATAAAGGAGTCAGAAGTAGAAAAATGAGCCTGGGGTTTTGCTAAGGTGTTGCAGAATTGAGGGACATTGAAAGGTTGTTGGGATGTAGTACTGAACAGCACAAGAAATACAGCAATTCCCCTATATGAGAATCTTTTATTTGCCAACTTTCGAAGACATGAACGTGCATTTGAATGTCCAATCAAGTAAGTTAGTTCACATGCCTGGCCTACATTGTCACATATGTGCTTTCTCTACAAGTGGTTGTTCTTTTGCATACTTTACTATACAGTACTGTATAGAGTACCTTAGTATAGTATCTTTATTTCAAGCCCAGGATGTCTGACAGCAAGCTTACAGCAGCAGTGATGTAGCTGGTACTCCTAAGAAGCACCAAGAGATAATGATGGAAACAAAAGTGAAAATAATTGAGAGTGTGGAGCAAAGTGAAAAGATGGTAAACATCACTCAGTCTTATAACATTGAACTCCTTGCTGTGCAACAAGAGGAGCTTTATAAGGAAAACCTGTTAGAATTAGAGGCTCACAGAAAGGATGAAGAGACACTGGAGGAAGAAGTAATTGAAGGACCAAGAGATTCATGATACAGGAAATGGCAAGGGGATTTTCTTTATTTGAGGGGGCACTGTTAACTTTTGAGGCAAAGGACCCAAACATAGAACTGTACATGAAGGTTGCAGCAGCCATTCAGAATGCAATCTAGTCAGAAGAATCAATATTGTGAAAATGACTATATGACCAAAAGCAATGTAGAGATTCAAAGCAATCCCTATCAAATTACCAATGGCATTTTTCACAGAACTAGAACAAAAATTTTCACAATTCATATGGGACCACAAAAAACCTTGAATGGCCAAAGCAATCTTGGCTGGAGGAATCAACTTTCTTGACTTCATTCTATACTACAATGATATAGTCATTAAGACAGTATGCCACTGGCCAAACGGAAATATAAGCCAATGGAATAAGATAGAAAGCCCAGAGATAAAACCGTAAGCCCGTTGGCACCTTATCTTTGACAGAGGAGTCAAGAATATACAGTGGAGAAAAGATAGTCCCTTCAATAAGTGGTGCTGGGAAAACTGGACAGCTATGTATAAAAGAATGAAATTAGAATACTTCCTAACACTATACAAAAAGATAAACTCTCAAAATGGATTAAAGACCTAAATATAAGACCAGAAACTATAAAATTCTTAGGGGAAAATATAGGCAGAACACTCTTTGACATAAATCACAGCAAAATCCTCTATGATCCACCTTCTAGAATAATGGAAATAAAAACAAAAACAAACAAATGGAATCTCATTAAATGTAAAAGCTTTTGCAGAGCAAAGGAAACCATAAATAAGGCGAAAAGATAACCCTCAGAATGGGAGAAAATAATAGCAAATGAAAAACTGCAAAGATTAATCTCCAAAATATACAAGCAGCTTAATCAACTCAATACTAGAAAAACAACCTAGTCAAAAAGTGAGCAGAAGACCTAAACAGACATTTCTCCAAAGAAGACATATAGATGGCTAATAAACACATGGAAATATATTCAACATTGCTTATTATTCAGATCAGATCAGTCGCTCAGTCATGTCCGACTCTTTGCGACCCCATGAACCGAAACACGCCAGGCCTCCCTGTCCATCACCAGCTCCCGGAGGTCACTCAGACTCACATCCATCAAGTCAGTGATGCCATCCAGCCATCTCATCCTCTGTCGTCCCCTTCTCCTCCTGCCCTCAATCCCTCCCAGCATCAGAGTCTTCTCCAATGAGTCAACTCTTCGCATGAGGTGGCCAAAATACTGGAGTTTCAGCTTTAGCATCATTCCTTCCAAAGAAATCCCAGGGCTGATCTCCTTCAGAATGGACTGGTTGGATCTCCTTGCAGTCCAAGGGACTCTCAAGAGTCTTCTCCAACACCACAGTTCAAAAGCATCAATTCTTCAGCGCTCAGCCTTCTTCACAGTCCAGCTCTCACATCCATACATGACCACAGGAAAGACCATAGCCTTGACTAGGCGAACCTTTGTTGGCAAAGTAATGTCTCTGCTTTTGAATATGCTATCTAGGTTGATCATAACTTTCCTTCCAAAGAAAGGCAATGCCAAAGAATGCTCAAACTACCACAAAATTGCACTCATCTCACATGCTAGTAAAGTAATGCTCAAAATTCTCCAAGCCAGGCTTCAGCAATATGTGAACTATGAACTTCCTGATGCTTATTATTAGAGAAATGCAAATTATAACTACAATCATATCATCTCATACCTGTTAAATGGCCGTCAAAAAAAGCTACAAACAATAAATGCTGGAGAGAGTGTGGAGAAAAAGGAAATCATCTTTCACTGTTGGAGAGAGTGTAAACTGATACAACCAGTATGGAGAACAGTATGGAGAGTCCTTAAAAAACTGTGAACAAAACTATTATATGACTCAGCAGTCCCATTTCTGGGCATATACTGGAGAAAACCATTATTGAAAAAGAAACAGGTAACCCAGTGTTCACTGCAACACTATTTATAATAGCTAGGACATGGAAACAACCTAGATGTCCATCAACAGATGAAGGGATAAAGATGTGGTACATATATACAATGAAATATTTCTTTGCCATATAAAGAAATGGATTTGAGTCCGTTCTAATGAGGTGAATGAACCTAGAGCCTATTATACAGAGTGAAGTAAGTCAGAAAAACAAATATACTATATTAATGCATATATGAAATCTGGAAAGGTGGTACTGATGAATCTACTTGCAGGGCAGCAATAGAGACACAGACATAAAGAACAGACTTGTGGACACAGTGGGGGAAGAAGAGGGTGGGACGAATTGAGAGAGTAGTATGGAAACAATTATATTACCATGTGTAAAGTAGGTAGCCAGTGGAAATTTGCTGTATGATTCAAGGAGCTCAAACTGGTACTCTGTGACAACCTAGAGGGGTGGGATGGGGTGGGAGGTGGGACGGCAATTCAGGAGAGAGGGGACATATGTATACCTATGGCTGATTTATGTTGATGTATGGCAGAAACCAACACAATAGTGTAAAGCAATTATTTTACAATTAAAAGTAAATACATTTTTTTAAAAAAAAGAATGGAATCCAGGCTACCATGTCATTTATGATGAGAAGGAAAAGAGCTACTAACCAGACATCACTGGTTTATTTCAAGAGTGTAGAAAGAATTTAATCCAACCAGGAATGAGAACCTGTGCTGCTAACGTCAGGCATAGGCGAAATTGCACTTTGGCCTCCATCTCCTATTGCTGATGACCTTTCAGTTCTACCATCTCTCTCACCTTCTTCCCCTTCTCCAGTCAGTAACTCTTGCCTGTTCACTGGATGTCAGCCCCTGTATGCTATCTGTTGGATTGTGCTACTGTCCTTTTCAACGTACTGTGCTGTAAGGTTAAATATGTTTTCTTTATTTTTGTGTGTTTGTTTTTTATGTATCATTTGTGTGAAAAGCATAATAAACTGATTATAGTGCAGTACTACATAGCCAGCCTTGTTAGTTGGGTATCTAGGCTAACTTTGTTGCATTTAAGGACACATCAGACTTAAGAATGCACTCTCAGAATGGTACTTTTTCATATTCAGGGGACTTACTGTAATGAACATGATGTGATACAGATACTAAAAGAAGGGACAAGCTAAAAATATCTCTCAACTCCATTCTAAAGGAGATCAGTCCTGGGTGTTCTTTGGAAGGAATGATGCTAAAGCTGAAACTCCAGTACTTTGGCCACCCTCATGCGAAGAGTTGACTCACTGGAAAAGACTCTGAAGCTGGGAGGGATTGGGGGCAGGAGGAGAAGGGGACGACAGAAGATGAGATGGCTGGATGGCATCACCACCTCGATGGATGGAGTTGGTGATGGAAAGAGAGGCCTGACGTGATGCAATTTGTGGAGTTGCAGAGAGTCGGACACAACTGAGCAACTGAACTGAACTGAGACATTACTTTTTACTTTATTTATTTATTATTTATTTATTTTACTTTACAATATTGTGTTGGTTTTGCCATATATCAACATGCATCAGGGAAGCACAGAAACAACATATCTGAATTATGATGTGTTAGATATCAAGATAATGTTAAGCTTGGAAATGAAGGATGGGTGGAAAAAAGAAGGGAACACAAAAGACACCTTGAGCTTCTGCTAGGTTGTTTCTTGGTCTGCATGTTGCTTACATGCATATATTCACTTTGTGAATATTCACTGAGCTATACTCATGATTTGTGCACTGTCCTGAATTTAAAACTTAGTAAAAATTTACATAAAATTGAAGAGAAAAAAAGATAGGGAACTGTTGAATAAATACTTAAAAGCTATGTCTTCCTTTGCTTTTTCAAAAAAGCTGCCTCAGCTTTTTGTTACTACTCAATCTGCAGAGTATATCATGAGAAAAGCTGGACTGGAAGAAACACAAGCTGGAATCAAGATTGCCAGGAGAAATATCAATAACCTCAGATATGCAGATGACACCACCCTTATGGCAGAAAGTGAAGAGGAACTCAAAAGCCTCTTGATGAAAGTGAAAGTGGAGAGTGAAAAAGTTGGCTTAAAGCTCAACATTCAGAAAATGAAGATCATGGCATCCGGTCCCATCACTTCATGGGAAATAGATGGAGAAACAGTGGAAACAGTGTCAGACTTTATTTTGGGGGGCTCCAAAATCACTGTAGATGGTGACTGCAGCCATGAAATTAAAAGACGCTTACTCCTTGGAAGGAAAGTTATGACCAACCTACACAGCATATTCAGAAGCAGAGACATTACTTTGCCAACAAAGGTTCGCCTAGTCAAGGCTATGGTTTTTCCAGTGGTCATGTATGGATGTGAGAGTTGGACTGTGAAGAAGGCTGAGCACCGAAGAATTGATGCTTTTGAACTGTGGTGTTGGAGAAGACTCTTGAGAGTCCCTTGGACTGCAAGGAGATCCAACCAGTCCATTCTGAAGGAGATCAACCCTGGGATTTCTTTGGAAGGAATGATGCTAAAGCTGAAAGTCCAGTATTTTGGCCACCTCATGCGAAGAGTTGACTCATTGGAAAAAACTCTGATGCTGGGAGGGATTGAGGGCAAAAGGAGAAGGGGACGACAGAGGATGAGATGGCTGGATGGCATCACTGACTCGATGGACGTGAGTCTGAGTGAACTCCTGGAGTTGGTGATGGACAGGGAGGCCTGGCGTGCTGCAGTTCATGGGATCGCAAAGAGTCGGACACGACTGAGCGACTGAACTGAACTGAATCTGTTACAACATGTAGTACCCTTCACACAACATTTCCAAGGTTCAGCTCTGTAAGACTGTCAAAGACAGGATCACCGTCTCTCAGGTCATTTTTCAATCTTTATCTCCTATAGTGGCTCTGGCCCCTTGATTCTTTGAGTGTTCTGTACCTTAAATTCTTTATCTAAATTAGGATATCTTGAAAATTTTTTCCCCTAATTTGTCTTTGTGATATCACACTCTCCTGGTTCTTATTCAATTATAGACTTGTTTCTTCTCAATCCATTTCACTAGATTTTCTTCTAACAGTTCCTTAAATATTTATGCTCCTCTGTTTTCTATCTTCAACATTTTCTCTTTGCTGTACTTTTTTGGGGGGCTGTTAGTTCTAGAAGGTCTTGTAGGTCTTCATTAGAACCATTCAGCTTCAGCTTCTTCAGCATTACTGGTCAGGGCATAGACTTGGATTACCGTGATATCGAATGGTTTGCCTTGGAAACGAACAGAGATTATTCTGTCATTTTTGATATTGCATCCGAGTACTGCATTTCAGACTATGATGGCTACTTCTTCTTCTTCTAAAGGATTCTTGCCCACAGTAGTAGATATAATGGTCATCTGAATTAAATTCACCCATTCCAGTGCATTTTAGTTTGCTGATTCCTAAAATGTCGATGTTCACTCTTGCCATCTCCTGTTTGACCACTTTCAATTTGCCTTGATTCATGGACCTAACATTCCAGGTTCCTATGCAATATTGCTCTTTATAGCATCAGACTTTACTTCCATCATCAGTCACATCCACAACTGGGTGTTGTTTTTGCTTTGGCTCCATCCCGTTATTCTTTCTGGAGTTATTTCTCCACTGATCTCCCATAGCATATTGGGCACCTACTGAACTGTAGGTGTCATCTTTCAGTGTCTTATCTTTTTGCCTTTTCATACTGTTCATGCAGTTCTCAAGGCAAGACTAGTGAAATGGTTTGCCATTCCCTTCTCCAGTGGACCATATTTTGCCAGAACTCTCCACCATGACCTGTCTGTCTTAGGTGACCCTATACAGCATGGCTCATAGTTTCATTGAGTTAGACAAGTCTGTGGTCCATGTGATCAGATTTGTTTCCCATGATTGTGGTTTTCATTCTGTCTTCCCTGTGATGGAGAAGGATAAGAGGCTTATGGAAGCTTCCTGATGGGAGAGACTGACTGAGGGGGAAACTGGGTCTTGTTCTGATGAATGGGTGGCCACACTCAGTAAATCTTTAATCCAATTTTCTGTTGATGAGTGGTGCTGTGTTGCCTCCCTGTCATTTCCCTGGGACCAAACTATGGTGGAGGTAATTAAGATAATGGTGACTTCCTTCAAAAGGTCCCATGCATGCTCTGCTACACTCAATGCCCCCAGCACTGCAGCAGGCCACCACCAACCCACGCCTCCACCAGAGTCTCCTGGACATTTATTTACTGGCAAGTCTGGGTCAGTTTCTTGTGGGGTCACTGCTCCTTTCTCCTGGGTCCTGGTGCACACAAGGTTCTGTTTGTACCCCACAAGAGTCTGTTTCTCCAGTCCTGTGTAAGTTATGGTGGCTCTATGGTGGGGTTAATGGTGACCTCCTCCAAGAGGGCTTATGCCATGCCCAAGTCTGCTGTACCCAGAGCCCCTGCCCCTGCAGCAGGCCACTGCTGATCCATACCTCCATAAGAGACACGCAAACACAGTTCTATCTCAGTCTCTGTGGGGTCCCTGGGTCCTGGTGTGCACAAGGTTTGTTTGAGCCCTCTAAGAGTTCCTGGCGGGTATGGGGTTTAATTCTAAACATGATTTCACCCCTCCTACCATCTTGCTGGGGTTTCTTCTTTGCTCTGGGATGCAGGTTATCTCCTCACAGTCGCTCCAGCACCATGCAGCCACCACTTCAGCACCTAATGTCTGGCTGGGGCTTCTCTGCCCTTGAATGTAGGTTATCTCCTTAGAGCCCCTCCACCACTGAGCAGCTGTCACTGTAGTGCCTATCATCTTGCACTGAACATTAGCACAGAAAACAAGGTTCAAAATTGTCATTTCAAAAGCCCACTCACAATGCAAAAAAGGCCAAACCAAAAAAAGATAACCTTTTAATTATAGGGGACTGGAATGCAAAAGTAGGAAGTCAAGAAAACCTGGAGTAACAGGCAAATTTGGCCTTGGAGTACAGAATGAAGAAGGGCAAAAGCTAATAGAGTTTGCCAAGAGAATACACTGTTCATAGCAAACACACTCTTCCAACAATACAAGAAAAGACTCTACACATGGATATCACCAGATGGTCAATACTGAAATCAGATTGATTATATTCTTTGCAGCCAAAGATGGAGAAGCACTCACTACACAGTCAGAAAAAAACAAGAGTGGGAGCTGACAGTGGCTCAGACCATGAACTCCTTATTGCCAAATTCAGAAATTTGAATTTGCATTCAAATTCAATTCTTAAATTGAAAAAAATAGGGAAAACCATTAGACCATACAGATATGATCTAAATTAAATCCCTTTATGATTATACAGTGGAAGTGACAAATAGATACAAGGGATTAGATCTGACAGACCAAGTGCCTGAAGAACTATGGATGGAGGTTCATGACATTGTATAGGAGGTAGTGATCAAGACCATCCCCAAGAAAAACAAATGCAAGAAGGCAAAATGGTTGTTTGAGGAGGCCTTACAAATAGCTGTGGAAAGAAGACAAGGGAAAGGCAAAGGAGAAAAGGAAAGATATATCCATTTGAATGCAAAGTTCCAAAGAATAGCAAGGAGAGATAACAAAGCCTTCCTCAGTGATCAGTGCAATGAAATAAAGGAAAACAATAGAATGGGAAAGAGTAGAGATCTCTTCAAGAAAATTAGAGATACCAAGGGAACATTTCATGCAAAGATGGGCTCAATAAAGGACAAAAATGGTATGGACCTAACAGAAGCAGAAGATATTAAGAAGAGGTGGCAAGAATACACAGAAGAACTGTACAAAAAAGATCTTCATGACTCAGATAATCATGATGGTGTGATCCTCACCTAGAGCCAGACAACCTGGAAGGTGAAATCAAGTGGGCCTTAGGAAGCATTGCTATGAACAAAGCTAGTGGACATGACAGAATTCCAGTTGAGCTATTTCAAATCCTAAAAGGTGATTTTGTGAAAGTGCTGAACTCAATAAACCAGCAAATTTGGAAAACTCAGAAATGGCCACAGGACTGAAAAGGTCCATTTTCATTCCAATCCCAAAGAAAGGCAATGCCAAGAATGTTCAAACTACCACACAGTTGCACTCATCTCACATGCTAGCAAAGGAATGCTCAAAATTCTTCAAGCCAGACTTCAACAGTACATGAACCATGAACTTCCAGATGTTCAAGCTGGATTTAGAAGTGGCAGAGGAACCAGAGATCAAATTGCCAACATCTGTTGGATCATTGAAAAAGCAAGAGTGTTCCAGAAAAATATCTACTTCTGCTTTATTGACTATATATTTATTGACAAATGCCAAAGTCTTTGACTGTGTGGACCACAACAAACTCTGGAAAATTCTGAAATAGATGGGAATACCAGACCACCGGACCTGCCTCTTGAGAAATCTGTATGCAGGTCAGGAAGCAACAGTTAGAAGTGGACATGGAACAACAGACTGGTTCCAAATAGGAAAAGGAGTATGTCAAGGCTGTATATTGTCACCCTGCTTATTTAACTTCTATGCAGAATACATCATGAGAAATGCTGGGCTGGAAGAAGCACAAGCTGGAATCAAGATTGCTGGGAGAAATATCAATAACCTCAGATATGCAGATGACACCACCCTTATGGCAGAAAGCAAAGAAGAACTAAAGAGCCTCTTGATGAAAGTGAAAGAGGAGAGTGAAAAAGTTGGCTTAAAACTCAACATTGCAGCACTGTTTATAATAGCCAGGACATGGAAGCAACCTAGATGTCCATCAGCAGATGAATGGATAAGAAAGCTGTGGTACATATACACAATGGAATATTACTCAGCCATTAAAAAGAATACATTTGAATCAGTTCTAATGAAGTGGATGAAACTGGAGCTGATTATACAGAGTGAAGTAAGCCAGAAAGAAAAACACCAATACAGTATACTAATGCATATATATGGAATTTAGAAAGATGGTAATGATAACCCTGTATGGGAGACAGCAAAAGAGACACAGATGTATAGAACAGTCTTTTAGACTCTGTGGGAGAGAGTGGGATGATTTGGGAGAATGGCATTGAAACATATATAATTTCATATAAGAAATGAATCACCAGTCCAGGTTCCATGCAGGATACTGGAAGCTTGGGGCTGGTGCACTGGGATGACCCAGAGGGATGGTATGGGGGGGAGGTGGGAGGGGGATTCAGGATTGGGAACACATGTACACCGGTGGCGGATTCATGTTGATGTATGGCAAAACCAATACAATATTGTAAAGTAATAGCCTCTAATTAAAATAAATAAATTTTATTTATTTATTTATTTATTTTTATTTTATTTATTTATTTTATTTATTTTTTAAAGAAAAACAACTCAACATTCAGATCACGGCGTCTGGTCCCATGATCAGGGACCAGATTATCAAAAAACAGAGACATTCCTTTGCCAACAAAGGTCCATCTAGTCAAAGCCAAGTGTTTTATTTAATTCAATGTTGAACTGCCTTTGATGCTTCTCTTGATTCTTCTATATTATCATTTTTCCTCTCTTTTGTGGTGTTATCTCTCTTATTGTTTATTTGAGACATTTCCCATTGACTAAAGACATATTTGAAAACATTTTAATTAAGAACATTTGGGTTGTATACCTTCTGAGTCTCTGCACATATAAGAATGTCTTTCTGTTGATTTTATATGTAAAGAACAATTTATTTGCATTTTGGGGGGTTAAAAAAACTTTATTTCAAAAGGATACAATATTTTCTTTCCTTTAAATTTATATTCAGGCCCAAGGCTGATCTGAGTTTTACTGCTTTAAAGGCAATCTGTGTTAACTGGCTGCCATGGTATAGAATATTCTTTTCCTTTGAAATTAAAAATTTCATCCTAATGTATCTAAGTATTAGTACTTTTATATTAATTTAGCCCAATTCAGTTATTGAACTATTTTCATTACAAGCGAACATGTTTCTTCAGCTTTAGAAAGCTTACTTTTCCTATTACAATATTGTTTAAATTGAGAAGAGCATAGATCTACATTTACTCATAAAATTAGGGGGAAATGGGGAGAGATAAAAGGGGTATTGGATCCAGAACTGTTTGTAGGTTATTTCTAATTATCTGCTGCTGCTAAGTCACTTCAATCGTGTCCGATTCTGTGCGACCCCATAGAAGGCAGCCCACCAGGCTCGCCTGTCTCTAGGATTCTCCAGGCAAGAACACTGGAGTGGGTTGCCATTTCTTTCTCCAATGCATCAAAGTGAAAAGTGAAAGTGAAGTCGCTCAGTCATGTCCGACTCCTAGTGAACCCATGGACTGCAGCCCACCAGGCTCCTCCATCCATGGGATTCTCCAGGCAAGAGTACTGGAGTGGGGTGCCATTGCCTTCTCCATCTAATTATCTAGTAACAGATAATTACAAATGATAAATTTAAATTCTTTTAGAATACAGAAAACGATGACAGTCTTCATTTCATAAAGCAAGTATAATCTTTGTCCAGTAACAAAATTGGACAAAGATACCACAATACAACTGCAGAACTCTTTCATAAATATAACGCAAAAAAAAAAAAAACCCAGCTAAACACAATAGATTTGATGATATATTAAAAAAAATAGATAGGTTTTATTTCAAACCAATGAGTTGGACACAATTTAGTGATAACAAGTGATACAATTCATCACATTAAAAGAAACTGTGTGCACTTTGTAGTAATGATCATCTTCGTAAATTGGACTGGATAGTTATTCACTTGGCATCACTTCTTTACCCTTTTATTGTAGAGAAGAGGTCACAGGCTACAACTCCTAGTCAGAAGTTGCCAATAAGATGCACTGACATGAAATTTTTAGGATTCAAGAGAAGGAGAGACCATTATCCCTGAGGTGGTTGCAAACATGGGATTTGGGAACCACCTACTCAGTTCAGACTGAGATCTTCAGGTTTTAACTCCCTGACCTTTGTTTCTGTAATTCTTCCACAAGATGCGTAAATCCATAATTCCCACATTAAACTCTTAGTACATGGATTACTTGAAATGCCAAGCTCAGACTGATACAATACAGAAATTATATTTGATAAGCTTCAAAATCCAATCCTTAATAAAAAATAAATCCATACCTTTAAACATGATAATTTCTTGTGTTCTAGAATGTTTAATGGTAAAACATTAGAGGTATTCCAGTAAAAATGAAAAACAGTACCTGATGCATGCTTACACCACTCTTCTTTACTGACATATGTCCATGAACAACAAAGTGCAGTTACAGGATAGGAGAAGAACAAAATATTCATTATTGTTGAATGTGACTCTTTTTACTCTGCAAAACTCAGATGCATTAATGCTAAAATCATAGAAATTTGTGGGTTTATTTTCCATGCCAGCAATAACAATCATTATTCAGTTAGGAAAGCTGGTGATGAAATTTTACAATCATATATATCAAACTTAACAATAGTAGAAAATGCTTAAAGAAGTCAATAGAACTTTTCTTAAACAAATTTTGAATAAATGAAAAGACATACCTCATTCTTGGATGTTGAAGTTTCCATATTATGAAAATATCCAGTCCCTTCAAATTAATTTATACACTTAATGTGATTTAAATAAGATTTTAATGAAAATGTTTTTAAAATTTGGTAAAATTCTTATAAAGTTTTCTCGAAAAGAATCATGAGCAGGACTAATTTATTAATGAGAGAATAATATACAGATATTCTACCCACTAAACATTAGAGCAAATTATAATAATTAAAACTGTGATATGGTGACATATCACCATAGATATATATCAGTAAGAATATAATAAATATATATAAACAAAATCGAATATACATGGGAATAATAACAAAGCTGTGTTTTTAAATTTTTCTACTGCCTCCTCCTCTGGTTGTGTTTTAATTTTTTTTAAGATAACTCCAATCCTCAATCTCTTACCAACTGCTTGGAATTTGACATCATGAGAGCCTTGAATAAAATGTTTCAAGTGCTTTTCATCCAATAAATGAGCTTTTAAAAATAGCCCTTGTTTTCAGCCTTATAGAAATATTGGAGATTGGAAGACTTATCTTCCAATATGTTATTGGACTTATCTTCCAACATATGTTAAGATGTCAATACTACACAAAGGGATCAATAATTGATTCAATGCAATCAAGGTCCTATCAAAAAATCCCAGAGACTTTTTCTGGTAGAATTAGAAAAACCTATCTTGAAATTCATATAAAATCTCAAGGGACCCTGAGTGTCCAAAACAATTTTGAAAAAGAAGATCAAAGTTAAATGTCTCATACTTCTTGATTCCAAAGCTTACTGTAAAGTCATAGTAATTAAAACTGCATGGTGCTTCCTCAAAAAATTAAAAATAGAATTGTCATATGATCCAGTAATTCTGCTTCTGAATATACACCCGAAAGAATGGAAAGAACTACCTGAACAGAGATTTATGCATCCATGTTCACGGCAGCTTATTCACAATAGCTAAATTATGGAAACAACCCTAGAGCCAAAGACAGAACACACACACACACACACACACACACACACACAGAGGTATTTTTCAGACTTAAAAAAGAAGAAAATTCTGACACATGCTAAAGCATGTAAGTGAAATAGAACCAGTCACAAAGAAACAAATAGTTAATTTCACACATGAGTTACCTTAGGTAATCGAATTCATAGAAAGAGAAAGTAAAGTGGTGGTTTCTAGGTGCTGGGGGGATGAGGGAATGAAGATTTTTTGTTAACTGGTATGGGGTAGCAAGATGAAGGGTTCTGGAGACAGGTGGTGGTGATGGGTGCACAACGACGTGAATGTATATAATGTCACTGAATACACTTAGAAGTGGGTAAGATGGTAAATTTTATGTGTATTTTACTGCAAATAATTAACTGATTGCGTACACAAATAAAGGTATATTGGAGAGATTATCTCTGAAAGGGAAGAACAGAGATTTTTTTTGTCTGTTTTCTGATCCTTGGATAATAATTATAATCTCATTTCCTGGTACCACCTTTTTCCCTTTAGTGGAATACCAGCCAAAATCACAACCTTCTTCACTTCCAGAAATCTTGTCACTATTTGAAATCTCCACTCCTTTCTTGCTTCCTAGCAAGTTGAACTCAGAGAACTTCTTAAATTAGAAACCATCCTTCCCCTTAGAGGGTTCACATTCCTGTATTGATACATAAACAAGAGAAGGGGTGATCACAGAATGATGTGGTGCTGTCAGTTTCTGAAGTTCACCTGAAGTCCTGATGGTGTTGAACTCAAGAGGGCTTCCTACAGTACCTCAGACCATCTTGGGGACCAAGAGAAGTGGTATTAATAGTAGCATAAAGCATAAAAGTTCTAATTTGATAAGACATTTACTAAGAAATATCACGTATAATAGCCTACTAAGATGAAAGGCTTATTTGGTTCTAAATAATTATATGATTATGAGGGCAGAGTGGAGAGAAAATGATTAAAATGTAGAAGACTAAGTGGTTTACACAGAAAAAAATTCAAGCTCTAAGTCCACAGGAATGGACAAAAGTTATCTGATAAACAAGTATTTAAAGGGTCAAGATGAAAGGTAGGATTAAGTGAGAAAATTTAGTAATGGATTCTTTTTTTTTAGTGGCCAAGAAAAGAGTCTATTCTACTTATGATGTCATTTATTTAATTTGAGTAGAAAAACTAACAGATGAACTCAAGGCAACTCCAAAACTTCCTATATGATTGATTGAAAAACTTGCCACAAAAGCAGATGCTTTAACTGGAAAAGTTTTTTTCATAGCTTTGTCTCTGGGTTTTGTCAACTAAATTAGGGAAAAATATTGCAACGTATTTGAGCAACTGTGCCTCCATCGCAGCCTTTTAGGTTAATATAAGAAACATGTTTGAAAATATTAAAGGAAGTTATATATTTTTTTGTTTTGTTTTTTTTTCCAACAAGATTGTTATTGATTCATTTAAATGTTCTATCATATATTTTTCTATTAAAAAAAGAAAAAATAGAGTATGGTTCTTGCATGGGTGAAAAATTCCAGCTCTTTTCTTTGCATTAAGCAGAAATTGACCACCTGGTAAAATTAGGGTATTTTTAATTTTTTAAACAATAATAAATTTTTATGAATCTTATTTCCCTCAGTGGGGAGAGAACACCTTGCATTCCCTTCCATTTGACATGATGATATAATTCAAGCTTGTTAATCTGAGTGTAAAATAAACTCCTCTTAGACTTTCACATTTTAAAATTTCAAAACATTTCAATAAGCAAGTTTGTTGTTGGAGAAGACTTTTGAGGGTATCAAAAATAATGAGTTCTTCATCTGAATTAATTTGGAAAAAAAGAGTAACATTTAGCTTCATAGAGATTTGACTAAGATTTTCTATTGAAGATTTTTGATGGATGTATCCATTTCTTTCTCAAACCTACTTCTTTTGGGACCTATCTTTCAATGTCATCATCCTTCTGCTTGGGTTTACAACCTCAAACTATGCTCTCTTTTCACTTCACCCACATCCACTTAGTTTTGACTTTTATGTACTTTTGTTGGCCTTCTTTTCAATCTCAAAATCCACATGATTTTGAAATAACATTTTGACTCAACTCCCAACCTTTTAGTTCAGTTCAGTTGCTCAGTTGTGTCTGACTCTTTGTGACCCCATGACCAGGCCTCCCTGTCCATCACCAACTCCCAGAGTTGACTCAAACTCATGTCCATTGAGTCAGTGATGCCATCCAACCAGCGCATCCAATGTTGTCCCCTTCTCCTCCTGCCTTCAATCTTTCCCAGCATCAGGGTCTCTTCCAATGAGTCAGTTCTTCGCATCAGGTGGCCAAAATATTGGAGTTTCAGCTTCAGCAACAGTCTTTCCAATGAATATTCAGGACTGATTTCCTATAGAATGGACTGGTTGGATCTCCTTGCAGTCCAATGGACTTTCAAGAATCTTCTCCAACATGACAGTTCAAAAGCATTGATTCTTTGGCACTCAGCTTTCTTTATAGGGGGAAGGCAATGGCACCCCACCCCAGTACTCTTGCCTGGAAAATCCCGTGGACGGAGGACCCTGGTGGGCCGCAGTCCATGGGGTCGCTAAGAGTCGGACACGACTGAGCAACTTCACCTTCACTTTTCACTTTTATGCATTGGAGAAGGAAATGGCAACCCACTCCAGTGTTCTTGCCTGGAGAATCCCGGGGACGGCAGAGCCTGGTGGGCTGCCGTCTCTGGGGTCGCACAGAGTCGGACACGACTGAGCGACTTCACCTTCACCTTCACCTTTTCTTTATAGTCCAACTCTCCATACAAGACTTTCCATACAAGACTACTGGAAAACCATAGCTTTGACTAGATAGCCACTTGTTGGGAAAGTAATGTCTCTGCTTCTTAATATTCTATCTAGGTTGGTCATAACCTTCCTTCCAAGGAGTAAGTGTCTTTTAATTTCATGGCTGCAGTCACCATCTGCAGTGATTTTGGAGCCCCTCAAAATAAAGTCTGTCACTGTTTCCATTGCTTTCCTATCTATTTGCCATGAAGTGATGGGACGATCTAAGATGCCATGATCTTAGTTTTCTGAATGATGAGTTTTAAGCCAACTTTTTCATTCTCCTCTTTCACTTTCATCAGGAGGCTCTTTAGTTCTTCTTCACTTTCTGCCATATGAGTGGTGTCATCTGCATATCTGAGGTTATTGATATTTCTCCTGGCAATCTTGATGCCAGCTTGTGCTTCATCCAGCCCAAAATTTCTCATGATGTACTCTGCATATAAGTTAAATAAACAGGGTGACAATATACAGCCTTGACGTACTCCTTTTCTTATTTGGAACCAGTCTGTTGGTCCATGTCCATTTCTAACTGATGCTTCCTGACCTGCATACAGATTTCTCAAGAGGCAGGTCAGGTGGTCTGGTATTCGCATCTTTTTAAGAATTTACCACAGTTTGTTGTGATCCACACAGTCAAAGGCTTTGGTATAGTCAATAAAGCAGAAGTAGATGTTTTTCTGGAACATTCTTGTTTTTTCAATGATCCAATGGATGTTGGCAATGTGATCTCTGGTTCCTCTTCCTTTTCTAAATCTAGCTTGAGCATCTGGAAGTTCATGGTTCACGTACTGTTGAAGCCTGGCTTGGAGACATTTTGAGCATTCCTTTGCTAGCATGTGAGATGAGTGCAACTGTGTGGTAGTTTGAGTGTTCTTTGGCATTGCCTTTCTTTGGGATTGGAATGAAAATGGACCTTTTCTAGTTCTGTGGTCACTTCTGAGTTTTCCAAATTTGCTGGCTTATTGAGTTCAGCACTTTCACAGCATCATCTTTTAGGATTTTAAATAGCTCAACTAGAATTCCATCACCTCTACTAGCTTTGTTTGTAGTGATGCTTCCTAAGGCCCACTTGACTTCGCCTTCCAGGATGTTGGGCTCTAGGTGAGTGATCACACCATCATGATTGTCTGGGTCATGAAGATCTTTTTTGTACAGTTCTTCTGTGTATTCTTGCCACCTCTTCTTAATATCTTCTGCTTCTGTTAGGTTCATACCATTTCTGTCCTTTATTGAGCCCATCTTTGCATGAAATGTTCCCTTGGTGTCTCTAATTTTCTTGAAGAGATCTCTAGTCTTTCCCATTCTATTGTTTTCCTTTATTTCATTGCATTGATCACTTAGGAAGACTTTCTTATATCTCCTTGCTATTCTTTGGAACTCTGCATTCAAATGGATATATTTTTCCTTTTCTCCTTTGCCTTTTACTTGTCTTCTTTTCACAGCTATTTGTAAGGCCTCTCCAGACAACCATTTTGCTTTTTGCATTTCTTTTTCTTGGGTACGGTCTTGATCACTGCCTCCTGTACAATGTCATGAACCTATGTCCATAGTTCTTCAGGCACTTGGTCTATAAGATCTAATCCCTTGAAGTTATTTGTGACTTCCACTCTATAATCATAAGGGATTTGATTTATGTCATACCTGAATAGTTTCATGGTTTTCCCTACTTTCTTCAGTTTAAATCTGAATTTAGCAATAAAGAGTTCATGATCTGAACCAAAGTCAGCTCCCGATCTTGTTTTTACTGACCTGTATAGTGCTTCTCTATCTTTGGTTGCAAAGAATATAATCAATCTGATTTCAGTATTGACCATCTGGTGATGTTTATGTGTTAGATTCTCACTTATCCAGTCCACTCCCGCACCATACTACACAATTTTCTTGGTAAACAATACTCATGCTGACTTTCAGTTCAGTTCGGTTCAGTCACTCAGTCATGTCTGACTCTTTGCGACCCCATGAATCGCAGCATGCCAGGCCTCCCTGTCCATCACCAACTCCAGGAGTTCACTCAGACTTACGTCCATCGAGTCAGTGATGCCATCCAGTCATCTCATCCTCTGTTGTCCCCTTCTCCTCTTGCCCCCAATCCCTCCCAGCATCAGAGTCTTCTCCAATGAGTCAACTCTTCGCATGAGGTGGCCAAAGTACTGGAGTTTCAGCTTTAGCATCATTCCTTCCAAAGAAATCCCAGGACTGATCTCCTTCAGAATGGACTGGTTGGATCTCTTTGCAGTCCAAGTGACTCTCAAGAGTCTTCTCCAACACCACAGTTCAAAAGCATCAGTTCTTCGGCGCTCAGCTTTCTTCACAGTCCAACATAAGGCATGCTGACTTTCAGATCAGATCAGATCAGTCACTCAGTCACTCACTGTCCGACTCTTTGCGATCCCATGAATTGCAGCACGCCAGGCCTACCTGTCCATCACCAACTCCTGGAGTTCACTGAGACTCACATCCATCGAATCAGTGATGCCATCCAGCTATCTCATCCTCTGTCGTCCTCTTCTCCTCTTGCCCCCAATGCTCCTAAAATTTTCCATTGTCAGTTCAGTTTTGGGAGCATGTCTGATATGCAATGCTCTCAAGGACCTATTCACAATGCAGCCCTCTAGCATTATTTTCCACAACTACCTTTTACATACCCTAAAATCCTAGTATCCATGATGTTACTTTCATAGAATATGTGTTTTCATCACTCTCAATACATCTAAATGAATTTTGACTTATTTCTAAGACTAAGTTCTGACTCTGAACTCTTCCCCAAAGCCTTGATCTTCCATTCTCCATATTCTCATAAAACTTTATATAAATCACCTACTTTGTATAATTTTGACCATGTATTCAAATTTTCATTTGCACTTTAATGCATTGATATATTTCAAGTTCCTTTTGAGCAAGGTTAATAGGTGCTTTATCTTGTTATATCCTACACTCCAATGTTCAATAAATATTCACTTAATTATTTAATCTGTGTGTAGAATTAAAAACCCTTGAGAATTCAAATGTGAGATAGATAAAGGAAGGGCTCTGAACAGTATTAGGCATCTGTAAATCTAAAGAGGAGAATTGAGTTTAGTAATCCCAAATCTTTTGTCATAAATTTGAAACTGTTACATAGAATTTATGAAAAACTTATAAAAATTCATCACATTTCATATGATTGGTTGGTTTCTAAGTATTAAAAATTCCTTGTAGGGGGAATGGAAACATAACAAAACAACTTCCATACTCTATTGTCTTTCCTGTTGTCTGGCTCCGATGATTTGACCTTGGCTTTTTCACAGGAGACATCCATTGCAGGACACAGTAGAACTGATTACTGCACACTGCCCTCTGGTGAGCCACAAGGGTAATCTAGAGGGGAAAACCTGTGGTTGAGAGTATGTTACTCTCCATGCACAAGATGCCAGCTGGTGCCAAAGAATGATGTCACATTTTATGATGTGATCACTTCTCTCAATTGTGCTCTCTTGAGTCTACCAATTCTTTCCATGCAGGTCATCAAACGGCCATCAGTTGGTAAAACTTTCCCCTTCACTAAGCCAAAAATGGATCCAGAATAGATGTAATGAGTTTTACTAACCCAAGCTTTAAAATAAATATTACTATTACTCCCTCCACAACATTTCCCTGCATCTTCCAATATCCCCAATGCCTTTCCTGAAAATAATGATAAAAAATATTCTCAGTTTGCAAGGAAAACAGACTCTTAGTAAATGACATGTGGAACACTCATAAACAAATTGTATTTCATATATAAAAATATAGAGCTTTCTCATTCTTCAAGAGAAGGCCAAAGCCCAAATAACCAACCCAATAACATTAGAAGCAGTGTTTGACTTGGAAAGACCACAAGTATATCTGGCTTTTGACCATATTAAAACAGTCATATTTCTGGGTGATGTTATTCATCTACTCATTTACCATCTGACCAAATACCATCCATGACTAAATCAATAATTAAAAGTTTCAGACATGGAACTATTCAAAACTATTCTTCTAGGAAGGATACATATAACCCCACATCCAAAGAGGTGTTTCATTGGCTTCTGTAGTAGCAGTGTTAGTCACTCAGTTCTGTCCAACTGTTTGGGACCCCACAAGCTGTAGCCCACCAGGCTCCTCTGTCCATGGGATTCTCCAGGAAAGAATACTGGAGTGGATTGCCATTCCCTTCTCCAGAGGATCTTCCTGACCCAGGGATCGAACCCAGTTCTCCTTCATTGCAGGCAGATTCTTTACCATCTGAGCTACAGGGAAGATACATTTACTGTTCATACACAAGGACATTTGTTGTTTTCTGATTCTATTCCCAACTTTAGGAAACTACATGCTATGAGTGATACCAATAATGGATGACCTTCAAATAAGGTCATTTCGAAATTTCCTTTCCAAAGTAAAGAAAGATTTATAGAAACATCAGAGAAGTGCTTATTATTTAATGGAGTCCTAATTTTTTTTAAGTTCTCTTTTATCAACACTTTGACTTTCCTCAAACTCTAAGGAACTGATACTGCTTTAAAAGGTTCTAACCTTCTAATATAGAAATGTAAATTTTCATTATGTAGTAGCTGCAAATGTTTTCTTGGCTCTCAATCTCAGAAAACTAGTTTTTACTTATGGTTAATTTATTTTACTTTCAAGTAAGATAACTTTCTGTGGAAGATTTAATACTGATTTCTGTTGAATTGTTACTTAAATGTGGGTAAACAGATTCCTGAATTCAGAGAGAAGTTTAGATTAAATAGTATCTAAGGTCCTTTAAACTCTCAAATTCAGTGTTGTCACTGATGTCATATAGTGGTGATTTACAATTTTAAAGTTTCAAATATTAACCACATATGTAATACATGCTATGCTATGCTAAGTCACTTCAGTCGTGTCCGACTCTGTGCGACCCCATAGACGGCAGTCCACCAGGCTCCCTTGTCCCTGGGATTCTCCGGGCAAGAACACTGGAGTGGGTTGCCATTTTCTTCTCCAATGTATGAAAGTTAAAAGTGAAAATGAAGTCACTCAGTCGTGTCCGACTCTGTGCGACCCCATGGACTGCAGCCTACCAGGCTCCTCCGTCCATGGGATTTTCCAGGCAAGAGTACTGGAGTCGGGTGCCATTGCCTTCTCCAATGTAATACATACTTAAACTCAATCTTTATATTGTTGTATATTAAATAACTATAAAAGTACCATAAGGAGAAATGGTACAAATGTGTCTTTTTTACCACAGAAATAATGTTATTCAGTTCAGTCGTCAGTTGTGTCTGATTCTTTGCGACCCCATGGATTACAGCATGCCAGGCTGCCCTGTCCATAACCAACTTCCAGAGTTTACTCAAACTTATGTCCATTGAGTTGGTCATGCCATCCAACCATCTCATCCTCTGTCATTTCCTTCTCCTCCTGCCTTCAATCTTTCCCAGCATCAGAGTCTGTTCAAATGAGTCAGTTCTCTGCATTAGGTGGCCAAAGTATTAGAGTTTCAGCTTCAACATCAGTCCTTCCAATGAATATTCAGGACTGATTTCCTTTAGGATGGACTGGTTGGATCTCCTTGCAGTCCAAGGGACTCTCAAGAGTCTTCTCCAACACCACAGTTCAAAAGTATCAATTCTTTTGCTATTCAATGCTATTCAGGCTTGATTAAATATCAATTCTATGTCTACTCAGCATTTACTCAAATAGGATAGATCTGTATTTTGTAGTAAATGCTTCTACAATAAACTAAATATTTGTCAAATATGCAAATTAATAGCAATATATGTTCTAAATAGTATATAAAATTTTTCTTTTCCCTTTTCTTATATCCAACTTGTTTTTATGGATACCAGTCAAAAAGTAAAAGGCAATAACCAAGTCATAGAATTTAAACGGCTTATTTATTTTTAATCTTTAATTTAAAAAATATTTTATTGTGGTGAGAATATTTCACATTAACTGTACCCTCTATTTGATTATAATAATAAGCTTAATGAATATTGTTCATCTCATACAAATATAAAATTAAAGAAATAAAAAAACTTTTTCTTGAAATGAGAACTCAGTATTTACTCCCTTAATAAATACAGCAGTGTTAATCATATTTATCATGCTGTACATCATAACACTAGAACTTGTTTGTCTTATAACTGGAAGTTCATACCTTCTGATTGCCTTTATTCAGTCCATTTTTCCTCTACCCACACCCCTAAAACTTCCACCTCAGGTAACCACAAATCTGATCTCTTTTTCTATGAGTTTCTTTGCTTTTTAAGTATAATTGACCTACAACACTATTTTTGTTTCTGCTATATAACACAGTGTGTGCTCAGTCTCTTCAGTCGTGTCCAACTCTTTGTGACCCCATGGACTTAGCCCACCAGGTTCCTATGTCTACAGGATCCTCCAGGCAAGAATACTGGAGTGGGTTGCCATGCCCTCCTCTAGGGAATCTTCTGGACCCAGGAATCAAACCTGGGTCTCTAGCATTACAGGTTGATTCTTTACCACTGAGCCTCTGGAGAAGCCCACAACAAAGTGATCTGATCTGACCTGATTTGAAAATGATTACCATGATGAGTCTGTTTATAATCTGTCATCATACAAAGATACTCCATAGCCATGGACTATATTCCCACACTATATACTTCACACCATGATGTTTATTTCACAAATGAAGCTTGTACCTCTTAACCTATTTTACCTATGTCTTTTCTTTCTCCACTCCCCTCACCTCTGACAAACACCTGTTGTTCTCTGTGTCTATAACTCTGTTTCTGTTTTGTTATGTTTGTTCATTTAAGATTCTATGTATAAGTGGAATTTTTGCCTTTCTCTACTTATTTAACTTAGCATAATACCATCAGGTTCATCCATGTTGCTGCAAATGGAAAGATTCCATTCTTTTTTATGACTAAGTAATATTCCAGTGTGTGTGTGTGTGTGTGTGTGTGTGTGTGTGTGTGTGTGTATTTCATATTTTCTACATTCATTCATCTGTTGATGTGAACTTAGGTTGCTTCCATATTTTGATTATTGTGAGTAATGCTGCAATGAATATAGGAGCACATATATCTTTGCTAATTAGTGTTTTCATTTTCCTTGGATAAATGCCCTGGAGCAAAATGAGACTTCCTTGGTGGTTCAGATAGTAAAGAATCTGCATGCAATGCAGGAGACATGGGTTTGATCCCTGGGTTGGGAAGATCCCCTGGAGAAGGGATTGGTTATCCACTCCAGTACTCTTGCCTTGAGAATTCTATGGATAGAGGAGCCCGGTGGGCTCTAGTCCATGGGGTCACAAAGAGTCGAAGATGACTAAGTGACTAACACTTTTACTTTCTTTCACAGCATGGTAGTTCTACTTTTAATTTTTTTCAGAAATATAATATCCATAGTGTTTTCCATAGAGGCTGCACCAATTTACATTTCCACTAATAGTGCAAGAGGTTTCCCTTCTCTCAAAATTCCTCAACAACACTTGCTATTTGTTTGTCTTTTTGATTAAATCCATTCTGACAAATGTGAAGGACTATCTCATTATGGCTTTGATTGGCATTTCCCAGGTAATGAGTGATGTTGAGCATCTTTTCATGTGTCTGTTAGCCATCTGCATGTCTTCTTTGGAAAAATGTCTATTCAGATCCTCTGCCCACTTTTTAATATAACTATTCAGTTTCTTTTTTATATTGAGTTGTATAAGTTCTTTGAATATTTTAGATATTAACACATTTGCAAATATCTTCTCCATTCACTAGGTGGTCTTTTTGTTTTGTTGAAAGTTTCTGTTGTTGTGCAAAAACTTTTTAGTTTGATGTAGTCCCATTTGTTAATTTTTCCTTTTACTTCTTTTGCCTGAGGAGACCAATCCAAAAAAAAAAAAAAAAATTTACTAAGAACTGTATCAGTGAGGTACTGCCTATGTTTTCTTCTAGAAGTTTTGTTGTTTCAAGTCTTATATTTAAGTCTTCAATTAATTTTAAATTTGAATTTATTTTGTGCTTGGTGTGAGAGAATAGTCCAGTTTCAGGCTCCTGCATAGAGCTGACTAGTTTTCCCAACTCAATTTATTGAAAGTGCTGTCTTTCCCCATTCAGAGAAGGCAATGGCATCCCACTCCAGTACTCTTGCCTGGAAAATCCCATGGACAGAGGAGCCTGGTAAGCTGCAGTCCGTGAGGCCACACAGAGTCAGACACGACTGAAGGGACTTAGCAGCAGCAGCAGCAGCAGCAGCAGCAGTCTTTCTCCATTGTAGATTCTTAATTATCTTGTCATAGATTAATTGTCCATGTAAGTGTGGGTTTATTTGGGGGCTCTCTATTCTGTACCATTGATCTATATATCTGTTTTTGTACCAGTACCATACTGTTTTGATTTTTGTAGCTTTGTAGTATAGTTTGAAATCAGGGCACATGATATCTCTAGTTTTGATCTCTTTTCTTAAGGTTGTTTTGACTTTTTAGGATCTTTTGTGTTTCTATACAAATTTTTAATTTGTCATAGTTCTGTGAAAATGCTGTTGGTATGTTAATAGGAATTGCATTAAATCCATAGATTTCCTTGGGTAGTATGGTTGTTTTAACCATATTAATTTTTCCAATCCATGAAACCAGCATATCTTTGTTATCTTCAATTTCTTTAAATATATTTTAGTTCTCCAAGTCCAGAGAACTGATTAGAATTATTCCTAGGTATTTCATCTTTTTTGATGTGATTGTAAAGATTGTTTTCTTAATTTCTCTTTCTGGTAGTTCATTGTTGGTGTATAGAATGCAACAGATTTCTGTATATTAAATTTGTATCCTGCAACTTTACCAAATTCATTGATGAGTTCTAGTAGATTTTTGGTGTTGTGTTTAGGATTTTCTATGCATAGCATTATGTCATATACAAATCTGTCATTATTTCCTTTACTTTCTTTCTGATATTTCATTGTTGTTGTATAGAAATACAACAGATTTTTGCATGTTAATTTTGTATCCTGCAGCTTTACCAGATTCATTGATGAACTCGAGTAGTTTTCTTGTATCATCTTTAGGGTTCTATATTGTCTGCAAACAATAACAGTTTACTTCTTTTCAAATTTGAATTTCTTTTCTTTTTCTTCTTTAATTGCTGTGGCTAGGACTTCCAAAACAATGTTGAATAAAAGTGGTGAGGGTGGGCACTCTTGTCTTGTTCTTGATCTTATAGTAAGTGCTTCAAGCTTTTCACAGTTGAGTATAATGCTAGCTATGGGTCTGTCATAGATGATATTTATCATATTGAATATGTTCCCCAGGCAATGGCACCCCACCCCAGTACTCTTGCTTGGAAAATCCCATGGACAGAGGTCCCTGGTGGGCCACTGTCCATGCGGTTGCTAAGAGTCAGACCCGACTGAGCGACTTCACTTTCACTTTTCACTTTCATGCATTGGAGAAGGAAATGGCAACCCACTCCAGTGTTCTTGCCTGGAGAATCCCAGGGAAGGGGGAGCCTGGTGGGCTGCCGTCTATGGGGTCGCACAGAGTCGGACACGACTGAAGCAACTTAGCAGCAGCAGCAGCATGCCACATTCTAAAGAGTTTTTATCATAAATGGATTTGGAATTTTATCAAAACCTTTACTTCATCTACAGAAATAATCGTATGGATTTATCCTTTGATTTGTTAATGTGGTGTATCACATTGAATGATTTGTGGATACTGAAAAATTCTTGCATCCTTGGAGTAAATCCCACTTGATCATGGTGAATTACTCTTTTAATATATTGTTGAATTTGCTTTGCTAGCATTATGTTGAGAATTTTTGTTCTATATTCATCAGTGATATTGGTCTGTAATTTTGTGTGTGTCTGTGATATCTTTGTCCATTTTGATATCAAGGTGATTTTAGCCTCATAGAATGAGTTTGAACGTGTTTTTTCTTCCATAACTTTTTGGAATAGGTTCAGAAGGAAAGTTGCTAATGTTTGGCAGAATTCACCTATGACACCATCTGGTCCTGGACTTTTGTTTCTTGGGAGTTTTAAAATTACTAATTCAATTTCAGTACTGCTGGTTGGTCTGTTCATATTTTTTTTTTCTTCCTGGTTCCGTCTTAGGAGATTATATCTTTCAAAGAATTAGTCCATTTTTTCTAGGTATCTATTTTATTGGCGTTTAACTGCTCATAGTGTCCTCTTGTGATCCTTTGAATTTTTGTGGTGTCAGTTGTAATTTCTTTTTCATTTATGATTTTATTGAGTTTGGTACACTCTCTTTTTAGTCTTTATGAGTCTGACTAAAGGTTTATTCACTTTGTTTATCTTTTCAAATAACCAGTCTTTAGTGTAATTGACTTATCTGTTGTTTCTTCTTAGCCTATTTTTAAAATTTCTGTTCAGATCTTTATGATTTCTTCCCTGCTGCTAACTTTGTGCTTGTTTGTGTTAAAGTGTCTTGATATTATGGTATTACTGTGAATTTTCCCCCTCGTATCTGTTAACACATGCTTTTTGTAATTAGGTACTCCTATGCTTGGTGTCGGAGAAGGCAATGGCACTCCACTCCAATACTCTTCTTGCCTGGAAAATCGCATGGACAGAGGAGCCTGGTAGGCTGCAGTCCATGGGGTCACTAAGAGTCAGACACGACTGAGCGAATTCACTTTCACTTTTCACTTTCGTGCATTGGAGAAGGAAATGGCAACCCACTCCAGTGTTCTTGCCTGGAGAATCCCAGGGATGGGGGAGCCTGGTTGGCTGCCGTCTATGGGGTCACACAGAGTCAGATATGACTGAAGCGACTTAGCAGCATCAGCAGCATGGTGGGTGTATATATATATTTTCAATTTTTGTATATTATTGATAATTATGTAATGTTCTTCTTTGTCTCTTGTGATAGCCTTTGTTTTTGAAGTCTATATTGTCTGATATGAGTATTGCTACCATAGATTTGCTTTCATTTCCATTTGAATTTAATATCTTTTACAATCTTCTCACTTCAGTCTGTCTGTGTCTTTAGATCTGAAGTGAGTCTCTTGCAAGCAACATATATATGGATTTTGTTTTTGTATCCATTCAGCCACTCTGTCTTTTGATTGGAGCATTTAGTCCATTTACATTTAAAGTTATTATCTGTAGGTATGTACATACTGTCATTTTGTTAATTACTTGCAGGTTGTTTCTATAGTTTTCTGTAGTTATTTTTTCCCCCGTCTCCATTTTTGCTTTTGTCCCTTGTGATTTGATGCTTATCTTTAGTATTATACTTGGATTCCTTTTTCTCTTGTGTGTATATATCTATTATAGATTTTTTTGTTTGTTGTTACCATGAGATTTATATATAGCAACCTATATATGTATGTGATTATTTAAGTTACTGATCTCCTAAGTTCAAATGAATTCTTAAAACCCTGTATTTTTAACCCCCTCTCCGCCCACACACACACATTTACCACAGTTACTACTACACTGAAATCATATTTTACATCTTTTTGTTTTGTGTTTCCTTTAACTGCTTATTGCAGATACAGGTGATTTTACTACTTTTGTCTTTTAATGTTCCTACTAGCTTTATGCATAGTTGATTTACTACCTTCCCTGTGCATTTGCCTTTAGTGATGAGATTTTTATTTTCATAATTTTCATATTTCTAGTTGTGATGGTTTCTTTTCCTCTTAGGGAAGTCCTTTTAGTAAAGCTCTTTTCATGGTCTTAACTTTTAGTTTTTGCTTGTCTATAAAACTTTTGCCCTCTCTTTCAAATCTGAATGAAAGCCTAAGTAGAGAATTCTTGGTTATAGTTTTTCCCTTTCATCATTTTAAATATGCATACCACTCCTCTGGTCCCATCACTTCAGTGGAAACAGTGTCAGACTACATTTTTGGGCTCCAAAATCACTGCAGATGGTGATTGCAGCCATGAAATTAAAAGAGGCTTATCCCTTGGCAGGAAAGTTATGACCAACCTAGATAGCATATTCAAAAGCAGAGACATTACTTTGCCAACAAATGTCCGTCTAGTCGAGGCTATGGTTTTTCCAGTGGTCGTGTATGGATGTGAGAGTCGGACCATAAAGAAAGCTGAATGCCGAAGAACTGATGCTTTTGAACTGTGGTGTTGGAGAAGACTCTTGTGAGTCCCTTGGACTGCAAGCAGATCCAACCAGTCCATCCTAAAGGAGCTCAGTCCTGGGTGTTCATTGGAAGGACTGAGGCTGCAGCTGAAACTCCAGTACTTTGACCACCTTATGCAAAAAGCTGACTCACTGGAAAAGACCCTGATGCTGGGAGGAATTGAGGGCAGGAGGAGAAGGGGACGACAGAGGATGAGATGGCTGGATGGCATCACCGACTCGATGGACATGAGTTCGGATGAACTCCAGGAGTTGGGATTGTGATTCATGGGGTTACAAAGAGTTGGACATGACTGAGTGACTTAACTGAACTAAACTACTTCCTCTGGCCTTTAAAGTTTTTACTGAAAAGTCAGCTTATCACTTTATGGTAGTTCTCTTGTATGTGAGTTATTCGTTTTATTTTTTTTTTTACTTTAATATTCTCTATCTTTAATTTTTGGCATTTTCATCATAATAAGTGTACTTTGGTATGGCTTTCTTTGGGTTCACCCTGCTTGGGACTCTCAGTGCTTTCTGGACCTGGGTATCTGTTTCCTTTCTCAGGTTAGGGAAGTTTTTAGCTACTACATCTTCATATATATTCTCTGCCTCTTTCTCTCTTTTCTCTTTATGGGAACCCTATAGTGCAAATGTTAGTATACTTCATGTCTTCCAAACTGTTCTCACTTCTTTTTGCTTCTTTTTAATTTTTTCACTGTTAAGCTTGGGTGATTTCCACTACTCTGTTTTTAAGCTTTCTGATTCATTCCTCTGCATCATCTAATCTACTATTGACTCCTTCTAGTGTATCTTTCACCTCGTTACTGTATTCTTCATCTTTGGTTCTTCTTTATATTTTCTAACCCTTCATTAAAAGTTAATTTCTCATTCTGCTCATTAACCCTCTCCCAGGTTCTTTGAGTATCTTTATGATCATTATTGTGAACTCTTTATCAGGTAGATTTCTTATCTTCACTTAGTTTTTTTTTAATTAAATTAATTAATTAATTTTACTTTACAATATTATATTGGTTTTGCCATACATTGACTTGAATCCGCCATGAGTATACATGCTTCACTTAGTTTTTCTTCTGAGATTTTTTTCTTTTCTTTTGTTTGAAATATATTCCTCTGTCCCTTACTTTGCTTAACTTGATGCTTTTATTTCTATGTGTTGAGTAGGTTGGTTACATTCCCCAAGCTTGGATAACTGGCTTTTTGTAGGACATTTGTCCTATATTTTCCATAAGCACACTTCCTTCTGGTCATCAGAGGCACCCTCTATGTGGGCTGTGTATGTCCTTCTCTTATGGTGGTCTGATCACTGTGGGTAATCTGGTAGGTGTGTCTGGTCCTCAGTGTGGTTGGTTGCTAGGCCCTGCCCTGTGTGGAGTCTCCTGGCTGCTGGTGGGAAGGACTAGATTACAAAGCAGCTAGTTGCAGAGCCCAGGGAATAATGGGGCTAGTGCTGGCCCATAGGTGGGCAGAGTCAGGTTCTGCAGTAGGTGGTTGTTCTGCCAAAGGTCCCAGATATAGTGTCAGTCTATTTATAAATTGGACTGGTTCTTGATATGGTTGACTGCAGCATCAGATCAGATCAGATCAGATCAGTTGCTCAGTCGTGTCCGACTCTTTGTGACCCCATGAATCGCAACACACCAGGCCTCCCTGTCCATCACCAACTCCAGGAGTTCACTCAGACTCACGTCCATCGAGTCAGTGATGCCATCCAGCCATCTCATCCTCTATCATTCCCTTCTCCTCTTGCCCCCCATCCCTCCTAGCATCAGAGTCTTCTCCAATGAGTCAACTCTTCGCATGAGATGGCCAAAGTACTGGAGTTTCAGCTTTAGCATCATTCCTTCCAAAGAAATCCCAGGGCTGATCTCCTTCAGAATGGACTGGTTGGATCTCCTTGCAGTCCAAGGGACTCTCAAGAATCTTCTCCAACACCACAGTTCAAAAGCATCAGTTCTTTGGCGCTCAGCCTTCGTCACAGTCCAACTCTCACATTCATACATGACCACAGGAAAAACAATAGCCTTGACTAGATGAACCTTTGTTGGCAAAGTAATGTCTCTGCTTTTGAATATGCTGTCTAGGTTGGTCATAACTTTCCTTCCAAGGAGTAAGCATCTTTTAATTTCTTGGCTGCAGTCACCATCTGCAGTGATTTTGGAGACCAGAAAAATAAAGTCTGACACTGTTTCCACTGTTTCCCTATCTATTTCCCATGAAGTGATGGGACCAGATGCCATGATCTTCGTTTTCTGAATGTTGAGCTTTAAGCCAACTTTTTCACTCTCCACTTTCACTTTCGTCAAGAGGCTTTTTAGTTCCTCTTCACTTTCTGCCATAAGGATGGTGTCATCTGCATATCTGAGGTTATTGATATTTCTCCCAGCAATCTTGATTCCAACTTGTGTTTCTTCCAGTCCAGCATTTCTCATGATGTACTCTGCATATAAGTTAAATAAACAGGGTGACAATATACAGCCTTGACAAACTTCTTTTCCTATTTGGAACCAGTCTGTTGTTCCAGGTCCAGTTCTAACTGTTGGGGTGTCCAAAAGCTGGTATCCACTCACTGGTGAATGGGGCTGGAACCCAGCGTGGCTGGCTATGAAGTTTAAGGTGTCTTGGAGCTAGTGTTGGCCTGCTGGAGGCTAGGGGTAAGAGTTTAGGTTGGTCTTAGGGTTGGTGCTGGCCTGTTGGTAGGTGGACTGGTTTCTGACACAGCAGTCTGTGGGGATGCAGTGGTCCTGGGGCTGTTGGTAAGGCAGGTCCTGGGTCTGGTTATTCCTTAGAGGAGAGAGACAGCTGGAGTCTCTGGCTGCAGGATGAAGGAGTCCTGGAATTCATATCAGCCTGCTGGTGGATGAGGCTGAAGCTCAGGTTGTCCTGGGGCTAGCACCTGTCCAGTGGTGGGTGATCCAGCTTCCAGGGAAGTGTTGGCCCACGCATGGTCTCTGGCCTCAGGGTGTTGAGAATCTTGAATTGGTGTCAGCACACTGGTGAGCGAGACTGAGTCCTGAAACCTGGCTGTGGGGCCCCAGGGCATTTCAGGTCTAATGCCAACAGTATACTTGTGTGTGTGGACTGGTCTTGAGCCCTCTGGTGGACAAGGGTGGTGCCCAGTGTGGCTGTGGATTCAGGATATCTTAGGCAGCTGGTTTGCTGGTTCTTGGCATAAGGCCTTCCATTACTGCTACTGACATACTTGTGGGGAATGCCAAGGCCCAGTGCTAGAGGATGGGTTCCGAAGCAATGGTGTCAACACCTAGTGTCTTCCTGGTGCAACAAGCTCCCAGAATGACTGTCTCCAGTGTCTATGTCCACAGCATGAGCTCCAGTTGCCTCCTATATCTCCAGGAGGCTCTCCAAGATCAGCAGTGGGTCTGGCTGAGCTCCTTTCAAATTATCATTTCTGCCCTATGTCCTGAAAGATGAAAAATTTTGTCTGCTTTCCTGGTGGCTGGGTGGCAAAGAATCTGCCTTCCAATATAGGAGACTCAGTTTCGATCCTGAATTAGATTGAATGGGCTTTTACTGTTCTGGATCTCATTGTACATTCTATATATCTTTGGTTGTAGATCTTTTCTGCTAGTTTTCCAGTCTTTCTCATCAGTCAGTTTAGTCACTCAGTCGTGTCTGACTCTTTGAGACCCCATGGACCGCAGCACTTCAGACATCCCTGTCCATCACCAACCCCTGGAGCCTACTCAAACTCATGTCTGTCATGTTGGTAATACCATCCAACCATCTCATCCTCTGTCCTTCCCTTCTCCCACCTTCAGTCTTTCCCAGCATCAGGGTCTTTTTCAATGAATCGGTTCTTTGCATCAGGTGGCCAAAATATTGGGGTTTCAGCTTCAGCATCAGTCCTTCCAATGAACACTCAGGACTGATCTCCTTTAGGATGGACTGGTTGGATCTCCTTGCAGTCCAAGGGACTCTCAAGAGGCTTCTCCAACACCACAGTTCGAGAGCATCAATTCTTCAGTGCTCAGCTTTCTTTATAGTCCAACTCTCGCATCCATACATAACTACTGGAAAAACCATAGCTTTGACTAGATGGACCTTTGTTGGGAAAGTAATGACTCTGCTTTTTAATATGCTGCCTAGGTTTGTCATAGCTTTTCTTTGAAAGAACAAGTGTCTTTTAATTTCATGAGTGTAGTCATCATCTGCAGTGATTTTGGAGCTCCCCAAAATAAATTTTCTCACCAATACTGAGAAACGATTTTTTCAAATTATTGAAAAAATAGTTTCTCCTTAAATAGTGAAAGCTTTGATGTGTCCATCTGAATTAATCATCCCAGGGTCTTCCTACTCTGCCATCTTGGCCACTCCTCTAAATAGCTTGTTTAAAAATGACTCTGGGAGCTTTCCTACCTGAGAGAGTCTCATTAGTGGAAGTCTACCCGACAGTGCAGGGGCACAAGTTTGATTCCTTGTCTGGGAGGATGCTACACGCAGTAGGGCAGCTGGGCCTGTTCGCCACAACTACTGAGCTTTGCTCTAGAGCCCAGGAACTGCAACTAGTGAGCCCATGGGCCACAACTACTGAAGACCAAACACTCTAGAGCACGTGCTTCAAAAGAGAGAGGCCACTGCAATAAGAAGCTTGTGTACTACAACTAGAAAGTAGCCTTTATTTTTCACAACTAGAGAAAAGCCTAGTGAATTGGCCAAAGAATTCAGATATTTGAGATATATGGAGAATATAGTAGCTCTAAAGATAGTGGTAGAGGTGGCAAGAATCTGCAGAAGAACTGTACAAAAAAGATCTTCACGACCTGGATAATCATGATGGTGTGATCACTCCCCTAGAGCCAGACATCCTGGAATGTGAAGTCAAGTGGGCCTTAGGAAGCATCACTAGAAACAAAGCTAGTGGTGGTGATGGAATTTCAGTTGAGCTATTTCAAATCTTAAAAGATGATACTGTGAAAGTGCTGCACTCAATATGCCAGCAAATTTGGAAAACTCAGCAGTGGCCACAGAACTGGAAAAGATCAGTTTTCATTCCAATCCCAAAGAAAAGCAATGCCAAAGAATGCTCAAACTATTGCACAATTGCACTCATCTCACATGCTAGCAAAGTAATGTTCAAAATCCTCCAAGCCAGGCTTCAGCGATACATAATCCATGAACTTTCAGATGTTCAAGCTGGATTTAGAAAAGGCAGAGGAACCAGAGATCTAATTGCCAACATCCATTGGATCATCCAAAAAGCAAGAGAGTTCCAGAAAAACGTCTTTTTCTGCTTTATTGACTATGCCAAAGTCTTTGACTGTGTGGATCACAATAAACTGTGGAAAATTCTGAAAGAGATGGGAATACCAGACCACCTGATCTGCCTCTTGAGAAATCTGTATGCAGGTCAGGAAGCAACAGTTAGAACTGGACATGGATCAACAGACTGGCTCCAAATAGGAAAAAGAGTACGTCAAGGCTCTATACTGTCACCCTGCTTATTCAACTTATATGCAGAGTACATCATGAGAAGTGCTGGGTTGGAGGAAGCACAGGCTGGAATCAATATTTCTGGGAGAAATATCAATAATCTCAGATATGCAGATGACACCATTCTTATGACAGAAGAACTAAAGAACCTCTTGATGAAAGTGAAAGAGGAGAGTGCAAAAGCTGGCTTAAAGCTCAGCGTTCAGAAAACTAAGATCATGACATCCGGTCCCATCATTTCATGGCAAATAGATGGGGAAACAGTGAAAACAGTGTCTGACTTTATTTTTTGGGCTCCAAAATCACTGGAGAAATTAAAATTAAAAGAAATTAAATTACATTTACTCTTAGAAGGAAAATTATGACCAACCTAGACAGCATATTAAAAAGCAGAGACATTACTTTTCCAACAGAGGTCCATCTAGTCCAGGCTATGGTTTTTCCAGTAGTCATGTATGGCTGTGCGAGTTGGACTGTAAAGAAAGCTGAGCACTGAAGAATTGATACTTTTGAAGTGTGGTGTTGGAGAAGACTCTTTAGAGTCCCTTAGACTGCAAGGAGATCCAACCAGTCCATCCTAAAGGAGATCAGTCCTGGGTGTTCATTGGAAGTACTGATGTTGAAGCTGAAACTTCAATACTTTGCCCACCTGATATGAAGAAGTGACTCATTGGAAAAGACCCTGATGCTGGGAAAGATTGAAGGCAGGAGGAGAAGGGGACAACAGAGGATGAGATAGTTGGATGGCATCACTGACTCAATGGACATGAGTTTGAATCAACTCTGGGAGTTGGTATGGACAGGGAGGCCTGGTGTGCTGCAGTCCATGGGGTTGCAAAGAGTTGGACACAACTGAGCGACTGAACTGAACTGAACCGAACTGAAAGATAGTGGGACAGGATTGTTGTTGCTAAGCAGCATGGATGTTCTACAGTAGGATAATGAACAAGTGAGAGTGAATAACAGGAAACTAAAAGTCATGTGGGAAGTTGAATGGGCCTCTTTTTTGCATACAAGCATGGTCTCATTTCCTGCAAGGGGAGACTAGAGAAAGCTGAAGGCCAAGACAAGACTTTATGGTTAGAGTGGCTGAATTTTAAAGACGACTAAATTTCAACCAAGATACCTGGTCAACGGTATGTAAAGGTGATATGGTAGGATTGCCATGGTAAAATGTTAGTGTGTATGTATGCCTGCATGCTCAGTAGCTCAGTCGTGTTTGGTTCTTTGTGAGCCCATAGACTGTAGCCTACCAGGGTCCTCTGTCCATGGGACTTCCCAGGCAGGAATTCTGGAGTGAGTTGTCATTTCCTCCTCCAGGGGATCTTTCCTACCAAGGGGCCAAACACACAAAAGTTCAGGGAAGGGAGTAAAAGCTTAAGAAAATAGGCATGCTACACACACACACACAAGTATGGCTGCGAGACAGTGAGATCAGTATGTTCCATGGGCAGGCCAAGAGGATTCACAGTTTACCAAGACCATAAGGAAGTGCTGGTGAAATAAGCACAGCCACTGGACAGTAGGTTGGTAGTGCTCCTCTTTAGGGTGAAATTACAGTAAGAGAGATCTTTATAGGCCTCATCTCATTGATAGCAAAGGAGATGATAGGACTCTGAAACACTAGAGGTTGGGTGGAGGCACTTAACTACCAGAAGATAAAGGTTTTCAATTATTATAATGACTGACAAGTTCCGTATGAATGCCAAGACTTACAGTGTTACCAAAAAAGTTAGGAGAATGTGATAGCCTTATGGGCAAAATCGATGGGCAGTGATAAATGTAATCACTCAGCATCTACCAACAGAAGAATGCAAGGATGGATAACTAGGAGGCTGAGCATGGCTGCCATAATAAATGTACCATGATCTTTGTCCAATTTTTAGATCTAAGCCAATTTTAAGACCACAGAACCCATTCATTGTAGTTGTAGGTCCCCATGGGGATTGACCCAGTTATGACCATGGCATGCATATGTGTATGACTCCCACAGTCTTTCTCAAAAGAGACCAAAGGCCATGCACATTTTAAAAACAGTTTGGCACTAAGCTTTAGTTAACACTGAAACCAGGAAACCTAACATATATATCATTAGGACCTCAGTTAGAGTGAGAGAATATTTGGGGTAGTTGAAAAATGGAGTTCTGTCCAAGGTTTACAATGGGTCCACTGATTGGAACAGAAACTACCTGGCCTGAACAGCCTGAAATATTATCTAGCCCTTTATAGAGAAAGTTTGCTGGCTTCAGATCTAAAGGATGCCAGAGTAGTTATCCCTATCATACTATCATATCTCCATTTGATTCACTCATCTGGCCCCTGAAGAAACTGGATGGATCCTGGGAGATGACTATAGACTGTCTCAAGCTCAACCAAGGTATCCCTGATCATAGCTACTGTGCCAGATGAGGTATCTTTGTTAATCTAAGTTTGTTGTTGCTGTTCAGTCACTAAGTCATGTCCAACTCTTACAGTGAATTAATTTAGCCTTAGGAACAAGATATGTAGAAACTGGTTTGATGAATGCATTCTTTTCCATCCTACTCAGATAATGGGATTAAAAACCTTCAGTGTATATTCACATGAAATGAATAAATATATACTAACAAGGCAGTAGCAGGAGAGAACTATCAGATAGTGGATGTGAGAGAGATCGACACTTGTTCTCCAGTGTATATCATCTCCTTCCTTTTTTGTGGTGGAATCTCTGAGTCTCAGCAGCCTCAGAAATGCAGCTGAAGAGGCCATTTCCCAGCTTCTCTTGGAGCTAGGCATGGCTGGCCAGTGGGATGTGAATTGAAATGATATATGTACCTTCTGTGCCCTAACCTTAAAAAGAGGCATTTCCTTTCCTTCCCCCTTTCCCTTGTTCTGCCAGTTAGAATGTGGATGTGATGGCTGGAGTTGGAGCAGGTATCTTGTTGTTGTTCAGTCACCCAGTTGTGTCTGCCTCTTTGCGACCCCATGGACTGCAGCACGCCAGGCCTCCCTGTTCCTCACCACCTCCCAGAGTTTGCCCAAGTTCGTGTCCATTGCATCCGTGATGCCATCCAGCCATCTCATTCTCTGACGCCCTTTTCTCCTTCTTCAAGAGGTTTTCATGGCTGGCCATTCCCTCCTCCTGTCGATCATGTTTTGTCAGAGCTCTCCACTGTGACCTGTCCATCTTGGGTGGCCCTACATAGCATGGCTCATGGCTTCACTGAGTTACACAAGCAACTTCGCCACAACAAGACTGTGGTTCCATGAAGGGGCCATGTATCTTAATGTAGGTTAAGAGAGAAGATTTTGTATGGAAGACTCCTGTAGGTTCCAGAGTCATTTGTAGAAAAGGGATAAATTTCTCCTGTGGCAAGAAGAAAAAATTATCCACAGAGAATGGCTAAACCTGAGCAAGAAGAAAACAAAGAATGAACACTCACAGATCAGCTACATTGAAGTAGAGGGACTTTTTGAATTGGATGAAGAATAATCGGGAAAGTCAGAGAATCGAGATAGAATTTTGTTAAGGTTGAAGGAGGAGTGAATTTCTGTAAAGAGACTGACTCAGTCTCAGATGTTTGTATATTTTAGGGAGTAAATCTAATTGGGAGATAATAAACATACACACATATTTCTTAGATACAGTGATTGTAAAACACATTCAGGTCACTACAGAGTGTTACAGAGAAGGCAATGGCACCCCACTCTAGTACTCTTGCCTGGAAAATCCCATGGATGGAAGAGCCTGGTAGGCTGTAGTACATGGGGTCACTAAGAGTCGGACACGATTGAGCGACTTCACTTTCACTTTTTCACTTTTATGCATTGGAGAAGGAAATGGCAACCCACTCCAGTGTTCTTGCCTAGAGAATCCCAGGGACAGGGGAGCCTGGTGGGCTTCCGTCTATGGGGTCGCACAGAGTCGGACACAACTGAAGCGACTTAGCAGCAGCAGCAGCACAGAGTGTTAACAAAGAGATTTTATGCTATTATTATAAAGTTGGGCGAAATGTTGCCCATGTGCCTCAGTCACATGGTGATCAAGGATTCATAGCAAAGTACCAGAAAACAAAGAGCACAGAATTATTCATACTCCTCACAACAGGACTCATATAATCCATTTTTAATTCAGAAGTCTTATTATCAAATATTTCTATAAAATCCTACATTTGGGGTATCTCATAAATCTATATAGATATACTATATATAAATCTAACTTTACTTAAAAGTAGCTTCATCAATGTAAAAGTTAATTTTATTGTCACTTAATCTCTAACTATTATCTATTATCTAACTATTAATCTCTAACTATTATTATGATTGGCATTTGTTAAATTGGTAGAGAAATTAAGCAAAGTACTATATGATGTTGGGGTTTAAGATACACATCTAGCAAAGATTCTGATAAGTGTATTAAAATAATATAAAAACTTATAACATGAATAATAGTTAAAACAATGCTTTAGCTGTTTGTTAGTAGACTCTCCCATCCTCCCAAAAAAACTTTTTTTTTTGTTTGTTTGTTGCTTATTGCCAGAAACAGATTTAGACACTGCAGGTTTGATACACTTTGTGCCTTTATATCCTTATAACTATGCTTTCAAACTTAGAAATTGTCATCAAAGAAAAAATTAATTAGTGTTTTATTTATAATTTAAATTGGAAGCCAGTTATTCCTGCATGACAGCTTAACAAATATGCAGGAAGAATTGTCTCTAACAGTAGTAATTCTCAGATATTTGGATTATTTTTTCCTATGTGAGATGTCTTTTGACATATTGACAAAGAATTCTTTTATCATTAGAATCACTTAATACCCAAACCGAAAGAAATAAATGGAAGGCCCTTCCACTGTTCATATGTAATACTTTGCTTTTTCTGGTCAACTTTAAAAAAGTGATCAGACTCTCAGGAGAATGCTGCTTGGGATTCCACCAGGATCTTTCAAACCCCATTTTTCAAACTTCAGAGTTTTCTCATGATATGTTAATTCTGTGGTGGACCAAAATTTTTGAAAAAGTTTAATTCAAACTCAATTTATCTTAGTTGTAACAGCTCTGGCATGGCTTTCTTCCCAGAGTATTGCCTGTTCCATCTGCAAAAGTGGTAGAGTGAGTTCTAAGGAAGCAATGTGATAGTTTAATATAGATGTAAAACCTAGGTCATGTTTGGATTTTTCAATATGCATCACATAAAGTAGTGTTAGCAGCCACAGACACAACATTTAATTAAGGATTTGGAATTGTGTGAATAATTTTGGAGTTAGAATTAACTCAGAATATTAAAAAAATTCAACATTTTTAATGTTTTTATAAAGTTTAATGACCTAATCCTGAGATCTCAGTTTAAAGACCACTGCATTATTGAGGATATTTCGAAGATGAACAGGGGGAGAGAAGGGCAAGGCACTGATTATTTATTCTTTGTCTCCATAGGAGGCCTGGCGTGCTGCGGTTCATGGGGTCGCAAAGAGTCGGACACGACTGAGCGACTGATCTGATCTGATCTGATGCAGTCATCTCTGTAATGAGAGTGATTCTTCCTTTAGTTAAATTGAAATTAAACTGTTCCACCTTTGACATGCTTAAGATTGTTAGGATTTCAGACACTTAAGTTGGAGGTCTGAAGGCTGTTTTTCCTACAGAGCTGTGACTACCGTGTTTCTTATTGTCTTGGTCATGAAAGGTATGGACTCTTTCTTAAATATTTTAACCAATCTAAATATCATAAACCCAACTGGCTCATCTATGAGAGTCAGTTTATAATATCCATCATACTAATCAAAAAACTTAATTTTAGACACAAAAACCCACTTATAGCATCCATTTTATTGATTAGCAAAGTCTGAAGGGTTAATGGAAGACAGTGATAGTTGAAGCACTTATCCTTGCTGTGTTTGGAAAACAGTCTTTCTGATTAAACACCATCTGAATACTTCTAGTGTGAACTCTAGATTATGGCAACTGACGATCATTAGACAATAAAGTAAATTAAGTAACATATATGAATGCATATCATATTATCTACACTAAAGTATTTTGAGGTAAAATTGCCAACATCCGCTGGATCATGGAAAAAGCAAAAGAGTTCCAGAAAAACATCTATTTCTGCTTTATTGACTATGCCAAAGTCTTTGACTGTGTGGATCACAATAAACTGTGGAAAATTCTGAAAGAGATGGGAATACCAGACCACCTGATCTGCCTCTTGAGAAATTTGTATGCAGGTCAGGAAGCAACAGTTAGAACTGGACATGGATCAACAGACTGGTTCCAAATAGGAAAAGGAGTACGTCAAGGCTGCATATTGTCACCATGTTTATTTAACTTATATGCAGAGTACATCATGAGAAATGCTGGACTGGAAGAAACACAAGTTGGAATCAAGATTGCTGGGAGATATCTCAAAAACCTCAGATTTGCAGATGACATCACCCTTATGGCAGTAAGTGAAGAGGAACTAAAAAGCCTCTTGACGAAAGTGAAAGTGGAGAGTGAAAAAGTTGGCTTAAAGCTCAACATTCAGAAAATGAAGATCATGGCATCCGGTCCCATCACTTCATGGGAAATAGATGTGGAAACAGTGGAAACAGTGTCAGACTTTATTCTTCTGGGCTCCAAAATCACTGCAGATGGTAACTGCAGCCATGAAATTAAAAGACGCTTACTCCTTGGAAGGAAAGTTATGACCAACCTAGATAGCATATTCAGAAGCAGAGACATTACTTTGCCAACAAAGGTTCATCTAGTCAAGGCTATGGTTTTTCCTGTGGTCATGTATGGATGTGAGAGCTGGACTGTGAAGAAGGCTGAGCACTGAAGAATTGATGCTTTTGAACTGTGGTGTTGGAGAAGACTCTTGAGAGTCCCTTGGACTGCAAGGAGATCCACCCAGTCCATTCTGAAGGAGATCAGCCCTGGAATTTCTTTGGAGGGAATGATGCTAAAGCTGAAACTCCAGTACTTTGGCCACCTCATGCGAAGAGTTGACTCATTGGAGAAGACTCTGATGCTGGGAGGGATTGGGGGCAAGAGGAGAAGGGGACGACAGAGGATGAGATGGCTGGATGGCATCACTGACTCGATGGACGTGAGTCTGAGTGAACTCCTGGAGTTGGTGATGGACAGGGAGGCCTGGCGTGCTGCGATTCATGGGGTCACAAAGAGTTGGACACAACTGAGCGACTGATGTGATCTGATCTGATCTGATAACAAACTAGTGGTAAAGAGCCTGCTTGCCAATGTAGGAGACACAACAGGCACAGGTTCCATCCCTGGATTGTGAAGATCCCCTGGAAGAGGGTATGGCAACCCATTCCAATATTCTTGTTTGGAAAACTCCATTGATAGAAGATCCTGGCACACTACGGTCCATAACACGCATGCACACATATAACAAGCAAATTCAAACTGACTTAACATTCCACAGAATATTCAACACTGAATATTGAGGATGAGCAGCATAAAAGTCAAACTATGTTGATTTGATTTGAAGGCTCACATAAATGAACAATGAATAGAGGAAAAGCAAGGGCCAAAGGAGTGCCTGTTTGAAACTTTTACAGCTTGTACTTTTGCGGCTTGTTCCTTATATCCTTTCGTCTATTTGCAATGCTACAGATCTTTGTTTATTTGATCAGCGTTCCAGCTCCATGTCTCCTTCAATTTTTGGTCACAAGATGACTACCTTCAACAACAAGGACCACATGCTTTCTCATTCAAATCGAGGGTGGAGTAGGAGGGGAGAGGGTGCCATGTCTCACAACCTTGGGCAAAGTCCTGTAGTTGGTGCCCACTCTCAAACCATTTGTTACAGCGAGGGGAACACCATAGGTCAGGACTGATCCAAATTGGATTTATTTTGGGATAAGGGTGAGGTTAGTTCCATCTAAATTTCTGAGGTATGTGCTACACAATGTAGGAAGAGTAAAATAAATGTCAGGCAAGCGTTCACTACAATCACTTTCAAAGCAGGTAAATATATAACAATGATACAATTTTCTCTGTTGAAATGAAAAAAAAACAAAAAACAAAAAATGACCTTACTCTAAGCATATGAAATAAAGATCCTGACTCTATTTTTGATGTTTGACCACTGACAACTTTCAAGCCTCACCTGTTCTCTCCTGACTCGCGTCTGGGCAGGCTGATATGAAAGCCCCGATGCTCCTTCTCTGGTGCCATAGAGAAATTCAAGCTGTAGAAGCCCTGGTGGCCACATGTGAATTTTCATCTTAGAGCTACAGCCTAGCCACCATAAAATGCCCAAGGCTAGTCTTCTCCAATGAGTCAACTCTTCACACGAGGTGGCCAAAGTACTGGAGTTTCAGCTTTAGCATCATTCCTTCCAAAGAAATCCCAGGGCTGATCTCCTTCAGAATGGACTGGGTGGATCTCCTTGCAGTCCAAGGGACTCTCAAGAGTCTTCTCCAACACCACAGTTCAAAAGCATCAATTCTTCGGTGCTCAGCCTTCTTCACAGTCCAGCTCTCACATCCATACATGACCACAGGAAAGACCATAGCCTTGACTAGGAGAACCTTTGTTGGCAAAGTAATGTCTCTGCTTTTGAATATGCTATCTAGGTTGGTCATAACTTTCCTTCCAAGGAGTAAGCGTCTTTTAATTTCATGGCTGCAGTCACCATCTGCAGTGATTTTGGAGCCCAGAAAAATAAAGTCTGACACTGTTTCCAGTGTTTCCCCATCTATTTCCCATGAAGAGAAGGGGACGACAGAGGATGAGATGGCTGGACGGCATAACTGACTCGATGGACGTGAGTCTCAGTGAACTCCGGGGGTTGGTGATGGACAGGGTGGCCTGGCGTGCTGCGATTCATGGGGTCGCAAAGAGTCGGACATGACTGAGTGATTGATTTGATCTGATCTGAGTCTTCTCCAACTCCACTACAAAGACATTTTGGATTTGCTCGGAAGGCTTGTCCTGCTCTTTCCAGAAAGTCTCATTATGTAAGCAATAACTTTCATATACCCCTTGATATCTGTGTGGTTGAAATCTGAACCAAATTTAAGGGGTGTGTCCATTTCACTTCTGTGGGTGATTGCAATAGCATATAAGCTATAAGAGCAATAAGTTGTAATGTTTCATTATTCTTATCAACAAGTGTATCATCTTCTTCCTGAATCCCCTATTTCATTGAAAATTACCAGAAACTTGGGATATATCTTTTGTTCTTTCTTAATTTTTCTTTTTTTTTTGCTGCCCACCATGCCTTTCAAATCCTCTTTGCTAACTTCATGGCTACTACCTCAACTCAGACTTTCAAAATTTCTCATTCTAATTCTTTCATCTGCTGCTGCTGCTAAGTCGCTTCAGTCGTGTCCGACTCTGTGCGACCCCATGGACTACAGCCTACCAGGCTTCTCTGTCCATGGGATTCTCCAGGCAAGAACACTGGAGTGGGTTGCCATTTCCTCCTCCAATGCATGAAAGTGGAAAGAGAAAGTGAAGTCGCTCAGTTGTGTCTGACTCTAGCGACCCCATGGACTGCAGCCTACCAGGCTCATCCTTCCATGGGATTTTCTGGGCAACAGTACTGGACTGGGGTGCCATTGCTTTCTCCCAATTATTTCATCAGTCTTATATTATTGTAATTGCTTTGTTCTCCCAGTCTTGGCCATTTATTCTCTAACGTCTCCATCTTTCATACTGCTCCTGAAGTAATTCTCCCCCAAACTTGCCTGAACAATCCATTAGATTTCCCTTAGATTTCAAACTCCTTCATTTCAGTTCAATTCAGTCACTCAGTTGTGTTCCACTCATTGCGATCCCATGAATTGCAGCACACCAGGCCTCCCTGTCCATCACCAAATCCTGGAGTTCACTCAAACTCACATCCATTGACTCGGTGATGACATCCAGCCATCTCATCCTCTGTCGTCCCCTTCTCCTCTTGCCCCCAATCCCTCCCAGCATCAGAGTCTTCTCCAATGAGTCAACTCTTCACACGAGGTGGCCAAAGTACTGGAGTTTCAGCTTTAGCATCATTCCTTCCAAAGAAATCCCAGTGCTGATCTCTTTCAGAAAGGACTGGATGGATCTCCTTGCAGTCCAAGGGACACTCAAGAGTCTTCTCCAACACCACAGTTCAAAAGCATCAATTCTTCAGTGCTCAGCCTTCTTCACAGTCAACTCTCACATCCATACATGACCACAGGAAAAACCATAGGCTCGACTAGACGGACCGTTGTTGTCAAAGTAATGTCTCTGCTTTTCAACATGCTCTCTAGGTTGGTCATGACTTTCCTTCCAAGGAGTAAGCGTCTTTTAATTTCATGGCTGCAATCACCATCTCCAGTGATTTTGGAACTCCCCAAAATAGAGTCTTACATTGTTTCTACTGTTTCCCCATCTATTTCCCATGAAGTGATAGGACCGGATGCCATGATCTTCGTTTTCTGAATGTTGAGCTTTAAGCCAACTTTTTTACTCTCCTTTTTCACTTTCATCAAGAGGCTTTTTGTTCCTCTTCACTTTCTGCCATAAGGGTGGTATCATCTGCGTATCTGAGATTATTGGTATTTCTCTCGGCAATCTTGATTCCAGCTTGTGCTTCTTCCAGCCCAGTGTTTCTTATGATGTATTGTGCATATAAGTTAAATAAGCAGGGTGACAATATACAGCCTTGACATACTTCTTTCCCCATTTGGTACCAGTCTGTTGTTCCATGTCCAGTTCTAACTGTTGCTTCCCGACCTGCATACAGGTTTCTCAAGAGGTAGGTCAGGTGGTCTGGTATTCCCATCTCTTTCAGTATTTTCCACAGTTTATTGTGATCCACACAAAGGCTTTGGCATAGTCAATAAAGCAGAAGTAGATGTTTTTCTGGAACTCTCTTCCTTTCTTGATGATCTAGTGGATGTTGGCAATTTGATCTCTGGTTTCCCTGCCTTTTCCAAGTTCAGCTTGAACATTTGGAAGTTCACTATTCATGTACTATTGAAGCCTGTCTTAGAGAATTTTGAGTATTATTTTACTAGCGTGTGAGATGAGTACAATTGTGCAGTAGTTTGAGCATTATTTGGCATTGCCTTTTTCGGGAATTGGAATGAAAGCTGACCTTTTCCAGTTCTGTGGCCACCTCCGAGTTTTCCAAATTTGCTGGCATATTGAGTGCAGTACTTTCACAGCATCATCTTTCAGGATCTGAAATAGCTCAACTGGAATTCCATTACCTCCACTAGCTTTGTTCGTAGTGATGCTTTTTAAGGCCCACTTGACTTAACAATCCAGGATGTCTGGCTCTAGGTCAGTGATCACACCATCATGATTATCTTGGTTGTGAAGCAAAACTATTCATCTTGCCCTATCTACATTTTTCCATTTCCTCTGCCATGTTTCCCCTCATCATCACCTTTGCTTCCATAATATCTACATTCACACTACACAACACTTAAGTCAACAGTTCATATGCAAGGAAATACATATAAAGGTGTATGCTTCTTTGTCTGGAGCACATTTCCATCTCTTCTTAGCTTGGCCAATTCTAATTGATTCTTTAAGATTCATCTTGTGCTTTACATTTTATGAGAAGTACTTCCTGTTTAATGCAGAGTGAGTGAAATGCTCTTCCACATTTCAACAACAAACTTGATTTCAGTGCTTACTATCATCATAGTTGATTTGATCCTCCACATCTTTCTCCAAATTTGATCTTCTTGAGGGCAGGAACTATGTTTTTGTCTCAGAAGGTCACAATCTATTAGGGTGGTAAGTCTGTAGATACATAAATAACAAATGTAACTAACAATAAAAAAGATGACTTATGGAAAGTAAAATAGAGTCATAAGTTCTAGAGGAGATAAAAGGCTCACTATGGAGAAATTAGGGCCTTGCTGCTGCTAAGTCGCTTCAATTGTGTCTGATTCTGTGTGACCCCATAGACGGCAGCCCACCAGCTCCCCCGTCCCTGGGATTCTCCAGGCAAGAACACTGGAGTGGGTTGCCATTTCCTTATCCAATGCATGAAAGTGAAAAGTGAAAGCGAAGTTGCTTAGTCGTGTCCGACTCTTAGCGACCCCATGGACTGCAGCCCACCCAGGTTCCTCCGTCCATGGGATTTTCCAGGCAAGAGTACTGGAGTGGGGTGCCATTGCTTTCTCCAAATTAGGGCCTTAGTACATTGCAAATGGGAATGAAAAAATAGTAGGCACTTTGGAAAATAGTTCAACTGTTCCTCAAAAGGTTTGAGTTACCACATGACCCAGCAATTCCACTGCTATATATATTCAATATATTCTATATATATATATATTATCAAGAGAAATGAAAACATATATTGATACAAAAACTTGTATATCAATGTTTATAGAAGCATTACTCATAACAGCCTAAAAGTGGAAACAATCCAAATGTCTACCAATTGAAAAATGGATAAACAAAGTTTGTCAACATGGCTTGAAGTGAAAGAAGCCAGTCACAAAAGACTGCATATTGCATGATTCTGTTCACAGGCCATGTCCTGAATAGACAAACCTATAGAGACAAAAAAAGTAGATTAGTGCCTGTCTAGGGGATAAGGGAGAAGGGAACAAGAAGAATGGGAAGTGACTGACAAAGGCTTTGAGGTTTCTTTTGGAGGTGATGAAAATGTTCTGAAGTTGATTGTTGTGATCGTTGCACAACTTTGTGATTATACCAACAACCACTGAACTGTACTTAATAAAAGGAGAGAAAGACTTCCTGGTGCTGGAGAAATCTGAATACTCAAATGAATGATGTGAAAAGCAGAGATAGCACATTGTAGTGAATTAACAAATCTTTTTGTTCAGCAGACTTGATCTAAATGTTCTCTGCCACTTGGTCAAGTTACCTTTGCTAAGCCTGTATCCTCATCTAAAAAGTGAATATATCAGTATACTTATTTCAGAGGATTAGTGTGATGACAAATTATATAACAGATGAAAGTATTTAGCCGGGAAGAAAGCAAGTGTTCAATAAATATTAGTTTCTATTATTATTATAAATCTGCTCAATATTGAATATTGGATTAGGTGGGACAGAAGGAGCATGTTATACCAGTGAAAACTCTCAGAAACTTATTTGACATTTGTAGCATAAAGAAATTTGAGGCACAAAATAATACAAAGATAACTGTATATATTCAGCTTAAGAGACATTCATTAAATTCTTTCTTCTAATCACTAGACACTGTGCTAGATTGCAGAATATAAAAGATAAAGGAGAAGTAGACTAAAAGATGTGCAAATGAGAAGTGGTCCTTGACTTGGTGGTCCAATACACAGGTAAACAAATAATGTGTAAGAAAGTATCCTATTTCTTATAATATAAATGTTGGCTTTGCACACACCTGAAAGATGATGCTGTGAAAGTGCTGCACTCAATATGCCAGCAAATTTGGAAAACTCAGCAGTGGCCACAAGATTGGAAAAGGTCAGTTTTCATCCCAATCCCAAAGAAAGGCAATGCCAAAGAATGCTCAAACTACCGAACAATTGCACTCATCTCACACGCTAGTAAAGTAATGCTCAAAATTCTCCAAGCCAGGCTTCAGCAATATGTGAACCGTGAACTTCCTGATGTTCAAGCTGGTTTTAGAAAAGGCAGAGGAACCAGAGATCAAATTGCCAACATCCACTGGATCATGGAAAAAGCAAGAGAGTTCCAGAAAAACATCTATTTCTGCTTTATTGACTATGCCAAAGCCTTTGACTGTGTAGATCACAATAAACTATGGAAAATTCTGAAAGAGATGGGAGTACCAGACCACCTGATCTGCCTCTTAAGAAATCTGTATGCGGGTCAGGAAGCAACAGTTAGAACTGGTCATGGAACAACAGACTGGTTCCAAATAGGAAAAGGAGTACGTCAAGGCTGCATATTGTCACCATGTTTATTTAACTTATATGCAGAGTACATCATGAGAAATGCTGGACTGGAAGAAACACAAGTTGGAATCAAGATTGCTGGGAGAAATATCAATAACCTCAGATATGCAGATTACACGACTCTTATGGCAGAAAGTGAAGAGAGGCTAAAAAGCCTCTTGATGAAAGTGAAAGTGGAGAGTGAAAAGGTTGGCTTAAAGCTCAACATTCAGAAAACAAAGATCATGGCATCTGGTCCCATCACTTCATGGGAAATAGATGGGGAAACAGTGGAAACAGTGTCAGACTTTGTTTTTCTGGGCTCCAAAATCACTGCAGATGATGACTGCAGCCATGAAATTAAAAGACGCTTGCTCCTTGGAAGGAAAGTTATGACCAACCTAGATAGCATATTCAAAAGCAGAGACATCACTTTGCCAACAAAGATTCGCCTAGTCAAGGCTATGGTCTTTCCTGTGGTCATGTATGGATGTGAGAGCTGGACTGTGAAGAAGGCTGAGCGCCGAAGAATTGATGCTTTTGAACTGTGGTGTTGGAGAAGACTCTTGAGAGTCCCTTGGACTGCAAGAAGATCCAACCAGTCCATTCTGAAGGCGATCAATCCTGGAATTTCTTTGGAAGGAATGATGCTAAAGCTGAAACTCCAGTATTTTGGCCACCTCATGCGAAGAGTTGACTCATTGGAGAAGACTCTGATGCTGGGAGGGATTGAGGGCAGGAGGAGAAGGGGACGACAGAGGATGAGATGGCTGGATGGCATCACTGACTCAATGGGTATGAGTCTGGGTGACCTCTGGGAGCTGGTGATGGACAGGGAGGCCTGGCGTGCTGCGGTTCATGGGGTCGCAAAGAGTCGGACACGACTGAGCGACTGATCTGATCTGATCTGAAGATGGTAGACAGGAAAAAAAGGGTACATAAGAAGTGACATCCATGCTCAATATTGAAACTGTTAATCCCTTGAGCCTGCAATTACTGGAAAACTGATTGTTAGGATTCTTTGCTGACATTTTCCACCTTCAATACAGAGCAGAGACGATTACAGGCTTGATCCACTTTTCTTCAATGGAAAGATGAGAAAAATAATGTCCAAAATGTTAAAGTTCAAAACGTTAAAGAACGCCTGTTAAATAATGATCATCAATATTCCAGACACTAATGATTAAATTCCCAGACTACTTGTCTTTCTTATTTGGCTCTCAACTCCTTGAAGGTAAAAATCTTGAGTTTATCTTGTGCTCTTTTTGGAGTGTCCCAACTTGGTTCAGTAGTTACATTAACAAATTGCTAAATGTTCCCAAATCCCTCTTGGCTTTCCTGGTGGCTCGGTGGTAAAGAATTCACCTGCCAATGCAAGAGTCATAGGTTTGATCTCTGGGTGGGGAAGATCCACTGGAGAAAGTAATGGCAACCCACTCCAGTTATCTTGCCTGGGAAATCCCATGGACAGAGGTACCTAGTGGGCTACAATCCATGGGGTTGCAGAGTCAAACATGATTCAGTGACTAAACAACAACATATCCCTATTATGTCAAAATTGGAAGAATCTTTATTAAAAAAAAATCTATATAACTATGGGTGTCTTCTCTAGCGGCTCAGACGGTAAAGAATCTGTTGGCAATATGGGAGACCTAGGTTACATCCGAAATGGAACAATAGCAACAAAACAACTTTATATAACCATGCTTGTTTTCAAATAAAATGGTCAGTTTTATCATTCTCTCTTTTCTTTAGGACAAACTATTTGAAGCTTTGGTAAACAGGGGGTATCTTGGCAGCTGAAAACAGATTTTCCTTTGAATAGAGATGGCATGTACAGATCACTGTGATGTGGAGATAAAGACAAGAACAAATGTAATTCTAGAGCAGAGCTCTTTGGCTGGAGTCATGCAGCAGTGGTCTGGAGAGTGTCTGGACTTGACTGCAACCCGGTGCCGTGAGAGTTCTGATGGTCAAGAGGACACGTTGTCTAGTCCACTCTTTTCTTGAGCACTTAACTCAGTTCCAGTATTTAGGGTACTCTTTTTGGAAGTGGTTAAGAAATCAGGGCCCGTTCTTCTCAGGCCCGTTCTTCTCAGGACCAGTCCTACAAAGTCCTAGGCAGGAGTGCCATTATGGTTTGACTTGTATGGGTTAGGCACAGAAACAGGGTCTGTCATTCAAGTGAACAAGAAGCTGTAACCAACAGGAGGTAGCGCCCGAGTCAACCTGTTTCACAGGGAAGCGCTCTGAAGACCACAGGAGCCAAGAGTGGCGGGTCTCGGAAGATGGGGCCCGGGGCTCGCGCTTGGCCTGGGCACACGTGACGCGCCTGTGGGCGTTGAGTGACAGACGCGGTGTTGGGCGGGCCTTGGCGGAAATCAACTTCCGGGGGCAGAGGCTCTGGAAGCCGGGTGGTGAGTGCGCTGTCCCAACGCCTGTGCCTGGGTCTGGGTCGCGCCCGGCGCGCGTGGCTGTGTGCTGGGGGTGGCTCACCTGGCGCTGTGGGGGAGCAGCGCGGCGGTGGTGGCAGTGACGGCAGGCGGCAGCGGCGAGAGCCGGGGCGCAGGTAAACGGACGCTCGCCTTCTGGGCCTAGGTCTGGGGCCCGGGCCTCACGAGGCCGGGGCGCGCCCTGAGGCGGCCTGGGCACGGGCGGGGAGCGCGGACGGGCTTCTTCTGCCACCGGCGGGTACGACTCCTGCCCCGGGAGGTCTCGGGCCGGGGAGTCACGGGGCGTGACCCGCCGCGGGCGGGAGCTGAGCCTCGCTCCCCAGCTGGCGGTGTCTACCCGTGCTTTCCCTCGCCGGCAAATTTCTGCCCCTGCATGTTCCAGAACCTAATGTTTTCAGAAGTCTACGCACAAGTACACGTGATTACTGTGTCACCAAAGCTCCCATGAACGGTGACTTTGATCCTTGCCGAGTTTTCACCCATCGCGCCTGGTTTAAGTTTTCCCTTTGACTTAAGTACAACAGGGTCCGTCAGACAGTCACATTTCTTGTCTTTACTTTGGGCCACAGACTGCAATAAAAGTAGCATTTCAGAGTGAAGGCAGTGGCTGGTAACTTTCCAAGTGGTGAGGCATCTTTCATCCCCTTAAGTGAGCTCCCTCTCCCACAATAAAGATGATTCTTCCATCTGCCCTTGTTGCATACTGCGGAGCAAAGCTTTGGACGTAAAACCTATGTTTGGCTTCACTTGAAGGAGTGGGAACTCTATTAAAAGCAGCGCTGAGTGGGTTGTTTTTTTTTTTTTTTTTTTGGTAGGATGATGTTGCTGCTGCTACTCTCACTTGCTTCCCTGATGAGAGTTGGGGCACAGCCTGATTACTTGGAGGGTCAAGTTTTGGCCACAGCTGTAGGTGATTCAGAGGCGCCTTAGGAATTAGGACTCTCTTTCTCCTTATCTCCCCTTCTGAACTGTACAGGAACTGATGCCCACCTTACTCGTTAAATATTTATCTGGGCGGTAGTTGGACGAAGGCTTTTGGACGGCATTTTGAATGTTGCATTCATGCTGGTGATTGGGGGTGGGCTGACTTTTCATCTTGTCACCGGGGGATGGGCTAACATTTCACCCTACAATTTAAGACCGAATTCCCAGATTATTTAGTTGGGTGGAATGACAGGGACTGGCAATGAATTCGCGTTGTTCTCTGCCACCGGAGACAGGTCTCCGGTGGCAGAGAACTGTATCCTTCATCTCATTTGCTTTCTGCTGCAGTTTCTGTTGCATTGAGGGAATTAGCGCTACTGTGCCTGTAAGGGTGATGGAGCTGGAGGATGCCAGAGAGACTGCACCTGTATGGTGCTGGCGAGTGAGTAAATCGTGTGGTAGAGAATTGCCCTGGTTACGAAGTTTGGTATACTGCAGGCTGGCTAGGAGGTTGTTCTGTGAGTTGGGAAATCTTATTATTAACTGGTTTCCCAGCAACAGTACACGCCAAATGGAATAAACATAAAACAAAGTGGTGAAAGTTACAATTTACCTAACTTCTATTAAATGGAAAAATGTATTTTCTTATTGGAGTGATCAGCTCAAAACTCCTGTTTTATTTTAATCGTTTTATTTTAATCATCTTGATAGCAGACAAACAGAAACTGCAGAAAGTCATCATAGAGAGACAGCATTTTTGGGGGGGGGGGTGGCAGTGGGGGAAAAAAAGAAGACAGATGGTTACCAAGTAGCTAGTCTGAAGCTTAAATGGACAAATAGGAATTTGCCTAGTTGGAGGCATTTTATCTTATATCCCTAGCTATAGCTATATGGTTGTAAAGTATACAGGATTGTTATGAATAAAGAAAACTATGTTTATTGTCCTGTTCTTCATAGCAGAAATTGGGGTGGAAGTGCATTCGGTTGGCTGAGGTCATTTTTATTAGTAACTTGGAAAGGGCATGTTTAGGTGAGTGTTTCCAAATTTTAGCTTGTAATCACTATGCCTCCTTTATCAATCTGTTACTTGTGACTTTTGGTCTTTCTTGAAACTCATCAAATTTTGTTATTTTCTGTCTAAACAATGAGAACAATAAAAAGAACATACTGGAGTAACTTTTTATATAAATATGTTTCTTCTTACTAATGATAAATCAGTTTTTTGATTTGTAATATTTCTAAAAATTTTTTGTTTCCCCCACTGTTTCTCCTCCACCCCAATACCCATTTAGATGGGTTGTCATTTAATTTGAAACATATTATTCAAAGCTTCCCTGGTGGCTCAGTGGTAATGAACCCACCTGCTAATGTAGGAGACAGGGACTTGATCCCTGGATGGGGAATATTCCCTGGAGAAGTAAATGGCATCCCATCCCTGTATTCTTGCCTAAACAATGCCTTGGATAGAAGAGTCCAGTTGGCTACAGTCCACCGTGTTGCAGAGAGTCAGACATGACTGAACAATTAAATAACAACAACATATTTTTCAAAAGAGCATGTCTTGTGTCTTTTAAAATGTGGGCTTATTGAGGTATAGTTTATAAGTAAAAACAATCTCTTAGTATCTTGTTCTTTAAACTGACACATGCACAATATTCATATAACTACCACCACAATCCAGACACAGAACATTTCAATCATTCCAAAAAGTTCCCTCATGCGACTCTGTAGTTGGTTTCCTCCTCTCAGTGGTTGATCAGGCAACCACTGATCTGTTCCCTATCCATATAGCTTTATCCTTTCTGGAATGTCATATAAACGGACTCCTACAACAAATAGAATTTTTGTCTGGTTTCTTTCACTTAGTGCTTTTGTGATTCACCCATTTTGGTCCATGTATCAGTGCTTTGTCCTTTTTTGCTTTATTGCCAAGTACTATTTCATTTCTTTGCATCGATCACTGAGGAAGGCTTTCTTACCTTTCCTTGCTATTCTTTGGAACTCTGCATTCAAATGGGTATATCTTTCCTTTTCTCCTTTGCCTTTAGCTTCTCTTCTTTTCTCAGCTATTGGTAAGGCCTCCTCAGACAACCATTTTGCCTTTTTGCATTTGTTTTTCTTGGGGATGATTTTGATCACTGCTGCTGTACAGTGTCACGAACCTTTGTCCATAGTTCTTTGGGCACTGTGTCTATTGGATCTAATCCCTTGAATCTATTTGTCACTTCCACTATATAATCATAAGGGATTTGATTAAGTCAAACCTGAATGGTCTAGTGGCTTTCCCTACTTTCTTCAATTTAAGTCTGAATTTGGCAATAAGAAGTTCATGATCTGAGCCACAGTCAGCTCCTGGTCTGTTTTTGCTGACTGTATAGAGCTTCTCCATCTTTGGCTGCAAAGAATATAATTAGTCTGATTTTGGTATTGACCATCTGGTGATGTCCATGTGTAGAGTCTTCTCTTGTGTTGTTGGGAGAGGGTGTTTCCTATGACCAGTGCATTCTCTTGGGAAAACTCTGTTAGCCTTTGACCTGCTTCATTTTGTGCTCAAAGGCCAAATTTGCCTATTACTCCAGGTATCTCTTGACTTCCTACTTTTGCATTCCAGTCCCTTGTGATGAAAGGGATATCTGTTTTGGCTGTTAGTGCTAGAAGGTCTTATAGGTCTTCATAGAACTGTTTAACTTCAGCTTCTTCAGCATAGCTAGTTGGGGCATAAACTTGGATTATTGTGATATTGAATGGTAGAATAGGAAAGATGAGAGATCTCTTCAAGAAAATTAGTGATACCAAGGGAACATTTCATGCAAAGATGGGCACAATAAAGGACAAAAATGGTATGGAACTAACAGAAGATATAAAGAAGAATTGGCAAGAATACACAGAACTGTACAAAAAAGATCTTCATGACCCAGATAACCACGATGTGTAATCACTCATTTAGAGCCAGACATCCTGGGATGCGAAGTCAAGTGGGCCTTAGGAAGCATCCATATAAACAAAGCTAGTGGAGGTGATGGAATTCCAGTTGAGCTATTTCAAATCCTAAAAGATGATGCTGTGAAAGTGCTGCACTCAATATGCCAACAAGTTTGGTCAGCAGTGGCCACAGGACTGGAAAAGGTCAGTTTTCATTCCAATCCCAAAGAAAGGCAATGCCAAAGAATACTCAAACTACTACACAATTGCACTCATCTCACACGCTAGTAAAGTGATGCTCAAAATTCTCCAAGCCAGGCTTCAACAGTACGTGAACTGTGAACTTCCAGATGTTCAAGCTGGATTTAGAAAAGGCAGAGGAACCAGAGATCTAATTGCCAACATCCGTTGGATCATCAAAAAAGCAAGAGAGTTTCAGAAAAACATATACTTGTGCTTTATTTATTATGTCAAAGCCTTTGACTGTGTGGATCACAACAAACTGGAAAATTTTTCAGGAGATGGGAATATCAGACCAGCTGACTACCTCCTGAGAAATCTGTATGCAGGTCAAGAAGCAACAGTTAGAACCAGACATGGAACAATGGACTGGTTCCAAATCAGGAAAGGAGTACATCAAGGCTGTATATCGTCACCCTTCTTATTTAACTTATATGCAGAGTACATCATGAGAAATGCTGGGGTGGATGAAGCACAAGCTGGAATCAAGATTTCTGGGAGAAATATCAGTAACCTCAGATACGCAGATGATACCCCTATTTTGGCAGAAAGTGAAGGAGAACTGAAGAGCCCCTTGAAGAAAGTGAAAGAGGAGAATGAAGAAGCTGGTTTAAAACTCAATATTCAAAAAATGAAGTTTGTGGCATCCAGTCCCATCACTTCATGGCACATAGATGGGGAAACAATTGAAACAGTGACAGACTTTATTTTCCTGAGCTCCAAAATCACTGCAGATGGTGACTGCAGCCATGGATTTAAAAGACACTCCTTGGAAGAAAAGCTATGATATAGACAGCATATTAAAAAACAGAGACATTACTTTGCCCACAAAGGTCTGTCTAGTCAAAACTATGGTCTTTCCAATAGTCGTGTGTGGATGTGAGAGTTGTACTATAAAGAAAGCTGAGCACTGAAGAATTGATGCTTTTCAACTGTGATGTTAGACAAGACTCTTGAGAATCCCTTGGACTGCAAGGAGATCCAACAAGTCAATCCTAAAGGAAATTTGGCCTGAATATTCATTGGAAGGACTGATGCAGAACTTGAAACTCCAGTATATTGGCCAGTGAAGTGAAGAACTGACTCATTTGAAAAAACCCTGATGCTGGGAAAGATTGAAGGCAGGAGGAGAAGGAGATGACAGAGGATGAGATGGTTGGGTGGCATCACCTACCCTATGGACATAAGCTTGAGCAAGCTCTGGGAGTTGGTGATGGATAGGGAAGCCTGGCATGCTGCAATCCTTAGGATCACAAAGTGTTAGACATGACTGAGTGACTGATCTGACTGCCTATTTCATTTATGGCTATATCACAGTCTTATTTATTCACCAGTTGGTGGACATTTAGGTTGTTTCCAGTGTTTCTCATTTAGGAATGAAGGCACTATAAACGTTCATGTACATTTCTTTGTACTTTCTTCTGTGGGTCTTTGTGTAGATAAGTGCTTTCATATCTTTTGGTTAAATTTCTAGGAGTATGAGTCTCTGATCATGTGGCAAGTGTTCACTTAACTTTATAACAAATTACCAAAGATAAGAAATTACCAGCATTGTTTGATGCTTCCATTTTCTCCACATGTTGGTCAGCATTTGTCGTTTTGCTTTTAATTTCAGCTATTCTAATAGATATTTAGTGCTATCTCAATGATGTTTTAGTTTGAATTTTCCTATCAGCTAATATGTTGACCTTCCCTGGTGGCTCAGATGGTAAAGAATCTGCCTACAACACTGGAGACCTGGTTCGATCCCTGAGTTGGGAAGATCCCCTGGATATATAACATGATAACCTACTCCAGTATGCTTGCCTGGAGAATCCCCATGGCCAGAGGAGCCTGGTGGGCTACAGTCCATGGGGTTGCAAACAGTCGGAAATGACTGAGTGACTAAGCACAGCAATACTTTGAGCATCTTTTCATGTGCTCATTTGCTGTCATTTGTTTTGTTTTGTGAAGTATCTGTTAAAATCTTTGGTCTATTTTATTACTGAGTTGTAAGAGGTCTGGATACAATTACTTTATCATATATAGATTGACAGATATTTTCTTTCAGTCTGTGGTTTGTCGTTTTATTTTCTTAATTGTATCTTTCAAAGAGTTGAAGTTGTACATTTTGAAGAAGTCCACATTATCATTTTTTTTTTTTTGTGATTTGTGCTTTTGCGTCCTATCTAGAAAATTTTGACTAACCCAGAGATACAATGATTTTTTTTTTCTGTGTTTTCTGTTAGAACTTTTTATAGTTTTAGATTTTACCTTTAGGTCTGTGATCTGTTTTGATCAGCCTTTTATTCATTTCTGTTTATAGTACAAGATATGTGTCAAAGTTCTTTTTTTCTCTCTCTCTCTTTTTTTTGTCTATGGACACCTAATTTGTCCAGTAACACTTGTTGAAAAGACTATCCTTACCATCCTTTCTTCAGTAAAATTTCTTAGCATCTTTGTCAGAAATCAATTGACTCCATGTGTAGATACGTTCCTGGACTCTCAATTCAGTTCTGTCATTCCATGTGTCTTTCTTTTGGCCCAAACTACACTGTCTTCATTAATGTAACTTCATAGTTTTGTTTTGAAATTGGGAAGTCTGAGTGTTCCAATTTTTTTTTTCTTTTTAATTGTTTTAGTTATCCTAGTCTGAGTGTTCCAATTTTTTTTTTTAATTGTTTTAGTTATCCTAGCTCTTTCTTGGAAAAGGCAATGGCACCCCACTCCAGTACTCTTGCCTAGAAAACCCCATGGATGGAGGAGCCTGGTGGGCTGCAGTCCATGGGGTCACTTAGAGTTGGACAAGACTCAGCGACTTCACTTTCACTTTTCACTTTCCTGCATTAGAGAAGGCAATGGCAACCCACTCCAGTGTTCTTGCCTGGAGAATCCCAGGGACGGGGGAGCCTGGTGGGCTGCCGTCTATGGGGTCGCACAGAGTCGGACACAACTGAAGCGACTTAGCAGCAGCAGCAGCTTTTTCTTTCCATATATGTTTGTTGAGTCACCCTATTTCTATAGAAAAGCATCCTGGAATTTTGGTTCTGGACGCATTGAAGTTATAATTTTGCTTGAAGAGAATTGACATCTGAATGGTTTCTAATCCATTAATAAAGCCTTGATTTTGCTCATTAATATTTTAAGCTTTTAGCATAAAACTTTAACACATTTAAAAAGTGTCTGTTTCATGTTATTTGGTGCTTTTGTAAGTGGTATTCTTTTTAAATTTTTCAATTTACAATTATTTATATAAATAAATTGATACTTTATTTTGACCCTGAATTCTCAATCTTGTTAATAAATTCACTTAACATTAGTAGGTTTTCTAGACTCTTTGGAATTTTCTGTGTAAACAATCTTGTCTGCCAGTAGAGACAGTTTTAGTTAGTTCATATTTTCCTATTTGCCTTTTATTTATTTTATTTTATTTTCTCATTATACTGGCTAGGACCTTCATGGTGAGGTTAAACAGAACAAGTAAGAGCTGACATCCTTGCCTTAATTCTCATCTTAGTGGGGAAAGCATGTTATCTTTTACCATGAAGTAGTTAGCTATTGGTTTTTTTGTAAATACAATTCTCATCAAATTGAGGAAATTTTCTTTAACTTCCAGTGAAAATTTTTTAAAAATCATCAATGAATTTTGTATTTTTTTGATTGTGGATATTATAGTTGATTAGAATGGAAAGTTGAGAAATAAACCAGTAAAGAAAAGAATTAATCCATTTCTACTAGTATGAAATAATTCCTGCATTATTATTCCTGCATAAAAATTCCGGCATTTATTTTTGTTTGTTTTTATTTTGAAAACATTTAAAAAACAAAGTTGTAAATATTGTCATATTTTTTCCTTTTCACTAAACATTACACTCTTTGCTTACTACATCATGAATTTCTTGAAAATTTGACTTGTATGTTCTTGATTTGTCATTCGGATGGTTGTTTTCTCCATTAGAATTAATATTAAGTCTATGTGCATAATTCTGATAAAATTCTTTTAGTTGATTTTTTAAAAAGTGATTATTACTCAAAATGCATGAACTTTTTCCAAATTCTTAATATACACTGCCGCCTTGTTTAATTTAATATTCCTAGAATTTATCTGCCTGGGCCTTTATTTGCAACAAATTTTGGAGCGAAAGGTGGCACTTAATATCATTGATTTTTTGGAGCAGTGTTGCAAGATAGACTCCTAGGATTTCAGAAACTCAGTTTATTAGATTTATATAGTTTATATCATTTATTTTATAGATTTAGCATGTGCAATAAGTAAATGACTTTTCCGTCCACATTATTATTTTTCTGCCAGTGATCTAGATAAAATTCCTGATGTATTTTGTGTAATGTAAAATGCTCAAGTTCTTTTTATAAGGATTGTAGAAATCTTTGTGTTCAATATCATGCAGAAACCCTTTATGCATGTTGTTTTATTGAATTCCAACCAGAACCTTTTGTTGTAGCTAAGTAGTATTTTCCCCATTTAATAGATGAGGAAACTGAGTCTCAGACAAGTGAACAATGTTATTCAAGGTTGTATCAACAGTGAGTGGTAGAGTTGGATTGATCACAAGTGTTTTTTTTATACTGCTTTTATTTGTAGACTACAATACCAATATTTGTATTTGTAAGGCCTCCTCAGACAGCCATTGCTTTTTTGCATTTCTTTTTCTTGGGGATAGTCATGACTCCTGTCTCCTGTACAATGTCACAAACCTCCGTCCATAGTTCATCAGGCACTCTGTCTATCAGATCTAGTTCCTTAAATCTATTTCTCACTTCTACTGTATAGTCATAAGGGATTTGACTGAGGTCATACCTGAATGGTCTAGTGGGTTTCTCTACTTTCTTCAATTTCAGTCTGAATTTGGCAATAAGGAGTTCATGATCTGAGCCACAGTGAGCTCCCAGTCTTGTTTTTGCTGACTGTATAGAGTGTCTCCATCTTTGGCTGCAAAGAATATGATCAATATGATTTCCGTGTCGACTGTCTGTCCATGTGTAGAGTCTTCTCTTGTGTTGTTGGAAGAGGGTGTTTACTGTGATCAGTGCGTTCCCTTAGCAGAACTCTGTTAGTCTTTGCCCTACTTCATTCTGTACTCCAAGGCCAAATTTGCCTGTTTTTTTTTTTTTTCATTCAAATTTGCCTGTTATTCCAGGTGTTTCTTGACTTACTACTCAGGCTGTCTGAGGAGGCCTTACACATAGCTGTGAAAAGAAGGGAAGCGAAAAGCAAAGGAGAAAAGGAAAGATATATCCATTTGAATGTAGAGTTCCAAAGAATAGCAAGGAGAGATAAGAAAGCCTTCCTCAGTGATCAATGCAAAGAAATAGAGGAAAGCAACAGAATGGGAAAGACTAGAGATCTCTTCAAGAAAATTAGAGATACCAAGGGAACATTTCATGAAAAGATGGACACAATAAAGGACAGAAATGGCATGGACCTAACAGAAGCAGAAGATATTAAGAAGAGGTGGCAAGAATACACAGAAGAACTGTACAAAAAAGATCTTCACAACCCAGATAATCACGATGGTGTGATCTCACCTAGAGGTGAACATCCTCGAATGTGAAGTCAAGTGGGCCTTAGGAAGCATCCCTATGCACAAAGCTAGTGGAGGTGATGGAATTCCAGTTGAGCTATTTCAGATCTGAAAAATGATGCTGTGAAAGTGCTTTACTCAACATGTCAGCAAATTTGGAAAACTCAGCAGTGGCCACAGAACTGGAAAAGATCCATTTTCATTCCAGTCCCAAAGAAAGGCAATGCCAAAGAATACTCAAACTACCATATAGTTGCACTCATCTCACATGCTAGCAAAGGAATGCTCAAAATTCTCCAAGTGAGGCTTCAACAGTATGTGAACTGTGAACTTCCAGTGTTCAAGCTGGTTTTAGAAAAGGCAGAGGAACAGATCAAATTGCCAGCATCTGCTGGATCATGGAAAAAGCAAGAGTTCCAGAAAAACATCTGCTTTATTGACTATGCCAAAGCCATTGACTGTGTGGATCACAGTAAACTGGAAAATTCTGAGATGGGAATACCAGACCACCTGACCTGCCTCTTGAGAAACCTGTATGCAGGTTAGGAAGCAACAGTTAGAACTGGACATGGAACAACAGACTGGTTCCAAATAGGAAAAAGAGTACATCAAGGCTTTATACTGTCACACTGCTTATTTAACTTCTATGCCAAGCACATCATGAGAAACGCTGGGCTGGAAGAACCACAAGCAGGAATCAAGATTGCCGGGAGAAATATCAGTAACCTCAGATATGCAGATGACACCACCCTTATGGCAGAAAATGATGAAGAACTAAAGAGCCTCTTGATGAAAGTGAAAGAGGAAAGAGAAAAAGCTGGTTTAAAGCTCAGCATTCAGAAAACGAAGATCATGGCATCTGGTCCCATCACTTCATGGCAAGTAGATGGGGAAACAGTGGCTGACTTTATTTTTGGGGCTCCAGAATCACTGCAGATGGTAACTGCAGCCATTCAATTAAAAGACGTTTATTCCTTTGAAGAAAAGTTATGACCAACCTAGACAGCAGAGATGTTACTTTGCCAACAAAGGTCTGTCTAGTCAAGGCTATGGTTTTTCCAGTAGTCATGTATGGATGTGAGAGTTGGAGTATAAAGAAAGCTGAGCAGTGAAGAATTGATGCTTTTGAAGTGTGGTGTTGGAGAAGATTCTTGAGAGTCCCTTGGACTGCAAGGAGATCCATCCAGTCCATTCTAAAGGAGATCAGTCCTGGGTGTTCATTGGAAGGACTGATGCTAAAGCTGAAACTCCAATACTTTGGGCCACCTGATGCGAAGAGCTGACTCATTTGAAAAGACCCTGATGCTTGGAAAGATTGAGGGCAGGAGGAGAAGGGGACAACAGTGGATGAGATGGTTGGGTGGCATCACTGAATCAATGGACATGGGTTTGGGTGGACCCTGGGAGTTGGTGGTGGACAGGGAGGCCTGGTGTCCTGTGGTTAATGGGGTTGCAAATTGTTGGACATGACTGAGTGACTGAACTGAACTGACAATACCAATATGGAGTTCAGGTAAGCATTTTGTATATATTCTGCTTGTTCTGGTTTGGTCTTCTTATTTTAATTTTTAGAATAAGCTCATTAAGCTATTTAATAAATCAACATGAGTCAGTTTCAGTTAAATCTAAAATGCCCAAATATAAATTTATATTTTATTTATATCCTTTTATATTGTCTAATTTTAAATTATTTTAGATAATTCTTGCCCTGTATCCTCTTTCCTTCCCTGTCAAGTCTCAAATAAGGAGTAGAAAGACTGTTATTAGCTATTGCTGTAGTTTTACTTAAAGAATTAGAGATACATTTATTGTCACTAGTAGAGAATGCAATAATTTTAAAATTTTGAAATAAGATTATTTATCTTACAGGTTTATTAGATGAAGATTAGAAGTAATGTTAGGTGCTTTAAAATGCAGCATAATTCTAGTAAACATTTTATCTTTAGAAGTGTATGAACATTTTGGCATTTACATAATGCTGTTGAACACATATATTCATATAGACTAATTATATCAATGAAAAAACACTGTTTTGTAAAGTGTGAAATCACTTTTTCCATGAAGTGGTATTCAGGAAAGATTGTCTTTATCTCCTTTTGCCAGCCTTGCTAACATAGACCATGCGCATCTCCTACCAAAAGCAGGGATAGATAGCGAAGAAGCCAGCCAAATTGCCTTTTATGTTGTGTCCAATTTTGTGGTAAAAGAGGGTCTACATGATCATTTCAAGATGTTTTACTTTTGTATTATAAGAATTCAAAACTTCTGCAATTATAGTAAAGATAGTGCTATATAATGCAAGATCCATTAATATGTGTATGCTTCTCTGATAGACTTAGGAGTTTACATGAATATTACTAAAAAACAACATGTTGGATGAATGAAAATCAGATTTTTGGTTGACTTACAGACTTTTAAGAAATGGATGCTCCAAAGCTTGGATTGTTTATAGTATACCATCTGCATATTGATTAGAAGTATTCAGTTATACTTCATGTGTTACTGGTGTGCAATATTGTACTTGTGTTTTTGAATCTAAGGCATTGTAGTCAGTACGTAGTTGGATCATGCCTTTTCTTCATTCTGTAAATTTCTGCCTTTTGATCAGGTTGTTTAACACACGTCTATTTAAGATGATTACTGATAAGATAGGGATTATACTACTATTTTACTGTTAAGTTGGTGCATACGTAATTGCAGTTTCGAATCATGAATTTTAAATCATTATAACTAGGCGTAGGTACATGTATATTAATTAAAATAGGAACCATTACAACAAACACATTTTTGCCAGTGAGAAATAGGTTTGTTTATTCCTGTAGCATAAAATCTGTGCTTTGGGATTTGATGAACTCTTGGAAAGAATTTTCTGCCTTCTGCTGGTTGTGGAAGCATTTTCCCTGCAAAAAGTTGTCCAGATGCTTGAAGAAGTGGTAATTGGTTAATGAGAAGTCAGGTGAATATGGTGGATGAGGCAGAATTTTGTAGCCCAATTCATTCAACTTGTGAAGCATTGGTTGTGCGATGTGTGGTCAGGTGTTGTCATGGATAAGAATTGGGCCCTTTTTGTTGACCATTGTGTGCTGCAGACATTGCAGTTTTTGGTACATCTCATTGATTTACTGAGCATACTTTTCAAATGTAATGGTTTCTCTGGGATTAAAGAAGCTGTAGTTGTTCAGATCACCAAACAGTGACCATGACCTTTTTTTTTTGGTGCAAGTTTGGCTTTGGAAAGTGCTTTGGAGCTTCTTCTCAGTCCAGCCACTGAGCTAGTTGTTGCTGGTTGTCATATAAAATCCGCTTTTCTTTGCATGCCACAGTCCAATCGAGGAATGGTTAATTGGTGTTGCGTGGTATAAGAGAAGATGACTCTTCAGAACGATGGTTTTTTTGGATTTGCAGTCAGTTCACAAGGCACCCATTTACCAAGTCTTTTCACCTTTCGAATTTGCTTCAAATTCCAAAGGACTCAGCTCTGTGGCTGACGTTGTGTTCTTGGGCAACTTCTCCTGTAGTTGTAAGAGAATGAGCTTCAGTGATGTGTCTAAATTGGTCGTTGTCAACTTCTAGTGGCTGGCCACTGTACTCTTCATCTTCAAGGCTGTCATCTCCTTTGCAAAACTTCGTGAACCAACACTGTTTGCTAGAAGTTCCAGGGCCAAATGTGTTGTTGATGTTGTGGTTATGACCAACCTAGATAGCATATTCAAAAGCAGAGACATTACTTTACCAACAAAGGTTCGCCTAGTCAAGGCTATGGTCTTTGCTGTGGTCATGTATGGATGTGAGAGCTGGACTGTGAAGAAGGCTGAGCACGGAAGAATTGATGCTTTTGAACTGTGGTGTTGGAGAAGACTCTTGAGAGTCCCTTGGACTGCAAGAAGATCCAATCAGTCCATCCTGAAGGAGATCAATCCTGGAATTTCTTTAGAAGGAATGATGCTAAAGCTGAAACTCCAGTATTTTGGCCACCTCATGCGAAGAGTTGACTCATTGGAGAAGACTCTGATGCTGGGAGGGATTGAGGGCAGGAGGAGAAGGGGATGACAGAGGATGAGATGGCTGGATGGCATCACTGACTTGATGGGTGTGAGTCTGGGTGACCTCCGGGAGCTGGTGATGGACAGGGAGGCCTGGCGTGCTGCGGTTCATGGGGTCGCAAAGAGTCGGACACGACTGAGCGACTGATCTGATCTGATCTGATGTTGTGAGTTGTCTCTGCTGTTTTACTTCCCATTTTGAACTCAGATAAGAAAACTGCTTGAATTTACTTTTTGTCTAACATCACTTCCCCAGTCTAAAGTAAATATAAAATAAATAGCAAGTCAATATGGTCTGCTACAGTGTCTTCTTTTTCCAGAGTACACCTGTGGCCTCGTGAAAAGTTTGCTAAGATCAGACCACAGAAGAGAGGACTAAAGCCTGGTGTATAGATTGTTTTGCATAATACGCAGGCAGCCCAGAAAAGTGGTTGACTGCAGTAGTACAGCCCATTTCTGGGACATCCCTGTCGGATAGTAGTGAAGGGAAATCCTCCCTGTGGGCAGAACTTCAGGCATTGCACCTGGTTATTCACTTTGCTTGAAAGGATAAATGACCAGACATGCAGATGTGCACTGACTCATGGCCTCTGGCCAGTGGTTTGGCTGGATGGTCAGGATCTTGGGAGAAACATGATTGGAATGTTGGTGACAAGGAAATTTGGGTGACAAGGAAATTTGGATAGACTTCTTTGAATGGGGGAGAAAAAGTGAAGGTATTTGAATTTCATGTGAATGCTGACTGAATGCTGACCAGAGTGATCTCAACAGAGGAGGATTTTAATAATCAGGTGGATAGGATGACTATGGTCAATAGAAAAAAAAATGCACATTAAAATGATGTTTAACATAACCACATTTATGTAAGAATGTATTCAATATCAAATGGCAAATTTCTACAAGCAAAAACTGCAGTTACATTTGCATCAACCTAGTATTTGTTTTCTGTATATTTTTAAGTGTTTTTGTTGTTGCTGTTCCTTAATCCCATTACTGCTTTGTGTTGTATTAACTAGATATTTTCTAGTGTTCCATTTTAATTCTTTTATTGTTTCTTTCACTATGTTTAAGTTACTTTTTTAGTGATTGCCCTGGGGATTACAACTTATGACTTTATAACAGTCTGTTTGGTGTCTATTTTGAATTAGCACCAACAATCTCACATTTATAAAAAGTTTGCCCCTATGTAGTTCCATTTCTTCTCCTTTGTTGTGCAGCTATTGCATAAATTACATCTTTCATTACATCCACGTTGATGCCCATCAACACGGATTTGCAGTCTTTCTTTGTGCAGTTGTCTTGTAAATTGTATAGGTGATAAAAGAATTACAAATATACCTTTTGTGAAAGTCACTCAGGTGTCTCTGACTCTTTGTGACCCCATGGACTGTAGCCTGACAGGCTCCTCTGCCCTTGGAATTCTCTAGGCCAGAATACAGGGGTGGGTAGCCATTCTCTTCAGGGGATCTTCCCAACCCAGGGATCGAACCCAGGTCTTCCACATTGCAGTGGATTCTTTACTGTCTGAGCCACCAGGGAACCCAAAATATATCTTTATAGTTACATAGATAAGTATAAAAGACAATTTTTATATTTACTTGTATCTTTTCTATTTGCCTGTGTAGTTATCTTTACTGGTGCTCTTTATTTCTTTGTGAGGATTCAGTCACTGTGTGTAGTTCTTTCATTTCAGCCTGATTACTCCTTTTAGAATTCCTCATAGATAAGACTTTCTGGTGATAAATGCTCTTTGTTTTTGCTTCATGTAAGTCTTAATTTCTCCTTTTTTTTTTAAAATTAGTTTTGATGGATATAGTATTCTTGGTTGAAAGTCTCTCTTTCAGCACTTTGGGCTATCCCATTGTCTTCTGGCCTCCATGGTTGTTTATGAAAAGTCAGGGTAAAAATCTTATCACTGATTGCTTGTACCTGATGAATTGCTTCTGTTTTGCTGATTACAAGATTCTCTCTTTGTCTTTGGCATTTGAAAGTTTGATTATGACACCTTAAAGTGTGGGTCTCTTTTAATTTTATCCTACTTGCAATTTGTTGAACTTCTTGGATGTGTAGGTTAATGTTTTTCATCAAATTTGTGAAATTTTCTAGCATTATTTCCTTAAGTAGTTTTTCTGTCCCTTTCCTTGTTTTCTGGAACTCTGATTATGCTTATGCATATGTTAGTATTCTTGGTGGTTATCCACAGGTTTTTGATACTTTGTTAATTTTTTTTTTAATCCTTTTTCCTTTTGCTTAGACTGGTTAATCTCAATTGACCTATCTTCACATTCACTGATTCTTCCTTCTATCATTTCATAAATTGGGTGTTGAGGTCTTCTAGTGGATGTTTTAAAATTTCAGTCAATGTACTTTCAACTCTAGATTTTTTTTTTAATTTATTTCTTTATTGGAGAATAATTACTTTACAGAATTTTGTTGTTTTCTGTCAAACCTCAACATGAATCAGTCATAGATATACATATATCCCCTCCCTTTTGAGCCACCCTCCCATCTCGTGCCCCATCCCACCCCTCTAGATTGATACAGAGCCCCAGTTTGAGTTTCCTGAGCCATCCAGCAAATTCCCCTTGGCTGTCTATTTTACATATGGTAATGTAAGTTTCCATGTTACTCTTTCCATACATCTCACCCTCTGCTCCCCTCTCCCCATGTCCATAAGTCTCTTCTCTATGTCTGTTTCTCGATTGCTGACCTGTAAATAAACTCCATATTTTATGTTTTATTTTTATAACTCCTGTCTTTTCATTAATATTCTTTATCTTGTGAGACTTTGTTATTATGTTTCCTTTATTTAGGCACAGTTTCCTTCAGTGATTTGAGACATTATATTTGAACATATTAGAGTCGTGAATTTTAATATCTTTGTCTAATAAGTCTAATGTCTGAGTTTCCTCACAAGTAAATTTCTGTTGACTGTATTTTTTTCCTCTGTGTAGGGGCTCTATATTTTTGTTTCTTGGCATGTATAAGTTTTTGTTGAAAACTAGACATTCGTGCATTGGAGAAGGAAATGGCAACCCACTCCAGTGTTCTTGCCTGGAGAATCCCAGGGACGGGGGAGCCTGGTGGGCTGCTGTCTGTGGGGTCACACAGAGTCAGACACGATTGACTCGACGCAGCAGCATAGTATGCTATGCCTGAACATAGTATGTGGTTAATGGGACTTTCTAGTAAAGAAAGATAAGTAGAAGCTCAGGTTGTTGTTGTTGTTTTTTTTTTTTTTCAATTTGGTGAAAAATCTCTAGACCTGTGGAGTTTAAATGCTTTAGTAATTAAAGGTAACTGAACTTACTATTTTTTTCCCTAGCATTTAACTCACTGACTTAGCATCTTGTCATCTTGTACTACCCGAGAGTCGTAATTGACAATGTTATTTTCACTGCTTTAGAAGAGATTTGGATGATTGTTGCTTTCAAACACTTTATAAGAACATGGGGTTAAGGTGTAGAAATACTTATACACAATGAAAAAAAAAAAAACCATTGGGATTGCATAGATTGCCTTGTGAGAAAACTTTGGATTTTTAGCTAATGGCTCAGTTAATCTTCATAATGGTACAGAGGAAAAGTTGTTCAAACATTGCTCAGAAGGTGTCAGATTTGTCAGGAATATACCCAATTATAGAAGCTTTGTGTGCTTCAGACATTTTTGTTTCCACATGCATATTTAATTCTGTTTTTGATGAGCTAGAGTCTATATGTTTTAGAAGTCTTTAAGATAAATTTGGTACTCAATTACTTATTATATATAAAAGTGAAAAAAAATAAATTATGAGTTAAAATTAGATGAAAAAAATGATCCTGCCAAAGATACTGATACCTTGATTCAGGAAGAAATGAAAATCCGTGATTAGGACAGTTTTATATTATCTTAGAAAAATGTGAGCAAGAAAGTCCTTTATGTGTTTTTTTTTTTTTTGTAAATAGGTCTGTTTTCTGTTAAAGGACACTACTAGCAGATGAAGACCTTTGATAGGTTCATGAACAAGGATTTAATGACTGTCAAACTGAGTTTATGAAAGTGAAATAATGGACTACTGAGCTATGGTGAGAAGCAAAATTCAACTCAACAGAAATCTTTATTGAGCCTTGACTATAATTTCAGGGTTCTGTACTAGGCAGTGGAAGATACAGAAATAAATGTCACTTGATTTTCAAGGACCTCCCAGTCAAGTAGGTGAGAGTAATGTAAATGATACATTATAGGGAGAGCACTGATTGAAAAGTAATGGGGTCCTGAAAGTTCGACTAGGAATGCAAGGGAAGACCCTGATGAAGCTGGACACATTGAGCCCCTGAATGCTGATGAGTATTTTTGCCAGTGGAAGCATCCTTCCCATGCTCAGTGATAGTGCCTTTCTCATCCTCACTGGGGGCTCTGCCTCACTCCTGTGGGAGTAGCTCTCCACAACTGTCAGAGATCTGAGGGGATTAATTCTGCGTTAATGGCTACTCCAGAGGCAGTTGCCAAAAAAGGCAGTGCTCATCTCCTTAAGACCTGCCCCTACTACTCTCCTCAAGACCTGCTCCTACACTCTTTTAGATCTATGACTAGACTCAAATCCCAGCAGGTTTCTAAAGATGAGGTACAAAGTGTGACTTATGGGGAAATGTTCTACATTCCAAAAGAACTACTTGAGCTTTCTAATTTATACAGACAGAAATCCAAGGAACATGTGTGAGAATGATACTAGAGGTATGGCATAATCATGAAAAGAACATAAAACTAGACCAGACAGAATTTATGTACATGGGCTCACTAAGCAGAGCTTCTGCATTTAGTATGGCTGTTTGACTGAAATATGCACCAAAAGGTGGCACACAGTGAGTGAGCTACCTATTTTAGTTCAGGGATTCAAAGGTTTTGAAGGGATTCAAAGGCTTAGGGAGATAGGAATATTGGAGTGGATTTGTCATTTAAGAAGTGCTCACTCAAGGCAATGGCACCCCACTCCAGTACTCTTGCCTGGAAAATCCCATGGCTGGAGGAGCCTGGTGGGCTGCAGTCCATGGGGTCACTGAGGGTCGGACACGACTGAGCAAATTCACTTTCACTTTTCACTTTATGCATTGGAGAAGGAAATGACAACCCACTCCAGTGTTCTTGCCTGGAGAATCCCAGGGACGGGGGAGCCTGGTGGGCTGCCACCTATGGGGTCGCACAGAGTCGGGCATGACTGAAGTGACTTAGCAGCAGCAGCAGCACCCCAACTGGGAGGGTCCAGAGAACATACCTTTTACTAATATTATGAGAGATAAAGTGTGAGGGGAGTCCTGGCATCCTTGAAGAGTACTGTGATTGATTCAGTGGGAATGCAGTCACTGAATTGGGAAAACTTAAATGCAAATGGGAGGAAATGAATTCCAGGGTGACAGGACCCAGTTGTGACATCTAAATGTCAAAGGCAAGGTGAACCAGGTTTGGACAGCAGAGTCAAAGTGTCAGTTATAATAGTCTGACTCATACAGAACAGTGGTGTGGGCTAGTTGATTATGGTGGTCCTAGAAGTGAAAAGATAGGAAGCCTACTAAATTCTTACTTGATCTGTATAAGCAGAAAAGTTCTAGGTCAGGTGAACAGAAGTCTAGCCTGAATCATAAAAAGAGAGTCATGACCCATCTGTCAATTTTGAATTTTTGCAGACCTAGAATCTTTTGAGTGAAGAGGAGGCAAGGTCCCCTTGAAGAAAGACTCTGGTACACTGCCAAAGGGTATACCGGTAATCTTTCTCTCAGCCCTCCCCAAAGGGACTTACAGCCTTTTACTAGGGTAATTGTGCATTGGGGAAAAGGAAATAATCAGACCTTCCAAAGACTACTGGATATTGGCTTTGGACTGATGCTAATTCCAAGAGACCCAAGTTGTCCCTTTGGTCTATCAGTCAGCATAGTGGCTTATGGAGGTCAAGTAATCACTGAAGTTTTAGTTCAAGTCTGTCTCACAGTGGGCTCAGTGGGTCCCCAAGTCCATCCTGTGGTGCTTTGTCCAGTTCCAGGATGCATAATTGGAATAGATATATTCAGCAGCTGTTACAGTCTCCACGTTGGTTCCCTGACCAGTGGAATGAAGGTGATTATGGTGAGAAAGGCTAAATGGAAGACAGACAGTATAATTGCCTCACCTAACAACATAGTGAACCGAAAGCAGTTTCTCATTTCTGGAGAATTCTGGAGAATTCTCAAATCTGGAGGAATTGCAGATATTAGTGCCATCATCAAGGACATGAAACATGCAGGGACGGTGATTCCCACCATTTCCCCATTTGTCTGATCCGTTTGGCCTGTGCATAAACAGATGGATCTTGGAGAATGCCAGTGAATTATTATAAGCTTAGCTGTGTGGTGATTGCAGCAGTTGCAGCTGCTATACCAGATATGGTTTTATTGCTGGAGCAGTTTACTACGTCCCCAGGTGACTGTGTACAGCTGTTGATCTGGCAAATACCTTTGTCTCCATCTCTGTCAATAAGGTCTAACTGAAAAAGTTTGCTACCAGCTGGCAAGGCCAGCAATACACCTTCACTGTCCTATCTCAGGGATATATCAGCTCTCCAGCCCTACAGCATAATTTAGTTTGTGTGACTCTGAATCACCTGGTTCACACTGGTCCATTAAATTGAGGACATTGTGTTGACTGGACCTCGTGAATAAGAAGCACCAACTACGTTAGACTTGTTGGTAAAACATTTTAGTGTCAGAGAAACAAAGAAACAAATCTGATAAAAGTTCAGGGACCTCCTACCTCAGTGAAATTTCTAGGGGTCCAGTGGTGTGACATATCTTGAAATATCACTTCTAAGGTTAAGACAAGGATAAGTTTTTGCATCTGGGCCCTCCTACAGTCAAGAAAGAGGCACACCATTCAGTGGCTCTCTGGACGTTAGAGACAACATAGTCCTCATTTGGGGTATTTTGCTCTGGCCTGTTTCCTGACTCAAAACGCTGCTAATTTTGAGTGGGACCCAGAACAAGACCAAGATTTTGCCAAAGGTCCAGGATGCTGTGCAAGCTGCTCTGTCAACCTGGGTTATGTGATCCAGGAGATCTAGTGGTCCTTCAAGTGTAAATGGCAGATAGTGATGCTCTTTGGTACCTTTGGCAGATTTCTGCCAGGGAATCACAGGGCAGGCCCTTTGGATTTTGGACCAACGCCTTGCCCTCTATGGATAACTGTGCTTCTTGAAAAATAGCTGTTGTTCTACATTTGGGCCTTAGAGACTGATTGCATAACCATGGGACACCAAGTTACCATGTCACCTTAGCTGCTTATCATAAAATGAGTGCCATTTCACCCACCAACCCATAAAATTGGGCATATACAGCAGTACTTTATTATCAAATGCAAGCGGTATATATCTGATCAGGCCTGAGCAAGCCTTCAAGGCACAGACAAATGGAAAAAGTGGCCCACATGTTCATGGTCCCTACTCTGCTACAGTGTCTTCTTTTTCCAGAGTACACCTGTGGTCTCGTGAAAAGTTTGCTAAGATCAGACCACAGAAGAGAGGACTAAAGCCTGGTGTATAGATTGTTTTGCATAATACGCAGGCAGCCCAGAAAAGTGGTTGACTGCAGTAGTACAGCCCATTTCTGGGACATCCCTGTCAGATAGTAGTGAAGGGAAATCCTCCCTGTGGGCAGAACTTCAGGCATTGCACCTGGTTATTCACTTTGCTTGAAAGGATAAATGACCAGACATGCAGATGTGCACTGACTCATGGCCTCTGGCCAGTGGTTTGGCTGGATGGTCAGGATCTTGGGAGAAACATGATTGGAATGTTGGTGACAAGGAAATTTGGGTGACAAGGAAATTTGGATAGACTTCTTTGAATGGGGGAAAAAAAGTGAAGGTATTTGAATTTCATGTGAATGCTGACTGAATGCTGACCAGAGTGATCTCAACAGAGGAGGATTTTAATAATCAGGTGGATAGGATGACTCTCATTCTCTGGATACCAGTCAGCCTCTTTTCCCTGTTATCTGTGTTATTGTCTAGTGGGCTCATAAGCAAAGTGGCCATGCTGGCAGGGGTGGAGGTTATATATAGACATAGCAACATAGACTTCCCCTCATCAAGGCCAGCCTGGCTATGGCCACTGCTGAATGGCCCAATCTGTCATCAACAGAGACCAACCCTGAATCCTTGATATAGCACCATTCTTACTGGGTGATTAGCCAGCTAACTGGAGGCAGTTATACTGAACTGCTCCCATCATGGAAGTGGCAGTGATTTGTTCTTACTGGAATGGATGCTTAGTTTGTATATGGATTTGCCTTCCCTACATGCAGTGCTTCTGGCAAAACTGTCATCTCTAGAATTATAGAATGCTTCATTCACTACATGGTATTCCACACAGCATTTCTTCTGTTAAGGAACTCACTTCACAGCAAAAGAAGTGTAGCAGTGGGCCCATGGTCATGGAATTCACTGATGTTAGCTTATTCCTGGGCTTTCCAGGTAGTGCTAGTGGGAAAGAACTTGCCTGCCAGTGCAGGAGACATAAGAGACACTGGTTTGATCCCTGGGTCAGGAAGATGTTGTGGAGGAGGGCATGGCAACCCACTCCAGTATTCTTGCCTGGAGAATGCCATGGACAGAGGAGCCTTGTGGGCTGTGGTCATAGGGTCGCAAAGAGCCTGACGCGACTGCAGTGACTTGGCACAGCACATGGCACAGTGAAGCACACCTTGTGCTACCATCCTGAGGCAACTGGCTTGACAAAGTGGTGGAATGGTCTTCTGAAGACCGAGTTATGGTGCCAGAAGACTTATTATTAACTTATTATGGTGTCAGTACCCTGTAGGGCTGGGACAAGGTTCTCCAGAAGTTGTATATACTTTGAATTAGCATACAGTATTTGTTGCTGTTTTTCCCATAGCCAGGGTCACAGGTCCAGGAATCAAGGGGTGGAAATGGGAGCAGCACTGTTCCCTATTACACCTAGTGACCCTTTAGCAAAATTTTTGGTTTCTGTTCCTATGACTTTATGCTCTGCCAATTTATAGGTCCTAGTTCCAAAAGGAGGAGTGCTTTCACTTGAAGTGATTCCATTGAATTGGAAATTAAGACTACGCCTAGCTACTTTGGGTTTCTCATGCCACTAAATCAACAGGCAAAGAAGGAGTTATTGTGTTGGCTAGGGTGATTGATCCTGACTACCAAAGGGATAATTAGACTTATATTCCACAGTGGAGGTAGGGACATCTATGGCTGAAATACAGGAGATTTTTTTAAGGCATCTCTTACTATTATCATGCCTTGTGATTAAGGTCAACAGAAAACTAAAACAACCCAATTCAGGGAGATCTTCTAATGGCCCAGACCTCTCAGGAATGAAGGTTTGGATCACCCCACCATGTAAAGAGCCATGACCAGCTGAAGTGCTTGCTGAAGATATTTGATCAAACTTTATTCTGAGTGTGTTTGTGAGATTAATATTAGAATTACTAGACAGAATAAAGCCGATTGCCCAATAGAACAAAAAGCTGAGTAAGATAGAGGTGAAGGTGAAGTCACTCAGTTGTGTCTGACTCTTAGCGACCCCATGGACTGCAGCCTACCAGGCTTCTCCGTCCACGGGGTTTTCCAGGCAAGAGTACTGGAGAGGGTTGCCATTGCCTTCTCCGGAGTAAGATAGAACTTCTGCCCAAATGCATGAACTGGGAAATTGGTCTTCTCTTACTCTTGGACACTTTGGATGTAGACTGGAACTACACCATCCATTCTCCTGGGTTTCCAGCTTATCACCTGTGAATCTTGGGATTTCTTAGCTTCCGTAATCTTATGAGCCAGTTCCTATTAATCTAGTTCTCTCTCTGTCTCTGTTCTGTGTATATGTGTGTACATGTATAAAATGTATATATAAAATATAAAACTATATTAAAATTATACAACACAAGAGAAGACTCTATACATGGACATCACCAGATGGTCAACACCGAAATCAGATTGATTATATTCTTTGCAGCCAAAGATGGAGAAGCTCTATACAATCAGCAAAAACAAGACCAGGAGCTGACTGTGGCTCAGACCATGAACTCCTTATTGCCAAATTCAGACTGAAATTGAAGAAAGTAGGGAAAACTACTAGACCATTCAGGTATGACCTAAATCAAATCCCTTATGATTATACAGTGGAAGTGAGAAATAGATTTAAGGGCCTAGATCTGATAGATAGAGTGCCTGATGAACTATGGAATGAGGTTCGTGACATTGTACAGGAGACAGGGATCAAGACCATCCCCATGGAAAAGAAATGCAAAAAAGCAAAATGGCTGTCTGGGGAGGCCTTACAAATAGCTGTGAAAAGACGAGAAGCGAAAAGCAAAGGAGAAAAGGAAAGATATAAACATCTAAATGCACAGTTCCAAAGAATAGCAAGAAGAGATAAGAAAGCCTTCTTCAGTGATCAATGCAAAGAAATAGAGGAAAACAACAGAATGGGAAAGACTAGGGATCTCTTCAAGAAAATCAGAGATACCAAAGGAACATTTCATGCAAAGATGGGCACGATAAAGGACAGAGATGGTGTGGACCTAACAGAAGCAGAAGATATTAAGAAGAGGTGGCAAGAATACACAGAAGAACTGTACAAAAAAGAACTTCACGACCCAGATAATCATGATGATGTGATCACTGACCTAGAGCCAGACATCTTGGAATGTGAAGTCAAATGGGCCTTAGAAAGCATCACTACGAACAAAGCTAGTGGAGGTGATGGAATTCCAGTGGAGCTATTCCAAGTCCTGAAAGATGATGCTGTGAAAGTGCTGCACTCAATATGCCAGCAAATTTGGAAAACTCAGCAGTGGCCACAAGATTGGAAAAGGTCAGTTTTCATCGCAATCCCAAAGAAAGGCAATGCCAAAGAATGCTCAAACTACCGCACAATTGCACTCATCTCACACGCTAGTAAAGTAATGCTCAAAATTCTCCAAGCCAGGCTTCAGCAATATGTGAACCGTGAACTTCCTGATGTTCAAGCTGGTTTTAGAAAAGGCAGAGGAACCAGAGATCAAATTGCCAACATCTGCTGGATCATGGAAAAAAGCAAGAGAGTTCCAGAAAAACATCTATTTCTGCTTTATTGACTATGCCAAAGCCTTTGACTGTGTAGATCACAATAAACTATGGAAAATTCTGAAAGAGATGGGAATACCAGACCACCTGATCTGCCTCTTGAGAAATCTGTATGCAGGTCAGGAAGCAACAGTTAGAACTGGTCATGGATCAACAGACTGGTTCCAAATAGGAAAAGGAGTACATCAAGGCTGCATATTGTCACCATGTTTATTTAACTTATATGCAGAGTACATCATGAGAAATGCTAGACTGGAAGAAACACAAGTTGGAATCAAGATTGCTGGGAGAAATATCAATAACCTCAGATATGCAGATGACACGACTCTTATGGCAGAAAGTGAAGAGGGGCTAAAAAGCCTCTTGATGAAAGTGAAAGTGGAGAGTGAAAAGGTTGGCTTAAAGCTCAACATTCAGAAAACGAAGATCATGGCATCTGGTCCCATCACTACATGGGAAATAGATGGGGAAACAGTGGAAACAGTGTCAGACTTTATTTTTCTGGGCTCGAAAATCACTGCAGATGGCGACTCAGCCATGAAATTAAAAGATGCTTCCTCCTTGGAAGGAAAGTTATGACCAACCTAGATAGCATATTCAAAAGCAGAGACATTACTTTGCCAACAAAGGTTCGCCTAGTCAAGGCTATGGTCTTTCCTGTGGTCATGTATGGATGTGAGAGCTGGACTGTGAAGAAGGCTGAGCGCCGAAGAATTGATGCTTTTGAACTGTGGTGTTGGAGAAGACTCTTGAGAGTCCCTTGGACTGCAAGAAGATCCAACCAGTCCATTCTGAAGGCGATCAATCCTGGAATTTCTTTAGAAGGAATGATGCTAAAGCTGAAACTCCAGTACTTTGGCCACCTCATGCGAAGAGTTGACTCATTGGAGAAGACTCTGATGCTGGGAGGGATTGAGGGCAGGAGGAGAAGGGGACGACAGAGGATGAGATGGCTGGATGGCATCACTGACTCGATGGGTATGAGTCTGGGTGATCTCCGGGAGCTGGTGATGGACAGGGAGGCCTGGCGTGCTGCGGTTCATGGGGTTGCAAAGAGTCGGACACGACTGAGCGACTGATCTGATCTGATAAAAATAATAATTACAAAGCTGCAGTAACCAAATAGTATGGTACTTGCATAAAGACAGAACTATAAATTAGTGGAATAGGATAGAAAGTCCAGAAATAAACCCATGTACCAGTGGTCAGTTAATGTGTGACAAAGGAGGCAAGAATATACAATGGAGAAAAGACAGTCTCTTCAACAAGTGGTGCTGGCAAAATTATACAACTGCATGGAAAAGAATGAAATTAGAACATTCTCTAACACCATATACAAAGATAAACTCAAATTGGATTAAAAACCTAAATGTAAGACTGGATATTATAAAACTCTTAGAGGAAAACATAGGCAGAACACTGTTTGTCATAAATCTCAGTAATGTCTTTTTGGATTCACCTCTTAAGTCATGAAAATAAAAATAAACAAACTTACTTAAAAGCTTTTGCATAATAAAGCAAACCAGAAGCAAAAAGACAACCCACATCATGGGAAAAATCTATTGTAAACCATGTGACCAACAAGGGATTAATCTTCAAAATATACAAACAGCTTATGCAGCTTAATATCAAAAAAATAAACAACCCGATCTAAAAGTGGGCAGAAGATCTGAATAAACATTTCTCCGAAGTAGACATACAGGTGGCCAAACAACACACGAAAAGATGCTCAATTTCACTAATTAGTAGAGAAGTTGAAATCATACAATGAAGTATTATCTCACATGGTTCAGAATGGCCATCATCAAGAAGTCTACAAATGGTAGCTTCTGGAGAGGGTGTGGAGAAAGAGAACCCTCCTACACTGTTGGTGGGAATGTATATTGGTACAACCACTATGAAGGCTGGTATGGAGATTCCTTAAAAATCTAAAAATAGAACTACCATATGATCTAGCAGTCCTACTCCTGGGTACATATCTGGAGAAAACTATAATTTGAAAAGATACATGTACCCCAGGTTCACTGCAGCACTGTTTACAATAGCTAGGACATGGAAGCAACCTCAGTGCGCATCAGTAGTGGAATTGATATAGGTGTGGTACACACACACAATGGAATATTCCTCAGCCATACAGAAGAATGAAATAATGTCGTTCGCAGCAACATGGATGGCCTAGAGATTATCATACTAAGTGAAGTAAGTCAAAGACAAATATCATATGATAATCACTTATTTGTGGAATCTAAAAAATATGATACAAATGAATTTATTTATAAAACAGACTCATAGATGTTGAAAACAAACTTATGGTTAACAAAGGGGAATAGTGGTAGGAGGAGGGAAAAATTACAAGTTTGGGATTAACATATGCACGTTGCTAATATAAAATAGATAATAAGGAGCTACTGTATAGCATAGGAAACTACTCAATCTTCTATAATAACTTATATGGGAAAAGAATCTGCAAAGAATGTATGGATGTATATGTGTAACTGAATCATTTTGTCATACATCTGAAACTAACACCACATTGTATATTAACTATAGTTTAAAATAAAAAATAAAAATCTTAAGTATTACAAATAATACATTATTATATACAAATAACATTTTGTTGTTGTTGTTGCTAAGTCACATCTGACTCTTTGGTACCCCTTGGACTGTAGCCTGCCAGGCTCCTCTGTCCAGGCAAGAATACTGGAGTGGGTTGCCATAACAGTTATATATATAGTTATTATTTTTTGTACAGCTTATCCTTGAACAGTGTAGGGGTTGGATGCTGAACCTCATGTAGTCTAATATCTGAGTATAACTTTCTAGTTGGCCTGCTATATCTATGGTTCTGAATCCATTGCTTCTACCAATCATAAATCATGTCGTATTGCAGTATGTATTTATTTGAAGAAAATTGGCGTATAAGTGGGCCCATGCAGTTCAGTCCCATTGTTGTTCAAGGGTCAGCTGCAATAATCTGGAGGATCCTGACTAATACACTCACCATGGACATAAAATAATTGACTATTTTGGCAAAGTGGAATGTCAAATATGGAGCTAATAAAAGTTTTAAAGAGTATATGGTCATCTTACCACTGTATCAAGAAGAGTGACCTTGCAGTTTACTTATAAATTGCTTTCATTCCTTCAGTTCAGTTCATTGGTCAGTTGTGTCCAACTCTGTGACCCCATGGACTGCAGCACGCCAGGCTTCCCTGTCCATCACCAACTCCTGGAGCTTGCTCAGACTCATGTTCATCAAGTCCATGATGACATCCAACCATCTCATCCTCTGTCATCCCCTTCTCCTCCTGCCTTCAATCTTTCCCAGCATCAGGGTCTCTTCCAATTAGGCAGTTCTTCACATCAGGTGGCCAAAGTATTAGAGTTTCAGCTTCAGCATCAGTCCTTCCAAAGAAATCCCAGGGCTGATCTCCTTCAGAATGGACTGGTTGGATCTCCTTGCAGTCCAAGGGACTCTCAAGAGTCTTCTCCAACACCACAGTTCAAAAGCATCAATTCTTTGGCGCTCAGCTTTCTTCACAGTCCAATTCTCACATCCATACATGACCACTGGAAAAACCATAGCCTTGACTAGATGGTTCACGTATTGTAGTTTCAGCTTCAGCATCACTCCTTCCAATGAATATTCAGGACTGATTTCCTTTAGGATGCACTAGTTTGATCTTGCAGTCCAGCAGACTCTTAAGAGTCTTCTCCGACACCACAGTTCAAAAGCATCAGTTCTTTGGCGCTAAGCTTTCTTTGTAGTCCAACTCTCACATCCATACATTACCACTGGAAAAACCATAGCTTTGACTAGACAGGCCTTTGTTGGCAAAGTGATGTCTCTGCTTTTCAATATGCTATCTAGGTTGATCATAACTTTCCTTCCAAGGAGTAAGTGTCTCTCAATTTCATTGCTGCAGTCACCATCTACAGTGATTTTGGAGCCCAGAAAAATAAAGTCTGACTCTGTTTCCACATCTATTTGCCATGAAGTGATAGGACCAGATGCCATGATCTTAGTTTTCTGAATGTTGAGCTTAAGCCAACTTTTTCACTCTCCTTCACTTTCATCAAGAGGCATTGAAAGCTGATTAATTACCACACATTCTTTCCATTGTGATTATGTAGTGGAGCTGAGGTCCAGAATCAGGCAAAAAACATGTTTGTTTTTTCTTTTTTAATTTGACTCTCAGTAGATTTGTTCTCGGAGAAGGCAGTGGCACCCCACTCCAGTACTCTTGGCTGGAAAATCCCATGGACAGAGGAGCCTGGTAGGCTGCAGTCCATGGGGTCACTAAGAGTCGGACACGACTGAGCGACTTCACTTTCACTTTTCACTTTCATGCATTGGATAAGGAAATGGCAACCCACTCCAGTGTTCTTGCCAGGAGAATCCGGGGAAGGGGTAGCCTGGTGGGCTTCTGTCTGTGGGCTTCTGTCTATGGGATCGCACAGAGTCAGACACGACTGAAGCGATATAGCAGCAGCAGCAGCAGACTTGTTCTCTGTGTCTCTGATGTTGGATTTCATAGCAAACTTTTGTTGGTTCTCAGGCTTGGAAAATGTATAGTGGTTTTCTAGGCAAATCTTCAGTCACTTTGTGTTATTACTTTGTGCAATTCAGTTATTTTGTGTCATTAATTAAAAGAAAATATATATTGTGCCTCAAAAATATCACAGAACTAGTTATTCTAATTGAGAAATGCGTACATCTTTTTGGGAGTTTCTGTGTAATGGTTTATGGACATCGTCAACCTTTGGGGAGGAAGGAAACCATAACAATTGAATAAAACACCACTAATTGGTTTTATATGTGAAAGCTGGGGCATATGTTTCTATGTGTAGGAACTGTAACATTCTTTCATGTAATTATCTGCTCTTATCCATTCTTAAAATAACATAATGAGAATTGTTCAGAGTAATCATGTTAAACAGGAAATGCTGTTTCTTCATCTTTGAAGTTGAAACTGAAATTTGTTGATGATGAAGTTATATGTGTCTGTGTTGAGAAAGAAAGTTATTGTGAGGCATATAAATAATATTGCTTTCATTTTAAGATATTCTTTGTTTTGGCCTTTCAGAATATCATAAAGATATCAGGGAATATCATAAGCATCAGAGAATCAGTTGTAATGACAGTGAAGGAGTCAGGGCTTAGGAAAATTGCACTTTTGTTCACATCACTACCATTGCTTTTATGTTACCATAGTGCATATATACGTTTCTCCCATAAGAAAATTTTGGCCTAGTGTAAGCCCTTAGCTTATTTTCAGGGACTATGGAAAAATGAACTAGATGGTTGTATTATGGTACTGACAACAGAGATGCTAGCACAGATTGGGACACATAATTGAATATATGTGTATATTAACACATATGCCTGTATGTATATGTTTCACCTTAAGTTTCCTGGGACTATTGAAATCCCTCAACTCATTGTATTCTTTAAATATTCTAGTAGAGTTGTTTACACATATGTCAAGTTTGTGCATTTTTGAGTTGTATATAGCTCTTGGACAATTTTTAAGGAAATTTCTGAAATAGCAATTTTGAATTGACTACTTAGTTTTATGTTAATAGCTACAGGCATGCTTTGAATTTTTTCTCATTTGAGAAGTAGAAGTCAGTAAAGTCAATCGCAAATAATGTGTTAATGAACTATTGTTCTGTGCAGGAAAAAAAATTGCAAACTTCAGAATGGCTGAAAGAGGCAGAAGATCAGACTAGAAACGTAAATTTGAGCCAGATCATTAAGGGACTCTAGAATCTCTAAGGATAGATTACCAGTAGCAATATAGTGGAATGTATAAGCTTCATCATGGGCATGATGAAGTCCATCCTGGGCAAACTGGGATAATGCTCTTACTTGTTGATTGCTTGGGGGAAAAAAAACCAAACCAAACATTATGCAATCATTGTTATTTAGCAGTCTTATAAAATAAGGCTTTTCTGGGGACAAAGGGTAGTGATATGACAGAAAGTTTAAAAGCAAGACAGAGTATCAGAAAGCTGATTACAATTTGAGTATGCCTGGTAGCTTCTCCAGTCTCAGGCAGCCTAGCTTACAGTTGTTTAGTTGCTAAGTCATGTCTGACTCTTTTGTAATCCCATGAACTATAGGACTGTAGCCCACCAGGGACCTCTGTCCATGAGACTTTCCAGCAAAGAATACTGAAATGGGTCGTCATTTCCTTCTCCAGGAGATCTTCCCAACCTAGGGATTGAATCTGTGTCTCCTGCTTTGGCAGGTGGATTTCTTACTGCTGAGCCACCAGGGAAGCCTAGCTTACTGTAGAAAGGTTTAAAAACACCCCATATTTCACTTAACATCTGAGGCTATCTTCCTGTGTTCCTAATACATCTATTCCCTTCTATTCTAGTCTCCTTGGTTTTCTAGTTTGGTGACTCCATGGTCTGTTCTCTCTTCTTCTGTCCTTGGATACTTACTTCTGTCCTTGGATATTTCAAGCTTACCCATATTACACACCCTGAGGTACTTTACAAACTGTATATCTTTTTTCTCTAAGTCTCACTCCCTCCCCTGTTTGATTTTGCTAGCAACTATCATTCTGCCTAAGAGATAATCTTTTTTCTGACCTTAATTTCAAGAAATGACCATTAGCTGGACTGTTTCCACACTGTGCTCTTTCTACTCCCACCCCTGCTGGAGGAAGGGACTTAGCACTAGTGATAAGCAGTGGGATTGTGATAAAAGTCTCAGAGTGTTCTTTTCCACTATTTATTCTATATTCTGTGGTGATTTAAAAACTCAGTTTTATTGAGATGTAACATTTATACAATTAAAATAACTAATAATATAATAATATTAAAATCTTAAAAAAGAAACTAAAATGACACAGTGGTGGCAGTGGTTTAGTCACTAAGCTGTGTCCGACTCTTGCGACCCCATGGACTGTAGCCTGCCAGGCTCCTGTGTCCATGGGATTTCGCAGGCAAGAATACTGGAGGTTCGATGCACGATACTGGATGCTTGGGGTTGGTGCACTGGGACGACCCAGAGGGATGGTATGGGGAGAGAGGAGGAGGAGGGTTCAGGATGGGGAACACATGTATACCTGTGGCAGATTCATTTTGATATATGGCAAAACCAATACAATATTGTAAAGTTAAATAAAATAAAATTAAAAAAAAAAAGAACACTGGAGTGGGTTGCCATTTCTTTCTCCAGGGGATATTCCTGACCCAGAGATTGAACCTGGTCTCTTGCATTGCAGGCAGTTTGGCTACCACCTGAGCCACCAGGGAAACACTCAATCACATGACTTCTGACCAATATTCATGTATTTGTGAATATTACATTCATGGTATAGAACATTTCCATCACTCTGCAATACTTCCGTGAGTCTCTTTACAGTTGATCCTGTGTTACCCACTCTTGGTCCCTGGCAACTATTGACTTGCTTTTGGTTACTAAGGTTTTGCCTTCTTAGGAATTTAATATAAAAGGAACTTTACAGATGTCTTTTTTTGTATTTGTGTGTGATCAGCTTCTTTCACTTGATAAAATAAAGATTCATCCATGTTGCACATATGTTACTCACTTTTATTGCTGAGTAGTAGCCCACTGTATGGATGCACCACGATTCTTTATCCATTTACTAGTTGATAGGCATTTTAGTTGTGTCTGTTTTAAGTCTTTTTCATTTTAGCCACTTTAGTAGATGTGATCAGTACCTGCATTTTGGATTTAATTTTCATTTTTCTAAAGGCTAATGATGGTTAAACATCTTTTCATGTGCTATTCTTATACTTTCTTTTATGAAATGTGCATTCATTTTTTTGGTCATTTAAAACAGAATTGTTCATCTTATTTAGTTGTAAGGGTTATGTTTATATTCTGGATCTAAGACATTTACCAGATATATTTTTCAAATATTTTGTCCCAGTCAGTGGCTTGCCTTTTCATATTCATAACAATACATATGTTTAAAAATTTTTAAATTGTGGTAAAATATGTATAACATAAAGTTTGTCATTCTAATGTTCAGTGGCATTAAGTACATTGATATTGTTATGCAACCATCACTACTGTCTGTCACCAATTTTTGTCACCTTAATTGCAACTCTGTACCTATTAAACAGTAATTCCCCACAATCTCCCACCCTGGTCCTTGGTAACCACCATTCTACTTTCTCTAAGAATTTGACTATATCAGTGCCTTATATAAGTGGAATCATATAATATTTGCTCTTTTGTTTTTGTCTTATTTCACTTAATATAATGTCTTTGGGTCCATCTATATTGTGTCATGTATCAGAATTTCATTCCTTTTTAAGGCTGAATTGTATTTTATTCTATGTATATACTACATTTGGTTTATCTGTTCATCTACAGATAGACATTTGGGTTGTTTTCACTTTTTGGGTATTGTGAATAATACTGCTATAAAGTTGAGCATATTATTATCTGCTTTCAGATAATTGTGAGTGTATTAGTGTGTGAGGAGTCTCTGCTTTAAGTTCTTTTGTGTATATACCCACAAATGGCATGCTGGATCATATGGTAATTCAATGCTTAATCTTTTGAGAAACTACCATTCTCATTTCTGAGACACGCTGCATTTTTAAAGTCTATTTCCTCTCTGCCTTGGTTCAGTGAGTGTGCTTCGTCATTATAGACAATGAACCACTGGGAAACAGCTACTAGTACAGGAAAAACAGTAGCCAAAAAATCTGCAGGTTTGCGTGCTTTCTCCCTTATTTCCATAAAAGCCGTTACTTGTGTTAATGCATTGATCTGAAAGTTAAATGTTTCTCTGAAAGTGGTTCAGCAACCACTGGCATCAAAAATAACTTGTTATATATTCAGATTCTTGAATGTCACTCTGATTCAGACTCTGGAAGTAAGAGCAGACAAACGTGTTTTGAACAGACGTGTTTAATTTTGATAGTCTCTTTTGTTTCTTCTGTGGTTTGTACTTTTTGTTTTATTTAAGAAATCTCTACCTAACCTGTGGTCTGAAAGATTCTCTTCAGTGTTTTCCTGTAGAAGTTACTTAGTTTTAGGTTTAGGTTTATTATCAGTTTCAAGTTAGTATTTTCTTTGCATGATATACTGTAAATGTCAAGGTTCATTATTTTGCGTATTGATATCCACCTGGTCAAAAGACTGTTCTTTCCCTATTGTATTACCTTGGGAACTTTGTGGCATACATGTGTATCTGTTTCTGAACTCTATGCTTATCAAACTATGTTTACTTACTGTAGCTTTCAGCTAAGAATCATAATCTTGAGTCTTTCAGATTTGTTCTTCATTTTCAAACTGTATTGTTTATTTAGGTTCTTTACATTTTCATGCATATCTTGGAAATAGCTTGACAGTTTTTAAAGTAAAGCCTACTAGGCTTTTGATTAGGAAAATATTAAATTTATATCTCAATTTGAAGAGAAGCAGTAGCAATGCTGAATTAATCTGATTCATATATATGTTTCGTACACATTTTGTTAAATTTATCATTGTTTCAGATGTTTGATGATACTATTGGTATTTTTTATTTAATTTTCAATGATTAGTTTCTAGACTATAAAATTGGAGAAGGAAATGGCAGCACACTCCAGTGTTCTTGCCTGGAGAATCCCAGGGACGGGGGAGCCTGGTGGGCTGCCGTCTATGGGGTCGCACAGAATCAGACGTGACTGAAGTGACTTAGCAGCAGCAGCAGCCGCAGATTATAAAATACAGTTGATTTTTTTTTATATTGACTTTGTGTTTTCCAGTCTTTGACCTTTAACACAAAGTCAATATAAAATTTTTAGTAAATTCCTTAGGATTTTCTTTATAGACAAGAGTATTTCCTGTGAATGAAGATAGTTTTACATCTTTTCCAGTCTATATGTTTTTAATTTCAGTTTATTGTCTTATTACAGTAGCTACGACCTCCAGTGAGATCATGCATCTTTGAGCTCTTTGGGATCTTAAGATGAAGGCATTCAGTCTTTGACCTTATAAATACGTTAGCTGTGAATTTCTTGTTTTTGTAAATAGCCTTCATCAAGCTGAATACATTTTCTTCTGTTTTTTGTATATTGAATGAGTTTTGAGTTCTGTCAAAATGTTTTTCTGCATTTATTGACATGAGCATATGATTTGCCTTCATGTGAATTAAGTTTGTTCAGTTTTGGATATTCAACCTAACTTGTATTCCTGCTGCTGTTGTTCAGTTGCTCAGTCATGTCCAAGTCTTTGCGGCCCCATGGACTGCAGCATGCCAGGCTTCCCTGTCCTTCACTGTCTTCTGGAGCTTGCTTAGATTCATGCCCATTGAGTCAGTGATGCTATCTAATAACCATCTCATCTGCCTTATTTTTCATGCTATGTTATCTTCATATATTGCTAGAAAGTTGTTTAAACTTTGTTAAAAGTTTTTTTATTCATCTATATTGATATTGGATGTTATATAATCTTTTATTCTCTGATATTTGCGGAGAAGGCAATGGCACCCCACTCCAGTAATTTTGCCTAGAAAATCCAATGGACGGAGGAGCATGATAGGCTGCAGTCCATGGGGTCGCTAGAGTTGGACACGACTAAGCGACTTCACTTTCACTTTTCACTTTCATGCAATGGAGAAGGAAATGGCAACCCACTCCAGTGTTCTTGCCTGGAGAATCCCAGGGATGGGGGAGCCTGGTGGTCTGCCGTCTATGGGGTCACACAGAGTCGGACACGACTGAAGTGACTTAGCAGCAGCAGCTCTGATATTTGTCTGGTTTTGGTATTGGAATGATACCAAATACAATTAACTTCTCTATTTTGTTAAAGCGTTTGTGAAAAACTTGATTTGTTTCTTGAATTTCATAGACTTCTCCATTAAAGCTGCCTGCACCTAAAAGTTTCTTTGTAGAAGGATTTTAACTATGAAATCAACTTCTTTAATAGATCCAGCTGTAGTAAGTTTAATCTATTTATCTGGAGTGACTTTTGAAAGTTTTTCATATTTTAACAAATTTGTTCATTTTATGTAAATGTTTGAAATTATTGGCAAGAAATGCTTTTTTAAAAAATATAACTTCCCTATGTTATTCTTTTAATATCTGTATGTTTCTACAGATGTTCTAATTTTGAAATTCTTACATTCCTGACATTGGTAATTTGTGTCATTTCTTTGTTTTTATTATCAATTTTACTGATACTTGGGAAGAATCATCTTTTGTTTTTTGTAATTTTGTCTGTTTTTATATTTTGTTTTATTAATTGCTGTTCTTTCTTTTGCGTTTAGTATATTTTAATACATTTTGAGATGCTTAAGGAGATAGCCTTAGATAATTATTTGGCTGCTTTTTTTGTTCTATAAATATAAGTATATAATGTTTATAAATTTCCCATAAAGCACTGTTCTAACTGTATCCCACAGACTTTGATATGTATTATTTTTGGTTATATTTACTTCAAAATATTCTTCATGGATTATTTAGAGTTGTGTTGTTTAATTTTCAAGTATTTGGGAGAATTTCCAGATTTCTTTCTTACATTGGTTTTTAATATATTTCTTCCGCACCTAGAGAAGATACTTTGAATGATTTCTCTATTTTTGAATCAGTTGAGTCTTACCTTGTTATTGTATTCTATAACATTTAATCTGTTGTTAATCTCATCCTCTGTATTTTTTTTTTTTTTGTTTTAGAAGTTCTCTGGAGGGTCCATTTGAGTCTTTTTTACATCTTCCATGTTTCTTATCACCATGATTGTTTTTTCTTCTACTTTCTTAAACATGAAACGTTTATAACGGCTGTTTTCATGCCTTTGCTTATTCTCTCATATTGCTAATCTCTGTCTGTTGGGTGATTTTTCTCCTGGTTATAAGTCATATTTTTCTGATTTTTTTATATTCCTGTTAATTTTGGATTGGATTAAGGCATTTTGAATTTTATCTCATTGATTGCTGAATTTTGTTGTATTTCAAATAGTGCTGCATTTGCTTCTGGCTCTAAGTTATATTATGTGGATTCAGTTGGATTATTTTGAGGGACATTTCAAGATTTTTAGTTAGTGTTCAGAAAATCCTATTGTTGTGGGTCTAATTTAACCTCACTGCTAAGGAGATGCCCTTTTGAGGATTTGCTGAATACTCTATGCATTAAGAGGTTTATCTAATCTGACTGATAGGAATACAAACTATTGCCAGCCTGTGCAAGCTTCAGATGTTGTTCTGCTTACTTTTATTTAACTTTTCCTATCCTTGTGGAGTTTTCTCATGTGTATAGAGGTTATTACTTAGCCCAAGCTTTGAACAGATCTTTCTAACTCTTAGGGTTCTTATCTGGTGTAGTTCTCTCTTCTCAAGTACTTGGCCCTGGAAATTCTACCTATCTTGTAAACTTTTAACTCTGTCCCCTTAAATCAGTGAGAGGCTTGGGTTTCCCTACCATTTAACCAGCCTTTAAACTGACTTCAGGTTGCAAACCTTGTTTGTTTCCTTTCTCTTAGGAGTTATAATTCGATGCTGTCTGTTGTCTCTTATACAATTGTTTCATGTATCTTGTTCAGTTTTCTAGTTCTTTTAGTTGGGACGTGGTCTGTGTGTCTCCATTTTGATTTGAAGTAGAATGCTGTCTGTATATTGTAGTTTAAACTTTTCTCCAACCTTTATCATTGTTTTATTTTGAAGCACCCATAGTACAGAAATAATAGACACTCTAGTGGTGTGTAGTAGTAAAGATGTTTACGAATTAGCTACTGGTGATATTTAGAAAATATGTTTTAAAAAATTTATTTCTATTATCTTATATTCTGTGTTATATTTTATAAAGTCTACTTTGTAAATTACTGAGAAAAGTAAAATTTCTCCTTTTAACACGTTACTAAGTCTTTGTATAAAATTTTTCCATTAGGAAAATGTACTATATTTTTTGGTACTTTGCTATATCTTAAAACATCACTTTCTACTTTTAGTAAACCTTAAGGAACCAGACATTTTCTCATTCCTGCATCCATGAAAGATCATTTTACTCAGCAGCTATTTAGAAAATATCAAATTACTTTACTACAACATGAAGAATTTTGGTGTATAAATTATATTTTGTTTATGTAGAGATCCTCAATATATTTATAGGAGTTCCCTGTTCATTTTCTGAAATGAGTCTAATCTAATCTCTCTTCCAATCTGTATTCTTTCTGACTAGGTGACAATCCCAGGGCTTTCCATCTTTGACATTATTATATTATCATTATTTTCAAATTATATTAAGATACTTACAATTGCACTTGAACGGATTCAGTGCTTTGGACTTTTTAGGATTCATGCATCTGGTAACAAATACTACCAGTGACATCTTTTCCAAGGCATAAAGACTATAGATATATACAATTTAAAATTACTTCTTTTGGAAACTCATCTATTTTTCCATTCTTTCTTTATTTCTTCTGGGAATTATATGTGTACTTCAAGGTTATGCAAGCTTTGACAAACTGAGTTTTGCCAGCCTATCCAAGGGAAAAGTCAGCAACTTACATAGTGCCAAAGTAGAGGGAAAAAAATCCCCAATTTTTATGGCATTGTACCAGGAAATTGAAAACTTGGTGAAAAGTATATGTGCATATGTATGTAAACTGGTAGCTCTTGCATTGCTTCTTGGTTTTTATTGTGTTCTTTTTATGTTCTGTGCAGGCTATATAATATAGCCTGAAACGCCCCCACCTCCCCCTTTTTTTCCTACTTATTTAAAGGGATGTGTGAATTTTTAGTGATGTTGAGAGTCAAGGTTAACTTTCTGCCTTCTGTTGGTATATCTAGTACTCATCTGATATTTCTGTACATAAGTGGAATTTTTTGTATTCTTTGCATTTTACCCTAGGCAGTGCTGTGTGCTAGACCGTGTTTGACTCTGGTTTCATTTGGCTTCGTTTTCTGTACCTTTTACCCATTGAATGTACCCAACCTAGCTTCTAGTGTCCAGTGCAACTATATGCCACCCCTTTAGTTTGTCTGTCTCCTGAGCAATATCCCTTCCTTTATATTTATTCCTTCTGCTTTTGAAACTTATCTTTCTAGTATACTGTTTAACTAGGATACTGTTTAACTAGGATATTACATAATTGATAAATTGAGTAATTATCACGTATTAATGATATTTTTTCTGATAGAGAATGGTAATTCCAGGAGATTTTTAATTAATGTGTCTTTAATATTATAATTAAGTACTCTGAGTGAGATTTATTTTATTTTGAGGTATTTTTAAGCTTTGTATAAATTGTTAATGTGGAAAAAAAATGCCTTCTTAAAAAAAGGAAGTGGTCTTTGAAAACTGTTATGCTCTTGTTGGGAAAAGTTTTTCCTGCTGAAATTCAGGCTGGTGCAGGTATGTTTGTACTTCTTCTTGTTAGGTCCAATCAGGTATTTTCATGGATGATCTGCTTGTCCAAGAGAGACTAAAGTGAATCTTTCATTTGGGGAGTGCTTAAGTGCTCTTCTACAAATCAGTGACCAGAATCATTTCATTTTGTGCCCATGTGGTTTCTGTGGGTGGTTTGTTGTTTTAAAAACTGTTTCAAAGAAGTATATTTTTTTCCCCTGGCAAACATGTATATCCTGTGTAAGTATTTTTCATTATTAACAATTTTGAGAAGAACCATCTCCAAGTCATAATGCAGTTGGCTTAAATCATGAGGTTTTATTGAGTCATCCCATATGATGTTTATCTGGTTTGCCAAGATTGGTTAATTTGAAGTTCCCAAAGGATAAGATAATGGTTTCCTTTTCTGTGCCTCACTGTCACCAACCTGTTTTTGGAAATTATTTCTATCAATTTTATGTAAATAATAATCTTTAAGAAAAATTCATGAGACATTAAGTTTCTTCTATATTTTTATATAGGTTTACTTTTGGAGGTTCAGTTCAGTTCAATTGAGTCGCTCAGTCGTGTCCAGCTCTTTGCGACCCCATGGACTGCCGCATGCCAGGTTTCCCTGTTCATCACCAACTCCCGAGGTTTGCTCAAACTTGTCCATCGAGTCGGTGATGCCATCCAACCATCTCATCCTCTATCATCCCCTTGTCCTCCTGCCTTCAATCTTTCCCAGCATCAGGGTCTTTTCTAACGAATCAGTTCTTCACATCCGGTAGCCAGAGTATTGGAGCTTCAGCTTCAGCATCAGTATTTCCAATGAATGTTCAGGACTGATTTGCTTTAGGATTGACTGGGTGGATCTCCTTGCAGTCCAAGGGACTCTGAAGAGTCTTTTCCAGCACCATGGTTCGAAACCATCAATTCTTTGGTGTTCAGCTTTCTTAATGGTCCAACTCACACATACATACGTGACTTCTAGAGAAAGCTTTGACTAGATGGACCTTTGTTGGCAAACTAATGTCTCTGCTTTTTAATATGCTGTTTAGATTTGTCATAGCTTTTCTTCCAAGGAGCAAGCGTCTTTCAGTTTCATGGCTACTGTCACCATCTGTAATGATTTTGGAGTCCAAGAAAATAAATCTGTTTCCATTGTTTCTCTATTTATTTGCCATGAAGTGATGGGACTGAATGCCATAATCTTAGTTTTCTGAATGTTGAGTTTTAAGCCAGTTTTTTCACTCTCCTTTTTCACTTTCATCAAGAGGCTCTTTAGTTCTTCACTTTCTGCCATAAGGGTGGTGTCATCTGCATATTTCAGGTTATTGATATTTCTTCCAGCAATGTTGATGCCAGCTTGTGCTTCATCCAGCCCAGCATTTTGCATGATGTACTCTGCATAAAAGTTAAATAAGCAGGGTGACAATATATAGCTTTGATGTACTCCTTTCCCTATTTGGAGCCAGTCTGTTGTTCCATGTCCAGTTCTAACTGCTGCTCTTGATCTGCATACAATTTCTCAAGAGGTAGGTCAGGTAGTCTGGTATTTGCATCTCTTGAAGAATTTTCCACAGTTTGTTGTGATCCACACAGTGAAAGGCTTTGTCGCAGTCAATAAAGTAGAGGTAGATGTTTTTTTCTCGAACTCTCTTGCTTTTCCGATGATCCAGTTGATGTTGGCAGTTTTATCTTTGGTTCCTCTACCTTTTCTAAATCCAGCTTAAACATCTGGAAATTCTTGATTCACATACTGTTGAAGCCTTGCTTGGTTAATTTTGAGCATTACTTTGCTAGAGTGTGAGATGAGTGCAATTGTGTGGTAGTTTGAACATTCTTTGGCATTGCCTTTCTTTGTGATTGTAATGAAAAATGAGCTTTTCCTGTCCTGTGGCCACTTCTGAGTTTTCCAAATTTTCTGACATATTGAGTGTAGCACTTTCACAGCATCATCTTTTAGGATTTGAAATAGCTCAACTGGAATTCCACCACCTCCACTAGCTTTGTTTATAGTGATGCTTCCTAAGGCCCACTTGACTTCACATTCCAGGATGTCTGGTTCTAGGTGAGTGATCACACCATTGTGGTTATCTGGGTCATGAAGATCTTTTTTGCATAGTTCTTCTGTGTATTCTTGCCACCTTTTCTTAATATTTTCTGCTTCTGTTAGGTCTGTACCATTTCTGTCCTTTTTTGAGCCACTCTTTGCTTGAAATGTTCCTTTATTATCTCTAATTTTCTTAAAGATATCACTAGTCTTTTCCATTCTGTTGTTTTCCTATATTTCTTTGCATTGATCACTCAGGAAGGCTTTCTTATCTCTCCTTGCTCTTCTCTGGAATTCTGTATTATGATGGGTATGTCTTTCCTTATCTACTTTGCCTTTAGCTTCTCTTCTTTTCTTGGGAATGGTTTTGATCACTGCCTCCTGGACAATGTCAGGAACCTCTGGCCATAGTTCTTCAGGCACTCTATCATATCTAATCCCTTGAATCTATTTCTCACTACCACTGTATAATCGTAAGGGATTTTATTTAGGTCGTACCTGAATGGTCTAGTGGTTTTCCCTACTTTCTTCAAGCCCAGCAACAAGATGGCAGAGTAGCAGGACGTGCACTCAACTTCTCTTGTGAAAACTCCAAAATTGCATCTTGCTGCTGAACAACAGCAACAGGAGAAAGTTCATTTCAGTTCAGTTGCTCAGTCGTGTCTGACTCTTTGCGACCCCATGGACTGCAGCATGCCGGGCCTCCCTGTATATCACCAACTCCTGGAGTTTACTCAAACTCATGTCCATTGAGTCGGTGATGCCATCAAACCATCTCATCCTCTGTCATCCCCTTCTCCTCTCGCCTTCAGTGTTTGAGTGTCTCCTGCAGAAGCACAGGTCAGCAGTGGGCTACCACAGCATCAGGGTCTTTTCCAATGAGTCAGTTCTTCGCATCAGGTTGCCAAAGTATTGGAGCTTCAGCTTCAGCATCATTCCTTCCAATGAATATTCAGGACTGATTTCTTTTGGGATTGACTGGTTGGATCTCCTTGTAGTCCAAGGGACTCTCAAGAGTCTTCTCCAACACCACAGCTCAAAAGCATCAGTTCTTTGGCACTCAGCTTTCTTAATGGTCCAACTGTCACATCTGTATGTGACTACTGGAAAAACCATAGCCTTGACTTGTCAGACTTTTGTTGGCAAAATAATGTGTCTGCTTTTTAATATGCTGTCTAGGTTCGTCATAACCTAGAGGAATGTTGGATTGCACCAAAAAAACATACCTTTTGTCCAAGGGCAAAGAAGAAACCCCATTAAGATGTCAGGAGGGGCAAATTGAGTTTAGAGTCCAACCTCATACTTGCCAGAGATGCTTGGAGGGCTGAAACAAAACCTTTTGTGCACCAGGACCCAGTGGCCCCACAGAAATTGAGCCTGACGTGCCTTTGAGTGTTTAAGTGTCTCCTGCAGAAGCACAGGTCAGCAGTGGGCTGCCACAGTGACAGGGCCTCTGACTTCAGCAGCCCTGGACCACATAGTATTACCCACCATAGAGCCACTAAGCAGATGACCCACAAACTGCAGAAGTATTATACCAAAGAAATTTGTGCACTGCTAAGAAAGTTCTAGGACACACAACAGATTTTCTAACCTGGAGATCTGATGAAGGGACTGAGAACCCCCAGGGAATTTGACTTTGGAGGCCAGTGGGATTTGCTTACAGAACCTCCACAGGACTGGAGAAACAGACTGTTGGAGGGCACAGACAAAACCTTGTGCACACTAGGAGCCAGGAGAAAGGAGCCGTGTCCCCACAGGAGACTGAGTTAGACTTGCTTGTGAGTGTCCAGGACTTTCTGGTGGAGATGTGAGTGGACAGTTTGGCCTCAGGCCAAACAACAAGGAGGGAACACAGCCCCACCCATCAACAGAAAATCAGATTCAAGATTTACTGAGCATGGCCCTGACTATCAGAACAAGAACCTGTTTCCCCCTCAGTCAGTCTGTCCCATCAGGAAGCTTCCATAAGCCTCTTAGCCTTATTCCTCAGAGGGCATACAGAATGAAAACCACAGTCACAGAAAACTAAAGCAAACTGATCACGTGAACCATAGCCTTGCCTAACTCAGTGAAACTATGAGCTATGCCCTGTAGGCCACCCTAGATGGACAAGTCATAATGGAGAGTTCTGACAAAATATGGTCCACTGGAGAAGGGAATGGCAAACCACTTCAGTATTTTTGCCTTGAGAACCCCATGAACAATATGAAAAGGCATAAAGATATGACACTGAAAGATGACGCCCCAGGTCGATAGGTGCCCGTTAATGCTACTGGCGAAGAGTGGAGAAATAACTCTGAAAAGAATGAAAATATGGAGCTGAAGCAAAAATATCACCCAGTTGCGGATGTGACTGGTGATGAAAGTAAAATCCGATGTTCTTTATGTAATAAAGAACAATATTACATAGGAACTTGGAATGTTAGGTCCATGAATCAAGGTAAATTGGAAGTGGTCAAACAGGAGATGGCAAGAGTGAACATCAACATTTTAGGAATCAGTAAACTAAAATGGACTGGAATGGGTGAGTTTAATTCGGATGACCATTATATGTAATACTGTGGGCAAGAATCCTTTAGAAGAAATGGAATAGACATCATAGTCAACAGAAGAGTCCAAAATGCAGTACTTAGATGCAGCCTCAAAAACAACAGAATGATCTCTGTTCGTTTCCAAGGCAAACCATTCAGTATCACAGTAATCCAAGTCTATGCCCCAGCCACTAATGCCAAAGAATCTGAAGTTGAATGTTTGTATGAAGACCTACAAGACCTTCTGTAACTAACACCCAAAAAAGATGTCTTTTTCAGCATAGGAGACTGGAATGCAAAAGTAGGAAGTCAAGAGATACTTCTAGTAACAGGCAGTTTTGGCCTTGGAGTTCAAATGAAGCAGGGCAAAGGCTAACAAGTTTTGCCAAGAGAATGCCGTGGTCAAATTAAACACCCTCTTCCAGCAACACAAGAGACCCTACACATGGACATCACCAGATATATCGTCAGTACCAAAATCAGATTAATTATATTCTTTGCAGCCAAAGATGGAGATGCTCTATACAGTCAGGTAAAAAAAGACTGGGAGCTGACTGTGGCTCAGATCTTGAACTCTTTATTGTAAAATTCAGACCTAAATTGAAGAAAGTAGGGAAAACAACTGGACTATTCAGTTCAGTTCAGTTGCTCAGTCGTGTTCAGCTCTTTGCGACCCCATGAATCGCAGCACGCCAGGCCTCCCTGTCCATCACCAACTCCCAGAGTTCACTCACACTCATGTCCATCGAGTCAGTGATGCCATCCAGCCATCTCATCCTCTGTTGTCCCCTTCTCCTCCTGCCCCCAATCCCTCCCAGCATCAGAGTCTTTTCCAATGAGTCAACTCTTCGCATGAGGTGGCCAAAGTACTGGAGTTTCAGCTTTAGCCTCATTCCTTCCAAAGAAATCCCAGGGCTGATCTCCTTCAGAATGGACTGGTTGGATCTCCTTGCAATCCAAGGGACTCTCAAGAGTCTTCTCCAACACCACGCTTCAAAAGCATCAATTCTTCAGCACTCAGCCTTCTTCACAGTCCAACTCTCACATCCATGCATGACCACTGGAAAGACCATAGCCTTGACTAGACGAACCTTTGTTGGCAAAGTAATGTCTCTGCTTTTCAATATGCTGTCTAGGTTGGTCATAACTTTCCTTCCAAGGAGTAAGCGTCTTTTAATTTTATGGCTGCAGTCACCATCTGCAGTGATTTTGGAGCCCAGAAAAATAAAGTCTGACACTGTTTCCACTGTTTCCCCATCTATTTGCCATGAAGTGATGGGACCAGATGCCATGATCTTCGTTTTCTGAATGTTGAGTTTTAAGCCAACTTTTTCAGGTATGACCTAAATCAAATCCCTTTTGGAGGTTATTTCTCCACTATTTCTTTTTCTGTATAGAATTCCTATTTCTGATGAAGGGCTGAATTCCAGCTTTCTCATTGTGCTTTGATTTTTATCTTCTCCATTTTGGCTTATTGGCTACATATCTTGTCTTTCATTGAATTTCAAAGTGGTTACGTTTTTGTCATTTTCCATTTGCTGTCCATCAATGAGGGTTTGCTTCTGTAGGTGTACTGCAACCTTTCAATAGTGAATTTGGATTTAAAGAGAAGTTAAGTGGAGTTTTGAGCTGTTTCAGAATTGTAACATCAAGCTGTTAACATTTGGCCATGGTGAAGGTTTTCATAAAAGTGAAATTTTGTAGGAGAAGCTTCATGTCATCAGCTTGTAGGTAGTCCTGGAAGACATCTTTAGGATTTGGCTATCCCAGACTTACAACTTGAAATAGTCTGCATACAGGGTTATTGTTACCATCTTTCTAAATTCCATATATATGTGTTAGTATTCTGTAGTGATGTTTTTCTTTCTGGCTTACTTCACTCTGTATAATAGGCTCCAGTTTCATCCACCTCATTAGAACTGATTCAAATGTATTTTTTTTAATGGCTGAGTAATACTCCATTGTGTTGGCAAAACCAATACAATATTGTAAAGTTAAATAAAATTAAATTAAAAAAAATAAAAGAAAAAAGAAATAGTCTGCATAATTTTTTTTGTTAATGAATGAGTATTATGTATAACTTGGAATGAACTAGAAAGAATATTTGAAGATGGTCTCTCTGGACTTTCTAATTTAACAGAGGAAGAAACTGAAACACAGGTAAGATGTTTCAGATAACTGAACACAGATAACTGAAGCTGCATAGATAAGGTGACCATCTGTGAAAACACTGTGATTTAGTGAAAGAGTTAAGTCCAGGGCTCTTCCTGCTCTTTCTGCTACCTTGGGATCTCTTACCATTTTATCTCCAGCACAATAATTTTGAAGAGTAAAATTAAATCAAGGTTCTGGTTTTAAAATACCGAAACACATTTTCTATTTGTGATATGAATTTGAGTGATAAGATAAAATTTACAAATTCATACCACTTTTTTCCTCTTGATCTATAAAATGCTGTCTTATCACATGTTTATTTGAAGAAGGAAATTATTTTCTCTTATTTTATTTGACCCTATTTTCATTGCATTAAAGGATTTTAAACACTTCCCTGAAGGTAGGAAATCATGCATATAAGAACCTCCTGTATTGGCTAACTGTTTATTGCATATTTAGCTTTATTATTCTCCTATCTGCTTTTCTAACAGAACCTATTTGTTCAAGTATCTAACTTTCCTTCACCTGACTTAGAGAGAGGAGTCCTCATTCCTACTTCCAGGATTGGTTTTAGTAAGTCTAAGTGAAACATGGTAATTCCCTTTTTTTGTTAATAACAGGTTCAAAGATGAGCAGATCATAGTCTCAGACTAGTTTGCTCTTATCTCCAGCCTGTGGATGAAGTTATACATAGGAAATCAGATCCAAGGGAGTTACAGAGAATATTTGAAGCTCTGATTTGTAGTGCTTAGAGCTGGTTCTGCCTATGGACTTGTTACACGAGATCATGGTTATACATTTGTTTATTGTTTAAGACAATTTGCTTTTGGAATTTTTTGTTACTCCAGGAGTAAAGTATGGTATCTGATGCATCTCGTAATACTTTTCACTGTGAATAAAGATTTTATATGAATTAAGTTTTGGTGATTAAACTGAATTTAAGGAATAGATTAAACTGAATTTAAGGAATAGATTAAACTGAATTCAATTCCTGGTCAGGGAACTAAGATCTCACTTCAAGTCATCACTCACTGCTGTCTCCTTGAGGTCAATACCATATTACATTTTTTTAAAATTTATTTTTAAATCAAAGGATAATTACTTTACAGATTTTTTTTTTTTTTTTTGGCCCGTTATCAGCATGAAAGCAGAGACATTACTTTGCCAACAAAGGTTCGTCTAGTCAAGGCTATGGTTTTTCCTGTGGTCATGTATGGATGTGAGAGTTGGACTGTGAAGAAGGCTGAGTGCCGAAGAATTGATGCTTTTGAACTGTGGTGTTGGAGAGTGTGGACTCTTGAGAGTCCCTTGGACTGCAAGGAGATCCAACCAGTCCATTCTAAAGATCACTCCTGGGATTTCTTTGGAAGGAATGATGCTAAAATTGAAACTCCAGTACTTTGGCCACCTCATGCGAAGAGTTGACTCATTGGAGAAGACTCTGATGCTGGGAGGGATTGGGGGCAAGAGGAGAAGGGGACGACAGAGGATGAGATGGCTGGATGGCATCACTGACTCGATGGACGTCAGTCTGGATGAACTTCGGGAGTTGGTGATGGACAGGGAGGCCTGGCGTGCTGCGATTCATGGGGTCACAAAGAGTTGGACATGACTGAGTGACCTGATCTGATCTGATACGCACTCTTATCAAGGTTTGACTTGATATTCCTCATGCTGGACCCCCAGGACAAGGCATATGACCAGCACCTGGCTCACCACCTGGTGTCTCTGTACTACCAGAGCGAGGAGCAGGCACAGGAGGAGGGCATGAACATGGCAGTGGTCAGGGATTACATTGCCTACGCACACAGCACTGTGATGCCGAGGCTTAGCCAGGACGCCAGCCAGGCCCTCATCGAGGTACATTTCAGCCAGAAGTGCTGCTGGGCCCTGCTCAGCTCTGAAATGGTCTTTAGTCAAGAACAACAGTGTCTTCTACAACTGTTTTCCTTCCTGTGTTGCAAAATTGACATTTTCATCACATTATATCAAGGGTACAGACTGTCATCATGACTTATTGTTGATACTGACTTGGATCATCTGGCTGAGGTGGATTTTATCAGGGTTCTATGTTCTAAAGTTATTCTTCTTCACCCCCCTTTCCATATTGTAGTCTCCAGAAGGAAGTCACTATCTGCAGCCCACTCTTAAGGGGTGAGAAGTTCTACCTCTGTGAGGATACAGTATCTATATAAATTGTTTGGAGTTCTTCTGCATGGAAAATTGATCAATTTGCCGTACTTACTTATTTGGGGCTTTCTAGGCAGAGAAGGCGATGGCACCCCACTCCAGTACTGTTGCCTGGAAAATCCCATGGACAGAGGAGCCTGGTAGGCTGCAGGGGGAGAAGACCCCAGGCTTCCATGGGGTCGGGAAGAGTCGGACACAACTGAGCGACTTTACTTTCACTTTTCACTTTCATGCATTGGAGAAGGAAATGGCAGCCCACTCCATTGTTCTTGCCCGGAGAATCCCAGGGACAGGGGAGCCTGGTGGGCTGCCATCTATGGGGTTGCACAGAGTCTGACACGACTGAAGTGACTTAGCAGCACCAGCAGCAGGTGGCGATAGTGGTAAAAAAATCCACCTGCCAATACAGGAGATGCAATACAAGAGTTGTGGGTTTAATCACTTGGTCAGGAGGATTTCTGGAGAAGGGAATGGCAACCCACTCCAGTATTCTTGTCTGGAGAATTCCATGGACAGAGGAGCTGGCGGGCTGTAGTCCATGCGGTCGCAAAGAGTCAGACACTACTGACATTTATTTATTTAATAACACTGTGGACTTGTGGATATTTTCTACTTTGCTTGGCCTAATTTTTTAATTGCTCTTTGTATATTGATAATTTATAAATATGTTTGTCTTAACCAGTCTTCCCACCTTTATTTTAGAAAGAACTCTTTCTTGTTAACTTCCTATTGGACCTTTTTCTTTTTTTACTGAAATCTCAAATAAACACGTCCATATTGCCTAGGCTCAGCCTACTCATTTTATACCTCATCTCTTCATTTTCTGGTTCATTGCTTCCACCCAAACTTACTTTTCCACCTGCTTGCTCAAGCTAGATATAAGTGAAATCCCACAGTATTTTCCCCTTATCTCCTCTCCCTCCCTTATCCCAAATATTTGGATTATATTTGTCTGTTGCAGGTGTGTGCTACTTCTATAGAATTTTCCTCATTGATTCTTAGCTGTTTTCCTAAAATGCATATCATTCATTCACGTACTCCATATTACACATCCCTTCTCATAATTCTTAAATAAATTCTATTTCTGACACTAATTTAATTGTGATATTAGTCAAATTACTTGGTCTGTCTCTAGCCTAAGTTTCCTTATTTAAACAGTGTAGATAATGATAGGGATCTTCTGAAGACTAAAACTGCTAGAGTGTCTAAAGAGTTTAGATACCTGTCTGGACCAAAATCATACAAGTCTGACAGTCATTTTTATTATTCTGTGATTCCTTCCAAATTCCTTATCGTGACCTTTCATGTTTTGTTTCCTAGCCGGTTCTCCAGCAGCTTCATTTGTGGATACTCTCTAACCATAGGGTGCTTATCATTAAGTGGCCACATTATCATTAAGCATCCTTTACTAGTGGTTATCTGGCTTCCACTTGAAGCTGTCTAGTAGGAAAAATTTTATAATCAGAGAGTTATTGATTACTTTTGGACAGGTCTAAGTTTTAGAAAAAAAAATTTTTAATGTATATTTGAAATCTGTTTACCATTAGTTTTTATTTGTTCTCTGGAGTGATAAACAATGTGAGCATTCAGCATTTTACAAACATTTTAACATTAAATAAGTGTCAAGTACATTTCAGAAGTCTCTTGGTTAGAAATGAAAGAAATCTGAAACACTCTAGCTTAAGAAAAACAAATTCATTGACAGGTAATAGTCTCCTGACTTTTTCAGTTGTTTCCCTCTATTAAGTAGTAGATGTACAAGAATACACAGAAGAACTGTACAAAAAAGAGCCTCACGACCCAGATAATCATGATGGTGTGGTCACTGACCTAGAGCCAGACATCCTGGAATGCGAAGTCAAGTGGGCCTTAGAAAGCATCACTACAAACAAAGCTAGTGGAGGTGATGGAATTCCAGTGGAGCTATTCCAAATCCTGAAAGATGATGCTGTGAAAGTGCTGCACTCAATATGCCAGCAAATCTGGAAAACTCAGCAGTGGCCACAAGATTGGAAAAAGTCAGTTTTCATCCCAATCCCAAAGAAAGGCAATGCCAAAGAATGCTCAAACTACCGCACAATTGCACTCATCTCACACGCTAGTAAAGTAATGCTCAAAATTCTCCAAGCCAGGCTTCAGCAATATGTGAACCGTGACCTTCCTGATGTTCAAGCTGGTTTTAGAAAAGGCAGAGGAACCAGAGATCAAATTGCCAACATCTGCTGGATCATGGAAAAAGCAAGAGAGTTCCAGAAAAAACATCTATTTCTGCTTTATTGACTATGCCAAAGCCTTTGACTGTGTAGATCACAATAAACTATGGAAAATTCTGAAAGAGATGGGAATACCAGACCACCTGATCTGCCTCTTGAGAAATCTGTATGCAGGTCAGGAAGCAACAGTTAGAACTGGTCATGGATCAACAGACTGGTTCCAAATAGGAAAAGGAGTACGTCAAGGCTGTATATTGTCACCATGTTTATTTAACTTATATACAGAGTACATCATGAGAAATGCTGGACTGGAAGAAACACAAGTTGGAATCAAGATTGCTGGGAGAAATATCAATAACCTCAGATATGCAGATGACACCACCCTTAAGGCAGAAAGTGAAGACGGGCTAAAAAGCCCCTTGATGAAAGTGAAAGTGGAGAGTGAAAAGGTTGGCTTAAAGCTCAACATTCAGAAAACGAAGATCATGGCATCTGGTCCCATCACTACATGGGAAATAGATGGAGAAACAGTGGAAACAGTGTCAGACTTTGTTTTTCTGGGCTCCAAAATCACTGCAGATGGTGACTGTAGCCATGAAATTAAAAGACGCTTCCTCCTTGGAAGGAAAGTTATGACCAACCTAGATAGCATATTCAAAAGCAGAGACACCACTTTGCCAACAAAGGTTCGCCTAGTCAAGGCTATGGTCTTTCCTGTGGTCATGTATGGATGTGAGAGCTGGACTGTGAAGAAGGCTGAGCGCCGAAGAATTGATGCTTTTGAACTGTGGTGTTGGAGAAGACTCTTGAGAGTCCCTTGGACTGCAAGGAGATCCAACCAGTCCATTCTGAAGGAGATCAGCCCTGGGATTTCTTTGGAAGGAATGATGCTGAAGCTGAAACTCCCGTATTTTGGCCACCTCATGCGAAGTGTTGACTCATTGGAGAAGACTCTGATGCTGGGAGGGATTGGGGGCAGGAGGAGAAGGGGACGACAGAGGATGAGATGGCTGGATGGCATCACTGACTCGATGGATGTGAGTCTGAGTGACCTCCGGGAGTTGGTGATGGACAGGGAGGCCTGGTGTGCTGCAGTTCATGGGGTCGCAAAGAGTCGGACACGACTGAGCGACTGATCTGATCTGTACATCCAGTATGGGTATATCTATCTGTACATTGTGTACAATGACTATAATTTATTTTGTACAATATAAAACAAAGGATCATAGAAAATCCATTTTTGGATGTAGTATTTCTTTCCACATTCTGATGGATCATCTTATGTATCTCTTAGTTCTCCTCAGGTTGGTATATTCATACCACTTTAAAGTCCTCTGCTGCTGCTAAGTCGCTTCAGTTGTGTCTGATTCTGTGCGACCCCATAGATGGCAGCCCACCAGGCTTCCCCGTCCCTGGAATTCTCCAGACAAGAACACTGGAGTGGGTTGACATTTTCTTCTCCAATACGTGAATGTGAAAAGTGAAAGTGAAGTTGCACAGTCATGTCTGATTCTTAGCGACCCCATGAACTGCAGCCCACCAGGCTCCTCCTTCCATGGGATTTTCCAGGCAAGAGTACTGGAGTGGGGTGCCATTGCCTTCTTCATTAAAGTCCTCTAATATTATATATATATTAAAGTCCTCTAATATATATATATGTATATAATCAAACTGTAGTATGGGTAGGATTGGAGCTGGCCTTTGGGATGACTGAAGACTCAGATGCCACAGGAAATTCTGCTTTTTCTTTTTGAATCTTTCCTTAATGGTGTCATTCTTTCAGACTGACTTTTTCTTGGAGCTAAGACCATGGCTCTTGGCTTTGGGCTCATTTCTTCACTTATTCAACAAATTATGAATGGAGTATATAATTTGTGCCAGGTACTATTTTAGGTGTTAGAGATACAGCAGAGAGTATTAAAAAGAAAGATACTAAGTGGTAAATGCTATTGCAGAGAATTAAAGTGATAGGAGAGTGATTAAATGTCTGCTTACAAAGGCCTTTGTCCACAGGGGCCATTAAAGCTGAGATCTGAATCAGAAGAAATAGCCAGCCATGCAAATATCAGAAGGAAGAGTACTCTGGAGAAAACCTCAGGCAAAATTCAGTGGGACTGAACTTGCATGCTGAGGAGTAAGTTAAGGCATTGGATTTAGAACTTAGAAGATGAAGAAACTTTTGTGATGTATGGAATTTTCCCTTCTATCTCTAGCTGGAAATATCTTTAGGAAAGACTGATCCAGCTGGAGTCAATTTTTTATCCTTCAGTTCAGTTCAGTTGCTCAGTCATGTCTGACTGTTTGTGACCCCATGGACTGCAGCACACCAGGCCTCCCTGTCCATCACTAGGTCCTGGAGTTTACTCAAACTCATGTCCCAATGGCACCCCACCCCAGTACTTTTGCCTGGAAAATCCCATGGACGGAGGATCCTGGTAGGCTCCAGTCCATGGGGTCGCTAAGAGTCGGGCATGACTGAGCGACTTCACTTTCACTTTTCACTTTCATGCATTGGAGAAGGAAATGGCAACCCACCCCAGTGTTCTTGCCTGGAGAATCCCAGGGACGGGAGAGCCTGGTGAGCTTCCGTCTATGGGGTCGCACAGAGTCGGACACTACTGAAGCGACTTAGCAGCAGCAGCAGCAGCATGTCCATTGAGTCAGTGATGCCATCCAACCATCTCATCCTCTGTCGTCCCCTTCTCCTCCCTCCTTTATTATTTCCCAGTATCAGGGTCTTTTCCAGTGAGTCACTTCTTTGCACCAGGTGGCCAAAATATTGGAGTTTCAGCTTCAGCATCAGTCCTTCCAGTGAATATTCAGGACTGATCTCCTTTAGGATGGACTGGTTGGATCTCTTTGCAGTTCAAGGGACTCTCCATAGAGCTGCCAGAACTTACACAGGAGTGGGGAAACAGACTCTGGGAGGGCACAACCAGAACCTTGTGTGCCCCAGGAGAAAGGAGCAGTGACCCCCAAGAGACTGACCCAGACTTGCCCGTGAGTGTCCAGGAGTCTTTGGCGGAGGTGTGGGTTGGTGGCCTGCTGCAGGGTTGGGGGCACTGAGTGTAGCAGTGTGTGCATGGGATGTTTTGAAGGAAGTTGCCATTATCTTCATTACCTCCACCATAGTTTTTATCCTTAGGATATTATTATGGCTGAGATGTGTAGCTTGGTGTCCGTTAATTGTCTACCTTTATGGCTAGAAGAAGCATGGAAGGAAGGGGTGTGGGTTGGCAAAATGACTGTGGACCTTGTGGGTCAAGAGTATTTTATTTTGTTAGCTAAGAGTTCTGTCGTAACATATTTGAAGATACCTTTTGTTATCTTTGTTGACTTTTTATCAAGGCTAAATGTTTATAGTATTCTTAATATATCTTCATTCCCTGAATAGTTCGTATGTAAAGGATATATGTACTTTATTTCCTAGGGCAGGGAAATTGGCCAGTGTATTTTATAAAGTATTTCTTAAGTTGAAAGGGTTTCCCATGTGGTGCAGTGGGTAAACACTCCATCTGTCAATGAAGAGACATAAGAGACTCAGGTTCAATCCCTGAGTCGAGATGATCCACTGGAGAAGGAAATGGCAATCCACTCCAGTATTCTTGCCTAGAAAATCCCATGGACAGAGGGGCCTGGCTGTCTACGGTCCATGGTGTCGCAAAGAGTCAGACACAGCTGAGTGACAGAGCACATAAATTGAAAACAAAAGGAGTTTCCAAATATGTCTTCCTAACTAAGAAAACCTTTAACATTCATATTGTTTCATCTTCCAAATATCCCAAGTGTTTTTTGATTAATATTTTTGCTTATTGGTTTTTGGTTATATTGAAGACTGATCAGTATGGCAGTGAGGGTTGAATGGTTTGAATTCTGTATAGCAGTGAGGGGCCGTAATACGGACTCTTTGTGGTATTCTCTATTAGGGGGAAAGATCGGTACTAGAGTCTGGTATTTTTGAAGTGATGCAGCTGCAACATGTCAGCTCTCTGATGCTGCACAACAGTCTTAATTCTCGAACTCACATGGAGTAGGTGCCTGTAGGGAAGCATGAGACTAATTTCCATTTAGGATTGCGTATGAAATATAGTGTTAATAAATGATGAAATAATTATAGACTTTGATATCTTGTCCTTTTAAAGCAATCATACCATTATTTATTCAATTTTCAGTGTTTGAGCTAAGTTAGGTTTGATTCATAACCTAAAACAACTCTAACTTAGGTTAGAGTTCCAGTGTGAACCTTGTGTGTTTGAATGCTTAATTTAGATGTTGAAATGTTGTGTATTATGCATATAGGGACTTTAAAAATTCACAAGAGAAGAACTCTGTGGTGAATTATTTTGCTTTATTGTTATTACAGAGTTTTAGCAGTGCTTTTCTATATTGTGATTTTGGGTTTTGTACATGCAGGTTGTGAGAAATAAACTGGAAATCCTGTCTCTGTGGTTGGAATCTAATGTAGCTTCAAGCAGCAAACAAAATATTTTGTTTAGTAGCATGTATGTGCCAGGTAAAATTTTAAATGGATTTTCCATAGGATACAAACTTTTGAAGCCAGTGATTTTATAGTTATAGACAGACTCCTGTTGACTTACATTTGATTATTTTATCTTATAGTGGGGAATCAGTAGCTGATTACACAAACAAATAAGTAGATCTGTACATCCTTAGTACAACTTATTCCTGTGCACTTGAGACAAATTGTTTGGGAAAGAGTTCTGAGGTGACATGCCAAGGCTTACCATCCTAAAAGTCTAGTAAGGCTTTTTTTCTTTATATTTTAAAAATGACAGGTGTATTTCAAGATGCAGAATTTCTTGATTTGTTTAAAAGAATCTGAGAGTTGAAATGAGTAATTGTAGGGTTTAGGAAATGGCAACCCACTCCAGTGTTCTTGAGCCTGGTGGGCTACCGTCTCTGGGGTCACATAGAGTCGGACACGGCTGAAGTGATTTAGCAGCTTAGCAGCAATTGTACTTAAAGAAGATACACGTTTTCTTCTTTCCTTTCTCCTTATATGAGAAAGGAAAGCATTTCTTTAGGAAAACGTATTATTAGGGTGGCCAAATTTAGAAATGTCTAGGTGAATTTATTGTCTTTCAGCTTGTATCATTCTTATTTAGATTGACTAGAGATGTCATATGTAGTTTGAGGTCTCTGCATCTAGTTTTATATTAAGTGAATCTGATCTAAGCTCAGCTATCTTCAATGATGTTTTTCCCAGCTGTAAATTAGGACTTTTGCATTGAAAACTGTGTGCTTTTGTATAAGTAGAACTCAGATTGTGATGTTGTCTGTCACTTCATAATTTTGATTTTGGAGTTTTAGTTTTTAAAGCAGAATAATTCACTCCAGAAAAGTTCACAGTCTGTGATTTTCCCATACATTACCAGGAACATTGATGGTCAATGTTTTGAATCAAACTGGATAGCTTTTATTAGAAATTTGGTGGAACCTTTTACTCACCCACTCATTGAATTGTAACCATGAATTTTCAGTCTTTTATGTATGAAAATACAGGAGACCCTTTATATTTGCATTCATAAATTTTTTGGGAACACAGATTTTTATGGAATTTTCCTACACTGATAATATAAATGGATTGTACCTCTTTTTTGATCTGAGGATAGACCTAGAGGATGAGTCACTTAGTACTTTCTTGCCTTACTTACAACAAAAACTCACCTTTTAAAATATTGGTCTGAATTGCACAGTTTCAATTAGAATATTGCAGGTATCATGAAGTCTTTTCTTGTAGCTATTGTCTGTTGTATAACTGCCATGTACTAGATTATAAATGCCTTGGGGATCAAGTTTACTATATATTCATTTTTGTATTACATTATACTTAGCTCCTCACATAATGTGTTACACAGGGTAGGTCAGTATAAGACGGTTTGTTAAATAGTATTGACTTGAAATAGAAGCGAGGAATTATGCAGATGGAAAAACTGGGCTAACCTGAAGAAAGCTGAGTCTTAAAGTCTTTCTAAATATCTTATTGTTTTAGTTTAAGGAATCAAAGATGATGATATTACACTTACATTTAAAAACCTTTATGATGGACTAGTCAGAAGTTGTAGGAGAAGGCAATGGCGCCCCACTCCAGTACTCTTGCCTAGAAAATCCCATGGACGGAGGAGCCTGGAAGGCTGCGGTCCAGGGGGTCACTAAGAGTCGGACACACCTGAGCGACTTCACTTTCACTTTTCACCTTCATGCATTGGAGAAGGAAATGGCAACCCACTCCGGTGTTCTTGCCTGGAGAATCCCAGGGATGGGGGAGCCTTGTGGGCTGCCGTCTATGGGGTCGCACAGAGTCGGACACGACTGATGCAACTTAGCAGCAGCAGCAGCAGTAAGAAGTTGTAGCATGTCTTTGTTCTGTATCAGCTAGAGATTGCTCTGTGTAATAATTTTGGTGGTTAAAAAATACCATTGTTTTGTTTCAGGAGATAGCTCTTATCAATTAATTTCTAGATTTAATTTCTTTAGTCTTTCTGTATCCTCCATACCTTAATTTTAAAAAGTGTACTTTGTATATATTGTGAAAGGTAGAGATCAGAAGTGTTTGCCTTGTTGTGTTCTGACAAATACACAACTGTGTAACTATATGCTGATGAAGATACAACACATTTTCGTTTCTCTAGAAAATTCTTTAATACTTCATGTAGTCTCTTTCTACACCACTCTATTCCCATGCCCTGTTTCACTCTTCTGATTTCTGTTTACATAGATTAGTCTTACTTTTTTCTAACTTCATGTAAATGGAACTATGCAATATGTACTGTTTGTTACTGGCTTAATTTGCCCAATGTAATACTTTTGATTTCTTTGATTATTATTATGACATCTATTCACTTAAGTCTTTTTGATGCAAAACATAAAATTTACCATCTTTATCATTTCAAAGTGTATAATTTAGTGGCATTAAGTGCAATCACATTGTTGTGCTGCCATCACCATTACCATTCATCCTCTTTTAATTGTAAAACTGAAACTTCATCCTTAAGAACTTACAGTACAAGCTTCTGTAATCCAACTCACTTGGCCTGGTAATTGTTAAGTTTATAAAATTTTTTTTGGTCAGAGTGAGTAGTCATAAAGATTATCTATATACCTTAAAACATAATATATATGTATGCTGCTGCTGCTAAGTCGCTTCAGTCATGTCCGACTCTGTGTGACCCCATAGACGGAAGCTCACCAGGCTCCCCCGTCCCTGGGATTCTCCAGGCAAGAGCACTGGAGTGGGTTGCCATTTCCTTCTCCAGTGCATGAAAGTGAAAAGTCAAAGTCCGACTCTTAGTGACCCCATGGACTGGAGCCTACCAGGATCCTCCGTCCATGGGATTTTCCAGGCAAAAGTACTGGGGTGGGGTGCCATTGCCTTCCCCTAATAGTTCAGTCTTTTGATGTTGGGTGCACATCTATTGTTTGAGCATAGATCTGATTGAAGTTCATCATGGACTTCCTTAAATCAAACTTTTATCTATTATCTTCAATTTCTAGTTTCAGTTTTCTTTTAAGTGTCCTGAGACAGTTAAAAATTGTCCCAGTGGTTATTGTACTAAGTGTTTATAAATAGTCTTGCCACTTGACAGTATTTTTTTTTAATTTATTTATTTAGGATGGGGAACACATGTATACCTGTGGTGGATTCATGTTGATGTATGGCAAAACCAATACGGTATTGTAAAGTAATTAAACTCCAATTAAAATAAATAAATTTATAATAAAAAAAAGACAGTATTTATTTTTAAAGCAATTAGCCTTTATCAATTTGTTATAAAGTATCCAGTTTATTCATGGAAACAAGTACTTCTAGTTCTCATAATTTTTTTTAAAAAGTTAACCAAATTATATTATTATATTAACAGATACAACTCATAAAAATGTTTAGTACAAAAACAACTCATTCTTGATAGTGTACAATTCAGCTGATGGGAGTCATGTCCTTGTAACCTTGACACTTTCCTTCACACTGTGAGAATCAGAAGTAGTTAGGAATACTGGTTTATCTCTTAATTTACTCATGAGTTAGTTAATGGAAGACAAGAGAACTTCTGCAGATGGTAAGTTGATAATTTAAAAGTTTATAAAAATTTCATTGCCTTAACCGTATAACAGAGAAAGCAATGGCACCCACTCCAGTACTCTTGCCTGGAAAATCCCATGAATGGAGGAGCTTGGTAGGCTGCAGTCCATGGGGTGGCTGAGGGTCGGACACGACTGAGCGACTTCACTTTCACTTTTCACTTTCATGCATTGGAGAAGGAAATGACAACCCCCTCCAGTGTTCTTGCCTGGAAAATCTCAGGGATGGGGGAGCCTGGTGGGCTGCCGTCTGTGGGGTCACACGGAGTCGGACACGACTGAAGTGATTTAACAGCAGCAGCAGCTCTATAAATTGGCAGTGTAAGGAAAAGACTCTCTGCCTTCTTTTCTGTTGCTATAGTGAGTGTTTACATGCTGTATGATGAAATTATAGTTTTTGTTGTTCTGTTGTGCAGCAGACATCACAATTTAATTTTGCTCGTGATTTTGCCGGTCAGGAATTTGGGTAGGGTTTTGCTGGTCTTACATTGTTCTACTCAGGTGGTGACTAAGTGCTGGGGACATCTGAAGGCCTCTTCTATTACATATCTAGCATGGAAGCAACCTTTACTTGAAGAGTGAGAGATTGAGTAGATGTTTTTCTCTTCATGTGGGATCTCCACATGTCTGTTTTGGGTTGCCTTTCAGTGTGGTGGTCTCAGAATAGTCAAATTTCTTCTGTGGGGGGTGATTTCCTCCAGAACAAGTGTTCCAAAAGATAGGAGGTGGAAGCTATTACTTTCATAAAGTATAGGCCCAGAAAATAATACAACGTCATTTCTACCACATCCTGCTGGCCAATCAATCACAGAGCCCATTCATATTTAAGAGGAGGAGACAGAGGCTCTTCTCTCTATAGGAGGCAGGTCAAAGAATTTGTGGTTGTTTTTAATCTGCCATGGGTTTAAATGGTGTGTATAATTAATAACATTTTTACTTTAAAAAGCTTGGATATATTTCTGTTGGATGTCAACATTGAGGTCTATGGAAGAAAACATGGGTTTATATTTAACTGATTTGAATTACAAATGAAATATTTGGAAAGAGTAAAACTGATGAAGACTAGAATGCTGGTGGCAACTTCATTATAACATTGGTTATTGTAAGGTTCTTATTTATCAATCCAGTTCCTGTTCTACCATTAGGTTTGAGTTAAAGTGCCGCATCACATTTAAAAAGGGGAGGAAAACAACGCTTAATAAAATATATAAATGAATTTAAGTTTTAATTTCTTGGCAGGCTGTAAATCCCATTTGGTATCCTCACAACAGACATTTTAGACAACATTGTGAGTTGGTTTTAAGTGTCCCAGCTCTGAATTTCATGTTTTAGAAGTCAGCATTTTAAAATGAATTTAACATTTATAAATATTGTTTTTCTTCTTTGTTACATTAGTTGGATGCAGTGTCATATTAGTATATAACTTGGTAAAATTTATCTTTGTTTTTAAATGTAGTAATCTTTTATCACCTGTTAACAATAAAGGACAATCAGATTTTATGAGTAATGTATATTTCAGTGACACACTTAATGTGATCTTTTTTGATGACCCATTGGTCATCACAGTGAAGAAACAGTGAAGAATTTCTAAAATGGTGTTTAGAAATAATTTATTTTACTAGGTTTTGCTATGCTTTGATGTTGGAAGTAATATCACTTTATGATCAGCCAGCATTTGAATGTGTGTTATATTTAGTTGGATGCTGAGAAAACATGGATCAAGGAAATTAGATCTATATATTCTTATATAATTGGTATCAAATTGATGTAATTAATAGCAGTGTTGAATTATTTTTTGAATAAAGCAAGAATGGAAATGTTCTCTCTTTCTCCTTGTGACTGTGGCACCTGTTTCCATGATGGTGCCACGAAGAATTACTTTCAGATTTTAATTAAGTCATTTCTTCTCTTTAGACAAAGACTGGTTATTTCCAGTGACTTGTAAAGCAGTATTATTAGTAATGACTCATTAAATTTCTTACATACTTTGGTTCTGTTGCATAATTTATAGTAATAAATTAATTTTTATAACAATTAACTTTGTTTCCTTATTTTATATAAATATTATGTATTAGAAGGTAGAGGCAGTTTTCTATGGAAGAATATTTCTGTTTGGCTTTATGATACTTTATATATAATATATATATTCTGAATAGCAGTATAAAATTATGTTTTTAAGTTTAATGTCACTGTTTTATAATATGCCTTCCTCACTTCCATTCAGTCTTTTTGTGCCTTGAACTGTTTTATTTGAATAAATTATTTCTAAAATTAAAAAAAATTTGTTCATTTTTTACCTAAGTATCATTGACCTACAGTATTGTATTAGTTTCCAGTGTACAGCACCTGATATATCTGATATTTTTATGCATAACAAAGTGATCACTGTGATACGTCTAGTTACAATTTTTCACCATGCAAATTATAACAGTACTCGTGACTCTGTTCCGTGTTGTACATTACATTTGTTTTATAAATGGAAATTTGTACCTCTTAATCTCTCTCACCTAGTTCACTTGTCCTGATTCACTTCCCCTCTGACAAATACCATTTTGTTTTCTCTATGACTCTGTTTCTGCTTTGTTGTGTTTGTTCATTTAGTTTTTTAGATACCACATATGATATTTGTCTTTCATGGTGTGACTTATTTCACTTAGCATAATACTCTCTAGGTCTTTTATATGGCTGAATAATAATATGCCATTGACTATACCACATCTTCTTTATCTGTTCATCTATTGATGGTCACTTAGGTTGCTTCTATATCTAGACTATTGTAAATAATGTTGCAGTGAACATAAGTGAAAGTGAAGTGAAGTCGCTCAGTCGTGTCCGACTCTTTGCGACCCCGTGGACTGTAGCCTACCAGGCTCCTCCGTCCATGGGATTCCCTACGCAAGGGTACTGGAGTGGGTTGCCATTTCCTTCTCCAGGGGATCTTCCCAACCCGGGGATCGAACCCAGGTCTCCCGCATTGGAGGCAGACGCTTTAACCTCTGAGCCACCAGGGAAGCCCGCAGTGAACATAAGGGTGCTACAAATACCTTTTTGAGTTAGTGTTTTTATTTTATTTGGAAAAATAACCAGAAGTAGAATTGCTGGGCCCTATTATAGTTCTATATTTAATTTTTTGAGGAAACTTCACATTGTTTTCCATAGCAGATGCACCAGTTTCCACTGTGAAAATTATACAAGGTTCCCTTTTTTTTTTCCTTGTCAACACTTTTAATTTTTGTTTTTTTGGTAATAGTCACCATGGCAGGTGTGAGGTCAGGTCATACCTCATTACGGTTATGATCTGCGTATTCCTGATGATTCGTGATGTGAGCATCTTTTCATGTGTCTGATGGCCATCTGTATATCTTCTTTGGAAACATGTTCAGGTCCTCTACCCATTTTTTAAATCAGATTACTTATTTTTTGATGTTGAGTTGTATGAGTTCTTTGTATATTTTGGATATTAAGCATTGCCAGATATATTGTTTGCAAATATCTTATCCCTTTCAGTAGGCTGCCTTTACATTTTGTTGATACTTTCTTTTATGGTATAAAAGCTTTTACTTGATGTAGTCCTGTTTGTTTGTTTTTGCTTTTGTTGCTTGCCTGATGAGACATATCTAAAAACAGTGCTAAAACTAATGTCTGAGAGGTTAACTACATATGTTTTGTTCTAGGAGTTTATGGTTTAAGGTCTTACATTTAGATATTTAATCCATTTTGAGTTTGTTTTTGTGTATAAGAAAGTAATCCAGTTGATTCTTTTGCATGTAGCTGTCCAGTTTTCCCAACACCATTTATTGAAGAGACTGTCTCATTGTATATTTTGGCCTACTTTGAGTAGATTGAGTAGATTAGTTGACAGTTTAAGCATGGTTTTATTTCTGGGATCTCTATTCTGTTCCATTGATCTATGTTTCTGTTTTTATGCTTATATTATACTGTTTTGATTACTATAGTTTTGTAATATAATTTGAAATCAGGTAATGTGATACCTCCAGCTTATTTCTTCTTTTCTTTTTTTAGTTACCTACCATCTTTTGTGTTTCCACAGAAATTTTTGTTTTAGTTCCGAGAAAAGTGCTGTTGATATGTTGGTAGGGATTGTGTTGATTCCATAGATTTCTTTGGCTCGTATGGTCATTTTACAACATTAATTCTTCCAACCCATGAATATGGTATATCTTTTCCTTTGTTTGTGTCATCTTTTAATGTCTTTTCAGTATCTTTTAATTCTCTGAGTCTAGCTCTTTTACCTCTTGTTAGATTTATTCATAAGTATTTTATCTTTTATGATATAATTATAAATGGAATTGTTTTCTTAATTTCTCTCTTTGATAGTTCATTGTTAGTGTATAGATGTGCAACAGATTTCCATCTAATAGTTTTCTGTCCTACAATTTTACCAAATTCATTGGTTAGTTCTAGTAGTTTACTTAGTGACATCTTTAGGATTTTCTACATATGCTATCATGTCATCTGCAAACAATGACAGTTTTGCTTCTTCCTTTGTAATTTAGATTACCTTTATTTCTTTTTTTTTTTTTGCCTGATTGTTGTGGCTAGGACTTTCAGTACTATGTAGAATAGAAGTTGGGAGAGTGGACCTCCTTGTCTTGTACCTGACCTAAGAAGAAATACTTTCTTCTTTTCTTGTTTGAGTTTCATGTTGGCTGTGCGTTTGTTATATATATGGCCTTTATTATGTGGGGTGTGATCCTTCTATATCTACTTTGTTCAGAGTTCTTATCCTAAATGTATATTGATTTGTCAAAAGCTCTTTTGTGTGTCTGTTGAGATGTTTATATGATTTTAATTCATTCTGTAGTATGTTAATGAAGTTTATCACATTCATTGATTTCTGGATTGAACTCTCCTTGCATCCATGGGATAAATTTAACTTGATCATGGTGCATGGTCCTTTTAATGTATTTTTGAATTTGGTTTGCTCATATTTGTCGATTTTATTGTTACTGTGTAAAAGCATATAACAATAATCAACTGTTAGTTTCATTGATCTTTTTTATTGTGTTAGTCTCTAGTTCTTTTATTTCTACTCTGATCTTTATATTTATTTTCCTCTTCTAACTTTGAATCTTGTTTATTCTTCTTTTGTAGTTTCCTTTGGTGTAAGTTTAGGTTAATTGCAGTTTTTAATGTTTTCTGTGGTAGGTTTGAATTGCTGTAAACCTCTCTCTTAGAACTGCTTTTGCTCTGTCTCAGTGGTTTTGTATCATTATGTTTCCATTTTCATTTGTGTCCAGATGTTTTTTGATTTCCTCTGTGATTTATTTAGTGACCAATTGGTTGGTTAGTAGCCTCTACTTGTTTGTGTTTTTTGCCATTTTTTTCTTGTAATTGATTCCTAGTCTCATGGTATTACAGTCAGAAAAGATGCTTCATATGATTTTAGTCCTTTTATTTTGTGGCCTTGCATATGGTTTGTCCCAGAGAATGTTCCACGTGCAGTTAAAAGAATGTGTATTCTGCTGCTTTTGGATGGAATGTTATCTCTATTCAGTCTATATGGTCTAATGTCTTGTTTAATGCCTGTGTTTCCTCATTTCCTGTTTGCATAATCTGTCCATTGGTTAAGTGGACTGTTTAAGTCTTTGACTACTACTGTGTTACTGTCAGTTTCTTCCTTTATGTTTGTAATATTTGCTGTATTTAATTAGGTATTTCTGTGTTAGGTACATGTATATTTATATATTTTCAGTTGTTATATATTATTGTCAACAAACTGGTTCCAAATAGGAAAAGGAGTACGTCAAGGCTGTATATTGTCACCCTGTTTATTTAACCTATATGCAGAGTACATCATGAGAAATGCTGGACTGGAAGAAACACAAGTTGGAATCAAGATTGCTGGGAAAAATATCAATAACCTCAGATATGCAGATGACACCATCCTTATGGCAGAAAGTGAAGAGGGACTAAAAAGCCTCTTGATGAAAGTGAAAGTGGAGAGTGAAAAAGTTGGCTTAAAGCTCAACATTCAGAAAACGAAGATCATGGCATCTGGTCCCATCACTACATGGGAAATAGATGGAGAAAGAGTGGAAACAGTGTCAGACTTTATTTTTCTGGGCTCCAAAATCACTGCAGATGGTGACTGCAGCCATGAAATTAAAAGATGCTTACTCCTTGGAAGGAAAGTTATGACCAACCTAGATAGCATATTGAAAAGCAGAGACATTACTTTGCCAACAAAGGTTCGCCTAGTCAAGGCTATGGTCTTTCCTGTGGTCATGTATAGATGTGAGAGCTGGACTGTGAAGAAGGCTGAGCACTGAAGAATTGATGCTTTTGAACTGTAGTGTTGGAGAAGACTCTTGAGAGTCCCTTGGACTGCAAGGAGATCCAACCAGTCCATTCTGAAGGAGATCAGCCCTGGGATTTCTTTGGAGGGAATGATGCTCAAGCTGAAACTCCAGTACTTTGGCCACCTCATGCGAAGAGTTGACTCATTGGAGAAGACTCTGATGCTGGGAGGGATTGGGGGCAGGAGGAGAAGGGGACGACAGAGGATGAGATGGCTGGATGGCATCACTGACTCGATGGATGTGAGTCTGAGTGACCTCCGGGAGTTGGTGATGGATAGGGGAGGCCTGGCGTGCTGCAGTTCATGGGGTCGCAAAGAGTTGGACACAACCGAGCGACTGATCTGATCTGATATATTATTGTTGGATTGATCCTTTTGTGACATGAAAGTGAAAGTTGCTTAGTTTTGTCTGACTCTTTGTGACCCCATGGAATTCTGCAGGCCAGAATACTGGAGTGGATAGCCATTCCCTTCTTCAGGGGATCTTCCCAACTGAGGGATCGAACCCAGGTCTTCTGCTTGCAGGCAGATTCTTTACCATCTGAGCCAGCAGCTAAGCCCAAGAATATTGGACTGGATAGCCTATCCTTTCTCCAGCAGATCTTCCCGACCCAGGAATCAAACTGGGTTCTCCTGCTTTGCAGGTGGATTCTTTACCAGCTGAGCTATCAGAGAAGCCACTTGATCCTTTCATCATTATATAATGTCCTTCTTTGTCTCTTGTTAGTCTTTATTTTGAGATCTATTTGCCTGATATAAGCATTGCTACTCCAGTTCTCTTTTTTTACATTTGCATGTAAACCTTTTTCCATCTTCTCACTTTCAGCCTATATGTGTTTGTAGTGAATCTCTTGTTGGCAGCATACATGTGGGTCTTGTTTTTGTACCAGTTCAGCCAGTCTGTGTCTTTTGACTGGATTATTTAAATCATTTACATTTAGAGTAATTATTGATAGGTATGTACTTACTGTTGTTGTGTTGGTCGTTTTCTGGTTGTTTTTGTAGTTGTTTCTGTTTCCTTCTTTGCTCTATTCCTTAATGATTTAATGAGTATCTTTAGTGTTATGTTTCAATTAATTTCTCTTTTTTTAATATGTATCTTTTTTAGATTTCTGGTTTGTGATTACTATGAGTTTTATATACAATATGTATACACATACATCCATGCATATGATTTTTTAAAGTTGATAATTTCTTAAGTTTGAATGCATTCTAATAACACTGTATTTTTACTCCCTCACTCCCACACATTTAATTTTTTGACATTATGTTTTACATCTTTGTGTGTGTGTGTGTCCTTTAACTACTTAATGGCCTCTTAAACTATCCTCATTTAAAAAAAACCCAAAAAACAATGTTCTGTCTCTCCATTTTAGTTTAATTTGAGTGACTTCCTCTACTCTGTTTTCCAGTTTTCTGGTCTATTCCTCTGTATGATCCAACCTATTGTTGATGCCTTCTATTGTATTTAAAAATTCTGTTATTGTGTTCTTCAATTCTATTTGATTCTTGCTTATATTTTCTCTCTGTCAGTCTACTTGCAGAGCAATGTATTGTGTTATATGAGGATATATATGACAGGGTTGAACGATAGGCCCTATCCTCATGGGAGCTATATAGTCCATTCGGAAAAGTTAGACAAGTATATTACATTTTAAGGGAGATGTTAAAGTTATATTACTTCAGAGAAGTCAACTCTGGTAGCTATGCTTAGCACTAGTGGTAAATAAACTGCCTGTCAATGCAGGAAACATAAGGGAGGCAGATTTGATCCTTGGGTTGGGAAGATCCCCTGGAGGAGAGTATGACAACCCACTCCAGTATTCTTGCCTGGAGAATCCCATATACAGAGGAGCCTGGCAGGCTACAGTCTAAGGGGTTGGAAAGAGTTAAACATGACTGAAGCAACTTCGCACATGTGCAAGAGCCTCTTGATGAAAGTGAAAGTGGAGAGTGAAAAAGTTGGCTTAAAGCTCAACATTCAGAAAACTAAGATCATGGCATCCGGTCCCATCACTTCATGGGAATTAGATGGGGAAACAGTGGAAACAGTGGCTGACTTTATTTTTCTGGGCTCCAAAATCACTGCAGATGGTGATTGCAGCAGTGAAGTTAAAAGACACTTACTCCTTGGAAGTAAAGTTATGACCAACCTGGACAGCATATTAAAAAGCAGAGACATTACTTTGCCAACAAAGGGCCGTCTAGTCAAGGCTATGGTTTTTCCAGTGGTCATGTATGGATGTGAGAGTTGGACTATGAAGAAAGCGGAGCGCCAAAGAATTGATGCTTTTGAACTGTGGTGTTGGAGAAGACTCCTGAGAGTCCGTTGAACTGCAAGGAGATCTAGCCAGTCCATCCTGAAGTCGAGATTAGTCCTGGGTGTTCATTGGAAGGATTGATGTTGAAGTTGAAACTCTAATAGTTGGGCCACCTGATGCGAAGAGCTGACTCATTTGAAAAGACCCTGATGCTGGCAAAGATTGAGGGCAGGAGGAGAAGGGGATGACAGAGGATGAGATGGTTGGATGGCAGGCATCACCGTCTCGGTGGACATGGGTTTGAGTGGACTTCAGGAGTTAGTGATGGATAGGGAGGCCTGGCGTGCTGTGGTTCATGGGGTCACAAAGAGTTGGACACGACTGCGCGACTGAACTGAACTGAACTAAACTGAAGTATATAGTATATAGCTTTTTCAGACTGATTTCTTTCACTTAGTTCTCTTCATTAAAGATTCATCCATTTCTTTTTGTGGCTTGATGGCTCATTTCTTGTTTTGTGTGAATGTATCTTAGTTTGTTTATTCTTTTTCATATTGAAGGACTTTCAGGTTGCTTCCAATTTTTAGTGATTGTGAATAAAGCTATGAACATTGTCCTGCAGGTTTTTGTGTATATATCTAGTTACTGTTTTTTAAAGACTTAAAGTCCATGTTAGTTCTACTGTACATCAGTAATATATTAAGTTTTTACTTAGACCTGATCCTCTACTGAGGATATAATTTTGAAAAATAATTTGGTTTTAGTTTTAATGTTTGTAATAGATCCATTCACTTACTGTAAATAGACAGGCTTCTATAATATTTGGTTATTCATAATTAAATGTTAATTGATAACTTTGGTATTATGAATAAATATAATTTGTATGATGAGAGCTTCCCTGGTGGCTGAGAGGTTAACGCGTCTGCAGTGCAGGAGACCTGGGTTCGATCCCTGGGTTGGGAAGATCCCCTGGAGAAGGAAATGGCAACCCACTGCAGTATTCTTGCTTGGAGAATCCCATGGATGGAGGAGCCTGGTAGGCTACAGTCCACGGGATCGCAAAGAGTCAGACACGACTGAGCAACTTAACATAATTTGTAGACAAAATTTATAGTAACATGGTAGTAAGACTCCATTAACCCTAAGCTGATTACCCATTGGACTCTAGCGATTCAATAGGGTTAATGAACTTTAGGACAAAGCAGTTTCTTACTGGGGTCCAGTCAGAATCAACTTAATTATTATTTGTTTAATTTGAAATATTTATATTCTGCTGTATGTGGGGATTAGAAATGGGAGCAATATATAAACTTAGGCAGAAAATAGAGTAGGTGATGTTGATAAGTGGCTGCATTAAAACATTTAGTTTTAAAGTTTATGCATTCAGCAACTAACAATTGAACAGTTAATAGTATGTCAGCCATTGTTGATGGGGATATGATAAAGACAGAAGGATATTTGATGAGTAGTATTGAAAAGCTTTGAAGTAAAATAATATATTTAAACAATAGAAAATCTGGAAGTAGATCTCTATACATATACCAGTGTTAATTATGAAAATTCAATTTATAAGAATGAGGATAGGTTATTTAATAACTAGTTCTGGCACATCTGGCTATCCACTTTGTGGGAAATAAATTGGATCTCTATCTAATACATTATATAAAAATAAATTCCATGTGGAAAGAATAATAAGAATTCTGCACTAAATTTGGGAGATTGCATGTGCATTCTTATGATGAGGGTGACATGAGCCATCATTATAATTCTATATAAGGAGAGAAGACTGTATTTGAATTTATGAAACAGCTTTGGATGAGAAAAGATAGCATATGAACAGTGTAACTGATAAAAATATTTACATCACAAAGAAGGGACAAATGGATATCTCTTACATGAAATAACTACTTAGATATTGACAAAAAGGGAGCAGCAATACAGGAAAATTAGTGTAAGATACGAAGAAGCAAATCCAAAGCAAATATATAAAATCCAAGCAAATATATAAAAAGATGTTCATACTTAATAGAAGAGTAATGCAAATTAAGGTAACAATGTATTTTAACTTTGTATCTATGAGACTGCCTTCTCAGCCCCTGCTGCTGCCGCTAAGTCACTTCAGTCGTGTCCAACTCTGTGAGACCCCGCAGCCCACCAGGCTCCCCCGTCCCTGGGATTCTCCAGGCAAGAACACTGGAGTGGGTTGCTATTTCCTTTTTCAATGCATGAAAGTGAAAAGTGAAAGTGAAGTCGCTCAGTCGTGTCCAGCTGTTAGCCACCCCATGGACTGCAGCCTTCTAGGAGCCTCCATCCATGGGATTTTCCAGACAAGAGTACTGGTGGGGTGCCATGGCCTTCTCCGCCCCTACCCTTCTTGAAAAAGAAAAAGGGGCAACAATAATCTTTTGCTGGCAGTAGACTAAGGGAAAAAGCTATTTTTATATTTTGCTGGTAGAAAGATGAATTAATGGAGTCTTTTAGGAACATGATCTGATGACATCTATTAAAGTAAAAAATATTCTATGTATACTAGTTGACCTAGCAAACCCATTCTTTGGAATCTAGCCCATTGAAACATACCTCTGCATATAAAGGTTTCTGTACAAACATTTGTTTCAGTTCAGTTTAGTTGCTCAGTTTTGTCTGATTCTTTGCAACCCCATGGACTGCAGTATGCCAGGCTTCCCTGTCCATCACCAACTCCTGGAGCTTACTTAAACTCGTGTCCATCAAGTTGGTGATGCCATCCAACCATCTCATCCTCTGTTATCCCCTTCTCCTTCCGCCTTCGCTCAAAAAGACCAGCGTCAAGGTCTTTTTCAATGAGTCAGTTCTTTGCATCAGGTAGCCTAAATATTGGAGTTTCAGCTTTAGCATCAGTCCTTCTAATGAATATTCAGGACTGATTTCTGTATATTCATTTATTAAACAATAGTGGCAAAAAGACAGAAACAAAGTGTACAAGACAGAAAGTATAGGTTTATTGGTAGAGGAATGACTGAATAAATGTGTATTAAATATATATCTACAGTATGGAATCTTAGTAGCAGTTAAAAAGGATGAATCAGATATACACCAGTAGACTAGGAGGGATTTCTGTTGGGTATTATGCTGTGAGAAAAATAAGGTAACGAAAAATGTGTGTGACATCCTTTATTTTAAAGAAAATGCATGACAGTACCATTATATAAACAGATGTCTACATGAAGATATGTAATTGGATATGATTACATGACACTGTAAGTACAAGCTAGATACATATTTGGTTGTTTACATATTGGGTTCTTTACTTGGGCCATCTGGCAAATGAGTGGTGCCTTTATGTGGTGCAAGAAAGGAAGATACATTGTGAGACAAGAAATGATGTCCACAAAGGAAAAGAAAGATTGCATTAAAAATAATACTTTTATGATAGCTAAATCATACTTATGCTTTAAAGTTATATATTTTTATATCTATATTTAAATAATTAAAAAGATTGCATGTATGTTATTAATCAGTATAGTTCCTTTGGAAAGTGATTTAACAAACTTCATCAAGCAGTGTTCATAGTCTTTGACCTAATCAATCTGTATCTGGAAGTTTATACTATGATGTAAAATGATTTTAAAAAGTTAATGTATAATGAAGTCATTGTGATGTTGGTTCTATAGTAGGGAATATATTGGATAAACTGTAGTGCTTAAAAGTAGGATAATGATTAGATTGTCATGCTGATGGTATATTATGCAGATGTAAATAATACAGTCATGAAGAGTACAGTTACAAAGCCTGTAATGACTTAGAAGTATATTAATGGTGTAATATATGAAAAAGGAATTTATAATTTCATGTGCAATTGAAACATATATGTATACATTTGAATACTAGAAATGAATAGGCTAGGATGACATCCTAGCAAATTGTTTTTATGTTGTTTTGACAATAAAATTCTCAAGAAAAGTACAGTTCAAGTATTGCAAAACAAAATTTTGAAGAAATATTTATTAAAAATTAATATCTAGCCTTATAATATATAATTTTCTTTCTGGTGAAATAATTTTAAAGTATGCTTTAGGCATTTGCAGACTGTAAATTTGGAGTCAACTGAGCATCTTTATCAGTATCTTATTCTAAAAATTTCAGTCTCTTCATGATTTATTAATGAGAAATCTTTAGTTTCGTGTGCCATATTTCTTACTATGAGAAAATTGTTGAGTATCTGGAAATAATTAGCATGATTTCATGCTTTTATAGTTACAGTGTTGGTACAGATTCAGATAGCCAGTTCTGTAACAGCTTAGCTGTTGTATGTTATTCAATTATTTGATGATTAACAGCTTAGCTGTTTTCAGGGTTGAACAGTTATGTAGCTGATTTGTTCATTACATATTAAAGGAGAAAGAGAATTTGATTTTAATTGCCTATTCTATTTTTGATGGATCTTTCCAAATCTCTTATACACTTTACTTTTTGTATACTTGTGTGCATCTTATCTCACATTAGATTTTATGAGAGTTTGTGTACTTTGTATTTATCTGGTGTGGGTTCTTTTAATTTTCTTGGTTTGTGTTTGTTGTCTTTAATTGATTTGAAAAACTTTCAGCCAATATCTCTTTAAATATTCTCTCTCCTCTCTCTCTTTTTTTTTTTGACGATTTTAATTATACATATGATAGACCTTCTGAGACTGTCCTGCAATTTCTGGATGAATTCTTTTCTCTCTATCTCTCTTTGTTTAGCCAAAGTGTGTTTGAATAATTTCTGTTGATCTATTTTCAAGGTCACTGCTTTTTTTTTGTTGTTGTTCTGTACATTTTGATGATAAACCCATAAAAGATATTTTCCTCCCTGATACATTACCAGCATTTCCATTTTACTCTTTTTAATGGTTTCCATCTATCTGTTGATAGCCATGTATGCATATTTTCCACCTTTCCATTGTATTCTTCTATCACAGCTGCTTTTTTCTTTTTTAATTCCTGTCATCTGGATCATCGCCTAGCCTGGTTTTGATTTCTTTGTCTCTTGACAGTTTTCTTTCTCTTTTACTTGTCTCATAATTTTTGTTGCAGCTTGTAGAAGATGGAGTTGAATTGTATTTATGACTAAACCGGGGCACATCTCTTTTAAGTCATTGGTGTTGAAACACCAACATGCTAATATCTAGCCTTATAATAAGTATTCTTTGTGGTAATATAATTTTAAAGTATCCTTTAGGCATTTGCAGACTGTGTAAATTTGAAGTCAATTGAACATCTTTATCAGTATCTTATAAAAATTTCATTCTCTTCATGATTTATTAATGAGAAATCTTTAGCACCATAATGATAAGCTAATGCATTATGAAGCTAAGACAATTATGTGATGTTAAAATTGGTTAGCCAATTTAAAGGAAAATGCTGTGTAAGTCAAAATTTTTAAAGAGACATTTAAATTTTGCTTTAATGAAGTACATAATTTAACTTTTTCAAGATATATGGCTTAAAAAAACTTCATTTTGAAATGTTTGTGAATTCATAAGAAGTTGCAAAGATAGTACAGAGAAGTCCTGTTTTGTTCAGTTTCCCAAATGGTTATATTTCATGTAACTGTGGTACAATGATCTCCTCCCAGGTGGCACTAGTGGTAACAAACCCACTGCAGGAGACATAAGAGATGCGGGTTTGATCTCTGGGTCGGGAAGATCCCCAAGAGGAGGACATGATAGCCCGCTCCAGTATTCTTGCCTGGAAAATCCCATGAACAGAGGAGCCTGGTGAGCTACAGTCCATAGGGTGGCAAAGAGTCAGACACAGCTGAAACGATTTTGTATGCATAATACAATGTCAAAACTAGGAAATTGATGTTGGTACAGTGTGTGTGTACAGTTCTATCATTTTACAACATCTGTAGATTTGTATAACCAGTATCACATCAAAACACAGAGCTATTCTGTCACCAGTAAGATCTCCTTGTGCTACCTTTATAGTCAGCCTTATTCCTTCCCTTCCTACTGCCCCCAACCCCTAGCAACTGCTAATTTTTTTCTCCATATTTACAGTTTTATCATCCTGACAGTGTTATATAAATGGAATCATACAGTATTTGACCTTTTGAGAGTAGATTTTTTTTTTATCATTCAGTTAATACCCTGGAGATTCATCTAACTTGTTGCATGTGTCAGTAATTCTTTTCTTTGTAATGCTGACTAATATTATAGTAGCATGGATGTGGCACAGTTTAACTGTTCACTTATTTTAGAACTTTTTGGTTGTTTCTGTTTTTTGACTGATAAAAACAAAGGTATGAACAATCATTTACAGATTTTTGTGTGGACATAAGTTTTCATTTCTTTGGGAGAAATACCCAGGAGTACAATTCTAGATATTTTGGTAAGTGTGTATTTAACTTTTAAGGACACTGGCAAATTATTTTCCAGAGTAATGGAAATGACTGTGCCATTTTACATCTCCAATAGTGGTGTTTAAAAAGATCTAGCTTCTCCACAGAATGGAAGAAAATATTTGCAAACAATATATCTGATAGGGAATTAATATTCCAGAATATACAGAGAGCTCCTAAAACTCAACAGGGCTTTTCTGGTGGTTCATGGGTAAAGAATCTGCCTGCCAATGTAGAGACGTGAGTTCGATCCCTGGGTGGAGGAAATGGCAGTCTACTCCAGTGTTCTTGTTTGGGAAATTTCATGGACAGAGGAGACAGGTAGTCTATAGCCCGTGGGATCACAAAAGAGTTGGACACAACTTAGGAACTAAACAATAACAGCAACAACAAAGCTCAACACTAAAAAACAAACAAGTAAATTAAAAAATGGCTAACGGACTTGACTGACATCAGTTTGAGCAAGCTCCAGGAATTGGTGATGGACAGGAAAGCCTGGATGCTGCAGTCCATGGACTCGCAAAGGGTCAGATGTGACTGAATGACTGAACTGAAAGGTTTTAATAGACATTTCTCTAAAGATGTGCAGAATGCTAATAAACTCATTGAAAGATGCTCAGCATCATTAATTGTTAGGGAATGCAAAGTCAGTTGTAATGAGATACTGCCTCACACTCATTAGGATGCCTACTATTACCAAAAAAACCCCCAAACAAACAAAAAACCCCAGAAAACAATAAGTTTTGATGAAGATATAGAGAAATTGGAACACTTGAGCACTGTTGGTGGGAATGCAAAGTGGTACTGCTGTTGTGGGAAGCAACTGTATGGTAGTTCCTCCAGAAATTAAAACTAGAATTACTGTATACTCTAACAATTCCACAGCAGGATATATACTCAAAATAATTAAAAGCAGAGTACAAGATACTGATTCATAGCAGTATTCTTCACAAAAGCTAAGACATATGAAACAACCCAAGTATCTTGACATATATGGGTAAACAAAATGTGGCATAAAGGAAGGGACTTCTGATATATGCTACAGCATGGAAGAACTTTGGGGACATTGTGCTATGTGAAGTAAACCACTCACAAAGAGACAATTACTGTATAATTCCACTTACGTAAGGTACTTAATGTAGTCAAAATAGAACATAGAATGATGATTGTCAGGGACTAGGGAGATGAGTATGGGGAATTACCATTTAATGGGGACAGAATTTTAGTTTTGCAAAGAAAAATGAAAAGACGGGATGATGGTGACTTCATAGTAATATGAATATGCTTAATACCACTGAACTGTACACTTAAACATGGTTAAGATAGTAAATTTTATGTGGTATTTATTTTACCACAATAAAAAAATCAACCATGATGATATTACTAACAACTTTATGCCAGCTGTTTTTTAAAAACTTAGAAGAAGTAGACACATTTCTAGAAAAATATTACTTACAAAAAATGAGGGAGAAATTAAAAGTCTGAATCATCCTATAATTACAAGAAATTGAATCTTACCACAAAGAAAGCAACAAGTCCAGATGATTTGCTGAGCAAGTTTCTACCAAAATTTTTTAAAAAAGGTTATTCCAATCTGATGCAATCTCTTTTAATTAATAGAAAAAGAGAATGTTGCCCCACCTAGTTCTGAAAGCCCTGTGTAACCCTGATATCTAAACCAGATGAAGGCATTAGAAGAAATGAAAATTACAGGTTATTTCACTCTTGAGTGTAGATGTAGAAATCTCAAACAAGATATTAACATTTTGAAATGTACATTGTAAAAGAAGAAAAATGCTGTCACCAAGTTCTGTTTTTTTCAGGTATGCAAGGATAGATAACTATTATATGATCTAAAAATGTAAATGATGATATTAATAGATTAAAAGAGAAAAATCATATGGTAATGTCAGTAAGGTGGAAAAAAGCATCTAATTATCAATGTAAATTCATGATTAAAATGCTTAGTAAATAAGGAAAGTTGGAAATTGTTTAACCTGTTGGGACTATTAAAAAAAAAAACCACAATAATCAACAGACATGTTTTTAAATGGGAAAATATTAAAAACATTCCCTTTAAAAACAGGAATGTTACAGACATGGATGTTATCACCCATTCTAGTGGTTTTATTGCTACATAAGAAATCATCCTAAACTTAAGGGCATTAAATAACTATTTTATTATTCCTATGGATTCTGAGGGTCAGGAACTTGAACAGTGCAAAATAAGAAGGTTTGTTACTGCTCCCCCCTTTCTAATGCATCAGTGGGATGACTTAAATACTGGAAGTAGCTGGATAGTTGGAAGCTGGAAGCATCTGAAAGTATTTTTGTATATCTGGTGATTTGATTCCAGTTGCTGGCTGGGGGCTCAGGTCATCAGTTGAAAAACTTGCAGGTGACTTCTCCACGTCATCTCTCCATGTGGCCTGGCTTGGCTTTTCTCACAACATGGTAGCTAGGTTACTAGCCAGGCAATACGAGGACACAATCAGAAATTACAGTTTTATGACGTAACTGGGAAAGTCACACATGTTAATTATACTGTACTATATCGGTTTTGGAAGTTTAATGATTAATATCCCATAGTTTCAAAAGGAGAAAACAGAGCTATTATGACTCTTTGGAATGAGTATCAGTGTTTCATTCTTATGAGAATATGTGAGTTAGGAGATATTTTTGATAATGTCTTTGAAGACTACAGACACCACATTACCTCTTGTACTTAGCACTTTATTGAAGGACATAGCCTGTGTTTGAAGATAAGAAAAATAAATTAGAGAGATAGAATTGGAAAGAAGTAAAATTGTTATCTGGAGATAATATCATTTACATATAAAATCAAGATATAAATTATTAGATGTCAGTTTGGCAAAGCTGAATGGATATAAGATTAATATAAAAAAGTTAAAAGTTAATTGTATTGTTACACAACAGCATCAGACAACTAGAAAATACAATTTAAAAGAAGATATTAATGTATCAGAATGTTAGTATCTAGGGATAAATCTAGTAGGAGATATAAAAGACTTCTTCAGTGAAAATTATAAGATTTTATTAATAGGCATTAAGAAAGATTAATTATGGTACATCTTTTCAGTAACAAAATATTGTAAGCCACACAAATGTTTGTTGAAAAGAAAGTGACTGAATAAACTATGGTATATTAAAGTAGTAAAAAAGAATGAACAGTAGCTAAAATAATATTATCAACATAATGTGAAAAAATTAAATCCCCTAAATTTATGTCATAGGATGCCCTATAAAAATAGCTAAAATATACCTTTTCGTGGTAGATGAAGACAAAGGTATGATGAAAAATAAACTTTAGATTGTGAGTCCAGAGAGATCCACGGAAGGGTTATATGTAATTTGTTATGATCTTCAGTTTTATGCCTGACGGTAGGTTTCCGTATCTTAAATTTATTTTAAAAAATGGAATAAACAATTAAAAAAAAGACCAAACACCTTGAGGCAGGAGTATGATTGGCTATGTAGCTAGAACAAAGTGAGTCAGAGGGAGTTATAGTTTAGATCAGAGAGGCACTGGGAGCTCTAATTATGTCTAGGAGAAGAGTAAACAAATTCTTAACAAAGGTTTAAAGCTGTCTGTGGTTAAATAACTGAACACTGAGACATTGTGTTTTAATTTTACTCTTACCCAACAACAACAACAACAACAACAACAACAATCTACCTAAGAGTTTTATGCTTATTATAGCAGAACAGCCATGTTCCAGATAGATGAGGTTATTAAATATATCTGTCCAGATAAATGAAAATTCACTATAAATAGAAAAAGATAAAAAAGCACATATAACACTATGAAAGATATGAAGCACTTTATAAAGTTGTCAACACTGTGCTGTATTGTTCACTAACACTTTTCCCTATTGGTTGTTATATAGAGTACCCTCATAATATTGCCTTAATATTGTGATGTAATTGTAGGCTTTTTGCAGAATATACTTTTACTTCTAATCATTAGTCTCAGTTTACAACTTTGTCTTCATGTTTGCTTTGCTTAGAGGTGAGGCTCCAGAGTTTGTGTTCTATAGAGGCATGACTCTTTAGAAGAAATCACCTGTGTAGCAGAGTGGAGGATGGAATAGAAAGGCGCAAACTGGAAGCAGAAAACTATTTTGAAGGCTGATGCTATGAACCAGATAAAACAAAGGTGCTTTAACTAGGGTAAAAATATTAGCAATTGAGTAGATAAATTCTAGAAGTATTTAAAAAACAGAATTTGGTGAGAGGAGGAGGAGGCAAGGATGACTCTAGCTTTTGTTCTTGGCCAACTGTGAAAGAATCCTAGAGGAAGAGTCAATTTGAGGTTGGTGGGAGAGAGCTTAGGTTCAGGTTTGATTGTATTGAAGTACCTGTTAGATGAAAAAGAAACTAGTCAGTTGTCTGTTGAGTTTATGGATCTGAAGCTCAGGAGGTGGATCTGAACTAGAGATCCCTTAGATTGTTTGTAAACAATCTGAAAATGAATTGTTTAAAATGAATCTGAAGGAATGAAAAACCTAGAGAGTTTATTTGAAGTAAGATAAAAATGCCAGCATTTAAAGAGTAGGTAGAAGAAGGACCTGTAAGGGAGACTGGGAAGAAGCAGTTGGAGAAACAGAAGAAAGAGGGAACAAGTATAGTTGTTTTGCAAGCCGGAGATTGAGAGTGTTTTGAGAAGGAAAGACTGGTCAAATGCTGTTAGTGTTCAAATATGACAAGGAATTGAAAGTGTCTTTTTGCATTTAGTGAAAAGGAGGTAATTGGTTGCAGGCACGGTCTGTAGGTCTTTAAGAATAGAGCATCTATGATGTTGAGTTGTGAAAAGGAGAGGGCTGTGGTTGGAGAAGAATGTGCAGTTAAGGATGGTTTTGCTTTTGTTTTTGTTTTGTTTCATTTTTAAAGATGTAGGATGTGGAACATGTTTCAGTGTTAATAGGAAGGAACCAAATAAAAGGGGAAAGTTGAATATTTAATAAAGAAAAGGAATAATTGAGAGAGTCAGGTCTCAGAGCACAGATGGAGGAATTAGTCTTAAGTGGGTGGAGAAATTCTTTTTCCTTATGAGCAGAATGAAGTGGAGTAGTTGGGCTTCCCTGGTGGCTCATACAGTAAAGAATCTGTGGGAGACCTGGGTTTGATCCCTGGGTTGGGAAGATCCCCGGGAGGAGGGCGTGGGAACCCATTCCAGTATTCTTCCTGGAGAATTCTATAACAGAGGAGTCTGGCAGGCCACAGTCCATGGGGTCATAAAGAGGCTGACGCGACTGAAGCACCTAAGCACATCACAGTTGGGTACACATGCTAGTAACTATAGTTTTGGTAGAAAAAGTAAAGGGCCTTCCCTTAAAATGCCTTCTTTGTTTAGCAGGAGGCTTGAACAGGTACTTCGATTACTAAAAGTAATAGGTTGGAAAGTTTGAGGAGAGCTGAGAAATCTTTGAAATAGCTTCTGGAGAAGGGGAGCAAGAGGCTTAATTAAAGAAAAAATGTATGTGATTGGCAGGACTGTGGACCCAGTTGAAGATGAGAAACATGAATTTTATGATCCTTCTAAGCAGAAGACAGGCAGTTGGATATTGGTGGTGGTTCTGTATGAGAGCTATTATCTCCTGCCTTGAAAGAACTCCAGGTTCTGAAGCTATTGAGAAATAGAACCAAGAGTTATAAGAACCAGAAAAGTGTCTCTAGTCTTAAAAGTTTAATGTAAATGTGGCTTGGATTGAGGCTGAAATGAGGTCTCCCGCAGTTTCTCTCCTGGAATTAAATTTATCCATTGGCTAAAAAACATGAATCCAAACTAAGAAAATAAAGCTTTTCTCTGGTGAATTTCCCTCGTGAGCTAGATCAGAGGGAGATTATATTGTTTACGGCCATAAAGTTCCCAGTGAGGAACCCAAAGAACTTGCTCTGTGCATGCATGCTGACCTCTACACAGTTAGCAGAAGAAGATGGCAGAGGATGAGATGGTTAGATAGCATCACCCACTCAGTGAACATGAATTTGAGCAAACTCTGGGAGATAGTTAAGGACAGGGAAGCCTGATGGGCTGTAGTCCATGGGGTCACAAAGAGTAGGGCACAACTTAGTGACTGAAAAACAACAATAATGACAGGAAGTTTCAAAATTACCGTTAGCCACAATAATAATTGAATAAGAGAGTGAGTGTGGCACTGTAATTTCTTCTAAGATGTAGACTTTTTGTGCTCAAACTCCAATGTATTTTTCTTGGAGAAATAAGAGGAAAAGCAGAGTAATGAAGGAACTATGAGTAACTCATTTGCTTTCATTCAGTCATTTATTCCAAAAGCATTGATTCAGAAATACTTTTTGGAGTTCCTACTGTGTGCTAGAAACTGCATAGTTCAAGGTTCTAGGGAGTAAAAAAGTTTAAGAAATGGTCCATAAATTACTTTGGAAGACCTTATGGAAATTCAGGTAAATGATTTCCTTGACAAGATAAGCTTGAAATTCTGATTCTGTGTTTTGATTAGACTCTTTCATTTAGTTCAATCTTAATTAATGGCCCTTATAGCAGAAAGTGAAGAGGAACTAAAAAGCCTCTTGATGAAAGTGAAAGTAGAGAGTAAAAAGGTTGGCTTAAAGCTCAACATTCAGAAAACGAAGATCGTGGCATCCGGTCCCATCACTACATGGGAAATAGATGGGGAAACAGTGGAAACAGTGTCAGACTTTATTTTTCTGGGCTCCAAAATCACTGCAGGTGGTGACTGCAGCCATGAAATTAAAAGATGCTTACTCCTTGGAAGGAAAGTTATGACCAACCTAGATAGCATATTGAAAAGCAGAGACATTACTTTGCCAACAAAGGTTCGCCTAGTCAAGTGGTCATGTATGGATGTGAGTGCTGGACTGTGAAGAAGGCTGAGCGCCCAAGAATTGATGCTTTTGAACTGTGGTGTTGGAGAAGACTCTTGAGAGTCCCTTGGACTGCAAGGAGATCCAACCAGTCCATTCTGAAGGAGATCAGCCCTGGGATTTCTTTGGAAGGAATGAGGCTAAAGCTGAAACTCCAGTATTTTGGCCACCTCATGCGAAGGTGGCTCATTGGAGAAGACTCTGATGCTGGGAGGGATTGGGGGCAGGAGGAGAAGGGGACGACAGAGGATGAGATGGCTGGATGGCATCACTGACTCGATGGATGTGAGTCTGAGTGACCTCCGGGAGTTGGTGATGGACAGGGAGGCCTGGCGTGCTGCGATTCATGGGGTCGCAAAGAGTCGGACACGACTGAGCGACTGATCTGATCTGATCTAATTAATGGCTCTTCACTTTCACCTTAGCTAAGGGTGTGTGTGTCTGTCTGTGTTTATGTGTATTTCCTTTGTTATGTTTCCTCTTACCAATTTATATTTGCTTTGGATTGTCTGTAAAAATCACCTGTCTGTTACTTTTAGGAAACATGGCATGAAATAGTCTCAAACAGAAAAAATCTTGGATGTTGGTTAGCCAGTAATTTTCCAGATGGGATAGATATTGACTTAAATGCTGAGTGGACAGTGTAAGGCACTTTGGGATGACTGAATACTCTGGATAATCTCTGGAGATGGTAATTTTTGAAGTCAGTTACTTAAATTGTCTACTTTTCTATTTGGTGTTTTTTTGCATTTTATTTTGAGCAACTTTGGTGTCTGAGATACACTTTTACGTTTTGTATAAATATTTATAATACGGGAATATGTCATAAAGAAGACTAACATGAAACATTTTCCATTTATTCACTGATTGAAGGCTAATTTAAAATATTTAAGCCTTCTCTTACAGTTTGTTTTGAAAAATAAAACTTGCCTTGAGTTTTCTTTTCAGAGTAGTATTTTGACACAAATAAAGGGTACTTGATTAGTTCTTCCATGATTTTTTTTTATGCTGTCATTAAAAAAGTGAATTATGAGAGCCCACAGTTTAAAGTTGTAAAAGGCTTGTTATGGCCGAAGTCCATCTTATGATGCCCTCTCTTCCAGCTTCTCTGTTTCTTGCTTTCTAGAAGCAAGATATTTAACAGCATATATAGCTGAATCTTTTAGTGTTTACCAGTTAATCACAAAATAACATTTATTATTGCTATGTCTTTATTTTTAAATTTCATACCCATTGTCTTTCCAATATGGAAGATCAGACCTAAACTGTCTTTTACTTCTGGCTCATACCACATCCTTGATCATCTTTCTCTTACCTCCCCAATATGGTTATATTATAATTTTGGTACATGTAGTTATTCACTGTTAACATGATTATGATCATGTACATACTACTCACAGCTGAAAAATGTAGTATATTATGTTTGCTTTTCCTGTCTAACACACTGTTTTCTGTTTTCATTTAGCTAATTTTCTAATCACTTATTCAAGCCTACATTTTTCTCCAGTTGTTTAAAATTACTCTGGTTCCAAATAGGAAAAGGAGTACGTCAAGGCTGCATATTGTCACCATGTTTATTTAACTTATATGCAGAGTACATCATGAGAAATGCTGGACTGGAAGAAACACAAGTTGGAATCAAGATTGCCGGGAGAAATATCAATAACCTCAGATATGCAGATGGTACCACTCTTATGGCAGAAAGTGAAGAGGGGCTAAAAAGCCTCTTGATGAAAGTGAAAGTGGAGAGTGAAAGGGTTGGCTTAAAGCTCAACATTCAGAAAACGAAGATCATGGCATCTGGTCCCATCACTGCATGGGAAATAGATGGGGAAACAGTGGAAACAGTGTCAGACTTTGTTTTTCTGGGCTCCAAAATCACTGCAGATGGTGACTGCAGCCATGAAATTAAAAGACGCTTACTCCTTGGAAGGAAAGTTATGACCAACCTAGATAGCATATTCAAAAGCAGAGACATTACTTTACCAACAAAGGTTCGCCTAGTCAAGGCTATGGTCTTTCCTGTGGTCATGTATGGATGTGAGAGCTGGACTGTGAGGAAGGCTGAGCGCCGAAGAATTGATGCTTTTGAACTGTGGTGTTGGAGAAGACTCTTGAGAGTCCCTTGGACTGCAAGAAGATCCAACCAGTCCATTCTGAAGGAGATCAATCCTGGAATCTCTTTGGAAGGAATGATGCTAAAGCTGAAACTCCAGTATTTTGGCCACCTCATGCGAAGAGTTGACTCATTGGAGAAGACTCTGATGCTGGGAGGGATTGAGGGCAGGAGGAGAAGGGGACGACAGAGGATGAGATGGCTGGATGGCATCACTGACTCGATGAATGTGAGTCTGAGTGACCTCCGGGAGCTGGTGATGGACAGGGAGGCCTGGCGTGCTGCGGTTCATGGGGTCGCAAAGAGTCGGACACGACTGAGCGACTGATCTGATCTGATGGTAAAACAGAGAGAGTCTATTAACTTCATTTCCTCAAATACATCTCCCAGGAGCTTTCCTCTCTACTCCAATTTAGACTTGTTGCTATCTCTTCTTGCTACTCACTTCATTTTTCTGGGACAATTCGCTTTGTTTCTCACTTTATTTGGATCTTTTTCTTAATCCTGTATCTCTCTCATGTCTTATTCCTTTGGTTTCAGATCAGATCAGATCAGATCAGTCGCTCAGTCGTGTCTGACTCTTTGCGACCCCATGAATCGCAGCACGCCAGGCCTCCCTGTCCATCACCAACTCCCGGAGGTCACTCACACTCACATCCGTCGAGTCAGTGATGCCATCCAGCCATCTCATCCTCTGTCGTCCCCTTCTCCTCCTGCCCCCAATCCCTCCCAGCATCAGAGTCTTCTCCAGTGAGTCAACTCTTCTCATGAGGTGGCCAAAATACTGGAGTTTCAGCTTTAGCCTCATTCCTTCCAAAGAAATCCCAGGGCTGATCTCCTTCAGAATGGACTAGTTGGATCTCCTTGCAGTCCAAGGGACTCTCAAGAGTCTTCTCCAACACCACAGTTCAAAAGCATCAATTCTTGCGCGCTCAGCCTTCTTCACAGTCCAGCACTCACATCCATACATGACCACTTGACTAGGCGAACCTTTGTTGGCAAAGTAATGTCTCTGCTTTTCAATATGCTATCTAGGTTGGTCATAACTTTCCTTCCAAGGAGTAAGCGTCTTTTAATTTCATGGCTGCAGTCACCATCTGCAGTGATTTTGGAGCCCAGAAAAATAAAGTCTGACACTGTTTCCACTGTTTCCCCATCTATTTCCCATGTAGTGATGGGACCGGATGCCATGATCTTCGTTTTCTGAATGTTGAACTTTAAGCCAGCCTTTTCACTCTTCACTTTCACTTTCATCAAAAGGCTTTTTAGTTCCTCTTCACTTTCTGCCATAAGGGTGGTGCTATCTGCATATCTGAGGTTATTGATATTTCTCCCAGCAATCTTGATTCCAACTTGTGTTTCTTCCAGCCCAGCGTTTCTCATGATGTACTCTGCATATAAGTTAAATAAGCAGGGTGACAATATACAGCCTTGACGTACTCCTTTTCCTATTTGGAACCAGTCTGTTGTTCCATGTCCAGTTCTAACTGTTGCTTCCTGACCTGCATACAGATTTCTCAAGAGGCATTTCAGGTGGTCTGGTATTCCCATCTCTTTCACAATTTTCCACAGTTTATTGTGATCTACACAGTCAAAGGCTTTGGCATAGTCAATAAAGCAGAAATAGGTGTTTTTCTGGGACTCTCTTGCTTTTTCCATGATCCATGATCCTTTGGTTTACTCCATAGAATTGTTGGGAAATAACTTTTTTTTTTGAGCCTGTCAGTGAATATGACTTATTTTCCCTCTACTTGGTTATTTGTTGGATTGGCTGATTATAAAGTTCTATGTTGTAAAATTTTCCCTCAAAATCTTAACATCATCGCTTCATTATTTTTCAGTTTTCAGTGATGCTCTTGTAAAATCTAATACCATTACATATATTCTCTATCCATTGTACAAAACTTATTTTATCGCTTTATAAGCTTGTAGGATCTTTTCTTTTTTTGTAGGATGTAAGACACTGCACTCTGAGTGTGGCTTTTTACTTCTATTTTCTTAGATCCCTGAGGAACCATTAAATCTGCAAATTATATCCTTTAGTTTTAAAAAGTTTCTTTTGTTATTTGGCTCATGATATATCTTTTGTTTTCTCTATTCTTTCTAGAATTCCTAAAATTAAATACTGCATATTCTAGACTGGATCTTATACTTTTCTTACATTTTTACTCTGATTTCTCATTTCTTTTTCTTTTATACTCTGCTTCTTAAAGGAGATTTTCTTATCCTTATTATCCAACCTGAAGTGTTTCATTTTTATAATCATTTATATTTTCAAGACCATAGTCTTGTTATATACCACCCAACTTCCCTCCCAAATTAAAGCTTCTTGTTATTTCATGAATGCACCGTCTTCTGATCTCAACTCTCTGAAGGTATTCATTATAGTTTTAACTTTTTAGCAAATGTTTCTCTCATATGTAGTCTTTGTTTCTTCCATCTTTTTTCCTTTTTGGGGGAGTGCATTTCTGATTTCATACTGTTGCTTTTGTTCAGTCTCTTAAGTTGTGTCTGACTCTATACAGCCTCATGGACTGCAGCATATCAGGCTTCCCATCCTTCAATGTCTCCTGGAGTTTTCGCAAATTGAGTCAGTGATGCTATCTAACCATCTCATCCTTTGCCACTGTCTTCCCCTTTTGCCTTCAGTCTTCCCCAGCTTCAGGGTATTTTTCAGTGAATCAGCTCTTTGCATCAGGTGGCCAAAGTATTGGAGCTTTAGCTTCCTTATAAGTCCTTCCAATGAATATTCAGGGTTTATTTTCTTTATGATTGACTAGTTTAATTTCCTTGCAGTCCAAGCTACCCTCAACAGTCATCTCCAGCATCACAATTCAAAATTATCAATTCTTCAGCACTCAGCCTTCTTTATGGTCCAACTCTCACATCCATACATGATTACTGGAAAAACAATAGCTTTGATTATACAGACCATTGTTCACAAAATGATATCTTTGCTTTTTAATATGCTCTCTGGGTTTGTCATAGCTTTCCTTCCAGGCAGCAGGCATCTTAATTTCGTGGCTGCAGTCACCATCTGCAATGAGTTTTGGAGCCCCAAGAAATAAAATCTGTCATTGCTTCTGCTTTTTCCTCTTCTATTTTCCATGAAGGTATGGGACCAGATGCCATGATCTTAGTTTTTGGAATGTTAAAGTTTTAAGCCAGTGTTTTCACTCTCCTCTTAAAAGCAAGAGAGTTCCAGAAAAACATCTATTTCTGCTTTATTGACTATGCCAAAGTCTTTGACAGTGTGGATCACAATAAACTGTGGAAAATTCTGAAAGAGATGGGACTACCAGACCACCTGACCTGCCTCTTGTGAAACCTATATGCAGATCAGGAAGCAACAGCTAGAACTGGACATGGAACAACAGACTGGTTCCGAATAGGAAATGGAGTACATCAAGGCTGTATATTGTCACCCTGCTTATTTAACTTATATGCAGAGCACATCATGAAAAACGCTGGGCTGGAAGAAGCACAAGCTGGAATCAAGATTGCCGGGAGAAATATCAATAACCTCAGATATGCAGATGGTACCACCCTTATGGCAGAAAGTGAAGAGGAACTAAAAAGCCTCTTGATGAAAAGTGAAGAGTGAAAAGGTTGGCTTAAAGTTCAACATTCAGAAAACGAAGATCATGTCATCTGGTCCCATCACTTCATGGGAAATAGATGGGGAAACAGTGGAAACAGTGTCAGACTTTATTTTTCTGGGCTCCAAAATCACTGTAGATGGTGACTGCAGCCATGAAATTAAAAGACGCTTACTCCTTGGAAGGAAAGTTATGACCAACCTAAATAGCATATTCAAAAGCAGAGACATTACTTTGCCAACAAAGGTTCGCTATAGTTTTTCCTGTGGTCATGTAAGGATGTGAGAGTTGAATTGTGAAGAAGGCTGAGTGCTGAAGAATTGATGCTTTTGAATTGTGGTGTTGAAGAAGACTCTTGAGAGTCCCTTGGACTGCAAGGAGATCCAACTGGTCCATTCTGAAGGAGATCAGCCCTGGGATTTCTTTGGAAGGAATGTTGCTAAAGCTGAAACTCCAGTATTTTGGCCACCTCATGCGAAGAGTTGACTCTTTGGAGAAGACTCTGATGCTGGGCGGGATTGGGGGCAAGAGAAAAAGGGGACGACAGAGGATGAGGTGGCTGGATAGCGTCACTGACTTGATGGACGTGAGTCTGAGTGACCTCCGGGAGTTGGTGATGGACAGGGAGGCCTGGCGTGCTGTGATTCATGGGGTCGCACAGAGTCTGACATTACTGAGTGACTGAACTGAGAGGAGCTTTAGTTCTTCTTCCCTTTCTGCCATTAGAATGATATTATCTGCATATCTGAGGTTGTTTATATTTTTCCTGGAATCTTGAATCCAGCTTGTGAGTCATCTATCCTGGCATTTTGCATGATGTACCCTGTATGTAAGTTAGGTAAGCAAGATGACACTATACACTTTGTCATACTCCTTTCCCAATTTTGAACCAGTCTGTTGTTCCATGTAAGGTAATAACTGTTGCTCCTTGATCCACATACACAATTCTTAGGAGACAGGTAAGGTGGTCTGATACTCTCATCTCCTTAAGAATTTTCTATAGTTTGTTGTGATTTACATAGACAATGTAAATTGTCTTTGACAATGGCTTTCACATTGTCAATGAAGCAGAAGTAGATGTTCTTCTGGAATTCCTTTCCTTTCTCTGTGATCCAATGAATGTTGGCAATTTGATCTCTGGTTCCTCTAGAAGAGATCTCTAGTCTTTCCCTTTCTATTGTTTTCCTATGCTTCATTGCATTGTTCATTGAAGAAGGCCTTATCTCTCCTTGCTATGCTCTGGAACTCTGCCTTCAATTGGATGTATCTTTCCCTTTCTCTAAGCTTTTTCTAAACACAGCTTGTACATCCTCAAGTTCTCAGTTCATGTACTGCTGAAGCCTAACTTGAAGGATTTTGAGTGTAATCTTAATGAGTACGCAAAATGAGCACAATTCTCCTGTGGACATTCTTTGGCATTGCCCTTCTTTGGGACTGGAATGAAAACTGACCTTTTCCAGTCTTATGGTTACTTCTGAGTTTTCCAAATTTGCTGGCATAATGAGTGCAGCACTTTAACAACATTAACTTTTAGTGTTTTAAATAGCTCAGCTGGAATTCTGTCACTTCCACTAGCTTTGTTCCTAATAATGCTTCCTAAGGACCACTTGACTTCACACTCCAGAATGTCTGGCTCTAGGTAAGTTATGGCACCACTGTGGTTATCTTGGTCATTAAGACCTTTTTTTATATAGTTCTTCTGTGTGTTCTTGCCACCTCTTAATATCTTCTGCCTCTTTTAGGTCCTTGCCATTTCTGTCCTTTATTGTGCCTATCCTTGCATGGAATGTTCCCTTGATCGCTCCAATTTTCTTAAAGAGATCTCTAGTCTTTCCCATTCTGTTGTTTTCCTATGCTTCATTGCATTGTTCATTGAAAAAGGCCTATCTCTCCTTGCTATTCTCTGGAACTCTGCATTCAATTGGATATATCTTTCCCTTTCTCTCTTGCTTTTCACTTCTCTTCTTTCTTCAGGTATTTGTAAAGCCTCCTCAGACTACCACTTTTACATCTTGTTTTTTTTTTTTTTTCCTCCCTTTCAGATGGTTTTGTTCACTGACTCCTGTATAATGTTATGAAACGGTCCATAGTTCTTCAGGTACTCCATCTACCAGATCTAATTTCTTGAATCTATTCATCAGTGGTTTCCCCTATTTTCTTCAATTTAAGCCTGAAATTTTCAGTAAGGAGCTGATAATCTGAGCCACAGTCAGCTTCAGGTCTTGTTTTTGCTAACTTATAGAGCTTCTCATCTTTGGCTGCAAATAATGTAATCGATCTGATTTTGGTATTGACCATTTGGTGATGTCCATGTGTGGAGTAATCTCTTGTGTTCTTGGAAGAGGGTGTTTGCTATAACCAATGACCAAATGTGTTCTGACAAAACTCTGTAAGCCTTTGCCCTGCTTTATTTTGTGCTCTAAGGCCAAACTTGCCTGTTACTCTAGGTATCTCTTGTTTCCTCCTTTTGCATTCCAATCCCCTGTGATGAAACAAATGTCTCTTTTTGGTGTTAGTTTTAGAAGGTGTTGTAGGTCTTCGTAGAACTGTTCAACATCAGCTTCTTTGGCATCAGTGGTTGGGGCATAGACTTGGGTTACTGTGATGTTGAATAGTTTGCCTTGAAAATGAACTGAGATCATTCTGTCATTTTTTGAGGTTTTACTCAGATACTGCATTTCAGACTCATCTGTTGACTATGAAGGCTACTCCATTTTTTTCCCCCTAAGGGATTCTTGACCACAATAGTAGATATAATAGTATTCTGAATTAACTTCACCCATTCCCATCCATTTTAGTTCACTGATTCCTAAGATGTTAATGTTCACTCTTGCCATCTCCTGCTTGACCATGTCCACGTTATCTTGATTCATGGACCTAACCTTCCAGGTTCCTATGCAGTATTGTTCTTTACGGCATTGAACTTTACTTTCATACCAGACACATCCACAACTGAGCATCATTTCTGCTTTGGCCCTGTCACTTCATTCTTTCTGGAGCTATTAGTAATTGACCTCTGCTCTTTTCATATTAGCTATTTTCTTTTTTTGTCACTTGAATATTCTTATTGTTTTTTTCCCCCATATTTTAAACCTTTTATTTTTATTAGGGTGTAGCTGATTAGCAATGTTGTGGTAGTTTCAAGTAAACTGTAAATGGACTCAGCCATTTATATATACATGTATCCGTTCTTCCCCACTCCTCTCTCCCATCCAGGTTGGCACATAGCATTGAGCAGAGTTCCATGTGCTATACAATAGGTCCTTATTGTTTATCTATTTTAAATATCACAGTGTGTACATGGCCTTCTCAAAGGCAACCACATTATCCCTCCCCTACCCCCCGGCAACCATAATTTTATTTCTACATATCTGTGATTGTCCTTGGCTATCTGTTCAGATATGAATGAGACACTAATAATAAGTTGGTTTATGCTTATGTAATGATTAAAGTGTGTCAGACATTGTTCTAAGTGCTTCGTCTATTTTAACTTATTTAATCCTCACAAAGACTTTAGGAATTGGTTACCATTGTTATTATTTCTATTTGACAGATGAGAAAACTGAGTCATAAAATGATAAATAAGTTGCACAGTTTTATACAGTTTGGTAAGTGGCAGAGCTAGAATCTGAATCCAGGCAGCCGAACTCCATAGTCCCTTCTTTTAACTGTTATACTTCTTTTGTCTCTTAATGAAATAAGGAGCAAATTCCATGTATGTGGGTTGCTTTTCAAGTAGCCCAGTTATGTCTGACTCTTTGTGACCCCGTGGACTGTAGTGCACCAGGCCTCCCTGTCCCTCACCATCTCCTGGAGTTTGCCCAAAGTTCATGTTCATTGCATCGATGATACTGTCCAGCCATTTCATCCTCTTGATGCCTTCTTCTGCCTTCAGTCTTTCCCAGCATCAGGGGCTTTTCCAATGAGTCATCTGTTCACATCAGATGACCGAAATACTGGAGCTTCAGCTTCAGCATCAGTCCTTCCAGTGAATATTCATGGTTGATCTCACTCAAGATTGACTGGTTTGATCTCCTTGCTGTCCAAGGGACTTTCAGGAGTCTTCTCCAGCACCAAACTTTGAAGGCATCAATGCTTTGGCTTTCTGCTTTCTTTATGGTCCAGCTTTCACAACCGTGGGTTTCCCTGGTGGCTCAGATGGTGAGGAATCCACCTGCAGTGTGGGAGACCTGGGTCCTATCCCTGGGTTAGAAAGATCCCCTGGAGAAGGGAACAGCTACCACTCCAGTATTCTTCCTGGAGAATTCCATGGACAGAGGAGCCTGGCAGTCTACAGTACATGGGATTGCAAAGAGTTATACACAACTGAGTAACTTTCACTTTTCACTCTCAAAACCCTATGGGACCACTGTGAAGACAATAGCCGTGAGTATATTTTTGTTGGCAGAGTAGTGTCTCTGCTTTTCAATACACTGTCTAGGTTTGTCATCACTATTTTGCCAAGAAGCAGTCCTTTTCTGATTTTATGGATGGCTGCAGTCACTATCTGCAGTGATTTTGGAGCCCAAGAAGAGGAAATCTGTCACTACTTCCACCTTTTCTCCTTCTATTTGCCATGAAGTTATGGGACCAGATGCCATGATCTTAGGGTTTGTTTTTTTTTTTTTTTTTAATATTTAGTCTTAAGCTGTCTCTTTCACTTTCCTCCTTTACCCTCATCAGGAGGCTGTTTAGTCCTCTTAGGTTTCTGCCATTAAAGTGGTATCATCTGCATATCTGAGGTTGTTGATATTTCTCCCACTTGATTCCAGCTTGTAATTCATCCAGCCTGACATTTCTTATGATGTGTTCAGCATGTAGATTAAACAAACAGGATGACAGCCGACAGCCCTTTGAAACTCCTTTCTTGATCTTAAACCAATCACTTGTTCCATACAGGGTTCTAACTGTTGCTTCTTGAGCCATATATGGGTAGGGTTTGTCAAAGTAGTGTTACCTGAGTGAGCTGTATCTTTGTGGAATGTCTGATGAGGTCCTTTGTTAGGGAGTGATTAGATTAGATCAGAGAAGAATCTTATAATCTACTGTTTAGAAGTTGAAGACCTGCAACTGGCAGTTTGGTTCCTGAGTAGTGAAAGAAGATGGGGGAATGGGTCTTAAAATTTAATACAATTTTCATTTAGTCACCTGTCTCTGATCTTCCAGTGTAGAGATTCTTGCTTTTACACTGTACAAGGATTAAACCTTCAGTCTTCATCTGTGATGAGGAATTATTAATTGCCCAGTTGTGCTGATTCTGGGAGGGGATCTTGATATATATCTGTGATTGTTATGTTGAGTCTCATCTTTACTTGTCTTTCAGTGCTGCCCATTCCTGAGCCTTTTGTGGTTTCCCTGATATAAATGTTATTGATTCTCATTTTCCCCACTGATAGTGTAAGATTCATCTTCCTTGTATTTGCATTCCGTTTTTTTTTTTTTTTTTTCTTTTTACCTACTCTTTGACCTTTGTTTATATGGAAGCAAACAATCCAATCCTTGCTTGCTATCTTTTAGGAAAAGATTTTAAGAAAAGACTTGAGTATAATCCATGTTCTTAAATGTGCCATTTTAAATTCTCTGCTAAGTCTCTTGAAATAAATTTCAGATGTCTCCTTTTACCTGAAGGATTTCATGATGCTCCAACTTGTGAAAATTTTTTCCCACTTTGCATGTTCTTCTTCTTTTGTAAGACCCTTTTATATTTTGTGATTTTTGTATTTGCATGCTCTTCTTACACACTGCCCTCTTCTCTACAGCAGACTGTAACTTGAGGACCTTGAGTGATCCCTTCTGTAGAGTTGCTCAGTAAAAATGTTACATTAAAGGTTGTGCATGGATAGAGGAGCCTGGTGGGTTGGATTCCATGGGGGTCACAAAGAGTCGCACATGACTGAGCAACTAACCATTTTTCTTTTCTAAGTGTTGTGTATATGTTTTTCTTGTGAAATATCAGCAATATATTAAATACTGAGGGTAATTTAGGAGAGAATTAATATAGTAATGCAAAAAAGAGATTAAATTCTGAAATAAAGAAGCCTGAGAATTGTTGTTGTTCAGTCACTAAGTCATGTCAGAATTGTTAAAGCTGGATTTTATGGAGTCTTTCAACATAGATAACTAATCATAACAAAGTGTTCATCTCTCCATTTGCCGTGACACCAAAGAATGAACTGCATGGATATGCCAATTTTTTGGTCAGGCTCATGATTCTATAACTTTTATTACAGAACTATTTGGTGTTGCTTAATTTTATATGTACTTCAGGCAGATAATGTTAAGTTCTGGAAGTCTTCTAAAAGGTTAATAAATGCACCGTAGATGAAGCAGTGTTCTAAATATATTAGACTAACTAAATACATAAAGAAGCCCACACTTGTAATATTTCCTTTAAAAACTAATTTTTAGTTTTTATATTTTGTAAAATTGATTTTGACAAATCAGTGCTGTTAATTTTGCTTCCTCCGGCTCTTCAAAATGTTCAGAAGGAAACAAACTATTTCAGAATTTGAACTAAATTATTCAGAGAAAGGCTATTACTTTAAAATAATCTTTATTTCCCTAGTACTGTATTTTAAGAAACTCAGGACATGTTTGTTTGCCTTTTTAAAATATATTAATATTTCTTTGAAAATACCGGATGACTTATCTGTATTTTAATATGTAATAGTTGCTCAGGTATGGAAAGCATCTGTGGTCACTAACATCTTCTTTTGTAGAGCTAAATAGTACTTAGGAAGCTGATGGTATTTGGTTGATTAACACAGGCAAACAAGCTGGAATGATTCTTAGGCATGGGTATTTGTTTCTGTTTTCAAATTTTCTGGTATTTTAACAAATACCCTATTGGGCTGTGTCATATGAAAACACATAGATGCATTACTCTAAAAATTCCATTCTTTTGAAACCAAATTATTTGGGTACAGTGTTTGCAGATGCTAAAAATAGCTTTTAATTGTCTCCTGAGATTCGTGGGACACATTGAAAAGACAAACTTGGTGTTTATAATTTGACTTGGTTAATTCTCAGTATCCATATCACTCTTCTTTCATAATTTCTTCATGAAAAATGTAATCACATACAGATTTCTACTCGCTTGCATCAGAATTAATGTGAATTCCATTTCAAACTAACCACCATCAAAAGTTTCTGAAAGTCTGGTTCATATTTTTTAAGTGTATGTGGATGATTTACTTCGTTTTGATTTTTGGAGAAGTACATCTTTTAAAAATTTTTCATTAGATTGTTAAATTGTGGGTAATGGTCACAATACTGGTATTATATTCTGGCTAATTTAGTGTTGTCCACTTTTATAATGTATTGAATATTTCTATCTATATCTTTCTTATAGTGTCATTGCCTACTGAGTTTCTGTGAAAATAAATTTTGTCTATTAAAATAAAACAATCCTGAGATTGCTTTTTACTGTTTACTTTTCTTTGACTATTTTTGAGTTTTATTTTTCAAGGCATTAGTGTTAATTAATCCCATGGACAGTGGAGCCTGGCAGGCTGTGGTCCCTGGGGTTGCGAAGAGTTGAACATGACTGAGCACGTGCACACACAGTAGTAATTTTGCTGACAAGGTAAAGCATGACAACTGCTTTATCAGTCAGAGCAGAATGCCTTAGAAAATACCTTTAGACTTGTTGCTTAGTATATAGTTTAATTTGCTTAGCTGTTTTTGTTCTTTTTTTAGAAGTTGGAGAAGATTTTCTGTAATGAAGTCCATCTTGTATTATTGAATCAAGAAAGCTGTAATTAATATTTGAATATGTCCACTTTTGAAAGATAGAAAAGGAAAACCAGTTATTGACCAGAGTGTAACTTCTGTCCACCAATTCACAATTTATTGTAAATTTAGTTTTGTTTTATATATTTCAGTCATTACTTGTTTTACCTTTCTAGGTTTTTTAGTTCTTTCACGATTTGTTCAATGAAAGCATTTCCTTTTTCTTTTTTTTTTTTTTAAAGCCCAGGCACTCATAGTTTTACCCTTTTATTTTTATAGTATGCATTTAGGACAAAATAAAGCATGTATTATCCCACTGCTTGTCTCACTTACATATTTTAAGGGTAAAGAAGAGAGGTATTCTGGATATTTGCTTGTGTTTTTCTGTTCCCTGGTCTCCATGAATACATGACTTGATTTATCTTGATCAGCCTAGTAACTTGCTCCACATTTTTCCAAAAGTGCAAAGCAGTTTCAGCTAAAAATACACATATCAAAATGCTCCAGAAGTTGTGGCCACAGCTCAAAAATGCTGATCAATTTTGAAAATCTAAATCAACCTCGGCCATGAAACCAAGGGAAGAACCTTTGTGGTGTGGGACAGATTTCCAAAAATTCACCACAGTCCTGTTCTTAGCTGGAGTTTGTGCTGATGTTGCCAGACAACTGAGGAATAGATGCAAAAAGCAGGAAGCATTATTGAATTGAGCCCTAGTGCCAATTTGGGAAAAGCAAATTAAAATGTAAAAGAATATTTTTCCACTCCTGGCGTCTCAACACAAAATGGCAAAATACATGGTTGCTGAAAAAGTCACAGAAATTGTTAATATTGCCAGAATGGCTAATTTTGTCCAAAAAAACTCAGTATTTTTGTGTTAAAAATGCATATGCATTTAGTTAAATCATTTTCTTAACGCAAATGAAATAGTTCTAATTTACAGATCAAAAAAAACAAATCAAAATGTATATACCCTTAAGAGAGAGAAGTGTTCTGACATAAATGACTATGTGTGTGGGCCTGTTTTAATGTCTTTTGTTTTTCAGGTGCACTTAAAGAATGGATGATGATGATTTTGGTGGTTTTGAGGTATGTGCTATTATTTACCTTATTTTACTTATGTAATTGTTTTAAATGTTTTATTAATTATTGATGTTCATGATCCTTTATCATTTTGAATGTGACTCTGGAATAAAAAAATGAAATATAGAAAAATGAAAATATATTCCCTCTGAAAGTTAAAATTGATTTATTATTATTGAACACTTGATCATACCCATAGGAATGTTTTAAATTGAGGTAATTAAGTGCTACTGGTGGAAGCACTAAAGAAGAGATTTGAGAAATTGTCAGCAGATGGTTCTGTTGGGATACATGTCTATTAGGAAATACTTGTGAGATGAGGGATGAGTGTTGAAGATCTGTGACATATTTTCATGTTTATACCTGTAATGAGTTGATTTAGTGTATTAAGTACATCACCTTTTGGTGGCTTACAGAGCTAATTAGACTGTTTGTGTTGTTAGATTATTCTCTCAGGTTGAAGTTGGATGCTTTGTAAGGAAATTGTTAACTGAAGAAGCCCTGTCTTTTCCCTAATCCTTTTTAGTGTGTGTTCATTTTATTGAAATATTTTGTAGCCCAGTTATTTTTATGGAGCCAGTATAGTCTTGCAGGAAAATCTCTGGATTAGGAGTCAAGATGCCTGAGCTCAAGTCCTGGAACTACCATCAAGTGAGCTCTGTGATTTTTTAAGAAAGACTTTTATCTAGTTTGGAACTTGTGAAAAGGAGATTGTTAAAGATAGTGGCTGTAACTGATGACATTACAATTGGAGAAATGAGACATTAGTATATTATTCAGTGTTCTGAATGTCATGAAAGAATGGTATGAGTTTATTTTAGGTTAGGATCAGTTTCTCTCCTGTTGCTCTCTGTTAATATGGAAATAATCAGAATATGAATTTATCTGTTTTCTGCATTTCATCTAAAATTTTTTGTTTAGCACATTGATATGCTTTCTGCATTTGCTTTAGTATTTTGGGTTGTTGGGTGACTGAATCTTATTATGTTTCTTGATTTATTTTATCAGAGAACTAAGAGTAGATAGTATTCTGTAGAGTAGCAGTTATACTTCAGTGTATATTCAATGGATCTATTCCTTTGAATGTTACACAGGTACAATGCTAACCAACCATTCCAATTTAATTATGGTTGCTGGGATTCTTTCTTTCTATATTCTGTTGTAGAAATATGAAAGGTTTCTATCCTTGGGTGTAGAAATATGAATGATTTCTATCCTTGGGTATAGAAACCTTTTTGGGAGGAGACATTTGAAGATCAGTTAAATACATTATGATTCTTTACTCCTAGATACTCTAGTGTGTGTTAATGTTTCCTAAGAATAAAGATATTCTTTTGCTTAACAACAGTACAGTTATCAGTGTCAGTGAATTAAGCATTGATGGAATATTCTGAAATGATTTTTAATACAGTTAAAAAATTGTATTGTAATTTTAGAAGTATTTTTAGTGCAGAAAATTTGAAAAAGGACTAATAGCTAAATGGATAAAAATTGCCACTAGAAAACCTTGTTTTTAATTTGTTTTTTGTCTTTCTTACCTTTTTTCTAGATAAATATATATTTTTTTCTAGACAAGTACTATCTGTATTTTTATGTGAACATGTTTTAGATGTTATTAAGATTTTTTTTTCTAAAACATTTTTAATGATTCTAGAGAATTCCAGTATATGAGTAAAAGATGATTTATTTAATCAGGTTTCTGGTAAATGTTTAGATTGTATCCAGTGATTGTCTAAGTAACCTTTTGGTATACATCCTTTTGGGTAAATTTTTGCAATTATGTGTTTAGGATGAATTCTTAGAAATGGAATGTCTAAGTCAAGGAATATGCAGTATTTTTATTTTATTTTATTTTTTTGGCCTTTCCTCATGACTTGAGGGGCTTCCCAGGTGGTAGTATTGGTAAATAATCCACCTGCCAATGCAGAAGACTAAGAGAAGTGGGTTCGATCCCTGGGTTGGGAAGATCCCCTTGAGAAGGGCATGGCAACTCACTCTAGTAGTCTTGCCTGGAGAATCCCATGGACAGAGGAGCCTAGCAGGCTACAGTCCATTGGATCACAGAGTCAGACATGACTGAAGTGACTTAGCACATTCATAGTTTGTAGAAAGTAGCTTCTGTATTCAACATCACTCAACTCCTGTGGCAGATTCCCTCAATTGACTTGTCAATTGCCCAATTGACTGTCTTTTTGGCTGACAACTCAATGCAGAATCCAAATTGAAATTCTGGCCCTTTTTTTCCAATAGCAATTTTCCTGTGACCTGAACACTTAAGAGAGAGAAAACTGCACTTTTACCCACAAACTCAAAATTCAGTAATTGGCTGTCTCATAGTTTAAAACTGTTTAAAATGAGAGTTTAATTTAAATATCAGGTTTAGGAATTTTCTAAATGTTGAATGCTGGTAAGTCCAGCTGGTATATTATTAAAGTGAAAGTGAAAGATGCTCAGTCGTGTCTGACTCTTTGTGACCCGATGGACTATACAGGGAATTCTCCAGGCCAGAATACTGGAGTGGGTAGCCTTTCCCTTCTCCAGGGGATCTTCCCAACCGAGAGATCCAACCTAGGTCTCCCACATTGCAGGCGAATTCTTCACCAGCTGAGCCCCAAGGGAAGCCTGGTATATTATTAAAGCTATGAGTAAATCTTGTTTCTTTAATCTCTTTTTCATCTGTGATAATTAAATAAAAAGATTCAGTGTCTATTTTTGAAGAAAAATAATGTATTTTGCTTATATACATTGGTAAATATTGCAGGTTCAGAAATGAAACTGTGAGGATATGTAAAATAAAATTTCATTGACAGGAAATATATCTGAGTAAAAAGGAAAATTTTACCCAAGGACAGAGCACAAGCACTGGGGGCAGTGACTAGTGGTTGGAGGTGGTAGCACTGAAGACTGAAAAACAATTTAGTATTCAGAGGAAATTTGAAAATGTGTAGCGTATTACAGCGGAGAAGGCAATGGCCACCCACTTCAGTACTCTTGCCTGGAAAATCCCATGGACGGAGGAGCCTGGTGGGTTGCCGTCTATGGGGTTGCACAGAGTCGGATACTACTGAAGGGAGTCAGCAGCAGCAGCAGCAGAAGCAGCAGCAGCGTATTACAGAGAATTACGCTTGTAGAATTGGGAGGCTTAATTGCTTAAATAACATTTCTACTTTTCAGATTTTCTAAAACAATTTTGCCTTCATTTTACAGGCTGCAGAGATTTTTGATGGTGGAAATGGGGAAACCCAAACTACATCTCCTGCCATTCCTTGGGCTGCTTTTCCTGCAGGTAGAATAGAATAACTTCAAATGTTTTTCTTATTCAGTACTTTTGTCTTTCTTTTGAAAGCACCTTTCTACCTTTGCACTTTGAATTCTTTGATCTGATAAATGGAATGACCCAAATTTAACGTAGTTTTTTGCATAACTAATTACGAATTGCATAACAAATTCTGAAATGATGGCTTGAGGCATGATTCCAAAAATGATACCATCAGCATTAAAATGAAATTAAAGTGGAATTTGAATTTCCAAATTTGTTTTAGTTTTAGAAAGGTGAGATGCCAAGTAATTTTTTTAGAGTATCCATTAATTAAAGGCTTCTTCTTCTTAATATTCTAAAGATTATTTGTCACCCCTCACAGTATTTAAATTTAGAAGTATTTCTATAGGAAAATCATTCAAAAATATTAAGAATTAAGCCATCTAAGAAATGAAATACACAAATTAATTCCATTATTGAGAAGTATTTTGTGGAAGACCTAATGTTCATTATTAATATAATTCATGTCTAAATATTATTTTGTGTTTTCTTTTTTTGTGCCAAATTATTGTAAAGTCAGGAGTCGAAGATGAAAATATTATTTAACAGGTCTGTCTGAGATTATTAGAATTATTCATTTTACAAATATTTTTGAGTACCTTTTATGCATGAGACACTATGCAGACATGTCCTTTACTTCAAAAGACAGGGCAAGCGTATGTATACATGTAATATGAAGCAGATTTGTGATTTAGGAAGAATGATGATTTTGTCATCCATTCCTTTAGCAAATGTTACTTCATGCCTCAAATGAGTCAAGTATTGTCCTTGAAACTGGTTATATATCGTCTATCTGGGCTTTGAAGGATGAATTTAATCTCAATAGGCAGAGATAAGACAGATTTTGAAGGGAGAAAAATGCATGGAATAAATGTGTAAATGTGGAAAAGAGGATGGCACTGTTAGGATGCTCATTCTTGCTTGAGGGATATAAGTGTTGTTTCCTTTGCCTCAAATTGCTCATCTTTTTTCCTACTGCTGCTCTCCCCTGCACCCTTGCCATATAGACTCATGTTTGTTTTATGTATTGTTTCTTACTTTATTCTTTCTTTTTCTGGGAAGTTTTCCCAGAGAACCTTCTCCCATCTACATGTACCTGTTTTCTGACTTTCATGTTAGACTGTAAGTTATGTAAGGCTATATCTGTTTGTTCTGTTATGTTTTAAATGCTGAACATAGTACCTGGATTGTACTTGGTCCTATAATTAAAGAAAAAAATGAGTGAATGAATGAATAAGTAACTGAATAAATGACTAGACTAGGGTGAGAGCAGGAGGGGGTAGGAAGACTAGATTATATATTTACATAATGGTTGAGGATTTTCAGCGCGCCATTATGTGTTTGTTTATTGTGAAATAGGTAGGAAAGATGCATTCTTCCCATTGTTCAGATAATGAAATGATAGCTTATGAAAGTTTTGGAGTCTGATACAGATAAATATGTTTAGGAATGAAATCTAGACTTTCAGGTTCTTGTTTCAGTATATTGTCAGGAACTCTGTCTTTTGAGAAAAGCATCAGCAGGTCTGTCTGACTGATTGCATGTTTGGGTGAAGGAGGAGTCAGAGTTGATTTTTAAGGTTACAAGACTTGGTTCTAAAAAGGATAGTATTACCATGAAAGAAATAAGAGAATTTAAAAGAGTTGATTTGGGACAGTATGAGGCCTTAATTAATTGTCTTATACATGTTTCTTTAAAGTACCTAGAGTTCAGGAGAAAGGTAGACTGGAGGTCTTGGTTTGGGAGTTTTCCCACTGATATGACAGTTGAAGTTGTAGGAGATCACAGTGGGAAGCCACATATAGAAAGAATAGAGTTAAGTAGAGAAATTTAGATGCCCTTAGGCATATGGCAACCCACTCCAGTGTTCTTGCCTGGAGAATCCCAGGGACCGTGGGGCCTGGTGGGCTGTCGTCTCTGGGGTCGAACAGAGTCAGTTGGACACGACTGAAGTGACTTAGCAGCAGCAGCAGTTAGGGAACAGGAGGAAAAAAAGAGACTTGAGAAATAAGGGGAGTCTGGAATAGTGCAACACAGATATCAGACATAGAACATTTCAGATGGTTTTGTAAATAGTGAGTGAGTTGGCCTAGTATGCCTAGTGATTAGTCTGCTGTAGGGCTGGCAGTCAGTTAGAGGATGATTTCCTTATAGCAACTGGGATAATTTGCCTCTGAGACTATCTGTTTTAGCCTTCAATACTGGCAATGAAAGGAGGTACCTAGGGACATGCATTTTTCTGTAATATTAGCATCATTTACTTAGTGGGATCTTTTAAAATACTGCATTATGTACAGTGCTGATAATAAAATTTAAAAATTACAGAGTAAATGAAATGCACATGTTGCTTCTTCACACAGATTATTATCTCTAGGCCCATCCCTCCTTATGCTGATGGATCTAATTAGTGATATAGCTCTATGCACTTCCTTAATCATAGGAGTTGGAGAATGTAGGATGTGAATGAATATGAAATTATGAATCTCCTTTTTTTCTTCTTGCCTTTACTCTTAGTAAAACTGTGATGAATATTGCCTCATTTCAATAAAAGTTATTTAGTGAGAATTGGTATAAAATTTAAAGACTCAAGAGAGTTTTCTCTAACAGGTTAACTTGGGGTATCCTCTAATGCACATTAATGAAGTCTCATTTATGTACATTTGGGAAGCTTCCCTGGAGGAGGAAATGGCAACCCACTCCAGTATTTTTGCCTAGAGAATCCCACGGACAGAGGAGCCTGGCGGGCTACAGTCCATGGAGTGGCAAAAAGTCAGACATGACCGAGCGACTAGTGCTATACTGCTGTTCAGTGAGAAGAATTTCCTCAAGCATTTTCCTCTCTCCTTCATAGCCTTACCCTCTAGCTTGTCTCCCTGGCTGTTGTTTGAAGCCTATGAATCAAACTGTGATGTACATTATGTTTCTAGATGATGTCTGCTACTGTTTTCCATTGCTTCTGGTTGTCATACCTGCCCTCATCCCCTGTCTGCTTACTTGAGTCTTATTTTTCTTGTAAAAAAAATACAGTTCTCACTGAATTTGTTCCATTTCTCATAATTGCTTCTTGGTCTGAGCTACTGTATCATTTTTTTCTGTCTCATTTCCTTGGCCCTTGGCGTATATGTGCCTTTTAAAATTTTTAAATAATAAAAACTGAATATTTTTCATTATATGCATTTAACCACAATTTTAAAAAGAACTGACTCATTTGAAAAGACTCTGATGCTGGGAAAGATTGAAGGCAGGAGGAGAACGGGATGACAGAGGAAAATGGGATGACAGAGGCTGAGATGGTTGGATGGCATCACCGACTCAATGGATATGAGTTCAAGTAAACTCCAGGAGTTGGTGATGGACAGGGAGGCCTGGCATGCAGCAGTCCATGGGGTCGCAAAGAGTAAGACACGACTGAGCGGCTGAACTGAACTGAATTAATGATTTATTGGGATATATTTGATCTACAGTGTTGTGTTAGTTTCTGCTGTACAGCAAAGCAGATCAATTATACATATACATATTGATATATCCATTCTTTTTTAGATTCTGTTCCCATATAAGTCATTGCAGAGTAATGAATAGAGTTTTCCTATGGTATACAGTAGGTTCTTATTACTCACCTATTTTATATATAGTACAACCCACTCCAGTGTTCTTGCCTGGAGAATCCCAGGGACAGGGGAGCCTGGTGAGCTTCCGTCTATGGGGTTGCACAGAGTCGGACACGACTGAAGCGACTTAGCAGCAGCAGCAGCAGCAGTGCATGTATGTCAATCCCAATTTCCCAATTTATCCCTTTCCCCACTATATTAATCAGTTTTGTGTCCAATGCAGTATTTTTAGTTATATTCATATTGTTGTGCAACTAATCTCTAGAACTTTTTCATTTGTAAAACTGAAACTCTTTAGCCATTAAACAATAACTACCCAATTTCCCCTCCCTGCAGCCTCTGTCAACTCGCATTCTACTTTCTATCTCTATGGATTTGACTACTCTGGATATCTCATATAAATAGAATTATCTAGTATTTTCCTTTTTGTGACCAGTTTATTTTACTTTAGCATGATACATTCTCAAGTTTCATCCATGCAGCAGCATGCATCAGAATTTCCTGCCTTTCTAAGCCTAAATAATATTCCAGTGTATGTACAGACTACATTTTGTTTATGTGTTCATTTGTCCATGGACACTTAATTGCCTCCTTTGGCTATTGTAAATAATGCTGCCTTGGACATTGGTGTACTAATACTTGTAAAAATAACAGTTTTTCAATATGACATTCATCTCTTCATGTCTACTTTAGTCTAAGCCTTGGAGGGCAGGGACTATGTTTTAAAGTTTTTTTGAATCCTGATTACCTAGTATAGCCTTGTGCCTTGCTAATGAACAGTGCTTGGTAATTGTTTCTTGATAATGAGTAGAGCAGATTTACTTTCAAGTAACTCTTTTTGATTCTTTTAATTCTTTGAGAGTATTTAAATAGCCTGTCAATTGCAAGTTAAAGGAAGGCAAACTTAAGTTTTCCTTAAAAATTACAGTAATCTATAAAAAAACACCTGGAAATCTTAGATAATTTATTCAAGGATGGCTAACAAGTTGTTTTGTCTGGAGCTCAGCTAACTTTCCTGGTCATTCCCCATTTAGACAAATAACCTGGGGATAATGATTAACACGAGTAGCCACAGATTCTCAGAAACTGAACAGCTATTTAGGTATTTTTCTATTCTAATTTTCTCCCCTGGTCTTACAGTGTGTTGGCAGGTAACAGTAGAGGACAGCAGCAGTTAGGCTAAATTTTAGTTCAAGATAGTAGGAGTATAGAAGCAATAATAATAGCATCCAGTGCTTTTACCTCCCTTTAAAAATATTATTTTTCTAACGTTTTCCCAAAGAAAAGTCATTCCAGATTTTGCATATCATATGATATCAGTAAGTTTTTGAATTGGCTTCTTTTAAGAGCTATACTTTTTAGAAAAACAAATTTTTGGCTGAGGAATCTATTTTTTCAGAATCATTTTTGAGCAATTAACTGTTTTTTGTAAATTTTTAGAAGACTGGTAATACTCTTTTTAGAAAAGTAACTTTTTTTTGAAATGAATGTCTATCTTTGAAATGAATGTCTAGCTTTTGATATACATATGTTTGTTCCTTTATACAAATACAAATGCAAATGTATTCATACACACATGTAGACATATACTCCACTTTTACCTTCATTGCAAATTACCTTTCCTACCATACTCTTTAGAAGGAAGGATTTCATCTTTACTTGACCTTGCAAACTCTAAGAACATTAGACTGTTAGTTTGGCTTTTGTATATTTTTGATTATGCTTTCTGAATTCAGCAGACTCAAAGTTACAGAATCCATGATGTTTATTTAAATTAATTATTTAACTTGTTTGTTCATTCATTCACTAATATACTCATTTATCACGTTTGCAAATATACTGTATATCTGACACAAAGTGCCATGTGCCGTGGACCAACTTATGCCACTTTCAGTGATACCATATGAAAAGAGTCATCTCAAATGACGAGATGTTCTGTGAAATGTAATGTTAGTACTGGCAAGTGCTTTTATAAATAACTTTAGCTTCAAATCTATGATAGAGGTTGCATGAGAAGTATATTAGGTCAGAAAGTATCATCATGATGCCCGTTGTATTCAATGTGGGTGGTGCTGTTTCAGAGGCAAATGACTGCACTTTTTTACTCTTAACCGTATAAATGTAAATTGCCTAGAAGGTGAGGTCCAAGGCAAAACCTTGAATACTGTCCTTTCCAATATGTTTCCAAGTTCCTTGCAGTGCTACACAGACCACATTAGAATGCATTGACCATCAAAGGTAAAAGCACATGGTCCAGATAGATACTTTAATCCAAATTAGCTCCTTCAAAACAGTTTATATAGGAAGCAACTAAACTGTCTTTCACAAGCCGACTCTTTAGAAGCAATAATGGGAGTTGGCCCAGCAGATGTTGAACCGAATAACTTAGATGTGGTTCACTTTGCATCTGGAGCTATTTGCATACAAAGCCAACAGGAAAGTTCAAACATTTTTCTCAAGACATTGGCAGAAAGAAACCTGGAAGACAGATGCCTTTTTGATTTCATGGTTCAGTTTTTCCATTCTCCATTCTCCTGGCCAGGAAAACCTAGGACAACAAATCGGTTCTTTTATTAATATCCCATTACTCTCCTTGCTAACCCTGTTTTTCCAGTAGAATCTGTGTTACGCATCTATAAGAACTCAGAACCTGAGTCCACACATTTTTTGTTTGATTAAAAAGTTGTGATATTTTCTTTCAGATTAATCTGTGGTTTGCACACAGGGATAGCAAATGTTAACTGAATTCATTGGTCTGATCTATCTTTGAGGTAAATTTGAAGATGATTTACTACATGTTCACCTACTGTATTATAATAGGCAGTATTGGTGATGTTTGAGAACTTTCCATTGCTTCTACTTTATATCCACATTGGATATATTTTGCCAGGACATCAACTGGATTTCAATTGTAGTGTAGTAATTTTGTAATATTGTTACACTGGGTGTTTGAATGGAAGGTTGCCAGTTAGCTTCTTTTTGCTACTTGTATTTTTTTCTTACCTCTCTAGATTTTTAACTCAACTTTATTTTTTCTAAAGTCAACTTTATAAATGAGGACTGAAATGATTAGCTTCTATAGAGGTATGAATTATTCCTGTACATATATTAGGACTTTTGTGGATTTTCAGTAATTTATACAACTTTTGTCTTCATTAATGCATATAATAAAGAATATAATAGTGATATTTATTATGACCTTGAAGATTAGGTTTGTAATGTGGTTTAGAATCCATTATCTCTGACACTGAATGAGGAGTTCTGGTTTTTGTGTTTAGCTAACTGTGTAACTTCTCTGAAACTCACTTATTTAATCTATAAATTGAAGGAGTAGATGATATCTAAATGTTCTTCCAGAGTTTGAGCTCCACGTTTATTTCTAATTTTTTTCTGATTATAGTGTCTGTGATATGAGTAGCCTCCAGTAGGTGAATCATGATACCTCATTTTAACTGCATGGCCCCACTGACACAGTGCTGATCTAATTACACTTAATCTAAAAACATAGCTGTAAACCTAGAACACAGATGTCACTATAAAGAACTATAATACTGAAGAGAAACTTCTCTATGCATTTTAATTATTATCAGTTATTATTTAAACTGATTTATTTTCTGGTGTTTTCTGGTACAATCTGTGTCTCTTCTATCTGATTCTGAGCTTGCTTATTAAAGAGACAGTGATTTAAGCAAAGGAAACTGTGAGGAAGATGAAATTAATTTCAAATGAAACAACTGACAGAGGATTAATCTCCAAAATATAAAAGCAGCTCATACAGCTCAATATTAGAAAAACAAACAACCTAATCAAAAAATGGGCAGAAGATGTCAACAGACATTTCTCCAAAGAAGCTATGCAGGTGGCTAATAAACACATGAAAAAATGCTCAAAATTGCTTATTATTAGAGAAAAACAAATCAAAGCTACAATGAGGTGTCACCTCTGGTCAGATTCTCCATCATCAAAAAATATAAACAATAAATGCTGGTGTGAATGTGGAGAAAATGGTGTGTGGCGGGGTGTGGAAATCCTCTTGTACAGTTGATGGGAATGTAACTTGATATAACCGCTATAGAGAGCAGTATGGAGATTTCTTAAAAAACTAGCAATGTGATGTGGCAGTCCCACTACTGGACATATACCCTGTTCAGTTCAGTTCAGTTGCTTAGTCGTGTCTGACTCTTTGTGACCCCGTGGACAGCAGTACCCTGAGAAAATCATAGTTCTGAAAGACACGTGTACCCTGGTGTTCATTGCAACACTATTTACAATAGCCAGGACATGGAAGCAATCTAGATGTCCATTGGCAGATGAAAGGATAAAGAAGTTGTGGTGCATATATACAATGCAATATTATTGAGCTGTAAAAAACCAAATTTTAGTCAGTTTCAAAGAGGTAGATGAACCTCTAGTGTGTTATATCAGTTCAGTTCAGTTCAGTCCCCCAGTCGTGTCCAGCTCTTTGCGACCCCGTGAATTGCAGCACGCCAGGCCTCCCTATCCATCATCAACTCCCGGAGTTCACCCAAACTCATGTCCATCGAGTTGGTGATGCCATTCAGCCATCTCATCCTCTGTCGTCCCCTTCTCCTCCTGCCCCCCATCCCTCCCAGCATCAGAGTCTTTTCCAATGAGTCAACTCTTCCCATGAGGTGGCCAAAGTATTGGAGTTTGAGCTTTAGTATCAGTCCTTCCAAAGAATACCTGGGACTGATCTCCTTTAGAATGGACTGGTTGAATATCCTTGCAGTCCAAGGGACTCTCAAGAGTCTTCTCCAACACCACACTTCAAAAGCATCAATTCTTTGGCACTCAGCTTTCTTCACAGTCCAACTCTCATATCCATACATGACCACTGGAAAAACCATAGCCTTGACTAGACGGACCTTTGTTGGCAAAGTAATGTCTCTGCTTTTGAATACGCTGTCTAGGTTGGTCATAACTTTCCTTCCAAGGAGTAAGCGTCTTTTAATTTCATGGCTGCAGTCACCACCAACAGTAATTTTAGAGCCCTCCAAAATAAAGTCTGACACTGTTTCCACTGTTTCCCCATCTATTTCCCATGAAGTGATGGGACCAGATGCCATGATCTTCGTTTTCTGAATGTTGAGCTTTAAGCCAACTTTTTCACTCTAGAGTGAAGTAAATCAGAAAATGAAGAACAAATATTGTTTATTAACACACATATGTGGAATCTAAAAAATAGTACTAATTTTTGCAGGGCAGCAATAAAGATGCAAACACAGAGAACAGACTTGTGGACACAGTGGAGTATGGAAAGATCAGGATGAATGAATGTCACATTGAAACATAATACCTACCATCTGTAGAATTAGCCAGTGTACATTTGCTGTATGACATGCAGGGAGCTCAGTGTGGTGCTGTCATAACCTGGAGGGTTGGAATGGGGTGGGAGGAAGGTTCTAGTGGGAGGGGACATATGTATACCAATGGCTGATTCATGTTGATGAATGGCAGAAACCATCACAATATTGTGAAGCAATTCAGTTCAGTTCATTCGCTCAGTTGTGTCTGACTCTTTGCGACCCCATGGACTGCAGCATGCCAGGCCTCCCTGTCCATCACCAACTCTCAGAGTTTACTCAAACTGATTTCTTTTAGGATGGACTGGTTGGATCTTCTTGAAGTTCAAGGAACTCTCAAGAGTCTTCTCCATCATCACAGTTCAAAAGCATCAACTCTTTGGCACTCAGCTTTCTTTCTAGTCCAACTCTCATATCCATACATGACTATTGGAAAAATCATAGCCTTGACTAGATGGATCTTTGTTGGCAAAGTAATGTCTCTGCTTTTTAATATGCTGTGTATAAAGCAATTACCTCCAATTTTTTAAAAAATGAAGAAAAAGAAGAAAAAATAATGGTTTGATTTAGAATATTATAGAATACATGTAAAAATGTTTGTAATAGAGCTTTGTAGAAATGTTTTCCACATTATTAAAAATGATGAAGGCTTGGCAGTGACTCTTTTCTCTGTAAGATAAAGGTAGTGTTCTGACTCTTGATGACAATACTGAATTAGCCAACAGCAATAGCAACGAAAACTTAGGCTCTGTCTGGCTCAGTAACACTAGAAGTCCTTGTCAAATGTTCTTATACAAATCTGTACATTTCCTTATAGGTCTCCTTCTACATTACACTAATTGACTCAGAAAGTAAACTTTTTATTGTTTGTGACAGATAGGGAGACATACACATATGTGGTACAAAATGCATGAAATAAAAGGGAAATAATGTTAAAGATACACAGTGAGCATTTCTTCTTTTTTGCTAGTCCCCTAGTTCCACTCCCTTGAGATAACTTATTTATACTTTCTGTTGAAACCCTCCAGGTATCTGCCAGGCATATAAAATGTGAATGTATCCTCCTGTACGTACTCTTTGTACATGCTAACACCTCCTGCTTTTTTCCCACACCAGGAGATTTTGCCACAGGAGTACTTGTCGATCGTCCAGATTCCTGTTAGTCGTTGCATAACACACTTCTGCATGGATGTGCCATTATAGACGTAACCAGTTATTTTGCTGTCAGTTTTTTCTGTTACAAGTAGCCCTGGAGTGAATTTTCTTGTATGTATTTTTGCTGAAGCTGTTTTAATTTAGCTGATAATATTTTATTGTTCATGTGTCTTAATGGAAAGATTAATTAAAATTAACATATTTCATTTATTTTACTAATATGAGCAGAAGGCAGACGTTCTCTTACTCTAAATAATGTCAAATTTTATATTTATGTAGCCATATATAGGAAAATGTTGGTCACATTGGTTACATAAAATGACCACGAGTGTAGTCATTTTATGAGTATGTGCTTAGTTGCTCAGTTGTCTCTAACTCTTTGCCACTCCATGGACTGTAGCCTGCCAGTCTCCTCTATCCATGGGATTCTCCGGACAAGAATACTGGAATGGGTACCTATTGCTTTCTCCCGGGGAGCTTCCTGAGCCAGAGATGGAACCCAGGTCTCCTGTACTACAGGCGGATTCTTTACCATCTGAGCCACCTGGGAAGCCCAAAGAGTGGTTTTGCTCTCAAACCCATGGACGTATAGCCCACCAGGCTCCTCTGTCCTGGAATTCTCCTGACAAGAATACTGGAGTGAGAAACCATTCCCTTTCCCTTTATGAGTATGTTGAAAATAAAATCTGTAGCTGGCAGTCTTCTCTAATGGTTCAGTGGCTGAATCTGCCTGCCAATGCAGGGACGTGGGTTTGATCCCTGGTCTGGGAAGATTCCTCATGCCTCAGGGTAGCTAAACCTGTTGGCCACAACTACTGAGCCTGTGTACTCTAGATCCTGTGCTCTGCAATAAGAGAAGCCACCACAATGAGAAGCTATTGCACCACAGCTAGAGAAAGCCTGCATGCAGCAACAAAGACACAGTGCAGCCAAAAATAAATGAAATTAAAAATCTAGCTGTCTATGAGCAAAATAGCATGGTAGGTTGAAATACTCTTCAGTTGTTACACTGTATTTTTTAATGTGTCAAATAATGTTTATTGCAATACTGTTTATAATAACTTAAACTATTTTTGCCTGGAAAATTCCACGGAAGGAGGACCCTGGTGGACTATAGTGCATGGGGTCACAAAGAGTCAGATACAACTTAGCAACTAAACAACAGCAAAGCCAGTTTTCTTTGGAATCCTAAGTCTGTAAGTACAGTCACTAAAATTCCCCTGCAGTGCAGAAGTCACAGGTTGGATCCCTGGTTCAGGAACATCTCTGGACAAGAAGATGGAACCCACCCTGGTATTCTTGCATGGGAAATTCTATGAATATTGGAGCCTGGTGGGCTACAGTCCATGGGGTCTCAAAGACTCAGACATGACTTAGTGACTAAACAAGAAAAAGAAACAACCCAAATGTCAATCACAAGGAGAAAGCTTAATAGTTGGAGATATATTTATTTGACAGACAACCATACACCTGGAAAGTTAGCAAAATACCACTTTACATAAAAATAGGAAAGAATATCCTAAACATAGGCACTGTTTTCACAGTGTCTTTAAGGGATCAGTCAGAAGTCTGAATTGACAAACTGTTCTGTAATTCAGAGCCTAGTGCTAAAATCTGAAGTCTACAGTGTCAGCCTCCATTTGAAGTCCTGGAATTCTTGTTCTACACGAAGTTGAGGATTCTGTGTTTTGGCCAGAGAGCTAGACTCGAGACCGATTCATAGTGGGCCCCATGTCTGAATCTGCCAAAGGGCGGAAGTTGTCATCATTTTACTTACTCAGGACAGCGTAGGGTAGGGAGTGGGGAGTAGATTTCAGATAAAAAGGAATGGTGGATGAATGGGGTAATATGAGACTAGGAAATATTTCTGGCTTAAATTCTCTGGATGAAGGTCAGAGGCAAAGACCAGACGTGAAGCTAACAGAACTGCCTGTGTCTCTCATCCCTTCTATGCCTTTCCCCCTAGGATTCTTGTTTTAGACTCTAAGGCCTACCTCAGGCTGAAAACAATAAAATCTTCTACTGTGGGAAAATTCAAGTGGCCAAACTGAAGTTTGAGGGGCCCATGGGATCGTGACACTTGATAGGATGATTGGACCAGCACAGCCAGAGATTCTGCTGCTGTGCCTGCTTACACCTGACTTGATGTCTTTGGACTGATGTCTTCTCATGAACACTGTTGCCTCAGTGTGTTCTTTGTGCTCACTCAGGTTGAGTTTTCAAGTACTTCTTCCTCTTTTTGAAGGTTGGGTATTTGATCTTCTCAAATAGAGTCTCCAACCCTCTGTGCTGTTCTATAGATGCTGCATTTCTGGGGATCCTCTTTGAGGAGTACCATGATTTCTTGAGATTTTTTAATCTTCTGATCTTGCTCTATTCCTGTTCCCTCCTTGTGATTTTATGATCTGCAACCCACCCATCATCAAATACTGTAGGTTCTATGTTTAATTAAACTTGGGTATCTTTTCACTTCTCTCTACTTCCCTAGTTGTGTGCGAAGTCGCTTGAGTCGTGTCTGACTCTTTGTGACCCTATAGACTGTAGCCCAAAAGGCTCATCTCTCCATGGGATTCTCCAGGCAAGAATGCTGGAGGAGGTTGGCATGCTCTTCTCCAGGGTCTCTTCTTAACCTAGGGATTGAACCTGGGTTTCCTGCATTGCAGGCAGATTCTTTACTGCTGAGCCACTGGGGAAGCCCATTTTCCTAGTTACTGCCCCAGTAAAAGGTCCCATCATGTCTTTCTGGGATGACTTCAGGAGTTTTTATTCCCACTCTTAAATCTCTCACCACTTTTAAGTGGCACCCAGAGGTATGGGCCCCAGTGAATACTTATAAGTAAATCTTGGCTCTATGTGGAATTTGATTTTAAAGTTTAGAAATTTTTTTTTTTTTTTAAATCTTGATGGATTCCTGAATTATTGCTGTTGCTGTTCAGTTTCTAAGTCATGTTTGATCTTTGCAACCCCATAGACTGCAGCATGCCAGGTTTCCCTGTCCTTGACTGTCTCCCTAAGTTTGCTTAGATTCACATCCATTGAGTTGGTGATGCTATCTAACCATCTCATCCTCTGCCACCCTCTTTCCCTTTTGCCCTCAATCTTTCTGAGTATCAGAGTCTTTTCCAGTGAGTTAGCTCTTCTCATTAGGTGGCCAGAGTATTGGAGTCTCAACTTCAGCAACAGTTCTTCCAATGAATATTCAGGGTTGCTTTCTATCGGGATGACTAGTTTGATCTCCTGGCAGTCCAAGGGATTCTCAAATCTCCTTCAGCACCACAATTTGAAGGCATAAATTCTTTGGCACTTAGCCTTCTTTACAGTCCAACTGTCACATCCATACATGATTACTGGAAAAACCATATCTTTGACTATATGTTGTTGGCAAAGTGATGTCTTTGCTTTTTAATACACTGTCTAGATTTGTCATAGCTTTCCTTCCAAGGAACAAGCATCTTTTAATTTCATGGCTGCACTCACTATTCACAGTGATTTTGGAGCCCAGGAAAAGAAAATCTGTCAGTGCTTTCACTTTTTCCCCTTCTATTTGCCATGAAGTGATGGAATTGGATACCATGTTCTTAGTTTTTTGAATGTTGAGTTTTAAGCCAGCTTTTTCACTTTTTTTTTCCCCACCCTCATCAAAAGGCTCTTCAGTTCCTCTTTGCTTGCCCTTAGAGTAGTATTATGTGCATATCTGGGATTGTTGATATTTCTCCTAGCAATCTTGATCACAGCTTATGAGTCATCCAACCTGACATTTTTCATGATGTACTCTGCCTATACATTAAATAAACTGAGTGACTATATACAGTCTAGCTGTACTCTTTTCCTAATTTTGAACTAGTCAGTTTTTCTATGTAAAGTTTTAACTGTTGCTTTTTGACCCACAAACAGGTTTTTCAGGAGACAGGTAAGGTGGTCTGGTATTCCCATCTCTAAGAATTTTCCACAGTTCGTTGTTATCCATAGTCAAAGACTTTCACATAGTCAGTAAAGCAGATATAGATGTTTTCCTGGAATTCCCTTGCTTTCTCTGTGATCCAACAAATTTTGTTGTCACTTTGATCTCTGGTTTCTCTGCCTTTTCTAAACCCAGTTTGTGCATCTGGAAGTTCTCACTTCACATAGTGCTGAAGCCTAACTTAAAGGATTTTAAGCATAATCTTCAGTTTACTTCAGTCGCTCAGTCCTGGCCGACTCCTTGCAGCCCCATGGACTGCAGCACGCCAGGCCTCCCTGCCCATCACCAACTTCCGGAATTTACTCGGACTCATGTCCATTGAATCGGTGATGCCATCCAACCATCTCATCCTCTGTTCCCTTCTCCTTCTGCCTTCAATCCCTCCCAGCATCAGGGTCTTTTCAAATGAGTCAGTTCTTTGCATGAGGTGGCCAAAGTATTGGAGTTTCAGCTTCAGCATTAGTTCTTAGAGTGAATATTCAGGACTTATTTCCTTTAAGATGGACTGGTTGGATCTCCTTGCGGTTCAAGGGACTCTCAAGAGTCTTCTCCAACACCACAGTTCAAAAACATCAAGTCTTTGGCGCTCAGCTGTCTTTATAGTCCAACTCTCATATCTATACATGACTACTGGAAAAACCATAGCTTTGACTAGCTGAACCTTTGTTGGCAAAGTAATATCTCTGATTTTTAATAAGCTGTCTAGGTTGGTCATAACTTTTCTTCCAAGGAGCAAGCACCTTTTAATTTTGTAGCTGTAGTCACCATCTGCAGTGATTTTGGAACCCCTCAAAATAAAGTCTGACACTGTTTCCACTGTTTCCCCATCTATTTCCCATGAAGTGATGGGACCAGATGCCATGATCCTAGTTTTCTGAATGTTGAGCTTTAAGCCTACTTTTTCACTCTCCTCTTTCACTTTCATCAAGAGGCCATTTAGTTATTCACTTTCTGCCATAAAGGTGGTGTCATCTGCATATCTGAGGTTATTGATGTTTCTCCCAGCAATGTTGATTCCAGCTTGTGCTTCATCCAGCCTAGCATTTCTCATGATGTACTCTGCATATAAGTTAAATAAGCAGGGTGACAGTATATAACCTTGATGCACTCCTTTCCCGATTTGGAACCAGTCTGTTGTTCCATGTCTAGTTCTAATGATTGCTTCTTGACTTGTATACCAATTGCTCAGGAGGCAGGTCAGGTGTTCTGGTATTCCTGTCTCTTTAAGAATTTTCCACAGTATGTTGTGATCCACACAGTCAAAGGCTTTGGTATAGTCAATAAAGCAGAAGTCCATGTTTTTCTGGAACTCTCTTGCTTTTTCGATGATCCAACGGCTGTTAGCAATTTGATCTCTGGTTCCTCTGCCTTTTCTAAATCCATCTTGAATATCTGGAAGTTCACAGTTCATGTACTGTTGAATCCTGGCTTTGAGAATTTTGAGCATTACTTTGCTAGTATGTGAGATGAGTACAATTTTGCAGTAGTTTGAGCATTCTTTGGCATTTCCTTTCTTTGGGATTGGAATGAAACTGACCATTTCCAGTCCTGTGGCCACTGCTGAATTTTCCAAGTTTGCTGGCATATTGAGTGCAGCTCTTTCACAGGGTTATCTTTTTAGGAATACCTTTTAGTGATGTTTTTACCTAATCTTATTCCTTTAAAAAGTTTGTCTGCCTGACATGAAGGTTGTGATTATTTTCTATTTGTCAAGTTAAAGGTCAAAATGAAGGAAAGTGGGTAAAAGGTGACTCAGGTCATTTGGATAGAAATTTTAAAATTTATTTTGGCAGATATCACAGAACTGTCACAATATGGTAATAAAATATTTCTTGCAGTTGGTTATTATGTAACCCTTTAGCCATCTAAATAAAACTGTTATTGTCTTCAGTCATTCTCTTGACACTTAGGAATATACTGCAAGTAAAACAAAAGGAAAACTTTGCTGATAGAATTGCTCATTTAAGAGTGGACAGACATTTATGGATTTTATCAATCTATTAGATTCCTTAAGGAACATTCTCTAGTAATTTACTCCGTGGTCTTATGATCTGAACACTAATACTTTGTTTTTATGAAATATGTAATGAAGTTTAAGAATTTCATTTCCAAATATTTAAAGATAGATTACATTCTCATTTGATTACAATCCTGTTTGGAGTCAGGGCATAGAACTTTTACTTTCTACCTTCTTTTGTTTGTTCCCCCACCCCCACCCCCACACAGTAAGTAGTTATTGTATATCAAGTACAGGGAGAACAACGCAAAATAGCCATGATGAAAATGCTATGAATTTGTTACCTAACATTTGTCAAGTGGAGCACAGGCTGCCTTATGGTGAGTTTAGTCCCACAGCAGACTACAGGAGAAGTTGAAATGAATAAATTTATTGCTCATAGGTCCTGGAGGAAGTACATGGCATGCCTTATGGGGCCACTTGAGAAATCAAGCTGGAGTGCAAAGATAGAGTATGGAAGAACTCAGGGCATATGTCTTTATTTGTGTCCCTGGGTAGAGGTCTTAGGGGTTTCAGGGCTAAATCTAGATTGCTCAGTTTAAACCTGAAGAGCAGGCTATAGGATCCTCTCTAGGGGTATTATCAAGGAGGTGCAGAATGTCTTGGGAGGCATGGGGGGACTGTTGATCACAAGGGTTGTAGGGGAAGTCGTATTAATAACTTAAATTTGCTTGTGACCTGTGTGTGGGCTGTTATCATAGGGCATGTGCTTGCCCAAGAAGACTATGGCAGTTAATTGTCCCCACAGGCCACCTCGCCAAACAAGTGAACTTGGAGGCAGCAAGACTGTGGAGTCACTTAGCTGAACTCTCCACATAGAGGATATATACCTTCATGAGTCTTTCAATCTTCTAAGGTACACAAAAATTAAACAAACAGTTACATTTCATTATTTAATTATAACTAGGATATCATTTTTAAGGGTAGATACAGGATATCAGGATAGCAGGAGCAGAGAGTGAAGTGAACACTCTCTGGGAAGGATATTAGACCACTGTCTCAGTCCAAATAGGGGTCAACATCAACAGGCCAAAAAAAAAAGGCCTCTAATGTTTAGGGAGACAGACTTATCTGAAAGACCTGAAAGCTTTGCAGTAGAGAAGGGGACACTGAGAGAACATTTCTAAAGATACTAAGTTTTGGTAGTGTCAACATTCTTAATTTTATGTTTGTTTTCAGATTTATTAAAATCCCTTTCATGATTGCTCTTCTCTTTCGTCTATTTTGTTGGGTTTATTTTTGTATTTCTTCCTAATTTAAAATATTTGATGCCTATCTTGTTAATTTTAACCTTTTCAAATATAAGGATTCAAGGATATAATTTTCCCATTGATTATTACTTTAGCTATGTCTTGCCTTTTTTTTTTTTAATCCTCTAATTATATATGTTTTCTAATTTGGAGTGTGAATTATTTCATGAGTTATTTTAACATTGTTTCTTAATTTCTAAGCATGGATTTTTTTTATAGTTACTTTTACTATTTTTTGATTGCTTTATTCCTAGAGAAAGTAGCTTTATATATATGTGTGTGTGTGTGTGTGTATTTTTTTTTTTGTAATTTGATGAAGTTTGCTCTGTGACATGCTATCTGAGGATTAATTATAGATATATCTTCCATTTCACTGTGCTTTTCTTCATCATTGTCAAAGCTGATACATAACCTATCCATTGTTTGTAATTTTCAATTTTCTTTCTTTCTTTTCTCATTCCCCACTCCCTCCCTCCTTCTCTTCCTTCCTTCTTCTCCTCCTGTCCTCTGCAACATCGACCCCACCCTCTGCAACACCTCCTCCTCCAGCTTTCCTTTCTGCTTCCCTTCTCCTTTTCCTTTATCTTCCCTTTTGCTCTTTCTTCTTTTCCCTCCCTGTCTTATACCCTTCCCTCCTACACCTCCTTTCCCTTCTCTTCCCTTCCTTCCATTGCATTGTTTGATACAGGCTGTTTTCTTTCTTTTGTTGTAGGATGGGACATTACTTTTAGTTTATTTTGACTTTGAGAATATTTTCCTTTGGGGGTCAAATGTATGGGGGAGGGTCCTTGAGTGAGTCCTGAACTTCTTTCTTTGTCACTTGTGTTTCTGAGGTTATGAAAACCAAAACTGAGGTTTACAAAGTTTGGCAAATATCTTCAAGGCAAAAAGTTACTAATTTCTGTTACATACTTATCTTTTACCTGAGTATTTCTTACTTTTAGCCAGATCCTCAGGTTGACTTTTCTTTTCTTCTTTTTTTATATTATTCTGTACATTTAATTGAAATAGAAATGGGTCTGTTAGCTAGATACCTACTTTCCCATAATTTTGGAAACAGTGGTTAGTTCTAGGACTTTTTTGATGAATTCTTTACCCATGTATTCTACTACTTGATGCCTGGTCTTTGCTAATTTGCGTGAAAGTAAAAAAAAAAAAAAAAGAAAAATTAGGCAAATGGATTTTTGTTTGCTAGATTCTAGCAATTAGAGTATATAATTGTATATTTAATTATTTAATATATTTCAGAGTCTTGTATCATCATTGTAATATGTTTCAGATCAGATCAGATCAGATCAGTCACTCAGTCGTGTCTAACTCTTTGCAACCCCATGAACTGCAGCACGCCAGGCCTCCCTATCCATCACCAGCTCTCGGAGGTCACTCAGACTCACATCCATCGAGTCAGTGATGCCATCCAGCCATCTCATCCTCTGTCGTCCCCTTCTCCTCCTGCCCCCAATCCCTCCCAGCATCAGAGTCTTCTCCAATGAGTCAACTCTTCGCATGAGGTGGCCAAAATACTGGAGTTTCAGCTTTAGCATCATTCCTTCCAAAGAAATTCCAGGATTGATCTCCTTCAGAATGGACTGGTTGGATCTCATTGCAGTCCAAGGGACTCTCAAGAGTCTTCTCCAACACCACAGTTCAAAAGCATCAGTTCTTCGGCGCTCAGCCTTCTTCACAGTCCAGCTCTCACATCCATAGATGACCACAGGAAAGACCATAGCCTTGACTAGGCGAACCTTTGTTGGCAAAGTGATGTCTCTGCTTTTGAATATGCTATCTAGGTTGGTCATAACTTTCCTTCCAAGGAGTAAGCGTCTTTTAATTTCATGGCTGCAGTCACCATCCGCAGTGATTTTGGAGCCCAGAAAAATAAAGTCTGACACTGTTTCCACTGTTTCTCCATCTATTTCCCATGTAGTGATGGGACCAGATGCCATGATCTTCGTTTTACTGTGGCTTAATTAAATATGATCGGAGAAGGCAATGGCACCCGACTCCAGTACTCTTGCCTGGAAAATCCCATGGACAGAGGACTCTGGTAGGCTGCAGTCCACAGGGTCGCGAAGAGTCGGACATGACTGAACGACTTCACTTTCACTTTTCACTTTCATGCATTGGAGAAGGAAATGGCAACCCACTCCAGTGTTCTTGCCTGGAGAATCCCAGGGACGGGGGAGCCTGGTGGGCTGCCGTCTCTGGGGTCGCACAGAGTCAGACATGACTGAAGCGACTTAGCAGCAGTAGCAGCAGCAATTAAATATGATAATGTCAAATGTGCTGGTATTGACTTTTTCTTAGACCTCTATACTATATAAATCATAGTTTATATCCCTTGATTATTTAAGAACATTTGATATGTTTTTATTAATTAAATATTTTATTTATACATATATATATACACATGATTCTTAAAATTTTTGAGTTACATTTCTTTAGAAAGAGAAGGTATTGTTATTGGTCAAGAAAGTACTGTTTATAGTTGAAACCTGATGTCATTTTGGATTAATTGGGTGTAAACCAAAGAGATATATGTTTCTTGGGTTTTCTTATGTTTAAAGTTAACTAAATATACAATCATTTTTACCAAGTGTATAATGAAAATAACTGGAGCTTCCTTGTAGCTCAAATGGTAAAGAATCTGCCTGCAGTTCAGGAGACCTGGGTTCAATCAATGGGTCAGGAAGATCCTCTGGAGAAGGGAATGGCAATCCACTCTAGTATTCTTGCCTGGAGAATCCCATGGACAGAGGAGTCTGGGCAAGCTATAGTTGTGGGATCACAAAGAGTTGGATATGACTGACCGACTAATACGCACACTCAATGAAAATAAATAGTATGTTCTTTCTCTGAAGGAGATGGATATGAATCTATGCATTTTTTACTTCTGGAAAGTGATTCACATTTTCATGTTTCTGTTGTACCATTTGTATAATTTTTTTATGTAGCTCATAAAATGTTTAACAGCTGGGCTGAGGGATAGATTGTGATTTTTGCTTTATTTGCTTTATTCTCTTAGGTTTCTGAGTCTGAATCAGTCTTCTTGGGGCAATTGGATTTTAAAGTTTTCATAGAAGGGCAGTGTTTTTAGACAGAAATATAGAAGTTTAACTGGTCAAATTTGGTTTAGAAAAGGTCTTCATTGTTTTGCTTATTGAAATTATTGGCCAAGACTTCTTTGTGGATTAAAACAAATCTGACATGTCAGAACTTTTATCATTTGTCTATTGAAATTTATATGTATATTTTTATAGGTTAATATATAGTTACTGCATGTGTAATTTAGAGAAATTTCAGCTTTTTGTTTTTAGATTTTTAATTTTATAATTATGTTTTACTTACCTGCCAAGATTTACAGGAAATTGAATTTCAAAGATATGCTATTAGTTTTCCTAAAGGCTAATTGAAGCCATATTTCATAAGCGCATAACATATACTGATATATTTACAGATTTAGTAAGTAATATAAACCTTTCTATTTAAGACCATGTAAAGTGTACATTAAAATTAATAAATGTTTTAGAACTAAAAAAGCTTTATGCTCAAATATATTTTTATAAGAAGATGCCACAAACTCACTTTCTTCATAGTAATTGGAAATTTTAGAGATTTATAAGTGACTTACTATAATAAAGGGAATTTCTAATATTCATCATGAGTGCTATAAATACTACTATGTCAGCTAAGTTGGAATTTTTTTTTTAATGGAGTAATCTGTTTCTGGTATGATAAATGCTGTTTATTTTAGCTTTGTCTTGAAATGACATTGCCTGTTGGTTAATCCAGTTACCTAACTTTAGCAAAACCTGAACAGAGCTGCATTGCTAAGTGCTGTTGCCTAAGTTCCTCTGTTTTATGCATCAGCCCCATTGTTGTTTTCACTTCTGTCACAGTAGCTTGAATTTATACAGCATTTCATATGAACTGTTATAAATATTGTCTAAAGTGGCCCCTTTGTCTTATAATTCATCTTATACATGATTTCCAGAAGATTTTATATAGTGGCATTCAGAACCCCTAAGTGCTTTTGTCTGACTTTCAAGGTCCACTGTTACCTGGTAATGACCTGACTCTGCTGACTTTTCACTCACTGTTACCCTTGACATACCAATGATTCAGTAAAACAGAAATACTTGCTCTTTTCAGCACATTTTCCCAGTATATTCTTGCTTCAGTTCTGTGTTCTAGTTTTGCTTTCTAGCTGAAATATTCTTCTTCATCTCTGCATGTTCAAATCACATCCTACCTTCAAGGCCTGGTTTAAATATCTTTTTCTCCACTGAGTTTTCCTCACTCAACGTTTTCAGCCCACCTCAATTCTTCCCCAATCTGAAAGTGACCTTTTTCTTTGAATTACTGTTTTGTTTTATCTGTGCCATTTTCCTGTTAATAATTCCCTTTAAGGTCGATGGTTATTGCGCCATGTAACCCTGGTTCTGTCCTACTTCTCTAAACTTTCCGTTTGGGTTCTTCACTTTATTATTTTTTTTCTCCCTTCCTCTTAAAAATTGTTGTTTTGTAGGGTTTTGTCTTTGACCTTTTCATTTTTTCACTGATGGAACCTTTTAAATGGGGACTTCCCAGGTGGTGCTAGTGGTAAAGAACCCACCTGCCAGTGCAGGAGACGTAAGAGACGTGGGTTTGTTCCCTGGGTTGGGAAGATCCCCTGGTGAAGGGCATGGCAACCCATTCCAGTATTCTTGCCTGGAGAATCCCATGGACAGAGGAGCCTGGTGGGCTATAGGTCCATAGGGTTGCAAAGAGTTGAATACTACTGAAGTTACTTAGCATACAGCAATCCAAGTTTGTGCCTTTACTATTTTGTTTTAAATTAAAATTTTTTAAAAATTTATTTAATTGGAGGCTAATTATAATATTGTGGTGGTTTTTGTCATATATCGACATGAATCAGTCATGGGTATGCATGTATCCCACCATCCTGAACCCTCTTCCCACCTCTCTCCACACTCCATCCCTCTGGGTTGTCCCAGAGCACCAGCTTTGGGTGTCCTGCTTCATGCATCGAATTTGCACTGGTCATCTATTCTATATATGGTAATATATATCTTTCAATGCTATTCTCTCATATTGTCCCACCCTCGCCTTCTCCCACATAGTCCAAAAGTCTGTTCTTTACATCTGTGTCTCTTTTGCTATCTTACACATAGGGTCATTGTTACTGTCTTTCTAAACTCCATATATATGCATTAATACACTGTGTTGGTGTTTCTCTTTCTGGCTTACTTCACTCTGTTTGATAGGCTCCGGTTTCATCCACCTCATTAGAACAGACTCAAATGCATTCTTTCTTATAGCTGAGTAATATTCCATTGTGTATATGTACCACATCTTCCTTATCTATTCAGTGCCGATGGATATCTAGGTTGCTTCCATGTCCTAGCCACTGTAAACAGTGCTGCAGTGACCATTGGGGTACATGTGTCCTTTCAGTTCTGGTTTCCTTGGTTTGCTATGCTCAGCAGTGGGATTTCTGGGTCGTATGGCAGTTCTATTTCCAGTTTTTTAAGGAATCTGCACACTGTTCTCCATAGTGGCTGTACTAGTTTGCATTCACACCAACATCATTCACCTTTTCCAGCATTTATTGTTTGTAGACTTTGTGATGGCAGCCATTCTGACCAGCATGAGATGGGTACCTCATTGTGGTTTTGATTTGCATTTCTCTGATAATGAGTGATGTTGAGCATCTTTTCATGTGTTTGTTAGCCATCTGTATGTGTTCTTTGGAGAAATGTCTCTTTAGTTCTTTGGCACATTTTTTAATTGGGTCGTTTATTTTTCTGGTATTTATCTGCATGAGTTGCTTGTATATTTTGTAGTTTAATTCTTTGTCAGTTGCTTTATTTGCTATTATTTTCTCCCATTCTGAAATCTGCCTTTTCAGCTTGCTTATAGTTTCCTTCGTTGTGCAAAAACTTTTAAGTTTAATTAGATCCCATTTGTTTATTTTTATTTCCATTACTCTGGGAGGTGGATCGTAGAGGATCTTGGTGTACTTTATATCAGAGAGTGTTCTGCCTTTGTTTTCCTCTAAGGGTTTTATAGTTTCTGGTCTTACATTTAGGTCTTTAATCCATTTTGAGTTCATTTTTGTGATGGTGTTAGAAAGTGTTCTAGTTTCATTCTTTTACATGTGGTTGACCAGCTTTCCTAGTACCACTTGTTAAAGAGATTGTCTTTTCTCCATTGTATATTTTTGCCTCCTTACTTGTAGATAGCACATCCAAGTTTGTGCCTTTACTCTTTTGTTTTAAATTGAATTTTTTTTAAGTTGGAGGATAGCTGCTTTACAATGCTATGTTGATTTCTGCCATACAACATCCCCAGCAGTCATAATTTTATATATATATATATCAGATCAGATCAGATCAGTCGCTCAGTTGTGTCCGACTCTTTGCGACCCCATGAACAGCAGCACGCCAGGCCTCCCTGTCCATCACCAGCTCCCGGAGGTCACCCAGACTCGCATCCATCGAGTCAGTGATGCCATCCAGCCATCTCATCCTCTGTCGTCCCCTTCTCCTCCTGCCCCCAATCCCTCCCAGCATCAGAGTCTCTTCCAATGAGTCAACTCTTCGCATGAGGTGGCCAAAGTACTGGAGTTTCATCTTTAGCATCTTTCCTTCCAAAGAAATCCCATATGATTGATTAAAAATACTTAATTTTTTAAAACTTAATTTTAATTAATAAAAATTTAAAAATAATTTTTAATTTTTTCTTACTTCATATTGTGTAAAAGGCTCTAGGTTCATCATACCTTTACTCATGCCCTTCTTTAGAGTTCCAGGTTGGTCTTTCTGATCTAGCTGGCTCCATATGTACCATAAAGTCTACATGTTTGTAACATAACCTGTCTCTCCTATTACTGCTTCAGGCCTGTACTCTTCATATATTTTTTTTCGACTTAATGAAATAACCATTCATTCATGTATATAGGTCAGGTAATTATGCTATTCCCATGTCATTTTTAAAAATTTGTTACAGTTAGTTGATTGGGGCCTCTGTAATTTCCATATTTCTTTTGAGCTTTTTTCTTCCAATTATGCTGAAAAACTTGCTGTACCCTAAACACATTATGTGAATTCATGATTCTATACATTTTTTGGGTACCTTTTTATATGCCGTTCCATTTGCCTAGAAAGTCCTAAAGTAAGAATTATACAGATGTAGGTGTGAGTCTCAGCTTCACAGTTAAAAGCTTAGTGACCTTTCTAAGTTAAGTACACTTTCAAGTACCCGTTTACTTATCCATCAGATCAGATCAGATCAGTCGCTCAGTTGTGTCCGACTCTTTGCGACCCCATGAATCACAACACGCCAGGCCTCCCTGTCCATCACCAACTCCCGGAGGTCACTCAGACTCATGTCCATCAAGTCAGTGATGCCATCCAGCCATCTCATCCTCTGTCATCCCCTTCTCCTCTTGTCCTCAATCCCTCCCAACATCAGAGTCTTCTCCAATGAGTCAACTCTTTGCATGAGGTGGCCAAAGTACTGGAGTTTCAGCTTTAGCATCATTCCTTCCAAAGAAATCCCAGGGCTGATCTCCTTCACAATGGACTGGTTGGATCTCCTTGCAGTCCAAGGGACTCTCAAGAGTCTTCTCCAACACCACAGTTCAAAAGCATCAATTCTTCAGCGCTCAGACTTTTTCACAGTCCAACTCTCACATCCATACATGACCACAGGAAAAACCATAGCCTTGACTAGGTGAACCTTTGTTGGCAAAGTAATGTCTCTGCTTTTGAATATGTAATCTAGGTTGGTCATAACTTTCCTTCCAAGGAATAAGCGTCTTTTAATTTCATGGCTGCAGTCACCATCTGCAGTGATTTTGGAGCCCCCCAAAATAAAGTCTGACACTGTTTCCACTGTTTCTCCATCTATTTCCTATGTAGTGATGGGACCAGATGCCATGATCTTCGTTTTCTGAATGTTGAGCTCTAAGCCAACTTTTTCACTCTCCACTTTCACTTTCATCAAGAGGCTTTTGAGTTCCTCTTCACTTTCTGCCATAAGGGTGGTGTCATCTGCATATCTGAGGTTATTGATATTTCTTCTGGCAATCTTGATTCCAACTTGTGTTTCTTCCAGTCCAGCATTTCTCATGATGTAATCTGCATATAAGTTAAATAAGCAGGGTGACAATATATAGCCTTGATGTACTTCTTTTCCCATTTGGAACCAGTCTGTTGTTCCATGACCAGTTCTAACTGTTGCTTCCTGACCTGCATATAGGTTTCTCAAGAGGCAGGTCAGGTGGTCTGGTATTCCCATCTCTTTCAGAATTTTCCACAGTTTATTGTGACTCACACAGTCAAAGGCTTTGGCATAGTCAATAAAGCAGAAATAGATGTTTTTCTGGAACTCTCTTGCTTTTCCCATGGTCCAGCGGATGTTGGCAATTTGATCTCTGGTTCCTCTGCCTTTTCTAAAACCAGCTTGAACATCAGGAAGTTCACGGTTCATGTATTGCTGAAGCCTGGCTTGGAGAATTTTGAGCATTTCTTTACTAGCATGTGAGATGAGTGCAATTGTGCGGTAGTTTGAGCATTCTTTGGCATTGCCTTTCTTTGGGATTGGGATGAAAACTGACCTTTTCCAGTCCTGTGGCCACTGCTGAGTTTTCCAAATTTGCTGGCATATTGAGTGCAGCACTTTCATAGCATCATTTTTCAGGATTTGGAATAGCTCCACTGGAATTCCGTCACCTCCACTAGCTTTGTTCATAGTGATGCTTTCTAAGGCCCACTTGATTTCACATTCCAGGATGTCTGGCTCTAGGTCAGTGATCACACCATCGTGATTATCTGGGTCGTGAAGATCTTTTTTGTACTTATCTATAGAATTTTAATAATGCATGCTCAGAAGAGCTCTTATGAAGATCAAGTGATAATACATACACATACTTTCATATATACAGGCATATGTTATTTTTATTGCATTTTGTAGATACTGTGTCTTTCACGGGAACCCTGCATCATGCAAGTTTGTCTGCACAGTTTTTTTCAGCAACATTTGTTCACTTTCTATCTTTCTGTCACAGTTTGGTAATTCTTGTAGCATTTCAGATGTTTTCATTATTATCATATTTGTCATGGTGAGTTGTGAACAGTGATCTTTGTTATTATTATAATTGTTTTGGGGCACCATGAACCATACCCATATAAGATGGCAAACAATTCATAAATACGGTGTATGTTCTGACAGCACCACCAACCAGCCATTCCCCCATCTCTCTCCCTCTCCTCTGAGACAAACAGTATTGAAGACAATATTGAAATTAGGTCAGTTAATAACCCTACAATGGCTTCTATATCTTCAAGTGAAAGGAAGAGTCACATCTCTCTGACTTTAAATCAAAGGCTAGAAATAATTAAACTTAGTGAGGAAGACATGTTGAAAGCCTCTTGAATGAGTTAGCCAAGCTGTTAATGCAAAAGAAAAGTTCTTGAAGAAAGTGAAAAGTGCTACTCCAGTGAACACAGACATAAGAAAGTGAAAGAGCCTTATTGCTGATATGGAGAAAGTTATAATAGTCTCAGTAGAAGACCAGATTAGCTACAGCATTACTCCAAGCCAAGCCCTAGTCCAGAGCATGTCCTTAACTCTCTTCAATTCCTATATAGGCAGAGAGGGGTGAGGACACTGCTGAAGAAATATTTGAAGATAGCAGAGGTTGGTTCATGAGGTTTAAAGAAAGAAGCCTTTTTAATAACATAAATAAGTACATAAATAAGGTAAAGCAGCAAGTACTGATGTAGAAGCTTCAGCAAGGTATTCAGAAGGTCTAGCTCAGATAATAAAGGTGGCTGCACTAAGAAACAGATTTTCGCGATAGACAAAACAGCTTTCTATTGGAAGAGATGCCATGTAGGACTTTCATTGCTAAAGAGAAGAAACTTCACAGCTTCAAAGGACAGGCTGACTTTTCTTATTAAGGGGCTAATGCGGCTGGTGGCTAAAAGTGGATCTGGTGACTTTTAAGTACAAGCTAATGTTCATTTTTCATTCTGAAAATTTTGGAGTCCTTCAAAATTATGCCCATATTTTATAAATAGAACAACACAACCTGGATGACACACATTTGTTTACAACGCAGTTTATATGGGAAGAGGTCAGAATATCAGCATTCATAGGAATTTGGAAGAAGCTGACTCCAACCCTCATGGATGACTTTGAGGGTTTAAAACTTCAGTGGAGGAAATCACTGCAAATATGGTGGAAATAGCAAGAGAAGTAGAATTCAAATAAAGCCCAAAGATGTGACTGAGTTCTTGCAGTCTCATGATGAAACTTGAAGGAGTGAGGAATAACTTATGAATGAGCAGAGAAAATGGTTTCTGTAGATGGAGTCTGCTCCTGGTGAAGAAGATCCTGTGAAGGTTATTGAAATGACAACAGAGGAATTAGAATTACATAAACTGAGTTGCTAAAGCAGCAACAGTGTTTGAGAGGATGGGCTCTACTTTTGAAAGAAGTTCTTCTGTGGATAGAATGCTATCAAAAGGCATGGCATGCTACAGAGAAACAGTTTATTAAAGGAAGAGTCAAGTGATGTGTCAAAGTTCATTATTGTCTTATTTTAAGAAATTGCTATAGTCACTCCAACCTTTACCAACTACCACTCTGATGTTTCATCAGCCAACAAAATTGAGGCAAGCTCTGCCACCAGCAAAAGACTCATAAGAATGAGTGAAAGATCACCATTTGCAACAATATGGATGGTTCGAGAGCTTATCATACAAAATGATGTTAAGACAGAGGAAAAAAAATATATGATATCACTTATATGTGGGACCGCTAAAAGAATACAAATGAGCTAATTTACAAAGAGAAACATACTCACAGACATAACAATTCTATGGATACCAAAGGGGAAAGGGGGGATAAACTAGGAGTATGGGATTAGCATGTTGTTATAGTTGCTAAGTCATGTCTGACTCTTTGTGACCCCATGCACTGTAGTCCACCAGGCTCCTGTGTCCATTGGGGTCTCCAGGCAAGAATGCTGGAATGGGTTGTGATTTCCTCCTCCAAGAAATCTTCCTGACCCAGGGATTGAACCTGAGTCTTTTGCGTTGGTAGGCAAATTCTTACTGCTGAGCCACCAGGGAGGCCCTTATATGGTAAATACTAGTTGTTTATATATTTTATATAGAAAAGACAGAGAAACCAGAGACCAAATTGCCAACATCCTTTGGATCATAGATAAACTAAGAGAATTCCAGAAAACATCTGCTTTATTGACTACATTAAAGCCTTTGACTGTGGATCACAGCAAACTGTGGAAAATTCTTTAACAGATGGGAATACCAGACCACTTTACCTGCCTCCTGAGAAATCTCTATGCAGGTCAAGAAGCAATAGTTAGGACCGGATGTAGAACAACCGACTGGTTCCATTGGAAAAGAAGTATGATAAGTCTGTATATTGTCACCTTGCTTATTTAACATGATGCACGTGTGCAGAGTATATTATGTGGGCTGGATGAAACAATCTGGAATTAAGCTTCAAAATCGTTGCAGATGGTGACTTCAGCCATGAAATTAAAAGATGCTTGCTCCTTGAAAGAAAAGCAATGACAAATCTAGACAGCACATTAAAAAGCAGAGACATTACATTGCCAACAAAGGTCTGTCTAGTCAAGCTATGGTTTTTCTAGTAGTCATATATGGATGTGAGAGTTGGACCGTAAAGAAAGCTGAGTGCCGAAGAATTGATGGTTTTGAGCTGTGGTATTGGAGAAGACTCTTGAGAGTCCTTTGAAATGCAAGGAGATCAACCAGTTAATCTTAAAGGAAATCAGTCCTGAATATTCATTGGAAGGACTGATGCTAAAGCTGAACCTACAGCACCTTGGCCATCTGATGTGAAGATCTGACTCATGGGAAAAGACCGTGATGCCGGGAAATGTTGAAGGCAGGAGGAGAAAGGGACGACAGAGGATGAGATGGTTGGATGGCATCACTGACTCGATGGACATGAGTTTGAGCAAGCTCCAGGAGTTGATGATGGACAGGGAAACCCTGATGGACAGGGAAGCCTGGTGTGCTGAAGTCCATGGGGTCGCAAAGAGTTGGACATGACTGAGCGACTGAACTGTAACTGTACTGTAGTGTGTACGTTAATCCCATGGGCTTCTCAGGTGACAAATCAGTGCAATATGAGGATTTGTACTGTTCATTTTTCTGTCTGTGTGGATTTTTTTTTCATTTTTTCTTATCTTCTTTGTTCTAGAAAGGGTTTAATGCATTTGATAGGTTTGTTGGCAATGTTTATTAGATCTAAAAAAATTGGAAGATTTTTATCCATTAAGCATTTATGGGAAATATTTGAGTATCGTTTGTTATGTGGACATGTCATCTGTATCATCCATAGTTCTACCAGAGAAGCAGAACTAGTAGGAAATATGTGTCTGGGTGTGGGTTTGGGTGTGGCTATAGGTATATGTATAAAGAGACATATTGCAAGTAATTGGTTTGCATGGTTTTAGGAGCTGGCTTAGGCAAGTCTGAAATCCACAAGACAGATCATCAGGGAGGGCAGGTTTGAATTATTAGGCACAGTTTGAAGCTGCAGATCACAAGCAGAATACTTCAGCTCTCCTTTTAGGATATCTCAAGTGATTGCATCAAATCTATATGAATTATTTAGAATAGTCTCCCTTGCTTAAGTCCTTTGATTTTGAGCTTTAATCAGAATATCTTCACAGCAATACCTAGATTACTGTTGCATTTAAAAACTGGTGATAGCATATCCAAATTGACATATTAAAAGACTGTCACAGTATTCTTACTTTCTCTTGTGTATGCCTGTCAGCTCAGTTCAGTCACTTAGTCGTGTTCAACCCTTTGTGATCCCATGAACTGTAGCATCCCAGACTTCCCTGTCCATCACCAACTCCCGAGCTTGCTCAAACTCATGTCCATCAAGTCAGTGATACCGTCCAATCTTCGTATACTTTGTTGTCGCCTTCTCCTCCTGCCTTCAATGTTTCCCAGCATCAGGGTCTTTTCCAGTGAGTCAGTTTTTTGCATCAGGTGGCCAAGGAGTTTCAGCTTCAGCAGCAGTCCTTCCAATGAATATTCAGGACTGATTTCCTTTAGGACTGACTGGTTTGATCTCCTTGCAGTCCAAGGGACTCTCAAAAGTGTTCTCCAACACCACAGCTCAAAAGCATTAATTCTTCGGTGCTCAGCTTTCTTTATAGTTCAGTTCTCATACCTATATGTGACTACTGGAAAAACCATAGCTTTGACTAGATGGACCTTTGTTGTCAAAGTAATGTCTCTATTTTTTAATATGCTATCTAGGTTGGTCATAGTTTTTCTCCCAAGGAGCAAGTGTCTTTTAATTTCATGGCTGTAGACCCATCTGCAGTGATTTTGGAACCCCCCAAGATAAAGTTTCTTACTGTTTCCATTGTTTCCCTATTTGCCATGCAGTGATGGGACCGGTTCCATGATCTTAGTTTTTTGAATGTTGAATTTCAGGACAACTTTTTCACCCTCCTGTTTCACTTTCATCAAGAGGCTCTTTAGTTCTTTGCTTTCTGCCATAAGGGTGGTATCATCTGTGAATCTGAGGTTATTGATCTTTTCCCGAGCAATCTTGATTCCAGGCTGTACTTCATCCAGCCTGGCATTACGCACAGTGTATGACTGTGTATCTATTTAAATGTAAATTTTAGCATGATTATGTTATTTCTATTTTGTTTTGCCATTACAGGCAGCAGTCAGTCACAATAGTATTTAGGAAGTATTCAGTAGTTGAAGTTGTAAAAGGAACTGTTTTGTCTTAATCTATTCATCTTGTTTCTGTTACTGCAGTTTTATAAATTTCTCAAAGCTGCTGATTATTACTGCTGAAAGGATATACTTTGGTTTGACTTATCCCATAGAATCCTAGATGTAATGAAAAAAATGGGATAATGTATTTTAAATTATTTTTTCTATTCTTTAGTCTATGTACCATGTATAGAAAAGAGTTGTAAATGTTTTAATCAAAAGATATATTTTATGAGATAGCAGGAATCTTTTAAATATCATAATTTAAAGGTCAAAATGTATATGTAGCACCAATAAGAGATAACTAAACAATGAAAATAACTGTATTCAGAATATTTATAATGAATAAAATAAAACCTTGTACTCTATTATTTGGTTGGTAATTTTTTTCTTACCTTTGATATTTTTCATCATCCTGTCAATACAAACAGGTTTTAAAATTCCAAATTAAATCTAATTATGTGATTTAAAGAGTTCTATAGGATAATGATAACTATTTACCATAGAAGCTGAAAGAATGAAAATTATGAAATCATTGATAATTTTACCAGTCATATTAAGATTATTCTAAGTTGTTTATAACTCTAACACTTGATTTTAATTTCAGAATATCATTTATTTTATTGCCATTTTTGCCCTATATTTTAAATCTAGAATTAATTTATATGGAACATTTTTTCATTTCATGAAAATTATTATTTGTTTATTGTAAAGATATGTCTCTGTAGAGTAAAATAAACTTTTTATTGTATACAAGGTGGGGACACTTTAGAGGTGCATTTTGATAATTTCTTTTTTGTAAGTAGTCAAGCTGGATGTTATTATTTCAATTTTTTCTTTGTTTCTAGAATTACTATTGTAAGTAGATTTCAGTCTCTAGTCTCTTTTTAGATTCATATGATCTATTGATAGTTTACTTAGATGTCTATTAGACATTGTAAGTCAATATGTTCTTTTCTAAATACATAGTTTATGTTGAGTTAACTTTCTGGCTCTCTTCCTCTGAAAATATGATGAAGTAGAAGGTCATACTTGTTACCAGGCAGTATTGTTCATGGATGAAAAACAAACTTGGTAAGTAAATTCTGTGATTTGTAAATAAGCAGTATACACCTGGTTGGAAGCCATAGTTTTGGACTGCATATTAATTCTTGTAACCGAACATGTCTGTTTTAAGACCCTGATAGCTGTGCCTACAAAGTTGTTTCAAAAGGTATTGACTCTTGGGGAGCATATGGATGGCTTCTCAGCCAAGGTGAGTCTCACTCTTACCATACTTACTTGATTATGAGCTTTGGGTTGGTTTGAGGGCATATGCTGTTTTTATCCTAAATCTTGTAAGTGAATCTGACGCCCCTTATGATCTGGTAGTTTTTAATCCAGCTGTCTAGTTGGAAATAAAAGACTCACTTTAAGGGTATTGTGAAATCCAGATTTGAACTCCTTTTCTGTCCCTCACCTAAACCCCAGCAACTTTCCCCAGCTTAGCGGTTGCCAATTCCATCCTTTCATTCACTTAAAATGCTCGAGTCATCTTTTTTCTTTTTTTTTCCTCTTATACCCTCCATCTAATTCACCAGGGAATCTTATTGCCTATACTCAAGAATATATGCAGTATTTTGTCACTCTTATCTACTATTAATCGTTTGAGTCACCATCATCTCTTGACTAGGTTATTGAAAAGATCTACTAAATAGATCTGGTTTCTTCTAACCCACAACAATCTGTTCCCAGAACAGCCATCACAGTGATGCTTTTAATACATAGGTCATCTCTGCTCAGAATTCTAAATTGGATAACAGGATTGTCTGAAACTTTTTTTTTCTTTTTTTGGTGGCCAAAAATCTGAGATAGGCATTTCTCCAAAATTTGTAGGTGATTTCAAAGTATTTTCTAGGTACATGTTTGTTGTCATATGTATAATATTAATAAACTTTGCCTTCCTGATAAAAATTTAGTGCACAGAAGCATTAATAGCTGCTGCAAATTAGATTTTCTGAACTCTCTAACATTCCCTGCTTTCACCCCTTGTGATTATACCTTTTGTATGTAATGTCTGTCTATAGAAATGATGTTTGTCAACCAGTCCCTCATCATCTCCATGAACATGGCCAGTATTTAGTGAGGTTTTGTGAATTGTATATACGCTGAAATGAAAGGAGCACAATTTGACCTGTGGTCAGGCAATGAAGAATAAATACAAGTAGAAGCAGGTTATTTACTCTGAAAATGAGGTGTTCTTCCTTCTTTTTTTTTTTTTTTGTCTGGCCTTTGTACTACTCCCTGTGAAATTCCATATATTAATTATCTTCTGCTATAAGTAGCCTCTTGAGCATTACTTTACTAGTAAAGTAATGCTCAAAATTCTCCAAGACAGGCTTCAGCAATATGTGAAGCGTGAACTTCCTGATGTTCAAGCTGGTTTTAGAAAAGGCAGAGGAACCAGAGATCAAATTGCCAACATCCGCTGGATCATGGAAAAAGCAAGAGAGTTCCAGAAAAACATCTATTTCTGCTTTATTGACTATGCCAAAGCCTTTGACTGTGTGGATCACAATAAACTATGGAAAATTCTGAAAGAGATGGGAATACCAGACCACCTGATCTGCCTCTTAAGAAATCTGTATGCAGGTCAGGAAGCAACAGTTAGAACTGGTCATGGAACAACAGACTGGTTCCAAATAGGAAAAGGAGTACGTCAAGGCTGCATATTGTCACCATGTTTATTTAACTTATATGCAGAGTACATCATGAGAAATGCTGGACTGGAAGAAACACAAGTTGGAATCAAGATTGCCGGGAGAAATATCAATAACCTCAGATATGCAGATGACACGACTCTTATGGCAGAAAGTGAAGAGGGGCTGAAGAGCCTCTTGATGAAAGTGAAAGTGGAGAGTGAAAAGGTTGGCTTAAAGCTCAACATTCAGAAAACGAAGATCATGGCATCTGGTCCCATCACTGCATGGGAAATAGATGGGGAAACAGTGGAAACAGTGTCAGACTTTGTTTTTCTGGGCTCCAAAATCACTGCAGATGGTGACTGCAGCCATGAAATTAAAAGACGCTTGCTCCTTGGAAGGAAAGTTATGACCAACCTAGATAGCATATTCAAAAGCAGAGACATCACTTTGCCAACAAAGGTTCGCCTAGACAAGGCTATGGTCTTTCCTGTGGTCATGTATGGATGTGAGAGCTGGACTGTGAAGAAGGCTGAGCGCCGAAGAATTGATGCTTTTGAACTGTGGTGTTGGAGAAGACTCTTGAGAGTCCCTTGGACTGCAAGAAGATCCAACCAGTCCATTCTGAAGGAGATCAATCCTGGAATTACTTTGGAAGGAATGATGCTAAAGCTGAAACTCCAGTATTTTGGCCACCTCATGCGAAGAGTTGACTCATTGGAGAAGACTCTGATGCTGGGAGGGATTGAGGGCAGGAGGAGAAGGGGACGACAGAGGATGAGATGGCTGGATGGCATCACTGACTCGATGGATGCGAGTCTGAGTGACCTCCGGGAGCTGGTGATGGACAGGGAGGCCTGGCGTGCTGCGGTTCATGGGGTCGCAAAGAGTCGGACACGACTGAGCGACTGATCTGATCTGATAAGTAGCCTCTAATGAAGCAAGGTTTTTTGTTTTCGAAACATAACTTTGTTTTCATAAACTTTAAAAGTTTCATGGAATATTCTCCCAAATGTTACTATATTATGGAGAATGGGTGGAAAGAACTGCTATTAGAAATTAGGAAAGTCCAGGTGGAGCTAGTGCTAAAGAACCCACCTGCCAGTGCAGGAGACACAAGAGGCATGGGTTGAAGATCTCCTGGAGGAGGGCATAACAACCCACTCTGGTGTTCTTGCCTGGAGAATCCCATGGACAGAGGAGCCTGCTGGGCTGTCGTCCATCGGGTTGCATAGAATTGGACAGCACTGAGCAACTTAGCATGTATGCATGCTTTGTAGTCTGAATCTTCTACTGTTCAGCAGTATAATTTAGATGAGACACTTGAACTTTTTTGACTTAATTGCCTATGATATGGAAATTTTTTTCTATATGTTGTCTTGGTTACAGACACTGTGACATTGTACCCACATGAAAAGCTTGGCACACTTTTGCCTAAGAGGCTTTAGAGATGGACAGTTATTTTCCTGTTGAATTTACCCCTACTCAGGGTTGGAAACTGCCCCTTGTGGACTCAGTTATCTAATTTTGTCAATATATTGAGAGTTGATTTATCTCAGAGACAAACTAAACTCATGAAACTTAAATATAAAACCAGATTGCAGATTTATTAATTTACAGTGTAAAACTTCTCTGTCAGAGGATGGAATGCTCAGAGTCTGTTGTCTCCCTCAAGCAGAACAAATGGTAATAAATCACATTATGATTATACAGTGCGTGGTTAACATGGAACTAGAATAAAAGGAGTTAAATAAATTGAGTTAAATGATATTATGGTGAGGTAGCATGTTTCTTTCACTTTATAGAAATGGTTTTGACAAGAGGAGTGGAATAGTTTAAAACGTTGATTTAAGTGTCCTTTTCTCTGGATAATACATGAATTCTGCTAATATTTCTCTATCTTTCCTTTTAAGTTTCTGACTAAAACCTATCTTCTTTCTGGTTGCTTGTTTTATTTCTTTAAATATATTAACTAGATAAATTAATATTTTGTATTTCATTATTTCTGGCTTGGGAATAGTTCTCTCTTATTTAGAAGATTGTGCATATTTGTGTGTTTTGATCACTTAGGTGATGATTCTTCTGATAACTTGAGTTTTTAAAGCAGTTCCCCGGTTATTATATTATTTGATTATCATAAATTTTTTTGTTTTGTTTTTTGAAAAAGAGGCTGGTTTTGTTTTTTCCTTTTATAAATGAAGAAATCAAGGCCCACTGTCTGCCTTGGGGTACTGAGTTCTACCCCCTACATCCCATTGTAGAACTGGGATATAAATCTAATTCTTAAGATTCATTTTTTCTTCTCTGTTCTATGTTTCTCTTGTGAAAGGAAAATCTAAATGGAGTTGATATTGCTAAGATTGCTCTTTAAACTGGAGTGGGGAGGCCACTGAAGAAGTGTGGCTTATATATATTTCAGCCTAGGTAAAATCTGCCCTCTTGAGCACTTACTGTCCTAATAGCATCTAGAACATCTGCCAGAAACCCAAGATATGCATTGGAGTTTTACCCTAAAACAACTGGTAACAGCTTACTCATTAAGGACAAATATTTTTTTTCTTGTGTCAAGAGTATAGCCTTTTGCCTTTATAAGACCTTGACTCTTTTCTTCCTTAGAACACTCTTTTGGTTTCACCTGAATCTGTGTCTCGTGAGTTGTAGTTCATCAGACCCCAAATAAAGGCCTTTGTTCTTTGCAGCCTGCTGCTGCTAAGTCGCTTCAGTCGTGTCTGACTCTGTGCGACCCCAAAGACGGCAGCCCACGAGGCTCCCCTGTCCCTGGGATTCTCCAGGCAAGAACACTGGAGTGGGTTGGCATTTCCTTCTCCAGTGAATGAAAGTGAAAAGTGAAAGGGAAGTCGCTCAGTTGTGTCCGACTCTTAGCGACCCTGTGGACTGTAGCCTACCAGGCTCCTCTGTTCATGGGATTTTCCAGACAAGAGTACTGGAGTGGGGTGCCATAAATGTTGTTTATTCTTGGATACTCTGGAGGAGTGGCTTGAGTTCCATTTAAGAACACTGAGACTAGGAAATATGCATTAAAAGCATTGATGTGCTTCTAATCTCAGATTTTGTTTTCTTTTTCCAAATTATTCATTCATAGATAGTAAAGTGAACTTTCATCAAGGAAGTACAAGCCAATTGTATTTTATTTTTTTGAATTGTAGATGTAAATTCTTGTTGCAGTTAATTAAATTTATTTATTTATTGGTGAGTTAAATACTGAATATTCTAAACCTTAGATTGTTGTTTCTCTTAAATGAACAATTGTTAAGAGTTCACATCCGTTCTATGTGGGTATTTTTTTTTAAGTATAAGAATTTTCAGCACTAGTGTTTATTATTAAAAATTTCATTTTTTGTTTTGTCTTTTATGCTTACTAAGAAGTATTAGTTAGATGTTTCATTGCACTCTTGTGACAGACATTACTTAGATGAAGTTGTATTCCTTGTCTTTTAATTTTTGTTTTGAGAACTACTGCAAGATGTACACTATTTTCAATTTATTTTAACCACATGGTTAATTAATTTTAATGGGTAAACTGGGAAGAGAATTTTATTTAAGCTACATATTTCATCTAGATTTGGGCCTATAAAATTTCTTGAAGGTAATTCTAAAAGTTTAGGTGTCTAATAGCTCCTGTTGTATTTAAATTACTGATAAAGAGGATATAATGACCTCCACTTTGGGTTGAGAACATATAGCTTTAGATATCTATCTCTAAAGAATATGTTGGTGTGGTAAATTTTTTTTTTCTTAATAGTGTATTCATCATATTGGTAAAAAGTAGACTAGTCTGCTGCTGTTAAAAATTTTGGTGTTTATAAAGTTTGTGAAAGTCACACACATGTATGTATTACACACATAATCATGTAGATACTACATTAATGGAAATACTTAAATATACTATACTGCTTAGAATGCTATAGATGCTTCAGACTTGAATATAGGAAAAGTACCCCCTAGTCTCTATAAAGTGAACAGTTTTCAGAAAACGAAGATCATGGCATCCGGTCCCATCACTTCATGGGAAATAGATGGGGAAAGAGTGGAAACAGTGTCAGACTTTATTTTTCTGGGCTCCAAAATCACTACAGATGGTGACTGCAGCCATGAAATTAAAAGACGCTTACTCCTTGGAAGGAAAGTTATGACCAACCTAGATCACATATTCAAAAGCAGAGACATTACTTTGCCAACACAGGTTCGTCTAGTCAAGGCTATGGTTTTTCCTGTGGTCATGTATGGATGTGAGAGCTGGACTGTGAAGAAGGCTGAGCGCTGAAGAATTGATGCTTTTGAAGTGTGGTGTTGGAGAAGACTCTTGAGAGTCCCTTGGACTGCAAGGAGATCAAACCAGTCAATCCTAAAGGAAATCAGTCCTGAATACATATTGGAAGGACTGATGCTGAAGTTGAAGCTTCAGTACTTTGGCCACCTGAGGCGAAGAACTGACTCTTTGGAAAAGACCCTGATGCTGGGAAAGATTGAAGGCAGGAGGAGGAGGAGACATCAGAGGATGATAAAGTTGGATTGCGTCACTGACTCAATGGACGTGAGTTGGAGCAAGTTCTCGGAGTTAGGGATGGATAGGGAAGCCTGGTGGGCTATAGTCCATGGGGTTGCAAAGAGTCAGACATGACTGAGTGACTGAACTGAACTGATATTTCTCTTTAAATCTCTAACAGGTATCTTAGATATATCTTGAATCCAGTAAATTATGTTTACCAATTATAGGGAACCTTTCTTATAGAGAGAAAATACTTTTCAAACCAGCAAATTTTACCCTGTTTTGTTTTGTCAGTTAAAAAAGTTTATCCACTTATTTGTACTTGCTACCATCTGCATATTTAGATATGCTGTTTAGATTTTCTTCAATTCTTATATTTGTTGTTGTTGTTCTGTTGCTAAGTTTTCTCCAATACTTAGTAACTCCATCAACTGCAGCATGCCAGGCTTCCCTGTTCTTTACTATCCTCTGGAGAAGGCAATGGCACCCCACTCCAGTACTCTTGCCTGGAGAATCCCATGGACCGAGGAGCCTGGTGGACTGCAGTCCATGGGGTCGCTAAGAGTTGGACACGACTGAGCGACTTCACTTTGACTTCTCACTTTCATGCATTGGAGAAGGAAATGGCAACCCACTCCAGTGTTCTTGCCTGGAGAATCCCAGGGATGGGGGAGCCTGGTGGGCTGCCGTCTATGGGGTCACACACAGTCGGACACGACTGAAGTGACGTAGCGTAGCATAGCATAGAGTTTGCTCAAACTCATGTTCATGGAGTCAGTGATGTCATCCAACTGTCTCATCTTCTGTTGCCTCCTTCTCCTCCTGACCTCAATATTTCCCATATTTCCTCACTTTTTACATATCCTTTGTTTTTCATATGAAAGAATGTTGAAAATTGGCCCTTGACTGGGTAAGAGCATCTTTAATTGGAAATTAAGTCATTTCTATGTTAAAAGTTGTAAAAATTATTATCATTATATTAGTATTCTACTCTTGAATTAACTGTTAACAGATATAAACATATTTCTTTGAGTATAGTTAAAAGTGCAAAGATAATTCCACCTATTTCTTTTTGAGACTTGCAAGAGTTATTATGCTTGTGTAAACAAAATATAGTTGACCACAGGCAGAATTACTGGAAAAAAATGCATACTATTTGGAAACTTAGTGCTTCTTTGCTTGTGTGGTGTTATGACTTAATGTGCTTTATTTGTGTTTTAGAAGAGGTCTGTCAATGAAAAATGATATGCTCAGTGACTATGCTAATTACCATTACAAAGTTAAAGATGAAGAACTGTCATTCATTGCACTTTTAATTAACTTTATTGCTTTAAAGGAATATATGATGACCTTGTATCCTTTAATTCTTAGAAAAACAAGAAGTTCTCATTTGAAATCAAGCAATTTGTGTCTGTAGTCTTGCTTACTTTGGCCACCTGATGCGAAGAACTGACTCATTGGAAAAGACCCTGATGCTAGGAAAGATTAAAGGTGGGAGGAGAAGAGGATGGCAGAGGATGAAATGGTTGGATGGCATCACCAACATGATGGACATGAGTTTGAGTAGGCTCCGGGAGTTGGTGATGGACAGGGAAGCCTGGCGTGCCGCAGTCCATGGAGTCTCAAATAGTCAGGCATGGCTGAGCAACTGAACTGAAGTGGACTGAACTGAGTCGTGCTTAAGACTTAAAAGCAAGCAAACAAACAATATACCTGAAGAAAATTTTGTAGATTTTTACTTCTTCAAAAGTGTTGGCTGAATTTGTATCGAAATTGTTGATGTTGGGTAGAGATCAGATCAGATCAGATCAGTCGCTCAGTCGTGTCCGACTCTTTGGGACCCCATGAACTGCAGCACACCAGGCCTCCCTGTCCATTACCAACTCCCGGAGGTCACCCAGACTCACACCCATCGAGTCAGTGATGCCATCCAGCCATCTCATCCTCTGTCGTCCCCTTCTCCTCCTGCCCCCAATCCCGCCCAGCATCAGAATCTCCTGCAATGAGTCAACTCTTCACATGAGGTGGCCAAAATACTGGAGTTTCAGCTTTAGCCTCATTCCTTCCAAAGAAATCCCAGGGCTGATCTCCTTCAGAATGGACTGGTTGGATCTCCTTGCAGTCCAAGGGACTCTCAAGAGTCTTCTCCAACACCACAGTTCAAAAGCATCAATTCTTCGGCGCTCAGACTTCTTCACAGTCCAGCTCTCACATCCATACATGACCACAGGAAAGACCATAGCCTTGACTAGGCGAACCTTTGTTGGCAAAGTGATGTCTCTGCTTTTGAATATGCTATCTTGGTCATAACTTTCCTTCCAAGGAGTAAGTGTCTTTTAATTTCATGGCTGCAGTCACCATCTGCAGTGATTTTGGAGCCCCCCAAAATAAAGTCTGACACTGTTTCCACTGTTTCTCCATCTATTTCCCATGAAGTGATGGGACCAGATGCCATGATCTTCATTTTCTGAATGTTGAGCTTTAAGCCAACCTTTTCACTCTCCACTTTCACTTTCATCACGAGGCTTTTGAGTTCCTCTTCACTTTCTGCCATAAGGGTGGTGTCATCTGCATATCTGAGGTTATTGATATTTCTCCCAGCAATCTGGATTCCAACTTGTGTTTCTTCCAGTCCAGCATTTCTCATGATGTACTCTGCATATAAGTTAAATAAACATGGTGACAATATACAGCCTTGATGTACTCCTTTTCCTATTTGGAACCAGTCTGTTGTTCCATGACCAGTTCTAACTGTTGCTTCCTGACCTGCATACAGATTTCTCAAGAGGCAGATCAGGTGGTCTGGTATTCCCATCTCTTTCAGAATTTTCCATAGTTTATTGTGATCCACACAGTCAAAGGCTTTGGCATAGTCAGTAAAGCAGAAATAGATGTTTTTCTGGAACTCTCTTGCTTTTTCCATGATCCAGCGGATGTTGGCAATTTGATCTCTGGTTCCTCTGCCTTTTCTAAAACCAGCTTGAACATCAGGAAGTTCACGGTTCACATATTGCTGAAGCCTGGCTTGGAGAATTTTGAGCATTACTTTACTAGCGTGTGAGATGAGTGCAATTGTGCGGTAGTTTGAGCATTCTTTGGCATTGCCTTTCTTTGGGATTGAGATGAAAACTGACCTTTTCCAATCTTGTGGCCACTGCTGAGTTTTCCAAATTTGCTGGCATATTGAGTGCAGCACTTTCACAGCATCATCTTTCAGGATTTGGAATAGCTCCACTGGAATTCCATCACCTCCACTAGCTTTGTTCGTAGTGATGCTTTCTAAGGCCCACTTGACTTCACATTCCAGGATGTCTGGCTCTAGGTCAGTGATCACACCATCATGATTATCTGGGTCGTGAAGCTCTTTTTTGTACAGTTCTTCTGTGTATTCTTGCCACCTCTTCTTAATATCTTCTGCTTCTGTTAGGTCCATACCATTTCTGTCCTTTATCGAGCCCATCTTTGCATGAAATGTTCCTTTGGTATCTCTGATTTTCTTGGAGAGATCCCTAGTCTTTCCCATTCTGTTGTTTTCCTCTATTTCTTTGCATTGATGGCTGAAGAAGGCTTTCTTATCTCTTCTTGCTATTCTTTGGAACTCTGCATTTAGATGTTTATATCTTTCCTTTTCTCCTTTGCTTTTCGCTTCTCTTCTTTTCACAGCTATTTGTAAGGCCTCCCCAGACAGCCATTTTGCTTTTTTGCATTTCTTTTCCATGGGGATGGTCTTGATCCCTGTCTCCTGTACAATGTCACGAACCTCATTCCATAGTTCATCAGGCACTCTATCTATCAGATCTAGGCCCTTAAATCTATTTCTCATTTCCACTGTATATTGGTACACTTGATGTGAATTTAAAAATTTTGGGCATAGACTTATAGCAGTCAACTTTCAGTAGACCAAAGAAGAAAGACTACAGCAGTTTCAAGCATTAAAAATTGTAACTTCTCAGCTAGATGAGAAGATAATTATATTTCACATATTGAAATTCATATTTTTTCATTGTTATGTTTAAAAATTCTCATTGAACAAACATATATAAATATGTATATCATCTATATCATTGCATTTCATTTATAGTATGTTTATGTATACAGTGTTTATATATGCAGATTTTTATTTTAGGATGAATGGCTGTTTTTGCATAGTCACCTAAAATTCAGTGAGAATATGTGAGTTGTAGCATAGGAGGCCTAACTGAAAAATCTAGTTTCTGGTTAAAGGGTAATATTTTTATATTCTCTTTTCTTTTGCAGCACTACTCATTTGTTTTCTCATTTAATTTTTAAACTAGAATGTGAATTATGTTCAGTGAACATTTATATTATCAAATTAAAAATATTCCTGAAAATATTCCTAATCTTTCATAAGTTGAATGCACATGTAAATTCTAGGCATTTTAGGTTCAATTTTACTGATGTCTGCAATAAGTTTTGAGCAATTAGTAGGCTGCTAGAAGGATTTTCACCTCCAGATCTAGTATTTATTGGTCTTTTGCTGATTCTTGATATCTTTTCAATAAAGCATCATTTCTTTGAGTACACTGTGTGCTGTGCTCAGTCTCTCAGTCGTGTCTGAATCTATGTGACCACATGGACTGTAGCTCGTCAGACTCTTCTGTCTATGGAATTTTTCAGGAGAAGGTAGACAATTCCTTCTCCAGGGGTTCTTCCAGACCCAGGCATCGAACCTGCATCCTCTGCATTGCGCGCAAGTTTTCTACCATTGAGCCATTGTGGGAGCCTAATTGGTCACTATTAGTCTTTAATTTGGATTAGAGTTTTTTCTTCTCTTACTTACCCAGAACAAATTTTGGTCAGTGAGAGGGTACAGCTCATGCACTTTGAGTACTGCAACAAGGAAGGACAATGAAACAAGACATCTTCAGAATTTTTAGCATATTTTAAAGCATATGTAATTATTTTTTTTGTTATATTTAAAATTTTGCCTCATGAATCTAGCTATTTAACTTAAGAATTAGAACATGACTAACTGTAACAACCCTGTGCTGTCCCTGTACTTTTCCCCAGAGGGAACCTCTGGCTTAAATTTTTATTATAATTTACTTGCTTTTGTAAAAAAAATTGTTTTTTATATATATCACAGATATATGATATTTATATATATGTGTGTATATATATCTATTATATATATATAGTTTTACTTGTTATGTGCCTTGTAGAAATGGGTTGGTGTTGGTGGTGGTTTAGTTGCTAAATTGTTTCTGACTTTTACAATCCCATGTACTGTAGCCCACCAGGCTTCTCTGTCCATGGGGTTCTCCAGGCAAGAATACTGGAGTGGTTTGCCTTTTCCTTCTCCAGAGGGTGTTCCTGACCCGGGGATCTAACCTGGATCTCCTGCCCTGTAGGCAGATTCTTTACCAGTTGAGCTACCAGTAGAAATGGGTTAATACGATGCAAATTTTCCTGCATTTTTTTTTTTTTTTTTAGAATTTTTTTTTTATTATTATTATTTTTTTAATTTTTCTCAACTTTACAATATTGTATTACTTTTACTATACATCGAGATGGATCCGCCACCAGAATACACGTGTTCCCCATCCTGAACCCTCCTCCCTCCCCCCTTCCCACACCATCCCTCCAGGTCATCCCAGTGCTCCAGTCCCAGGCATCTGTTATAGGGCATCGTACCTGGACTGACTCATTTCAGATATGATATTATACATATTTCAATGCTATTGTCCCCAATCGTCCCACCCTCTCCCAGTCCCAGAGTCCAAAAGTCTGTTCTATACATCAGTGTCTCTTTTGCTGTCTCATAAGCAGGGTGATTGTTACCATCTTTCTAAATTCCATATATATGCGTTAGTATACTGTATTTGTGTTTTTCTTTCTGGCTTACTTCACTCTGTATAATAGGCTCCAGTTCCATCCACCTCATTAGAACTGATTCAAATGTATTCTTTTTAATGGCTGAATAATACTCCATCGTGTATATGTACCAAAGCTTGCTTATCCATTCATCTGTGGATGGACATCTAGGTTGCTTCCACGTCCTGGCTATTGTAAACAGTGCTGCTATGAACATTGGGGTACACGTGCCTCTTTCAATTCTGGTTTTCTCAGTGTGTATGCCCAGCAGTGGGATTGCTGGGTCATAAGGCAGTTCTATTCCCAGTTTTTTGAGGAATCTCCATACTGTTCTCCATAGTGGCTGTACTAGTTTGCATTCCCACCAACAGTGTAAGAGGGTTCCCTTCTCTCCACACCCTCTCCAGCATTTATTGCTTGTGGATTTTTGGATCGCAGCCATTCTGACTGGCGTGTAATGGTATCTCATAGTGGTTTTGATTTGCATTTCTCTGATAATGAGTGATGTTGAGCATCTTTTCATGTGTTTGTTAGCCATCTGTATGTCTTCTTTGGAGAAATGTCTATTAAGTTCTTTGGCCCATTTTTTGATTGGGTCGTTTATTTTTCTGGAATTGAGTTGTAGAAGTTGCTTGTATATTTTTGAGATTAGTTGTTTGTCTGTTGCTTCATTTGCTATTATTTTCTCCCATTGTGAAGGCTGTCTTTTCAGCTTGCCTATAGTTTCCTTTGTTGTGCAGAAGCTTTTAAGTTTGATTAGGTCCCATTTGTTCATTTTTGATTTTATTTCTGATATTCTGGGAGGTGGGTCATAGAGGATCCTGCTGTGATGTAAGTCAGAGAGTGTTTTGCCTATGTTTTCCTCTAGGAGTTTTATGGTTTCTGGTCTTACATTTAGCTCTTTAATCCATTTTGAGTTTATTTTTGTGTATGGTGTTAGACAGTGGTCTAGTTTCATTCTTTTACAAGTGTTCAACCAGTTTTCCCAGCACCACTTGTTAAAAAGATTGTCTTTAATCCATTGTATATTCTTGCCGCCTTTGTCAAAGATTAGGTGACCATATGTGCGTGGATTTATCTCTGGACTTTCTATTTTGTTTCATTGATCTATGTTTCTGTCTTTGTGCCAGTACCATACTGTCTTGATGACTGTAGCTTTATAGTAGAGCCTGAAGTCAGGCAGGTTGATTCCTCCAGTTCCGTTCTTCTTTCTCAAGATAGCTTTGGCTATTCGAGGTTTTTTGTATTTCCATACAAATTCAGAAATTATTTGTTCTAGCTCTGTGAAGAATACCGTTGGTAGCTTGATGGGGATTGCATTGAATCTATAAATTGCTTTGGGTAGTATACTCATTTTCACTATATTGATTCTACCGATCCACGAACATGGTATATTTCTCTATCTATTAGTGTCCTCTTTAATTTCTTTCAGCAGTGTTTTATAGTTTTCTAAATATAGGTCTTTAGATTCTTTAGGAAGATATATTCCTAAGTATTTTATTGTTTTCATTGCAATGGTGAATGGAATTGTTTCCTTAATTTCTCTTTCTATTTTCTCGTTATTAGTGTACAGGAATGCAAGGGATTTCTGTGTGTTAATTTTATATCCTGCAACTTTACTGTATTCATTGATTAGTTCTAGTAATTTTCTGGTGGAATCTTTAGGGTTTTCTATGTAGAGGATCATGTCATCTGCAAACAGTGAGAGTTTTACTTCTTCTTTTCCAATTTGGATTCCTTTTATTTCTTTTTCTGCTCTGATTGCTATGGCCAAAACTTCCAGAACAATGTTGAATAATAATGGTGAAAGTGGGCATCCTTGTCTTGTTCCTGACTTTAGAGGAAATGATTTCAGTTTTTCACCATTGAGGATAATGTTTGCTGTGGGTTTGTCGTATATAGCTTTTATTATGTTGAGGTATGTTCCTTCTATTCCTGCTTTCTGGAGAGTTTTTATCATAAATGGATGTTGAACTTTGTCAAAGGCTTTCTCTGCATCTATTGAGATAATCATATGGTTTTTATTCTTCAGTTTGTTAATGTGGTGTATTACGTTGATTGATTTGCGGGTATTGAAGAATCCTTGCATCCCTGGGATAAAGCCCACTTGGTCATGGTGTATGATCTTTTTAATGTGTTGTTGGATTCTGATTGCTAGAATTTTGTTAAGGATTTTTGCGTCTATGTTCATCAGTGCTATTCGTCTGTAGTTTTCTTTTTTTGTGGGATCTTTGTCAGGTTTTGGAATTAGGGTGATGGTGGCCTCATAAAATGAGTTTGGAAGTTTGCCTTCCTCTGCAATTTTCTGGAACAGTTTGAGTAGGATAGGTGTTAGCTCTTCTCTAAATTTTTGGTAGAATTCAGCTGTGAAGCCATCTGGGCCTGGGCTTTTGTTTGCTGGGAGATTTCTGATTACAGTTTCAATTTCCGTGCCTGTGATGGGTCTGTTAAGATTTTCTATTTCTTCCTGATCCAGTTTTGGAAAGTTGTACTTTTCTAAGAATTTGTCCATTTCTTCCATATTGTCCATTTTATTACCATATAGTTGCTGATAGTAGTCTCTTATGATCCTTTGTATTTCTGTTCTGTCTGTTGTGATCTCTCCATTTTCTTTTCTAATTTTATTGATTTGATTTTTCTCCCTTTGTTTCTTGATGAGTCTGGCTAGTGGTTTGTGAATTTTATTTACCCTTTCAAAGAACCAGCTTTTGGCTTTGTTAATTTTTGCTATGGTCTCTTTTGTTTCTTTTGCATTTATTTCTGCCCTAATTTTTAAGATTTCTTTCCTTCTACTAATCTTGGGATGCTTCATTTCTTCCTTTTCCAGTTGCTTTAGGTGTAGAGTTAGGTTATTTTTTTGGCTTTTTTCTTGTTTCTTAAGGTATGCCTGAATTGCTATGAACTTTCCCCTTAGGACTGCTTTTACAGTGTCCCACAGGTTTTGGGTTGTTGTGTTTTCATTTTCATTCGTTTCTATGCAGAATTTGATTTCTTTTTTGATTTCTTCTGTGATTTGTTGGTTATTCAGGAGTGTGTTGTTCAGCCTCCATATGTTGGAATTTTTAATAGTTTTTCTCCTGTTATTGAGATTTACTCTTACTGCATTGTGGTCAGAAAAAATGGTTGGAATGATTTCAATTTTTCTGAACTTACCAAGGCTAGATTTATGGCCCAGGATGTGGTCTATCCTGGAGAAGGTTCCGTGTGCACTTGAGAAAAAGGTGAAATTCATTGTTTTGGGATGAAATGTCCTATAGATATCAATTAGTTCTAACTTGTCTATTGTATCATTTAAAGTTTGTGTTTCCTTGTTAATTTTCTGTTTAGTTGATCTATCCATTGGTGTAAGTGGGGTATTAAAGTCTCCCACTATTATTGTGTTATTGTTTATTTCTCCTTTCATACTTGTTAGTATTTGTCTTACATATTGCGGTGCTCCTATGTTGGGTGCATATATATTTATAATTGTTATATCTTCTTCTTGGATTGATCCTTTGATCATTATGTAGTGACCTTCTTTGTCTCTTTTCACAGCTTTTGTTTTAAAGTCTATTTTATCTGATATGAGTATTGCTACTCCTGCTTTCTTTTGGTCCCTATTTGCATGGAAAATCTTTTTCCAGCCCTTCACTTTCAGTCTGTATGTGTCCCCTGTTTTGAGGTGGGTCTCTTGTAGACAACATATGTATGGGTCTTGTTTTTGTATCCATTCAGCCAGTCTCTGCCTTTTGGTTGGGGCATTCAACCCATTTACATTTAAGGTAATTATGGATAAATATGATCCCGTTGCCATTTACTTTTTTGTTTTGGGTTTGAATTTATATATCCTTTTTGTGTTTCCTGTCTAGAGAAGGTCCTTTAGTATTTGTTGGAGAGCTGGTTTGGTGGTGCTGAATTCTCTCAACTTCTGCTTGTCTGTAAAGGTTTTGATTTCTCCTTCATATTTGAATGAGATCCTTGCTGGGTACAATAATCTGGGCTGTAGGTTCTTTTCTTTCATCACTTTAAGTATGTCTTGCCATTCCCTCCTGGCTTGAAGAGTTTCTATTGAAAGATCAGCTGTTAGCCTTATGGGAATTCCCTTGTGTGTTATTTGTTGTTTTTCCCTTGCTGCTTTTAATATTTGTTCTTTGTGTTTGATCTTTGTTAATTTGATTAATATGTGTCTTGGGGTGTTTCGCCTTGGGTTTATCCTATATAGGACTCTCTGGGTTTCTTGGACTTGAGTGATTATTTCCTTCCTCATTTTAGGGAAGTTTTCAACTATTATCTCCTCTAGTATCTTCTCATGGTCTTTCTTTTTGTCTTCTTCTTCTGGAACTCCTATGATTTGAATATTGTAACGTTTAAGATTGTCCTGGAGGTCTCTGAGATTGTCCTCATTCCTTTTAATTCGTTTTTCTTTTTTCTCCTCTGATTCATTTAATTCTGCCATTCTATCTTCTAATTCACTAATTCTATCTTCTGCCTCTGTAATTCTACTATTTGTTGCCTCCAGAGTGTTTTGGATCTCATTTATTGTATTATTCATTATATATTGACTCTTTTTTATTTCTTCTAGGTCCTTGTTAAATCTTTCTTGCATCTTCTCGATGCTTTTCTCCAGGCTATTTATCCATGATTCCATTTTGCTTTCCAGGCTTTGGATTAATTTCACTATCATTATTCGGAATTCTTTATCAGGTAGGTTTGCTATTTCTTCCTCTTTTGTTTGGTTTGGTGGGCATTTATCCTGTTCCTTTACCTGCTGGGAATTCTTCTGTCTCTTCATCTTGTTTAAAATGCTGAGTTTGGGGAGTCCTTACTGTATTCTGGCAGTCTGTGGAATTCTCTTTATTGTGGCTTATCTGCCCTATATGTGGGTTTGTACCGGTGGCAAGTCGAGGTTTCTTGTTTATGGAAGCTTGTATCGATGTTCTGGTGGGTGGGGTTGGATTTCTTTTCTCTGGGGTGTGGTGGAGTGTCTAGTGGTGAGTTATGAGATGTCTATGGTTTTGAGGTCGCTTTGTGTAGCCTGTGACTTGGAGCTCAGGGCTGTGTTCTTGTTTTTCTAGAGGTTTTTCTTGGTATGTCTTGCCGTGGAACTTGCTGGTCTTTGTGTGATGCTTGGTTTCAGTGTAGGTATGGAGGCATTTGATGAGCTCCTGTCAATTAATGTTTCGTGGGATCAGGGTTTGGACTTACGCCTCCTGCTTCCTGTTATCTGTCTTATTTTTGCAGTAGTCTCAAAAAGTTCGTCTTCTATATTGCATTCCACAACTAGACTGCTCAGAGATGTTCACGGAGTTATACGGAGAAGGAGAAAAGGAGGAGGGAGATAGAGTTGGTCAGGAGGATAAAAGGAGGGAGTGTCAAGGAGAGAGACAGATCCAGTCAGTAATCAGTAAAGAAAAGAACAAAGGAGAGAAAAAAAGCCAAGGACAAAAAGAAAAAAAGAGAAAAAACACACACACACACACACACACAAAAAACCAAAACAGGGTCGCAAAAGTTATATCTAACAGTGGAGATTAAAGAAGTACTAGAGGATAAAAACATCAAAATAAAAGAAACAAAAACAAGAAGAAAAAAAAAGAAAAAAATTAAAAGGACAGAAAAAAAAAATTTTTTTTTCCTTTCTTTTTCCTCTTCCTTTCAATAAAAAAAATAATAAAATTTTAAAAAAACATATATTAAAAAAAGAAAAAAAAAAAGGAAATAATGTTGGTAAAAATAGTAACAATATGTATAAGAGTTTCTCTTTTATTGCTGTGGGTTCAGTTCATTTTCCGCTAGTTCCTTGTTCCCGCTTAAGTTTCTCAAGATCTATAGGCCCCTTTCTCTGTAGTTGGTCTGTATAGTCCTTTGTTCTGTGCGCGGGCCCCGCAGTGTCTTGGGCCTGGGCTGGCCTCTTCTGTGGACGGTGCCGCAGTCTGGTCTGGCAGCCCGAACCACTCCCGGCGGGAACGGCCCGCGCGGCCACGGCTGGCGGGGGAGCGGCGGCGAGGGGATGGTTCGCACGGGAACGGGAACGGTCGGCGGTGGGGGTCGACCCGCGCGGGAGCCCCCGGCGCAGGGGGCGGGCGCGCGCTATAGTCCCTTGCTCTGTGCGCGGGCCCCGCAGTGTCTTGGGCCAGGGCCGGTCCCTCCTGTGGTCAGCGCTGCAGTCCGGTCTGCCGGCCCAGACCACTCCCGGCAGAAACGGCCCGCGCGGCAACGGCTGGCGGGGGAGCGGCGGTGAGGGGATGGAGTGGTTCGCACGGGAACGGTCGGCGGTGGGGGTCGACCCGCTCGGGAGCCCCCGGCGCAGGGGGCGGGTGCACGCCAGCGCGGGAGCGGCTGGCGGCGGGGGGGAGGGGGAGCGCTCCTCGGGGGTGCTTCCCACGGGGGAGCAGCCGGCGGCGTGGGAGCAGCCCGCAGCGTCTCCCTGCCCAGCCCCGGCTTGCTACCGGCGGAAGCGGGTGTTTGCGATGGTGCCTTCCCGCCGCGGAAGCTACCGCAGGGCTCGTAGTCTGTGGGTCTTAATTGTTCAATTGCTTTCCTCCCTGTTATGATATTCTTCGTGCTTTCTAGGTTGGCACAGACTCTACAGGGAGAGTTTCCCGGTGTTTGGAAACTTTTCTTTCCCTTTCCAGGCTCCCTTCCCCGGACAGAGGTCCGCCCCTCCCTCTTTGTCCCTCTCTGGCTTCTATATTCTTTCCTACCTCCTTTAGAGGGGAGTGAGTTGCTTTTCTCAGTGTCCGATGTTCTCTGCGGGCATTCCGAAGCTGTTTGAGGAATTTACTCGGCGTTTAGATGTCCCCTTGATGAATTTGTGGAGGAGAAAGTGTCCGCCATCTTAACCGGAACCCCTGCATTTTTTTTTTTAATCCAAAATTATGTTTCAAGCCTTAGCCATGTGGTTGTATATACTTACGTTTATTTTCACTGATATGAAATATTCTAATTTATGATTATCCCACAGCTCATTTAATCATTTGACTGTCAGCAGATATGCAGATGTCAGTATTGCTAGGAGTGTTCTTAGACATGTTTTCAGTGATACCCAGTCTGTATTCAGCAGTTTTGCATAGAGGAGACTTTTGTCAGAGACAAGCCATTTTCCCATTCATGAGTAATTTCTGTCCTATTATATATTTTTCCTTTTTGCTTATTCCTCTTGACTTTTTATTTTTAATTACAGAAAAAGCTGCAAGAAATAGACAATTCCTCCATACCCTTCATTCATTTTCTTCAAATATTAACATTTTATCATGTTTATGTTATCTTTATTCTTTTCCCTCCTCTTCATTCTCTTCTTTTTTCTTCCCTTTTCTCTTTTTCTCCTGATAATTTATTTAGTGGTTTTGTTGTTGTTGTTGTTCTTTTACTGAGGCAATATAGGCAAAGTACTGTGTTCTAAAGTAACATTTGATTCTCACCTTCCACCCTCCAATCTCTTTCCTTAGTAATGCTATTTTATTATTTATTTGAAATATGGTTTGATTGTTGTTCTTTGTATTCTATTTTAGGATTCAGTTTCCCTATTCCTCTGCCTATTGATTCTAGTTTTATTTTATTGAGTATGTGAAACATTAATATGATTCCAGAACTCAGAAACATATTATGAAATTCCATTTAGGGAAGAGGTACTTCCTGCTACTCAATTCTTTGTCTTTCCACTTCATTCCACCTCTCTCCCACCTACCAGTCTCTTTATTTTTGCCTTATCCTTTTTATGTTTCCTTTATGACAAATGAGTAGGTGCATGCATCTGTATCTTTTCATGTATTTAAGGACTGTTTGTATTCTGTAAGTTATCTTTTAAATTTTATTTAGGTTGATTTTTGATAGACAAAATATTTCTGTGTATTCTAGTCATTTGTTAGTCTTTTCTTTTGTTGTGTCTGGAATTGAGTCATAGTTAGCCATTTCTTACATGCTCTTATATTTTCTTTTAGTACTTATATGATCTTATTTTTATTTAGAACCCTAATTGATTTGTTGCTTTTGTTTGTTTGTTTGGTTTGTTTATAATGGGAGATATGAGTCTAATTTCAGTGTTTTCCAAATGGCTAATCAGTTCTTCAGGCGTTGTTTATTAGTAAGCCCATGTTTGCTCCAGTAATTTGAAATGCCACTTGGTCATATATTTATATTTCACATACATGACTCTATTTCTGGACTCTCTGGTATGTTTTTCATTCTGTTCATGGCGTTCTCAAGGCAAGAATATTGGAGTAGTTTTCCATTCCCTTCTCCTGTAGACCGTGTTTTGTATTTTGTATAAATACACTGTCTTATTTATAAAGGATTTATTATTTATTTTAATATAATTTATTATAGAATATCTTAACAAGGTCATTAGTATGCTTTATTGCAATTTAGTTTATTTTCATAATGGGCAAGTATCCTCTTAATACTTTCTATTTTTTACCTTTTGCATTTTTACTTTTTCCATGTAATATTTAAAGTCATTTTGTCTAGCTTCATTATGGTCTGTACATTAACCAAGAGAAGACTGACATCTTTATGATGATTAGTTGCCCTGTCTAATCAGAAGAATCTCTGTTGTTCTTCAGATCTAGCATTGAGTCTTTCAGAAATGCTTTAAAGGTTCCCTCATGTTTTTTGCTAAATGTATTCCTATTTTATCTTCTTTGTTGGTATTGAAAATAATATTTTCACTACCACCATATTCTCTAGATAGTTATTGTTTTTACATATGAATACTATTGGCTTCTGTTCATTAAGTTAATATCTTACTACTTTACTGAATGTGTTTATTGTTTGAGTTAGTAGGAGCATGAGGTAGTTTTCCTCCTTTTCTTATTTTTATGCTTCTATTTAATCTCTCTTATCTAATTGCATTGCTTTAGTGCAGTTTTAAGTGGTATTGAGATAGTAGGCATCCTTCTCTTATTCCTGATCTTGGAAGAAATACCTATAGATTTTTTCCTTTAATTAGCATGATTACCTTAGGACTGAAGTTTATATGTTTTACCATAAGAAATTATGCATTGATTTTTATTTCTTCAGTGTTTTTTTTTTTTTCCAATGTTAGTTTTGCCATTTTTCTCTATAAGTCTATTAATCAGATCAGATCAGGTCAGATTAGTCGCTCAGTCATGTCCAACTCTTTCTGACCCCATGAATCGCAGCATGCCAGGCCTCCCTGTCCATCACCAACTCCCAGAATTCACTGAGACTCATGTCCATCGAGTCAATTCTCTAACCTTGCATTCCTGAACAAACCAAACTCATTCATTGCATATCATTTTCTCAATATGGTGTTAGATTATGTTTAGTAATATTGTATTTAAAACTTTTACCTAATTATTTTTGGCTAAATACTCTTAAGATCTTTGTTGTTCTGTTTTTTTTATTATTATCAGGCTTGGCTATCAATGTTATGTTAATATTATATAACTCTAGTGAAGTTTTCCTTCATTTTCAATGCTCTGTAATAATTTTAGAGTATGGGATAATTCATTTTTTGAATTTTTGTTAGAAATTCTCTTGAAATACTTTATAGGGTCTGCCTAGTCACTCAGTCATGTCCAACTCTTTGCCATCTCACTGACTGTAGCCCACCAGGCTTCTCTGTCCATGGGATTTCTCCAGGCAAGAATACTGGAGTGTGTTGATAAGCTATCCTTCAGGGGATCTTCCCAACCCAGGGATTGAACCCAGGTCTCCTACATTGCGGGCAGATTCTTACTAGTCTGAGTCAGCAGCGAAGCCCTTATCTATAAGGTAGTTGGCTTATAATTTTATTTTTTCCCCAAGGAAATACATGTTTTTAAATTACTTTTTGGCTTTAATCCAGTCATCTTTTATAGACTATATTTCTATGGAGACTTGCCCATTATATCCAGCTTTTTCAAATTTATTTACCTAGAAGTCTTAGAGAATTTTAGGATTAAAAAAAAACTCTTGTTTTATTTATTATGTTACCTTTGTGACTTAATTTTTATATTTGTACTTTTCTCCTTTTATAAGTTAATAAGTTAATTACTGTTCACTTAATTTTCTTAGAATGTCAGGATTTTGATTAATTCGGTCTGCTTTTTTAACCTTTGGCATCTGCATTGTCTTTATTATTTTTTATATGCTTTTTAAGTTTTCTGTGTTGTTTCTGTTTAGTTTATGATATAGAAATTTAATTCATTTTAAAATTGATGTATTCAAGGCTCTACATGTTTTTTCTAAACACTGCTTTAAATGTATACTATAGATATGTAATGTTTTCTTTTTTTCTTAGAAATGTATAATGTCTTTACAGTGGAAAATTAAAATTGTACTGTGACTGGATGGATAATGGAGTAGGTGAAAAGATTCCTGAAAAAGCTTGTTGGTATTATTTTAACATTTTTAGAAGAGGAAACTGTGACTTATAGAGGTTTGTGTATTTTGCCCAAGGCTGCATAACAATAAGTTGTTATGGTTCAAATTTGAACCCATTCTGATTCCACAGCTGTGGCGTTTACTTAAGCAACAATATTGTGAGGTCACAAAGGTACTGAACAGTGTGGCTTAATCAGGGAACAGTAAGTAGCACAGTGTGACTGGAGTGAAATTGGCACTTAGTGGTATCATTTCTGTGTTGGGCAAATATTTCTTTGGGACACTATTAACATGAAATAAAGCAGGCTTATGTAAGATAATGGGTAAGTGTGATGCAGGTACCAGACAGCTCAGTGCAACGGTCTGGTGGTCAGCTGAGCCTCTGGATCAGGAGGTCTGTAGAATGGTTTGTGCTGGAGATGTGAATCATTTGTCATTAGCTTATAGATGATAATTTAAATAAGAACTTCTGAACCTGGCAAGAATATTGTGAATACTGAGAAGATTAGAGGGTGTAAAAAACAGTGAAATTAAGATTGAGTGGAAAAGAGTCTGAAAAACAAGAAAAAAACGTCAAAATACTAGAAGGAATTTAGGATGTGTGTGCTAAGTCACGTCCAACTCTGTAGCCTGTCAGGCTCCTCTGTCCATGGGATTCTCCAGACAAGAATACTTCAGGGTTGCCATGCCTTCCTCCAGGAATTTAGGATATGGTGGCTTATAGGTGCCAAAGGAAGTTTCAAGGAAAAGGGAAAGTCATTAGTGTTATGTGCTCTGGAGTAAAAGAAGGATAAAATAAGAAATGTTCATTTAACTTAATAATAGCTGAAAGGAAAACTAATATCATAAATTATGAGTCTAGTGGAGTGACGGGGATTTGAAAGAAAAAGGAAATTTGGTTGTGAAGGGAAAGTGTGAGAGGGTGGTGGTAACTATTGGAGTGTGAGTGTGAGAGTGCTTCCTCGCCCTCCGTACTTTCCTCCCTCAAACTGCCTTTTCCTTTCCTTTATTTATCTCATTCCTTTCTCTTACTTCCTTTATTCTACCCTCTTTCCCTCTTTCTTTTCTTAACATGGCATACTTGAACATATAATGTTACAGAGTGAGAATTTAACTCATGACAACGTGATATTTTGTCTTACATTATCGATATAAATATGAATAACATGCATGGTGGTATGGTGGTTTAGTCGCTAAGTTGTGTCTGACTTTTGCGACCCCATGGACTATAGTCTGCCAGCCTCCTCTGTCCATGGGATTTTCCAGGCAAGTTATACTGGAGTTAGTTGCCATGTCCTTCTCTGGGAGATCTTCCCTATATAGAGATCAAACCCCAGTCTTGATTGCAGACAGTCTCTGGACACTAAGGTGGCGTAATAGTAAAGAATCTGCCTGCCAGTGCGGGAGATGCAGGAGCCTCGGGTTCCTTGGATACTTTACTGCTGAACCACTGGGGAAACCTATCCATACACTTTGAACCTTTTATACCCGGAAGTAAACATACTCATCCAACAAATTTTAGCAATCTTTGAAGTAATGATGAAGGTAATTTCAGCACAGTGCTAAAAGTTTTACGTATTTTAGCCAATTAAAACCTCATCATCATCTCTATATCAGTTTGAGGAAACTGAAGGAAGTTAAGTAAATTTGCCAATTGTTTTGTACTTATTTTAACAATATAATTTCAAAGTTTGTGCTCTTAATCATAAAGCTGTATTCCTTTTTACTATACTTCAGTACCTATTGTCATTCCTTTAAAAAGTTAGTAATATTTTTAGTATGCTGCTGCTGCTGCTAAGTCACCTCAGTCGTGTCCGACTCTGTGCGACCTCATAGACGGCAGCCTACCAGGCTCCGCCATCCATGGGATTTTCCAGGCAAGAGTACTGGAGTGGGGTGCCATTGCCTTCTCCAATATTTTTTTTTTTTAGTATAATTTAAAATTAGAAGTTAGAATATTTTTGACATTTTAGGGAAATCTGTTAGCATATAGAATAATGAAGGATAGAAAAAATAATTTCTGAAAAAGATATATCAAGTAGAAATGTGAATTAAAATTACAGGTTTTTTTTTGTGTGTTTTAGTTAAAATAGTGAAATGCTTGTTGGAGAAACAAGGATACCTTACCCAGTATGGCACACAGCATTTGAAAAATACAATATAGATATACAGTAAAAGCATATATAAGATAATTAAGTAGTCCTGTATGGTACCAATAAAAAATTGATACAGTCTTTAGTTTGTTAATACCTAATGACCTTATAAATGTCTTTCTTCAGGGAAAAATGCAATTGCCATTGTGAGCTGCCTTCCAGAATTTATGCTAGAGCTTCGCTGACATTGTTACTGATGCCAATGTGGAATAAAGGTCTTTATAATTTAGACAGTCAAAACGGATAAATGCATTACTCTTAAAAGTGATTTAGTTTCTCTTCTTAAACATTAAAACACACATACAAATGTATTTGAATTTTTAGAAGGGACATTAGAAAATAATCTGTTTATTTTGCTGTCATCAATATTTTTGTCTCATTTCATGTTTGGAATTGTTTTCCTTTTGTGACCTTTGTGTTTGAACTCTAATTACAATCTAATAATGTTTTGTTGTGAAACTAACTACAGGGTGCATTTCACCATTATTTGTCTGTGGAAACAAACTAATATTGACCTTAATATGAAAAAAAATCTTATGTTGTTGTAAAAGAAGAAATTAACCCAGAGACAGTAGATTAACTATTGTAATGTCATTGTTTTTCCCCTTAGCTCTGGTAGTAACTAATTCATCTGATTTGCCTCTTGGGTCATAAAGTCACTGAATACGTGGATGCATGTCCTGCTCATTGCTGTCTTCTAGGTGCCTAGTGCCTGTGTCTGGCACTGGTAGGCATTCTAGTGCTTTTCGTAACTAACTGAATAGGTAAATAATAAAGTTAAATAATTTCTGAGTTTGAAATGGACCCCTGTGGTAATGTATTAGTATGTAAACATTAAGATTCTATTAAATTGTTTTGTTTGTTTGGGTCTCACATGGAAATGTCATGTTAAATTTAGAAACACGAGTTTTAGATCTTAGATAACAATCCCTGAAAAGTAATCATAGAATCCTCATTTTCTATTCCTTGCTTTTACTTTCCTTGTCCTGTTTCCTTTCCTTCCCTCTACTTTCTTTCTCCCCCTTAATTGCTCTTTATTTTCCCTTTACTAATATTTTTTTGGTTTATTTGTTTTCCTTCAGTATCTGGAGTCCATCTTTCTCCAGCCTCTCCTGAGATTGTATTGGACCATGACCGCACTTCCCCTTCAGTTGGCTGCCTCTCTTCTGAGCCCATCATTGCATCACCAGAGAATACACATGTGGATAACAGCATTGGCAGTCAGACTATTCCTAAAGCACAGGTAAAGACAAGCAAATTTTTATAGCAAGTTTTCCTACTTAAAAAATTGGATACTAATTTAATTGAAGTTTTCCTGATTTCCCCTTTTTTTTTTTTTTCTGTAGATACTCTTTGAGGTTAATATCTTGAATTCACAAGACTGAACCATGTTTGTTTTGTGACATAATTTTAAGGTGTCCAAATAGCTTTAGTTACTAAAATATGATTTGAATATCTTATTTATTAAAATAGACTTACTTTTGCATTGGAAATCGTGAATTTCACAAAGGAAAATAATTACAAAAAACTTTTTCTCGGGGCTTCCCTTGTTGTTCCCTTGTTGTTAAGAATCTGCCTGCTGATGCAGAGGATACTGGTTTGATCCCTAGTCTGGCAAGAGCCCCACATGCCTCGGAGCGACTAAGCCCATGCACCACAACTACTAAGCACTCTGGAGATCAGGAGCCACAATTTCTGAAGCCTGCATCTCTAGAGCCATGCTCTGCAACAAGAGCAGCTACTGCAATGGGAAGGCTGCACATCACAACGAAAAGTAGCCCCCATTCTTGACAACTCGAGAAAGCCCACATGTAGCAATGAAGACCCAGTGCAGCCAAAAATAAAATAAAATAAATACATACATAAATTAATAAATCTTTAAAAAAAATTTCTCTTTCAGGGGAACTTAAAATATGTTTTCAAGTATTAGAGTATTCATTTCAATTTTAGATTAAAAATAAAAATATAGCAGTCATAACATTTATTCTTTCAACTACTTATTGATCCAGGCCTTGTGCTAGATGCTAGACTTAGTCCACATTTCCAAAGTGCTATATACAATCTTGAGTCACCTGTTATCTTTACTAGAAAGTGATGATCAATTAAAGATTATTGATAAATTTCAAATTCTGATTTATAATGTAATAGATAAGCAAATTCTGAATGTGTGTGTAAATTCAAGAACTTGTGTCAGAATTTTCTATACTTATTATACACCCTCAACATAAGAAAAAAGTTTTGTTTTTTAGTGCTTTGTTTGGAAAATAATAAAAACCTTAAACTCTTAAGTTTAGAGAAAAATTTCTTTCTTAGATCAGATTGTTGTAACAGTTTGAGGTCTTCTGTTGATTTACTTAAAGGGTGAAATAATTTCAGAACCTTTGCTACAACTTAATTTCCAATGTGGTTTCTAGTGCCCTTTGGGTGATTTCTTTCTTGGTACAGTGTAAACTTTTCTCTCTTCTGTGTGTGTGTGTGTTTTAATGTGGTTTAGATTCAGCAATCAACACACACGCATCTGGATATCTCACTTTTTCCATTGGGTTTAACTGATGAGAAAAGTAATGGAACAATTGCTCTTGTGGATGATTCTGAGGATCCTGGAGCCAATGTATCAAACATACAGCTTCAGCAGAAAATTTCAACTCTGGAGATGAAACTCAAAGTTTCTGAGGAAGAAAAACAGAGAATTAAAAAGGTATATTTACATTGGCCTAAAATATAAATGTTTGAATTACATATTTTGAAATATAATATAGTCCCAACCTCTGATTGAAAATTCATCAGTGGAAAAGCTGTTACGCTCTTTGTGATATGCTTAAATTGGTTAGATGAGTCTATCACTTATAAAGCCTTTGATAAGAAATTTCTAGCCATAAATATGTACTTTTAAAGATATTAATGGCTATTACTAGATTTTTTTGTTTTCCTAATGAATGCTTTCCTTTGGGTTTCTTTATTTTGAAAGCATATAGTGTTGCAATTTTATGTAGATTAGAAGATTTGTACTATTCATTTGTCTTTAGAGAAGTCATGCATCATGCGATATTTGACAGAATACTTAGAAATACAAAGCCTTTGACTGTGTAGATCACAATAAACTGTGGAAAATTCTGAAAGAGATGGGAATACCAGACCACCTGATCTGCCTCTTGAGAAATCAGTAAAGAAAAAAAAAAAAAGAGAAAAAAAAAAAAAGAGAAGAAAAAAAAGAAAAAATAAAAAAGATATTATGATGATAATTATTTTAATTAAAATAAGAAGAGAAAAAAAAAAAAAGAGAAGAAAAAAAAAAAAAGAAAAAAAAAAGAGGGGGAAAAAAAAAAAAAAAACAAAAAAGAAAGAAAACACCCCCCACCGAGAAAAAGGGAAAAGGAAAACAAAAACCTTTTGATGAAAGTGAAAGTGGAGAGTGAAAAGGCTGGCTTAAAGCTCAACATTCAGAAAACGAAGATCATGGCATCTGGTCCCATCACTACATGGGAAATAGATGGAGACACAGTGGAAACAGTGTCAGACTTTATTTTTCTGGGCTCCAAAATCACTGCAGATGGTGACTGCAGCCATGAAATTAAAAGACGCTTTACTCCTTGGAAGGAAAGTTATGACCAACCTAGATAGCATATTCAGAAGCAGAGACATTACTTTGCCAACAAAGGTTCGCCTAGTCAAGGCTATGGTCTTTCCTTTGGTCATGTATGGATGTGAGAGTTGGACTGTGAAGAAGGCTGAGCGCCAAAGAATTGATGCTTTTGAAGTGTGGTGTTGGAGAAGACTCTTGAGAGTCCCTTGGACTGCAAGGAGATCCAACCAGTCCATTGTGAAGGAGATCAGCCCTGGGATTTCTTTGGAAGGAATGATGCTAAAGCTGAAACTCCAGCATTTTGGCCACCTCATGTGAAGAGTTGAGTCATTGGAGAAGACTCTGATGCTGGGAGGGATTGAGGGCAGGAGGAGAAGGGGATGACAGAGGATGAGATGACTGACTGGATGGCATCACTGACTCGATGGATGTGAGTCTGAGTGACCTCCGGGAGTTGGTGATGGACAAGGAGGCCTGGCGTGCTGCGGTTCATGGGGTCACAAAGAGTCGGACACAACTGAGCGACTGATCTGATCTCATCTTAGAAATACAGCTGTTCTAGTAAATTATTTATGTGTGTTCTTATTTCTGTTTTCTACAAATGTCTCTATAAAAAGACTTGAGCAAGTTTATGTAAAGTATGTGTTGAGGTCAGTTCAGTTCAGAGGATCAGTCATGTCTGACTCTTTGTGACCTCATGGACTACAGCACGCCAGGCTCCCTGTCCATTGCCAACTACCGGAGTTTACGTAAACTCAAGTCCATTGAATCAGTGATGCCATCCAACCATCTTATCCTCTGTTGTCCCCTTTTCCTCCTGCCTTCAATCTTTCCCAGCATCAGAGTCTTTTTCAATGAGTCAGTTCTTCACATCAGGTGGCCAAAGTATTGGAGTTTCAGCTTCAGCATCAGTCATTCCAACGAATATTCAGGGCTAATTTCCTTTAGGATTGACTGGTTGGACCTACTTGCATTCCAAGGGACTCTCAAGAGTCTTCTCCAACACCACAGTTTAAAAGAATCAATTCTTCGCCACTCAGCTTTCTTTATACTCCAACTCTCACATCCATACATGACTACTGGAAAAACCATAGCTTTAAATAGATAGACATTTGTTGGCAAAGCAGTGTCTCTTCTTTTTAATATGCTGTCTCGGTTGGTCATAACTTTGCTTCCAAGGTGCAAGTGTCTTTTAATTTTATGGCTGCAGTCACCATCTGGAGTGATTTTGGAGCCCAAAAAATAAGCCTGTCACTGTTTCCAAGGTTTCCCCATCTATTTGCCATGAAGTGGTGGGACCGGATGCCATGAACTTGGTTTTCTGAATGTTGAGTTTTAAGCCAACTTTTTCACTCTCCTCTTTCACTTTCGTCAAGAGGCTTTTGAGTTCCTCTTCACTTTCTGCCAGAAGGGTGGTGTCATCTGCATATCTGAGGTCATTGATATTTCTCCCAGCAATCTTGATTCCAACTTGTGCTTCATCTAGCCCAGTGTTTTGCATGATGTACTCTGTATCTAAGTTAAATAAGCAGGGTGACAATATACAGCCTTGAGGTACTCCTTTTCCTATTTGAAACCAGTCTGCTGTTTCATGTCCAGTTCTTCCTGTTGCTTCCTGATCTGCATACAGGTTTCTCAAGAGGCAGGTCGGGTGTTCTGGTATTCCCATCTCTTTAAGAATTTTCTAGAGTTTGTTGTGGTCCACACAGTCATAACTTTGGCATAGTCAAAAAAGCAGAAGTACGTGTTTTTCTGGAACTCTTTTCCTCTTTCCATGATGATCTCTCGTTCTTCTGTCTGTTCTAAATCCAGCTTGAACATCTAGAAGTTCATGGTTCATGTACTACTGTTGAAGCCTGGCTTGGAGAATTTTGATCATTACTTTACTAGTGTGTGAGATGAGTGCAATTGTGATTGAACATTTGGCATTGCTTTTCTTTGGGATTTGAATCAACACTGACTTTTTCCAGTCCTGTGGCCACTGCTGAGTTTCCAAATTTGCTGGCATATTGTGTGCAGCACTTTCATGGCATCATCCTTTAGGATTTGAAATTGCTCAACTGGAATTCTGTCACTTCTACTAGCTTTGTCCCTACTGATGCTTCCTAATGCCCACTTGACTTCACATTCCACAATGTCTGGCTCTGGATGAGTAATCACACCATCATCATCATCTGGGTCCTGAAGATCTTTTTTGTATAGTTCTTCTGTGTATTCTTTCTACCTCTTCTTAATATCTTCTTCTGTTAGGTCCATGTCATTTCTGTCCTTTATTGTTCCCATCTTTGCATGAAATGTTCCTTTGGTATCTTTTATTTTCTTGAAGAGATTTCTGATGGTTCCCATTCTGTTGTTTTCCTTTGTTTCTATGCATCAATTGCTGAGGAAGGCTTTCTTATCTTTCCGTGCTGTTCTTTGTAACTCTGCATTCAAATGGATATATCTTTCCTTTTCGCCTTTGCCTTTAGCTTCTCTTCTTTTCACAGCTATTTGTAAGGCCTCATCAGACAACCATTTTGCCTTTTTGCTTTTCTTTTCCTTCGAGATGGTCTTGATCCCTGCCTCCGGTACAATATGTTGAAGTAGCATGTTGTTTATAGTTAGCTTAAATGCTTTTATGTATTTATTTAGTATGAATGCTTTTAGTATTATATCAGGGTTAGTGTTAATGTTAGTGTTTGGTATTGGTCTGGAAATGAGAGTTAAGTGTACATTTTATATTTTGAAATTTAAAGACCATACTTCCTGTGGGTTTTTTCCTTTCCAAATACTTTCTATTGTGTCATTGACAAATCAGAGTCTGTTTTTTGCCATAAATATTACAGAATTTATGCTTGGTTTTTTCTTTTAGGATGTGGAATCATTGATGGAGAAACATAGTATCTTAGAAAAAGATTTCCTTAAAGAAAAAGAGCAAGAGGCCATTTCTTTTCAAGATAGATACAAAGAACTTCAGGTAAACAGCAAATTAAAAATTTAATACATAAGTCTTTTGATGAAGCATGTCATATGTAATTTCAGAAAGTGCTCAATAAATGCTTTATGAGTGAGGGATCATAGTTGCTTAAATAATGTAAAATACTGACTAATACTGATGAAATCAATGATAAATGCCATTTTGAAAAGTAGATATCTCTAAGAAGCTGTGAAGGTTAGTTGCTTGAGTCTGGCCTAAAGTATTCTGTTTCTGATGATTTTCTCAATTTGGAAGTTGCATATTGCAGTTTTTCATATTGTGATTACATTTGAAAAGAACTGATATATTTAACCTTTTTCATAAATGTAATCAGTCTCTTCTTCTCCTCACATTTCCTTAACAAATTTGTTTCTTCTGCTGTCTTATTTGTCTTAGTAAATATCAATTCTGTCTTTCCAGTTGCTAAAGCTGAAATCCAGATTTACTCCTTTTGTACTTACTCCAAGTCTGTTCCTTTAGCTATTCACTCTACCTTCACAATATCCAGGTTTCGACTGCTTATCGTTATGGTCACTGCTGCCAACCTATTCTAAGCCTCCCTTATTTCTTCCTTGGAATACTGAAGTATCTTCTATTCTAACTTATCTTTCTGCTTCTGTCATTGCCCACTTACAGATCATTGTCTACATGGCAGCCACTGTGATCTGTTTAATAGTTAAAGCTGCTCATGTCATTTCTCTGCTTTGAAACCTTCAGTGGCTTCCCATCTCACCCAAACTAAAAGTCAAGTAAGTCCTTAAAACAGCTTGCAAGGCCCTTCATTTTCTTGCGTCCCTTCTCCCTTCTTTTCCCTGACTCTTTCTCCTCAATTGTTTTACCTTATCCCTCTGTTTAGAATATGCATCCCTCACTTTTCTGCATGGTTTACTTTTTGATATCATCCTGGTCTCCATGCCAGTCTCACCTTATCAAGGGAAACCTTTTAGACAGTGCTGACATCTCCACCAGCCTTCCCGTATTCTCCTTTATTTTTCTCCATAGCACTTTTTACATCTGACAAAATGTGTATTTACTTGTTGATTTGCATAGATCATTTTAATAGTCTTATAAGTGGTCTTCTAGCTTCTACCCTTGCTCTTCACTCCTAATGAGTCTTTGTTCAGCAGGTGAAATAATGTTTTTAAAAATGTGAATCACTTCATTACCCAACCTCAATTATCATTCTCCTCCTTTCAGTGTAAATCTTCTGACTTCTCTCCAACTCACTGCCAACAACCGTGCCCCTCCACCCCCCCGCCGCCCAGTTGCACACACAGCCCCAACTGCCCCTTGCTGGCCTCACCTCAGCTGCTAACTTATACTGGGTTTCTAATGAGGTTCAGGTGAATGTGTGAGTCTGTGTTACTGAGAGCATTCCTTGCCTGTTGGGGTGGTGAATGGAGGGAAACAATTTTTGATTCATTCACATTTTCTCTGACTGGAATGCTCTTCCTTTCAGATATCTGCATGGTTTTGTTTTAAAAAGGGCAAACCTTGAAAATAAGGAAAAGCATTAACAGTGTTCTTTCAGTGCCCTAGGAGGACATTACTTACTTGACCTACTCACAGATTCTTTAGGAGAAATGTAGCAGTGCTATTAAACAGTGCTCACTGTTTACTATTGATTAAAAGTCTCAGTTGTATTGACGTTACATGTCAAGTTTTTTTGACAGAAAAAATACAAACAATACTGGTCTGTTAGAATTTCAAAAAATACTGTTCATATTACCTTATAGGATATTCATCATTTTTGTTTCTTACTAGCACTCTTGCTTAGTCTAATACTCTGTTATTTAAATTTTCTATCCATGTGTGCTAAGTTGCTTCAGTTGTCTGACTCTTTTTGATACTATGGGCTGTAGCCTGCTAGGCTCCCCTATCCATGGGATTCTCCAGGTAAGAATATTGGAGTGAGTTGCCATCCCCTCCTCCAGGGGATCTTCCCACCCAGGCATCAAACCCGTGTCTTTAATGTCTCCTGTGTTGACAGGCAGGTTCTTTACCACTAGTACTACCTGGGGTGCCCTTTTTATAGGTATGCCAACTGAAATGCCCTTTGCAATGGTCTTCACATCTGATTCATTCTGTTAACATAAACGATTCATTAATAAAGAGTAGATTAAGTCTGTGATGTATTTCCTTTATATTTATGTGAATCACGTTTCAACTGTTTGAAAATTGTACTCCTTAACAACTCTCATGAACCCTTGCTACCTTTAGAAACTTGCTCAAATGCTGCCTTCTTCTGGAAGCTTTCTTTGACTAGTCTGTAGAAAATAAGAACCTGCGTACATGGTCAGCGTTTCCTATCCCCATTTCTTTGCCTTTTTTTCTCCTCTCGTCATAACACCTGTTATTTCATTTTGATTTGTTTATTTTTTGTATAATAAACCAGAGTGTAAGCTCCACGAGATTAGGAACTTTCCTTTTCAATGCCTGGAGCAATACTGGCTTATAATATGGCTCAGTTAATAATCTTGAATGCAAGAATTCATTAATATAATGCATCCTGCTCCCCAAGGGCTAATTTCAATGTGTATGTCCACATTTATAATCACATACTTATAATTATAGTGCTTATAAGTGGGTTCAGTACTGAATACTGAATACTTTGAGTTTTCTTTTCTCTACATTGAGTGACTTATTCTGGGCCTGCTAGTGGGACAGATAGCTTTGAAATTCAGTTTCTCAGTCTGTTAATGGGAACAATAACCTGCCTGAGAAACCAATACTTGACATCATAATGCTTTGAGCTTTCCATAGTGAAGGCCAATAGTGACAACATAATTGCTGAAGTACTGCTTTTACTATCAATAGTGATAAGAGTAACAACTTCAGTTTTCCAAATGGATATTCAGTATTAAAAGTTTTCAAAACTAATATTCAATATTAAAACTGCTGCTGCTACTACTGCTAAGTCGCTTCAGTCGTGTCCGACTCTGTGCAATCCCGTAGATGGCAGCCCACCAGGTTCCCCTGTCCCTGGGATTCTCCAGGCAAGAACACCAGAGTGGGTTGCCATTTCCTTCTCCAATGCGTGAAAGTGAAGAGTGAAAGTGAAGTCGCTCAGTCGTGTCCGACTCTTAGCGACCCCATGGACTGTGTAGCCTACCAGGATCCTCCGTCTATGGGATTTTCTAGGCAAGAGTACTGGAGTGGGGTGCCACTGCCTTCTCCATATTAAAACTAATATTCAATATTAAAAATACTTTCCTTTTACTAGAAACAATACTTCCCAAGAAAACATTTTTTTAGATGATTTTCATTCAGTACCAAAAAGGACCTCTCCTTTTCTTACTATGTGTAAAAAAGAGTAAACTAACTTTGGGAGTATTTTATCACCTTGGCTAAATAAGTGATAGAAAAGTGTAGTAGGAAGTCTAATAGTCAAATTGAACTCAAAGACAGGCATTCTGTTTAGTTTCTATATCACTACTCGGTGATGGAAGAAGTCTGGGCTTATCATTTTGGTCTTTGCTCATAGAGCTGGAGAAGGGATCATGTTTTTTTTCCAAGGGGTTTGACTCTAATAGGGTGTTTACTGTCTAAATGTTACCTGTTCTGCTAGGTTGCCCCTTTTGTGAACCTTTGGGTAGAGAAGGATAGCTTTTCTTTGGGCTTGTTTAGTTTGTGCTCATTGGCACGTCCTCATTGCTGGTCATTCCATTATCCAGTTTAGAATTTATGAGGGAGACTAAAATCAAACTTACAAAATTTGCTACTGTGTCATTCCTGGGTCCTCAGATTCCCAAGTGGTCTGTTTTCTTGTCTCCTTGTGTAGTCTTCTTAGAGTTGTTTTAAAGATAATGTCAGGGCCTTTCAGCTGTACTTACTGAGAAACCTAGGGAGCGGTGCATCTACCTCATCTTAGTCTAGAAGTGAAATAAGAAGGAATGTTTTAAATTTTAAATATTAGGTATTGTAGCTACTACAGGAAATCAATTCCACCTTAAAATACATTAATTTAAAGTAAATATTTTAAGTAAATTTTTTTTAATGAAATTAGTGTAAGTAATCAACTCATAGAGTCATTGTAGATAGAGGAGGAGCAGATAAAAATATGTGTAGCTCAATTTGTGAGATAATTCATAAATCTCTATATCTGCATTATACTTATAAGTTTATGCATAAATAGGTTATGTGTTAAACTTTTTGGAAGTATATTTTTAATAAATATTTTTAAATTAATTGTACCTGATTATTAAGAATTGAGAAAATCTTGGGCTTTGCTCTTTGACCTACTTTGTGTAATTCATTTTTTGGGGGGAATATAGCCCTTTTAAAAAACTGGTACAAAGTTTGTTCTATCTAGTACTTTTTAAGTAATAGAAGATGTGATTAAATTTGTGAATATCAAAGGAGAATACTCTATGCTAAATATAAGTAAGATGAAATTTTAGCAAAAGTGAGTTTTGGAATCATGAATATAAAGTTTTTTGCTTGAATTTGTGGCCTGTCAGTCATCCCTCAGATATTTGGAAGGTAATGTATTTATTGTACATTTTCTTCAGACTATGGTAATCCATATAATTTTTATATAAAGCCATATGTTACATACAGGTTTTCTAAATGTGTGTGAAGCTCAATGAAATAGAAAACGTTTTCTTTTCTGCTATTTTTGATGATCAGATCAGATCAGGTCAGTCGCTCAGTCTTGTCCGACTCTTTGCGACCCCATGAATCGCAGCACACCAGGCCTCTTGCCTCTCTGTGACATCCTAAATGAAGCAAAATATCCAGGAGTACACAAAGATAATCCTGGCAAGAGTGGATTAAATTGACTGAAAAGTTTATGTGTGGAGGTGTACAATACAGAAAAAGAAAAAAAAAATTCACACCTTCTCATCACCATGAAAAATCTAGGTATTTTTCAAGTGATCTGAAAATATAGTACTTCAATTTTCAATCTTGTAAAGAAATCTGCCTCCACTTAGACTAGTGTTGGGTGTGCCTGTGTCATGATTTTAGTCTAACCAGAGATGGAATAATTAATAAATGGAATGTTTGTAAGACCCTTAAACTTTGGAAAAAAAACAAAAAAAACAAACCCAAAACAAAAACATTAACTATTACAGAGAATTCTGCCAGTGTTGATTTTTGTGATATGGTCTAATTGCTAGGCTAGGTGGAGGGGTGTGAATGTGCTGATAACAGAAGGAAATAACAAAGAACATGAAGCCTGCAGTACAGTGGGGGTGTGCACTACCTCTCCTTTCCTGTTCTGTCCAGGGTGTGTAGCCCAAGCAGAGGAAGAAAAGTGAGTCATGCTGCGTTTGTCTGAGGTAGCTATTTAAAGGGCGTCTCATAAAACATGAATAGAGAACTTATCTTAGTATAATTTGGATTCCAATGTCTTCTGTTTTCTTTCTTTGACTCTCATAGCAAGTACATCACACCTGTGACAGGCAGTGAGGAAATTTGAAAGTTTATCAAATTGTGCATCTCATAGTGTGACCACATTTTAACAGGTTTAAGCAATAGATCTTAGCTGGTTGTTAAATTATCTCTGATAGTTGTCAGTATTGGTACCTATGGCTAGATTCGGGAATTTTCTATACAGACTCTTTAAAGATTGAGTCTGTTCCTCCAAATGCTATTCCCCATTGATGTTGCCTTGTTATATAGTATGTTGAGTAGTCTGTTTGAGAATTTAATTTAAAAAATATTGTGAAAATCCAGTGTTTCAGAGGACTTTCAATTGATCTCATAAATGGGTTTTTACCCGTGTTCTGTTGCTGATTTCAAAGGTTACATTACTTCAGTAAGAATAGATATTATTCTTAGTAGTCAGCTGTTGGGAAGTTGGGTGCTTAGCCAGAGACCACTGTAATATTATTAGTTATGCTTTATGGCATTAAAGCAATGGCTTTGATGTCCTTGAGCATTTAACTTGATAACTTGTGAGGAATTAATCAGTTCTGCATAAGTAAACCAAAATGTAGTTGATGGTAGAAATAGCAAGAGAAGTAGAATTAAAAATAGAGCCTGGAGACGTTACTGAAATTTAAGAGTTGCTTCTTTTGGTTTAGCAGGGAGAGTGGTTTCTTGAGATGGAATCTGCTTTAGGTGAAAATGTTGTGAAAGTGGTCGAATGACAACCAGGGTTTAGAATATTATGTAAGCTTAGGTGGTAAATGGCAGGGTTTGAAAGGATTGACTCCAGTTTTGGAAAAGTTCTACTGTGGGTCCAATACTATCAAGCAGCATTGCATGCTACCGAGAGTGTTTGTGAAAGGAAGAGTCAGTCGTTGTGGCCAACTTCATTGCTAGCCTTATTTCAAGAAATTGCCATGCTACCACAGCCATCATCAACCACCATCTTGATCAGTCAGAAGCCATCAACACTGAGGCAAAACCCTCCACCAGCAAAATGAGTAGAATTCACTGAAGACTCAAATGATTACTGGTATTTTTTAGCAGTAAAGTATTTTTTGACTAAGGTCACTACATTGTTTTTTTACACATAATGCTATTTGTACACTTAATAGGTAAAAGCATGCTGTATGTATGTATGTCACACTTAATAGATAAAATATTTGCACACTTAATAGATAAAAGCATTGCTGTGTGTATGTGTGTCACACTTGTGAAAATATTTGTGTGACTTGCTTTATTTCTGTATCACTTTATTGTGATGGTTTAGAATCAAACCCACAATATCTGTGAGACATGCCTATATACAGATGGTAGTGTGCTAAATAAATATACTTTTATTTGAGAAAATGTTCTCCTTTTCCTTTTTTAAGAATATTTCTTGGATGCCCATGCATAGTGGCTCATTAAGAGATTCCTTATTATTTTCATTTCATGGGTATCTGAATATATTATTCTGTTTTCTTTTATTATAAAGTCCTGCTTCTTTTCAGTCTATTCTTTCAATTTCTTACTCTTTAAAGTCAAATAATTTTACTATAATAGTCTTGGCATTGGTCATTCTGGGTTGATTTTCCTAGATTTCCAGTGTGTCCTTTAATATACATATATAGTTTCAATTCCTTTTTCTAAATGTCAAGTAGTTTTTATTAATTATAAACTTAATACCTGTATTATTTTCTACTATGTTTTATTCATTCTGGTGACTAATTGTGTGTGTATTGGTTACTCTTTGTCTTCCATATTGCCCTTTATTCTTGAATCCTTTTCATCTCTTTTTTCATTTACTTTTGACGTAAAATGTGTTTCCTTTTATTCTCTTAAGGTGTTAAGAAAATAAATTTTCTTAAATGTGTTCTTAAATGTGTTCTCTTAAGGTATTGTCCATTCAGATCATTTCGTATTATGTCCTTTTCAATTTAGTCATCATGTCTGAAATAATTTATTCTGTTACAATTTTTAAAAATTTCTTACATCATTCCTGAATTTTTCTAATAATAATTCATATTATTCTATAATCTACTTTATTACTTTCATAATATCTTTTAACTTACCTTGAAGTACAAGGATAGAATTTAAAATTTCTTTTTGAAATATATATTCCTGCTGTGCCTTTATATTCTGTAGGGCTGTCATGCTGTTCCATAAATATATAAATAAAACATTGTCTAGCATTTGACTCAATAATTTTATTTTGTTTTTATGAGAAATTAGTTTTCTTGATCTTTTTAACTGGAGGAGTGATTTAAGGCTTTTCCTCCCCTCATAATTGTATAGTGCTTTTGTATTTTGGTCAGATTAAAAGGATGTGGCAAAATTTGCAGATTTTTCTGACGCTGTTCCTTTCTTTCACTTTGACTTGATTTTCTTTTCCTTCCTTTTTTTTTTTTTTTGTTGTTGTTGTCTCTGGCTTGGTCAGTGTGGATTCCGTTCTTAGCTTTTTCTGCTCAGTACAGGCTTGCTTTCTCTTGATGCACTCAGAGTTTACTAGATTTGGTTTATCCGAGCCATTAACACTAAGGACAGTCATCCTTACGGGAATGGTAGGCCCCTCCGTCTTATCTGCTGTCCTCACACTGGCCTGCTGACCTCTCTGGTGAGTTGTTGTTGTCGTTCACTCCCTCGGTTGTGTCTGACTCTTTGCGACACGTGGACTGTAGCATGGCAGGCTTCCCTGTCCTTCACCATCGCCCAGAGCTTGCTGAAAGTCATGTCCATCTAGTCGGTCATGCCATCCAACCATCTCATCCTCTGTCATCCCCTTCTCCTCCTGCTTTCAATCTTTTCCAGCACTAGGGTTTTTTCTAAGGAATCAGTTCTTTGCATCAGGTGGCCGAAGTATTGCAGCCTCAGCTTCAGCATCAGTCCTTCCAATGCATATTCGGGATCGATTTCCTTTGGGATTAACTGGTTTGATCTTGCAGTCCAAGGGACTCTTAAGAATCTTCTCCAACACCGTAGTTCAAAAGCATCAATCCTTTGGTGCTCAGCCTTCTTTATGATCCAGCTCCCATATATTAGCTATTTTGGAGTTCTCATGTCTCATGTGGCTAAAAAACATCTTTTGTTTATTTTTATATACTATTGCTTGGTCCTTGTAGGTATATTTTTATATACTATTGCTTGGTCCTTGTAGGTGCCTGTGAGAATTATTGAAATACAAAAGAAATGTCAAGAGAATAAAGAAAAACTACTTGGGAAGACTACTACTTTATGTGTTGTTTCATCTTCAATTTTACAGAAAGTCAATTATATTACATTTTCCTGATAGTTACTGAATTTCATGTGCTTCATTCCATTTTTTTAATGAAAGTAAAAAAATTAAAAAAAATTAACTTGGGTAGGAGGGTATTTGCAAGCATATCTAAATGGCCACTACTCATTTAATTTTTTGTCCTGTAAATTATTATTTGTGTTTGTACCTTTTTACCTGTATCTTTAGAATCCAGATCACTAAGATCGTGATTGGTGTTCCTAATAAGGACCTTGTTAAGTCGCCCCCCACCCCTGCAAAGTGTTAACTATCTTGAGAATAAACACAGGTTTTATACTATTTCTTCTCATTCATTATTCCCTAACTTAGAAGTTAGTAACTTTTTCTTTGAAATGAGGATCATTTTTTAGCACATACAAATGATATACTTTTTCAAAATGAAAACAATAAACTCTTAAAAAAAGACTAGATTTTTCAAAAGAGTTTAAACAGTAACAAAATTATAAATACTTTAGGAAAGCACTCTTCCCCCTTTTATCATCCAAATATGCAGTTTTTAGAAAAGCAAAAATAATATTTTTAGTTCTACCAATGGTAAAAATGTATAATTGACCAGATGGATTGTTACTAAACAGCAGTAGTAATGAGAAAATTGACCTTTTAACTTCATAGAGTTCCAAGATTGGAAACATTTTGGAGAACTGACATAATAGATATACATTTTTGAAATTTTATACTGGTTAATACTTGAAGATATCATGTGATTTTTCTCATTCCTATTCTAATAATTTTGAAAATCAAGTTGTCCCTTTATCAAAACTTAATTGTATAATTTTGAATTCATTAGAAGAATACCATCTTCAATTCTATAGACTAATCAACCATTGTGAAAATGTTTTTTCTCACTTACACAACAATAGAAATTTAAAATGTTTGCTATGCTATGCTGTGCTAAGTTACTTCAGTCGTGTCCGACTCTTTGTGATCCCATAGACGGCAGCCACCAGGCTCCCCCCATCCCTGGGATTCTCCAGGCAAGAACAATGGAGTGGGTTGCCATTTCCTTCTCCAATGAATGAAAGTAAAAGTGAAAGCGAAGTCGCTCAGTCGTGTCCGACTCTTAGCGATCCCATGGACCACAGCCTACCAGGCTCCTCCATCCATGGGATTTTCCAGGCAAGAGTACTGGAGTGGGGTGCCTTGCCATGTTTGCTACCACTTCACAAATCTAAGATAACATAGATTACATAGATTATCTAAGATAACATAGACAGAGCATGAATTGATAATAGATTTTGAGGGGACAGAAAAAGTAACATTTCCTAACTTTCGAACTCAGAAAATAAAGGTTTTTTAAACCATAATTCAAAAAGACATAGGTGCCCCAGTATTCATTACAGCAGTATTTACAGTAGCTATTTACAGGACATGGAAGCACTGTTTATAGGACATTAAAGCAACCTAGATGTCTATCGATAGATGAATAGATAAAGAAGCTGTGGTATATCTGTGCAATGGAATATTACTCAGCCATAATAAAGAATGAATTTGAGTCAGTTGTAATGAAGTGGATGAACCTAGAGCCTATTAAAAAGAGTCAAGTAAGAAAGAAAAATGAATATTGTATATTACTGCATATATATGGAATCTAGAAAAACGGTACTAATGAAGCTCCTTTCAGTGAAGGAATGGGGACACAGACGTAGAGAATGGAGTTGTGAACATAGTGGGGGAAGGAGAGGGTGTACAAATTAAGAAAGTAGTATTGACGTATACACATTATCATGTGTAAAATAGATGGCTGGTGGGAGGTTGCTGTATAGGCAGGGAGCCCAGCCTGGTGTTCTGTGACAACCTAGGAGGGTAGGATGATAGCAGGGAGGGAGGCTCTGGAAGAGAGGGCATATATGTGTAATTATGGCTGATTCTTGCTATTGTAAGGTGGAGGTTGGTACAGCATTGTAAAGCAGTTATCCTTCAATTAAAAGGGAAATTAAAAAATAATTTTAAAATAAAGTTTTTTTAACCTGCTTTTAATTTAAAACTAGTTATCTCATGCGAAGAGTTGACTCATTGGAAAAGACTCTGATGCTGGGAGGGATTGGGGGCAGGAGGAGAAGGGGACGACAGAGGATGAGATGGCTGGATGGCATCACTGACTTGATGGATGTGAGTCTGAGTGAACTACGGGAGTTGGTGATGGACAGGGAGGCCTGGCGTGCTGCGATTCATGGGGTTGCAAAGAGTCGGACATGACTGAGCAACTGAACTGAACTGATCTCAGTTTTAATGAAGTGCCTTTAGTAAAGAGAAGATTTTCTGCAAAAAGTTTTTATACCAAAAACTGGATTAAGAGTCTACCTTAAATTTAATTACTTATATTCTTATAGTATGATTCTGCATAAAATTTTAGCAGCAAGTGTATATTACTTTTATATGTTTATTTGGTCTTAGAAGTTTTGCTCATTTTTAATTGAATGATTCAAGGCTGGATGCTAATTTCATAGTCATGATTTCTTTTCAAGTTAGATAGTACATGACCCCTTGTGAGCTATACGGATGCCAAGGTTTATATGAACACATGTCAGAGATGGTATAGAATCATCATTATAATTCTTATTCTGTGACACTGAATTTTTTTTTTTTTTCGCAAGCAGTAGGAACTTTATTTGTAAAGTCAGCAAATAGAAAAGATGATTGGATAGTATCCCAAAAAATCATCTACCCTGAGTTAGGATTCAGGCTTTTTTAATACTGAAAGGGGTGAGGTGTGGTTGATTGCTACAGACTTCTTAGTGCCTGAATCCTTTGTTCTTGCAGCTGTCTACATAGGCAGGTCACCATATTCATATAAACCTCCAACAGACAGGGACTTCCCAGCTGACACAGTGTTAAAGAATCCATCTGCCAATGCAGGAGATGCAAGAGACTTGGGTTGAATCTGTGGGTTGGAGTGATACCCTGAAGGAAACAGCAACCCAGTCCAGTATTCTTACCTGGAAAATTCCATGGACAGGGGAGCCTGGTGGGGTACAGTCCATGGGGTCACAAAGAGTCAGACACGACCCAGCATAGCACAGCCTAACAGCCAGCAAGAGAAATGTTATTTTCTATTATGCAGCATTTTATCTCTGTGAATGGAAAACTGTTATAACTTTAAAGGTCACAGCCTTCAGAAAGGGCTATCCAGTAACTTATCTCAGGCTATAGGCAGCATTCTTAACTTGTAGCAAAAGCAATAGAATACAAAGGTTAAAGTAAAAGATTCAATATGGAGTCACATTTGTTCTTCTCTTTTACAGAGTGTCCACAATTTTGTTTGTTCATTAATCACACCTAGAAATGTTTCCTGGAAACGACCTATCACCTTTCACATAAATACTTCAATATGCATCTCTAACACATAAAGACTTCATAAGATGAACACTGACTCTTTAAGATCGCCTACACTCAGCCCAGGTTTGATTGCTCCTCACTGTCTAAACAATGTCACTTTCCTCAGTGAGATAAATCCTCCCATTTTGACTCTATCTTGGAAAAAACATGGGGCTCCTCTCTGCCCTAGATGCCAATTATAAGACTAACATTCTGCTCTCCCCCTTTTTTTATGATATTGAATTAGATCTTTAACTTGTCTTATAAATTTAAATAACTTAAAATTTCATTTCAGGATCACATAAATTGGTAAAATATAATTTAAATGTTTATTTACAGTAATCCTATTTACAATTAGGATGTTTATAAGTACCTTTGTCACTTTAAGAGTTCATGGTTTACCTTCTTTATGAAATTGTTAATCACCCAAGGAAAATTCTTAGAGTGCAGGTGGGTTTTTTTTGTACCCAGTGTTTTTGAGCAGTGCCTAGTGATAGATTTGTGTGTGTGTGTGTAATGGTATTGCCAAAAAATAGGAAAACATGGTCTTACAGTGTGGCCAAGCCTTATTCTCATCCAGTGGTGAGGCAAACCTGTTATTTTTGAATACTCTAGTTTACAATCTCAAGGGATATATTTACTGTATTTTCCTACTTATCTGAGGTCACACTCTGACCTCAACCATTCTAGAACAAAGCCACAGACCTCACCAGTAAATGAAGAGAATGGTTTGAGTAAATTCTTTAAAAATCCATGTACTTTATTTGGTAGGTAAGTCACGGAATCTTTTTCTCTCTTAACCAGATGATTGACTACAAAGTAATGGAGAAAAGATGTTTACACTCATAACAGCCAAAAATGAATGTTGAAGGAGAAAACACACCCAAAGCTTGAAAAATCTGAGAAATGTTGAGGCAGGGTTAGGTGGCTCCCAGGTTCTATATGTTTTCTGTATATTTGTTTGATGGACTTAAAATTTTAGACTTTTCTCAGGTAAAAACATTTAGGAAAGTGGTATCATTAGGCACATTTACTACATATCAATAGATTTGCTTTCAAGTGTACTATCTCCTTTTCTTTTTGAATGCTTTGCTTTACATATTCTTTCTGAATATTGTGATTCTGAAGGGAAGGGTCAGGAATTTACTCTCTAAAACCTTTTCACAGTACAGAGAATAGTGGCCAAAATTTGTTAGCTTTGGAAGGATACTTGTATAGAATAAATGCTTTCTGAGAATTTTGTGATTGGCTTAACTAGTTCATTGTTACTTCATGATTTACCTCTTAACTGAAAGGCCACGTCTTGAAATAACCTTCAGATTTATCTGGCTAAAGTAGTTTCTGCTCCCCCTAACCCCACTCTTGCTGTGTTTTCCTCAGAGTACTTAGAAGAATGTTGCTTATGTATTTATTGTTTGACTGTTGCTCCCTTTTCTCAGAATATAAGTTCCAGGAAGGTGAGGCATTTTCTGTCCTTTTAAATCATTGTATTATCAACTCCCAAAATAGTGCTTGACACATAAAAAAATGTATATTGGTTGGTTGGTTGACTGAAATTGTTAATAGCTTGTGAAGTTCTCTGAATTTACTATCTCTCCGTACTTCCACCTTGCTCAAATTCATATGCTGAAGCCGTAACCCTCTTTGTGATCGTATATAGAGATGGTGCCTTTGGGATATCCTTACATTTCAGTAAGGTCAGAAGGAAAGGAAAGGATTAGTGCTCTTTTAAGAGAAACCAGAGAGCTTGGTCACTCTCTCCCCCTAGGGATGTGAAGACACAGCTTGAAGGTAGCTTTCTCTAAGCTATAAGCTAGAAATAAAGTCCTCTCTAGAAATCATTCATCCTAAATTTCTTCAGTCATGTCTGACTCTTTGAGACCCATGGACTGTAGCCCCCAGGCTGATGGGCTCATGGGATTCTTTAGGCAAAAATACTGAAGTGGGTTGCCATGCCTTCCATCAGGGGATCTTCCTAACCTAGGGATTGATTGACCTTGCAGCACTAAGATCTCCTGTACTGGCAGGCAGGTTCTTTATCACTAGCACCACCTGGGAAGCCCCAGAAATCATTCATCCTGGCACCTTGATCTTGGATTTCTAGCCTTCAGAGCCGTGAGAAAACAATGTCTGTTGTTTATCACCTAGTATATGATATTTGTCAGAGTATCCTGAGTACACTAAGACATGGAGTATAGGTGTTTTTGATGAATTGTGGTGCTGGAGAAGACTCTTGAAAGTCCCTTGGACAGCAAGGAGATCAAACCAGTCAATCCTAAAGGAAATCAGTCCTGAATATTCATTGGAAGGACTAAGGTGGCAACTGAATCTCCAATACTTTGGCCACCTGATGTGACGAGCCTTCTTGTTGGAAAGACCCTGATGTAGGGAAAGATTGAAGACAAAAGGAAAAGAGGGCCATAAAGGGTAAAATGGTTGGATGACATCACTGACTCACTGGACATGAATTTGAGCAAACTCCAGGAGATAGTGAGGGACAGGGAAGCCTGGTGCACTGCAGTCCATGGGGTTGCAAAGAGTCAGACATGACTCAGAGACTGAACAATAACAACAAATAGGTGTTTTATTTTTAAGGCTGTAGTGTAGTTCATCATCCATTTAATGTTTCCTTTTGTGAGCCGTCTCTATGCTAAAACTTAGTTGGATTCAATTATTTAAAAGATAAAAGTAAAATACTTTTAATTTTAAAAAACTGCTTAAGGAGAAGGCAATGGCACCCCACTCCAGTACTCTTGCCTGGAAAATCCCACGGACGGAGGAGCCTGGTAGGCTGCAGTCCATGGGGCCGCTAAGAGTCGGACACGACTGAGCGACTTCACTTTCACGTTTCACTTTCATGCATGGGAGAAGGAAATGGCAACCCACTCCAGTGTTCTTGCCTGGAGAATCCCAGGGACCGGGCAGCCTGATTGGCTGCCGTCTATGGGATCACACAGAGTCGAACACGACTGAGGTGACTTGGCAGCAGCAAAGGAAGATTTTGTGATAAAAATATTAGGAAATGTGTATTTTCTTTTGAGCTAATACATATATTACCCTTGTATTTTGTTAAATAGCATCTTATAAGAAAATATTTGGTTTCAGCTATAGATACAGAGCGGAGGGCATTTTAGTAATGAAAAATAGATGTTAATATGCTACTTACTCCTTCTGCTTCTGATATTACAAACTAACAGCCAGGGAGTGTCACAAGTTACAGCAGTGTCTGAAATCACAGAACAGCCCGAAACCTCTATAATCTGAAAAAGGTAGCCTTCATAGCAAACACTAACTTGCTCTTTACTGCATAGAAATTTATAAATGTGGCAACAGCTCAGGTCCTGCTTCTGCTTTAAGACTTACGCAAGGACCTCACACAGTTGAAAATCATTGAGCCCTCTTTTGCTTTCAGTTCATGAGACTTTTTCCTCCTCTATTATTTCAGACTTGTTCCCCACGTGGCCTTGGAACTGTCCCCCATTTTGTCATAGTTTCTTTTGTACAGGTAGTATGCTTCCTGGAAAGTTTCTTTTTCTTATTTTTCAGTTGTGTACATTTTATATATGTCTGTACTTTCTCTGCCTTCCATATTATTTCTTCTGTCTTATACATTTTCTTTAGTTCTTTTTCTTAAAACATAATCTTTCTAGCAACATGGTCTAATAAGAATTCTACTATAGAAACCTGTAACGGTGAAAGTTGCTTATAATTTCATACCTTACAGATAACATTAAGATAGATACTATCAATTTCTCCTCTAGAATATTGTATAAATTTACACCTTTACCAAGAAATAAATGAATGTGCCTATTTTGTCACATTCTTGCCTGTACTATGTATTACCAGTCTTTTTGCCAATTAGAAAAGTAAAATATATCTCTTGTTTTTTTAATTTTTATTTTCTTATTGGTATGTATGAATTTTCCTTGTGCTGTTAACCATTTTCATTTCACCCCTGAATTTTATTTCTTTTTTGTCCATTAAAAAAATCTTTTCATCTAATTTTTAATGATTTATAGAAAACCTTTATACATGAGGGTTATTTACATGTTGCCAAATATTATGAGGATTATTTTCTATTTAATTGACCATTTAATTATCTATACGGTTATACTTCTTTTTCTTAACTAATCTTAACTATTAGTCTTCCAGTTAGATTTTAAAATCATTCAACATGTTAAATTTAAAAAGAACACTCGAGATTCTGATAGAAATTTCATTAAATTTTTGATTTACGCATAGAAAATTGACATTATTCCGTGTATTCAGTTCAGTTCAATCGCTCAGTCATGTGCCAGCCTTTGCAACCCCAGGGACTGCAGCATGCCAGGCCTCCCTGTCCATCACCAACTCCTGGACCTTGGTCAAACTCATGTCCATTGTGTTAGTGATGCCATCCAACCATCTCATCCTCTGTCATCCCCTTCACCGCCTGGCTTCAATCTTTCCCAGCATCAGTCTTTTACAATGAGTCAGTTCGCATCAGGTGGCTAAAGTATTGGAGCTTCAGCTTCAGCATCAGTCCTTCCAGTGAATATTCATGACTGATTTCCTTTAGGATTGACTGATTGGGTCTCCTTGCAGTTCAAGGGACTCTCAAGAGTCTTATCCAACACCACAGTTCAAAAGCATCAATTCTTCAATGCTCAGCTTTCTTCATAGTCCAACTCTCACATCCATACATGACTACTGGAAAAACCATAGCTTTGAGTAGACAGACCTTTGTTGGTAAAGTAATGTCTTTTCTTTTTAATATGCTTTTCTTGGTCATAGCTTTTCTTCCAAGGAGCAAGTGCCTTTAATTTCAAGGCTGCAGTCACCATCTGAAGTGATTTTGGAGCCCAGAAAAATAAAGTCTGTCAGTGTTTCCACTGTTTCCCCATCTGTTTGCCATGAAGTGATGGGACCGGATGCCATGATCTTAGTTTTCTGAATGTTGAGTTTTAAGCCAACTTCTTCAGTCTCCTCTCACTTTCATCAAGAAGCCATTTAGTTCTTTGCTTTGTGCTATAAGGGTGATTTCATCTGCACATCTGAGGTTATTGATATTTCTCCTGGCAGTCTGGATTCCAGCTTGTGCTTCATCCAGCCTGGCATTTTGCATGATGTACTCTGCATATAAGTTAAATAGGCAGGGTGACAATATACAGCCTTGATCTACTCCTTTCCTGATTTGGAACCAGTCTGTTGTTACATGTCCGGTTCTAACTTTTGCTTCTTGACCTCCATACAGATTTCTCAGGAGGCAGATCAGGTGGTCTGGTATTCCCATTTCTTTCAGAATTTTCCACAGTTTATTGTGATCTGTACAGTCAAAGGCTTTGGCGTGGTCAATAGAGCAGAAGTAGATGTTGTTCTGGAACTCTCTTGCCTTTTAGATGATCCAGCGGATGTTGGCATTTTGATCCCTGGTTCCTGTGCCTTTTCTAAAACCAGCTTGAACATCTGCAAGCTCACGGTTCATGTACTGTTGAAACCTGGCTTGGAGAATTTTGGGCATTGCTTTTCTAGTGTGTAAGAGGAGTGCAGTTGTGCGATAATTTGAACATTTCTCTGGCATTAGAATGAAAACTGACCCTTTCCTGTCTTTTGATCACTGCTGAGTTTCCCAAATATTGAAGGCATATTGGGTGCTGCACTTTCGTAGCATCATCTTTTAGGATTTGAAGTAGCTCAACTGGAATTCTATCACCTCCACTAGCTTTATTTGTAGTGATGCTTCCTAAGGCCCACTTGATTTCACGTTCCAGGATGTCTGGCTCTAGGTGAGTGATCACACCATCGTGGTTATCTGTGTCATAAATTCCATGATTCAGTGTATTAAATTGTTCTTTAGGGTATGTGTTTCTCAGTTTATTCCAGACTTTTAAAATATCTCTCAGTTGAGTTTTATAGTTTTTTTCTTGTAACTCTTGGACATTTACTGTTAAGTTTTTCCTAAACATGTTGAGTTTTTGTTTTACGATAAATTTATAATTATACTTGTATTGTGAATTTATACTTTATAATTCTAAATAACAGATATATCAATATACTTGTTATTTAGAATCAGATTTCTTATAATCTCACCTTGGCTTTCAATCTTGATAGTTAAAAGCCCTTTAGCACCTACTATTGCTATAGATTTTACTCCTGAATTCAGTGCAACAAACTAGAGTACATATACTCTCCCAGAAACTGTGTTACACCATGAAGGTAGAAATGTTTTTGATTGGGTGAATGAATGAAAGAATAAATGTAAGCATTGTCATATAGTCTGACAGTATGCTAAGTATGCAAGATCATGATGGAGGAAAAGTCATTAGAATTTCGACTCAGAAGATTGACTGGTCTTTGTGGTCATCAGTGGGGAGGGGATGGATTGTAGAAGGAAGAACATGTGCAAAGTCCTGCAGGTATAAAATAGTATGACTGGTTTGAAAGACAGCTAGTACTGGAGATTCAGTAGTGAGTGTGTCTGATTTGGATTATTAGCACAAGACATAAAAGTTACAGAATCTGAAAAGGTTGCTATGGTCTGTCAAAAGCTTTTGGTAGTTGTGTGACACTGACTTTTTTGGTGTTTTAGAAAGATGTTCTTGTATGAGTTAGAGGAAGATGAGATGTAGTTAGGGAGACCTCCAGTATTCTTGTTTGGAAAATCTCATGGACAGAGGAACCTGGTGGGCTATAGTCCATGGAGTCACAAAAAAGTCAGGAATGATTGAGTGACTAGGTATTGTTTTGCTAGGTATAAGTTGGGTGCTTGATATATTAGTGGGAAAAAACCAACAGCAGCAAATTGCTGTTCATGGAACCTCCATTTTAGTATATGAAAGAGAATAATAACTTTACAATAAGCTAAATAGAAGCTTATCTAACTTAGATAAAAAAAACAGAGCAGGATAAGGGAATTGGGAGTACTAGGGGAGGGAAGAGTAGATCAAAATTTTAAGTGAAATGATGACGGTTTCAGTTAAAACATGGCTTTTGAGCAGAGATTTAAAGATGGTGAGAAGTGAAGATTTTAAGTTTAAAGAGAAGCCAAATGAGAATACTCTGAAGTCAGAACCTACAAGTGCAGTGTGGCTGGAGCAGAATGTATGAGGGAATGTAGGAAATGAAGTCACCTCACAGTGGAGGTGGAGCAAGGGATGGGAAGGGCATAAAACTGAATTTTATTTAGGAAAAAATATTTTTATGAAAGTGTTCAATTTTTCACTTTAAAAATGTATGAATATCATCACATTTTGTTGAAAGAGTATGCCACAGTAAGCGGTACTGTAGGCAGTAATAGACTATATGTTCTGCAAAGCAGGCTATCTGTTGTCATTCCAGAGCATATATATTCTTTGCAAGTAAAGCCTGGTCAGCAGCCAGCTTTCTTCCTTCGTCGGGGACTCAGACATGGCTCAGCACACTCTTTGTTTCAGCTTTTTTTGTCTAAGATATTTTGATAGCGCTCCACATTTTCCCTCCAGTGGATCTCTCTCTCTCTCTCTCTTTTTTTCTGTGTCATTGCAGACATATGGTATGCTTTAGAATTAAAATATAAATCCATATTTATTTCTCTGCAGTTGTGAGATGTGGCTGGGACTTCAATAGGATTAGTTTTTAAGCAAGATTGAACTTGACCATTTGACCATTGGACCATTTGGCATATTTTTTATATGTCTTTGGTAGACTCTCAGCAGCTTTAGTATTTTAATGATTTTTAAAACTATTTAAGACAATTTTAAATCTCCACTATACTCATAGAAAACTTGACAGCTAATTTTTTAAAGAAACTAATGAAGCAGATTTTATTGTATATGGAATTCAAAGGATTCCCTTGTATCATATATTCTTGATAATATACTTTGACAAATTAATACTTTGCTAATTTGCATTTTGTAGATTTTTAAACTTCTGTGGCTTTCAGAAGTATCACAAATTTAATTGATGTCTTGCATTGCTATCACCTTTCAAAACTACAGGAAAATTGAATCATAGATACTTCCATCTACCTTACATCATTATCTAGAGAAAGATATCTAGACGATACTTCAACCTAAATTTCCACTTTGGATATTTTTAGCTTTGGTTGTTTTTTGTAAGAAAAAAAAACCCCAAAACTGTAAATTTATATTTACGGATTTCTCATTTCTTTTCACAAAAGTTTCCTTTTTAAAAAAAAATTGTTTATTTAGTTTTGACTGCACTGGGTCTTCATTGCTGTATATTTTTCTCTAGTAGTGGTGAGGGGGGCTACTCTAGTTGTGGTACCCAGGCTTGTCATTGTGGCGGCTTCTCTTGTTGTTGAGCATGGGCTCTAGTTACACATCAGCACGGCAGATCAGTAGCTGCGGCTCACAGGATTTAAAGCACAAGCTCAGGCGTTGGTGTATAGACTTACTTGCCCTGCAGCATGTGGAATCTTCCCAGACCAGGGATCAAGCACATGTCTCCTGCATGGGCAGATGGATTCATGATCACTGGACAACCAGGGAAGCCCTTCTACAAAAGTTTTGAGTGTCTTTTTTGATTTGAAACATCAAAGTAGATGTTTGAAGAGCATCAGAGTCATGTTCTGGTGATTCTGAAGAAACTCAGAATCAGGGAATAGACCGAGTGGAATATTAAGGCCAAAGAAAAGCAGAGCATGTATAATTATTTCTAAACTTTTTTTTTTAGCACTGAGCTACAGGTTTTACTCTCAGATGACTAATTTTGCTAAACAGGCCGGCATTGTAACTTATAAAGAAAAACTTAAGTGAAAGTTGCAGACGTTTAGTAGAATTTGTGGTAATAAGGCCTAAAATTTGGATGAAGGATTTGCACTTCAAAGCAGTATGCTGCTGCTAAGTCACTTCAGTCGTGTCCAACTCTGTGCGACCCCATAGACGGCAGACCACCAGGCTCCCTCGTCCCTGGGATTCTCCAGGCAAGAACACTGGAGTGGGCTGCCATTTCCTTCTCCAGTGCATGAAAGTGAAAAGAGAAAGTGAAGTCGCTCACCTGTCTGACTCTTAGCGACCCCATGGACTGTAGCCTACCAGGCTCCTCCGTCCATAGCACTTCTCAGGTAAGAGTACTGGAGTGGGGTGCCATTGCCTTCTCCATCAAAGCAGTATAGTTGCAGAAAATAAAAAGGGAAGAGAGATGACAAAATATTTTCCTCTACCAATAATCATGTTCTGTTGTTCATCTTCATGAAGAGGCATCATAGTTGCTGTATACCAATAATACCAAGAATTATTATTTCTGTTTTCTGTGAAGGTTTTAGATATGAAGTAAATAGAGGTCAATTTTTTAACCTCCTTTTTGTTTATAAACAAGGTAATGGAATTTCATATGTGAATATCAGGAAAATATATTCTTAATTTTCATTTTCAGGTCACTTAGCTGTTGGACAATTTTATTGAAAATAGATACTTCAAATAGCAAATTTTCCTTCAGATGATAGCTTGATAGTAGAGACAAATGATAGATTTTAGACAATGGAAAAGAGAAATGATGATGTTTGGGGAAAAATATTGTAATCCATTTACTTTCTACTAAGCTCATAAAATTGATCTTTTTCAAAATAGAGATGCATTTTCATACCTGAACTCTTCATATGGTACTTAATGGAAAATAAAGAAGTCTTTCTGAAATAATACTGAATAAAGAAAATTAAAATTGACTCAGTTCCCTGTTATGCAAATAATGATTCAGTTCAATGTTGGACTTCAGGGGCCAATAATTTTTATGAATGTATTACTAAAGCAAGGTGTTTGAGTTGGATTTTAAAATCAATGTCCTTTGGTTGACTTCCTTTCAGTTTTTTTTTTTTTTTCATCTTGGAGTACTTGTTTATCGTATCGTGGCATTTATTTCGTGCCCTCTAAATTTTTCCTTTCGTATCCCTGGCACAAATGTGGACATAGGTGTAAATCTAATCCATATGCTAAATAAATTGTTTTTCCATATGCTGTAAATAAAACCTGTTGTGTATTCCTAAATGTATTATATTTTATATCATTTGAGTTCTCATATGCTTGGCACACTTTTTAATTTTATGGGAGCCGAATCAGTAATTGTGATCAAACGACAGTTATAGACTCTGTATGTGTGTGTGTGTGTGTGTGTGTGTGTGTATATACACATACTCATATATATACACATACACATATATATACATATATATATATAGAGTGTAAATTATTAGATATTTTAAAGAACAGTTTGGCCATTACTGAGATAATTACTGACATGATTTAATATAACACTTAATGGGCACTCTGATTGTTGTTGCAGCCAGATTGGAAGATAGCCAAGGTTATTGCTCTTTATGTTGAACTTATTGCAATCTGCAGGGTTATACATATTTAGCTACTACCAGTTCTTAATGCTTCCAAGTGTTGCCTTCTTTTTTTTTTTTTTTTAAGAAAACAACTTAGTCATGCAAGAAAGCCTTGAGAAGAGAATATTAGTCATCAGTAACTAGTAAGCATCATAAAATTGACTTTAGCCTGTTCTTTTTGATTATGTTTTTAGTTTTAGCAATAAAAGCTCATGTTCCCGGATTAGAATTTATTTTTGAGCTTTCAATTACGTGTCAAAGTCATCTGTCAAAGCTGTGATCTGGTAGTTCTAAACTTATTAAAAAATCAGGAAATATTCTGAGGCAAAGAGAATCATTCGTAGATTTCTCCTTTTATTTATTTCACCTTGGTCATATAAAAACTGATGAACTGCAAGCTAAATACTACTTTCTAACCCCAAAGGCATGCTTAAATGCTATCTTAACTCCATGCTTGTGGTTTTTGAGTTGTCAGTAATCTCCTGGATGAATATTGTGGATTGGTTATTTGCTGCCAACACAGCATCCTCCTGACAGAGGTTCATGTGAGGAAAGAAAGTCAGACTGGGGTAAAATTACAGGACAAAAGAGAAGCAAAAGTATTGTATTCTATGAAAATGGTGATGGTGTTGTAGTTTTTGCCACAAGTCCTTTTGGAAAATCATTTTAAAAATACTGTGGAAATGCCACAGATTTTGAAATACAATTTTTCCCCTTGTTTTGAAGCTTAGGATTTAGGGATGATAGTCATAACAAGTTAGTTTATTTTTGGAAAGATTACTTTGTATGCCACAGTTCTTCACCCTGAGTTAGGAGACAGTTCACTTTTTTTATGCGATTATATTTGTCCTCATCCATTTATTTAATAAGCACAAGAGAGGTAAAAATAGAATCAAATGTTCATTTTACTAAATTGGAAGTTAAATATTTTTCATTTATGTAATGCCTTCAAGATCATTGTTAGAAATTATAACTTTTGAAATATGTCTCTTTGGGAACAGATATTTTAGTACTTGAAAAAAATTCTTACCAACTCCTTTTTTGTTCTAGGAATGGGTTTTTAAGGATTACTAAAATATATAAGAAATGGTACCTATTCTTAAAATCTAATATTGGAGATTATATATACACATATAAGACAGTCAATATGTAATAAGTTTATAAGATAGGTGTCAAATTTAGTAAATATTTTAGATAAGGGTTGCATTTTTAAGTCCCAGTGCTTCCTTAAAGGATTTATTTCTTTGATAATTAGAAAGCAGTGTAATTGAATGTTTTATTAAAATTTGAAAAATATATAGTTTTATTGATATGCTTTATTCAGAAAGAATTCAGGGTAGTTAGTCATACTTATTAGGAAACTATAAATACAAGGTGTATAACTAGTACAGATATTCAAAGTAAAGTATTATTGACAGAGGTATAGTCACATCAGATAAGACTTATTCTTTCAGTAATTGCCTCCCAGTTGACTCAGTGGTAAAGAATCCTCCTGCCAATGCAGGAGATGCAAGAGATGTGGGTTCGATCCCTGTGTCGGGAAGATCCCTGGAGGAGGAAATGGCAGCCCACTCCAGTATTCTTGCCTGAAAAGTCCCGTGGACAGTGGGGCCTGGCTGGCTATATAGTTCATGGGGTTGCACATAGTCAGACAGGACTGAGCAACTGAGCATGCAAAGCACAGTGACAAAACTATTTGGTAAATAAAAGTTCCAAATTGTAAAATGGTGATACATACTCTTGGGTTCAGTAAATTTGGCACCTGTTGGAGCATTTTAAGAATGACTTTTCTAGTTTTTGCAGTTTATATTTTAAGGAAGCAATTAAAAAACTTGGAAGCAATTCAGAAAAGAGCCTCCTTAGTAATTAAACGGAAAATATGACCTAAAAGTATGGTGCTTTAACTTGAATTTTTCCGAAATTTTCTTTTGATTAATAATGATTTAAAAATACTTACCTTTATATATGTGTGCTTAGTCTCTCAGTTGTGTCTGATTCTTTGCAACCCCATGTACTACAGCCCAACATGCTCCTCTGTCCATGGGGTTCTCCAGGCAAGAATACTGGAGTTGGTTGCCATGCCCTCCTCCAGGGGATCTTCCCAATCCAGGGATCGAACCAGGGATCGAACCTAGATCTTCTGCATTGCAGGCAGATTCTTTACCAACTGAGCCACCAGGGAAGCCCAGGAATACTGGAGTGGGTAACCTATCCCTTCTCTAGAGGATCTCCTGATCCAAGAATCAAATTGGAGTCTCCTACATTGCAGGTGGATTCTTTACCAGCTGAACTACCAGGGAAGCCTTTACTTTTGTATACCAGTATATTATCTTTCAAAGAAATAGGTTAAGAAATGAGGGGAACGATCTTTGTTCAAACTATTTATCTTGATTTTTCATTTGGAAAATGTGTTTTGTCATTTATGATAGTTAATAAAGATTAGGAGTATTAATGTTTTTGATTAATATATAGTACGCCAGTCCAGATTGATGTCTGCTCTTCCCCTCTGACTTTCTAGTCTGTAGCTCTCCTAGTAAGTTGGGAGGAAGTGGAGGAATGGGTAAGCACCTTAATGCTTAATTATTGGTGATGTGAGGCATACATGTGTTCTTCCTCTGGGTGAGATCTGATTTCACTGACTGATGGTGCTCCTAATAATTTCTTGGTCCCCACATGGATTATGCATGGTTTTCATTGGGCAGTGCTGAGATTTACCTCAGCACTACTATTTGCTGAGGACTTCTTCAGTGTGGCTACCTGCTGGCTGTGTCAGTTGTCTAGGACAAGGTCATTCTCTTGGTGGTGTGACTTCTCATTTTGTTTAGTAGCTGCTGATGCGAGTCAAGAGAGTCAAGAGTAAGGAGGACCTTCTAAGATGTTAGGAGAGACTGACTTTATTTTGTTACCCAAAGAAAATAGAAAAAAGTGAAAGTGTTAGTTGCTCAGTTGTGTCCAGCTTTTTGCAGTCCCATGGACTATAGCCTGCTGAGGGCTCCTCTGTCCCTGGACGTCTCCAGGCAAGAGCACTAGAGTGGGTAGCCATTCCCTTTTCCAGGGGACCTTCCCGACCCAAGGATTGAACCCAGGTCTCCTGCATTGCAGGTAGATTCTTTACTGTCTTATCAGACATGAGTAAATACATTCCTCTGGGAGGGGCAAAGAGAAGCTTTTCTCCAGGAACAGTGTCCTTTCCATGAAAATGAAGACTTTTTTCCTTATTCCTTCTTTTCTTCCCTTGCTACTCTTTGTGTACACCAGTGGTGGTGACTGTGGCAGGGGCGCAGGCATTTGGAAATGATAAGGGCCAGTTCTGCTACAGTTTAGTTAACTCTGGGAGCAAGAGGGCACATTGTATCTCTCGACTGGAGTTTTTTTTTTTTTTTTAACTTTACAATATTATATTGGTTTTGCCATATATCAAAATGAATCCACCACAGGTGAAGCTTAACTGCAGTTCCAAGATAACGGAAAAAATCCTTATCAACATCCTCTCACAAACTTGTTCCTTTCTATTCTTGCTATATGTGTGCATAGTAGAGGGAGGAGTGTTTGTGTGTTGGCATAGTTACCATGTTTCTTTTTTTAATGCTCATGTTTGGGTGGCTTTGTCCAGAAATTGAATTTGCTATGATATAAAAATTTGTGGGTAACACAGACTTTATTTTTTTGGGCTCCAAAATCACTGCAGATGGTGACTGCAGCCATAAAATTAAAAGACGCTTACTCCTTGGAAGTAAAGTTATGACCAACCTAGACAGCATATTCAAAAGCAGAGACATTATTTTGCCAACAAAGGTCCGTCTAGTCAAGGCTATGGTTTTTCCAGTGGTCACGTATGGATGTGAGTTGGACTGTGAAGAAAGCTGAACACCAAAGAATTGATGCCTTTGAACTGTGGTGTTGGAGAAGACTCTTGAGACTTCCTTGGACTGTAAGGAGATCCAACTAGTCCATTCTAAAGGAGATCTGTCCTGGGTGTTCTTTGGAAGGAGTGATGCTAAAGCTGAAACTCCAGTACTTTGGCCACCCCATGCAAAGAGTTGACTCATGACTCATTGGAAAAGACCGATGCTGGGAGGGATTGGAGGCAGGAGGAGAAGGGGATGACAGAGGATGAGATGGTTGGATGGCATCACTGACTCGATAGATGTGATTTTGAGTGATCTCCGGGAGTTGGTGATGGACAGGGAGGCCTGGTGTGCAGCAGTTCATGGGGTCGCAAAGAGTCGGACACGACTGAGCAACTGAACTAAACTGAACCTTGATTCTGTTCCCCTTTTATGTGAGGTCAGCTGCCTTTTTTCTGTGCAGGAAGTTTGAAGCCTGTTCACAGTCACAGTTCTGTTATATGAGGCAGTAGTTTAAGTCGTAGAGTGTTCAGTTGAAGAACTGATTAGATTTGTTAGAGTATCTGGGCTCTAATTGCTTCACAGGTTTCTATCAGGATGCAGTGTACCTGTGTTTCTTTTCTCTACATTTAATATTTTTGAACTTTGGATCTTTTCCTCACTTGTAGTCAGTAGTTCTGAAGACCTTACTTCCCTCTACCTCTTATAGCAGCCATGTACTCACCATTCAGAAACAAGAAGAATACTGACTCCAGGGAAAAAACTCTTTGAGATATTGGACAGCTGGAAGCAGAGACACCACTACTATGTCCCTCTCCCTGAGCTCTACCACCTCGTTTGTGGCCTAGATGATGCTGAGTTTGGTTTAGGAATTAGAAAATTCCAGTGTGTATAAGCATTATTTTAGATGGAAGCTCATGGATTATTGATGTAAATGCTTCCAGAATGGTTGATATAAGCCTTGAAAATAAGAATTGTAGTCAGATGTTTTCATAGATCTGATAGGACAGTGTGTATCTTAGCATGGAACCAAAGAGTGAGGGAAACAGTATGCTTTAACTGCTCCTCCTGTAAATGGCCATCTCAGTTGAAATAAATTATCTCTTCTTAGCTTATTGGATCAAGAAATTAAAAGGGGTCTTTTCTTCTAGCCAATCCATATTCTACCTGAAAAACTGTGGATAGCATCTCAATTTGTTTCTCTTGAGAATATTAGTGAGAAGTCTCCAGAATTCCCTAGTGGGGCTTAGGTGATTAGGGGTGGAGCCGTGCCATGGTATGACTCTCTGTGCCTCCAGAGTTTCTCATGTGCAAATTTTCTAGGTTAAGTTATACTATTTGAAAACTAATCTTGTTATACATTGGAAGAAAAAGATAATGTGCTGTAGTTTGTTCTTCCATATTAAAATTTGTTATTTTTAAAATTTTATTTATTGTTGTTCAGTCGATAAGTTGTGTCTGACTCTCTGCAACCACATGGACTACAGCATGCCAGACTTCGCTGTCCTTTACTATCTCACAGAGTCTGCTCAAACTCATGTCCATTGAATTGGTGATGCCATCTAACCCTCAGTCTTTCCCAGCGTCAGGGTCTTTTCCACTGAATCAGGTCTTTGCATCAAGTGGGCAAAGTATTGGAGCTTCAGCTTCAGCATCAGTACTTCCAGTGAATATGCAGGATTGATTTCCTTTAGGATTGACTGATTTGATCTCCTTGCTGTCCAGGGACTCTCAAGAGTCTTCTCCAGTACCACAGCTTGAAAAATTGAAAGCATCTGTTTTTCAGCAGTCTTCTTTATGGTCCAAATCTGACATCCTCACATGACTACTAGAAAAACCATAGGTTTGACTATACAGACCTTTGTCAGCAAAGTGATGTCTCTGCTTCTTAATATGCTGTCTAGGTTTGTCATAGCTTTTCTCCATATATGTATCAATTTGGTATAGCTGAATAGCAAGTTACTTCAAAACTCCTACATTAAACCAGTAACCATCTATTATTACTGTTCATGAGCATTTGGATCAGCTGGTTCTGCTGATGTAGACCAGATTTAGCTGATTTCTGTCGAGCTCTCTCAGAAATCTGCAGTCATCTGATGGGTAGGCCTGGGGCAGGCACATCTGGTAGACCTCATTTACGTGAGTGGTGGTTGACTGGCTGTTGGCTATGGTGACCAAGTAAATGGGCCTCATATCTCGTCATCTGGTAAGCTAGTTTTGTCTTCTTATGGTAGCTGAAAAGAGTTTCAAAAATATCAAGAGGGCAAGTTCCAATATGCAAGCACTTTTTCAGTTTCTGCTTTCATGATGTTCGCTAACACCAGATTGATCCCAGTAGATCTCATGAACGTGACCAGAGCCAGTGTGGGAAGGCCTTACGAAATAGCCTGGCTTCTAGTAGAGGTGAACAGTTGAGACTGTGACTACAAAAGTACATACTTCACATTGTTTATATTGTCAGACTTATTTCCTCTTGATTAATTTTCAATGTTTGGAAAAGGTCTCCCTTTGGTGGTCCCTTTTAAGCTGTTTTTTCAGTACAGGAGAATTTTTACATTTCTTTATCTTCCCCGCTCTGGATTTTTATTCTAATACTGTCGATTCCCATTGTTCAATAAAATAGTTGTGTCCAGTAAAGTCACTGAAAACACTGAATTCTCAAATGCTGAACCACTGCTCTGAAGGAAAATACAGGGTTAGGCTCCTGAGATCCTCTGATCACAATACTTTTATCAACTGAGCTATATTTAACCTTGTTTTATGTGTGTTTTTATGAAAATTACCATTTAGTAGATATGTTGATGTCATGGCCATCTACCCTATAACTTCTGGTTGAACGAAGTGTATCTAACACAACTATTTTCTCCATAAGTCCTCTTGCTTTTAAGAGACACTAGTCAACACTTCAGCAGTATGTCTGAGGACCATTTTAAAAATGAAATCACCAACAATAAGCACAAAAATGCAAAAAATATGGTAGTGAATAGATTGACAAAGTTATTTGTTTATAGAAGGACAGCTGAATCAAGAAGGCAGAGAAAACTGCCCTGTTTGACCTGACCTGGGAATGTGTATGTTGGGTAAATCAAATTCTTCAATGTTCTGTGTCCGTTCTCAGATGTCTCCAGAAGTACCCAGAGTATTGATTTGGGTTACAAATAAATTTTAGTTACTTGTAACTAAAGACAAGCAAAGAGGAACTACAGAGCCTCTTAAATGAACGTGAAAGAGCAGAGTGAAAAAGCTGGCTTAAAACTTAAGATACAAAAACAAAGATCATTGTATCTGGTCCTATCACTTCATGGCAAATAGATGGGGGATTAATGGAAACAGTGACAGACTTTATTTTCTTGGGTTCCAAAATCACTGCAAATGGTGACTGCAGCTATGAGATTAAAAGATGCTTGCTCCTTGGAATAAAAACTATGATAAATATAGATAGCATATTAAAGAGCAGAGACATTACTTTGCCTCCAAATCTATATAGTCAAAGCTGTTATTTTTCCAATAGTCATGTATGGATTTGAGAGCTGGGCCATAAAGAAGGCTTAGTGCCAAAGAATTGGTGTCCTGTGGCTACTGTTGAGTTTTCCACATTTGCTGACATATTGATTGCAGCACTTTAATAGCATCATCTTTTAGGATTTGAAATAGCTCCACTTGAATTCTATCACCTCCACTAACTTTGTAGTAATGCTTCATAAGTCCCATTTGACTTCATACCTCAGGATGTGTGGCTCTAGGTGAGTGACCACACCATCGTGGTGATCCAAGTGATTAAGACCTTTTTTTGTATAGTCTATTCATTGCAAACTTTAAAAAATCTCTTCTGCCTTTCTTAGGTCCTTACCATTTCTGTGCTTTACATGCCCATCCTTGCATGAAATATTCCCTTGGTATCTCCAATTTTCTTGAAGAGATCTCTAGTCTTTCCATTCTGTTATTTTCCTCTACTTCTTTGCATTGTTCATGGAAGAAGGCCTTCTTACTTTTCTTTCCTTTTCTCTGGAACTCTGCATTCAGTTGGATATATCTGGTTCTCCCTTGCTTTTTACCTCTCTTCTTTCCTCAGCTGTTTGTAAAGCCTCCTCAGACAATCACTTTGCCTTCTTGCATTTCTTTTTCTTTGAGATGGTTTTGGTCACTGCCTCCTCTACAATATTATGAACTTCTATCTGTACTTCTTGAGGCACTCTGTCTACCAGGTCTAATCCCTGAATCTTATTTGTCACTTCCACTGTATAATCATAAGGGATTTGATTTAGGTCATATCTGAATGGCCTAGTGGTTTTCCCTACTTTCTTCAATTTAAGTCTAAATTTTGCAATAAGGAACTCATTGTCTGAGACACAGTTGCCTCCTAGTCTTGTTTTTGCTGACTGTATACAGGTTCTCCATCTTTGGCTGCAAAGAATATAATCAATCTGATTTTATCACATTGGTGATGTTCATGTGTAGAGTCATCTCTTGTGTTGTTGGAAGAGGGTGTTTCCTATGACCAGTGTGTTCTCTTGACAAACTCTGTAAGCTTTGCCAAGCTTCATTTTGCACTTTAAGGCCAAACTTTGCTGTTACTCCAGGTATCTCTTGACTTCCTACTTCTGCATTCCAATCCTCTGTGATGAAAAGGGCTTCTTTTTTTTCTGGTGTTAGTTCTAGAAGGTATTGTAGTTTTCATAGAACTATTCAACTTTAGCTCTTTGGCATCAGTGGTTGGACATAGATTATAGACATCACATAGACTACTGTGATGTTGAATTGTTTGCTTTGGAAAGGAATTAAGATCCTTCTGTTATTTTTGAGATTGCTCCCAAATACTACATTTCAGATTCTCTTGTTGATAGTGAGGGCTACTCCATTTTTTCTAAGGAATTCTTGATCACAGTAGTAGATATAATGGTCATTTGAATTAAATTTGCCCATCCTCGTCCATTTTAGTTCACTGTTTCCTAAGATGTCTATGTTCTGTCTTACCATCTCCTGTTTGACCACATCCAATTTACCTTGATTCATGGAACCAGCATTCCAGGTTCCTATGCAATATTTTCTTTACAGCTTTGGACTTTAATATCAACACCAGACACATCCATAGCTGCACGTCTTTTTCACTTTGGTCCAGCAGCTTCATTCTTTTCAGAGCTATTAGTAATTGCCCTCCATTCTTTCCCAGCATATTGGACTACCTGGCAGGCTTGTCTTCTGGTCTCATATCTTTTTGCCTTTTCATACTGTTCATAATGTTCTTGCAGCAGTAATACTGGAGTGGTTTGCCATTCCCTCTTGCAGTGGACCACATTTTGTCAGAATTCTCTGTGACCCATTCATCTTGGATTGCCCTGCACGGCATGGCTCATAGCTTCACTGAGTTATGGAAGCCCCTTTGCCAAGACAGGGTTGTGATCCATGAAGGGGTTTAAAAATATAGCTGATGTTTAAGTTTGTTTCTATACCCATTTTAAGATGGACGTATATACTTGTCCTTTATTTGCAGTTGAAATAGTTTCTGGAAACGTTTGTGTATATGTGCATGCCTTTTAGTTATAGTCTCAAATAGGAGTGTTTCAGTTCAGTTTTGTTCAGCCACTCAGTTGTGTCTGACTCTTTGCAACCCAATGGATTGCAACATGCCAGGCTTCCCTGTCCATCACCAACTTAAGTTTGAGCTTGCTCAGACTCATGTCCATTGAGTTGACGATGCCATCCAACCATCTCATCCTCTCGTCCCCTTCTCTTCCTGCCTTCAATCTTTCCCAGCATCAGGGTCTTTCTCAGTGAATCAGTTCTTCGCATCAGGTGACCAAAGTATTGGAGTTTCAGCTTCAGCATCAGTCCTTCCTTGAGTGTTAAAAGGTTTATTTTCTCAGGAATCTAATAGCCTAAGGCATATGAGGTACTGAAAGCAGCAGGTAAATTTTCTTCTGTACAGAACAGTTGCTTTTCCACATTTAGTGTGGAAGTCAGTTTGTTGGCATATTTCTGTTGTTCTTTACTAAGATTGATTGCTTTAAGGAATTTAAAAGAATGGTCTTTGAAGAGGAAAGCAGGTTTTACTAAAGCAATTTTTAAAATGCACCTAGTAAGAGCTCATCATTTTCTTGGTATTATTAAAAAAAAAAAAAAAAGTCATTTTCTCTAAAGAAACCAGTTTCCTTGGGGCTTCTCCAATGGCTAAGTGGGAAATAATCTACTGGCAATGCAGGAGTCACAAGGTATGTGAGTTCGATCCCTGGGTTGGTAGTATCCCATGGAGGAGGAAATGGCAACCCACTCCTGTATTGCTTGGAAAATCCCATAGATAGAGGAGCTTGGTGTGCTACAGTCCATGGGGTCACAAAGAGTTGGACACGACTGTGTGACTGAGCACACACAGTGCACACATCCCTGCACGCAGTGTTTCATTCCCTTGCTCCTCTGATCTGCTGAACGCTTAGAACCTGGATTACTAAACTTGGTGGAATAGTTTGAAGACGGGTTAGTAGCCACTGTATTAGACTTTGGGGCAATTCTTCTTTATATAGAGCAGAGAAATTCTGGAGCACAAATTTTTGTGAACTATTTTTACTTTTTAGCATGCATTGACTTTTTACTTTAAAAAGGTTTTTTTGTTTGTTTGTTTGTTTATTTAATAAGATAAGAAAATTCAGTGGTCAGCTTTATATACTCTTAGCTTATAGGAAATTTATGTATTTGCAAAAGCAAAAACATTTGTGCCCTAAGTCAAGCAAGCAGATGGCAAAAACCCTTCTCTCCAAATGAACAAACAAAATTGACTTACGCCCTAAAATGTGTAGTCGTAGGGTGAGTTGTGCTATGCACTCAGTCAGGATATTCCAAGTATCCCTCTTTTACTGTTAATATTTCACTGTAATATGTGTAACGAATGTTTAAAATCCATCCACCCCCTCTCTTGCCCTTATCCACAAAATTACCCCTTAATAGAAATCAATTAGTGTATCTGGTGATTAACCAGAGAGAGTGATCGATTCAGTGTTATAGAAACTATATTGGATAAATAGAGAAGATAGAGTATGTTGGATTCCTGGGTGTCTGTTTTCAATAAATTGTCAGGAGCAATTTTGACTTTCCCATGTGTTCTTACTGCAACCCAATTTTCATATGATGTACCTCTTTTTTTCAGTGTTTGGTCTACAGTATATTAATTACCATGCTAATAAACCCTTGACATACTTACTTTCACTTAATTCCCACTTTAAGACAGTCTGATTGGCATTATTAGTCCCATTTACAGTGGAAGAAAATGATAATAGTAAATTGCTTGTCAGGGTTCACATTGCTAGTAAACTCATTCCCTAGGTTTAAGATTGGATAGACCTGAACATACTAGAATGGTATTGGAGGTGATATTTTGTTGTAATTGATTCCTTAGAGGAGATAAAGAATGTTAGCTTTTATTCTGTTCAGAGTTTAATTTTGAAAGTATTTTATTTAAATACCTTTCAAATTAATTATTTGAATAGAACTCTGACATATAGCAAACATCTCCCTGTCTCTATTTTTTTTGTTTTTAGAGATTATATTAAATATCTATTACCATTTGTTTGGTAGAGGGACAGCTTTGTGAGCACTGATTCTTACACTGACATGTTAACTCTTGTTGCTCTCATAGTCTGTAGAGCAGTCAAGACTGTATGTCCCTGCAAGACAACCAAGAGAAAAATATCACATTTTTTTCTCTTCATCTCATATATAGCAGAAATATTTGCCACAAATTTTAATTTTCTCAGAAATGATGATTGTGTTTTATTATCAGAGGGCAGTGTTTGAGATACCCTGAGGGGTAGATTAAAAAAGCAAACAGCAGCTCTTCTTGCTTTTTTCTAACCTCAATCCCCTTTCCTAAAGAAATACAAATAGATCATTTTTATCTAATTTCTTAGTAATAAGTGGAAAAAATAAACAGGCAATTCCCAATCACTGGGGCCCTCATTCAAAAGAATAAGATACTCCCAGAAGGGAATTGGTTGGAATATTTTATTCTTGTCTAGCTTGGTTAGCTCTTAGCAGAAATAATTAGTAATTTATGGGAGGACAGGAAGAGAATCTGATTCATAGATACACTAATCAGAATAATAATCATTGGAAAATTGGGACATATCCATATTGTATTGCTCAATGTGATTTTTGAAAGTGTTCCTTAAGTTCTGTTGGAACATACAAGATTTATACTGTATATTATTACACATATTGGACATAGTGGCAGTGGTAACAATGTGGTGATTTTTGTAGTTGTGTTACATTATCTCTTAAAGAAAACTTGTAAGGGGCTTAATAATTCAACTTCAGTTTGTTTTAGGCTAAGATTTGGCAGAGTTAGGCTTAGTTCATTGGTGACTGATTTATTTTCTAAAGTTTGAAGAGTTTTGCCCAAATCCTAGTGAATTGTTATTTCTAGCATGCGGGATATATATACTTTTTTCCTAGAAAATTAAGACACATTTTGGAAATGATTACAAACATAAAAGTAGACAGGAGAATAGGAAGATCTGTCATTTCTTATGCTTTTGTGGCTACATTGTTGAATCACCTTAAAGAAGAAGATGATGAAAAATAGTCCTTGCCAGAATGCCCTGTGTGAAAATTTTTTTTCTAAAGTAAAATTTGGTAACTATTCTAACTTTGGATATTTATATGGATTCCTACATGTAATTTTCCATCTTTTTAAAACAGTTGCTACTAACTGAAGAAGATATTTTCCATTTTTCAACATATTTATTCAAATTAATTCCTTCTGTAAGAAGATCTTTGTCTTAATAGTGCTGTGTTTTATCTGGATGATATGCAGAGTACTTTCCCAGCATCATTTTTGGTTCAAGTTACTGAGTACTTGTTAAAGCCCCACTGTCAAGTAGGCTTTCCAGGTCAGTTGTCACCGATTTGAAATGGTTAGTTTTACCTAGTTTTCTTTTAGTTTGCAGCATAATTTTGAAGTTAATCATTGTTCCTTGGAGATAAGTGTCTTTCATGCCAAGAATTATAAAATTATCTATAATACTTCCACCAAACAACGTCATGATATGTTTTTCTTTTTAATGATATTCTGAATGTGTCAAATGCAAACTATTTGTATGCCATTTTCTGTCTAACATATAGCTTACACATTTCTCATACTCCTATAAATTCTTTACAAATATTACTGCATAATATTATGCATTGGAATGAACCATAATTTTCAGAATCTTCTCTTTTTGTTTGTTTTTGTTTGTTTTACATATTGATTATTATTATTTAAAAATATTTTGTCTTTTAAAATCATGTTGTCCCCAAAAATTTTTATGTAGAAAAACCTATCTTGATTTATGATTTTCTTTTTAATGTAAATTGTTAGAAGAGGAATTGGCATGTCTGACTCTTTGTGACCTCCATGAACTATATAATCCATGGAATTCTCCAGGCCCCAATACTGGAGTGGGTAGCCTTTCCCTTCTCCAGGGGATCTTCCCAACCCAGGGATTGAACCCAGGTCTCCCGTACAGTAGGCTCTTCTTTTCCAGCTGAGACACAAGGGAAGCCCAAGAATACTGGAGTGGGTAGCGTATCCCTTCTCCAGCACATCTTCCCGACCCAGGAATCGAACCGAGGTCTCTTGCATTGCAGGCAGATTCTTTATCAACTAAGCTGTCAGGAAAGCCCATCTTGATTTATGATTTTCTTTTTAATGTAAATTGTTAGAAGAGGAATTACTGGATCACAGGGTGAAAATATTAATGTTAAGTTAGTTTCATGAAAGGTTGAACCAAGTTACGTTGCCAGTGCTTGTTTCATAAAAGAAAGTGAAGTTGCTCAGTCATTTCTGACTCTGTGACCGCATGGACTGTAGCCTACCAGGCTTCTCCATCCATGGGATTTTCCAGGCAAGAGTACTGGAGTGGGTTGCCAACTCCTTCTCCAGGGGATCTTCCTGACCCAGGGACTGAACCTGGGTCTCCCGCATTACAGGCAGACACTTTACCCTCTGAGCCACCAGGGAAGCCCTGTGCTTGTCTCATAGTTGCCATATAATATATATTACATTTAAGGAGAGTTTTGTTAATTGGAAACCCATAAAACGGTATTGCCTTTAAATTTAATTTTTTTGAAATTATATTTTGTGTTGGACTTATAAATATTTCCATCACATATTTCTTTTTTTCCATAGGAAGTATCTATCCCATATTTTGAACATTTTCCTTTTATGATTGCAACAATTCTTCTTTTTGGCTGTGGTATACAGGGTCTTAGTTCCCCAACCAGGGGTCAAACCCACCCCACCTTTAGTGGAAGGATAGAGTCTTAACCACTGGACCACCAGGGGAAGTCCCTGCAATAATTCTTACACACTTTATAGATACTTTTTCTGTTGTAGATAATAAATATTTTTCTTGTGTGTGAATATTTTTCCTAGAATAATCATTTAATGATTATGGTTAATAAATAGTGAACAGCAACTTACCAGACATCGTTAGAGACAAAGTCCTGAATTTAGAGTCCAAATGTTGATGAGGTATAAACAGTATATAAACAGATAAATCTGTAGTTTGTCATGCCATGATAAATACTTAAAAAAAAAATAACAGAATAAAGGATCTGGAAAGTGTTAGGATATGATAAGGTGGTAGTGCAAAGCCTCTCTTGATAAGAGAACTTTTGGAAAGACAGGTATAGGTAGGCCTTCTGGACCCTGGGTATGTGTGAGAGAAGTGGGTCAGACAGAGTAAACACATGAAAGAGGTAAAGTTGTATTTAATATATTTTTAGAAAGCAAGAAAGTTGGGTTTCTGAGAGGGATGTACGTCCATCTGCTTTCCATCTTTTGTCTTCTCAATTCTTTGACTGTTTGCTTTTTAGTTTTCTATTATTATAAGCACACACCAAAAAAAAGAGGAAAAGAAAATTAGAGGCTAAAAATCTTTTTAGAAATTTTTGTTGCATTTGGAGTGGCAGAAGCCGTAAATATTCATGTATAATCTGCCATTTCTTTTAAAAATCCTCTGTTGTTATTATGATGAGGATTTAAACATGTATTATATAGTCAATATTCTAAAATAATAGTTATTTTAAACAATTCAATTCAGTTGCTCAGTTGTGTCTGACCCCTTGCAACCCCATGAACTGCAGCACTCCAGGCCTCTCTCTCCATTGCCAACTCCTGGAATTTACTCAAGCTCACGTCCATTGAGTTGGTGATGCCATTCAAAAATCTTATACTCTGTCATCACCTTCTCCTCCTGCCTTCAATCTTTCCCAGCATCAGGATCTTTTCAAATGAGTCAGTTCTTCACATTAGGTGGCCAAAGTATTGGAGTTTCAGCTTCAACATCAGTCCTTCCAATGAACACCCAGGACTGAACTCCTTTAGGATGGAGTAGTTGGATCTCCTTGCAGTCCAAGGGACTCTCAAGAGTCTTCGCCAGCACCACAGTTCAAAAGCATCAATTCTTTGGTGCCCAGCTTTTTTAGTAGTCCAACTCTCATGTCCGTACATGACTACTAGAAAAACCATAGCTTTGACTAGACAGACCTTTGCTGGCAAAATAATGTCTCTGCTTTTTAATATGCTGTCTAGGTTGGTCATAACTTTTCTTCCAAAGGGCAAGCATCTTTTAGTTTCATGGCTGCAATCACCATCTGCAGTGATTTGGAGCCCAAAGAAGTAAAGTCTCAATGTTTCCACATTTCCCCATCTATTTACCATGAAGTGATGGGACCAGATGCCATGATCTTAGTTTTCTGAATGTTAAGTTTTATGCCAACTTTTTCACTCTCCCCTTTCACCTTCATCAGGAGGCTCTTTATTTCTTCTTTGCTTTCTGCCATAAGAGTGGTGTCATCTGCATATCTGAGATTATTGATATTTCTCCCAGAAATCTTGATTCTAGCTTGTGCTTCATCCAGCCCAACGTGTCTCTTGATGTACTCTGCATATAAGTTAAATGAGCAGGGTGACAATATACAGCCTTAATGTACTCCTTTTCCTATTTGTTGCATGTCGAGTTCTAACTGTTGCCTCTTGAGCTGCATACAGATTTCTCAGGAGGCAGGTCTCATAGTTCTGGTATTCCCATCACTTTAAGAATCTCCCATAATTTGTTGTGGTCCACATGGTCAAAGGCTTCGGCATAGTCAATAAAGCAGAAATAGATGTTTTTCTGGAATTTCAATGATCCAACAGATGTTGGCAATTTGATCTCTGGTCCTTCTGCCATTTCTAAATATAGCTTGAATATCTGGAAGTTCACAGTTCATATACTCTAGAAGCCTGGCTTGGAGAATTTTGAGCATTACTTTGCTAGTGTGTGAGATTCATGCAATTGTGTGGTAGTTTGAGCATTCTTTGGCATTGACTTTCTTTGGGATTGAAATGAAAACTGACCTTTTCTAGTCCTGTGGCCACTGCTGAGTTTTCCAAATTTGCTGACATATTGAGTGCAGCACTTTCATAGCATCATCTTTTAAGATTTGAGATAGCTCAACTGCAATTCTATCACCTCCACTAGCTTTGTTCATAGTGATGCTTCCTAAGGCCCACTTGATTTCACATTCCAGGATGTCTGGCTCTAGTTGAGTGATCACACCGTCGTGATTATCTGGGTGATGAAGATCTTTTTTATGTATTTCTTCTGTTTATTCTTGCCACCTCATAATATCTTCTGCTTCTGTTAGGTCCATACCATTTCTGTCCTTTATTGTATCCATCTTTGCATGAAATATTCCCTTGGTATCTCTTAATTTTCTTGAAGAGATCTCTAAACTTTCACATACTATTGTTTTCCTCTATTTTAAACACAATTAGGTAAGAAGAAATCCAGAAAAAGGCTGTGTGATTGCATCATTAGGAGAAATATCTTATTGTATCAGTATACTGAGCTGGCTTAAAATCAGCATTAAAAAAACTAAGATCATGGCATCTGGTCCCATCACCTCATGGCAAATAGAAGGGGTAAAAGTGGAAGCAGTGACTGACTTTTATTTTCTTGGGCTCAAAATCACTGTGGATGGTGACTGCAGCCATGAAGTTAAAAGACACTTGCTCCTTTGAGGGAAAGCTATGGAGACCTAGACAGTGTTTTAAAAAACAGAGACATCACTGCTGACAAAGGTCCATATAGTCAAAGCTGTGGTTTTTCCAGTAGTCATGTATGGGTGTGAGAGATGAACCATAAAGAAGGCTGAGTATTGAAGAATTGATGCTTTTGAATTGTGGTGCTGGCGAAGCCTCCTGAGAGTCCTTTGGCCAGCAGGGAGATCAAACCAGTCAATTCTAAAGGAGTCAACCCTGAGTATTCATTGGATAGACTGATGCTGAAGTTGAAGGTCCAATGCTTTGGCCATATGATGCAATAGGCTGGCTCATTGCAGAAGACCCTGATGCCGGGAAAGATTGAAGGCAAAAGGAGAAGGAGGTGGCAGAGGATGAGATGGTTAGATAGCATCATCGACTTAATGGACATGAATCTGAGGAAACTCTGGGAGACAGTGAAGGACAGGGAAGTTTGGCATGTTTGCAGTCCATAGGATCACAAGGAGTGGGACACGACTTAGCAACAACAACAAATACTGAGTCTCCTGAGACAAATACTGAGGTACTTGAGGCTTGTTGGTGAGTAAAGGAAGAAATTCTTTCAAAAAGGGACATTAGAAGTAATGTAATAGATTTCTTATGGTTGCCATAACATATTGTTATGAACTAGGTGGGTTAAAATGACAGAAATTATTCTCTCAAAGTTTTAGAAGTCAGAAGTCTGAAATGAACGTCTGCAGGCCCACTCTCCCTTCAAGGTTCTAATGGAGTGTCTTTCCTCCTCCAGCTTTTGATGGCCCCTGACTTCCCTTAATTCTGGGAGCAAAACTTCATGATCTTCTTTTGTCACATGACCTTTTCCCTGTATTTCAAATCTTCTTCTCCTTTCTATAATAAGGAAACCAGTCAGTACTAAATGATGAAAAACTGAAAGCTTTTCATTGAAAACCAGAAATAAGGATGCCCACTCTTGCCACTTTTATTCAGCATAGTACTGGAAGCCCTAGACAGAGACATAGGCAAGAAAAAGAAATGAAAGGATTGCACTTTGGAAGGGAACAAGTAAAGCTGTTAGAATTTGCAGAAGACAGGATATAATACAAAGAAAACTAAAAAAACTGTTAGAACTAATAAAGTCACTGAATTTATAGAATATGAGATCAATATATAAAAATCTGTTTCATTCTTATACACTAATACAATTAACACTTATACACTAATACAACACAATTAAAAAGAAATTAAGACAATAATCTCATTTACAATTGAATCAAAAAGAATAAAATGTGTAGGATAAAGTTAACCAAGGAGGTGATTGACCTTTACAATGAAAACTATAAGAAATTAATGAAAAAAATTGAAGAAGATACAAATAAATGGAAAAATATTCCATGTTCATGGATTGGAATAATTAATATTGTTAAATGTCTACACTACCCAAAGCAATCTATAGATTCAGTGCAATCCTTATCAATATTCCAATGGCTTTTTTTCACAGAAATAAAACAAACGATCCTAAAATTTGTATAGAGCCACAAAAGACCCTGAATAGCTAAAGCAGTTTTAAGAAAGAAGAAGAAAGCTGGGTGCATCACACCCCTGATTTCAACTTTTATTACAAAGCTATAATATTGAAACAGCATGTTATGGTATAAAAACAGACAGATCACTGGGGCAGCCTAGGGAGTCCAGGAATGGCCAATTGATGTATGACACAGGAGTCATATATATACCCTGAAGAATGGATTCTCTCTTCAGTGAATTGTGTAGAGAAAACTGGATAGCCACATGCAAGAGTGAAACTGCACCACTGTCTTATATCATACAGAGAAATTAACCCCAAATGTATTAAACAATGAAGTGATAAAACTTCTAGAATACAACATAGGCAATAAGCTCCTTGACATTGGGCTTGGTGATGATTTTTTAGGATCTGACACCAAAAACAAAGGCAACAAAAGCAAAAATATGCAAATAGAACTATATAAAAAGAAAACCAAACCAAGATTAGAAATAAAACAGATTGGCGGTTGCCAGAGGCAGGGAGTGGGAAGTGGGAAAAAATGGGTGATGTGGGTCAAAGGGCAAAAACTTCCAGTTATTAAATGACTCCTGGGGATGTAATGTGAAGCATAATAACTATTGTTAAAAATACTATGTTGCATATTTGAAAGTTCCTAAGAGAACAGATTTAAAAATTCTCATTATAGGAAAAAAACTCTCTGGCTATATGGTAGCCATTGTTGACTAGACTTCTTACTGTGATCATTTTGCAGTACATACAAATATTGAATCATTGTGATGTATACCTGACATTAACATAACGTTGTTATATGTCAGTTATTCGGCTTCCTGGGTGGCTCAGGTGGTAAAGAATCTTTCTGCTTTGCAGGAGACCTGGGTTTGATCCATTGGTCTGAAAGATCCCCTGGAGAAGGGATTGGCTACCCCTGCCAGTATTCTTACCTAGAGGATTCCAGGGACAGAGGAGTCTGGCAGGATACAGTCCAAGGGATTGCAAAGAGGCAGACATGACTGTGTGAATAACATTATATGTCAGTTATACGTTTAAAAAGAGAGAGAGGAAACCAATTGTTGGGTTTAGAGTAAATCCAGGATGATCTCATGTCACAATTGTTAACTTAATTAAAAACTGTTTTATAAAAAATTTTCAATTGATAGGTACTAGAAGTTAGGAACTTGATATATCTTTTAAGGACACAATTTAATCCATTAGAGCCTGCTCCCTAGAATTCCACAAATTTCTGCCCTTCCAAAGTACAAAATACATTTACCATATTGTAACATCCCCAGAAACTTCAGTTCATATCAGTATCAGCTCTGAGTCTAAAATACCATCTAAGTTTCATTAGCTAGAAAATCCCAAATGTTGTTATCTAAATTATCTAAACCAGATACAGGTGAGACTGGGTATGATCTATCCTGGGGCAGAATTCTTCACTGGTACATCTGTCAAACTATAAAACAAGTCATCAATTTCTAGAATATAGTGGTTGAACACATATGGGATAGGCATTCCCATTTCAAAAAAGAGGAATTGGAAGTAAAAAATGGGGACCATCAGATCTAATCAAGTTTGATACACAGAAGCACAAGGTCTGTTAGCTTTTAAGGCTTGAGAATAGTCTTGTCCGGCTTGATGCTCCACCCTGGGGGCTGAAAGCTGCAGCTTAATGAGCCTCTGTAACTGTGACTTTGGCTTAGTCTATCTGGGTGCATGGCTGCAGCTGCTTTGCCCACTGTGCTCATTGTTCTGGCCTGTTCACCCTCTACATCAGTGACTTTGTCACCTTCTTCATGATTCTGCAGACTGTACACATAGCTTGAGCTTCTGCATTTAGGTCCATGGACCTAGCCTCTCAACCCATGGCTCTGTTTTCAGAATCTTCCTCCTTTTACTTGAAGTTTATTGTATGTTTATAGCTATATAGCACTATCAGCCTGTGTGTTCCTTGCTCAGTTCAGTTCAGTCGCTCAGTTGTGTCCGACTCTTTGCGACCCCATTACCACAGTATGCCAGGCCTTCCTGTCCATCACTAACTCTTGGAGTTTACCCAAACTCATGTCCATTGAGTCGGTGATGCCATCTAACCATCTAATGCTCTGTGGTTCTCTTCTCCTCCTGCCTTCAATCTTTCCCAACATCAGGGTCTTTTCAGATGAATCAGCTCTTCCCATCAGGTGGCCAAAATATTGGAGTTTCAGCTTCAACATCAGTCCTTCCAGTGAACACCCAGGACTGTCCTTTAGAATGGACTGGTTGGGTCTTCTTGCAGTCCAAGGGATTCTCAAGAATCTTCTCCAGCACCACACTTCAAAAGCATCAATTCTTCAGTGCTCAGCTTTCTTCACAGTCCAACTCTCACATCCATATATGACTACTGGAAAAACTATAGCCTTGACTAGACGGACCGTTGTTGACAAAGTAACGTCTCTGCTTTTAAATATGCTATCTGGGTTGGTCATAACTTTCCTTCCAAGGAGTAAGCGTCTTTTAATTTCATGGCTGCAGTCACCATCTGCAGTGATTTTGGAGCCCAGAAAAATAAAGTCAGCCACTGTTTCCTCTGTTTCCCCATCTATTTGCCATGAAGTGATGGGACTGGATGCCATGATCTTAGTTTTCTGAATGTTGAGCTTTAAGCCAAGTTACTAACTCTCCTCTTTCACTTTCATCAAATGACTCTTTAGTTCTTCACTTTCTGCCATACGAATGGTGTCATCTGCATATCTGAGGTTATTGATATGTCTCCCAGCAGTCTTGATTCCAGCTTGTGTTTCTTCCAGTCCAGCATTTCTCATGATGTACTCTGCATATAAGTTAAATAAGCAGGGTGAAAATATACAGCCTTGACGTACTCCTTTTCGTATTTGGAACCAGTCTGTTGTTCCATGTCCATTTCTAACCGTTGCTTCCTGACCTGCATACAGATTTTTCAAGAGGCAGGTCAGGTGGTCTGGTATTCCCATCTCTTTCAGAATTTTCCACAGTTTATTGTGATCCACACAGTCATAGGCTTTGGCATAGTGAATAAAGCAGAAATAGTTGTTTTTCTGGAACTCTCTTGTCTTTCGATGAGCCAGCAGATGTTGGCAATTTGATCTCTGGTTCCTCTGCCTTTTCTAAAACAAGCTTGAACATCTGCAAGTTCACGAATCATGTATTGCTGAAGCCTGGCTTGTAGATTTTTGAGCATTACTTTACTAGTGTGTGAGATGAGTGCAATTGTGTGGTAATTTGAGCTTTCTTTGGCATTGCCTTTCTTTGGGATTGGAATGAAAACTGACCTTTTCCAGTCCTGTGGCCACTTCTGAGTTTTCCAAATTTGTTTTCCAAATTTGCTGACATATTGAGTGTAACACTTTCACAGCATCATCTTTTAGGATTTGAAATAGGTCAACTGGAATTCCATCACCTCCACTAGCTTTGTTCATAGTGATGCTTCCTAAGGTCCACTTGACTTCACATTCCAGGATGTCTGGCTCTAGGTGAGTGATCACACCATCGTGATTATCTGGGTCGTGAAGATCTTTTTTGTATAGTTTTTCTGTGTTCTTGCCACCTCTTCTTAATATCTTCTGCTTCTGTTAGGTTCCTATCATTTCTGTCCTTTATCGAGCCCATCTTTGCCTGAAATGTTCCCTTGGTATCTCTAATTTTCTTGAAGGGATCTCTAGTCTTTCCTATTTTATTGTTTTCCTCTATTTCTTTGCATTGATTGTTGAGGAAGGCTTTCTTATCACTCCTTCCTATTCTTTGGAACTGTGCATTCAATAGGGTATATCTTTGCTTTTCTTTTTGCTTTTCGCTTCTCTTCTTTTCACAGGTATTTTTAAGGCCTTCGCAGACAGCCATTTGCTCTTTTTGTTGCATTTTTTTGTTGTTGTTATTCCTTGTAGAATCCCAGAAATCCAGTACCCTTCTTTCATTTCCTTCCATTTCTGTCTCTTTCTCTCCATCCAGGTTTGCTGGTATAACATTCTTAAAAACCTTGTGGATCTCTTGTGTAATCTGAGAGCATTAATGCCATTAAACAGGTGGTGGTTATTCAGTCATTCAGTTGTGTCCAACTCTTTTTAACCTCATGGACTGTAGCATGACAGGCTTCCCTGTCCTTCACCATCTCCTTGAGTTTGCTCAAACTCATGTCCATTTAGTCAGTGAGGCCATCCAACCATTTCATCTTCTGTTGTCTCCTTCTCCTCCTACCTTCACTCTTTCCCAGCATAAGGATCTTGTCCATTGAGTTGGGTCTTTTCCATTAAGTCGTGTCTTTGGATCAGGTGGCCAAAGTATTCGAGCTTCAGCTTCAGTATCAGTTCTTCCAATGAGTATTCAGTATTGATTTATTTTAGAATTGACTAGTTTGATCTCTTTCAAGTCCAAAGGACTCTCAAGAGTCTTCTCCAGTACCACAGTTTGAAGGCATCATTTCTTCAGCCTATTTTATTGTCCAGTTCTCACTTCCATCTGTGACTACTGGAAAAACCATAGCTTTGACTATATGGACCTTTGTTGGCAATGTAATGTCTCTGCTTTTTAATACACCACCTAGGTTTGTCATAGCTTTTCTTCCAAGGAGCAAGCATCTTTTAATTTCGTGCCTGCAATCACCACCTGCCATGATTTTGGAGCCCAAATAAATAAAGTCAGCCACTGTTTCCACTGTTTCCGTACATTTTTGCCATGAAGTGATGGGACCGGATGCCATGATCTTTGTTTTTTGAATGTTGAGTTTTAAGCCAGCTGTTTTACTCTCCTCTTTTACTTTCATCAAGAGGGTCTTTAGTTCTTGGCTTTCTGCCATAGGGTGGTGTCATCTGCGTATCTGAGGTTATTGATATTTCTCCCAGCAATGTTGGTTCCAGCTTGTGCTTCATCCAACCTGACATTTCACATGAAACCGTATTTCCTAAAGTTGTAACTAGGTTCCACAAACTTGATGACTGATAATAGCAAAAATTCTTTCTCTCACAGTTATTGGAAATAAAGTCTGAAATCAACATGTTGGCAGTGATGTTCTTGGAGCTGGCATTCTGTGTCTTGAAGTAGCTGAAATCAGTTTCTGCCTCCTTCTTCACTAGTCTCATTCCCCTTTCTTATAGGGAAACTAATCTTAGGACTTAGGGTTCACTTTGTGTCCAAGGTAATCCTATCTTGGGATATCAAAGACCCTAGTTCCAAATTACATACACAGATACCAGCAATTAGGAGATTATCTTATTTGAGTGTGTCACAGTTCAATCCACTGCAGGCACCAAAGGTGAATCTCAGTGTATTTTAAAATGTGAATGCAAATCATAATATGTGGATAGAAACACTCAGAATATGAAGACAAATGATGAAAACATTAAAAAGCAACTTTTATTATTAAGCCATTTTTCTTTTCTCCATCAAAATATTAACTGTTTTGCGAGACAGTGTTGTTAGAAAGTCCCTTTCTGTTATAAGAATTTAAAATACAGCCAAACTTTGGAGAGCAGGTTTAAAATGAGAAAAGTTGCAAGAAATTAGAATTTGATGATATTGATATCCTTACTGAATGGTAGGGTAATGTTTGTAGATGTATACATAAGGCATAAGTCTTTCCCATTAACTGTTGCAAGCTGTCTGATCTTCCTTCTTTCCCCGTCTTTATCCTCCTTTCTTCCTTCCTTCCTCCTTTTCCTGCATCATCTTTTCCTCACCCTTTCTCCTTTCCATTCCTTTCTTTTCTTTCTGCTTGGCTTGAATTAGCTTTGAGCATCTGCTTCTCAAGGCACTTTGCCTTTGAAGACTTTAACAAAGTTGAAAATAAATAGTAATTTGTTTTAAATGTGGCATAGAGTGAAGTTTCTGCCTTTCCCTTTGGAGCAAATAATAAGGTGACATTGAAGTAGCAATAGGAGCAGTGCCAATCCAATCAACAAATTAGCTAAGAATTTAGCCAGGGTTATGCAAGGGGCCAAATTCTCAGGCTTTGGCCTTTATTCTTTAACGGGTTATATTTGGTGGAGAAATTGTTTTGTTAACAGAGCAATGATAGTGACAACAATAATGGCACTGCTATAGACATAGCATCTTCTGTTATGAATTGCACTTGAGTAGTTGTTTTCATCTTTCAATTGGCTATGGCCTGCTTACTCATTTCTCATTTGAAAGTATTAATTCTTTCCTAAATGTTTGCTTTAGACATGGATGTGGCATTGTCACATTTGTGTTTTGTAAGGTGGCATGTAGAAAAGTCAGTTACCTCAGTGCTGGTGTGAAGACATAATGGGATTTTTTTTTTTTTTTTTGCATGCCGTCATCCATTGTATCTGTTAGAAAAGTTCGAAAAGAAGTTTGTTTCATTATGTTGTTTTTGACTGAGGTGGGGGGACACAGAGCCAATAGTTTGGGATCTGTGTGCTGATGAAATCCATACAGGTGGGTTAGGTTGGCCGTTAATGGGTCAGGGCCAGACATGAAAATTAACTCTTTGAAAAATATTGGAAATCTTAAGCTAATGGGACACACATATTAAGGGTGTCTGTTTCAGTACTGGATACAGTTGATTATGGCACTAATGCTTTATTTCCATATGTAAGATTACTTTACCTTTAGACTGATTCTTCCATGCTTGTGTTATTTTTTTTTCTCCCTTTTTATATTTGGCTAAGAATTTGAATTAGCCTGTGAAACTGACTTGGTAATACTTTGAAGGATCCTGTCATGTATTGTTTTTACTGGTTGTATAGGGAAACTATATTCACCCACAGTGAATGTGGGTCTGAGTGACCTCCGAGAGCTGGTGATGGATAGGGAGGCCTGGTGTGCTACAGTTCATGGGGTCTCAAAGAGTCGGACACGACTGAGCGACTGATCTGATCTGATCTGATCTGATAGGGAAACTAAGAAATGAGAGGGTAAGGAGGCAACGATTAAACACACATTCAATGGGAAAGACTTTGCTGAATCATGCCAGTGAAACCTAGTTGTATAAAACACAACTAGTCTTGTTGCAGCTATTGAATGTGGGGTCAGTAAGAGATGGAGAGGTGGTGTTTTGTTGTTTTTGTTCTGTTTTGACAAAGTGGATGCCTATGGAATAATTTCATCTTTGTGCTTTTCTGACATTTATAATCGGGCCATATGTTGGATTCTTCAGATTTTGGTGGGAGCAGTTTATATCATTTCTCACTCCAAATCTTTCAGTGCATTGGTTAGATGTTATCCCACTATTTTTATTTTGATTTCTTGCCCTGCAAATTTCCTTTTGAAGTATCTGGAGATGGTTATGACTGCCTTACCCAATATAGTGGATTTGTAAGGGATATAATCTTGTGGCTTCAGAGAGAGAGTGGTGATGACACCTGGATTAGAAAACTTTTCTCAATCAGGCTATATTAGCTAATTATATTCTACTAATTATGCTCAGCCTAATTATAGACTTATTCTTGGTCAAAGAATTTGGAAAGTGAAAAGCAACTGCTTTCTAATAGGTGAAGTAGAATGGTGGACTGGACTTGTGAATTTTCCTTTCTCCCTCTGTCCCTCCCTCCCTCTCTCCATTCCTTGCTTCCTACCTTCTGTCCTTCTCAAGTTATTTTTTAAAACTACTATAATAATTCATTCCAAATACATCAGTCAAATGTTGCCTTTTACCATCTTTAATGGAGAGGATCCTGCTACTTGTGATCAATCAATTTATTAGAGATTAGTATGGGCTTCCCAGGTGGCACTAGTAATAAAGAACCTGCTTGCCCATGCAGGAGACATAAGAGACATGACCTTGACCCCTGAGTTGGGCAGAGCCCCTGGAGGAGGACATGGCAACCCACTCTAGTATTCTTCCCTGGAGAATCCCATGGACAGTGGAGCTTGGCAGGCCGTAGTCTATAGGGTCACACAGAGTTGTACACGACCGAAGTGACTGTGCACACAGCACACAGTTTGAGTTCTACTGGATTTTTTAATGGCCAATAATAATGTGAATTGTAAAGTGTTTATCAGCTTTTCCCATAAGCTTTGGCTTAAAAATATTTTTCTATATGAATTGTGATTCAAATATTTGAATAGAGTTTCGTCATCAATATGGCAATAAGATTTTAAAGTGATTTTAAAGTTTTTTTAAAGTTGCTAATTTCTCGTTTTCCCGTGAAACATCTATATTTGTTAATTTTGTGGTTCCTATTTACCAGTGTATTCAATCAAAGATAACTTTTCAGCAACAAACATGTGCAGGCATATTAAAATACTAGGCTTAATGTATGTTTAATAATTTCGATAAAGGATTGATATTGGGTGATTGTGGGTAGCAGAGAATTGGTTAATGTGCTTCTGGTAACATTTGAAAAGCACCTTTCACATTTTTGTCAGACCAGAATTTCTGGTTGACAGTAATGAATTGATGAATGACCATTTTATTTTTACCAAGAGTGATCAGTTTGTGTGTTATTTTCATCAGATATTTTTCATTGTTGTTCAGCTGCTAAGTTGTGTCCAACTTTGCAATTTCATGGACTGTAGTATGTCAGGCCTCCCTGTCCTTCACTATCTTCTGGAGTTTGCTCAAACTCATGTCCTTCAGAAGGAGTGACTTATGACAGATTAGTCTATTTATTAATGAGTTTTTATAGAAAGAAAATCTGTTGAAAAGCAGTTTGGAATGTACTCAGATATCAGATAGTTCAGTCTTTGTCATGATATTTTTTAGTAAACGTCGGGCTGGTAGATCAGAAGATGTGATTTAGCCTTCGCCCTGCCCTCACTGATAACTCAGTGATCTTGAACAAACTTCTTGATCTCTCAGCCTTAGTTTCCTCATTTATAAAATGAATGCATTGAAAAAACTTACCTTTGAAGTCTTGTTTAGAAACTCTGTAGCTTTTTTTAAGGTGAGGGCATTTTCCTAAATTTTCTCATTCTAATGATGGTTTGGGGTTTGACATTTTGAAAGAAAGCTATCATTGTGGTCAGATTTGGTTTTGACTGCTTTGAACATAGGTTGTAAATTTTTGGCTCTATTTTCTTGAAATAAGAATTTCAGGTCATGTATGACTATTTGGTTATTCCTGTGTTTTTCTTTTGGTAATTGGGAAGCCTGGTCTGTTACAATGTGGTTGTATGATTACCATCAGTAACTTTGAAGTAAGCAAAGTGGGTTGATTTATCTAGCTAGTTTTAACATATAGTATCATACAATGATATCATAGAATGTTATTCATTGTTGTTCAATTGCTAAGTTCTGTCTGACTCTTTGGGACCCCATGGACTATAGCACACCAGGCTTCCCTGTCCTTCACTATCTTCTGGAGTTTTCTCAAACACATGTCTATCAGGAGTTGGTAGTATATTTTAGAGATGATTTCATCTAACTCTCTTATTTGATAGATAAAGAAACCTGCTCAAAGATGTTTCTTAATTTATATGCTGGCCTTATATGAGAAAAAGAGCATTGATCATAATCTCATTCATTCATTCAGTAAACAGATATGTGAATCTATCATGTAGCCTTCTTTTTGAAGATCAAATTTTAAATACATTTTTAACAATTCTTATTATGATTTTAAATAACTCTCTCTGTTGAGCACCATTCTTACTTACCTAACGTATTTGGCCTTCAGATCCTACCCATTCAATCTCATCTTTATTCAGTCCTTATTTATTGAATAGACATTATATACAAGGTGCAGTTTGAGATATGTATGTTCAATGGCAAGTGAAATTTCGCCTTCCTAAATTGAACTTAATGTCAGATTTTGAAATCTCCCTACTGTCAGTCTTTTCCTCACTTTCCAAAGTACCATAGTGTTAAGAGTATCATTATCTTTCGCAGTATGTGAGAGATATGGGCAATGAAGAGTACAAAATGGTAAGTAGTGATAAGTGCAATGAATAAAAATAAAGCATGATTAGTGGACAATGATGAGTGTGTGCTATTTTATATAGGGTGGTCAGCGAGCATCCCTCTGGTACAATGGTTTTTGAGTAGTATTCAGAGGAAATGAATGTGTGATATCTAGGGTGAAGAGTATATCAAACACAGCAAATAACTTCAATAGCCTTATGGTAATAATGTGCTTATAATGATTTGAGGAAGGCCAGTGACAACATATTACATATTACAACATATTACAGTGACAACTAGATAGCATATTTACAAAGCAGAGACATTACTTTGCCAACAAATGTTTGTCTAGTCAAGGCTATGGTCTTTCCTGTGGTCATGTATGAATGTAAGAGTTGGACTGTGAAGAAGGCTCAGCGCCGAAGAATTGATGCTTTTGAACTGTGGTGTTGGAGAAGACTCTTGAGAGTCCCTTGGACTGCCAGGAGATCCAACTATCGCATTCTGAAGGAGATCAGCCCTGGGATTTCTTTGGAGGGAATGATGCTAAAGCTGAAACTCCAGTTCTTTGGCCACCTCATGCGAAGAGTTGACTCATTGGAGAAGATTCTGATGCTGGGAGGGATTAGGGGCAAGAGGAGAAGGGGACAACAGAGGATGAGATGGCTGGATGGCATCACTGACTCAATGGATGTGAGTCTGAGTGACCTCTGGGAGTTGGTGATGGACAGGGAGGCCTGGCGTGCTGCAATTCATGGGGTCGCAAAGAGTCGGACGCGACTGAGCGACTGATCTGATCTGATCTGAGTGACAACAGATGGAAGGATTTAGGGAGAGAGGGATATAACTTTGGGCTATGGGAGGGATTATAGAGTTTATTTGTAGTAATGTGGAAGCTTAGAAATTGTAGTCAGATGTGTGATATTTTATTATTTAACAGATATTTACTGAGTACCCACACTATGCCTGGTAATATTTTACGTGTTATGGATACTATGGTGAACAATTCCTACCATCATAAAAATTACATTCTTTGTGATTGCCCTCAAGTTTTAGGGTGAAGCGTCTGCCTACAATGTAGGAGACCCGGGTTCAGTCCCTGGGTTAGGAAGATCCCCTGGAGAAGGAAATGGCAACACACTCCAGTACTCTTGCCTGGAACATCCCATGGACTGAGAAGCCTGGTAGGCTATAGTCCATGGGGTTGCAAAGAGTCAGACACGACTGAGCGACTTCACTTTCACTTTCAAGTTTTAAAGGACTATTTTTGCTGCAGTCTTGGAAGAAGGGTAGAATCAAAGAGGCAGGGATGTTGGAAAATGATCGTAGTGTGGACTAGAGAAGTAGTAATGGAGATGTTGATAGCTGTCCAGATTGTAGATCATGAGATGGAGACATTAGGAGGTTTAAATAAGTAAATAAATGACCCTATATTTGCAAAGGGTTTGGAACAGTGCCTGGTACACAGTTGTATTGCTAGAGACTTTGTTAAAGAAATTTTAATCAGATGTTTTAGACTTTGTTGACATTAACAAAGTTAAAGACTTTGTTAAAGAAATAAAAATGAACATCAAGCCAGTAGGGTTTTGTGATATATTACATGTGGATTGTGATGGGAAAAAAGGAGAGAAACTAAATATGATTTCAGGATTTTTTTGAGCGAAGGGAAGATTGGTAAAGGAAAATAAAAGGTTTGACATTGGACATGCTAATTTTGAGATTTCTTTTAGATACACATGTAAAGACCTTAATAGGCAGCTAGATAATGAAATCTGAGGATTAGCTATGGCAGAACTGGAGATATAATTTAAAGAGTTGTACAAAGATGATATTTAAGTTTACTTATCAGTTGAACAAGTTAAAGAAGAGATCTCCTTCTCTGGAACTCCTGTAGTCTGAGATTGGGGCAGTGAAGAATAGCAAACAGGATGGACTGAGAAGGAGAAGAAACAAATGAAGAAAATATTTCAAGAAGGAAGAGGGGTGGATTGGGCTTGGTGATTGGCAGCAGCAGAGGCTACATGATTTTTCAATCTTCTTATATTTTCTTAAAAAAAAAAAAAAAAAAAAAAACTAGTCTGAGGTAGTTAAGGGGGAAAAGTCCATAAGTAACATCTTGAATCTGAGTTAAATTCACCCATTCCAGTCCATTTGAGTTCGCTAATTCCTAGAATGTCGACATTCACTCTTGCCATCTCTTGTTTGACCACTTCCAATTTGCCTTGATTCATGGACCTGACATTCCAGGTTCCTATGCAATATTGCTCTTTACAGCATCGGACTTTGCTTCTATCACCAGACACATCCACAGTTGGGTATTCTTTTTGCTTTGGCTCCATCCCTTCATTCTTTCTGGAGTTATTTCTCCACTGATCTCCAGTAGCATATTGGGCCCCTACTGACCTGGGGAGTTTCTCTTTTAGTATCCTATCATTTTGCCTTTTCATACTGTTCATGGGGTTCTCAAGGCAAGAATACTGAAGTGGTTTGCCATTCCCTTCTCCAGCGGACCACACCCTGTCAGATATCTCCACCATGAGGGAGATCAGCCCTGGGATTTCTTTGGAAGGAGTGAGGCTAAGGCTGAAACTCCAGTATTTTGGCCACCTCATGCGAAGAGTTGACTCATTGGAGAAGACTCTGATGCTGGGAGGGATTGAGGGCAGGAGGAGAAGGGGACGACAGAGGATGAGATGGCTGGATGGCATCACTGACTCGATGGATGTGAGTCTGAGTGACCTCTGGGAGTTGGTGGTGGACAGGGAGGCCTGGCGTGGTGCGGTTCATGGGGTCGCAAAGAGTCGGACACGACTGAGCGACTGATCTGATCTGATCTGAACGTCTTGAATAGGAAAATAGATGGCAGTTATGCTTATATGATTTATGGTGCAGAAGCTAGTAGAGCTGAACTATTGATGGCAAGAAGATAGGCATGTCTATCACATCCATGCTTGAGTGATGGAGGGGAACATAAAGGGGATTTAGGATGGTTCTGGGGGCCTACAGACCCAAGTATTGCCATGCCAAAAGAAACAGTTCCCACTCAGAGTAGAGGATCTGGAAGGACAGAGGACAAGAACTAAAGCTGGCTGAGTCTCAGCCCTCATTTCTTTCAAAAATATACAGAGAGAGTACCCATCTTAAAGTCATCCGTGCTAACGTGAAGTCGCTCAGTCGTGTCCGACTCTTTGCGACCCCATGGACTGTAGCCTACCAGGCTCTTCTGTCCATGGGATTTTCCAGGCAGTAGTACTGGAGTGGATTGCCATTTCCTTCTCCAAGGGATCTTCTCGACCCAGGGATCGAACCCGGGTCTCCCGCATTGTAGACAGACGCTTTACCGTCTGAGCCACCAGGGAAGTCCCATCCATGCTAAGGAGGATGTTAAAGCATCGTACAGACACTGAAGGGGGAGAATGTTCAGATACTGGTAGGGAGGGGATCAGAGAAAGCATTTATCAGAAAGTACTCAAGAAATCGCTGCATTGGAAAAACACTTTTTTTTTTTTTTTTTTAAACCTTATAATAGCAACAGAAGAGGAAGCCCTAGAATCATGAAACTGTGGAAGTTCTGCAGGCTAACTTTAACTCAGAGTAAACTACTACATGGTTAAGAGAAAAGGATTGTTGTGGAACTGAGTACAGTGATGGAAGGATTTGAACAGCAGGAAAAATCAGAAATAGAACAACAGTTCAGAAATGATAAAAGAACAAATAAGATATAGCTGATAGGAAAAAAACATAAAAGAAAAAAAATCCCCAAATGAAAATTAAGCCTGAAGGAATAAAAGAGGGAATGCAATAGTATAGAAAGAAAAAAATAATAAAGCATGACAAAATGAAAAGTAACATAAATGAAGAAGAATTTGAGAGAAAGGAATAATTATAAAACAAACGGTATGTTTGTTTTTACCTGATGTGTGTAATTGGATTCCCCAAAGAGGAAGACTAAAGAGGTGAAACAGAACTGTTATGAAAAATGTAATTAAACCACTTTACATGATATGAAAGAAGACTGGAACCTATTTTGAAAATGTACATGTATACCTGAAAAAATAGACCCCTAACAGTCAATTATGGGAGAAGGCAATGGAAACCCACTCCAGTACTCTTGCCTGGAAAATCCCAGGGACAGAGGAGCCTGGTGGGCTGCCATCTGTGGGGTCGCACAGAGTCGGACACGATTGAAGTGACTTAGCAGCAGTAGCAGTCAATTATGAGACATCTTCTAGTGACTTTAAACAAAGTGTTTTTCAAAATAATGCCTTGGGAATCTGTAACTCCAGTGACTCTGCTTTTTTGGTTTTCCCAGGATAGTCTATACTGTTATCCTAGTGTAGTTATTAACAGAAACCCCTTTTATTCTGAAAGGTGACCTAATTTGGAAAATAAATTGTATAGTCAATCTAAATATAAAATAAAATTAGATCCATGACAGACTTTTTTAAAAACACACTATATGCCAACAAAACAATGTAAGATAATTAGAATATTAAAATAAAGTATGATTCAGCACAGCTAACTGGTTTTCTATTTTAAAAGCTGCAAATGGTTCTCAGCAATCAGAAACATAAAGATTGTTATTCTCTTGGTTGTTTATGAGAAATCTTTCATCTCAGTGAATTCCAAGAAGTAAAATTTTAAAACCAGCATTCTCTGATCAGAGTAAAACAAAATTAGAAATGAAATAGCAAAATCAAAGAAAAACACCATTCAGCTTAGAAATTAAATTGACACAAACATACTATTTCTTTCTTCCCCCAGTGTAGTTTTTTGGCATTCATGTAACATTTGCAGAACGTAAAATTCATCATTTAAAATGATATAAAGTATAGTTAAGTGTTTTTTTTTTTTTTAAGTATATTCACAATATTGTTGTACTGTCACTAGTATCTAACTGGCCAGATAGTATCATCATTGAAGCAGCCTTGTATACATCAAACAGTTGCTCCCTAGGTCTCTTCTCCCCCAGCACCTGACAGTTGCCAATCTACTTTCTGTTTCTGGATTTACCTATTTTACCTGTTTACCTATTTTGGAAATTTCACATAAAATGAAATCATGCAATACGCAGCCTCTCGTGTCTAGCTACTTCGGCATAGCATAATGGTTTCAAGGTTCTTTCATATTAAAACATGTACCATTTCATTCCTTTTTATGGGTGAAGAATATTCACTTGTATGAATAATACTTCATTAAAAAAATCTAATAGTTGATGAAAATTTACATTGTTTTTACTTTTTTGCTATTATTAAATAATGCTCATATGGACGTGTGTCCAAGTTTTGTTGTAAATGTATATTTTCAGTGCCCTTGGGTGTATAATTAAGAATGAAATTTCTGGGACATTTGGTAAGTCTATGTTTAATTTAATTTACCTTTAATTTTTTGAGAAGCTACTAAACTTTTTCACTGTGGAAGCACCATTTTACATTTCAACCAGCAAAGTGGAAGGGTTTCAGTTTCTCCACCTCCTTCAGCACCTCCTTACCAATACTTATTTTCTGAATTTTAATTATAGCCATGCTGGTGGATGTCAGTGATTTTGACTTGAATTTCTATAATGGCTAATCATGTTGAACATTTGTTTCTTTGGAGAAATAGCTACTCAAGTTCTTTGCCCATGTTTAAAGTTTGGTAATCTTTTTGTTGCTCATTTACAAGAGTTGCTTATATATCCTGGATACCAGATCTTAGATCTGTTGATATTTTTACAGATATTCAATGGGTTACTTTTTTGCTTTCTTAGTAGTATCCTTTAATGCACAAAGTTTTAAGTTTATGTATTTTTAACGGTCTTTGCTTGTGCTTGTATTTTAGTGTCATATTTTTAGAAACTGTTACCTAATCCAAGGTGATAAAGATGTGTACCTATCTTTTCCTATAAGAATTTAGTAGTTTTATCTTTTCTATTCAGGAATTTGATTCATTTGGTTTTAATATTTATACATCATGTGAGTTTAGATTCCAGGTTTAGCCTTTTGCATGTATGTCCAGTTTCCCACCATCATTTGCTGATAGAATTATTCTCTCCCTATTGAACTGACTTGTTTACTATTGTCAAAAATCAGTTGCTTATAGATATATAAACTTATTTTCAAGCACTCATTTTTATTTTCCACTGGAATCTCTATCCTTATGCAAATACCACATTGTTTTGGTTACTGCAACCCTTTGCTCAGTTTTGGAATTAGGAAGTGTAAGTCCTCTGACGTTGTTTTATTTTTTGAAATTATTTTAGCAACTCATAATCACTTGCAATTCTATATGAATTTTAGGATGAGCTTGTCTGATTCTGCAAAATAAAGTCACTGGAATTTTGATAGGGATTACATTGAATCTATAGATAAAATTTGGGAGTAGTGACACTTAACATATTAAATCTTCAAACCCAGGAATACAGGATGTCCTTCCCATTTTTTAAGACTCTACAATGTTTTATAGTTAGTAGTGTAAAAATTTCACACTTCTTTGGTAAAAAAGTATTTCTAAGTATTTTACTTTTTTCATGCTATTGTAAATGGAATTGTTTTCTTTATTTCATATTTGGATTGTTCATGCAAGTGTATAGAAATACAACTGATTTTGTGTGTTAATCTTCTTTCTTATAATGTTGTTGAACTTGTTTATTTAATAATATTTAACAATATTTTGTTTATTACACCTAATAATTTTTCACAGTTTGCCATATATAAAATCATGTCTTCTGAAAATCAGGATAAGTTTTACTTCTTCATTTCTAATCTAATAATTTCTAAGAATGCTTTTTATTTATTTTTCTTGCCTGATGCCCTTGCTAGAATTTCAGTTTAATACTGTTAACTGTTAAACTGTTAATACTCCATACTGTTTAATGGAGTTGGAAAGAGTAGGCATTCTTGTCTTGTTCCTGATGTTAGGGGAAAGTCTTCAGTCTTTCATCAATAATCTGATTTCAGCTGTTTGAGAAATTGAGTAGCTATTTCTCCAAAGAAACAAATGTTCAACATCATTAGCCATTATAGAAATTCAAGTCAAAACCACTGGCATCCACCAGCATGGCTGTAATTAAAATTCAGAAAATAAGTATTGGTAAGGAGGTGGAGAAACTGAAACCCTTCCACTTTGCTGGTTGAAATGTAAAATGGTGCTTCCACAGTGGAAAAGGGATTTTCACAATGCCTTTCATCAGGTTGAAGATATTGCTTTTTGTTCTTAATTTTCTGAATATTTTCATCATGAAAGTTTGCTTGATCTTGTCACTGTTTTTCTGGGTACTGAGATAATCTTGCAGGCTTTTATTTCCTTCATTGTTTCAATGTGGTATATTAAATGGATTGATTTTTATATGTTGAACCACCTATACATTCCTGAGATAAATTATACTTGGTCCTAGGCTATAGACTTTTAAATATGCTTTTGGATTCTGCTTACTGCTGTTTTATTAAGGAATTTTGCATCCATATTCATAAGAAACATTGCTTTGTCTTTTCTTGTGTTGTCTTTGTGTGGCTTTGCATTAGGGTAATATTGGCCTTATAGAATCAGTTAGGGCGTGTTTTCTCATCTATATGAGGAAGGTTGGTGTTAATCGTTTTGTAAACATTTGTTAGAATTCACCACTAAAGTCATTTGAAAGAAAGGATTTTCTTTTGTGTGAAGTGTTTTTGATTACTGGATTCAGTCTCCTTACTTGTTATAGGTCTATTTGGTTTTCTGTTTCTTCTTGAGTCAATTTTGGTAGTTTGCATATTTCTAGGAATTTGTGCCTTACAACTTTGTTATCTAATTTATTGACATGTTGTTTTTGTTCAGTCACTAAGTCATATCTGACTCTTTGCGGCCCCGTGAACTGTAGTGTGCCAGGATTTCCTGTCCTTCACTTTCTCCCAAACTTTGCAAAAATTCACGTCTATTGAGTTGGAGATGCTATCTAACAATCTCATCCTCTGCCACCCTCTTCTCCTTTTACCTTCAATCTTTCCCAGCATCAGGGTCTTTAAGTGGTTCATAATATTTTTGTATGTTCTTTTTTGTTTCTTCAAGTTGAGTAGTAAGCCCTTTCCTTGTTATTAATTTTACTAATTTGACTCATCCTTTATCTCTTTCTTTTCCTGCCTTGGTCAATGAATTTTTGTCATACTGCTGATTTTTTATAAAGAAACAACTTTGGTCCAGTTGATTTTTCTCTATTGATTTCTATTCTTTTTTTATTTTCTTTATAGAGAACCAACTTTGGTCCAGTTGCTTTTTCTATTGATTTCTATTCTTTTCTTTATTTTCTTTTAGTTTTCTTCATTATGCTTGCTTTGGTTTATTCTTCTTTTTCTAGTTACTTAAGGTGAAAGGTTAGGTTATTGGTTGGATGTTTTCTTTTTTTAATATAGATTTTTAATTTCCCTTGTAATTTCCTCTTTGACTAATTGGTTATATAGGAATATGTTTTTTGATTTCTACAAATTTGTGAATTTTCTCATTTTTTCACTGTTATCTCAAATTTTATTCCCTTGTAGTTGATGAGAATGCTTTGTTTGACTTCAGTATTTTAAAATTTATTAAGACTTGTTTTGTGGTTTACCATGTAGTCTATCCTGGAGATTGTTTAATGTCTACTTGAGTATAATGTGTATTCTATTGTTGTTGGGTGGTGTATTCTATAGTTTAATTTCTTATAGTTGGTGTATGTGTTGTTCAGTCTTCTATCATTTATTTTTTTGGGGGCTCCAGAATCATTGCCCATGGTGATTGCGGCCATGAAATTAAAAGACACTTACTCCTTGGAAGAGAAGTTATGATCAACCTAGACAGCCTATTTAAAAGCAGAGACATTACTTGGTCAACAAAGGTCCATCTAGTCAAGAGTATGGTTTTTCCAGTAGTCATGTATGTATGTGAGGGTTGGACTATAAAGATAGCTGAGCACCGAAGAATTGCTGCTTTTGAACTGTGGTGTTGGAGAAGACTCTTGAGAGTCCATTGGATTGCAAGGAGATCTAACCAGTTTATCTTAAAGGAAATCAGTCCTGAATATTCATTGGAAGGACTGATGCTGAAACTGAAACTCCAATACTTTGGCCACCTGATGCGAAGAGCTGACTCATTGGAAAAGACCCTGATGCTGGGAAGGATTGAAGGCAGGAGAAGAAGGGGACGATAGAGGATGAGGTGGTTGGATGGCATCACGGACTCAATAGACATGAGTTTGTGTAAACTCTGGAAGTTGGTGATGGACAGGAATGCCTGGCATGCTGCGGTTCATGGGGTCACAAAGAGTCAGACATGACTGAGCGACTGAACTGAACTGATATCAATAATGAGAATTTCAGCATAATCCAACAAGCATTTGTCAATAGCTGCTGTATTCTAAGGGGCTTCCCAGGTGGCGCTAGTTGTAAAGAACCCACCTGCCAATGCAGGAGATTAAGAAACTTGGGTTCAGTCCCTGGGTTGGGAAGATCCTCTGGAGAAGGACATGGCAACTCACTCCAGTATTCTTGCCTGGAGAATCCCATGGACAAAGGAGCGTGGCAGGCTACAGTCCATGGGGTTGCACAGAGTTAGACACAACTGAAGTAACTTAGCATATGCTGTATTCTAAGGCATGTGCAAAGCAATACATTGGTGTTCCTTTGATGTAAGAAGATGTAGCCATTGGTTAAGTGTTTATTTTCAACTGCAATAAAATATGTCATAGAACATTTTTATCATTTATAAAATGTCTATTTGAAAGACCTGTTATATGAATTGCTTAATATATTGTACTCTGGGTGTTCTTTTAATAGCACTCCAATACTTTTTAATGGTTCATGTCATTATTTAGAACCATAGTTGCTGAATGGTCAAAATTTATTATTGAAATGGTACATATTCATTTTCAATTTCTAAATAATGATGTAAATGTAGAATATATTCTGTTTCATTTAGCAGATCTAAATGAATTTGCTTTGCTTTAGATTGTAAAACACTAAAAAGCTTTTGGACCTTTTTGGCTTTTAAATTTCAATTCTGAACTAAAGAGATTATTAAGAAGAGATGGCAAGAATACAGAGAAGAACTGTACAAAAAAGATCTTCATGACCCAGATAATCACAATGGTGTGATCACTCACCTAGAGCCAGACATCCTGGAATGTGAAGACAAGTAGGCCTTAGAAAGCATCACTACGAACAAAGCTAGTGGAGGTGATAGAATTCCAGTTGAGCTATTCCAAATCCTGAAAGATGATGCTGTGAAAGTGCCGCACTCAGTATGCCAGCAAATTTGGAAAACTCAGCCAGCAAATTCGGAAAACTCAGCAGTGGCCACAGGACTGGAAAAGGTCAGTTTTCATTCCAATCCCAAAGAAAGGCAATGCCAAAGAATGCTCAAACTACCGCACAATTGCACTCATCTCACACGCTAGTAAAGTAATGCTCAAAATGCTCCAAGCCAGGCTTCAGCAATATGTGAACCGTGAACTTCCTGATGTTCAAGCTGGTTGTAGAAAGGGCAGAGGATCCAGGGATCAACTTGCCAACATCCTCTGGATCATGGAAAAAGCAAGAGAGTTCCAGAAAAACATCTATTTCTGCTTTATTGACTATGCCAAAGCCTTTGACTGTGTAGATCACAATAAAATGTGGAAAATTCTGAAAGAGATGGGAATACCAGACCACCTGATCTGCCTCTTGAGAAATTTGTATGCAAGTCAGGAAGCAACAGTTAGAACTGGTCATGGAACAACAGACTGGTTCCAAATAGGAAAAGGAGTATGTCAAGGCTGTATATTGTCACCCTGCATATTTAACTTATATGCAGAGTACATCATGAGAAATGCTGGACTGGAAGAAACACAAGTTGGAATCAAGATTGCCAGGAGAAATATCAATAACCTCAGATATGCAGATGACACCACCCTTCTGGCAGAAAGTGAAGAGAAACTCAAAAGCCTCTCGATGAAAGTTGAGAGTGAAAAAGTTGGCTTAAAGCTCAACATTCAGAAAACGAAGATCATGGCATCCGGTCCCATCACTTCATGGGAAATAGATGGGGAAACAGAGGAAACAGTGTCAGACTTTATTTTTCTGGGCTCCAAAATCACTGCAGATGGTGACTGTAGACATTAAATTAAAAGACACTTACTCCTTTGAAGGAAAATTATGACCAACCTAGGTAGCATATTCAAAAGCAGAGACATTACTTTGCCAACAAAGGTCCCTCTAGTCAAGGCTATGGTTTTTCCTCTGGTCATGTATGGATGTGAGAGTTGGACTGTGAAGAAGGCTGAGCGCCGAAGACTTGATGCTTTTGAACTGTGGTGTTGGAGAAGACTCTTGAGAGTCCCTTGGACTGCAAGGAGATCCAACCAGTCCATTCTGAAGGGGATCAGCCCTGGAATTTCTTTGGAAGGAATGATGCTAAAGCTGAAACTCCAGTATTTTGGCTACCACATGCACCTCATGCGAAGAGTTGACTCATTGGAGAAGACTCTGATGCTGGGAGGGATTGAGGGCAAGAGGAGAAGGGGACAACAGAGGATGAGATGGCTGGATGGCATCACTGACTCGATGAATGTGAGTCTGAGTGACCTCCGAGAGCTGGTGATGGATAGGGAGGCCTGGCATGCTGCAGTTCATGGGGTCCCAAAGAGTCGGACATGACTGAGAGACTGATCTGATGTGATCTGATCTGATGAGCTTGCTTTACTAGGTGATTGGATTTTGCTGCTTTGTTATTTCAGACTCTTTGCGACCCCATGAACCGCAGCATGCCAGGCCTCCCTGTCCATCACCAGCTCCCGGAGGTCACCCAGACTCATACCCATCGAGTCAGTGATGCCATCCAGCCATCTCATCCTCTGTCGTCCCCTTCTCCTCCTGCCCTCAATCCCTCCCAGCATCAGAGTCTTCTCCAATGAGTCAACTCTTCGCATGAGGTTGCCAAAATACTGGAGTTTCAGCTTTAGCATCATTCCTTCCAAAGTAATTCCAGGATTGATCTCCTTCAGAATGGACTGGTTGGATCTTCTTGCAGTCCAAGGGACTCTCAAGAGTCTTCTCCAACACCACAGTTCAAAAGCATCAATTCTTTGGCGCTCAGCCTTCTTCACAGTCCAGCTCTCACATCCATACATGACCACAGGAAAGACCATAGCCTTGACTAGGCGACCCTTTGTTAGTAAAGTAATGTCTCTGCTTTTGAATATGCTATCTAGGTTGGTCATAACTTTCCTTCCAAGGAGTAAGCGTCTTTTAAGTTCATGACTGCAGTCACCATCTGCAGTGATTTTGGAGCCCAGAAAAACAAAGTCTGACACTGTTGCCACTGTTTCCCCATCTATTTCCCATGTAGTGATGGGACCAGATGCCATGATCTTCGTTTTCTGAATGTTGAGCTTTAAGCCAACCTTTTCACTCTCCACTTTCACCTTCATCAAGAGGCTTTTTAGCCCCTCTTCACTTTCTGCCATAAGAGTCGTGTCATCTGCATATCTGAGGTTATTGATATTTCTCCCAGCAATCTTGATTCCAACTTGTGTTTCTTCCAGTCCAGCATTTCTCATGATGTACTCTGCATATAAGTTAAATAAACATGGTGACAATATGCAGCCTTGATGTACTCCTTTTCCTATTTGGAACCAGTCTGTTTTTCCATGACCAGTTCTAACTGTTGCTTCCTGACCTGCATACAGATTTCTTAAGAGGCAGATCAGGTGGTCTGGTATTCCCATCTGTTTCAGAATTTTCCATAGTTTATTGTGATCTCCACAGTCAAAGGCTTTGGCATAGTCAATAAAGCAGAAATAGATGTTTTCCATGATCCAGCGGATGTTGGCAATTTGATCTCTGGTTCCTCTGCCTTTTCTAAAACCAGCTTGAACATCAGGAAGTTCACGGTTCACATATTGCTGAAGCCTGGCTTGGAGCATTTTGAGCATTACTTTACTAGCGTGTGACATGAGTGCAATTGTTCGGTAGTTTGAGCATTCTTTGGCATTGCCTTTCTTTGGGATTGGGATGAAAACTGACCTTTTCCAATCTTGTGGCCACTGCTGAGTTTTCCAAATTTGCTGGTATATTGAGTGCAGCACTTTCACAGCATCATCATTCAGGACTTGGAATAGCTCCACTGGAATTCCATCACCTCCACTAGCTTTGTTCGTAGTGATGCTTTCTAAGGCCCATTTGACTTCACATTCCAAGATGTCTGGCTCTAGGTCAGTGATCACATCATCATGATTATCTGGGTCTTGAAACTCTTTTTTGTACAGTTCTTCTGTGTATTCCTGCCACCTCTTCTTAATATCTTCTGCTTCTGTTAGATCCACACCATCTCTGTCCTTTATCGTGCCCATCTTTGCATGAAATGTTCCTTTGGTATCTCTGATTTTCTTGAAGAGATCCCTAGTCTTTCCCATTCTGTTGTTTTCCTCTATTTCTTTGCATTGATCACTGAAGAAGGCTTTCTTATCTCTTCTTGCTATTCTTTGGAACTCTGCATTTAGATGTTTATATCTTTCCTTTTCTCCTTTGCTTTTCGCTTCTCTTCTTTTCACAGCTATTTGTAAGGCCTCCCCAGACAGCCATTTTGCTTTTTTGCATTTCTTTTCCATGGGGCTGATCTTGATCCCTGTCTCCTCTACAATGTCACGAACCTCATTCCATAGTTCATCAGGCACTCTATCTATCAGATCTAGGCCCTTAAATCTATTTCTCACTTCCACTGTATAATCATAAGGGATTTGATTTAGGTCATACCTGAATGGTCTAGTAGTTTTCCCTACTTTCTTCAATTTCAGTCTGAATTTGGCAATAAGGAGTTCATGGTCTGAGCCACAGTCAGCTCCTGGTCTTGTTTTTGCTGATTGGATAGAGCTTCTCCATCTTTGGCTGCAAAGAATATAATCGATCTGATTTCGGTGTTGACCATCTGGTGATGTCCATGTATAAGAGTCTTCTCTTGTGTTGTTGGAAGAGGGTATTTGCTATGACCAGTGCATTTTCTTGGCAAAACTCTGTTAGTCTTTGCCCTGCTTCATTCCGTGTTCCAAGGCCGAATTTGCCTGTTACTCCAGGTGTTTCTTGACTTCCTACTTTTGCATTCCAGTCCCCTATAATGAAAAGGACATGTTTTTTGGGTGTTAGTTCTAAAAGGTCTTGTAGGTCTTCATAGAACCGTTCAACTTCAGCTTCTTCGGCGTTACTGGTTGGGGCATAGATTTGGATTACTGTGACATTGAATGGTTTGCCTTGGAAACGAACAGAGATCATTCTGTCATTTTTGAGATTGCATCCAAATGCTGCATTTCGGACTCTTTTGTTGACCATGATGGCCACTCCATTTCTTCTGAGGGATTCCTGCCCACAGTAGTAGATATAATGGTCATCTGAGTTAAATTCACCCATTCCAGTCCATTTGAGTTCGCTAATTCCTAGAATGTCAACATTTACTCTTGCCATCTCTTGTTTGACCACTTCCAATTTGCCTTGATTCATGGACCTGACATTCCAGGTTCCTATGCAATATTGCTCTTTACAGCATCGGACTTTGCTTCTATCACCAGACACATCCACAGCTGGGTATTCTTTTTGTTTTGGCTCCATCCCTTCATTCTTTCTGGAGTTATTTCTCCACTGATCTCCAGTAGCATATTGGGCCTCTACTGACCTGGGGAGTTTCTCTTTCAGTATCCTATCATTTTGTCTTTTCATACTGTTCATGGGATTCTCAAGGCAAGAATACTGAAGTGGTTTGCCATTCCCTTCTCCAGCGGACCACACCCTGTCATCTCTCTCCACCATGACCCGCCCATCCCAGGTTGCCCCTTGGGCATGGCTTAATTTCATTGTGTTAGACAAGGGTGTGGTCCTTGTGTGATTAGACTGACTAGTTTTCTGTGAGAACGGTTTTAGTGTATTTGCCCTCTGATGCCCTCTTTCAAGACCTAGTGTCTTACTTGGCTAAAAACAACTCTTTAGTCCATCTTAAAGGAGATCAGTCCTGGGTGTTCATTGGAAGGACTGATGTTGAAGCTGAAACTCCAATACTTTGGCTACCTGATGTAAAGAACTGACTCTTTGGAAAAGACCCTGATGCTGGGAAACATTGAGGGCAGGAGGAGAAGGGGATGACAGAGGATGACATGGTTCGATGGCATCACTGGCTCAATGCACATGAGTTCGTGTAAACTCTGGGAGTTGGTGATGGACAGGGAGGCCTGGAGTGCTGTGGGTTTCAAAGAGTCAGACACGACTGAACGACTGAAGTGAAAACAACTCTCACAGAAGTGGGAAAATGACTTTAAAAGAAGATTGCTGCCATGAGCCATAGATTGATAATCATACCAACAAAAATCAGTGTCTATATCAAGGGCCCTTATTGGTCCTTTATGTTTAGGCTTTTTGGTAAAGAGTGATTTAGCTAGAGAAAAATACATAAAGCTATATATTAGAAAAGGCAGTTAGAATTTGATAATGAAATAATAATTCTTGATTAAGTATAAGCAATTTATAAATGAGGAATTGGTAAGAATCCCAGGTGGCACTAGTGGTAAAGAACCTGCCTGCCAATGCAGAAGGTTTAAGAGATGCAGGTTTGATCCCTGGGTCAGGAAGATCCCCTGGAGGAGGGCATGGCAACCCACTCCAGTATTTTTGCCAAGGGAATCCCATGGACAGGGAAGCCTCGAGGGCTACAGTCCATATGGTCGCACAGAATTGGACATAACCAAGACAAGTTGGTACACACTCTCTCAAGAATAAATGAACAAGAACTGTTTTTCTTGTTTTTTTTTCCTAAGTATCATTAATTTGTTCACCAAGTCCACTGAGGTGATGGTGTTGTCATTCAGAGTCCCTGGCTGACCGAGGCCCTCCTGCTGTTTGCAGCACATGGGTTTAATTGTCATCCAGGGCAATGACATCAGCAAGCAAATAGTGGGGGACAAAGCAAGTGTGTGGAGGATTTGTTGGAGGTTTTGTGGTTCAGGTTTGAAATGGTGTGCGTCACTTCTACCTACCTGACATTCCTAAAATAAATCATACCTGATTGAGATGTATTATTTATTTATTGCTAGATTCCATTTACTAATATTTTATGTAGAATTTTAGTTTTTGTTTTCATAAAGGAGATTGGTTCATAATTTTGTCTTTGCAGATTTAAGTATAAGGGATATGCTTTCTTAATAAAATATGTGGGGAAATATTCCCTCTTTTTTCATTCTCTGGAAGATTTTGTATAAGAGTTTTGTTATTTATTAATTGTTTATTAAAAGTAACCTTTTTAATCTGCACTTATATGTTTCTTGGTCAGAAGTTTTATTTTTTTCTTAACGTAATATATGTACTTTTTTTTAACACATACAAAATTTTTCAGAATTTTTATTTCATCTTCTTCCAGTTTTGTTTTTTTTTCCCCTAGGAGTTTTTTCATTTTACCTAAAATTTCATATTTATTGCTGTAATATTTAACAATATCTTCCTATTTGTTTAGAAAAATCTATTGGTTGTATAATATCCTGGATTCATGAGTAATATTAGAAATTTTTGTTTTTTATTTTCTTCATCACTGTATTGTTCCTGTTTTGCTAGATTTTATTTTTTCTTCTTTCTTTGGATTATTTTTTTTAACAATTGTTTTACATAAATATTTGTGTTTTCATTTTGTCTCTTGTCTTTTTAAAGGTTTTTTTTTAATATACTTTCAATCATTTATTTCTCTTTTGCTATAGGTTTTCCTCTACTATCTTTTGGTCCTCTAATCCTGCTTTCTGCTGTTTTACCTATTATTTACCTCATTTATCGCATTGAGCTGTAGAATTTGTTTTATGAATTCCAATTCTCTGAAGAAATTCTTTGTACTATCCACTTCCCCACTTCTCTATTTTCTTGTGTGTATTTATTCATAAATATTGTAAACTTTTTGATAACTAATATCTGAATCACCCATGGGAATATTTCTTTTGTCTTTTCTATTTTATGTTTCTTTGGTCTCATCTGTTATCATTTCTGATAATTTTGCAGTGAAAGCTTTACATTGTGTTTGAAAAATTGGAAAGGTTCCGTAGGATGTTAATATTCTCCAAAGAGAGTTCAGCTTCTCCTTTACTTGGAAGGTAGAATGAAGGTTTGTTCTCCTTAATCTAGTAGTTCTCAAATTTTATTACATATTGAACTATTGATATGTGTGTATTACTGGAGAAGTAACAACAAAAAAAAAGGTCCTGGCTTTTTGGATGACACAGGGCCTCCTGTCTCTAGATCCAGGTCCACAATTGCCAGATGTCTCAAGGGATAACACCATTGCCTTGGGTTATCTTACCTGTGAGCATGGTTTTCCTTTCCCAGTTACGGTTTCCCTTTTATCTCTCATTGCTATCTTCAGAATGCTTTTAAACAGAAAGTTTTTTTGAATAGGTTTCTCTTTGTTTTCAGCTGCAACATTGGTATGCCACAAATCACTCACATCACTTATAATTGCAAAAGTCAGTGGTGTGTTATTTTGTAAACAACAACAACAAAAAAACACAAAACAAATCATAGCTTAGTTTCTTATTTTCTTTCAGGAAAAGCATAAACAAGAATTGGAAGATATGAGGAAAGCAGGTCATGAAGCCCTCAGCATTATTGTGGATGAATATAAGGTAATTATTTGAGAATCTGTTTCCTTTATTCTTTTTAAGTTTGGCAAATTTTAGTAAAAACATTATGTATATGCAAATATTCACAAATTATAAAATTGTTATCATATTTTCATATGGAATTCCTTTCAGTTGATCAATAGTGCTCATTGAAAGTGTACTTGGTAAATTACAAAGGTAATGTTAGATGTTGCTCTGATTTGAAAACTTACGGAATATTTGAGTACACAAGAAAGATTGAAGTTTTAAAGCAAAATGCTATAGAATTAATTGGTGGATTAGCTTTTTTGGTCTTTACTGTGATTCTACTTTTATAGAAAAAAAGATATATAAATCTGAAAATTATTGTCATACTTTTTTCTTTAAACAAGTTAAATAGATTTGACATTAAGTAACTTATATGCAGAGTACATCATGAGAAATGCTGGACTGGAAGAAACACAAGTTGGAATCAACATTGCCGGGAGAAATATCAATAACCTCAGATATGCAGATGACACCACCCTTATGGCAGAAAGTGAAGAGGGGCTAAAAAGCCTCTTGATGAAAGTGAAAGTGGAGAGTGAAAAGGTTGGCTTAAAGCTCAACATTCAGAAAACGAAGATCATGGCATCTGGTCCCATCACTGCATGGGAAATAGATGGGGAAACAGTGGCAACAGTGTCAGACTTTGTTTTTCTGGGCTCCAAGATCACTGCAGATGGTGACTGCAGCCATGAAATTAAAAGACGCTTACTCCTTGGAAGGAAAGTTATGACCAACCTAGATAGCATATTCAAAAGCAGAGACATTACTTTACCAGCAAAGGTTCGCCTAGTCAAGGCTATGGTCTTTCCTGTGGTCATGTATGGATGTGAGAGCTGGACTGTGAAGAAGGCTGAGCGCCGAAGAATTGATGCTTTTGAACTGTGGTGTTGGAGAAGACTCTTGAGAGTCCCTTGGACTGCAAGAAGATCCAACCAGTCCATTCTGAAGGAGATCAATCCTGGAATTTCTTTGGAAGGAATGATGCTAAAGCTGAAGCTCCAGTATTTTGGCCACCTCATGCGAAGAGTTGACTCATTGGAGAAGACTCTGATGCTGGGAGGGATTGAGAGCAGGAGGAGAAGGGGACGACAGAGGATGAGATGGCTGGATGGCATCACTGACTCGATGGATGCGAGTCTGAGTGACCTCCGGGAGCTGGTGATGGACAGGGAGGCCTGGCGTGCTGCGGTTCATGGGGTCGCAAAGAGTCGGACACGACTGAGCGACTGATCTGATCTGATCTGATCTATCAGTGATATACTCAGTATTATTCTGAATAAGCTAAGCCTGCATAAACTTAAACATTTAAAACAAATTCAGAGTTTAATGACAAAATCTTTTCCTTCCTAAATTTCATTTTATATCATTTTTTTCCCATGAAGTAATTAAGGAATGCTTTCTTGTTGAAATCAAATTCCAGCAATTCTCCCCAGAAATCACATGTGAATGGTTTGATGTCCATCCTTCTAGAGGTTTCTCTTTAAATACATACACACGCATATTTACTCATATCATGGTATATAATTTTAATTTGCTTTTAGAAATATGTTCTTATACTCAATCTATTCTTTTGTTTCTTGCTATATTTTCTTGTCAATATATATTTTCATGTCAGTATATATAAACTTATCCTATTTTTGTCATTGTTCTATACTATTATATTCAACATTTATACATATGCACATGCACACACATAGATATGTATATATACATGCACCTTAATTGGCTTAATTTTACCTGTATAATTAGGCATTAGTTTATTTTTTATTGTTAATTATTATAATAACTGTTTAAAAAAATCCTATCATATGTGGAATGTAGACATTATTTGTTGATTCACCTTCTTCCCTAGACAAGATAGAAGTTCATTTCATTTTAATTAGCTGACAGTTTAATGTCAAAAAGCTTCCCATAACAAGTCATTTGAATAAAAGTAGTAAAAGAGATAGATCTAGATTTTAAGTGAAAGTCACTTAAAAAAAATTGAAGATATTAAAATAGTCTGGTAGATAATAGATCTTGGGACCTGGAAGGTCATTTTTATGACCACACCCAATACAGAAACTTGTGCCATTCTTGAGAAGGCTGTTTTAAAATGTCTGCTTTTTATAGCTGTGATTATTGGCTCTTTTCTTTATAATGTTGGGAATTTTTCGTTCTACTAATATAAACCAGCTTTATAGTTATTGAGTTGGAGGAAAGTGTATAGGATCTATTTTGAACCATCTTCTCTTTTGTCCTAAGGCTAAGGGTGGGAAGAATTAAAATAATGGAATTTACATAATTCTCCTGGCATATTATATGATGTATTTTTGGATAAATTTATGTTTTACTTATTTATATTTATGAATTCTAAATTAAATGTTGTGAAAGTACTTACATTGTTGTGTTGTTCTGAAAAACTTAGTATTTTATATTTAAAATTTTTTTGGTTCTGGCTCTACTTATTTCCTTTGCTAAAAATATGTTTATAGTGTATTACTTTCAACACTGGCAAATAATGAATTTAAAAGCATATGTGACAACTTTGCAAATATATTTTGTAAATTATATTTTAAAGAAAATTAGTTGAGAACTACTCATTTCACCTCTCTGTCTCATATCATTATGGGATGCTTATTTAGAAAAAGAATTTAAAAGTTTCAGGCATTATGTATTTATTTCAATTTGCTTAGGTATCAAATCAAGTATCCTACAGTTATATTTAATTTATCATATTATACTTAGAGTCAGTTAATAACGTTAAGTATATAAATTCTCTTATAGCATGGAACTTCGGTGTAAATACTTTTTATATAGCCTTCTGTATTGATTTATTGGTGAGCTTCACATTTTGCACAAAGATACTACAGTATTTTTACAAAGGATATATCTTATAATTAATTATTTTATAAAATTTTAGAAACCAAAGTGTCTTAGAATGATACTGACAACTTCATAGTACTATGGAAAAACTAAAGTAATTTAGATAGGAAAAATGTCAGTGTTTTCTTGGTTGGTTAGTTGTCTTTGTAATGTAAATGTTGATGATTTAAGGCCAGTTATGGAACAAGAAAAGAAACAATTTTGTTTTTTTCCATCATGAATTCATGCATGAGAAGTTCATGTGCTAATTATTTTATTTTGCTTCTCTTTTTGCCTCATTTGCCCCATACAAGCTACTGGAGAAGTAATCAACCCAGAAATATCAATGAGGTCAGACAGTAGACCCCAAGAAAAACCTACTCTTTCTGTCCAGAAAACCAGGAAAGCTTCCACTTGCTTTAGATAATAAACATTCTTTTTTTCTTAAATTTAATTTTATTTAACTTTACAATATTGTATTGGTTTTGCCATATATCAAAATGAATCTGCCATAGGTATACATGTGTTCCCCATCCTGAACCCTCCTCCCGTCTCCCTCCCCATACCATCCCTCTGGGTCGTCCTAGTGCACCAGCCCCAAGCATCTAATTCCACCAAATACTGGAGAGCAAACTGTAGCCCAACTCCAAGCCCTGCCCGCAAAGGCTAGTTAAGGGGCCTAGATTTGACCTTTTATCAGTTCTTGATGAGGTGCCCTTTCTCGTCCTCATTGGGGTGGTGTGTGTGTTAGTTGCTCAGTCATATCAGTTAGTTGCTCAGTCATGTCAGACTCTTTGTGACCCCATGGACTGTAGCCTGCCAGACTCCTCTGTCCATGGGATTTACCAGGCAAGGATACTGGAGTGGGTTGCCATTTTCCTTCTCCAGGGCATCTTCCTGACCCAAGGATCGAACCCAGGTCTCCTGCATTGCAAGCAGGTGCTTTACCATCTGAGCTACAAGGGAAGCCGCGTTGGGGTGGGGTCACTTTCATTTTTATATTAATTTTAGAATCAGTATGTAAATTTAAAAAGTCCAAGTTGGATTTTAATTGTGTTTTCATTGAATATGTAGATCAATTTAGGGAGTGTTGCCATTTAGTGTTGTATTAAGTTTTCTGATCCATAGTCATGAAATGGCTTTATGTTTATCTTCTTTAATTGCTTTCAACAGTGTTTTATAGTTTTCAATATTCTTTTATTCTTTTGGACAGTGTTCTAAATTGAATTGTTTTTCCTAATTTCATGTTTAGATTGTTCAGTGCTGCCATGTTTCTGCGTGTTGTTCTTATACATGGTCATTAGTTCTAATAGTTGTTTTGATTTTATAAGATTTTCTATATGTAAGACCATGCCATCTGCAGCTAGAGATTGCTTCCTCTTTTTCAATCTGGATGCTTTTCATTTCTTTTTTCTTACCTAATTTCCCAGGTAGACTTCCAATATAATATTAATAAGATTATAATTATTAATATTAATAAGAGCTGCAAAATATATATGTATATATTGATTAACCATTAAGTATGATGTTATCAGTGAGATTTTTATAGATGGCCTTTATTAGGTTGAGGAAATTTCATTTTTATTTGTAGTTTGTTGTTTTTTTAAAATCATGAAAGGCTGCAGGATATTATTCAATGCTACAGCTCTGTTGAAAATTATTTTTTTTTTCCTTTGTGTGATATGTTCCACTTGTCTCCTGAATTGCAGGCAGATTCTTTACTGCTGAGCTTCAGGGGAAGCTGCTATTATTATGTATTATGTACTTAAATCCTTATCTTTTGCTACCTTTAATAATGATATATTATAATTCATACATTTTTATTCTTTAAATTCCTGAAAGAATTTGCATCTCTGCAAAAATTTCCTCTTTAGGACTGCTAAGAATTTCTACTAGTAGAGCTGATTGGTTGAGTCAGATAAACCTGATCTAAGCCCTAGCTCTTGGAGAAGGCAATGGCAACCCACTCCAGTACTCTTGCCTGGAAAATCCCGTGGACGGAGGAGCCTGGTGGGCTGCAGTCCATGGGGTCGTGAAGAGTTGGACACGACTGAGCAACTTCACTTTCACTTTTCACTTTCATGCATTGGAGAAGGAAATGGCAACCCACTCCAGTGTTCTTGCCTGGACAATCCCGGGGATGGGGGAGCCTGGTGGGCTGCCGTCTATGGGGTCACACAGAGTTGGACACAACTGAAGCGACTTAGCAGCAGCAGCAGGCCCTAGCTCTGGTACTTAAACCTGATCTAAGCCCTAGCTCTGGTACTTACTAACAGTGTCACCTCCGGCAATTTATTATATATGAATTTTAATTTCCCTATATAAGTATATGAGGGAACAAAACATAGAACCTATTCAGAGAAGTATTGTGAGAACCCAGTGAGATAATGAATGTTGATCATGGCTAATAATAATAGTATCACTGATTCAGTGGACATGAATTTGAGCAAATTCTAGGAGATGGTGGAGGGCAGAGGAGCCTGGTATGCTGCAGTCCATGGGGTCCCAAAAAGTTGGATGTGACTTAGCAACTGAGCAACAAAAACAAAGATGATGCTGTCAATAAATTTTTGCAATTTAGTTATTATAACATTCAATATGTCAGTTTTCCAATATAGCAATTTTAATGGCTTGTCATTATCTTACAGCTGACTATTAATTAGCTTACTTCTCATAATTATACAGTGTGGATGCTTGTTTCAGTCTGTTTTAGAAATGTCTGTTTAAGAGAAAGCAATCATGGTCCAGCCCTTCATATTCCTGGGCTTCTGCTAAAAGATCATTGTTCTTTTATTCATTTAGAAAGTAAAATAATTATTCTCCAAATAAAATAATTAATTAAAAAGAAGAAAGTAAATAGCTTGCTTCAGACTGATGAATGAAAGAAAGTGAAGTCAATCAGTCGTGTCCGACTCTTTGCAACCCCATGGACTGTATCCTACCAAGCTCCTCCATCCAGGGGATTTTCCAGGCAAGAGTACTGGAGTGGATTGCCATTTCCTTCTCCAGAGGATCTTTCCAATCTAGGGATCAAACCTTGGTCTCCCGCATTGTAGGCAGACATTTTACCATCTGAGCCACCAGGGAAGTCCGTGACGAATGAAAGGCCATGTGAAATTCTGCCAAAGTGCAGAAGAAAACAATGCTAACACTAACTTAATGTGCTACATATGCCGGCTTTTCCTATAATATTTACTTCATCATATTTTTTTTTCTTTCATGTCATGATTTAAGAAATCTTTTATCCTGATAATTAACAACAGTAAAATAAATGTAGATCTTGGGAGGCTTGCCATAGGAGCATGCCACATCTAAGATTGTTTACTACAAGGAACAAGAATTTTCCTTTACTTGTTTAACTGAGCTTTTTTCTTCAAATTGTCATTTGCTATTATATACACTAGTTCAGACTTCACAGTTCTTTATATCTGTAGTTTTCTTTATCAAATGTTACTATCCATGATATATGTGTGTGCCAAATCACTTCATTTGTGTCTGACTCTTTGTATCTCATGGACTATAGCCTGCTAGACTTCTTTGTCCATGGGGTTCTCCAAGTAAAATTACTGGAGTGGGTTTCCATGGCCTCCTCCAGGGGATCTTTCTGACCCAGATCAAACCTGTGTCTCTGAAGTCTCCTGCATTGGCAGGGGAGTTCTTTACCACTAGTGCCACCTGGGACACATCCATGATGTAGAGCACCTTTTTTATTAAGGTAATGTGTAGTTGTATTACTGGGCTGCTATTTGGCTTGCGATGCACTCATCAGTTGTCGTCGATTAGGGTATCTTAACCTGCACTTTTTGCAGGACATAATAAATTACTTGGGTTGCTTTTAATAAATCATACTAATTTTCTTCTCTGGAAATTTAAAATCAGTTAACATAGGTGGGATTTAGGCATCTGTATTTCCTTTGAAGTTTTAGAAGTCATTCTGCTACCCCACGGAGATTGTTAACCATCAGCTTATCCCTTCATGTTTATTTGCCTATCATTGTATCCTATCTGTTGCTATTTTCCCCATTCTTATTATCTACATTGAACCTGTCAAGATTGTGTGTGGGTGGGTATGTGTGTCTGTGTGCATGTTTAGATTGAATCACTATGAAATTTTTCCTTTATGAGAAAATGAGAGATATTCTGACAGATTTAAATGACAATTGAATGGACCACTTTCTGTTTTTAAAAGTTACAAAAGAAGCAAAAGTTTTAGGTATAACTAAGGAACTAGATTTATCCCACATTAAGATTTTTTTAAGTAAAAAGTTAAAGTGAAGTCATTCAGTCCTGCCCGACTCTTTGTGACCCCATGGACTGTAGCTACCAGGCTCTTCTGTCTATGGGATTTTCCAGGCGAGAGTTCTGGAGTGGATTGCCATTTCCTTCTCCAAAGATTTTTTTAAACTTACGTCTTATTTTCCTTTATGTAGGATAAGTGATCAGAGCAAGAAAAAATTTCTTTACAGTGGACTATTGAGAGTCCCTTGGACTGCAAGGAGATCCAACCAGTCCATTCTGAAGGAGATCAGCCCTGGGATTTCTTTGGAAGGAATGATGCCAAAGCTGAAACTCCAGTATTTTGGCCACATCATGCGAAGAGTTGACTCATTGGAGAAGACTGTGATGCTGGGAGGGATTGGGGGCAGAAGGAGAAGGGGACGACAGAGGATGAGATGGCTGGATGGCATCACTGACTCGATGGATGTGCGTCTGAGTGACCTCCGGGAGTTGGTGATGGACAAGGAGCCTGGCGTGCTGCAGTTCATGGGGTCGCAAAGAGTCGGACACGACTGAGCGACTGATCTGATCTGATCTGATCTGATTGGTATAATAGCACAGAGGGACTGTCAAAGAAAATCATATATAGAAAAAATACAGGCATATTTGCTAAAATAAATGTAGTTCTTTAACTTAAGGCATGTGATGCCCTGAATTTTAAAGAGAAAGTATCTTGCGATCTCCATTTCGGGCACAGATATGTTTGGTTCTTGTTTTTTTTTTTTTTTTTTCCAGAAGTATCTCTGTATACATTTATTCAGTTAATATACTGTATGTAAGTGCTTGAGGTAAAACTATTTTAGATGTTTATATATTCTTAAAATTAATTTTCTTTTTTATCCAAAATGACTTTTGGAAATAATTTTTCAAAGAAAGTTCTAGTTGACTCACTGTGTTGAACATCAAAGCTAGAACTTTTGCTCACATGTTCTAACAGTGAGTGGAAAGTGCTCAAAAAATTAAGTTTAGCATGTTGTTTCTATTTTATTTTACTTTGAGTCTGATTCATTGATGATCCCAAATTGACATGTATAAGATAACATGGGTTATACTGAATCTTCTTTTTCAAGGCAATGACAAAAGACTGCCTCCTTTCTTTCTTTCTTTTTAATGTGGTGTTAGCTTTCAGATAGATCAGTTAGAAAGAAGTGCTTTTCCTTTTGAAACTCTAGTATTCAGAATTTATTTCATCCTGAAGTTGTATTTGCAAGTTAGTTATTTTCTTTGTTCAGACTCAACTTGTTTATTTTTCAAATTGACTTACACTCAGCTGTTTTGTTGTTGTTGTTGTTTTTTCGAGAATCCCATGGACTGAGGAGCCTTAAGGGATTTAGACATTTTTCAAATCATAGGAGATAGAAGTGTTGAAACATTGAATTTGATATAGTTGGTAGATGAGTCAAAATGGTGACTGGAAAGTTAGCCCAAAAAAGAAAATGCATTTTGGTTTAATATTTATTGCAAACACCAATAAATTATAACTGTAGTGATTTAAGGTCTATTACATGTTTCTTGGCCCCTTCGTGGGTGCCTAACCTAAAGATTTTCTGTATCAGTTTTTTGGTGATATGAAAATTTGTTCCTGGTTATCACATTCATTTTCAAACTAGAAGTTTTTATAGTTTGAAACTACAGAGCTTCTGAAACTTTAGAGCTTTCTGTTCTAACCCTTGTGTTTTGTGCATGCTTTCGGCCAAGTTGAGTACATTTAAAAAATTCAGGCTTATTTATTTTTATTTACATATCTCAAGATATTTCCACCAGATTAGACATATAGACATATACTCATTTTTAAGTCTTTGTTTCTGAAAGTTTGTCTGAATTGATGGTCTTTAACTTGGTATATTATATACCAGATGCCAAAAGCCACTGAGTGCTAGACACATGATTAATGCTTATAAATATTTTACTCATTTAAATGAGCAGGCAAGGAATTAGCTGATTCTTCTCTAAAGTCTCAGAACATTTTATGAAGAGAATTTCCTGATTTTTTTTTCTTATGTTTAAGTACCAGAGTATTGAACTAGATCAGATCAGATCAGATCAGTCGCTCAGTCGTGTCCGACTCTGCGACCCCATGAATTGCAGCACACCAGGCCTCCCTGTCCATCACCAACTCCCGGAGGTCACTCAGACTCACATCCATCCAGTCAGTGATGCCATCCAGTCATCTCATCCTCTGTCGTCCCCTTCTCCTCCTGCCCCCAATCCCTCCCAGCATCAGAGTCTTCTCCAGTGAGTCAACTCTTCGCATGAGGTGGCCAAAATACTGGAGTTTCAGCTTCAGCATCGTTCCCTCCAAAGAATACCCGGGGCTGATCTCCTTCAGAATGGACTGGTTGGATCTCCTTGCAGTCCAAGGGACTCTCAAGAGTCTTCTCCAACACCACAGTTCAAAACCATCAATTCTTCGGTGCTCAGCCTTCTTCACGGTCCAGCTCTCACATCCATACATGACCACGGGAAAGACCATAGCCTTGACTAGGCGAACCTTTGTTGGCAAAGTGATGTCTCTGCTTTTGAATATGCTATCTAGGTTGGTCATAACTTTCCTTCCAAGGAGTAAGCATCTTTTAATTTCATGGCTGCAGTCACCATCTACAGTGATTTTGGAGCCCAGAAAAAGAAAGTCTGACACTGTTTCCACTGTTTCCCCATCTGTTTCCCATGCAGTGATGGGACCAGATGCCATGATCTTCGTTTTCTGAATGTTGAGCTTTAAGCCAACCTTTTCACTCTCCACTTTCACTTTCATCAAGAGGCTTTTGAGTTCCTCTTCACTTTCTGCTGTAAGGGTGGTGTCATCTGCATATCTGAGGTTATTGATATTTCTCCCAGCAATCTTGATTCCAACTTGTGTTTCTTCCAGTCCAGTGTTTCTCATGATGTACTCTGCATATAAGTTAAATAAACAGGGTGACAATATACACCCTTGACGTACACCTTTTCCTATTTGGAACCAGTCTGTTGTTCCATGTCCAGTTCTAACTGTTGCTTCCTGACCTGCATACAAATTTCTCAAGAGGCAGATCAGGTGGTCTGGTATTCCCATCTCTTTCAGAATTTTGAATTAGATACACTAGAGTTTTAGCTTATCAGACACATACATTATCTGCTATTCAGAGTGAAAGATGGTGCAGAATTGCTACATAAACTTAAATTGTTCTGAAATTATCTGGAGTAAAAATCTTTATTTCAAATTTGATCAACCCTAGTTTTATTGAGAGTGTTGGTTCATTGTGCATTTGTGTTTTTCTCAAAGGTTAGTATGCCTTAAGTCTCTTTTGGTATGGACTGCTTTGAATTTCAGCAGTGTAACATATGTCAAATGCCAGCTTAGAATATCACATGCCTGTTATATTCCATTTTTCAAAAGCATCTACTTGCTAGTATTTTATTTGAACTCTTGAATTGTTTCTACTGTTTTATAAGGGAGAACATAATACATTTTGGAGACCAATTTTTCCCAGGGTGTAGAATTACTTTTATTGTATAAAGTTCTGCTCCAAGGAGGAGGAAATGACATTTTCTCTTCTTTTGATTTTTTTCCCTTGATTAGAGATTGCTAACTTCTTGTTTAAAGAGGGGATAAGTAAAAATGAAGATATGTGAGATCTGTTATATATCTTTTTAAAAAAAATTATACCTTTTTGTTAACCCAAAGATATGAAATAAATTTATAGTTTTAGTTATTTGATTGAACAAGGATCCTCATAAATTCCAGCTTTTATCATATGATCAGATTTTTCCTGGACAAATAAAGATGCTTGCTGTTGCCAATAGCGTTTGGCCTAACAGCATGCTAGATACTAGTGATTGGTTTGGAACTCAAAGCTTGGCTTGTCCATTCTTATCCCTCCCATCAAACTAAACCTCAGCAGAGGATTGAGAAAGATTTGGTAGTTGAGAACTGTTCTTATGTGCCTCTGAGTTTTCTGGGCTAAGCCAGAATCTTGCATGCAAGGCTATTCTTGTGGTTTTCCAGCCAGGCCAAAACCAAAAGGCATTGGAAACATTGCAAGAAAACTTGTTCTAATATAGATTTAAGGCTTTCCTTTATATTGTGATTGGATTTTCAGCCTGATAGTCAAAGGAATGAAGGAGAAGACTCCATTCTGTATTGAGGCTATAAATTTCAGATTTTTGCTGCAGAAAGACTTTGAAAAATAACTCCAAAGATTAACAAAAAAATTAATGAATAGGTTTTATTTAGTTGTTTCTTAAAACATGTAAGACTGCCTTTTTCCATTAGTTATTTTTGGCTTACCTTCCAAAATGAAATTTAATATATTTTATTTTGTTTTTTAACTTTACAATATTGTATTGGTTTTGGCATATATCAAAATGAATCCATCACAGGTATACATGTGTTCCCTATCCTGAACCCTCCTCCCTCCCCATACCATTCCTCTGGGTCGTCCCAGTGCACCAGCCCCAAGCATCCAGTATCGTGCATCGAACCTGGACTGGTGACTCGTTTCATATATGATATTATACATGTTTCAATGCCATTCTCCCAAATCATCCTACCCTCTCCCTCTCCCACAGAGTCCAAACGATTGTTCTATACATCAGTGTCTCTTTTGCTGTCTCGTATACAGGGTTATTGTTACCATCTTTCTATCACATCAGGTTAATATTTGTGACTAATGTTAATGAGACTTGAAAATTATATCAGTGTGATTCCTGTCCATTGTAAATTAATTACATACTTTTGCTTATTATCATTTAAACTCAAGCTGGTCTATCATAAGTACCTTTTATCCATAATAATATTATCTTTCTGTGTTGAATGAGGCTGGGTCTGTTTTGTTCTTATATGGTTGAAATAAACATTTTCTTTAACAATGTTATTCAGGAGGTTTCTACATCTAGTAGGAATGGTGAAAGAGTGAGTTTATAGTAGTATCTAAAGAATATAATTTCTGTAACTATTCTAGTCAATGTGATGATGTATCAGTTATTGATTTTTAATCTTCCATTATTGTAGTGAACTGAATTATCAGTAAGTTCTGTCTGTAATCAATCTTTTTCAATTTTTGATTGTATTGAAGTCTTACATGTTTATTAGACTTTAGAAGAGATGTATATAATTGATGTGTTACAGATTTATTTTTATTGGAAACTAAGAATCCAGTTAGTAGACAGTTACATACCATAGTTCTTAAAGGCAGAGAAGATAAACTGGTTAAAATTATTCTTATAAGTCCAAATGATGATATGTATATAAAAAACTACTTTTAAGATTATTTTCTAACTTCTTGCCTGCTTGAAAAGTAATAAAAGGGGAATGGTTAACTTTATGCTTTAATCTGAACTATAAACCATTAGTGTGCAACCCAGTATCAGAATACACATTTGGTTTTTATTTTATCTGTTAAGTTTTAGTTAATTAGCTTTTGGGAAATTTTATATATACATATATATGTATGTTTTATGTAATTTTATATACAGATATATGTGTTATATATATAACATATATATAACATATATATGTTTTTTATATATATAATATATATATAACACATATATATGGATTTAGATATATAAGTGTATATAAATGTATAAATTTGTATAAATGTATATAAACATATTTAAATGTATATTTATATATATACATATACATATACAGAGAGACTTCCCTGGTGGCTCAGACGGTAAAGCGTCCGTCTACAATGCGGGAGACCCTGGGTTTGATCTCTGGGTTGGGAAGATCCCCTGGAGAAGGAAATGGCAATCTACTCCAGGACTATTGCCTGGAAAATCCCATAGACAGAGGAGCCTGGTAGGCTACAGTCCATGGGGTCACAAAGAGTCAGACATGACTGAGCGACTTCACTATATCACTATATACATATGTATATACACATAGTTGGTGCTAGTGGTAAACAACCTGCCTGCCAATGCAGGAAAATGAGAGACACAGGTTCAATCCCTGGGTCAAACAACAGTCTTCATCCATCATGTGAAATGAGTACAACATATGCTGGGATGGATGAAGCACAAGCTAGAATCAGGATTATCGGAAGAAATATCAATAACCTCAGATATGCAGATAACACCATCCTTAAGCCAAAAGCCAAGAGGAACTAAATAGCCTCTTGTTGAAGGTGAAAGGAGAATGAAAGAGCTGGCTTTAAACTCAGCATGGAAAAACTAAGATAGTGCTTGCTTCGGCAGCGCATATACTAAAATTGGAATGATACAGAGAAGATTAGCATGACCCCTGCACAAGGATGACACGCAAATTCATGAAGCGTTCCATATTTTTGTAAAGTAATAAGCCTCCAATTAAAATAAATAAATTTATATTTAAAAAATAATAAAATTTAAATAGGAAATAAAGTGATTATAGAAAAGAAAAAAAAAGAATAAAGATTCTCTAACTGTATAGCATAGGGTTCTATATTCAATATCCTATGATGAACTATAATGGAAAAGAATATGAGAAAGAATATATACATCTATGTAACTGAATCACTTTGCTGCACAGCAGAAATTAGCACAACATTGTAAATCAACTATATTTCAATAAAATCAATTAAAAAAATAAAATTAAACATTTTAACTACAAAAAAAAAAAAAAACTAAGATAATGGCATCCGGTTCTATCTCTTCATGGCAAATACATGGGGGAACAATGGAAATGGTGACAGATTTTTATTTTCTTGGGCTCCAAAATCAATGCAGATGGTGACTGCAGCCATGAAAGTAAAAGACACTTGCTCCTTGGAAGAAACTCTATGACAAACCTAGGTGGTATATTAAAAAGCAGAGACATCACTTTGCCTGTTGACAAATTCCATGGAGTCAAAGCTATGGGTTTTTCCAGTGGTCTTGAATCGATGTGAGAGTTGGATCATAAAGAAAGCTGTGTGCCAAAAAATTGATTCTTTTGAACTATGGTGTTCAAAACTCAGTTTTGGAGAAACTTTTGAATTGTGGTGTTCAAAACTCAGTTTTGGAGAAAACTCTTGAGAGTTCCTTGGACTGCAAGGAGATCCAACCAGTCAATCCTAAAGGAAATCAACCCTGAATATTCATTGGAAGGACTGATGCTGAAGCTTGAAGCTCTGATATTTTGGCCACCTGATGTGAAGAGCAAACTCATTAAAAAAGACCCTGATTCTGGGAAAGATTGAAGCAGGAGGAGAGGAGGACAATGAGTATGAGTTGGTTGGATGGACATGAGTTTGAGAAAACTCCAGGAAATGGTGAAGGACAGGGAAGCCTGGCATGCTGCAGTCCATGGGGTCACAAAGAGTCGGACTCGAGTGAGCGATGGAACAACAATCAAGAATAAATTATTAGGGAGTAAATGATTTGCCCTATTGTCTTCAAAGTATCTTATTTCTTTGCCAAGGAAACATGCATACAGTACAAAATTTAAAAGATATGAAAGTATGCATGTGCGTGTGTGTGCTACGTTACCTCATTTGGTCCAACTCTTTTTGTGACTCTATGGACTGTAGCTGCCTGACTCCTCTGTCCATGGGTTTCTCCAGGCAAGAGTACTGGAGTGGATTTCCATACCCTCCTCCAGTAGATTTTCCCAATCCAGGGATTGAACCCATATCTCTATGTCTCCTGCATTGGAAGGCGGATTCTTTACCACTAGCACCACCTGGAAAACCCAGAAATATGCATAGTAAAAATTAAATTTTGCTCCCATTGCTGTCAGAGTATCAATTCCCATGTATTCTTTAGGCTTTATTGCTTCCAGAAGTGAGATAATTTGCTCAAGATTGTCATGTCTCTGATTTGCAATAAATTGATTGTCAAATTGTTTTATAACAGTGAGAAAGGAATCCCATTTGAGGAATAAAACTTATAGAGTCTGATTTTATCCATATGGTTAGAAGCACCAAGTTCAAAAGTTATCCTGTTTTGGTAGTTTAGCAGAATATTCATGTAACCAAGTTTCTTGGTAGTTAATTCATTGTAACAACCTAATTTGGGTGCCAGCAAGGTCTTCCCTTGTGGCTCAGCTGGTAAAGAATCCTCCTGCAATGAGGGAGACCTGGGTTTGATCTCTGGATGGGGAAGACCCCCTGGAGAAGGGAAAGGCTTCCCACTCCAGTATTCTGGCCTGGAGAATTCCATGGACTGTATAGTCCATGGGATCACAAAGAATCAGATACAACTGAGTAACTTTCAATAAATTGATAATCAATAAATCACTACTTTGTATTTTAATGGTGAAATACTTCCATACTAGTTAGTATATTAACAATTCCTCTGAGACACTTTGATGACTTTGTCCCTTCCCTGAGGCTTCATCCTAACCCCTTCACAGTCAAGCTAGAGATCAGCACTGCAGGGATCTCTGACACCTGCTCCAGTGCTAGGGATGACACTTGTGATTTTTTGGTGTCCAATCTTATGGAGTTTAAATAGTTTACACATCTCCCTGTACAATATCACTTCTGTTATATATGGTTTTGGAGTTGAAACTCCAATACTTCGGCCACCTGATGCGAAGAACCGACTCATTGGAAAAGACCATGATGCTGGAAAATATTGAAGGCAGGAGGAAAAGGGGATGATCAGAGGATGAGATGGTTGGATGGCATCCCTGACTCGATGGATATGAGTCTGAATGAGCTCTGGGAGTTTGGGGATGGACAGGGAAGCTTGGTGTGTTGCAGTCCATGGGTGTCACAAAGAATCAGACACGACTGAGCAACTGAACTGAATATATGGTTAACACTTAACTGGAAAAGAACCAGATTAAAGTACCTTAAATTGTCATCTAAGTTTACAACATTCTACTCTTTGTGAACAAAAAGAAGATATAAAGGAAAATTTCATCTTTGTCAGTGTGAAAGTGAAAGTGAAGTCGCTCAGTCATGTCTGACTCTTTGAGACCCCATGGGCTGTAGCTTACTAGGCTTCTCTGTCCATGGGATTTTCCTGGCAAGAGTACTGGAGTGGGCTGCCATTTCCTTCTCCAAGATACACTTTGTCAGTGTATCTTCTGATAAATTGATTTAGATGAAACCTCTAATCTCACTCAACTTTTCAATGTGAATAAAAATTCTTTTCTAATTTTTGAGATCTATATTTGGTAAGTTATATTTGAAAAGTTATGACCAACCTAGATAGCATATTCAAAAGCAGAGACATTACTTTGCCAACAAAGATTCACCTAGTCAAGGCTATGGTCTTTCCTGTGGTCATGTATGGATGTGAAAGCTGGACTGTGAAGAAGGCTGAGCGCCGAAGAACTGATGCTTTTGAACTGTGGTGTTGGAGAAGACTCTTGAGAGTCCCTTGGACTGCAAGGAGATCCAACTGGTCCATTCTGAAGGAGATCAGCCCTGGGATTTCTTTGGAAGAAATGATGCTAAAGCTGAAACTCCAGTATTTTGGCCACCTCATGCGAAGAGTTGACTCACTGGAGAAGACTCTGATGCTGGGAGGGATTGAGGGCAGGAGGAGAAGGGGACGACAGAGGATGAGATGGCTGGATGGCATCACTGACTCGATGAATGTGGGTCTGAGTTACCTCCGAGAGCTGGTGATGGATAGGGAGGCCTGGCGTGCTGCAGTTCATGGGGTCGCAAAGAGTCAGACACGACTGAGCAACTGATCTGATCTGATCTGGTATTTGGTAAATGGATGTCTATTAATTTGGAGGGAAATTATTTTAACTGTCTTAAATCTGGTAACTTAATAAATATTGTTGATACAATTTGAATCCAAATAGCTTGAGTTTCCTTTTCATGTAAATTAGGAGTTTAGTTTTCAAAAATCAACAGAAGGTTGAACAATTCTCTTTTGAAAGTTTATCAGTATAAAGAATTAAGTTAGCAGTCAGAATTTCACAGAATTCCTTTATTACTGGCAGAGACGAAGCTCTATTACTCTTCCTATGTGTTAGATAACACATCTGAGACATGGAGAAGCACGGTGCCCTGATCAAACACACACAACCAGGGAAGGAGTTGTGAATATAGTCAGATCATTCAAAGCTTGATCCAGAGCTCTATTTAGCAAGTTATGCTGCCTCCTTGGAAGGTTAATGATTGTGTATTTAAGTCAAATGTTCCTGACATGTACATGGGTTTCTTTTTTTTTGTGGTTTCTGATATTTCAGAAAATGGAATGTTATGTCTTTAGTGTTTAGTAACTAGGTGCTTCATTGAATCTTATGAAAGATTCTGGAGAGATTTTAGAGTTCTTTTTTTCCCTTTTCTTTCATTCCTTCCGTTCTTTCTACTTTTCTTTAACTGAAACTGTAGCTCTTATGCAAGTCACAAGAAATAATATTGTGGCATCTGAGGGAGAGGCATGTCCATATGGCAGCTTTTCAGAAGTTTAAAGTATCTGGAAGGCAGACATGCAGCGTCTCTCTGCTGAACTTAATTTTAGAAACTTCTTAATTTTAATGTGTTGTCCATGGCACAAAAGAAATTTTCACTGGGAGACTTTTGTGGTGTTTGAGGTAACAACTCTGATGTTACTAGAATCCCTTAACAACAGGGCCAACAGGAATGATTTCTTCTGTCCTAAAGATTTTTTTTTTTTTTTTTTGGCTTTCACAACCCACAGAGCATTTTATAGCATGGCTAGACTGTATTGAATTTCCATGTTTAGATCTACACCCATAATTTAACATTTTTCTTTTTGAATTAGTATAGTGCCACTGCACAGTACTTCAAATACTAGAAAAATATAGGATCTCTGCAATTCCAGATGCTTGAGATCTGTGACAAGATAAATTTTCACCAGCTTCTCCATGACCTTGACATTGCTGTTTAAGTTAAGGAAAAGGAAGGGTGGGGTCATTTGTTTTTTAATCCATTTATCCATAATTTTAGGAATTGGTTTTTGTCCTGCTTTCTAAAAAACAATATGACCAAATCCATTACTATAACTCCTCAGACATCTGGAGTTTACACTCTTGAGAAACATGCACCTTCATTTTCCCCAAGGGTTGAACTTAAAGATTCTAGATGTTGCTTAACTTCTGCCTGTCTGGGTAGTCAGGCCATGAACCTGAGCTCGGATTTAGATCCAGGTTTTTTAAGTAAAAAAGCCTTAAGTTCAGATAGAAGTTTTTCTTTAAGAGAGTTATATTTCCTAGTCCTTTTTCCCTTGTATGTTTAAATCACTTACCAGTGATAGATTGGGGAAGGCAATGGCACCCCACCCCAGTACTTTTGCCTGGAAAATCCCATGGATGGAGGATCCTGGTAGGCTCCAGTTCATGGGGTCGCTAAGAGTCGGACACGACTGAGCGACTTCACTCTCACTTTTCACTTTCATGCATTGGAGAAGGGAATGGCAACCCACTACAATATTCTTGCCTGGAGAGTCCCAGGGACGGGGGAGCCTGGTGGGCTTCTGTCTATGGGGTCGCACAGAGTCGGACACGACTGAAGCGACTTAGCAGCAGCAGCGGCAGCAGTGATAGATTTTGATCACATTAATTCTTTTTGTATTCCAACAAAATTTTCTAAAATGTCTAAATATTGTTTTCAGAGATAACCTAATGTTTCTCTTCTAATGCAACTACATCTGTACCACAGTTGAATTACTAACTCACTGAGGTCTTAAAATATGTGTGTCTATATCAGTTTCTCTTCCCAAACTACAAGCCAACAAAGCTATAGATTGACATTTTAGATCCCAACATTGGCAGAAGATATCTGATAAGCCAAGAGTCATTGAACTTTAAGACATGTTAGTGAGCTGCCATCATTTGGACATACATATTAATTTTCATAATCTTGTCACTCTAATTCAGTATAAAATGGAGAATGCAAGTATTATAGAAGAACTTCATGCTAATAGACCACGTGTCCAGATGAAGTTCAGCTAGATGTTAATTGGCAGATATACTTGTAGCATATCTATGGCACTTTTCTGTGAGACCATGAAAATCATTCAACTGCTCTTTTTAGGATTAACCCCTTCATTACCAGAGAGGATAATTTCATTATTTCAATTATACTGAATAAAAAGTGGTATATGCATGGTGCATTTATATGTGTGTATGTGAGTGTGTGTTTATGTTTAGCCGACAAATATCGGTGCTACATATTTCATTCTCACAAATTGTCTATTGATGAAGAATTTGTTTTATACCATTTGATTGTTTTTTGTATTTTGAAACATTGAAGAAAGTGAAAGTAGGTGAGATTATAGAAACTTTTCTTGTTTGAGTAAAAAATAAAATGCATTTCCATGGTTCTATGTGATTGCCTTTGTCTGGAAGTCCAGTGCTGCTATGGCATCTGGTTGGATTCCCTGTTTTGTATGATCTACATTGGCCTTTTTTCTAGTTTTACAATTCATCAGCCTTTATTCCCATGATGAAACTTTGTACATTTTTCTTTGTTGGAAATGTTCTTCCCTCAGAATCAAAATAAAACTGAGTTTTTTTCTTCCTCACTTGTGACTTCCTAAGAGAGCTCTTGACTTACCTCTCTGAAAAGTTTCTCCCCCATTATTCTGTTCCTTTTGCTCTTTACAATATTCTTTATAGCATGTAACACCATCAGAAATGTTTGTTTATTGTCTACCTTGCAATTTTATTTGTCTTCCCCACTTTCCTTATCTACAATGTGAATTGAGAAGAACGGGCTCTTATCTCTCTTGTTGGGTGTGCATCCCCAGTGCCTAGAACAATGTTGGGAATAAAGCATGCATTCAGTAAATATTAGTTGAATAAATGAAGCTTTAATAAATAATTGTTGTTGTTCAGTTGCTAGTTCAGTTCAGTTCAGTAACTCAGTCGTGTCCGACTCTTTGTGACCCCATGAATCACAGCACGCCAGGCCTCCCTGTCCAGCACCATCTCCCGGAGTTCACTCAGACTCACGTCCATGGGGTTGGTGATGCTATCCAGCCGTCTCCGTCCCCTTTTCCTCCTGCCCCCAATCCCTCCCAGCATCAGTCTTTTCCAATGAGTCAACTCTTCGCATGAGGTGGCCAAATTACTGGAGTTTCAGCTTTAGCATCATTACTTCCAAAGAACACCCAGGGCTGATCTCCTTTAGGATGGACTGGTTGGATCTCCTTGCAGTCCAAGGGACTCTCAAGAGTCTTCTCCAACACCACAGTTCAAAAGCATCAATTCTTCGGTGCTCAGCTTTCTTCAGAGTCCGACTTTCACATCCATACATGACTACTGGAAAAACTGTAGCCTTGACTAGATGGACCTTTGTTGGCAAAGTAATGTCTCTGCTTTTGAATATGCTATCTAGGTTGGTCATAACTTTAATTCCAAGGAGTAAGCATCTTTTAATTTCATGGCTGCAGTCACCATCTGCAGTGATTTTTGGAGCCCAGAAAAATAAAGTCTGACACTGTTTCTTTTGTTTTCCCATCTATTTCCCATTAAGTGATGGGACTGGATGCCATGATCTTCGTTTTCTGAATGTTGAGCTTTAAGCCAACTTTTTCACTCTCCTCTTTCACGTTCATCAAGAGGCTTTTTAGTTCCTCTTCACTTTCTGCCATAAGGATGGTGTCATCTGCATATCTGAGAAATATTGATATTTCTCCCGGCAATCTTGATTCCAGCTTGTGCTTCTTCCAGCCCAGTGTTTCTCATGATGTACTCTGCATATAAGTTAAATAAGCAGGGTGACAATATACAGCCTTGACGTACTCCTTTTCCTATTTGGAACCAGTCTGTTGTTCCATGTCCAGTTCTAACTTTTGCTTCCTGACCTGCATATAGGTTTCTCAAGAGGCATATCAGGTGGTCTGGTATTCCCATCTCTTGCAGAATTTTCCACAGTTTATTGTGATCCACCCAGTCAATGGCTTTGTCATAGTGAATAAAGCAGAAATAGATGTTTTTCTGGAACTCTCTTGCTTTTTCCATGGTCCAGCAGATGTTGGCAATTTGATCACTTCAGTTATATCCAATCTTTGTAACCCTGTAGACTGTACCAGCCAGACTCCACTGTCTTGCAGTAGGTTGCCATTTTCTACTCCAGGGGACCTTCCTGACTCAGCAGTCTAATCCCTGTCTCTTAATGTCTCCTGCATTGGCAGGTGAGTTCTTTATTGCTCACCGCACCTGTGAAGCCCACTGTGAATATAACTATGTGCTGTGCATGCTAAGTCGTTTCAGTTATGTCCAACTCTTTGCAACCCTGTGCACAGTATCCCACCAGGTTCCTTTGTCCATGGAATTCTCCAGGCAAGAAATACTGGAGTGGGTTTCCATGTCAATTTTCTTATTTTATTTTTAAATTGGAAAAGATCTGAAATAGATTTTAAAAAAGCAAACTGTCTGTCTAAGTCCCTTCATTGTTCACCTGAAACTGCCACAACATTAACTGCCTGTACTGCAATACAAGATGTGTATGGTGTTAGAAAAGGCAAACTATGATAGTTTCCTAAGAAAAGTACAATTGTATTTGATTTCAAATGACCCTTTATAGCAGTTTATTTATATGTACTGCTGCAGTCCGAAAGCTAAACTCAGAATATAGATACAGACATAGTTATCATCAGTGTTTTAATAGTTTTTCTGTGAACTGGCAAATAATACAAATTGGATATACTGAAATCATGATTCATTTCTTCATTTCCTTCAGTAGTTATTTGTCTTCTATTAGGTACTATTGTAGGTAAAATGGATGCATCAGTGAATTAATCACAGATTCCTATTTCCTAGGGCTTAATTTTTATTGGGGATATTTATTTTGTGTTTTGCCTCTAGCCTATTCCTATTTGTAAATTATGACTTTAGAGGATTGACTTTTAAAGTAATTTTAATTAATTAACTATTGCCTAAAATTAGCTATGAAGTATTCTTTTAAGGTTATGTGCTAAATGCCAACATGATATTAATGTTTCAGACACCATCTGGTTCTTTAGACACATCTGCTCTGAAAATCTGGACAAGTAATTAAATTTGATGAGGCTGGAATGAGATCTGTAAGAATTGGGCTGTTTCAAGGAAAAGAGAAATTCTGTGGATTTGTTGGTACAGTGGATTGTCGTTTGGTTTGCAGTAGTCCACTTGAGCTATAACTTCTCCAGTCAAATTCCAGTGTATACTCAGTTCCATTAAAAACAGTCTGTCTACTGCTTATGCGTATTGGTTGGTGTAGCAAGGTTTTTGACTTAATATCATTATTTTCTAGTCTAATCATTAAAGAATTTATGACATACATTTTTTTCAAGGAGTTTATCATCCTTCACATGCTCTATTTTGTTTATTCAAAATTTATACTTGTGGAGTAGAAAGAATAAATATTTCTAGTCTAAAATAATAAAAAAAAATTCAGATCTCTCTTAGGTATTAATTGTATTCAGCAACAAAGTTGGTAACTGAATTTGATAGTTATAATTTGAAACTTAGTGAACTTTCTAATGAATATTGGTATAATTAAAACTATGATTTTTAAAACATTAATCTCAGTATAAGGAATGCCACTCTCCAAATAGCTATTGCATGTGTATGCTATGTACAAATAACTGTAAAAACCTCTGTGTGACATATAAAGTGAATATAAATATGACATAGTTCCTGTTCTAAAGAAATCTATGATCTTGTTCACACCTTTAAAATTGTTCTTGAAGAACTGTGGTCAGTAGTTTTCCTATCTGCTAGGATGATATAGAGGATGTTGTAGGACTGAAGCTAAAAACTAAACATGTTGAAAATTAGCAAAATATTCCCTGCTTTTGGTATCATTTTTTTCTTTATAGAATGTTTGTGTGCGTCTTTGTTTTTCTGCCTCTACACATAATGAAAGTGTTAGTGCTTTATTTGTGTTGAGCAGTTTAAAATAGCTGATAAAGGAAGTAATTCTTTCCTGAATCATTTTTGTAGTATTATTTAAACCCAAGGGAAGGGTTACTTGTGTCTTTGATATCTCTAGAGCCGATTACAAAGGAAAAAACAATTAAAGGAAAATGTTAAGACTAATGTGCATTTTTGAACATAACTGCACAGGAATTTGTAAGGCAGTTATTATAGTATATTACACAGGAGAATAAATATCCAGTTATATAATGATAGAATTAGCTATAAAACCTTGTAGACAGTACCATTGTTTATTACTATGTATGTCCACAATGATTAATATTCTCCTTCTAAGGATTGTTTTTGGACAGCACATCCTTTGTTTGGACAGTGACAATAATAATTCCACTGTTCAGCATTATCAGTCAGTCAGTTCAGTCGCTCAGCCATGTCCAACTCTTTGTGACCCAATGAACCGCAGCACGCCAGGCCTCTCTGTCCATCACCAACTCCCAGAGTTTACCCAAACTCATGTCCATTGAGTCGGTGATGCCATCCAACCATCTCATCCTCTGTCATCCCCTTCTCCTCCTATTCTCAATCTTTTCCAGCATCAGGGTCTTTTCCAATGAGTCAGCTCTTCACATCAGGTGGCCAAAGTATTGGAACTTCAGCTTGAACATCAGTCCTTCCAATGAACACCCAGGACCGAGCTCCTTTAGGATGAACTGGTTGGATCTCCTTGCAGTCCAAGGGACTCTCAAGAGTCTTCTCCAAAACCACAGTTCAAAAGCATCAATTCTTCAGCGCTCAGCTTTCTTTACAGTCCAACTCTCACATCCATACATGGCTACTGGAAAAACCATAGCCCTGACTAGATGGACCTTTGTTGGCAAAGTAATGTCTCTGCTTTTGAATATGCTGTCTAGGTTGGTCATAACTTTCCTTCCAAGGAGTAAGCATCTTTTAATTTTAAGGCTGCAGTTACCATCTGCAGTGGTTTTGGAGCCCCCAAAATACAGTCTGACACTGTTTCCCCATCTGTTTGCCATGAAGGGATGGGACCGGATGCCATGATATTTGTTTTCTGAATGTTGAGCTGTAAGCCAAGTTTTTTACTTTCCTCTTTCACTTTCATCAAGAGGCTATTTAGTACTTCACTCTCTGCCACAAGGGTGGTATCATCTGCATATCTGAGGTTATTGATATTTGTCTCGGCAGTCTTGATTCCATCTTGTGTTTCTTCCAGCCCAGCATTTCTAATGATGTACTCTGCATCTAAATTAAATAAGCAGGATGACAATATACAGCCTTGACGTACTCCTTTTCCTATTTGGAAAAGTCTATTGTTCCATGTCCACTTCTAACTGTTGCTTCCTGACCTGCAAGAGGCAGGGTTCTCAAGAGGCATTTCAGATGGTCTGGTATTCCCATCTCTTTCAGAATTTTCCACAGTTTATTGTGATCCACACGGTCAAAGGCTTTGGCATAGTCAATAAAGCAGAAATAGATGCTTTTTTGGGAACTCTCTTCCTGTTTTGATTGAGCGGATGTTGGCAATTTGATCTCTGGTTCCTCTGCCTTTTCTAAAACCAGCTGAACATCTACAAGTTCACGGTTCATGTATTGCTGAAGCCTGGCTTATAGAATTTTGAGCCTTACTTGACTAGCGTGTGAGATGAGTGCAATTGTACAGTAGTTTGAGCATTCTTTGGCATTGCTTTTCTTTGGGATTGGAATGAAAACTGACCTTTTCCAGTCCTGTGGCCACTGCTGAGTTTTCCAAATTTGCTGACATATTGAGTCTAGCACTTTCACAGCTTCATCTTTTAGGATTTGAAATAGCTCAACTGGAATTCCATCTCCTCCACTAGCTTTGTTTGTAGTGATACTTCCTAAGGCCCACTTGGCTTCACATTCCAGGGTGTCTGGCTCTTGGTGAGTTATCACACCATTGTGATTGTCTGGGTCATGAAGATCTTTTTCATAACAGTTCTTCTGTGTATTCTTGTCACCTCTTAATATCTTCTGCTTCTGTTAGGTGCATACCATTTCTGTCCTTTATTCAGCCCATTTTTGCATGAAGTGTTCCCTTGATATCTCTGATTTTGTTGAAGAGATCTCTAGTCTTTCCCATTCTATTGTTTTCCTCTTTATTTTTTTGCACTGATCACTGAGGAAGACTTTCTTATCTCTTCTTGCTATTCAAATGGGTTTTGCTTTTTGCTTCTCTTCTTTTCACATCTATCTGTTCTTCCTCAGACAGCCACTTTGCTTTTTTGCTTTTCCTTTTCTTGGGAATGGTCTTGATCCATGTCTCCTGTAGAATGTCAAGAACCTCTGTCCATAGTTCATCAGGCACTCTGTCAGATCTAGTCCCTTAAATCTGTTGGTCACATCCACTATATAATAATAAGGGATTTGATTAGGTCATATCTGAATGGTCTAGTGGTTTTCCCTACTTTCTTCAATTTAAGTCTAAATCAGGCAATAAGAAGTTCATGATCTGAGCCACAGTCAGCTCCCGGTCTTGTTTTTGCTGACTGTATAGAGCTTCTCCATCTTTGGCTGCAAAGAATATAATCAGTCTGATTTCAGTGTTGACCATTTGGTGATGTCCATGTGTAGAGTCTTCTCTTATGTTGTTGCAAGAGGGTGTTTGCTATGACCAGTGCGTTCTCTTGGCAAAACTCTGTTCGCCTTTACCCTGCTTCATTCTGTACTCTAAGGCCAAAGTTTCCTATTACTCCAGGTATTTCTTGATCTCCTACTTTTGCATTAGCCATGCTGTGTGGGGCCACCCAAGACGGATGGGTCCTGGTGGAGAGGTCTGACCGAATGTTGTCCACTGGAGAATGGAATGGCAAAACACTTCAGTATTCTTTCCTTGAAAACCCCATAAACAGTATGAAAAAGCAAAAAGATGGGACACTGAAAGATGAACTCCCCAGGTCAGTAGGTGATCAATATCCTACTGGAGATTGGTGGAGAAATAACTCCAGAAAGAATGAAGGAAAGGAGCCAAAGCAAAAACAACACCCAGCTGTGGATGGGACTAGTGATAGAAGCAAGATCTGATACTGTAAAGAGCGATACTGCATTGGAACTGGGAATGTTAAATCCATGAAACAAGGCACATTGGAAATGGTCAAACAGGAGATGGCAAGAGTGAACATCTACCTTCTAGGAGACAGCAAACTAAGATGGACTGGAATGGATGAATTTAACTCAGATGACCATTATATCTACTACTGTGGGCAGGAATCCCTTAGAAGAAATGGAGTAGCCATCATGGTCAACAAAAGAGTCTGAAATGCAGTACTTGGATGCAATCTCAAAAACGACAGAATGATCTCTGTTCGTTTCCAAGGCAAACCATTCAATATCATGGTAGTTCAAGTCTATGCCCTGACCAATTAATGGTGAAGAAGCTGAAGTTGAACAGTTCTATGAGGACCTACAAGACCTTTTAGAACTAACACCCAAAAAAGATGTCCTTTTCAATATAGGGGACTGGAATGCACAACTAGGAAGTTCAGTATTATCAGTTCAGTTCAGTTCAGTTTCTCAGTTGTGTCCGACTCTGTGTTCAGTATTATAGGCCCACTTAAAAAAAAAAAAAAAATCTTGTTGTGGCAATACAAAGATTTTTAGTATATGGCACCTGCCTATTTTTCTACATTCTCTGCCATTCTGTCTGCCTCCACTCTTAAGTCCAGCTAGTCTTCTTTATTTAATGTTCTCTGTGAATAGCAATCAGCCTTACAGGCAGGCCTTGGGCATCTTTTCTATCTCTGATAATCACCGTGCACCTTCTGTTTTCTAGAGAATGTTTCTGTTCAACAATAGAATGAACTCAGTGAGGACCAACTTTTTAAATCTTTCTGTTCCTGTTATCTACCTTCATGTCCTTTTTATAGATGGATACATTTAAGTAACTTATTGGGGCTAAGATGAGAGGCTTGAACTATATGTAAAGCTGGTCATTTGTGCAAAGCTTTTTTCCATGTTCCATAATTACAGTTTAGCCTTTACATGATTCATTATCCTATGGTGCTTACTTCCTTGAAGTTTGGTAGAAAATGAGTATGTAGTTTACAAATTAATCACCAAAGGAGAAAGTACTGTTCATTTGTGCTTCTTAATTATGATGAGGAAGTATTATTTTATTTCATTAATTTACCTGTCTCTCTAAAGGATATAATTTACTAAAAAATAACAACTTGGTATTAAAACTGGGATTATTTGGTATCATAGCAAATATAGAAGTGAAAACAATTCTTTCCATTAAGCAAAACAGTTCTGCCGTAACCCAAGTCCCCTCAGAGAATGACATTTTTCTCTCTACAAAAGATGCCATGAATGTAACCCAAGAGAACTGGCCATAAATCTACCAACCTTTAAACTTTCTGAAGTCCAAAAATAGTATTATATTGTACCAAAGGTAAATAGGAGCTTTACATTATCTAGCCAGTTTAAATTTTAATTTTTTTTATAAATTATCATTATGGATTCTTTAGAAGACATAATATATAAATGAAAACCTTAAGCAGTGCTGTTAAGCAGTTCTTTTTATGTTGGTGAAACTGCAGTCAGAGCTTTATTTTCCTTTACCAACTCACTGGTAATTGTGCAGCTTCAGAGTGATGACTGTTGAATTATAGGAGTAGAAGCATCATGAGACAGTTTAACATTTGCAAGAGAAAGTTAATTATTTGAAGATTTGAGACTTATCCAGAGGTTTCAAAAATATTTTTGTCTCAGTTTTTAAAAATACATGCATATTTATTTAGCCTCTTAATGCATGTTGTTTCCAACCAAGTAAGTCTATTTCAAAACAGAGATTATTTAAGAGATTTGGCATATTTTTCTTTTCTTGGTAAATGTGCCAAAGGTCTGTTTTCTATAAGACATGTGTCTGTTTCAACTTACTATTTTGATTATGAGTAGTTTATTATCCAGATAGACCTTCAAAAATAGAATATTTGCTGAAGAGTTCTTATGCATATGGTGAAGTGAATATTTTAGAATGATTCCGGATTTATAAATAGCATGTAAGATAATATCGAGAGCACATTAACTATAATGTATAATGCCTTAAAAAAAAAGGAAAGATGATAATATTCTAAGTGTCGCCAGTAAGGAAGTAAGTGGGCGGAACGTCTTCCAATGCTGATTTGGCTTCCCTTAGAACAGTGTTAACATCTTTATATTTAAGTGACTGAGGTTCCAATGTTTACACTGTCCACTTGCGTTTGTCTAGTCTCCCACGTTTTATTACTTCTTATGAATACTGCCTTGAGATTATGCCATCCACACTTTGCCTTACACCTTTCACATTAGGGGCGTGCACTTCCTAGGGGGCAGTTTTTTTCATGATTGAAACTGCTCAGAGTTTCCATCTGCTTTTACTTGACTTGTGGTCTTGAAGATCATGCTTGGCCCATGGGATATTACAGTGTGCCGAGAGGATGTGGAGTTTTGTCAGCCAGTGAAATATGTCTGGCTTTTTTTCTCTTTTCTTTTTTTCTTCAGCAGCTTTCATATGCTTCTCATCCTGTGTGGTCTTTGCTAAACTGAATTTATATTTAACAGAACTGCTCACTCTCTTTATCATCTCCTATGACTTGGCCTTTTTAATGAGAAGGTGTGTGGAAGGAAAATCTGAGCCAAAAAACTGTAGTTTTGGCAATAGGAAAACCTAAAACCAAAAGCTTAAAGTAGTGTTATATATGAATGTGCTTTAATATTCACAAATGTGTATTTTGTAATGCAAAAGATCATATTTCATACATGTACATCTGTCAAAAAAATTTATCATGCCAATAGTAGATTCCAAATTTTGTCTGTGATCCAAATAACATTTTTGCTTGTTTTTAGGCACTGCTACAGTCTTCAGTTAAGCAACAAGTAGAAGCTATTGAAAAGCAGTACATTTCTGCAATTGAGAAACAAGCACACAAGTGTGAAGAGTTGTTAAATACTCAGGTAATAAAATTGCACATCCATTATATATTTATACTTTTTTTCTGACTCTCTTCCCCTGAGAGCTCTATAACTGTTTATTCACTTTCATGCCATTTACTTTCCTTGATGTGTTTTGGAGAAAAAAAAAATCTGCTGATGTAAAATCAATGTTAAAATTTGGGAATTTTATGATAGACTAAAAATAGGACTAAAGGCCTAAAATATGTGAATATTGCCCAAATTAATGATAATTCTTATGCTGATTTCTGGAGTATCATATTATTTATAAAATAGCAAAAGCAAAAGAGATGACTGTAAATGCATTATGGCATGTGAAATAATTTGTGGTGTAAGATTTATAAATAATATTTGAATTTAAGTACTTATTTGTATTTGATTTACCTTTCGTTGCTTATATGAATTCATTTCTATTTTGATATTTTCTCCTGATTTTTTTTTTGTTTTCTTCTTGATTAATGTCTTAGAAAGCATTGCAGACATGATAAGTACATTTACATGAAATAGTCAAATGAAAAGCCTGTATGTATGTGTCATAGTATAAATAATAGGTGCAAGAAGTTCCCAGCTACACTTTTGAATAATGTGAAGCTTGATAGGTGAAAATAAAACAACCTTATGTAAAAGACCTATTTCATATTACAGGAAGAAAATATACTAGTAGAAAATTTAAATCTAGAATTTAAATGAGGATTTATAAACATGCCACTTAGTCCCCAAGATTGGGGTCAGTTTGGTTCAGTATTTTCAGAGTCATTTTAATAAGTGGTTTGGAATAGGAAATGCACAACAAATTTTATAAATTTAATAGGAAACAATTGCACTCTCTTTGCTGGTAGAGAACCAGGTTGTCAGAGATAAGAAGGATATGTCTGTATAAATGTACAGAAAAATCACAGAGAAGAGGAGGTTACAGAACTGTGAAACAGCATAAGGCATGTATTAGCCAGGCCAGGCCATGTTATGCCTTAAACTCCCTGACTTTAGACAGCGGAGATTTATGTCTTAGCCAATTCTCTGTATACACTGAGGCTGTTTGAGGGCTCAGTGTCATGATGTCCTCATGATGGAAACTAGTCTGATAAAACAGTTCAGTTGTGGAATGATACCTGGTACATTTAAAAAAAAACAAACAAAAGAAAAAGTCAGATTTCCTACTGGTATTTCAGCATTCTGGACTGGAAATGACACTTCTCCCAACTTGTATCTGCAGTGCCCACAGTCATCTTGGGGTCAGGGAGTAAAACCCTACTCTGAATCTGGAGTAGGGAGAGGGAGAGGGCAGAAAATCTTTGATAAGCAGCACTGGTATACCATGGTCTGCTCTTTGGGTTACCAGATATTTCCAGCCTTCATCTCTCAGGTAAAATTTCTTAACCTGCCCATATGGGAGAAAATCTGAAGGTCGTATCCAGATATTGTTGTTGTTTTTCAATTGCTCAGTTGTGTCCGACTCTTTGTGATCCCATGGACTGCAGCATGCCAGACTTCCTTACCTGTCCATCACTATCTCCCCGAGGTTGCTCAAACTCATGTCCATTGAGTCGATGATGATATCCAATCATCTTGTCCTCTGTCACCCACTTCCCTTATTCTCAATATTTCTCAGCATCAGGGTTTTTTCCAGTGAGGCAGATCTTCGTATCAGGTAACCAAAGTATTGGAGCTTTAGCTTCATCATCAATTAGTCCTTCCACTGAATATGCAGGACTGATTTCCTTTAGGATTGACTGGTTTGATCTCCTTGCTGTCCAAGGGACTCTCAAGAGAATTCTCCAGTATTACAATTTGAAAGCATCTATTCTTTGGTGCTTGGCCTTCTTTATGATCCATCTCTCACATTTGCACATGACTACTGGAAAAATTATAATTTTGACTATATGGACCTTTGTTGGCAAAGTGATATCTCTGCTTTTTTTTTTTTTTTTAAGGATCAATGAGGGTGGGAGGGAAATGGGAAGAAAGAAGGGGAGTGATGGTGGGGAGGAGTATATGTAATTTCTTAACTAATGGCTTTCTGTTTTTAATCACAAAGAACACTTAAAAAAAAAAAAACATATTGAATTCATCCTATATTAGGAGGTTTAATCTGGAAATGAAAAGTTCAAGAAACTAAAAGTCCAGTTTGGGTGTCCTCATCTTAGGCACATCTTGGTATTTTGTATTGGTAGGTCTATCTTTACCACAATATATTATTTAGGACAGGATCACATTTGTCACTTCTTCCTCCCTACTACCCAAAGTGGTACCAGTCCCATAAAATAGTCAATAAAGCTTTACAGAGTGAACAAATAAGTCAATTTTTTTTTTTTTAACTCTGCTGAGTGAACTGAATTTTTTGAGGCTCATAAGTGAATATATTTTCCTCTTTACTTGGTCTATTACAGCCAGCTTGTATAAGTATGAGTGGGGTATTAAAGTCTCCCACTATTATTGTATTGTTGCATACTATCATATTAATTAATGTTTGTCTTAGATATATCAATGCTCCAATGTTGGGTGCATATATATTTATAATTGTTATAACTTCTTTTTGGATTGATCCTTTAAGTCGTTATGTATAACCTTGATTGTCTCCTTTTCAGGATCTTTAAAGTCAATTTTATCTGATATGAGTATTGCTACTCCTGTTTTCTTTTGGTCCATAATTGCATAGAAAATCTTTTTCTAGCCCTTCATTTTCAGTCAGTATATATCCCCTATTTTAAGGTGGTTCTCTTGTAGACAACATATATAGGGGTCTAGTTTTTGTGTCCATTTGACGCATTTTAGTCTTTTGGTTGCCTCTTGTAGACAAGGTATGTAGGTGTCTTGTTTTTGTATCAATTTGGCCAGTCTTTGTCTGTTGATTAGGGCATTCAGCCCATTAACGTTTAAAGCAATTATTGATAAATAGGATTTACTTTATTGTTTTGGATTCGAATTTATACACCCTTTTAATGATTCCTATCTAGAGTATGTCCTTTAGTTTTTTTTGGAGAAATGCTTTAATGGTACTAAATTCTCTCAGCTTTTGCTTATCTGTGAAGCTTTTGATTTGTCCTTCATATTTGAATGAGTTCCTTGCTGGATACAATAATCTAGGCTGTAAGTTATTTTCTTTCATCACTTTAATTATGTCTTGCCATTCCCTCCTGGCTTGGAGAGTTTCTATTGAAAGATCAGCTGTTATCCTTATGGGAATTCCCTTGTGAGTTATTTGATGTTTTTCCCTTGCTGCTTTTAATATTTGTTCTTTATATTTAATCTTTGTTAATTTGATTAATATGTGTCTTGGGGTGTTTCGCCTTGGGTTTATCCTGTTAGGGACTCTCTGGATTTCTTGAACTTGAGTGGTAATTTCCTTCTCCAATTTAGGGAAGTTTTCAACTATTATCTCCTCAAGTATTTCCTCATGGTCTTTCTTTTTATCTTCTTCTTCTGGAACTCCTATGATTCGAATGTTGTAGCGTTTAATGTTATGCTGAAGGTCTCTGAGATTGTCCTCATTTCTTTTGATTTGTTTTTCTTTTTTCTTGTCTGATTCATTTATTTCTAGGATTCTATCTTCTAATTCACTAATCCTATCTTCTGCCTCTGTTATTCTACTACTTGTTGCCTCCAAGGTGTTTTGGATCTCGTTTATTGCATTATTGATTATGTGTTGACTCTTTTTTATTTCTTCTAGGTCCTTGATAAACCTTTCTTGGATCTTCTCAATCCTTGTCTCCAGACTCTTTAACTGTGATTCCATTTTGATTTCGAGATTTTGGATTAATTTCACTATCATTATTCGGAATTCTTTATCAGGTAGATTCCCTATCTCTTCCTCTTTGGTTTGGTTTGGTGGGCATCTATCCTGTTCCTTTAGAGATCAGATCAGATCAGTCGCTCAGTCGTGTCCGACGCTTTGCGACCCCATGAACCGCAGCACGCCAGGCCTCCCTGTCCATCACCAGCTCCCAGAGGTCACTCAGACTCGCATCCATCGAGTCAGTGATGCCATCCAGCCATCTCATCCTCTGTCGTCCCCTTCTCCTCCTGCTCTCAATCCCTCCCAGCATCAGAGTCTTCTCCAATGAGTCAACTCTTTGCATGAGGTGGCCAAAATACTGGAGTTTCAGCTTTAGCATCATTCCTTCTAAAGAAATTCCAGGATTGATCTCCTTCAGAATGGACTGGTTGGATCTTCTTGCAGTCCAAGGGACTCTCAAGAGTCTTCTCCAACACCACAGTTCAAAAGCATCAATTATTCGGCGCTCAGCCTTCTTCACAGTCCAGCTCTCACATCGATACATGACCAGAGGAAAGACCATAGCCTTAACTAGGCGAACCTTTGTTGGCAAAGTAATGTCTCTGCTTTTGAATATGCTATCTAGGTTGGTCATAACTTTCCTTCCAAGGAGTAAGCGTCTTTTAATTTCATGGCTGCAGTCACCATCTGCAGTGACTTTGGAGCCCAGAAAAACAAAGTCTGACACTGTTTCCACTGTTTCCCCATCTATTTCCCATGCAGTGATGGGACCAGATGCCATGATCTTCGTTTTCTGAATGTTGAGCTTTAAGCCAACCTTTTCACTCTCCACTTTCACTTTCATCAAGAGGCTTTTTAGCCCCTCTTCACTTTCTGCCATAAGGGTGGTGTCATCTGCATATCTGAGGTTATTGATATTTCTCCCAGCAATCTTGATTCCAACTTCTGTTTCTTCCAGTCCAGCATTTCTCATGATGTACTCTGCATATAAGTTAAATAAACATGGTGACAATATGCAGCCTTGACGTACTCCTTTTCCTATTTGGAACCAGTCTGTTGTTCCATGACCAGTTCTAACTGTTGCTTCCTGACCTGCATACAGATTTCTTAAGAGGCAGATCAGGTGGTCTGGTATTCCCATCTCTTTCAGAATTTTCCATAGTTTATTGTGATCCACACAGTCAAAGGCTTTGGCATAGTCAATAAAGCAGAAATAGATGTTTTTCTGGAACTCTCTTGCTTTTTCCATGATCCAGTGGATGTTGGCAATTTGATCTCTGGTTCCTCTGCCTTTTCTAAAACCAGCTTGAACATCAGGAAGTTCACGGTTCACATATTGCTGAAGCCTGGCTTGGAGAATTTTGAGCATTACTTTAGCTGCTGGGTATTCTTTTGTCTCTTCAGATCAGATCAGATCAGTCGCTCAGTCGTGTCCGACTCTTTGCGACCCCATGAACTGCAGCACGCCAGGCTTCCCTGTCCATCATCAACTCCCGGAGGTCACTCAGACTCGCATCCATCGAGTCAGTGATGCCATCCAGCCATCTCATCCTCTGTCGTCCCCTTCTCCTGCCCCCAATCCCTCCCAGCATCAGAGTCTTCTCCAATGACTCAACTCTTCACATGAGGTGGCGAAAATACTGGAGTTTCAGCTTTAGCATCATTCCTTCCAAAGAAATCCCAGGGCTGATCTCCTTCAGAATGGACTGGTTTGATCTTCTTGCAGTCCAAGGGACTCTCAAGAGTCTTCTCCAACACCACACTTCAAAAGCATCAATTCTTCGGCGCTCAGCCTTCTTCACAGTCCAGCTCTCACATCCATACATGACCACAGGAAAGACCATAGCCTTGACTAGACGAATCTTTGTTTGCAAAGTAATGTCTCTGCTTTTGAATATGCTATCTAGGTTGGTCATAACTTTCCTTCCAAGGAGTAAGCGTCTTTTAATTTCATGGCTGCAGTCACCATCTGCAGAGATTTTGGAGCCCAGAAAAATAAAGTCTGACACTGTTTCCACTGTTTCTCCATCTGTTTCCCATGTAGTGATGGGACCGGATGCCATGATCTTCGTTTTCTGAATGTTGAGCTTTAAGCCAACCTTTACACTCTCCACTTTCACTTTCATCAAGAGGCTTTTTAGCCCCTCTTCACTTTCTGCCATAAGAGTCGTGTCATCTGCATATCTGAGGTTATTGATATTTCTCCCATCAATCTTGATTCCAGCTTGTGTTTCTTCCAGTCCAGCATTTCTCATGATGTACTCTGCATATAAGTTAAATAAACAGGGTGACAGTATGCAGCCTTGACGTACTCCTTTTCCTATTTGGAACCAGTCTGTTCTTCCATGTCCAGTTCTAACTGTTGCTTCCTGACCTGCATACAGATTTCTCAAAAGGCAGATCAGGTGGTGTGGTATTCCCATCTCCTTCAGAATTTTCTACAGTTTATTGTGATCTACACAGTCAAAGGCTTTGGCATAGTCAATAAAGCAGAAATAGATGTTTTTCTGGAACTCTCTTGCTTTTTCCATGATCCAGCGGATGTTGGCAATTTGATCTCTGGTTCCTCTGCCTTTTCTAAAACCAGCTTGAACATCAGGAAGTTCACGGTTCACATATTGCTAAAGCCTGGCTTGGAGAATTTTGAGCATTACTTTACTAGTGTGTGAGATGAGTGCAATTGTGCTGTAGTTTGAGCATTCTTTGGCATTGCCTTTCTTTGGGATTGGGATGAAAACTGACTTTTCCAGTCCTGTGTCCACTGCTGAGTTTTCCAAATTTACTGGCATATTGAGTGCAGCACTTTCACAGCATCATCTTTCAGGATTTGGAATAGCTCCACTGGAATTCCATCACCTCCACTAGCTTTGTTCATAGTGATGCTTTCTAAGGCCCACTTGACTTCACATTCCAGGATGTCTGGCTCTAGGTCAGTGATCACATCATCATGATTATCTGGGTCGTGAAGCTCTTTTTTGTACAGTTCTTCTGTGTATTCTTGCCACCTCTTCTTAATATCTTCTGCTTCTGTTAGGTCCATACCATTTCTGTCCTTTATCAAGCCCATCTTTGCATGAAATATTCCTTTGGTATCTCTGATTTTCTTGATGTCTCTTCATTTTGTTAAAATTGCCAAGTTTAAACTGTCCTTACTATGTTCTGGTAGTTTGTTGAATTCTCTTTCTTGAGGTGGTTTACTGGTCTTTTCAATATCTGATCTCTGCCCTGTTACAGAGAGGGCAGAGATGAACACCCAAATTTAAGCTGGCCAGGTTCAGGCACTCAGATAATCCTCGGAAGCACAGACTCGGTTGAGTCTGCATTTTATGCCCTTCCCAGATCCGAGCAGCTCAGGTGATGAAATGTTCAGCGAACGCAGCTGCTGCGACTTATCGCCTCCCTGCCGCTCAGTTTTCTGGGTATACAACTGGCGCACTTTCTCAGGCAGATGTTGACCATCCAGAGCCCCAAGAAGCGTGAGTCAGCACAGAAACCTACCTACAGTTCTGTAGGCAGTGTCTCTCTAGGGCTGTGATTGCCCGCCTCCGGCCCTGGCTGCCTGTCACCGGAGTGGGACGGCCTGCAGCCGGCTATCTCCATGCAGTCGTTTGTTCCGTACCTAGTCCTCAGATCAGATCAGATCCGTCACTCAGTCGTGTCCGACTCTTTGCGACCCCATGAACCGCAGCACGCCAGGCCTCCCTGTCCATCACCAGCTCCCGGAGGTCACTCAGACTCGCATCCATCGAGTCAGTGATGCCATCCAGCCGTCTCATCCTCTGTCGTCCCCTTCTCCTCCTGCCCTCAATCCCTCCCAGCATCAGAGTCTTCTCCAATGAGTCAACTCTTCGCATGAGGTGGCCAAAATACTGGAGTTTCAGCTTTAGCATCATTCCTTCCATAGAAATTCCAGGATTGATCTCCTTCAGAATGGACTGGTTGGATCTTCTTGCAGTCTAAGGGACTCTCAAGAGTCTTCTCCAACACCACAGTTCAAAAGCATCAATTCTTCGGCGCTCAGCCTTCTTCACAGTCCAGCTCTCACATCCATACATGACCACAGGAAAGACCATAGCCTTGACTAGGCGAACCTTTGTTGGTAAAGTAATTTCTCTCCTTTTGAATATGCTATCTAGGTTGGTCATAACTTTCCTTCCAAGGAGTGAGCGTCTTTTAATTTCATGGCTGCAGTCACCATCTGCAGTGATTTTGGAGCCCAGAAAAACAAAGTCTAACACTGTTTCCACTGTTTCCCCATCTATTTCCCATGCAGTGATGCGACCAGATGCCATGATCTTCGTTTTCTGAATGTTGAGCTTTAAGCCAACCTTTTCACTCTCCACTTTCACTTTCATCAAGAGGCTTTTTAGCCCCTCTTCACTTTCTGCCATAAGAGTGGTGTCATCTGCATATCTGAGGTCATTGATATTTCTCCCGGCAATCTTGATTCCAACTTGTGTTTCTTCCAGTCCAGCATTTCTCATGATGTACTCTGCATATAAGTTAAATAAACATGGTGACAGTATGCAGCCTTGACGTACTCCTTTTCCTATTTGGAACCAGTCTGTTGTTCCATGACCAGTTCTAACTGTTGCTTCCTGACCTGCATACAGATTTCTTAAGAGGCAGATCAGGTGGTCTGGTATTCCCATCTCTTTCAGAATTTTCCATAGTTTATTGTGATCCACCCAGTCAAAGGCTTTGGCATAGTCAATAAAGCAGAAATAGATGTTTTGGTGGTGTCTTAAGTTAAGGCTGGCTTTTGATGTAATAGATAACCGACAGTCTGGTTATTTCGCTCAGATAGCACTCGAGATAGCCAGGCCAAATCCTTTCTTGAAGCAATGCAGGCCACGCAGCTCCTCTTAGCCCAGCCCCCACTTGCTAATAGCAAATGCTCTTGTCCAGGCCGCTTCTCTGCCAAAGGAGTTACCGCAGGGCTCGTTTTCTTGTTTTGAAGACAATGAATTTTCTTTCTAAGTGCCTGATGACCTCTGCTGGCATTCAGAAGTTGTTTTGTAGAATTAATTCAACATTCAAATGTTCTTTTAATGGATTTGTGGAGGAGAAAGTATTCTCCCTGTCCTACTCGTCCTCCATCTTAGCTCCTCCCCTCATATCTCTGCTTTTTAATGTGCTGTCTAGGGTGGTCATAACTTTTCTTCTAAGGATCAATCATCTTTTAATATCTTGGCTGCAGTCACCATCTGCTTTGATTTTGGAGCCCAAGAAAATAAAATTTGTCACTGTTTCCCTTAATTTCTCATCTGTTTACCATGAAGTAATTGGACCAGATGCCATGATCTTTGTTTTTTGAATGTTGAGTTTTAAGCCAGCTTTTCCACTTTATTCTCTCACTTTCATCAAAAGGCTCTTTAGTTTCTCTTCACTTTCTGCCATTAAAGTAGTATAATCTGCATATCTGAAGTCATTGATATTTCTCCCAGCAATCTTTATTCCAACTTGTGCTTCATCCAGCTCAGTGTTTTGCATGATATACTCCACATATAAGGTCAATGAGCAGGGAGACAGTAAACAGACTTGGTGTCGCCCTTTCCCAATTTTGAACCTGTCTGTTGTTCCATGTCCAGTTCTAACTGTTGTTGCATGACCTGCATACATGTTTCTTAGGAGGCAGGTAAGGTGATCTGATATTTCTATCTCTTTAAGAATTTTTCAGTTTGTTGTGATCCACACAGTCAAAGACTTTAGTGTAGTCAATGAAGCAGAAGTAGATGTTTTTCTAGAATTCCCTTACTTTTTCTATGATCCAACAGATGTTGGCATTTAATTTTTGGTTCCTCTGCCTTTTCTAAATCCAACTTGTATATCTGGAAGTTCTTGGTTCATATATTGTTGCAGCCTAGGTTGAAGTATTTTTAGTATTATCTTGCTAGCATGTGGAATGACAGCAATTGTATGGTAATTTGAACATTGTTTGGCATTGCCCGTCTTTGTGATTGAAATGAAAACTTACCTTTTTCCAGTCCTGTGGCCACTGCTGTGTCTTCCAGATTTGCTGTGATATTGAGTGCATCACTTTAATAGCATCATCTCTTAGGATTTGTATTAGCTTAGCTGGAATTCCATCAGCTCCACTAGCTTTGTTTGCAGTGATGCTTCTTAAAGCACACTTGATATCACAGTCCCAGATGTCTGGCTGTTGATAAGTGATAGTCTCATGCTCAAAATTCCAGGATATTTGAGTGATAGGTAGAAAATGATATGCTGTAGTCTCTACATCATCAGGTCTAGATATATAGTCCCTTTTGACCTGAAAAACTAGAAACTAAAATATATGTTGTTTACCACCAACAGATCTGGTATATAGTAGTGAGATAAAGGTCAGTGTATATACTTTGAATGCTCTCAGAAGGAAAGATGAATCAGACATGCATAGCTAGCATTACTGTGTAGCAATTCTAAAATCTCAATGAATAGATTCAGTAAGTATCTCTGCTGTGGGGTTGGATTTGCTTTTTAATTTACTGTGATTCACTTTTCAGGGTTTAGGGCCATGGTTTTTTGTCCATTGTTATTTATGAATCCTATAGGGTCTAAATTTTTAGTATTTTTTTTTTTTTTGGCTATGCCAGTATCCGCTGGATCATGGAAAAAGCAAGAGAGTTCCAGAAAAACATCTATTTCTGCTTTATTGACTATGCCAAAGCCTTTGACTGTGTGGATTACAATAAATTGTGGAAAATTGTGAAAGAGATGGGAATACCAGACCACCTGATCTGCCTCTTGAGAAATCTGTATGCAGGTCAGGAAGCAACAGTTAAAACTGGACATGGAACAACAGACTGGTTCCAAATAGGAAAAGGAGTACATCAAGGCTGTATATTGTCACCCTGCTTATTTAACTTATATGCAGAGTACATCATGATAAACGCTGGACTGGAAGAAGCACAAGCTGGAATCAAGATTGCCAGGAGAAATATCAATAACCTCAGATATGCAGATGACACCATCCTTATGGCAGAAAGTGAAGAGGAACTGAAAAGCCTCTTGATGAAGGTGAAAGAGGAGAGTGAAAAAATTGGCTTAAAGCTCAACATTCAGAAAACGAAGATCATGGCATCCAGTCCCATCACTTCATGGGAAATAGATGGGAAAACAGTGGAAACTGTTAGACTTTATTTTGTGGGGCTCCAAAATCACTGCAGATGGTGACTGCAGCCATGAAATTAAAAGATGCTTACTCCTTGGAAGGAAAGTTACGACCAACCTAGATAGCATATTCAAAAGCAGAGACATTACTTTGCCAACAAAGTTTCGTCTAGTCAAGGCTATGGTTTTTCCTGTGGTCACGTATGGATGTGAGAACTGGACTGTGAAGAAGGCTGAGTGCTGAAGAATTGATGCTTTTGAACTGTGGTGTTGGAGAAGACTCTTGAGAGTCCCTTGGACAGCAAGGAGATCCAACCAGTCCATTCTGAAGGAGATCAGCCCTGGGATTTCTTTGGAAGAAATGATGCTAAAGCTGAAACTCCAGTATTTTGGCCACCTCATGCAAAGGGTTGACTCATTGGAAAAGACTCTGATGCTGGGAGGGATTGGGGGCAGGAGGAAAAGGGAATGACAGGATGAGATAGCTGGATGGCATCACTGTCTTGATGAACCTGAGCCTCCGGGAGTTGGTGATGGACAGGGAGGCCTGGGGTGCTGTGATTCATGGGGTCGCAAAGTGTCACTGAACTGACTGAATTGAGCTACTGAACTGAACTGAACTGAACTGAATGTGAGTATTGGAGATTATATAATTTCTCACCCTGTTCCCTCTCTATAAAAATTTGGGAGTCCTGGGTCATTTAGGGTAGGAAACAGTCACAGTTCAGGATGACAGTTCTTTGGACATTTTATCTGGTTACAGTTGGCTCCATTTGTTAGATGCAAATCCCTAGTTATTTTAGAGACCCATGTTCTAGATTTAATATGTTAAATATGTTCAAGCTTTCATGTCTGTCTATGTCTCTCTCATTTTCTGATTAAAGATAGCTTCATTTATGAAACCCAGTTTGAAGTAATCCCAGTGTTCTCTTTTTCTCAAACCTTTTGGTCCTAAATGAAAGCACATACAGGACCATCACAGACTTATTGAGTCTTTTCCTGGAGATCCTTTAATCCATTGAATCTTTAACAGTGGGTTTGCCTGTTTACTGTTTGCAAGAGCAGTTTAAAGAATAAACTGTCTTGGAGGCATTTAATTTTTTTTAATGTAATTAACCAAGGAGAAGAAAGACTTGTAAGCTAAAAACTGTAAAACATTGCTGAAAGAAATTGAAAATAACCTAAATACATGGAAACACATTGCATGTTCATCAGTGGAATATCATCAGAAATATTTCCATGAGAAATCTTTAGTGAAGAGCACTCAAGACTACCATAGGACATTTAAAGGATCATAAGCAATTCAGTGTAATGAAATAGTACTTAATAGTGATATGATCGTTAGGTAAAAGTCATATAAAGTGTTTAAATGGCATCTCACACATTTTCCAAATCATGCTTCTTGAGATGTCTTTTGAAATTTGAAATAAGTAACTTTAATAAAAATAATACCTGAATTGTTCTTTAAGAATAATTTGGCTCAACCTTTCATGTGTATATGAGTCTTTTTTTTCTATTTTATTGAAATTTAGAATTTAAGGGAAAAGCAGGTTAACGCTCATAAGAGTAGTTACAAGCATGTGCTCCAGAGTCAAAGAGGCTCCACTATCCCTGGCTTTGTCACTTAGCTGTGTTACTGTGGAATGTCCTTTAACCTCTCTGTAGTTTATTTTTCTCATTTTTTAAATGTATTAGGTTGGTGCAAATGTAATTATGGTTATGGGCCATGAGTTTTAATCATTATAACTAGGCTCAAGCACATCTTTATTAATCAAAATAGGAACCATTATGCAGTCAACACATTTTTGCCAGTGCAAAATAAGTTGGTTTATTTCTGTAGTGTAAAAACCCATGTTTCAGGATTCAACAAACTCTTGGAAAGCATTTTCTGCCTCCTGCTGGTTCTGGAAGTATTTTCCCTGCAAAAAGTTTTCTAGATGATTGAAGAAGTAGTAGTCAGTTGATGGGAAGTCAGGTATGGAGGAGGCAAAACTTCGAAGCCCGATTAGTTCAACTTTTGAAGTGTTGGTTGTGTGATGTGCAGTCAGGTGTTGTCACGGAGAAAAATTTGCCCTTTCTGTTGACTAATGCCGACTGCAGCAGTTGCAGATTTGGGTGCATCTCATCGATTTGCTGCGGAGAAGGCAGTGGCACCCCACTCCAGAACCCTTGCCTGGAAAATTCTATGGACGGAGGAGCCTGGTGGGCTGCAGTCCATGGTGTCGCTAAGAGTCGACACTATTGAGCGACTTCACTTTCACTTTTCAGTGTCACGCATTAGAGAAGGAAATGGCAGCCCACTCTAGTGTTCCTGCCTGGAGAATCCCAGGGATGGGGGAGCCTGGTAGGCTGCCGTCTGTGGGTTGCACAGCGTCCGACACGATTGACATGACTTAGCAGTAGCAGCATGGATTTGGTGAGCATTTCTCAGATGTAATTGTTTCTCCAGGATTCGGAAAGCTATGGTGGATCAGACAAGCAGCAGACCACCAAACAGTGACCATGACTTTTTTTTAGTACAAGTTTGGCTTTGGAAAGTGCTTTGGAGCTTCTTCTCTGTCTGGCCACTAAACTGGTTATCACCAGTTGTCATATAAAATCTACTTTTTGTTGCATGTCACAATCTGATCAAGAAATGGTTTGTTGTTGTTGAATAGAATGACCTTGTCTGCCACATTGTCTGACCTGAAATTGGGTGCTATTAAAAGATATTAACTAGGAAAGTGACATTTGTCCCTAATTGTTGTTACTGTTTTCTCATAATTGAATTTTCAGAGTTTTTTTTTCTTTTTACATATTCTAGATATAAATCTTTCTTCAGATATGTACTCAAATACTTTATCATAGTCTGTGGCTTTTCTTTTCTTCTAATGTATTTCCGAAAGCAGAAATTTTAAATGACATACAAATCCAATTCATCATTTTTTTTTCCTATGGGTAATTCTTTTGATGTTACATCTAAGAAGTCTTAACCTAACCCAAAATCAAAAATATTTTCTTCTGTATTTAATTTTAAAGGTATTAGTTCATAATTTCAGGTTTACAAATCATCCAGGTAATTCATTTGATTTTTGCATATGGTTCTATATATGGACTGAAGTTTCTTCTTCTTTTTTTTTTTATATGGATGTCTAAGCATTACAGTCTTAATGGCTAAGAAGACTTTTCTTTCACCAATGAATTTCTTTTGTACCTTTTTCAAAAATTCATGTTATGTGTGGGTTTGCTACTTAATTCTCTACCAGTTCAATTTATCTATTTGTCTGTTTCAACTCAAGTCTTGTACTATTTATTTACCATAGACATTCAGTAAGTCTTGAATTCAGGTAGAGTAAATCTTCCAATATTGTGCTTATATTTCTGAGTCATTTGGGCTATTCTAGGTCATTCATCGGAGAAGGCAGTGGCACCCCACTCCAGTACTTTTGCCTGGAAAATCCCATGGACAGAGGAGCCTGGTAGGCTGCAGTCCATGGGGTCGCAAAGAGTCGGACATGACTGAGCGACTTCACTTTCACTTTTCACTTTCATGCACTAGAGAAGGAAATAGCAACCCACTCCAGTGTTCTTGCCTGGAGAATCCCAGGGACGGGGGATCCTGGTAGGCTGCTGTCTTTGGGGTCGCACAGAGTCGGACACAACTGAAGCGACTTAGCAGCAGCAGCAGCAGCAGGTCATTCATATTTCCATGTAATCTTTATAATCAGCCTGTTTATTTCTACAACAAAGCATGCTGGGATGTTTTGAACTGCGTTTGCTCACAGCAAATACTCTTGACACCGAATATGTGGGTTTTAACAGCAGAGATTTCTCCAGTTCTCTGTGCACACCAACTGGATGTCCTAAAGTGAATTTAATTTTTACACTGCCCAGAATAAGGGCAGACCCCACTGGTTAAGGGCTCAGTTCCACAAGGCTACACCAACCTCAAAGGCCAGTCCCAAGTCCTGGGCCTCCTTTATTTCTGACCAACTGGGTATAAAGCAAGGGTTTCCACAAATTCCTTTTGAGGCTTTGATAGTTTATTATAAATGATGCAATGTAGGGCAAGATAAGGGTGGAAGAGATGCCTAGGGCAAGATAAGAGTGAGAAGGCACTCTCTGGGTGTGTATCTCTTCCAGCAACTTGATGTGTTCACTAACCTGGAAGCTCTCAGAAAACTTTTGTTTAGGGGTTTTTATAGAGGTTTCATCACATGGGTATGACTGATTAAATCTATGGCCATTGTTGGTTAACTGTCTCCAGCACCTCTCCTTTCCATCCATGTTGAGGAAGAGGATAAGGTTGAATGTTCCAACTCTTTCTTTATGATATGGTTTGTTACTCTGACAGTCTCCTGAAGACATCTTGAGACCTGCCAAGTGTCTCCTCATTAGCATAAACTCAAGTATTGTTGAAAGAGTCTTCTTGTGAGTAATAAAAGATACTCCTTTCACTCCTAAATACCCTGGATTAAAAGGGTTTTAGGTTCTAGGAACTGGGGATAAAGACCTAATATATATTTCTTATTGTATCATAGATACTGATTGGATTAAGTTGATTCTATTTAGATGCAGTTGACCACTTTATAGTATTCAGTCTTCTTACCTAATAATACAGTTTATTGCTCCACTTATTTGGGTCTTATAAAAATTTTCCAGTTTAAAATTTTTCACTGTTCAAGTCAAACACAGTTTTGGGGTAAAATTTATCCTGATATATTTTATATTTATTTAGTGCTAGTTTGATGTATAGTTTTAAGAATTTTAATTACCCAATTCATGTTGCTGGTACATAACAGTCAATACAATTGATTGTTGTGTATTGGTCTTGTATTCTGTAATGATGCTAAAATCCCTTACTAGTTTAAGCACTTCTTTTTGTAAAGTCTATAGGATTTTCTGTATAGATGGTCATGTTGTCTGAGAGCAGAGACATCATTTCATTTTCCATTTAATCTCGATGCCTTTTATTTCTTTTTCTTAACTTAATGAACTAACTGATCCTCTAGTAAATGTTAAAATAGAAGGATATCTTTGCCTTTTTTGACTTGGGAAGAAAACATTCAGTTTTTCATCATTAGATACAAGCTTAGCTATAGATACCCTAAAGGCATTTATTAGGTTAAGTATTTTCTTTCTACTTCCAAGTTTTTATTCCAGAAATAGATGTTAGATTTTATTATCATTTTATCTCTGTATATGTTTATGGTGTAATTTTTTTCGTAAATCTTTGGTGACATCTCTTATTTATTCCAGATATTAGTGATCCGTATCCTCTTTTTTCCTCTTTAATTCTGTAGCGAAAGTGTTAGTTGCTCAGTCATGTCCAACTCTGTGACCCCGTGGACAGTAGCCCACCAGGCTTCTCTGTCCATGGAATTCTCCAGGCAAGAATACTAGAGTGAGTTGCAGTTCCCTTCTTCAGGGGATCTTCAGACCCAGGGATCAAACTCCTGCACTGCAGGGAGATCCTTTACCATCTGAACTACCAGGGAAGTGACAGTTTTGTAGAGGTTTATTATTTTTTTTATCCTTTCAAAGAGCTTATTTCATTGATTTTCTTTGATTTTTCTTATTTCTGCATCACTGATTTCTACTCTGACCTTTATTATTTTATTTCTTTAGCTTAATTTTAATTTAAGATTTAATTTGTACTTATTCTAGTGTCTTGAAGTAGACACTTAGGTCATTGATTGAAGTCTTGCTTTATAAGTAACCTATTTAGTAATGTAAATTTCTTTCTAGGTACTACTTTAGATATGTGTTTCACAGTTTCAACTGTCATATTTTCATTTTCAGTGAGAAAAAATACTTTTAAGTTTTTTTATTGATTTCTTTTTTTAACCTTGGATTATTTAGAAATGTGTCATTTAGTTTTTAAATATTCTACTTTTACTGATTTCTGATCTGATTGTAATATAGACAGAGAATATACCTCATATGATTTAAGTACTTTTTTGAGATTTCTCTGTCTACTTGAAAAGAGTGTTCATTCTTCTGTTGGTTTAGTTTTTTTTATAAGTGTTAACTGAATCAAGTTTTTGTCACGTTGTTTACATTTTCCATGTTGTTACAGATTTTTGTTCTATTGTCTACCAATTATTCAGAGGCAGGCGTTCAAATATCTGACTATACTTATGCATTTGAGTAGTTCCCCGTCTATCTGACATACTTGTATTTGGTGCATAAATGTTTAGGATTATTATGTTGTCTTCACATAATTTTATGGCCTCTGTTGGTTTATCATTTGCAAATCTTTGTTGTGCTATTTATATAGCTTTAAGGGAAGTTTGGCAAATTTTTCCCCAAAAGAATAGGTATTAATAGTAAATATTTTAGGCTCTCTGTTGCAACTATTTAACTCTGCTGGTATAGTGAGAAAGTGCCTATAAACACTGTGTAGTGAATGGGCACTGCTGTGTTTCAATAAAAATCAGGCTCCAGATTAGATCTGAAATGAGATTTGCCAGCCTCACAGATCTAGAACAGGAACTAGTATAACTTGGGGAATTTTAATTTTCTGGCCTCTTAATTTCCTCCCGGTGATAATTTTTTTTTCTGAGATTTTCTTTATTATGAAAATTTCTTGGACTGCTTTATTTGTTAACAACATTCTCTTTCCTACAGAGTTTGATGCAGTAAATCCAACAGGACAAAGAAATATATGAAGCTGAACCTTATGAAGTTGGCAATACTTAGCTGTTTTTTTGTCTACAAAAGCAGCATTTTAATGTGCTTCAATCTGTTGTAGTTTAACAGGAAACCAGGAAAATGTTTGTTTCCACATTATTGGGAAATATCATTTTGGTTAGTGTTTTCCAGTGAGACTGCTGGAGATATTTGTTCAGATTAACAGGCTTCTTGGCCATTAGTTTTTATTCTTAATAGTTTAGTTGGAGCCCAAGTATATGGATTTCTAATAGACTGATCAGGTAATACTTATCAAAGAACTTAGTATTGCCTCTGTATTGCTCATCTTCAGCACTTACTATGCTTAATTCTTGCCATCTCCTGTTTGACCACTTGTAATTTGCCTTGTTTCATGGATCTAACATTCCAGGTTACTATGCACTATTGCTCTTTACAGCATCAGACCTTGCTTCTATCACCAGTCACATCCACAACTGGGTGTTGTTTTTGCTTTGGCTCCGTCTCTTCATTCTTTCTGGAGTTATTTCTCCACTGACCACCAGTAGCATGTTGGTCACCACCAACCTGGGGAGTTCATCTTGCAGTGTCCTGTCTTTTTGCTCAGATCATAAACTCCTTATTGCCAAATTCAGACTGAAATTGAAGAAAGTAGGGAAAATCACTAAACCATTCAGGTATGACCTAAATCAAATCCCTTGTGATTATACAGTAGAAGAAGATTTAAAGGACTAGAAAAAGATTTAAAGGGCTAGATCTGATAGACAGAGTGCCTGATGAACTATGCACAGAGGTTCATGACAATGTGTAGGAGACAGTGATCAAGACCATCCCTAAAAAAAGAAATGCAAAAAAGCAAAATGGCTGTCAGGGAAAGCCTTACAAATAGCTGTGAAAAGAAGGGCTGCAAGAAACAAAGGAGAAAAGAAAAGATATACCCATTTGAATATAGAGTTCCAAAGAACTGCAAGAAGAGATAAGAAAGCCTTCCTCAGTGATCAATGCAAAGAAATAGAGGAAAACAACAGAATGGGAAAGACTAGAGATCTCTTCAAGAAAATTAGATATACCAAGGGAACATTTCATGCAAAGGTGGGCTCAATAAAGGACAGAAATGGTATGGACCTAAGAGAAGCAGAAGATATTAAGAAGAGGTGGCAAGAATACACAGAACTGTACAAAAAAGATCTTCATGACCCAGATAATCACGATGGTGTGATCCTAGACCTAGAGCCAGATATCCTGGAATGTGAAGTCAAGTGGGCCTTAGGAAGCATCACTACAAACAAAGCTAGTGGAGATGATAGAATTCGAGTTCAGCGATTTCAGATCCTAAAAGATCATGCTGTGAAAGTGCTGCACTCAATATGCCAGCAAATTTGGAAAACTCAGCAGTGGCCACAGGACTGGAAAAGGTCAGTTTTTATTCCAATCCCAAAAAAGGCAATGCCAAATAATGCTCAAACTACCACACAATTGCACTCATCTCACACACTAGTAAAGTGAAAGAGAGTGAAAGTGAAGTTACCCAGTCGTGTCCAACTCTTGCAACCCGATGGACTGTAGCCTACCAAGCTTTTCCATCCATGGGATTTTCCAGGTAAGAGTACTAGACTGGGTTGCCATTTCCTTCTCCAGGGGATCTTCCGAACCCAGGATCAAACTTGGGTCTCCTGCATTGCAGGCAGACATTTTACCCACTGAGCCACCAGGGAAGCCCCATGCTAGTAAAGGAATGCTCAAAATTCTCCAAGCTGAGCTTCAGCAATATGTGAACTGTGAATTTCCAGTTGTTCAAGCTGGTTTTAGAAAAGCCAGAGGAACCAGTGATCAAATTGCCAACATCTGCTGGATCATTGAAAAAGCAAGAGAGTTCTAGAAGAACATCTATTTTTCCTTTATTGACTATGCCAAAGCCTTTGACTGAATCACAGTAAACTGTGGATATTTCTGAAGGAGATGGGAATACCAGACTCCCTGACCTGCCTCTTGAGAAACCTATATGCAGGTCAGGAAGCAACAGTTAGAACTGGACATGGAACAATAGACTGGTTCCAAATAGGAAAAGGAGTACGTCAAGGCTGTATATTGTCACCCTGCTTATTTAACTTAAATGCAGAGTACATCATGAGAAATGCTGGGCTGGATGAAGTAAAAGCTGGCGTCAAGATTGCTGGAGAAATATCAATAACCACAGATGACACCACCCTTATGGCAGAAAGTGAAGAAGAACTAAAGAACCTCTTGATGAACGTAAAAGAAGAATGAACAAATTGCCTTAAAGCTCAACATTTAGAAAATGAAGATGATGACATCCGGTCCCATCATTTCATGGCAAACAGATGGGGAAACAGTGGCTGACTTTATTTTGGGTGTCCCCAAAATCACTGCAGATGGTGACCGCAGCCATGTAATTAAAAGACTCTTGCTCCTTGGAAGGAAAGTGATGACCAACCTAGACAGCATATTCAAAAACAGAGACATTACTTTGCCAACAAAGGTCCATGTAGTCAAGGCTATGGTTTTCCCAGTGGTTGCATATGGATGTGAGAGTTGGACTATAAAGAAAGCTGCGTGCCAAAGAATTTATGCTTTTGAACTATGTTGTTGGAGAAGACTCTTGAGAGTCCCTTGGACTGCAAGGAGATCCAACCAGTCCATCCTAAAGGTGATCAGTCCTGAGTGTTCATTGGAGGGACTGATTTTAAAACTGAAACTTCAATACTTTGGCCACCTGATGCAAAGAGCTGACTTATTGAAAAAGACGCTAATGCTGGTAAAGATTGACGGCAGGAGGGGAAGGGGACGACAGAGGATGGGATGGTTGGATGGCATCACCTACTCAATGAACATGAGTTTGAGTAATCTCTTGGAGTTGGTGATGAACAAGAAGACCTATCGTGTTGCAGTCCATGGGTTCTCAAAGAGTCGAAAACAACTGAGTGACTGAACTGAACTGAACTGATGCTTAATTCTTCACCATTTATTTATTTATTTATTTATTTTCATTATTATTATTTTTTTTTACTTTACAATGTTTTGTTGGGTTTGCCATACATCAACATGTATCCACCACAGGTGTACATGTGTTCCCCATCCTGAAACCCCCTCCTACTTCCTTCCCTATACCAACCCTCTGGGTCATCCCAGTGCACCAGCCCCAAGCTTCCTATATCCTGCATCAAACCTGGACTGGCAATTCGTTTCATATATGATATTATACATGTTTTAATGCCATTCTCCCAAATCATCCCCCACCCCACAGAGTCCAAAAGACTGTTCTATACACCTGTGTCTCTTTTGCTGTCTCGCATACAGGGTTGTTCGTACCATCTTTCTAAATTCCATATATATGCGTTAGTATACTGTATTGGTGTTTTTCTTTCTGGCTTACTTCACTCTGTATAATAGGCTCCAGTTTCATCTACCTCATTAGAACTGATTCAAATGTATTATTTTTAATGGCTGAGTAATACTCCATTGTGTATATGTACCACAGCTTTCTTATCCATTTGCCTGCTGATGGACATCTAGGTTGCTTCCATGTCCTGGCTATTATAAACAGTGCTTCAATGAACATTAAGGTACATGTGTCTCTTTCAATTCTGGTTTCCTTGGTGTGTATGCCCAGCAGTGTGATTGCTGGGTCATATGGCAGTTTTATTTCCAGTTTTTTAAGGAATCTCTACCCTGTTCTCCATAGTGGCTGTACTAGTTTGCATTCCCACCAACAGTGTAAGAGGGTTCTCTTTTCTCCACATCCTCTCCAGCATTTATTGCTTGTAGGCTTTTGGATCACAGCCATTCTGACTGGTGTGAAATGGTACCTCATAGTGGTTTTGATTTGCATTTCTCTGATGAGTGATGTTGAGCATCTTTTAAAAAGTTTCAGAAATTTACATGAAAGAATTTTATTCCTCTATTTTATTTAGGTGGTTTTGACACCAGAGAGCAGCGTGAAAGCTTACACATGACCATATGTAAAACAGATAGCCAATGGAAATTTACTGTATGACTCAGCAAACTAAAAATGGGGCTCTGTGAAATTCTAGAGGGGTGGAAAAGGATGGGAAATGGGAGGGAGGTTCAAGAAAGTTGGGACATATGTATCAGTTCAGTTCAGTTCAGTCGCTCAGTTGTGTCTGACTCTTTGCGACCCTATGAATTGCATCACGCCAGGCCTCCCTGTCCATCACCAACTCCAAGAGATCATCCAAACTCATGTCCATCGAGTCGGTGATGCCATCCAGCCATCTCATCCTCTGTTGTCCCCTTCTCCTCCCGCCCCCAATCCTTCCCAGCATCAGAGTCTTTTCCAATGAGTCAACTCTTCGCATGAGGTGGCCAAAGTATTAGAGTTTCGGCTTTAGAATCAGTACCTCCAGTGAACACCCAGGACTGATCTCCTTTAGAATAGACTGGTTGGATCTCCATGAAGTCCAAGGGACTCTCATTAGTCTTCTCCAACATCGCAGTTCAAAAGCATCAATTCTTCGGCGCTCAGCCTTCTTCACAGTCCAACTCTCACATCCATCCATGAGCACTGGAAAAACCATTGCCTTGACTAAATGGACCTTTGTTGGCAAAGTAATGTCTCTGCTTTTGAATATGCTATCTAGGTTGGTCATAACTTTCCTTCCAAGGAGTAAGCGTCTTTTAATTTCATGGCTGCAATCACCATCTGCAGTGATTTTGGAGCCCAGAAAAATAAAGTCTGACACTGGTTCCACTGTTTCCCCATCTATTTGCCATGAAGTGATGAGACCAGATGCCATGATCTTCATTTTCTCAATGTTGAGCTCTAAGCCAACTTTTGACTCTCCTCTTTCACTTTCACCAAGAGGCTTTTGAGTTTCTCTTCACTTTCTGCCATAAGGGTGGTATCATGTGCATATCTGTGGTTATTGATATTTGTCCTGGCAATCTTTATTCTAGCTTGTGCTTCTTCCAGCCCAGTGTTTCTCATGATGTACTCTGCATCTAAGTTAAATAAGCAGGGTGACAATATACAGCCTTGATGTACTCCTTTTGCTATTTGGAACCAGTCTGTTGTTCCATGTCCAGTTCTAACTGTTGCTTCCTGACCTGCATATAGGTTTCTCAAGCGGCAGGTCAGGTGATCTGGTATTCTCATCTCTTTCAGAATTTTCCACAGTTTATTGTGATCCACTCAGTCAAAGGCTTTGGCATAGTCAATAAAGCAGAAATAGATGTTTTTCTGGAACTCTTTTGCTTTTTCAATGATCCAGTGGATGTTGGCAATTTGATATCTGGTTCCTCTGGCTTTTGTAAAACCAGCTTGAACATGTGGAAGCTCACGGTTCATGTATTGCTGAAGCCTGGCTTGGACAGTTTTGAGCATTACTTTACTAGCGTGTGAGATGAGTGCAATTGGGCAGTGGTTTGACCATTCTTTGGCATTGTCTTTCTTTGGGATTGGAATAAAAACTGATCTTTTCCAGTCCTGTGGCCACTGCTGAGTTTTCCAAATTTTCTGGCATATTGAGTGCAGTAGTTTCACAGCATCATCTTCCAGGATTTGAAATAGCTCACTTGGAATTCCATCACCTCTACTGACTTTGTTTGAATTGATGCTTTTAAGGCCCACTTGACTTCACATTCCTAGATGTCTGGCTCTAGATGAGTCATCATACCATCTTGATTATCCTATGGCTAATTCATGTTAAGATATGATAGAAACTACAGCAATATTATAAAGCAATTTTTCTGGCAATTAAAAATAAATAAATGTAAAAAAGGATAATTTAAAATAAATAAATGTAAGAAAGAATCCAGGCAGGTAGATTCTTAACCGGATACGGTGGAAGAAAGGACATGTAAATTTTTACAGTCTTTGTGATCTTAGAAACCACTTATACTGTTTTTTTATTCTTTATTTGTAGTTTGAATTGAAGCAACTGTGTAATTTCTTTGTTCCTCTTTTTAAAATCTCTAAATTAGAGTTAATTATACTGTTTCAACGGGAGAAGGCGATGGCAACCCACTCCAGTACTCTTGCCTAGAAAATCCCATGGACAGAGGAGCCTGGTGGGTTCCAGTCCATGGGGTCGCTAAGAGTCGTACACGAATGAGTGACTTCACTTTCACTTTTCACTTTCCTGCATTGGAGAAGGAAATGGCGGCCCACTCCAGTGTTCTTGCCTGGAGAATCCCAGGGACGGGGGAGCCTGGTAGGCTGCCGTCTATGGGGTCACACAGAGTCGGACACGACTGAAGTGACTTAGCATAGCATAGCATACTGTTTCAACAGGGCTATATAAAGATAAATGAAGCACCGTGCCTAGAATATGCTGCTGCTGCTGCTAAGTCACTTCAGTCTTGTCTGACTCTGTGCGACCCCATAGACAGCAGCCCAACCAGGCTTCCCTGTCCCTGGGATTCTCAAGGCAAGAACACTGGAGCAGGTTGCCATTTCCTTCTCCAATGCATGAAAGTGAAAAGTGAAAGTGAAGTTGCTCAGTCGTGTCCAACTCTTAGCGACCCCATCGACTGCAGCCCACCAGGCTCCTCCATCCATGGGATTTTCCAGGCAAAGTACTGGAGTGGGGTGCCATTGCCTAGAATATAGTACTACTCAATAACCAGTAGCTGTTGTTACATGGAGAAATATCTTGATCTGATCCATTGCGATTACTTTTGTGTAAAGGAAGTTCATTCTTCTGAAACAAGAAATAGTTCACTCATCCATTGTTGTGTCTTTTTTTATTTTTGGTTTCCTTTTTGAAAGAATATTTAGATTTTCAGTCTAGCTATAATTTCTATTCGCATTTGTCCTGTTTATTTTTTTTTAATACATTATTTTTGCATAATTCAGTTCAGTTGCTCAATTGTGTTCAACTCTTTCCTATCCCATGTACTATACAGTTCACAGAATTCTCCAGGCCAGAATACTGAAATGAGTAGCTTTTCCCTTCTCCAGGGATCTTCCCAACCCAGGGATTGAACCCATGTCTCCCAGATGGCAGGTAGATTCCTAACCGGCTGAGCCACAAGATTGGTGGATAGAAAATTTTATGGCCCTATAGTTTTGCCTTTCTACACAATATAATGTAAATGAAACCTGGTAGTATGTTGACTTTTGAGACTGATTTCTTTCACTTGCTATAATACATTTCAGATGCCTCTGTGTTGAATATTTACCATTAGTGTATTCTTTCCATTGATATGTAATATTCCATTGTATGAATGTGCCACAGTTTGTTTATCCATTTACCATTTAAAGAAAATTTGGGTCGTTTTCAGTTCTCAGTGATTATGAATAAAGCTGCTGTAAAATATTTATGTGCAATTTTGTAATAAATATGTTTTCATTTAAAAACTTTTAGTATCTGGGTTGTTAGGTAGTATCTGCTTAACTTGATGTCAGTTGTCTAACTGTTTTTCAAAAGTGGTTGTACTGTTTGTACACCTACCAGCGGTGTAAGAGTGTTTCATATTATTTTATCAGCTCTTGGCACAATGTTTGTTTAAGTTAAGCCATTCCAGTAGTTGTGTAGTCGTTACTTATGTTTTTAAATTAATTTGTACTGGAATATAGTTGCTGCACAGCATAGTGAATCAGTTATACATATTATATGTTAATATAGCCACTCTTTTAGATTCTTTTCCCATATAGGTCATTATGATATATTGTGTACAGTTTCTTGTGCTATACCATAGATTCTTATTAGTTATCTATTTATGTATATAATAGTATGTATGCCAATTCCAATCTCCCAACTTATGCCTTGTCCTCCTTTCCCCTTAGTAACCTTTAGTTTGTTTTCTATATCTATGACTCTGTTTCTGGCCCATAAATAGATTCATTTATACTACTTTTTAGGATTCCATATGTGGTTTTAATTTGCATTGACTTGCATTTAATATGCATATAAGTTATATTCAGTTTGCATTTGACTAATAATTTTAAGTATCTTCCTGTTCTTATTTACCATCTGTACATTTTATTTAGTGAAATATCTGGTCTTATGCTTATTTTTTATTTTGGATTATTAATTTCCTTATTTTGTTTTGAAGACATTTTATATACTTAAGTCTTTTATCAAATTTGTCAGTTGTAAATATTTACTTTATATTCTTTTAACAGTGTCTTTAGGAAGGGCAGGAGTTCGTAATACGGATGAAGTTCACTTAATCAGTTTTATTTCTCATGAATTATACTCTCCGTGTTACACAGAAGAACTTGTTAACTATCCCAAGTCAAAAGATTATATTTTCATCTAGAAGTTGTAGGCTTTACATTTGAGTCATTTTTGTGTATGGCATGAGATATAGATCAAATTGATTATTTTTTTATGTGAGTATCCAGTTGTTCTACACCATTTATGAAAATCTTTTTCTCCATTGAATTTCCTTTGCACTTTTGCTGAAAATTAATTGCACATATGTGTGTGGGTTCTTTTATGGACTAAGGCAGTGGGTACTTTGTATTTATTTGCCTGTCTTTGAGATTGCCATGACTTTGTAAGGATGCTTAAGTACTCTGTCATGCTTTTCTATACATACTCTGTTCTATTTGTCTATTGGAGTTTTGTTTAGCTATTTATATCATCAGTGAAAGTGCTGGAAAGCCTTCATTTCCATCTGTCACTCTTAAACTCTATCATTTTAGGGCATGTCAAATGCTTATTGTAAATCATGATTACTTAGGAAGTTATTGAAGATTTTTGGTTGTCACCTTTCAGTAAAGCGTCTGTCTACAATGTGGGAGACCCGGGTTCAATCCCTGGGTTGGGAAGATACCCTGGAGAAGGAAATGGCAATCCACTCCAGGACTATTGCCTGGAAAATCCCATGGACAGAGGAGCCTGGTAGGCTACAGCTCACGGGGTCGCAAAGAGTCGGACACGACTGAGCAACTTCACTTACTTTTACTTTATTGTGTAAGAGTGCTATAATTTCATTGAAATAATCAAAGTTTAGTTTTCTCATAAATTCAAATTCATTTAGTTATGCGAATTCATCAATTTTTTGGTAAAATTTTTTCATACTGCTGTTTGTATGAATAAAATTGTAGGTATCAAATTTCAAATTTTAGAAGAATTCATTAGTTGCAGATATTACTTATTTTTAAACTGAATTTCATATATAAAACATTATAAAACAACATTAAATTTTAATACTTTTATATGAGTTATGGTGTTACTATTCTAATCCATTCTTAGCATGTCATCAGGATCACTTGAATCTCATTATCATAAAATAGGCAGAAAAAGTGTGCCTTGAGACCATTTATCTGCCAGGAAAAACACATTTTATTACCTGCTAATTATTGTCCCAAATGTATATAAGTGATATGATCAGGTTGTGGCTAGCCATAAAATCGTTTTTCTCTCTTACCACATACTTCACTTTTCTTTATTCTATACTAGAGGTAAATTTAAGAGAGTGAATAAAGAGGTGAAATTTTAAATTGAAATCTACTACACAGAAAATAAGAAGCTTACTTCCTTTTTCCTGAATATATTATTTGAGAGAATAGGTCAATCATCATCAACATTTAAAATATTGTGAGTAATGTTTGGGCTTTCCAGGTGACTCAGTGGTAAAGATGGAGAAGGCAGTGGCACCCCACTCCAGTACTCTTGCCTGGAAAATCCCATGGATGGAGGAGCCTGGTGGGCTGCAGACCATGGGGTTGCTAAGAGTCGGACACGACTGAGTGACTTCACTTTCACTTTTCACTGTCATGCATTGGAGAAGGAAATGGCAACCCACTCCAATGTTCTTGCCTGGAGAATCCAAGGGATGGGGGAGCCTGGTGGGCTACCATCTATGGAGTTGCATAGAGTTGGACACGACTGAAGTGACTTAGCAGCAACAGCAGTGGTAAAGAATCCACCTGCCAGTGCAGGAGACACAGGAGTCTCATATTGGATTCCTGGGTTCGGAAGATCCCCTGGGGAAGAAAATAACCTGCTTAAGTATTCTTACCTGGGAAATCCCATGGACAGACAAGCCTAAAGGGCTATAGTCCATGGGGTCGCAGAGAGTCAGACAGGACTGAGCATGCGTGCACATACAAGTAATGTTTACATAAGAAGAAAGCAGTGGAAAGAATAGTCCTTCTCATTACTTGGGGGGAAATTTGTAGTGATCAAAAGAAGGGAGAACTTCTTAATTCCTGGTTAATTTTCTTAAGTCCTATGTTGTATTTCGTTTTTACTTTCATTACTCTCTCTTGGTAAAAAATCACTTTCACAGAGGACATTGGTAAAGGGGAACAGAAGCTCTAGATCAGTGAAAAGATCACTATTGTGTACCAATCTCCTGCTGATATGTCCATAATTGCCTGTCCAGGTGAATTGTGATCAAGGACCTTGGTAAATGAAAGGGATGAAACATTGCCTGTAATATTTTAAATTTTAAAAGAATGTGCTAAATACTCTAGATCAGGGGTTCCTAACCCCTGGGCCACAGACTGGAAGTGATGTGTGGTATGTTAGGAACCTGACCACCCAGCTAGAGGTGAATGACAGGTGAGAGAATGAAACTTCACCTGTGTTTAACAGCTGCTCCCTATTGCTCACATTACTTCCTGAGCTCAGGAAAACAAGCTCTGGGTTCCCACTGATTGTTCATTATGGTGGGCTGCAGAGTACATCATGAGAAATGCTGGACTGGAAGAAACACAAGTTGGAATCAAGATTGCTGGGAGAAATATCAATAACCTCAGATATGCAGATGATACCACCCTTATGGCAGAAAGTGAAGAGGAACTCAAAAGCCTCTTGATGAAAGTGAAAGTGGAGAGTGAAAAGGTTGGCTTAAAGCTCAACATTCAGAAAACGAAGATCATGGCATCCGGTCCCATCACTACATGGGAAATAGATGGAGAAGCAGTGGAAACAGTGTCAGACTTTATTTTTCTGGGCTCCAAAATCACTGCAGATGGTGACTGCAGCCATGAAATTAAAAGACGCTTACTCCTTGGAAGGAAAGTTATGACCAACCTAGATAGCATATTGAAAAGCAGAGACATTACTTTGCCAACAAAGGTTCACCTAGTCAAGACTATGGTCTTTCCTGTGGTCATGTATGGATGTGAGAGCTGGACTGTGAAGAAGGCTGAGCGCCGAAGAATTGATGCTTTTGAACTGTGGTGTTGGAGAAGACTCTTGAGAGTCCCTTGGACTGCAAGAAGATCCAACCAGTCCATTCTGAAGGAGATCAGCCCTGGGATTTTTTGGGAAGGAATGACGCTAAAGCTGAAACTCCAGTATTTTGGCCACCTCATGCGAAGAGTTCACTCATTGGAGAAGACTCTGATGCTGGGAGGGATTGGGGGCAGGAGGAGAAGGGGACGACATAGGATGAGATGGCTGGATGGCATCACTGACTTGATGGATGTGAGTCTGAGTGACCTCCGGGAGTTGGTGATGGACAGGGAGGCCTGGTGTGCTGCAGTTCATGAGGTCACAAAGAGTTGGACACGACTGAGTGAGTGATCTGTTCTGATCTGATAATTCATTCATCATATATCACAGTGTAATGATAAACAAATAAACTGCATAATCAATGTAATCATTTAGAAATGACTCTTCTCCCTGCAGTGTGTTGAAAAATTGTCTTCCATGAACTGGTCCCTGGTGCCAAAGAGGTTGAGGGCAAATACTCTAGATTACAAATGCAAAAGTATTTATAGTAACTTTCAAAAGTTACTTTTTTGTAGTAACTTTCAAAAGTTACTTTTTGTACTGACTTTCAAAAGTTACTTTTTGTAGTGCCTTTCAAAAAGATTATTTCACAAACTGGTGATTGTTGAAATGTTTCCTAGCATGATTGTATCAGATCAGATCAGTCGCTCAGTTGTATCTGACTCTTTCTGACCCCATGAATCGCAGCACGCCAGGCCTCCCTGTCCATCACCAACTCCCGGACTTCACTCAGACTCACGTCCATTGAGTCGGTGATGCCATCCAGCCACCTCACCCTCTGTCATCCCCTTCTCCTCCTGCCCCCAATCCCTCCCAGCATCAGAGTCTTTTCCAATGAGTCAACTCTTCGCGTGAGGTGGCCAGCGTACTGGAGTTTCAGCTTTAGCATCATTCCTTCCAAAGAAATCCCAGGGCTGATCTCCTTCAGAATGCACTGGTTGGATCTCCTTGTAGTCCAAGGGACTCTCAAGAGTCTTCTCCAACACCACACTTCAAAAGCATCAATTCTTTGGCGCTCAGCCTTCTTCACAGTCCAACTCTCACATCCATCCATGACCACAGGAAAAACCATAGCCGTGACTAGATGAACCTTTGTTGGCAAAGTAATGTCTCTGCTTTTGAATATGCTATCTAGGCTGATCAGAACTTTCCTTCCAAGGAGTAAGTGTCTTTTAATTTCATGGCTGCAGTTACCATGTGCAGTGATTTTGGAGCCCAGAAAAATAGTCAGCCACTGTTTCCTCTGTTTTCCCATCTATTTCCCATGAAGTGATGGGACCAGATGCCATGATCTTCGTTTTCTGAATGTTGAGCTTTAAGCCAACTTTTTGACTCTCTTCTTTCACTTTCGTCAAGAGGCTTTTGAGTTCCTCTTCACTTTCTACCGTAAGGGTGGTGTCATCTGCATATCTGAGGTTATTGATATTTCTCCCGGCAGTCTTGATTCCAGCTTGTGTTTCTGCCAGTCCAGCGTTTCTAATGATTTACTCTGCATATAAGTTAAATAAGCAGGGTGACAATATACAGCTTTGACGTACTCCTTTTCCTATTTGGAACCAGTCTGTTGTTCCATGTCCAGTTCTAATTGCTGCTTCCTGACCTGGATACAGATTTCTCAAGAAGCAGATCAGGTGGTCTGGTATTCCCATCTCTCTCAGAATTTTCCACAGTTTATTGTGATCCACACAGTTAAAGGCTTTGGCATAGTCAATAAAGCAGAAATAAATGCTTTTCTGGAACTCTCTTGCTTTTTCCATGATCCAGCTGATGTTGGAAATTTGATCTCTGGTTCCTCTGCCTTTTCTAAATCCAGCTTGAACATCAGGAAGTTCATGGTTCACATATTGCTGAAGTCTGGCTTGGAGAATTTTGAAAACTAGTTTCCTAGCGTGTGAGATGAGTGCAGTTGTGTGGTAGTTTGAGGATTCTTTGGCATTGCCTTTCTTTCGGATTGGAATGAAAACTGACCTTTTCTAGTCCTGTGGCCACTGCTGAGTTTTCCAAATTTGCTGCCATATTGAGTGCAGCACTTTCACAGCATCATCTTTCAGGATTTGGAATAGCTCCACTGGAATTCTATCACCTCCACTCACTTTGTTCGTAGTGATGCTTTCTAAGGCCCACTTGACTTCACATTCCAAGATATCTGGCTCTAGGTCAGTGACCACATCATCGTGATTATCTAGGTCGTGAAGCTCTTTTTTGTACAGTTCTTCTGTGTATTCTTGCCACCTGTTCTTAATATCTTCTGCTTCTGTTAGGTCCATACCATTTCTGTCCTTTACCGAGCCCATCTTTGCATGAAATGTTCCTTTGGTATCTCTGATTTTCTTGAAGAGGTCCCTAGTCTTTCCCATTCTGTTGTTTTCCTCTATTTCTTTGCATTGATCACTGAAGAAGGCTTTCTTATCTCTTCTTGCTATTCTTTGGAACTCTGCATTTAGATATTTATATCTTTCCTTTTCTCCTTTGCTTTTCACTTCTCTTCTTTTCACAGCTCTTTGTAAGGCCTCCCCAGGCAGCCATTTTGCTTTTTTGCATTTCTTTTCTATGGGGATGGTCTTGATCCCTGTCTCCTGTACAATATCACCAACCTCATTCCATAGCTCATCAGGCACTCTATCTATCAGATCTAGGCCCTTAAATCTATTTCTCACTTCCACTGTATACTCATAAGGGATTTGATTTAGGTCATACCTGAATGGTCTAGTGGATTTCCCTACTTTCTTCAATTTAAGTCAAACTATAAAGTGCAGTAAAAGTAGTTGGTTGCTATTCTTATGGATATTTTGAAAGTAAAAGTTACTTAGTCGCGTCTGACTCTTTGTGAACCCATGGACTATACAGTTCATGGAATTCTCTAGGCCAGAATACTGGAGTGGGTAGCCTTTCCCTTCTCCAAGGGATCTTTTCAACCCAGGGATTGAACCCAGGTCTCCCACATTGCAGGTGGATTCTTTACCATCTGAGCCATAAGGAAAGCCCATCAATATTTTAATTAATTAAAATTGATATTCTTTCTTCATATAACAGTCTTCCAAATAGGAAACTTATTTCAAGTACCTTCAGTTGTTCTTCATACTGTATATCTTTGTGTCCCTTCAATCCTGTATCCACTGGCCATTAAATATTTTCCTATTTGAATACAACCTTTTAAAAGTATGATACTCAGTAGTAAAGGGAATTATGTGATATAAGTTGAAAAAGAGTGGGACTTCCCTCTTCCCATTGTTTTTTTGAAAGTTAATTTCAATTACATCAAACTAAAATGACATTCCTTTTTAAAACTAGCCTATAAAACTTAGTGTTAAATAAAAGGCTTCCCAGGTGGCTCAGTGGTAAGAATCCATCTGTTGACACGGGAGATGTGGGTTTGATCCCTGGGTTGGAAGATCACCTAGAGAAAGAAATGGCAACCCATTCCAATATTCTTGCCTGGGAATCTCATGGACAGAGGAGCCTGGTGCACTGTAGTCCATGGCATCACAAAGAGTCAGACACGACTTGCTGACCAAGCATGCACACAAATGTTAAATACATTTGTGTGGCTGAAGTTGGTTCCTAATCATCTACTAATGCTGAAGCTTAAAGTAAAAGACATTAGTCCTGAATTTCAATTTTAGATATAGCCCCACTATTCCACCATTAAAGAAAATGAAATACTACTTCATGTCACATACAAATGTGTAAAAATTTGTATAAGTAAGAAAATTCCAGGGCCCGCCTACCCATTTCAAAAGCTGGCACAAGTCACACCTTGTCCTTGGAAATTAAGATACAAAGGAATGGGTGTAAAAGAAGCAATCTCTCAAAACTCCCAGCTGCACACCTGGCCATTAGTGGATCAAGCTTTGTATTCTCTCTTTCATGGGTAGAAGAAGGCAGCAAGAAATTGTGACCCAGCAGAGCATCTCAAAAATATCTTTCATAGATACTTTAGAGTTTTCCATTTATCCATTTATCATGTTCTAACCACTGTAAAGCTTTTAACACTTTGGTAGTATGAGCAGCCATGAAAGAAGAAATAAATAGGTAAAATGAGTATTGAAGTTCAGATTACACAACTATCAGATTTCCTGTAAGTAGCATGTCCAAAAAAGCATGTACAATTACACTAAATATGTACATGCTGTAAACATTTTACTCTATTACTCTATTGCAAAGATTTGTCAGAATGTATTTTAAAAGTTGGTCATTACATAGAAACAAATGAAAATGAAAACAAAACAACCCAAAACCTATGGGATTCAGTAAAAGCAGTGCTAAGAGGGAGATTCATAGTAAAACAAGCCTACCTCAAGAAACAAGAGAAACATCAAATAAGTAACCTAACTCTCCATCTAAAGAAACTAGAGAAAGAAGAATCGCAAAGTTAGAAGGAGGGAAATCATAAAAATCAGAACCAAAATAAATGAATAATAAATGAAGGAGACTATAGCAAAAAAATCAACAAGACTAAAACCTGGTTCTTTGAGAAGATAAATAAAATAGAGAAACTATTAGCCAACTCATCAAGAAAAAAAGAAGAATTAAATCAATAAAATTAGAAATGAAAATGGAGAAATCACAACAGACAACAAAGAAATACAAAAGATCGTAAGTTGAATTGTATGCCAATAAAATGGACAACTTGAAAAAAATGGACAAATTCCTAGAAAAGTACAACCTTCCAAAACTGAACCAGGAAGAAATAGAAAATCTTAACAGACCCATCACAAGCATGAGAATCGAAGCTATCATCAAAAGTCTTCCGAGGAGCAAAAGCCCAGGACAGATGGCTTCACAGGTGAATTCTACCAAAAATTTAGGGAAGAGCTAACACCTGTTCTACTCACAGTCTTCCAGAAAATTGCAGAGGAAGGCAAACTCCCAAACTCATTCTGTGAGGCCACCATCACCCTAATACCAAAACCAGATGAAGATTCCACAAAAACAAAAACTACAGGTCAGTATCACTGATGAACATAGTTGCAAAAATTCTCAACAAAATTCTAGCAAACAGAATCCAACAACATATTAAAAAGATCATAAATCATTACTACATGCTTTATCCCAAGGATTACAAGGATTCTTCAATTTTTACAAATTAATGTGATATACCATATTAATAAATTGAAAGATGAAAACCATATGATTATCTCAATAGATGCAGAGAAAGCATCTATTGAGAAAATTCAACACCCATTTATGATAAAAACTCTCCAGAAAGCAGGCATAGAAAGAACATACCTCAACATAATAAAAGCTATGTACGACAAACCCATAGCAAACATCCTCAATGGCAAATCATTGAAAGCATTTCCTCTAAAATCAGGAACAAGACAAGGGTGCCCACTCTCACCACTTTTCAACATAGTTTTGGAAGTCCTAGCCACAGCAATCAGAGAAGAAAAAGAAATGAGAGGAATCAGATTGGAAAAGAAATAAAACTCTCACTGTCTGCAGATGACATGATCCTCTACATAGAAAGCCCTAAAGACACCACCAGAAAATTAGTAGAGTTAATCAATGAATATAGTAAAATTACAGGATATAAAATTAATACACAGAAATCCCTTGCATTCCCATACACTAACAATGAGAAAACAGAAAGAGAAATTAAGGAAACAATCACATTCACCATTGCAATGAAAAGAGTAAAATACTTTGGAATAAATTTACCCAAAGAAACAAAAGACCTTTGTATAGAAAACTATAAAACACTGATGAAAGAAATAAAAAATGACACAGATGTAGAAATATACCATGTTTGTGGATTGGAAGAATCAATATAGTGAAAATGAGTATACTACCCAAAGCAATCTATAAATTCAGTGCAATCCCTAAAGCTACCAATGGTATTTTTCACAAAACTAGAACAAATAATTTCACAATTTGTATGGAAATACAAAAAAACCTCACATATCCAAAGCAATTTTGAGAAAGAAGAATGGAACTCGAGGAATCAACCTACCTGACTTCAGACTATACTACAAAGTTCCAGTCAAGACAGTGTGGTACTGGCACAAAGAAGGAAATATAGATCAATGGAACAAAATAGAAAGCCCAGAGATAAATCCACACACCTATGGATATCTTATCATTGACAAAGGAGGCAAAAATATACAACGGAGAAAAAGACAATCTCTTTAACAAGTGTTGCTGAGAAAACTGGTGAACTACCTGTAAAAGAATGAAACTAGACCACTTTCTAACACCATACACAAAAATAAACTCAAAATGGATTAAAGATATAAATGTAAGACCAGAAACTATAAAACTCTTAGAGGAAAACGTAGGCGGAACACCCTCTAATATAAATCACAGCAAGATCTTCTGATCCACCTCCCAGAGTAATGGAAATAAAGGCAAAAAAATAAATGGGACCTAAACTTAAAAGCTTTTGCACAATGAAGGAAACTATGAGGTGAAAAGACAGCCTTTAGAATGGGAGAAAGTAATAGCAAACAAAGCAACTGACAAAAAATTAATCTCCAAAATATACAAGCAACTCGTACAGCTCAATACCAGAAAAATAAATGACCCAATCAAAAAATGGGCCAAAGAACTCAAGAGACATTTCTCCAAAGAAGACATACAGATGGCTAACAAACACATAAAAGGATGCTCAACATCACTCCTTATCAGAGAAATGTAAATCAAAACTGCAGTGATATACCATCTCATGCTGGTCAGAATGGTTGTCATCATAAAGTCCACAAACAATAAATGCTAGAGAGAGTGTGGATAAAAGGGAACCCTCTTGCACTGTTGGTGGGAATGCAAAGTAGTACAGCTGCCGTGGAGAACAGTGTGGAGATTCCTTCAAAAACTGGAAATAGTGGGGTGGGGAGGGAGGTAGGAGGGGAGTTGAGGATGGGGGACACATGTACACCCATGGCTGATTCATGTCAATGTATGGCAAAAATCACTACAATATTGTAAAGTAATTAGCCTCCAATTAAAATAAATTAATTAACTTAAAAAAGAAAGAAAAAAAAACTGGAAATAGAACTGCCATACAACCCAGGAATCCCATTGCTGGGCTTACATACCAATGAAATTAGAATTGAAAGAGAAACATGTACCCCACAGTTCACTGAAACACTCTTTACAATAGCTAGGATGTGGAAGCAACCTAGATGTCCATCAGCACATGAATGGATAAGAAAGTTGTGGGTACATATACAGGATGGAATATTACTCAGCTATTCAACAAAAGAACATATTTGAGTCAGTTCTAATGAGGTGGATGAAACTGGAGCCTATTATACAGAGTGAATTAAGCCAGAAAGAGAAACACCAGTACCGTATATTAATGCATATATGTGGAATTTAGAAAGATGGTAATGACAACCCTATATGCAAGACAGCAAAAGAGACACAGATGTGAATAACAGACTTTTGAACTCTGGGGGAGAAGGCAAGGGTGGGACAATATGAGAGAATAGCATTGAAACAGGTATATTGCCATACATAAAGTAGATGAACAGTGCAAATTTGATGCATAGAGCAGGGCACCCAAAGCTGGTGCTCTGGGACAATGCAGAGGGACAAGGGTGGGGAGGGTGTTGGGAGGCGGGGTCAGGATCGTGGGACACATGTACACCCACGGCACATTCCTTTCGATGTATGGCAAAAACCACCACAATATTGTAAAGTAATTGGCTTCCAATTAAAATATATAAATTATTTTTTATAAAAAGAAAAACTTGCTCATCACCTCTTGGCCGTTGGCTAATATCGAATGTATTTTAAAAGTTGCTGTAACAGTCTGTGATCTTTAGAATACATGAGTCTTTCTAGAGTTACTTTTAGGTTGGTTTTTCTGTGCTCTTGGGAAGGATGGGTATGAGTGAAATGTCATTAAAAGATTTGAGCTTAGATAGTCTGTTATGTGCATCATGGTTAGGTCTGGCACAGTTTATTTTGTGATGTAAGTATGTTTTGAAAAATACGGTTTTGTTTCCATTTATAATTCTCCCTCTCGGGCTAGCTGTCAGTAATACTGCTGCTGCTGCTGCTGCTTCGCTTCAGTCATGTCTGACTCTGTGTGACCCCATAGATGGCAGCCCATGAGGCTCCACCGTCCCTGGGATTCTCCAGGCAAGAACACTGGAATGGGTTGCCATTTCCTTCTCCAGTGCGTGAAAGTGAAAAGTGAAAATGAAGTTGCTCAGTCGTTTCCGACTCAGCAACCCCATGGACTACAGCCCACCAGGCCCTCCATCCATGGGATTTTCCAGGCAAGAGTACTGGAGTGGGGTGCCACTGCCTTCTCCGGTCAGTAATACTATTTTCTGCTTTATCAGTGTAATTGTAATATTTTCATTAAACTTAGGTGAAGAAAGTTAATCATACTCCTCAGTTCTTGGCTTATTATCCTGTTGTATCTTACAAGGCCCTTCCCTATGTGTGTGTCTGTGCATGTGTAAGTGCATATATGTGTACATTTATACAATTATACAATTTTTATCCTTCCTACTTCCCTACTTTTATCCTTCTTCCTTACTCTCACTGCCTTCCCTCCATTTTAATATATGTCCTTATTTGAATGTGCTCTTGCAAACTCTGTGTTATTTGATGTGCATATTTTTTTTGTTTTACAAAAATGTTGTTATGTATAGAATGCATTCTGTTTCCTAGGCTTCTAAGAGAAATCCACTGAACATTTTGCTTTTAAAATCTGAAACTGATGTTATGTGTGCATGTAAATCTTGTGTTTTAATATAATCCATCCATGCTGTGTGGCTTTCAGGGTCTTAGTCTCCTGACCAGGGCTTGAACCTGTGACCACAGTAGTGGAAGCACTTAGTCCAGGGAATTCCCCAAATTTTACTTTTTATAATAAACTATAGAAACCTTATTCTTAAATTTCTTGTAAGTTTATTTACTCTGGAGATTAACTTTTCAGTAAGTTGCCTATTCATTAACCTTTTTTTAAATTGAAGTTGATATATTTTTCTTGTCAGTTTGCAGGGGTTCTTTGTAAATTGAAATATTAATCCCTAAAGGCTTTTAGATAAAACAAATTTCTTTCATCTGTAATTGGAATACTGACTTTGTTCTTAGTATCTATTGCTAGAAGCAAATCCCTTATTTTGATGTAACCCAATTAATGTTTTTTGCCTTGTGGTTTGTATTAATGTTCTTTAAGAATCTCTTTATTGCCCTTATAGCCAAAGGCATATTGGTACATGTTTTTCTTATTAACTTTATTATTTTACCTTTCACATTTTGGTATTGTATCCCTTTAGTCTTGCTTTGTTTATCATCTTAGATAAAGATTCAGTATCCATTTTTAGGTTTCTCCCTAAAATGAGCCACTTTTCCTAGTAGCATATACTTGAGGAGTCTGATTCCTGGTTAAAAACCTGCATGTGATTTTTTTTTTTTTTTTCAGGTCTGACTCTAGGCTATTACAAAGGTTTTACCTGGCAGGCCTCAGAGAGAAAACAATTCCCCTTAGTAGACTTACCACAAAGCCAGGGCCTTGCAGCCTTGGCATTCAAGTCCTCAGGCCCCACTGCTGGTCATGCTCTTTACATAGTTGCTTCAGGCTTCACTGGTGACTCAGACAGTAAAAGAATCTACCTATAGTGCGAGAGACCTGGTTAGATTCCTGGGTCAGAAAGGGAATGGCCACACACTCCAATATTGTTGCCTGTAGAATTCCATGGACAGAGGAGCCTGGTGGGCCACAGTCCCTGGTGGTGGCAAAGAGCCAGACATGACTGACCAGCTAACACTTTCACTATTCATTTCTGCCTCAGGTGCCTTCATTCCTAGGGCTCTTTATATGTGCCCCGGGCAGAAGTCTTCCTCGGGTGATTCTGCCAAGACCTCCTCATTGGGAGGAGGAGAGAGAAACGTAAAGACACTTCCCTACTCTGACTCAGTCTTCATAACTTTTCCTTTCCTTCCCTGCCTGGATTTTCCCTCCCTTCCACCTGAGGGTTCATACAACACCCAGAGACTTGTTGGGAGCACCTGCAGCCCTGAGATGACTCTCCCTTCTGCACTGATTCACATGACCTTCACCTTCGGTGCTGTTCTATGGTGCGGGGTGGGGTAGAGGGAGGGTTTTAGCCGCTTGCTTGTACTACACCAGTAAGTGATTAAAGGCTTCTTCATTACTGCCATTTTGGCTCATTGTTGGTTGCTTAATCAGCAAGTCTGACACTTGAGAGTTTGCTCTCTTCAGCTCACCTGAGCTCTCGGGATCACTGTGATCAAGGATCTCAAACTGTAGTTCTTCAATCAGCAGCTTCACTGTCAGCATCACTTGGGAACAATGGGAAATGCAAGTGCCCTAGTGCTACTGCAGACTGCTGAATCCATTGGGCTGATCAAGCTCATAACAAAGTCTTCACATGGTTCTGATAACATGCATAAGTTTGAGAACCACTGACAAAACCTGTTACCCTTTATACACTGGTTTTTGTGGTACTCCTTTAGGTCCTGCTACCACTATCCTAGTAGCGCTCAGTCACGTCCGACTCTTGTGACCCCATGGATTGTAACCTGCCAGGCTCCTCTGTCCATGGAATTTTCCAGACAAGAATACCAGAGTTGGTTGCCATTTGCTACTCCAGGAAGTCTTCCCAACCTCAGGGATTGAACTTGCGTCTCTTGTTTCTCCTGTATTGGCAGGCAAATTCTTTACCACTAGTGCCACCTAGGATTAAGTTCCCAGGGATACATGGTCTGTCTCTGAGCTTTTTATTCTGTTGCATTATTAATCTGTTGTTTTTTGTTTTTTTTTTTTTTACATAAATATCATGATATTTTATTACTTCACAGTGTGGTATTTCCCAGGGTGTGGTATGGCAAATCTCTGCTCTTTCCTTTTGATGATTTTTGTTTCAACATTTTAAATATTTAACTCCTCTCCTGTAGCTGCATAGTTTCTGAAATCTACTGTCATTCTTAGCCTTTTCCTCTTGTAAGTAAAGTATTTCCCCCTTTCCCCTCTTCCTGTCCTGGCTTCTTCCATGATTTCTCTCCCTCTCTCTCTCTCTTTTTTTCTTACCATCTGAATATCATACACATAGGTGTAGGGGTTTTGTGGAATTTTTGGGGTACTTATCTTACTTGGTTTCCTCTATGCTTCCTGGATCCATGGTTTGGTATTTGTCATTAATTTTAGAAAAAATTTGGCTATTATTTCTTCAAATATTCTACTTTATTCTTCTCCTTTTGGTATTACAGTTACACATACGTTATGTCGTTCAAAATTGTCTCATAATTCTCGACTGTTCTGCTCTGTGTTTTTGTTTTCCTTTTTTTTTTTTCTCCTCTTTGTACTTAAGTCTAGGAAGTTTTCATTGGCCTATCTTCTTTCTTTGGTTAGGTTAACTCTGCTGATGAACCCATCAAAGGCATTCTTTCTTTCTGTTTTTACTTCTAATATTTTCCTTTGTTTCTTCCTTGGAGTTTCCATCTGTACTTTATTCACCTGATCCTGCATGTTATTTTCTTTTTCCATTAGCTTCCTTAACATATTTAATCATTTTTATTTTAAATTTCCAGTCTGATAATTCATAAACCTCTGACATATCTGAACTGGTTCTGATGCTTTTTATTTTGTTCCTTCAGACTTTTTAGCCTTTCAGTATACCTTAATTTTTTTGTTAAAAGATTATTTTTTATCTATGTATGATGACTGATGTTAAATTTATTATAGTGAAAATTTCTGAGTATATACATGTATCAAATCAATTATTGAATAGCTGAAATTAATATAGTGTTATATGTCAGTTATACTTCAATTAAAAAAAAAAAAGATGAACATGTTGTATCGTGTAATCAGAATTGAGGTAGACTCTTAAGGGGCTTCATCGGTGTCTCAGATGGTAAAGAATCTGCCTGCAATGTGGGAGTCCCGGGTTTGATCCCTGGGTCAGGAAGATCGCCTGGAGAAGGGATTGGCTACCCACTCCAGTATACTTGCCTGGAGAATTCCTTGGACCGAGGAGCCTGATGGAATACAGTACATAGGATTGCAAAGAGTAGGACACAACTGAGCAGCTAACACATTTAAAGGGAGGTTTTCTTAATTTGTCTAGGAATGAGTAGCTGTGTTTAATGTTTTATGTTGCTGTAGATTTTTTGCTAGAGGGTTCAGATTCCTCAGAATTTTTGTTTGTTTGTCTCCCCTCTTGTGTTTTGCTTCTCTAAGAACTCCTCCTTAAGAAGAGTTTGTGTCTTACTGCTCTTTCAGCTGTTATCCACTATGATTTTCTAGAACCTTGTTGGTTTTGGAGAATGAAATGCCAACCCACTCCAGTATTCTTGCCTGGAAAATTCCACGAACAGAGGAGCCTGGCTGGCTACAGTCCATGGGGTCGCAAAGAGTCAGACACAACTGGGCGATTCTCACTCACTTGTTGGTTTGGTGATATAAGGCATAGGAGAGGGGAAGTATTCTGTAATTGATTAAATTTTCATCTTTTAATGAGCCTGTGACCTTCACAAGTATTTGTTGGCTTTCGCCCCACTTTTATGTGAGTCAAGAAGGGTTGAGGGAGCTGGAATCTTGGTAAGGCCCTCTGCCTAGGTTTAAGGTTTCATAAGGTTTTGATAAAGTCTTTTCATGTAAAACATAGACTTTTGTTATAGAGAATGAAGGGAACGGCTACCCACTCCAGTATCCTTGCCTGGAGAATTCCATGGACAGAGGAGACTGGCAGTACAGTCCACGGGGTTGCAAAGAGTCAAACACAACTCAGCAACTTTGATTTCACTTCATGCTCTCGGAATAATTCACAGTGGGTACTTTTTCTACTCCCTTCAACAGAACATGAGGGGAAATTGCTTGGCTTTTCATACTGAAATTCTGATGCAGTTTCTAGGGGAGAACCCATTAAACTGTGTGGAACCCCCTAAACCATCAGCTGGCAGAGTTGTCACTCTCATACTCATCCTCACTCAGCCTCAAGCAGTTCCTCAAATTTACCATCTAAGTGCCTACCAGCTTATATATCCAGTAGCTTCTGCTCTTGGGAAGATGATCTTGGTTGTGACTCTGGATTTGCCTAGTTGTAAATTGATCATGATGGTGGGGATGGGACGGTTTGCTATATTCTGGTTCTCTGATAGATCTAAGCATGTGATCTTTAGTTTGTTCAAGGATCACATTGATCTTCCAGGCTCTTTACATGTCAAAGGTGAAACCAAACGTGTGAATATACAATTTCATTATCTATTTTAGCAAGTGTCTTATCCATTATACCTTTTCTTAGATTTAAGCTTCTACTGAAGCTTATTCCTACAAATAAGACCAATAAAGGCATAGTTGACTCTAGTTGAAATAGAGATGGGGATGTCTAGTGCTCTGTTGGGCAGAATTTAAAAACCACCGGTCCTTACTATAAACGAATCAAGACCAGGGCTGAACCCTTCTGAATGTTCTGTTGATTTTTGTCAATCATTCTGTCTTTAATTGATGTTAGGAGTTAATGGTGTGTTTTTTATAATATGCTGATTCATTATCATTCACAGTGTTTACTGTGTATCCTCGTATACTTCATAGATACATAGTTTATTTGGGGGGAAAATGGAGTATGCTTTATTTTAAAATATATATTTTATAAAGCTGTAAAAATAAAATATTCTGCTTAAAAAATATCCCCATTGTCTAGAGAATTTGTTTTTCTTTCATATGGAAGAGAAAGAGGCACTGTTTTTATTTTCTATATTCTTTCCCTATGTATAATCTTTTAAAAAATATGTCAAAGGTATTTGATGTGATTATTTCATTTCCCATCTAAAAGATACTAAATATGTGATAATATTTCCCAAGGTGTTATCATCAAATCTGCATTTCCTAATAGTTATAAAGTTTGTGTGAAAAAATTGCCAGACCTTTTTTAAGTCTTCCAACTTCAGAGTCTTTAAACTTTCAGCTAAATTTTGAGGAGTGGGGCTGGGAGTCTGATATATAATTCTTTTTATTGGCTTTCCAATTTCTGTCATGTTATATATGCTTCTGACCTGTTTTTCATCTGAACTAGTAATTTAGTCCATTACTGGTCTGTGTAAATCTTAGCCACAGCTATTTCCCAAGGTGGTTTGGGGTCTAATGAGTGGTTGGTGTTGATGTCCAGCAGGAAATCTTGCAAACCAGATGATTGGTGTGGTTCAAACTGTAACCTTGTTAAAGCATTGGTCAGGTTGCACTTAGAGCTATTTAATTAGTTTGCCAATAATATTTGTGTACAATTTTTAAGTGACCACTATTTTTTTTTTCCTTTCATCATAGGAAAAATTCAGTTGCTTGTTGTTATCAGAGTCATATATTAATCCAGTACATTTTTTTCCATTAGTTTATCTTTAGGCAGGCATTATAATAACTGTTAGATATTCCCTTGAACATGAGTATCTATAATGGTGTTTTCAACTTGAATTGAAAGTTTTTAATATATCAGCCACTGTACTAGAAAGATTTTTTAAAAGTATAAGAACATTCTTTGCCTTCAAGAAAGTAATAGCCTTATTATGATGCTGCTGCTAAGTCGCTTCAGTCGTGTCTGACTCTGTGCAACCCCATAGACGGCAGCCCACCAGGCTCCCCTGTCCCTGGGATTCTCCAGGCAAGAACACTGGAGTGGGTTGCCATTTCCTTCTCCAATACATGAAAGTGAAAAGTGAAAGTGAAGTCGCTCAGTCATGTCTGACACTTAGTGACCCCATGGACTGCAGCCTACCACGCTCCTCCGTCCATGGGATATTCCAGGCAAGAGTACTGGAGTGGGATGCCATTGCCTTCTCCCTTATTATTATAGACAGCTGTAAAATAAATTACAATAAAATAAACAATGCATTAGTTATAGAAACAAAATGCTCTAAGATTGTAGATAAAAGAGTAGGAAATTCTGAGTCTTCAAGAAATAATTTAAAAGAGGTAACATTTTAATGGGGAAAAGATTTGTTTTTCACTGGAATAGGAAAGTCAAGCTATCTCAAGGGGACAAAACTAGTATGAGTTAAAAATTAATTTAAAATGTATATATACTTTTTTCTTCAAATTTATTGAAAATAATTCACATAAATAAAATAACGTACCCTTTTAGATGTACCATTCTTTGCATTTTGACAGACAAAAACATTTTTACAACTAGCACTTAAAATAAGAATAAAATAAAACATTTCCATTACCCTTCCAAAATTCTCTCATGTTCATTTATAGTCGGGATATACATGTATTTTTAGTAGAATTTTTGTATGGAAAGTCAACTTATACATTAATTCTTTCATGGATTGTCCTTATAATGTTATATCAAAAAAATCATTGCATTATCCAAGGCCATCTAGGTTTTTTCCTAAGTTATCATCTAGGAGTCTTAAAAATTCTGTGTTTTAAATTTAGGTCTATGATCCACTTTGAGTTAATTTTTGTGAAGAGAGTGAGATCTGTATCTAGATTCATATTTTTGCATGCAGATGTCCAATCGTTCTAGCAACACTTGTAAAGACTGTAACACTGTATTGATTTTGCATCTTTGTCAAAGATCAGTTGACTGTATTCATAGGGGTCTATTTCTGAACTATTACGTTCCATTTATCTCTTTGTCTATTTTTTGCCATTACCACACTATCTTGATTACAGTGGCTTTATAGTACACCTTGAAGTCAGAGAGTATGAGCCCTCCAACTTTGTTCTTGTTTAATACTGTATTGGTCATTCTGGGTTGTTTTTTTTTCCTTTTCTTTTCTTTTTCTCCATATCTTTAAAATCTGTTTGTCCATATCCACAAAATACCTTGCTGGGATGTTGACTGAGATTACATTGTGTTTATATATCAAGTTGGAAAGAACTAACATATTGACAGCATTCAGTCTCCCTTTCATGAACATGAAAAATATATTTTTATTAATTGTTCTTTGATATCTTTCATCAGAATTTGTAGTCTTTCTCATATAGCTCTTATACAGATTATGTTGGATTTATACCTAACATTTTTATTTTGTGAGTGATATTGTAAAATGTAATGTGACTCTGCCTTTTCATACTGTTTATGGGGTTCTCAAGGCAAGAATACTGAAGTGGTTTGCCATTTCCTTCTCTGGTGAACTACGTTTTGTCAGAACTCTCTACCATGACCTGTCCATTTTGGGTGGCCCTGTTGGTTTTCCAGTACTCGTGTATGGATGTGAGAGTTGAACCATAAATAAAGCTGAGCAGCGAAGAATTGATGCTTTTGAATTGTGGTGTTAGAGAAGACTCTTGAGAGTCCCTTGAACAGCGTGGAGATCCAGTCAGTCAATCCTAAAGGAAATCCGCCCTGAATATTCACTGAAAGGAGTGATACTGAAGCTGAAGCTCCAATGCTTTGGCCACGTGATGTGAAGGACTGACTCATTGGAAAAGACTGTTGTTGGGAAAGATTGAAGGCAGGAGAAGAAGGGGATGACAGAGGATGAGATGGCTGGATGGCATCACTGACTTGATGGACATGAGTTTGAGCAAGCTGTGGAAGTTGGTGATGGACAGGGAAGCCTGGCATGCTGCAGTCCATGGGGTCGCAAAGAGTGGAACACAACTGAGCAACTGAACTGAACTGATTGTGACTTTGATTTCAAAGTTGTTTGCTGTATAGGAAAGGAATTGGCTTTTGTGTATTAATCTTATATACTACAATGTTATTAAAATTGCTTATCAATTCCAGGAATTTTAAAATTAATTCTTCCGGATTTTCTACGAAGATAATCATGCTATCTGTGAAGAAAGACAGCCTAATTTCTTTTCCTTTTTATCTCTAATTTTTACTGTGTTGCATTAGCTAAGACATCTAGTTCAGTGATGAAAAGCAGAGGTGAGAGGCATCATCCTTGACTTCTTCCTCAGTTTTGGCTTCATCCGTTCGTATTACTCCCTCAGAACAAACACTGTTTAAGTTGGAGAAATAACCTGATTGCTTCCATTCTTTATGCATATTGAAAATTATGTCTATTTGGTGAAATAAATTAAGTATAATCTATCTGTAGTCTTGGGCTTCCCTGGTGGCTCAGATGGTAAAGAACCTGCCTGCAGTGCAGGAGACTTTGGTTCAGTCCCTTTGTTGGGAAGATCCCCTGGAGAAGGGAATGGCTACCCACTTCAGTATTCTTGCCTGAAAAGTTCCATGGACAGAAGAACCTGGCAATGTATAGTCCATTGAGTTGCAAAGAGTCAGACACGACTGAGAAACTTAACACACACACATCTTTAGTCTTATTTTATTCATTTTAAAAAGTTTATTGATATTATTGAGTTTGTCGTAAAAATGTTTTAAGTAGATCTATAGTTCATCTTATTTATGTTTATATTTAATGTATTAGCCCATGAAGCAGCTGTAACTCAACATTATATTAAGACATTTATTGAATTTATTTAGTACCCATCAAATCATGTTAATATGAACGTGTGATTTAAGACCACCCTTCAGGCTTCCCTTGTGGCTCAGCTGGTAAAGAATCCTCCTACAATGAGGGATATCTGTTCGATCCTTGGGTTGGAAAGATCCCCTGGATAAGGGAAAGGCTACCCATTCCAGCATTCCGACCTGGAGAATTCCGTGGATTGTATAGCCCATGGCGTCACAAAGTGTCAGACACAACCAAGCGACTTTCACTTTTACCAGACCTCTTGATCTTTTTTCAATGTTTATGATTATTGGAGTGTGCAGAATATATACTATACGTATAAGATAATATGAAGTTTGTGGACTTGTGATAAATTGATAACTGTATACCTGAACATGAGCTTCTCGGATTCCTTAGTCAAAAACTTGATGTTCAAGTTCAAAAACTATCTATGTGTGATTGTGATTAAATCTGTTTACAGTATCTCCTATGAGTCACATTACAGCAAAGAGGATTTTTTTTCTTTTCTTTTTTTGCAAAAATCATGTGAAAACCACATAACCTCTATATTTATATTTGAGTCTATATCAAAAATTTTTCTCTTGGATAAATTTCTTCCATAATATGGGAAAAGAATAACCCACTTCTGAGTGCCTTTTGTTTTAGGCTGAATTTCAAAGGGCTGTTCTTGGTATTGTTACACTAAGCACCTACTCTGTAAGATTAACGAGGCTCTGTAATTTGTCTTTATTTCTTTAAATTGCTTTAAAAATTACTAAAATTTCAGTATAGTTTTAAGAAGCAATCAATAGGATATTTTAGATAATCAGAGTATAGTAAGCTCTTCAGTGTTTCTAAATGAGATTTACTGGTTTAGATTTCAACTCATTTTCATAATGCCTTTCAAAGTTTTATAAGGCTGTGTCTTGCAAATTCTGTAGAAAGGACTTCTTTGTTTCAACATTGTAAATATTTAAAGAGTCATATGATTAAATATTTTCATTGATTGAATTCCGGCTCTGAGGTATGTAACAAAAGGTGTTCAGAACATCCTCATCTTGGAATGGCATGCTAGTAAGGTACAAAGACTGTACTGATTATCCCTTATATCACAAATATAAGGGATTTGTGATATAAGGATTATCCCTTATATCCCTTATATCACTTTCCTTCATGCTAAATTTTAATTTAGACAAGTAGGGAATTCTCTATTGAGGCAGGCAACAGAAGTAATACAGACAATCTCCAGATATGCTTTATATTTTATTTTAGATTTAATAAGGAGAGTCTGAAAACTTTTTGGCCAAGTTATCTCTCAATACTTTTTAATTTCTACCTTAATGTGATTAAATAATGAAAATAATCTCTGGCCTAGAGAGGAAAGATATTCCTACATTTGAAGAACCTGTCAGTGAACAAACCTCAAATCCAGTGCACCTTCTACTCACTACACTCTCCTACAAAAGTTGAAAAAAGAGCTCCAATCATTTTCCTTCTTATACAGATAGTACTATAAATAGTAATATTTGAAAAGGAGTAGCTAAAATATACTATCAGAAGTAGAAGTAGCATTTTTAAAGATGTTCAAAGGCTTGGTTATTAGGAAAATGCAAGTAAAGGCCACAATGAGATGGCTAAAATGACTATCAGTTCAGTTCAATTGCTCAGACCAACTCTATGCAACCCCATGAACTACAGCACACCAGGCTTCCCTGTCCAGCACCAATTCCCGGACCTTGCTCAAGCTCATGTGCATTGAGTTGGTGATGCCATCCAACTATCTCATCGTCTGTCATCCCCTTCTCCTGCTTTCAATCTGTCCCAGCCTCAGGGTCTTTTCCAGTGAGTCAGTTCTTCCCATCAGGTGGCCAAAGTATTAGAGCTTCAGTTTAGCATCAGTCCTTCCAAAGAATATTCAGGACTTATTTCCTTTAGGATTGACTGGTTGGATCCCCTTGCAGTCCAAGGTACTCTCAAGAGTCTTCTCCAACACCACAGTTCCAAAGTATCAGTTCTTCATTGCTCAGCTTTGTGGTCCAACTCTCACATCCATACATGACTACTGGAAAAAACATAGCTTCAACTAGATGAACCTTTGTCAGCAAAGCAATGTCTCTGCTTTCTACTATGCTGTCTAGGTTGGTCATCACTTTCCTTTCAAGAAGTAAGCGTCTTTTAATTTCATAGCTGTAATCACCATCTGCAGTGATTTTCAAGCCCCCCAAAATAAAGTCTGCCACTGTTTCCCCATTTATATGCAGTGAAGTAATGGGACCAGAGGCCATGATCTTCGTTTTCTGAATGTTGAGCTTTACACCAACTTTTTCACTCTCCTCTTTCACTTTCATCAAGAGGCTTTTTAGATCCTCTTCACTTTCTGCCATAAGGGTGGTGTCATATGCATATCTGAGGTTATTGATATTTCTCCCAGCAATCTTGATTCCAGCTTGTGCTTCTTCCAGCCCAGTGTTTCTCATGATGTACTCTGCATATAAGTAAATAAGTAGGGTGACAATATACAGCCTTGACTTACTCCTTTCCTATTTGGAACCAGTCTGTTATTCCATGTCCAGTTCTAACTGTTGCTTCTTGACCTGCATACAGGTTTCTCAAGAGGCCGGTCAGATGGTCTGGTATTCCCATTCTTTCAGAATTTTCTACAGTTTGTTGTGATCCACACAGTTAAAGGCTTTGGCATAGTCAATAAAGCAGAAATAGATGTTTTTTCTGGAACTCTCTTGTCTTTTTGATAATCCAGCAGATGTTGGCAATTTTATCTCTGGTTCCTCTGCCTTTTCTAAAACCAGCTTGAACATCTGGAAGTTCACAGTTCATGTATTGTTGAAGCCTGGTTTCAAGAATTTTGAGCATTACTTTACTAGCATGGGAGATGAGTGCAATTGTGCAGTAGTTTGAGCATTTTTTGGCATTGCCTTTCTTTGGGATTGGAATGGAAACTGACCTTTTCCAGTCCTGTGATCACTGATGAATTTTCCAAATTTGCTGACATATTGAGTGCAGCACTTTCACAGCATCATATTTTAGGATTTGGAATAGCTCAACTGGAATTCTATCACCTCCACTAGCTTTGTTCCTAGTGATCCTTCCTAAGGCCCACTTGACTTCACATTCCAGGATGTCTTGCTCTAGATGAGTGATCACACCATCGTGATTAGGGTCATGAAGGTCTTTTTTGTACAGCTCTTCTGTGTATTCTTGTGACCTCTTCTTAATTTCTTCTGTTTCTGATAGGTCCATACCATTTCTGTCCTTTATTGAGCCGTCTTTAGTTGTATGTTAATTCTCAGGAATCTAGAGTAAAGCCCTTGGGTTTTGTATCCAAAAAACAAAGGGGCTTTTGTATACAAAGCCCTTTGGTTTTGTATCTCTTGAGTTCTAATCTCAGCCTAACCATTTATTAATCCTGTGAGACCTCAGCAGTTTACATAACCTCTCTGAACTCAGTTTTAATACCTGTCAAATGTAATAACACATTTCTGAACTATTGTGCAGATCATTAATATTTGCAAATTTCCTAATATGGTGCCTGACATAGTCCCTCAAAAATGATCAATATAATTAAAATATTTTAAATGATTCTAAATCTAGATAAATAAGGTAAATTTAACATGGTCATTTCCTCTATCCTTGTTACACACACCCAAACAAATCACTAAAATGGCAATTTTCAATTCAGTTCAGTCGCTCAGTTGAGTCCTACTCTTTGTGACCCCCATGGAGTGTAGCACGCCAGACTTCCCTGTCCATCACCAACTCCAGGAGTCTGCTCAAACTCATGTCCATCAAGTCAATGATGCCTTCCAACCATCTTATCCTCTGTCGTCCTCTTCTTTTCTGCCTTCAATATATCCCAGCATCAGGGTCTTTTCAATCAGTCGTTTCTTTACATTAGGTGGCCAAAGTATTGGAGTTTCAGGTTCAACATCAGTCCTTCCAATGAACACCCAGGACTGATTTCCTTTACGATTGACTGGTTTGATCTCCGTGCAGTGCAAGCAACTCTCAAGAGTCTTCTCCAACACCACAGTTCAAGTATCAATTCTTCAGTGCTCAGCTTTCTTTACAGTCCAACTCTCACATCTATACACAACTACTGGGAAAACCATAGCATGAATAGATGGACCTTTGTTGGCAATGTAATGTCTCTGCTTTTTGATATGCTGTCTAGGTTTCTTATATCTTTTCTTCCAAAGAGCAAGCGTCTTTTAATTCCATGGCTTTGGTCACCATATGCAGTGATTTTGGAGCCTAAGAAAATAGTCTCACTGTTTCCCTTATTTCTCCATTTATTTGCAATGAAGTGATAGGACTGAATGTCATGATCTGGTTTTTTTTTGAATGTTGAGTTTTAAACCAGCTTTTTCACTCTCTACTTTTACTTTCATCAAGAGGTTCTTTAGGTCCTCTTCACTTTCTGCCGTAATGGTGGTGTCATCTGCATATCTGAGGTTATTGATATTTCCCCTCACAATCTTGGTTCCAGTTTGTACTTCATCCAGCCTGGCATTTCACATGATGGCATTTCACTCTGCATAGAATTTAAATAAGCACAGTGACAGTATACAGCCTTGACATAGTACTTTCCCATTTGGGGACCAGTCTGTTGTTCCATGTCCAGTTCTAACTGTTGCTTCTTGACCTGCATATAGATTTCTTAGGAGGCAGGTAAGGTGGTCTAGTATTCCCCTCTCTTGGACTGTTTTCCACAGTTTGTTGTGATCTACATAGTCAAAGTCTTTGGCATAATCAATAAAGCGTAAGTAGATGTTTTTCTGCAAATCTCTTGCTTTTTCTATTATTCAACGGATGGTGGCAATTTGATCTCTGGTTCCTTTGCCTTTTCTAAATCCAGCTTCAACATCTGGAGGTTTACCTGTTGAAGCCTGGCTTGGAGGATTTTGAGCTTTACTTTGCTAATGTGTGAGATGAGTGCAATTGCACCATAGTTTGAACAGTCTTTAGCGTTGCCCTTTATTGGGATTGGAATGAAAACTGACTTTTTCCAGTCCTGTGACCACTGATGAGTTTTCCAAATTTCCTGGCCTATTGAGTGCAGCACTTTAACAGCATCATCTTTTAGGATTTGAAATACCTCAACTGGAATTCTATCACCTCGACTAGCTCTGTTCGTAGTGATGTTTCCTAAGGGCCACTGGACTTCATTTTATAGAATGTCTGGCTCTAGGTGAGTGATCACACCATCAAGGTTATCTAGGTCTTGAAGATCTTTTTTGGATCAGATCAGATCAGTTGCTCAGTCATGTCTGACTCTTTGCAACCTCATGAATCACAGCATGTCAGTCCTCCCTGTCCATCACCAACTCCTGGAGTTCACCCAGACTCACGTCCATTGAGTCAGTGATCCCATCCAGACATCTCATCCTCTGTCATCCCCTTCTCCTCCTGCCCCCAATCCCTCCCAGCATCAGAGTCTTTTCCAATGAGTCAACTCTTTGCGTGAGGTGGCCAAAGTATGGAGTTTCAGCTTTAGCATCATTCCTTCCAAAGAATACCCGGGGCTGATCTCCTTCAGAATGGACTGGTTGGATCTCCTTGTAGTCCAAGGGACTCAAGAGTCTTCTCCAATACCACAGGTCAAAAGCATCAATTTTTCGGCAGTCAGCCTTCTTCACAGTCCAACTCTCACATCCATACATGACCACAGGAAAAACCATAGCCTTGACTAGATTCTGTTTATTTTTGCTAGCTGTTCTTAATATCTTCTTCTTCTGTTAGGTCCATACCATTTCTGTCCTTTATTGAGCCCATCTTTGCATGAAATGTTCCTTTTATTATCTTTAATTTTCTTGAGATCTCTGGTGTTTCCCATTGTATTGTTTTCCTCTATTTCTTTGCATTGATCACTGAGGAAGGCTTCCTTATCTCTCCTTGCTATTCTTTGGAACTCTGCATTCAAATGGGTATATCTTTCCTTTTCTCCTTTGTTTTTTTGCATCCCTTCTTTTCACAGCTATTTGTAAGACCTCTTCTGACAGCCATTTTGCTTTTTTGCATTTCTTTTTCTTGGAGATGTTCTTGATCTCTGTCTTATACAGTGTCCCGAATCTCCATCCATAGTTCATCAGACACTCTGTCTTACCAGATCTAGTCCCTTAAATCTATTTCTCACTTCCACTGTATAAGCATAAGGATTTGATTTAGGTCATACCTGAAACATCTAGTGTTTTTCCCTACTTTCTTCAATTTTAGTCTGAATTTGGCAATAAGGAGTTCATGATCTGAGCCACAGTCAGCTCCTGGTCTTGTTTTTGTTGACTGTATAGATCTTCTCCACCTTTGGCTGCAAAATATATTCAGATTATAATATAATCTGATTTCAGTGTTCACCATGGCGTGATTTCTATGTGTAGAGTGTTCTCTTGATCTTAGTTTTTTGAATGTTGAGTTCTACCCAATGTTTTGACTCTCCTCTTTCACCTTCAACAAGAGGCTCTTCAGTTCCTCTTCATTTTCTACAATAAGGGTAGTGTCATCTGCATATCTGAGGTTATTGACATTTCTCCTGGCAATCTTGATTCTAGCTTGTGCTTCATCCACCCCACCATTTCGCATGATGTTTTCTCTATAGAAGTTAAATAAGCAGGGTGACAGTATACAGGCTTGATGTACTACTTTCCAAATTTGGAACCAGTTCGTTGTTCCATGTCCAGTTTTAACTGTTGCTTCTTGACCTGCATACAGATTTCTCAGGAGGCAGCTAAGGTAGTCTAGTATTCCTATCTCTTGAAGAATTTTCTACAGTTTATTGTGATCTACTTTCCAAATTTGGAACCGGTTCGTTGTTCCATGTCCAGTTCTAACTGTTGCTTCTTGACCTGCATACAGATTTCTCAGGAGGCAGCTAAGGTAGTCTAGTATTCCTATCTCTTGAAGAATTTTCCGCAGTTTATTGTGATCTACAGAGTCAAAGCTTTGGAAGAGTAATTAATAAAGCAGCTGTAGATATTTTTCTGGAATTGTCTTGCTTTTTCTATGATCCAACGGATGTTGGCAGTTTGATCGCTGGTTCCTCTGCCTTTTCTAAATCCAGCTTGAACATCTAGAAATTCACAGTTCACATACTGTTGAAGACTGGCTTGGAGAATTTTGAGCCTTTCTTTGCTAGCATGTGAGTTAAGTGCAGTTGTCCTGTAGTTTGAACATTGTTTGGCATTGCCTTTCTTTGGGATTGGAATGAAAACTGACCTTCTCCCATACCATTAAATATCTTTTTCAATCATATTTCCTAATATCAAGGGATATTTATTCAAAGAGTCTTTTTAATATTATTCTGAAAAAAACAAAATCAAAAGCAGATTACTCAAATCCTTTTAACGCCAAACGTTATAATACTTACATCATATAGCTTTAGTAACTAGGTAATACTGCCCCTGCTTTTAGCTATTAAAATTATTACTGCTGAAAATGAGTGTATAGATATAATTATTGCTGAAGCTCTTCCTTCAAGACCTGAAAATTTCTTAGCCTCTCTGTGTCTCACATAACTCAGTCTGAAAATGAGAAAGACTGCCATTCAGTTTAGCAGTTTCTTATGTTTATTATGGTACAATTACATGTAAAATACTTTTAACAATGTCTGAAACTTTAAAATGCTCAAAAATGTTAGCTATTATTTTATATGTATGTGTATATGTATACACACACACACACACATATATATGGTAGTTACTTTGTATTTTCTCCAATAGATCTATAATTTTACTTGAGGTATATTTTATGTAGGATGCTTCTTTCAATTGATTATCCTGAGTTTATTTTGGCTCAAACAAGCTCAAAAATAGTGTTTTGTTATAGTATACAATAGAATTAAGAAATGAAGTTCAGAAATGAATTTTCTAACCTTGCATTGTCATTTTTGGCTACTGTATCTCCTTTTACTAGTTCTTGTTGGACCCTTGGAGAAATGTGGCTTCTTTATTGTTTAGTCGCTAAGTCTTGTCCAATTCTTTGTGACCCCATGGACTGTATGTAGCCCACCGGACTCCCTGTTCATGGAGTTTCTCGGGCAAGAGTACTAGAGAGCACTGTCATTTCCTTCTCCTGGGAATCTTCCCGACTCAGGGTTTAAACCCACATCACCTGTATTGGCAGGTGAATTCCTTACCACTGTGCCACAAGAGAAACATCAGAGAAAGGTGACATACTTATAGTTAATTACTTACTGATTTCCATTAGTCTGATTTATTAACTTAACTTCATTTTAAGGAGAAATCACTTTGAATACTATTGATAACTCTTAAAAATTTCTTCTGTGGTTTAATTCTAGTAACTTTTACTTGTTCCATTTTTACTATGTTTACTCTCATTTCAAAGCCTAAATTGAATATTTTCAGTCTCAAGTGAGAATTGTACTTACCATTTTTGTGTCTATTTGCCTGGTTAAACATTTTATCATGTGTGTTTTATAAAGAATATTAGGTGTTGTTTCTGACTTTATGAAATTCTGTGTGCATTTAGACTTTCAAAGAATATAATGTTAAAGTCTTAGTTATTATATATCATATGCTAGGCCTACTGATTTGTTATTCAAATGATTTCCACAAATTCATAGGGTACCAACAATTTTTCATCATAGATTAATGATTTATATTGCAGTTTAGATTTGTTTTTAAAGAAAAATCACATTTTTATTGTAATTTTTCTTATTGTCTTGAAAAATTAAGATAAAAGCATTAAAATTAAAAATAGAAATCATAGATTATCTTTACTTTCTGTTTGGTCACTTACTCTCAACATAGATTATCTGCCTAAAAGCTATTTAAATCAGAACAACTTTGAAGGTCATAGATCTGTTTTAAAATATTGAGTATCAGAAATTGGTTCATATTTAAAGAAGGCTCTTACGTAAATACCAGAGATCAAAATGCCAATATCCGCTGGATCATCGAAAAAGCAAGAGTTCCAGAAAAACATCTATTTCTGCTTTATTGACTATGTCAAAGCCTTTGACTGTGTGAATCACAATAAACTGTGTAGAATTCTGAAAGAGATGGGAATACCAGACCACCTGACCAGCCTCTTGAGAAACCTATGCAGGTGAGGAAGCAACATTTAGAACTGGACATGGAACAACAGACCGGTTCCAAATAGGAAAAGGAGTGTGTCAAGGCTGTATATTATCACCCTGCTTATTTACTTATATGCAGAGTACATCATGAGAAACACTGGGCTAGAAGAAGCACAAGCTGGAATCAAGATTGTTGGGAGATATATCAATAACCTCAGATATGCATATGACACCACCCTTATGGCAGGAAGTGAAGAGGATCTAAAAAGCCTCTTGCTGAAAGTGAAAGAGGAGAGTGAAAAAGTTGACATAAAGCTCAACATTCAGAAAACGAAGATCATGGTATCTGGTCCCATCACTTCATGGCAAATAGATGTGGAAACAGTGGAAACAGTGTCAGACTTTATTTTTCTGGGCTCCAAAATCACTGCAGATGGTGACTGCAGCCATGAAATTAAAAGATGCTTACTCCTTGGAAGGAAAGTTATGGCCAACCTAGATAGCATATTCAAAAGCAGAGACATTACTTTGCCAACAAAGGTTCGTCTAGTCAGTACTTTGCCAACAAAGGTTCGTCTAGTCAAGGCTGTGGTTTTTCCTTTGGTCATGTATGGATGTGAGAGTTGGACTGTGAAGAAAGCTGAGCGCCGAAGAATTGATGCTTTTGAACTGTGGTGTTGCAGAAGACTCTTGAGAGTCCCTTGGACTGCAAGGAGATCCAGCCAGTCCATTCTGAAGGAGATCAGCCGTGGGTGTTCTTTGGAAGGGATGATGCTAAAGCTAAAACTCCAGTACTTTGGCCACCTCATGTGAAGAGTTGACTCATTGGAGAAGACTCTGATGCTGGGAGGGATTGGGGGCAGGAGGAGAAGGGGACGACAGAGGATGAGATGGCTGGATGGCATCACTGACTCGATGGATGTGAGTCTGAGTGAACTCCGGGAGTTGGTGATGGACAGGCAGGCCTGGCGTGCTGCGATTCATGGTGTCTCAAAGAGTTGGACACAACTGAATGACTAAACTGAACTTATGTCAATAGTTCTAAATCTGAGAAAATATCTTATTTGCCTTTAGTAACTGAGGAGAAATCTCTGTGAATGGGAATACATATATTTTGCTTTTCCTGAGAGTGGTGTTCAGAACAAGTATCTGGCTTATCTATATTGAAGGTGTTGAGGCCATAGAGGTCAAATTTACTCAACAAAACTTCATTCAAACTCCAAGATTGAATTATGATAATTTGATAATCATTCTATGTGCTTTTTTACTACTATAATTGAATAAAAATGAATTTATGATCTCTGTATTCTTTAACATTAGCTATCACAATAATATTCCTTTGACTACTTTCATCAGATCAGATCAGTCACTCAGTCGTGTCCGACTCTTTGCGACCCCATGAACCGCAGCACGCCAGGCCTCCCTGTCCATCACCAGCTCCTGGAGGTCACCCAGACTCACACCCATCAAGTCAGTGATGCCATCCAGCCATCTCATCCTCTGTCATCCCCTTCTCCTCCTGCCCTCAATCCCTCCCAGCATCAGAGTCTTCTCCAATGAGTCAACTCTTCGCATGAGGTGGCCAAAATACTGGAGTTTCAGCTTTAGCATCATTCCTTCCAAAGAAATTCCAGGATTGATCTCCTTCATAATGGACTGGTTGGATCTTCTTGCAGTCCAAGGGACTCTCAAGAGTCTTCTCCAACACCACAGTTCAAAAGCATCAATTCTTTGGCGCTCAGCCTTCTTCACAGTCCAGCTCTCACATCCATACATGACCACAGGAAAGACCATAGCCTTGACTAGGCGAACCTTTGTTGGCAAAGTAATGTCTCTGCTTTTGAATATGCTATCTAGGTTGGTCATAACTTTCCTTCCAAGGAGTAAGCGTCTTTTAATTTCATGACTGCAGTCACCATCTGCAGAGATTTTGGAGCCCAGAAAAAGGAAGTCTGACACTGTTTCCACTGTCCCCATCTATTTCCCACGCAGTGACGGGACCAGATGCCATGATCTTCGTTTTCTGAATGTTGAGCTTTAAGCCAACCTTTTCACTCTCCACTTTCACTTTCATCAAGAGGCTTTTTAGCCCCTCTTCACCTTTTGCCATAAGAGTGGTGTCATCTGCATATCTGAGGTTATTGATATTTCTCCCAGCAATCTTGATTCCAACTTGTGTTTCTTCCAGTCCAGCATTTCTCATGATGTACTCTGCATATAAGTTAAATAAACATGGTGACAATATGCAGCCTTGACGTACTCCTTTTCCTATTTGGAACCAGTCTGTTGTTCCATGACCAGTTCTAACTGTTGCTTCCTGACCTGCATACAGATTTCTTAAGAGGCAGATCAGATGGTCTGGTATTCCCATCTCTTTCAGAATTTTCCATAGTTTATTGTGATCCACACAGTCAAAGGCTTTGGCATAGTCAATAAAGCAGAAATAGATGTTTTTCTGGAACTCTCTTGCTTTTTCCATGATCCAGCGGATGTTGGCAATTTGATCTCTGGTTCCTCTGCCTTTTCTAATTATTTATTTTTGAATCTCTAGTAAAATCTTAGTATGAGACTAATGATCTTTCAATTTCTTTAACAGTACTTTACTAGAAACACAAATATTCTGTTAGGATAATATTTCATCAGGCAAACATCAGTTATAATCTGATTGCTCTCACTGTAGGCTACTACTAATAGTTTTAATGAGTATATTTGCCAAGTTTAATTTTGGAAAAGCACATTTTATCATTTTCTGATTCAGTTCATATTTGGAATATCTTTCAAATTAAATTTCATGTCATCTACTATACTGAATTTGGGGATGAAAAAGTATGTCTTAACTGATGAAAGAAATGGGAATTCAGATTTTTTGGCTCCTAAGCCCTCATTTAGCCAACTTTCTTATTTCCCCTGGTAACTACTTCAAACGAATTCCACCAGCTGTAGTCTGTGTTGATAGGTTATCTATCTCAGAGCCATAATCGTAATGCGGTTAACTTTCCTTGTAGCATCAGAGGCTCCTTGAAATGCTTGACACAGAGAAGGAACTGTTAAAAGAAAAAATAAAGGAAGCTTTGACTCAGCAGTCTCAAGAACAGAAGGTAATATTTTAATTTTGCTTAGCGTGTGGAAAGAATGTTCTGTTGTCCCAAATAATACTGTAATGTCTAACTGTCTTATCATTTACAGGAAATACTGGAAAAGTGTTTGGAAGAAGAAAGGCAAAAAAATAAAGAAGCATTAATATCTGCTGCAAAGGTATTTCTATCTACGAAGCTTATTGTGAAGTTTAATTCCAATACTTTTTATTAGTTCAGTTGTTTTTATGTGTACCCCCACCTCAAAGCCTAAAGTGAATGTTGTTGGTCTCATGTAAGAATTGTTTTTGTTATATTTATGCCTAAGTATTTACCTGATATAGACCCATCAGTAATAAATTTCTTTGTATGTAAGTGAAATTAATAAACTGAGTTCATTAATGGTATAGTCAGTACACTTTTAAAATATTTCATTCCAGAAAATTCAAGAATTTTTTTCCACTTCTGCTGTTTGTATTCTTATTAAACATACATTATACAAGATAATGATATTGCAATGCTTTACATTTAGATTATCAATCATATGTTAAAAATAATATATCTACATAGGTGCAACAATATCCACTTGGTATTTAATAGGTATCACACAAGTATTGAGTATATGTGTTTATTTGTATGTACATATGTGTTTATCAAGGTGTATGATTTTTAAAGCCAACTTTGAAATAAATCATCTGGGTAGTATATGCATAGATTTTAAATATATTTATGCTAATGTGTATATATGTTGACCTGAAATACGCCATCAGATATTTGTCCAACAAAAGTACGTTTTTTTCAGTATTATGAGAGAATTTCAATTTGGGGTCTGCTAGCTTGGCAAGCCGGAGAAGGCAATGGCACCCCACTCCAGTACTCTTGCCTGGAAAATCCCATGGATGGAGGAGCCTGGTGGGCTGCAGTCCATGGGGTCGCTAAGAGTCGGACACGACTGAGCGACTTCACTTTCACTTTTCGCTTTCATGCATTGGAGAAGGAAATGGCAACCCACTCCAGTTTTCTTGCCTGGAGAATCCCAAGGGCAGGAGAGCCTGGTGGGCTGACGTCTATGGGGTCACGCGGAGTCAGACACGACTGAAGTGACTTAGCAGCAGCAGCAGCAGCTTAGCAAGCCACATACAAATTCCCATGTGGCAATACTGTAGTAGAGAGGAAAGGAAGTTGTAAGGGTTGCAGGAAATACAGAGTTCATGACTTGTCATTGGCTGAGTCCCTGGCAGGCAAGAAAAGGGGTCTTTCTTCTTCCTCTTGGGCTCTATTATAGTTGCAGGGTGTGACACCTCCCTTAGAGGGGTCTCCTGACAACTATTTAATTGATGTTTCTGTTTCTGAATTTTTTTACATTTTCCCCTTTGATCAAGATCTTTCTCTGAAAACATCACAGATTAAGAACCAGGGTTTCTGGTTACAGCAATTTTTGTCCTTCATTGTCAGAAGGAAAGTGGTGCAGATTAGAGAACTATTGCAGTTGCATTCAAGTAAGAAGGAGGGGTAGGAGGGAGACATCTTAGGCAGTTTTTATGTAAAGTCCACATGTTATCAAAATTGTAGACATCAGAGATCATCTGAAGTGTTATATCATCATCATCAAAGGTTTGGTGACAAACTTCTAACAAGCCTGGTCTAGGTATCTAGGGAAAGCTATCTCATCAGATGTCATTGAATTCATTTCCAGGAAATCTTTACTTTCAGGTCACCAGATGACGTGCATGACCAGTTGGGGTTCTGTGCTTTCTTAAGCTGTGTACTGTGAATCCAAGAGTCTATTCCTTGGAGTTTGATAGTGCAGGGGCTAGTTATCAGTACCTGAGGGGCCTCTTCAGTGAGGTGGAAGAGCATTCTTCTGGAAGTATGTATTCCAGTAGGCACATCTCCAGGTTCAAGGTATGATGCTTAAGGTCGTCACCTCTCAAGGGTATGTTGCGAAAAGGTTTCCTCTACCAAGGCATAGTTGTTCTTCATGGAAACATGTTCTTCATGCTTGTTCTTAATGGAAACAACTAGGCCTTTGCAATATTGGAGTATCGCTCCTTTTGTTAGTTGTGGGTTCAAAAAGGCAGGAGCCAAGTGCATTGGATGTCTTGTGACTGTCTTGGAGGGTGAGAGTTTAGTTGTGACATTTGGAATGATTTAATTGTGTCATGCGAACTCTTTGGTCCTGCATGCCATAAGTGAAGATCCTGTATGCCACAACAAGATCAAAGGCCCCACATGCTGTAACTTAGATCAGGTACAGCAAAGTAAATAAATAAATATTTTTTAAGAGGGGTGAGCATTATATGAATTCCAAAAGGAGTGGACCTGGGATTTAGAAAGAAATTTTGCTAACTGAATCTCAATATGCTGTGAGTGTATTCAACTAAGCAAGAGGCATTGAGTATGGTAAGCACAGTGAATGGCCTACTTTCTATACCTTGCTTAGATTGAAGAAAGCAGGAAAACCTGAATTTTGCAATAAGGAGCTCATGATCTGAGCCGCAGTCAGCCCCAGGTGTTGATTTTGCTGATTGTATAGAGCTTCTCCATCTTTGGCTGCAAAGAATATAATCAGTCTGATTTTGGCATTGATCATCTGATGATGCCATGTGTAGGGGTTTCCCTGGTGGCCCAGGCAGTAAAGAATACATCTGTAATCAGGAGACCTGACTTTGATCCCTGGGTCAGAAAGATTCCCTGGAGAAAGGAATGGCTCCTTACTCCAGTATTCTTGCCTGGAGAATTCCATGGACAGAGGAGCCTGGTGGGCTAGAGTCCAAGGGATTGCAAAGAGTTGTAGATGACTGAGGGACTAACACTTGGGTGTCCATGTGTCAACTTGTCTCTTCTTTTGTTGCAAAAGGCTGTTTGCTATGATCAGTGTGTTCTCTTGACCAACTCTTAGTTAGCCTTTGCCCTGCTTCATTTTGCAAGGCCACATTTACCTGTTACTCCAAGTATCTCTTGAGTTCTTACTTTTATATTTCAGTCCCCTGTGATGAAAAGGATATCTATTTTTGGTGTTAGTTCTAGAACGTCTTGTAGATCTTCATAAAACTGGCCAACTTCAGCTTCTTCAGCATTAGTGGTCAGGGCCTAGACTTGGATTATTATGATATTGAATGGCTTGCCTTGGAAATGAACCAAGATCATTCTGTCATTTTTGAGATTGCACCCAAGTACTACATTTTGGACTTTCTGTTGACTATGACAGTTACTCCATTTCTTCTAAAGGATTCTTACCCACAGTAGTAGATATAATGGTGCTCTGAATTAAATTCGCCATTCTCATCCAATTTAGTTCACTGATTCCTAAGATGTCGAGGTTCACTCTTGCCATCTCCTGGTTGACCACATCTAATTTACCTTGATTCACAGACCTGACATTCCAGGTTCCTATGTGATATTCTCTTTTTTTTTTTTTTTTAACAGCTTCAGATTTACTTTCACCACCAGGAACATCCACAGCTGAGTATCATTCCTCTTTTGGCCCAACCTCCTAATTATTTCTAGAACTATTAATAATTGCCCTTCACTCTCCCCCAGTAGTGTATTGGACACCTTCCAATCTGGAGGATTTATCTTCTGGTGTCATATCTTTTTGCCTTTTCATACTGTTCATGGGGTTCTCACAGTAAGAATATTGGAGTGGTTTGCCATTCCCTCCTCCAGTGGACCACATTTTTTTCAAAACTCTTCACTATAACCCATCCATCTTTGGTGGTCATGAACTTCATTGAGTTACACAAGCCCCTTCACCATGACAAGGCTGTGATCCATTTGTTGGATGATATAGAAAGCAAATGAATTCCAGAAAAACATCTTATTTCTTTTCACTGACTACACTAAAGTCTTTGTGTGGATCACAACAAACTAGAAAATTCTTAAAGAAATGAGAATAGCAAACCACTTTACCTGTCTGCTGAGAAACCTGTATGCAGGTCAAGAAGCAACGGACCTGGACATGGTACAACTGACTGGTTCATAGAAAAGGAGAAGACAAGGCTATATGTTGTCATCTTGCTTATTTAACTTACATGCATAGTACATCATGCAAAATGCCAGGATAGATGAAGCACAAGCTGGACTCAGGATTGCTGGGAGAAATAGCAGCAACCTCCAGTTATGCAGAAGATGCTACTCTAATGGGAGAGAGTGAGGAGGAACTAAAGAGCCTTTTGATGAGGTGGAAACAGGAGAGTTACAAAACTGGCTTGAAACTCAACATGAAAAAACTAAGATCATGGCATCCAGTCCCATCATTTCATGGCAAATAGAAGGGGAAAAAGTGGAAACAATGACAGATTTTCTTTTCTTGGGCTCTAAAATCACTGCATACAGTGATTGCAGCCATGAAATGAAGACACTTGCTCCTTGGAAGAAAGCTATGACAAACCTGGACAGCGTATTAAAAAGCAAGGACATCACTTTACTGACAAAAGTCCATATAATCAAAGCTATGGTTTTTCTAGTAGTCGTATGTGGATGTGAGAGACAGACCGTACATAAAGAAGGATGAGGGTTGAAGAATTGATGCTTTTGATTGTGGTGCTGGAGAAGACTCTGGAGAGTCCCTTGGACTGCAAGGAGATCAAATCAGTCAATCCTAAAGTATATGAATTCTAAATATTCACTGGAAGGACTGATTCTGAAGTTGAAGCGCCAGTACTTTGGCCACTTGATATAAAGAGCCAACTCATTGGAAAATGCCCTAATGCTGGGAAAGATTGAAGGCAAAAGGAGAAGGTGGCAGCAGACAATGAGATGATGGACTCAATGGGCATGAGTTTGGGCAAACTCCAGCATATAGTGAAGGGCAGAGAAGCGTGGCATGCTGCAGTCCATGGAGTCACAAAGGGTTGGACATAGCTTAGTGACTAAATAGTGACAAACAACAAGCACAGTGAAAATGTTTTAAAAACCAGACAAACAACACAAACTTGTTGAAGTGCATAGCCAGTAAAATGGATTTCTAGATCACTATGATGTTTGAAATGAGCTCCTCAGGTAGGGACAAACTTTTATAAAAGTACCTTAGCCACAGAAGAGAGAATATCCTGTCTGTGAGGGGAGGCTTCTTTCAGTCCACTCTGAAATCTATAGACCATGAATAAAAGAAGTTCATTAGATATTTGAACCACAGCAGGAGCTGCATTATAGAAATGAGATGGAACCCTGAGACTATTCCTTTGTTGTTGGTTAAGACAGGAAGAGATTCATCCTCAATCACGAAAAATATTTCCCCAAGCCAACTGAGAGGGAGGACTGGGAAGAGACCCTGTAGTTCCTCAAAACCCTGCAACTGAGAATTCAAAGGACAAGAGAAAGGCTGGTTAGAGGATCGAAAACACTCAAAGTACCTAAATTTGTAACAGTCTTTTCCAGTGGCCTGGCTCTTTGCAATTATAGCAGAAACTGGGAAGGTTTTGGTTTCATTTAGAAGTCTTCATTTGCTGGATTTGAAGATTAGGAAACCTGGTATTCTTCTTTTCCAGTGACTCATCTAGAGTGTGAGAGAGCTGGTTTGCTAGATTAATTAAGTCTGAAGTAGACATAGTTTTCCATTCCATCCTCATCCTTTTTACCAGACGAAAAGAAAGAGGTCCCAGTTCAGCCAATTAATAATACAGAATTCAAAGCTGCCTGGGTGAAATCAACATCTGAAGGAAGACCAGAATTTTCTTAAAAGCATTCTGAAGTTGATTATAGTAGTCATAAAAAGGGTCATCCAATTTTTGTGTGCAATCCTGAATTCTGTTTCAATCTACAGGTTTTGAAAAAGCCCCAGGAATTGCTCGATGAAGTCATCTAATGATTGCCTGACCTTTCAGGATTTTCCCAGTTAGCGGTTTTCATCCTATGCTGGGCCTAGCCTTAACCAACAAGCATATGAACTAGCTGACATGAGTCAGAGGAACACTGTTGATAAGTTTGAATGACTGTATTAAATTCCTCAGCAAATGTATGAGGATCTTCAGTTTACTTTGAGAAAATATTTTATTATGACTTGCAGTTCAGTTTTAGTTCAGAGAATATAAGAAATTAAAACTTTAACTTCTGGATCCTCAGAAGGCTTAGTTTTACAAGAAAAGTTCTGAGTATTTCAGAGGAAAATGGGGTGGAAGGAATTTTAGAAAAAGGGTAAGTTTGATAGGATAATCACTATGGGATATAGAGGAGGCATCAAGGGCACAGAAAGCTGGGAGGAAGATGGCGCCAGAGGCAGAGTCTGGCCAAGAAGATCCAAGGATGAGAAAGATCAGATCAGATCAGTCGCTCAGTCGTGTCCGACTCTTCGCAACCCCATGAACCGCAGCACGCCAGGCCTCCCTGTCCATCACCAGCTCCCGGAGGTCACTCAGACTCACACCTATCAAGTCAGTGATGCCATCCAGCCATGTCATCCTCTGTCGTCCCCTTCTCCTCCTGCCCTCAATCCCTCCCAGCATCAGAGTCTTCTCCAATGAGTCAACTCTTCGCATGAGGTGGCCAAAATACTGGAGTTTCAGCTTTAGCATCATTCCTTCCAAAGAAATCCCAGGGCTGATCTCCTTCAGAATGGACTGGTTGGATCTCCTTGCAGTCCAAGGGACTCTCAAGAGTCTTCTCCAACACCACAGTTCAAAAGCATCAATTCTTCGGCACTCAGCCTTCTTCACAGTCCAGCTCTCACATCCATACATGACCACAGGAAAGACCATAGCCTTGACTAGGCGAACCTTTGTTGGCAAAGTAATGTCTCTGCTTTTGAATATGCTATCTAGGTTGGTCACAACTTTCCTTCCAAGGAGTAAGCGTCTTTTAATTTCATGGCTGCAGTCACCATCCGCAGTGATTTTGGAGCCCAGAAAAATGAAGTCTGACACTGTTTCCACTGTTTCCCCATCTATTTCCCATGCAGTGATGGGACCAGATGCCATGATCTTCGTTTTCTGAATGTTGAGCTTTAAGCCAACCTTTTCACTCTCCACTTTCACTCTCATCAAGAGGCTTTTTAGCCCCTCTTCACTTTCTGCCATAAGAGTGGTGTCATCTGCATATCTGAGGTTATTGATATTTCTCCCAGCAATCTTGATTCCAACTTGTGTTTCTTCCAGTCCAGCATTTCTCATGATGTACTCTGCATATAAGTTAAATAAACATGGTGACAATATGCAGCCTTGACGTACTCCTTTTCCTATTTGGAACCAGTCTGTTGTTCCATGACCAGTTCTAACTGTTGCTTCCTGATCTGCATACAGATTTCTCAAGAGGCAGATCAGGTGGTCTGGTATTCCCATCACTTTCAGAATTTTCCATAGTTTATTGTGATCTACACAGTCAAAGGCTTTGGCATAGTCAATAAAGCAGAAATAGATGTTTTTCTGGAACTCTCTTGCTTTTTCCATGATCCAGTGGATGTTGGCAATTTGATCTCTGGTTCCTCTGCCTTTTCTAAAACCAGCTTGAACATCAGGAAGTTCACGGTTCACATATTGCTGAAGCCTGGCTTGGAGAATTTTGAGCATTACTTTACTAGCGTGTGAGATGAGTGCAATTGTGCGGTAGTTTGAGCATTCTTTGGCATTGCCTTTCTTTGGGATTGGGATGAAAACTGACCTTTTCCAGTCCTGTGGCCACTGCTGAGTTTTCCAAATTTGCTGGCATATTGAGTGTAGCACTTTCACAGCATCATCTTTCAGAATGTGGAATAGCTCCACTGGAATTCCATCACCTCCACTAGCTTTGTTCATAGTGATGCTTTCTAAGGCCCACTTGACTTCACATTCCAGGATGTCTGGCTCTAGGTCAGTTATCACACCATCGTGATTATCTGGGTCGTGAAGCTCTTTTTTGTACAGTTCTTCTGTGTATTCTTGCCACCTCTTCTTAATATCTTCTGCTTCTGTTAGGTCCATACCATTTCTGTCCTTTATCGAGCCCATCTTTGCATGAAATATTCCTTTGGTATCTCTGATTTTCTTGAAGAGATCCCTAGTCTTTTCCATTCTGTTGTTTTCCTCTATTTCTTTGCATTGATCACTGAACAAAGCTTTCTTATCTCTTCTTGCTATTCTTTGGAACTCTGCATTCAGATGTTTATATCTTTCCTTTTCTCCTTTGCTTTTCGCTTCTCTTCTTTTCACAGCTCTTTGTAAGGCCTCCCCAGACAGCCATTTTGCTTTTTTTGCATTTCTTTTCCATGGGGATGGTCTTGATCCCTGTCTCCTGTACAATGTCACGTACCTCATCAGATCTAGGCCCTTAAATCTATTTCTCACTTCCACTGTATAATCATAAGGGATTTGATTTAGGTCATACCTGAATGGTGTAGTAGTTTTCCCTACTTTCTTCAATTTCAGTCTGAATTTGGCAATAAGGAGTTCAGGGTCTGAGCCACATTCAGCTCTTGGTCTTGTTTTTGCTGATTGTATAGAGCTTCTCCATCTTTGGCTGCAAAGAATATAATCGATCTGATTTCGGTGTTGACCATCTGGTGATGTCCATGTATAGAGTCTTCTCTTGTGTTGTTGGAAGAGGGTATTTGCTATGACCAGTGCATTGTCTTGGCAAAACTCTGTTAGTCTTTGCCCTGCTTCATTCCGTGTTCCAAGGCCAAATTTGCCTGTTACTCCAGGTGTTTCTTGACTTCCTACTTTTGCATTCCAGTCCCCTATAATGAAAAGGACATCTTTTTGGGGTGTTAGTTCTAAAAGGTCTTGTCGGTCTTCATAGAACCGTTCAACTTCAGCTTCTTCAGCGTTACTGGTTGGGGCATAGACTTGGATTACTGTGACATTGAATGGTTTGCCTTGGAAACGAACAGAGATCATTCTGTCGTTTTTGAGATTGCATCCAAGTACTGCATTTCGGACTCTTTTGTTGACCATGATGGCCACTCTATTTCTTCTGAGGGATTCCTGCCCACAGTAGTAGATATAATGGTCATCTGAGTTAAATTCACCCATTCCAGTCCATTTCAGTTCGCTAATTCCTAGAATGTCGACATTCACTCTTGCCATCTCTTGTTTGACCACTTCCAATTTGCCTTGATTCATGGACCTGACATTCCAGGTTCCTATGCAATATTGCTCTTTACAGCATCGGAGTTTGCTTGTATCACCAGACACATCCACAGCTGGGTATTCTTTTTGTTTTGGCTCCATCCCTTCATTCTTTCTGGAGTTATTTCTCCACTGATCTCCAGTAGCATATTGGGCCCCTACTGACCTGGGGAGTTTCTCTTTCAGTATCCTATCATTTTCCCTTTTCATACTGTTCATGGGGTTCTCAAGGCATGAATACTGAAGTGGTTTGCCATTCCCTTCTCCAGCGGACCACACCCTGTCAGATCTCTCCACCATGACCCACCCATCCCGGGTTGCCCCACGGGCATGGCTTAATTTCATTGAGTTAGACAAGGGTGTGATCCTGGTGTGATTAGATTGACTAGTTTTCTGTGAGAATGATTTCAGTGTATTTGCCCTCTGATGCCCTCTTTCAAGACCTACTGTCTTACTTGGGTTTCTCTTACCTTGGGCGTGGGGTATCTTATCTCGGCTGCTCCAGCGATGCACAGCCATCGCACCTTACCTTGGACGAGGGGTCTCTCCTCACCGCAGCCCTTCCTGACCTCGGTCGTGGGGTAGCTCTTCTTGGCCGTGCTTAGTACGCTGGCCCTCACCGCCGTCCTTCCTCGGTCGTGGGGTAGCTCCTCTCGGCTGCGCTCTTAGTGCGCGGCGCAGCCGGCGGGGTGCTCTTAGTGTGCGGCGCAGCCAGCGGGGCGCTGTTAATTGTGCGCCTCGCCTTCCCGTGGCCGGCGCGCAATTAAGAGTGCCTCGCCTTCCCGAGGCTGGCGCACGATTAAGAGCGCCTCGCCTTCCCGCGGCCGGCGCACAATTAAGATGAGAAAGATAGTGCTGGGGAAACCAAGGAAGAAGAGCCTGAGGCTTTTGGAACCATTTCATCTTTCTTTTGCAGAGAAGCTATTTTCAGCTTTAGATAATGGAGAGAAGTCTTAAGATACCAGTCAAAACAGGCATACCACTCTGTTCTGAAAGGTTTTGAACTATTGTGATGTAATTCAGTTTAAAGGAAATTAAGTTTAGAAATTTAAAAAGTTTCCCATAATGGCCACTGATATTCTAACTTGTCTTTAGTCACATCAGTTTCCTTTGTTTCTTTTCTTTTTTCCAAAAATGAGCATGAGGAGGATTAGAACTATCCTTTTTAAAAATCAGTTTAGCTGGAGTCCCTGTAGGGGGAGTGACCTCAAAAAGTGGGATCTCATTTCTCAGAGGTTTTTCTCTAGATTAAAAGGACAATTTCAAACAGTTTAAAAGCTTACAGCTCAAACAGTTTATAAGCTATCACCAGTCAGTTCTAAGGAGACAGCCTGGCCCTGGAAGAGCCAGGCCAAAGGCCTTTTCAATTTCCAGAGAATAGTCCCTTCCAAAGAATTGGCCAAAGGATGAAAAACAGATACAGTTTCAGTGAAGAGGTCACTGTTCCCAAAGGAACGGACTGAAAGCATTTCCAGCTAGCTTCGATGGAAATAGTCTGAACTCAAAATCAGACTGAAGCACCAAATGCATGCAGAACAAGGCTTTTAGCAGAAACGCAAAACCTTAAAACAGAGTCTGAATAAAACCTGGAGAGGCTCAAACACAAAGAGGGCATGAAATTGGGATCTAGGAGAAAGGGTGTACCTGCAAAACTCCAATCAACGAGAGAAGCAGTGAGTGACAGTGGGTTCCACACCTGTTCAGTAGCCCCAGAGCCTTCAGGCATCTTCTCTGATCCCTATGCAGGCCACCAAAATGTTGACCTAAAACAAATAGAATGCCAGATATTTCTCCAGCAATGATGCATCTGTTCAGGATTGTCAGGGAATTGCAGTTCAGGGTCTGCAACCATATTGTGAGCCATGTGCAAGTCCCCATACGGGAAGGGAGGAAGAAGAAAGGGAAGTTGGGAGGGCGATAGTGAACAGAGTCCATGGCATTTCATTGGCTGAATTCTCACTGGGAAAATAGAGGAGTCTTGCTTCTTCCTGCTGGGCTCTGCCATGTCACAGCATGTTCTATCTTATGGTCTCCTGACACTATTTAATTGAAGTTTCTGTTTACTAATTTTTTTAACAAAAATAGAGCACTGAGTGTTGCATTTTGGATTTATATTTAAATTTAGCAAACACATGTTGAAAGTCTCCTATGTACAAATCACTATGCTGGGGTGGAAGTTCAAGAATGACGATGATTTTGTCTTTTTCTTAAAGAATTTACAGTCAGATTAAAAAACCTTCCTTATGTACTAATAAGTGAAGTGTCTTTTTCTTAAAGAATTTACAATTTTTTCAATTTAAGAAAAAATTCTTTTTCTTAAAGAATTTACAATCAGATTAAAAAACCTTCCTTATGTACTAATAAGTGAAGAAGGCTGAGCGCCAGCGAATTGATGCTTTTGAACTGTGGTGTTGGAAAAGATTCTTGAGAGTCCCTTGGACTGCAAGGAGATCCAACCAGTCCATTCTGAAGGAGATCAGCCCTGGGATTTCTTTGGAAGGAATGATGCTAAAGCTGAAACTCCAGTATTTTGGCCACCTCATGCGAAGAGTTGACTCATTGGAGAAGACTCTGATGCTGGGAGGGATTGGGGGCAAGAGGAGAAGGGGACGACAGAGGATAAGATGGCTGGATGGCATCACTGACTCGATGAATGTGAGTCTGAGTGACCTCCGGGAGTTGGTGATGGACAGGGAGGCCTGGCGTGCTGCGGTTCATGGGGTCGCAAAGAATCGGACACGACTGAGCGACTGTTCTGATCTGATCTGATCTGATGTACTAATAAGGTAAAAAGGAATGCATTAAATTGTTACGAGTGCATAGATTGTGTTTCCATGTCGTAGTAGTTTTTAATAGTAAATTTCTTTTGAACTGAGCCTTGAAGGATGACTAACATTCTGAATAGTGAGTTGAAATTTTATTCCATAAAGAAGTAGCTGCTGCTGCTGCTAAGTCACTTCAGTCATGTCCGACTCTGTGTGACCCCATGGATGACAGCCCACTAGGCTCTGCTGTCCTTGGGATTCTCCAGGCAAGAACACTGGAGTGGGTTGCCGTTTCCTTCTCCAGTGCATGAAAGTGAAAAGTGAAAGTGAAGTCGCTCAGTCATGTTTGACTCTTCGTGACCCCATGGACTGAAGCCTATGAGGCTTCTTCTTAGAGAAGTAGAGACACATTGAAATTTCCAAGTATAGGTGGGTCATAATGGTAACTGATATTAATTTGGGAGAAACTGTAGCAAGAAAGGCCAAAGCCTGAGAAGGAATTAACAGAATGTATCTGAAGTCTGGGTAAGAGATAGTGAATGGCAGAAAGAACTTGAGTAGCAGTAGTAACTTGGAAAATAATGAAGTAGCCAAATTCTGGAAATAGAAGATGAAATCATCATGTTTGGTATGGATGATACAGGAGATGGCCAAGTTATGAACTTCCAGAGTATTCCTTCAGATCCAGAGAAAGGAAGAAGTTCCAAAGAATTGAAAATACTCAGGGATGCATAGAAGAATATATGCAGCATGCTGTCATGCAGACCAGGAAAAGAGAGGGCTTTACAAAATCAGAAATAATCAGCTATGTAGAACATTGCTTGAGGTCATGAAAATAAGGGTTAAAACAAAGAACAAAAAATACCATTTGGTATAAACAACATGGAAGGCATTGATGTACACAGTAAGGGAGTGATTCAAAAGAATTGTGAAATAAAGCAGGAGTTAAAAAAAAAAAATGATGACTGTCAGCTTTAATGGCTTTTGTCAAACTTGCTTGTGAGCTGAAAACAAGAGAAAAAGTGGTAACTCTCTCAGGAGTGGGAGGCCCATGGACTTTACTGTGTACCAAAGTATGATGATTTTCTTGAGGAAAATTCATAGGCAGCTGTTTGAGTTGCATCCAAAATGGGCTCTTTTTTCATGGAACGCCATTTTACTAAATTACTAGGGTTATACAGACTTTAATATAAGGCAGACACTTTCTCCAAAATAAGCAGAATGAGCCCAACATCTTAAGGGGAAAAAAAAAAAAAAAAACTGACAGTTTTTGTTGCCAATAATAAAGTTAGTGATTTAAAACAAAAATTAGAAATTTGGAAGATGTATTTCTACTTTTTAATACTTAAAGACTGTTCTAATGAGATTGATGGTGGTATGAACAAATATGACTGTTTTGGTTATAATATTGAGAAATGTGTCAATATCTGAAAGAGATGCATAACTCATTGAATCAATGTTTTCCGAATTAAAAATGTTTAAAAAATCATCTGTAAAGAATTCATTCAGAAGGTAAGAAAAGATTGTAATGTACAAGAAGTTCATTGACGTGATTTTATTTTCCTTATTGCAACTTACCTTTAAGAACTACTCCTTGTTAAGTTTTGCTGTGAAATCAGAAAGAATATCCACAGTGATCTCAACTGGATACATTTAGTGTGTATAAAATACATTTTACTTTCTACTTCATATCTTTGTGAGGCTGGGTTGTTCTTATATACTTCAGCAAAAAAAAAATCATGGCAGATTTAATATAGAACTCAGATGTGAGAATCTAAGCTTTCTTCTATTAAGTCAGATAGTAACTAGGTTTACAGATATTCTTACAACTTTTTAACTTTGGAAAATTAGTTATTATCGTAAAATTCGTTATTAATATATATTTAATGTTATTAATTTTAATTAAATAGTTAATATGTTTGTCTTCTCCTGGTTTGAATATCTAAGGTGGAAAATCTTAATATGTATAACCCATGTAAAAAAAAGCTCTTAGAAGTCCTCTATAGTTTTTAAGAGTGTGCTGCTGCTGCTGCTAAGTCGCTTCAGTCGTGTCTGACTCTGTGCGATCCTATAGGCGGCAGCCCACTAGGCTCCTCTGTCCCTGGGATTCTCCAGGCAGGTCCTAAGGCAAAATAATTTGAAAACTGCTACTTTAAGACTTGGTTTCTCTGAAGTTTAGAAATACCATGGAAATAAGTTGGTTATTTGTGTAAAACCAAATAATTGATTTTATTTTATAGCAGTTATTACATATGAGTTAAAAAAAAAAAATGTCAGAAATAAACCCAGTAAGATCAAAGTTTTGTGTTTTTTAGGTTAACTCCATTGTGTCTTATTCAAGGAATTACTGTGGTCACTCACTCAGATATTTTTGTTGTGGTCATTATTTGTTTTGAAGCTTGAGAAAGAAGTGGTGAAGGATGCAGTTTTAAAAGCTATAGAAGAAGAAAGAAAACATTTGGAAAATGTCCATGCTGAAGAAAGGCAGTTGTGGAAGACTGAGCATGCAAAAGATCAAGAGGAAGTATCTCAGGCAATTCAAAAAGCTATACAAGAGCAGAGAAAAATTAGTCAGGTTAGTAAAATTAGCTCTTTATGAATATTTTCTTTCTTCTAAATTTTCTCAAAATAAAGTTACTTTACTATTATTTTATCTTACTTAAAACACCTTATTGGGCATAATTATTTTACTTTTGAGTTTAATATTTTAACTGAATAATTAATATATTTGTAGTTTGCACTTTTTAATGCTGATAATTTTGCCTTTTTAGTCTATTTTCAAAGAAGTCAGAATTCAAATTTATGTTTAATCATTATAACTACATTGTCTCCTCTTTGATATGCTTGTTTTCCTTTTTCACAAACACACACATGCACATAAAATCAAAGAAAATAATACATATGTGTCGAAAACAGTTTAATTAGATTCATCTGTGTCTAATTTGTGTAGCTAGCTACCTGTAGTTGGTAGTAAAAGTAGAACCTCACAAATAACCCCTGTAGTCTCATGAAATATACACATATCAACAACTATGGCCTACATTCAAAATATCTTTTGATTACATTAATGAACATTTAAAAATTCATTAGTTTAATTTTCTGTAATTGAATTCGCATGATTCTATTAATACTTGCTTTTAGTCATCTCAGGTATGAGATAACTGAATAAATCTTTCCTCCAACAAGCGTAAAAAGGAAAAAATAACATTTGTAGAAGTCTTTGTTTTACATGATTGTTCATTTGACCATGCTTTATAAATGTGACTGAAATGACTTTTCTTTCAGCTTTTGAGAACAAAAACCCAGATTTTCTTATGACTTATTAATTTTAATGAAGCCCTAGGAAACTGAGTGCTTCTAGTATCTGGGATCAATGTTATAGTTTGTTTGTTTGTTTTTTTTAATGTCACTTAAGTTTGTTCTCAAAAACACACAATTACCCGTTTATTATGAAAATTAAACAGATTTGTCAGTAATATCTATGGTAAGAAAACAGTATAACAGTAATGTGATAAATTTTATCTTTTTTTCGTTTCTTTTTTCCACTAGCATAATGATTATTTTCTAATTCTTTCTGTAACCTATGTTAGTGTCATGAAGTTATGTTGTATATATTTTTAATTGTCTGTCGGTTCAGTTGGTTGGTTGGAATTCCATGCCACTAATGTCAAGATCATTGGTTAAATCCTAATTTGGGAGAGTTTACTTAAAACTTCTTTGTGACCACAGACCACTCCTTTAACCTCACAAAGATGTGAGCTGTTAGTCACCATGAAATTGGGAAAGAGGGCATGAATAAATCAGCACATGTTTATTACCCAAACTAAAAAACATAGAAGAGTACCCTCCTCTGTGAGTTTGCAAGTATTCTTGTCCATAAGAAACATTATAGTATATGACAGATGTTGAAATTTATTCTCTATAGGCTCAGGGTACCATGAGGACAATCCAGTCATGTCAGGAATAAATATATTGTGTTTCTTTTCTTACAAATGGATGCATATTTTCATAAAGAGAAAAAGTGTGAGTGTGTGTGTGTGTGTGTGTGTGTATAATTGCCTAGTAGCTGACAGTTGACTAAAGAAGATCTACAACAGAAAGAACAAACAATGTTGGCAGGTAACTCTGATTTTCAGAAGTGAGGCGGTCCTACCAAATGTATTCCAAGTCTTCCTTAAACAGCTCACTACATTTATTCTCACATGGTTGCAGTAAAAACTACAGTGAAACAACTAGCATTCTCTTAGCCTCTTAAAGCCTCACAGTCCTATTCTAGAAAGTTGACAAATTACTTTTCTTGGGAAGCAGATGGAGCTTATATATCTATTATGTACTTTACTTACTTAGACTAGCAGGATAAGTCAATTAAGTTGCCATGTTCAAATTTTGGTGTTTTACATTAATAATTGAAAAGACCGACTGAAATGTTCCAGGGACTGTACTTATTTCTAAGGATACAGTAGTGGGAAAAAAAAAAAATCCCCTTCTTTCTTGTAAAGAAAACTCACAGAAAACTATTAAAGTTGTAATAAAATGTGAAGTAGTGATCAGGATCCTGAAGAAAAATGAAGCTGTCAAAGCAGCTAAAAGTGAGGGGACCAGTGTATAAATAGTGTAATCAGGTAAGGACTTAAGGAGATAGCATTTGAGATGAGACCTGCATTGAAGTGAGGAGTTTACTTTGAGACTAGCTGGGGGAAAAGAGTCGGAGAAGGCAATGGCATCCCACCCCAGTACTCTTGCCTGGAAAATCCCATGGACGGAGAAGCCTGGTAGGCTGCAGTCCATGGGATCACTAAGAGTCAGATATGACTGAGCGACTTCACTTTCACTTTTAACTTTCATGCATTGGAGAAGGAAAATGGCAACTCAATCCAGTGTTCTTGCCTGGAGAATCCCAGGGAACGGCGGAGCCTGGTGGGCTGCCGTCTATGGGGTCACACAGAGTCGGGCATGACTGAAGCGATTTAGCAGCAGCAGCGGCAGGGGGAAAGAATATTTGAGGCATGGAGAATAGCAAGTGTAAAGGCTTTGAAGCAGAAAGATGCTTGTGAAAGTGAAAGTTGCTTATTCATGCCTGACTCTTTGTGACCCCATGGACTATACATACAGTCCATGAAATTCTTGACGCCAGAATACTGGAGTGGAGATCCCCCTCTCCCCTCTCCAGGGGATCTCCTCAGCCCAGGGATCAAGCCCAGGTCTCCCACATTGCAGGCGAATTCTTTACCAGCTGAGCCACGAGGGAAGCCCAAGATTACTGGAGTGGGTAGCCTATCCCTTCTCTAGCAGATCTTCCTGACCTTGGAATGGAACCAGGGTGTCCTGCATTATAAGTGGACTCTTTACCAACTGAGCTACCAAGGAAAGATGCTTGGTGTAATTAAAACTGTATGGCACTGCTAAAGATATAGATAGATACAATGACCAATAGAATAAGAACACAGAAAGAGACACAAATTTTTTCTATAATTTACAAATTTTTAATCTGGATTCCATAGAAAGGGGCCCTAGACAGTCTGTGAATTTACTAAAATTATGCAAGATTTGTGTATATGTGCAGATTTTTCTACAGAGATACTCTGTAGCATTTATTAGATTCTCAAAAGTATTTTACTAATTAACCCAGACAAAATTAAAAATATAGTCATCTTTTAGTATCTGTGAGGGAGTGATGCCAGGGCCCATCATTAATACCCAAATCTGCCAACTCTCAAGTTCTAAAACCAGACCTCACTATCACAGTTCTGCATCTGCAGATTCAAGCAGTCCTGATCATGTAGTGCTGTATGTGTTTACTGAAAAAAGTAATACACATTTAAGTAGACTAGCAGTTTAAGGCTGGGTTAATCAGGAACAATTGTAATTGTAGCTGGCTGCAATTTTTTCCTGGATTTTGTCTAATATGAGTTTCAGATTAATTAAATATTTAAATCTAGAAATTTAATATGTTAAAAAGAAATTGGGCAGATATCGATACTCTTTGAAATGGAGAGTTCAAGCAGGACTTGAGATCCTTAGTCTCTGCCAAGTATTTTAGCCAGAAAGGCAATGAGAATACTAGCAAAAATTGTCATAAAAGTTACAAAATGAAAGTTCCTAAATAGACAAGAAGCACAAAAATTAATTCTAGAGGATGGAGGAGATCTATTTTGATTCTGCAGTTTTTATCAACACAACATTGTGAGATATGCAAAGAAACAGAAAGGTGTGCTTATAAACAGGAACTACAGTCCTGCTAACAGTCTACAGAGACTGCATTAATGTTGGACTTAATAGACAGACTTTAATCTGCTATTTTAATTCACTAGTATTAGGAGATCCGTTGTTAATCATATAAGGCAGAATTGAAATCCCATATTTATCATAATGCAAAGGAAAAAGAAGTTAAAAATGAGAAATATAGTGCTTTGAATTATTTGTTAGTTTAAAACTGAATGGTGATATTTCTTGGTGAAAACTGTACATGGTTTGGTCTTCAACTTTGAAAAGGCATGCTAATTTAATGACATGCTTGAGCATGTCTAAATGAAATTGTCATATGTGGCCATGGTCTTTGAAGCCCATTAGAAAACATGGTTTTATTCTCATTCTTGGATCCGTGAAAGCTGGAACTTGGTATGCTTTTCACATACCAAATTCTTTTTGGATAAGAGGTTTGCCGTTGTAAACTAGCCAACATTTCATGCCCACCAGCCCTGAAGTCTTTCATCATTAATGAAGTTTGCTTCTTTTCTCTTCCCCTCACACATACCCTAGCCTTCCTTCTTGTGACTAATATGCCTAAAATATAGTCAGGGCCTCTGGGCATATCAGTATGTAAAATGTAGTCAAGCTTGTTCTGATTTTGTTCTTTTACTGAAGGCTTTTGTTAATAGTATCCAAATGGAAAATAAAATTGATCCTAGAGCACAAAATTTTCTGAATCTTCCATTTTAGGAAACCACTAATTTCTTCTTCCTCACACTTGTTGAAAATAATCCTCAATCTTAGTGTTGATAAGTTTCTACCTTATAATCTCTATATAGATTATCAGAAAAATTAATATTATAATAGATATATAGGTAAGTGAGAGGTAGGTAGGTTAACTGTCATAAAGTGAAAGTCACTCAGTCATGTCTAACTCTTTGCGATCCCTTGGAATAGTCCATGGAATTTTCCAGGCCAGAATACTGGAGAGCGTAGCCTTTCCCTTCTCCGGGGGATCTTCCCAACCCAGGGATTGAACCCAGGTCTTCCACATTGCAGGAGGATTCTTTACCAGCTGAGCCACAGGGAAGCCCACCTGTCATAAAAGAGGATCCTAATTATAAAACAAACCACAGTACATACATTTTTGGATTTGGTCTATGTACATTTTTTTCCTGCCTTTGACAGGATGAAAATTCACATCAACCTCGAAGTTTGGGAAACATTGCATTGACACTTTAATACTGGCCTTTTAGGGGTTCACTGAACACAAACACAAAAGAATTACGGAAATTTTTATTCTATCTTGAGAGAATGCTTCAGACTCTCAGTGGTCAGGACTCCAGTTGGGGTAACATTGGTTTTCACTATATTTCAAAATAAAGTTAATTATCGTCTAAAAAAGAATAGAATTTAGATTGGTGTTCATATTGCCTTGCCTTTTTCATAATAAGTTCACCACTAGTGAGTTTATCATCAACATGTAACGTTTTTCTCAACTAATGTGGCAAAGAAGGTGACAATGTGATTCATATGAGTATCATTGTAAGACTTTGATGTTCTTTATCTGTCTTCTGTCCATGTGTTTGTTGCTATTTATTTTAGGTTATTAGCTTAAAAACTATTCTTATGGAACTGTTTCTTCATCTTTGCACAAAATAGTAAGATAGTGGTGTTGATGAGGGTAGAGACAGCGATAATTCTAACGATATTGGCTATCTTTAATTCAGTTCTAGGTATGAGGTACTTTTTAAATTGTTTTACATGTTTAATCTCATTTAAGCCTTAAAACCAACTTATGAGACAAAAACTATCACTCCCACTTTCAGTGATGCAGAAATTAAACCTCAAGAACATTATTTAACTTGCTCAGTTCAGTTCAGTTTAGTTCAGTCGCTCAGTCGTGTCCACCTCTTTGCGACCCCATCAGTCGCAGCACCCCAGGCCTCCCTGTCCATCACCAACTCCCGGAGGTCACTCAGACTCACGTCCGTCGAGTCGGTGATGCCATCCAGCCATCTCATCCTCTGTCTTCCCCTTCTCCTCCTGCCCCAAATCCCTCCCAGCATCAGAGTCTTTTCCAATGAGTCAACTCTTTGCATGAAGTGGCCAAAGTACTGGAGTTTCAGCTTTAGCATCATTCCTTCCAAAGAAATCCCAGGGCTGATCTCCTTCAGAATGGACTGGTTGGATCTCCTTGCAGTCCAAGGGACTCTCAAGAGTCCACACTCTCCAACACCTTAAAACATCAAAAGCATCAATTCTTTGGCGCTCAGCCTTCTTCACAGTCCAGCTCTCACATCCATACATGACCACTGGAAAAACCACAGCCTTGACTAGACAGACCTTTGTTGGCAAAGTAATGTCTCTGCTTTTGAATATGCTATCTAGGTTGGTCATAACTTTCCTTCCAAGGAGTAAGCGTCTTTTAATTTCATGGCTGCAGTTACCATGTGCAGTGATTTTGGAGCCCCAAAAAATAAAGTCTGACACTGTTTCCCCATCTGTTTCTCATGAAGTGATGGGACCAGATGCCATGATCTTGTTCAAGGCCATAGTAACTCAGGTGAGGCAATAGGCCACGTTGAAAATCAGGCAGCCTTACTCTAGAGGCCTTGCGACTTACTACTATTCTCTCTCTCAGTGTGAGAGAACAAATTTATCCTAGAACAAATACAAATACATCTTATTTGTAATTAACTGTATAGGTAATTTTAGTAGGAAAACATGAGGGAAATTTTTTTATGTTTTTATTCATTCAGTAATATTTATTGACCATCTGCCATGTACTGGCACTTTTGGAAGTTGTGAGCATATAGCTATGAATAAGATACCCAAGGTCCCTAGGCACTCATAGAGTGTATATTCAAGTTGAGAATGACCCATGATGATTAAAGTAATTCATTATAGTGATATGGACTTTGAAGAAAAAAATCAAGGTTTTGTGTTTGGGTAAGGATAGGTGGTAGGGGAACTTTTAGATATGAAAGTTAGGAAAGAAGCCAGACTCAAAAAACTTGCATGCTGCATGATTCTACTTACAGGCACACTTTGTTTTATTGTGCTTCACTTTACTTAAGCTTTGTGGATGCTGCATTTTTTTACAAACTGAAAGTTTGTAGTACCTCTGCCTTGAAGAAGTCTATTGGCACTATTTTTCCAGCAACATTTGTTCACTTCATGTCTCTGAGTCACATTTGGTAATTCTTATAATATTTCAGTTTTTCTTTATGTTTCTGTTTGTCAGGATCTGTGAACAATGATCTGTGCTGTTACTATCATTGTTGACTTGAGGGCACCACAAACTGCACCTATGTAAGTCAGCGAACTTAGTCTGTAAATTTTGTATGTATTCTGACTGCTCCATCAATGAGCCGTTTCCCTATTCCTCTTTCTCTCCTTGGGCATCCCTATTCCCTGAGACAAAACAGTATTGAAATCAGGCCAATTAATAATTCTTAAATAGTCTCTAAGTGTTTAAGTGAAGGGAAGAGTCACACTTCTCTTACTTTAAATCAAAAGCTAAAAATGATTAAGCTTAGTGAGGGGCGTTCTTGCTGAGTTGCTTCAGTGGTGTCCAGCTCTTTGCAACCCTGTGGACTATAGCCAGCCAGGCTCCTCTGTCCATGGGATTCTCCAGGCAAGAATACTGGGGTGGGTTGCCATTCCTTCCCCCAGGGGATCTTCCCAGCCCAGGGATCGAAGCCATGTCAAAAGCTGAGACAAGGTGAAAGCTAGGCCTCTAACACCTAAGAGTTAACCAGATTGTGAATACAGAGGAAAAGTTCTTCAGGGAAATGAAACATGCTACACCAGTGAACCCACAAATAAGAAGAAGAAGCAAAATAGCTTCATTGCTGATATGGAGAACGTTTTTCTGATTTTAAAATATAAAACCAGCCACAACATTCCTTCACAACAAATCCTAATCCAAAGCACGGCCCTGACTCTGTTCAGTTCTGTGAAGGCCAAAGGAGGCAAGGAAGCTGCAGAAGAAAAATTGGGAGCTAGCAGAGGTTGGTTCATGAGGCTTAAGGAAAGAAGCCTTTTTCAAAACATAAAAGTGCAAGCTAAAGCAGCAAGTGCTGATGTAGAAGCTGAAGCGAGTTATCCAGAAGATCTAGCTCAGATAATTAATGAAGGTGACTGCACCAAATAACAGATTTTTAGTGTGAATGAAACACCTTTGTATTGGAAGAAGATACCATCTAGGACTTTCACAGCTATAGAGAAGTCAGTGCCTGGCTTCAAAGTACTGGCGACTCTTATTAGAGGCTAATGCAGCTGGTTAAGTTGAAGCCAGTGATCCTTTGGCCCTGAAAGTCCTCAGGCCCTTCAGAATTATTCCTAATTTACTTTGCCTATGCTTCTTATGAAGCATAAATTGAATCAAGGCAAATTGGAAGTGGTCAAACAAGAGATGGCAAGAGTGAATGTCGACATTCTATGAATCAGTGAACTGAAATGGACGGGAATGGGTGAGTTTAACTCAGATGACCATTATATCTACTACTGTGGGCAGGAATCCCTCAGAAGAAATGAAGTAGCCATCATGGTCAACAAAAGAGTCCAAAATGCAGTACTTGGATGCAATCTCAAAAACGACAGAATAATCTCTGTTCGTTTCCAAGGCAAACCATTCAATGTCACAATAATCCAAGTCTATGCCCCAACCAGTAACGCTGAAGAACCTGAAGTTGAATGGTTCTATGAAGATCTAACACCCAAAAAAGATGTCCTTTTCATTATAGGGGACTGGAATGCAAAAGTAGGAAGTCAAGAAACACCTGGAGTAACAGGCAAATTTGGCCTTGGAATACGGAATGAAGCAGGCAAAGACGAATAGAGTTTTGCAAAGAAAATGCACTGGTCATAACAAACACCATCTTCCAACAACACAAGAGAAGACTATACATTGACATCACCAGACGGTCAACACCAAAATCAGATTGATTATATTCTTTGCAGCCAAAGATGGAGAAGCTCTATACAGTCAGCAAAAACAAGACCAGTAGTTGACTGTGGCTCAGACCATGAACTCCTTATTGCCAAATTCAGACTTAAATTGAAGAAAGTAGGGAAAAGCACTAGACCATTCAGGTATGACCTAAATCAAATCCCTTATGATTATACAGTGGAAGTGAGAAATAGATTTAAGGGCCTAGATCTGATAGATAGAGTGCCTGATGAGCTATGGAATGAGGTTTGTGACATTGTACAGGAGACAGGGATCAAGACCATCCCCATGGAAAAGAAATGCAAAAAAGCAAAATGGCTGTCTGGGGAGGCCTTACAAATAGCTGTGAAAAGAAGAGAAGCAAAAAGCAAAGGAGAAAAGGAAAGATATAAACATCTAAATGCAGAGTTCCAAAGAATAGCAAGAAGAGATAAAAAAGCTTTGTTCAGTGATCAATGCAAAGAAATAGAGGAAAACAACAGAATGGGAAAGACTAGGGATCTCTTCAAGAAAATCAGAGATACCAAAGGAATATTTCATGCAAAGATGGGCTCGATAAAGGACAGAAATGGTAAGGACCTAACATAAGCAGAAGATATTAAGAAGAGATGGCAAGAATACACAGAAGAACTGTACAAAAAAGATCTTCACGACCCAGATAATCATGATGGTGTGATCACTGACCTAGAGCCAGACATCCTGGAATGTGAAGTCAAGTGGGCCTTAGAAAGCATCACTATGAACAAAGCTAGTGGAGGTGATGGAATTCCAGTGGAGCTATTCCACATTCTGAAAGATGATGCTGTGAAAGTGCTGCACTCAATATGCCAGCAAATTTGGAAAACTCAGCAGTGGCCACAGGACTGGAAAAGGTCAGTTTTCATCCCAATCCCAAAGAAAGGCAATGCCAAAGAATCCTCAAACTACCACACAATGACACTCATCTCACACGCTAGTAAAGTAATGCTGAAAATTCTCCAAGCCAGGCTTCAGCAATATGCGAACCACGAACTTCCTGATGTTCAAGCTGGTTTTAGAAAAGGCAGAGGAACCAGAGATCAAATTGCCAACATCAGCTGGATCATGGAAAAAGCAAGAGAGTTCCAGAAAACCATTTATTTCTGCTTTATTGACTATGTCAAACCCTTTGCCTATGTGGATCACAATAAACTGTGGAAAATTCTGAAAGAGATGGGAATACCAGACCACCTGATCTGCCTCTTGAAAAATTTGTATGCAGGTCAGGAAGCAACAGTTAGAACTGGACATGGAACAACAGACCGGTTCCAAATAGGAAAAGGAGTACGTCAAGGCTGTATATTGTCACCCTGTTTATTTAACTTCTATGCAGAGTACATCATGAGAAATGCTGGACTGGAAGAAACACAAGTTGGAATCAAGATTGCTGGGAGAAATATCAATAACCTCAGATATGGGGATGACACCACCCTTATGGCAGAAAGTGAAGAGGAACTAAAAAGCCTCTTGATGAAAGTGAAAGTGAAGAGTGAAAAGGTTGGCTTAAAGCCCAACATTCAGAAAATGAAGATCATGGCATCCGGTCCCATCACTTCATGGGAAATAGATGGGGAAACAGTGTCAGACTTTATTTTTCTGGGCTCCAAAATCACTGCAGATGGTGACTGCAGCCATGAAATTAAAGACACATTCTCCTTGGAAGGAAAGTTATGACTAACCTAGATAGCATTACTTTGCCAACAAAGGTTCGTCTAGTCAAGGCTATGGTTTTTCCTGTGGTCATGTATGGATGTGAGAGTTGGACTGTGAAGAAGGCTGAGCGCCAAAGAATTCATGCTTTTGAACTGTGGTGCTGGAGAAGATTCTTGAGAGTCCCTTGGACTGCAAGGAGATCCAACCAGTCCATTCTGAGGGAGATCAGCCCTGGGATTTCTTTGGAAGGACTGATGTTAAAGCTGAAACTCCAGTACTTTGGCCACTTCATGCAAAGAGTTGACTCATTGGAAAAGACTCTGATGCTGGGAGGGATTGGGGGCAAGAGGAGAAGGGGACAACAGAGGATGAGATGGCTGGATGGCATCACTGACTCGATGGACATGAGTCTGAGTGATCTCCGGGAGTTGGTGATGGACAGGGAGGCCTGGCATGCTGCAATTCACGGGGTCACAAAGAGTCGGACATGACTGAGCGACTTATCTGATGTGATCTGATCTGATGCTTCTTATAAATGGAACAACAAAGCCAGGATTATAGCACATCTACCGACAACATGGTTTACCGAATATTTTCAGTTCTCTGTTTCTACTACTCAAAAAAATTTTTTTTTCAACATATTACTGGTCTTTGACAGTACACCTGACCACCCAAGAGCTCTCATGTACAAAGAGATTAATGGTGTTTTCATGCCTGCTTAACAGAATATCCATTCTGCAGCCTATGGGTCAAGGAGTAATTTCAACTTTCACCTCTTGTAATTTGAGAAATAGAGTCTGTAAGGCTACAATAGATACTGATTTTTTCATGAATCTGAGCAAAGTAAAGGGAAAACTTCTGGGAAAATGTCACCGTTCTAGATGCCATTAAGAACATTCAGATTCATGGAAGGAGGTCAAAATATTGACATGGAGTATTTTGAAAGAAGTTGATTCCAACCTTCCTGGATAAGTTTAAGGTATTCAAGACTTCAGTGGAGAAAATAACTGCACATTTAGCTTAACCTGCGGTAAGGGTGTGTGAAGATTGACTCCAAATTTGTTAGTTCTACTTCAGGTAAAATGTTATCAAACAGTATTCCAAGTTACAGAGACTATGAAAGGAAGTCAATCATTGCAGCAAACTTCATTGTTCTGTCCTATTTTAAGAAACTACTGTAGCCACCCCAGCCTTCAGCAGCCACCCTCCTGATTAGTCAGAAGTCATCAACCTTGAGGCGAGACCCTCCACCAGCAAAAACATTAAGACTGTCTGAAAGCTCAGAGAATGTTTTAACATTTTTTAGTAATAAAGCTTTAAATGAAGGCATGTATTACTTTAGACATAATGCTGTTGCACACTTAATAGACTGTAGCAAAGTGTAAACCTAATAACTTTTATATGCTCTGAGAAACCAAAAGATTTTGCGACTTGTTTTATTCCAATATTCATTTTATTGCCTTGATCTGGACCCAAACCCACAATATCTCCAAGATATGCCTGTATTTAAAATCCTAGAGAAGGAAAAATTAGCTTGAGTTGAAAGAAATCAATAGTTGATAGGGAAGAGACTTACACAGCAGGGGGACATTTGAAGATGATGAAAATGTTTTAATCATAATTGTAGTGGTGCTTACATTTGATTTGATAGAACCATATCAAATTATGTATTTCATACTGATAATTTTACTATATGTAAATAATATTTTAATGAAGCTAATTTTTGTAAACAAATGACTACCAAGAATAAATTATTGGATAAATAGCAACTTCAGATGGTGACTTCATTTATCAGTACTATGGTGAGAAAGAATTTAGTTTTATGGAGATAACATCTAATTTGTGCACACTAAATTTGAGGTATGTCTTCATAATCCAAGAGGAAATATTGAGTAGGCAGTTATAAATATGAGCTTGGAGTTCAGGTGAGTTGTCAGGGCTGGAGACCAAAATTTGAGATTAACAAGTATATAAATGATATTTAAAAGCAAATAAATAAAACGGACACGACTGAAGTGACTTAGCATAGCATAGCATAGCATGGCATAGACAAGACTTTACATGACATTCTTTTATGGAACTTGGCCATTTTCTAACTAGAAAGAACTATATCCACTTTAAGTTAACTTTGTAATAGTAGAAACAGTCTCACACTCCTGATTACTGTATCTCAGATGAAATTGGTAAGGTATTAAAGTTATTGATGCTTTCTGTATCACACTATTAACCAGGGTTGATCAACCACCCCTTCATCTACATTTTCTGGGAAGCTCAGAGCCAGCAGCACAATAGCAGCTCCTGCCACCCTCTGCCCAGCTCCTGTCTGGTTTCAGAGGCCACCGCTCATTCTGTCTGCTAGTTCTTTGGTAGCTGGTTGAGAAACATCAAGCCTGAAGAACTACTGTCCTGGGAACTATAAACTGCTTGAGTACTGACTAAAGGGCCTGGCTTTGTGAAGCCTGGAATGTTTTCATTAATTCCAAAATTTAGGTCACTCCACAGCACTCAGATATATCTTTAATGGAAAGAATTCCGAAAATAAAATTTGTAATTAGCAGCCCTTAACATCTTGGCCACTAAGTCTTACTCAGATGTGGAGAGGATAGCATGTGGCAAAGCAAAAAGCAATCAGGCTTAACTTAAGCAACATCATTTACTCCTGAGAAATTCAAGGGGAAAAATAGCTTTTGCTTCCCAGTTTACTTCTAGATTTTCTCTGTATTAATACTGACTTTAACTGAGGAGAGAAATGTTAAACTATTACCAAAAACACACTACCTAAGGATTGTGGCACACATTTATCCAAATGTACATGACAGATGACTTGATTTGATTTGGCCTTGTTCATAAAGTAAGACCAAGTCACAGTGTTGATTGTAGACTTGCACTTTTTTTTTTCTGGTATATTAAGGAGAAAGCTTATAACTCTGGCTTATTTGATGTTCATATTAAATTAATTCTGTGTTTCTTAAAAATCTTTGTTAAAGCACATTTGTTATTGACACCAAAGTGGGCAAAAAGAAGAGAGTCATTAATTTTGCTGTTCTAGCAAAGTCCTGTAAAAAGACTCCAGTGCATACAGACACTTAAACTATGTCTGACGTTGAAAGCTCTTCATAATAGTTTATAACCACAGCCACAGTAATTTGGGGTTATGTTTTCCCCAGAAGCCACAGACATTACAATCAGTGGTTAAATTTTCTTTAAAAAATTTAGCATTGCCACCTGACCCTTCTTTTTAAAAAGGAAATAACATTTCTATTTTAACTTAGCAGGCCAGATAGTTTCACAACACTGAAATAATTTTTCAGTATTAATTTATTATTTTTTTTTGATTCATTAGTTTTAAATTTTTTTATGTACTGAATTTTGATAGTAACCTAATTAGGTATAGGTAAAATCTTAATTAGATTTTTAATTGTCAACAGTATTGTGTCTAGAGACAGGTGAACAATAGTACATCAGCTTACCTTCTCATCTCTCAAGACTTTCCTCCTGTTACATTTCCTATTTTATTCAAATAGTGAAATAGCCATCTACCAAGTTAGCCAGTGCAGAGAAGGAACTCCTCCTAAACTTTTCCTCTCTTGTCCCCATTTCACTACCTTTAAATCATTAAAGTTTTCCCAATTTACCTGTTAAATAATCCTTAAACCTATACACTTCTTTCCTACCTGCTATCATTGTCTTAATTAGGGTTCTTATTGCTTACCTTGACCTCTTATATATATTTCTTTGTTTCCAGTTTTGTCCCTTTTCATTTTTTTTTTTTTTTTATCAAGAATCTCTTTTATTGATTATCAGAAACATTACAAACATCTAATATGAACAAATTGTAACATGATAGTATTTAGTTTGAACAATTAATACATTTCAGATATAATATTATACATATTTCAATGTTATTCTCCCCAATCATCCCACCCTCTCCCGGTCCCAGAGTCCAAAAGTCTGGTCTATACATCAGTGTCTCTTTTGCTGTCTCGTAAATAGGGTTATTTTTACCATCTTTCTAAATTCCATATATATGCGTTAGTATACTGTATTTGTGTTTTTGTTTCTGGCTTACTTCACTCTGTATAATAGGCTCCAGTTCCATCCACCTCCTTAGAACTGATTCAAATGTATTCTTTTTAATGGCTGAGTAATACTCCATTGTGTATATGTACCACAGCTTGCTTATCCATTCATCCGTGGATGGACATCTAGGTTGCTTCCACGTTCTGGCTATTGCAAACAGCGCTGCTATGAACACTGGGGTACACGTGTCTCTTTCAATTCTGGTTTTCTCAGTGTATATGCCCAGCAGTGGGATTGCTGGATCATAAGGCAGTTCTATTCCCAGTTTTTTGAGGAATCTCCATACTGTTCTCCAAAGTGGCTGTACCAGTTTGCATTCCCACCAACAATGCAAGAGGGTTCCCTTCTCTCCGCACCCTCTCCAGCATTTATTGCTTGTGGACTTTTGGATAGCAGCCATTCTGATTGGCGTGAAATGGTATCTCATAGTGGTTTTGATTTGCATTTCTCTGATAATGAGTGATGTTGAGCATCTTTTCATGTGTTTGTTAGCCATCTGTATGTCTTCTTTGGAGAAATGTCTATTGAGTTCTTTGGCCCATTTTTTGATTGGGTCATTTATTTTTCTGGAATTGAGCTGTAGAAGTTGCTTGTATATTTTTGAGATTAGTTGTTTGTCAGTTGCTTCATTTGCTATTATTTTCTCCCATTCTGAAGGCTGTCTTTTCACCTTGCTTATAGTTTCCTTTGTTGTGCAGAAGCTTTTTAAGTTTGATTAGGTCCCATTTGTTCATTTTTTATTTTATTTCCAATATTCTGGGAGGTGGGTCATGGAGGATCCTGCTGTGATGTAAGTCAGAGAGTGTTTTGCCTATGTTTTCCTCTAATTGGAATAATGTCACTGCCTCCCATAGCCTGTAGAATATACGTAGAATGATCGACAGATCTTTCAGAACATAAAATATAAATCTTTTAGTGACCTGGTCTCCACATTTCCAGCTCATATTCTGCTGCTCTGCTTCATATTTCATGCTTTTGTACCATCCTACTGGTACACTTAATAGCCTGTTTATGATGTGTGTTAGGCGCTCAGTCATGTCTGACTCTTTGCGACCCATCAGACTCTTATCTCCATGGAATTCTCCAGGCAGGAATACTGGAATGGGCAGCCATTCCCATCTCCAGGATATCAAAACTGGGTCTTTTGCATTGCAGACAGATTTTTACCATCTCACCCACCAGGGAAGCCCCATTTATGGTACTGGGCCTTTAGCAACACTGTGCCTTCAGCCTAGAATGCTATTGCTTTCCTAACTTTCAAAACCCTCTCTTGTTAATAACTTAGTTTTTTTTTTTTTTTAATTCAGTAAATTTCTTTGTCCATTTCTCAGATTAAATCAAGGTTCTTTCCTCTTCATTGGCAGTATTTAACTCTATAGTGCCTAACCATATTAGGATCTGGATCATCATATTATTTAATAATATTAAAGTATTATTATTTAATAATAATTAAAATATATTTTTTTAAATTATTATTATTTTTACTTTACAATATTGAATTGGTTTTGCCATACATCAACATGTGTCCGCCATGGGTGTACATGTGTTCCCCATCCTGAACCCCCCTCCTCCCACCTCCCTCCCTGTACCATCCCTCTGAGTCATCCCAGTGCACCAGCCGCAAGCTTCCTGTATCCTGCATCGAACCTAGACTGGCGATTTGTTTTGTATATGATATCATACATGTTTTAATGCCATTCTCCCAAATCATCCCCCCTCCACAGAGTCCAAAAGACTTCTATACATCTGTGTCTTTTTTGCTGTCTCGCATACAGGGTTGTCATTACCATCTTTCTAAATTCCATATATATGCATTAGTATACTGTATTTGTGTTTTTGTTTCTGGCTTACTTCACTCTGTATAATAGGCTCCAGTTTCATCCACCTCATTAGAACTGATTCAAATGTATTCTTTTTAATGGCTGAGTAATACTCCATTGTGTATATGTACCACAGCTTTCTTATCCATTCATCTGCTGATGGACATCTTTACTATATTATTGGCACTTTTAAAGTAGGAACTGAGTCTTGAACAAGCTGCAAGAGATTGTGAAATGGTTCTGGACCAGCACTGTTTTAGGAGAATCGTTAATCTTTCAAAAATGAACTTGATCTCTGATAACACAATTTGGCTCTCTTAAGAGTTTTGCTTGCTTTTAAATGGAATGTGTTACTAAAAGTAGAATCACCTAAATTAATGCTTTGGCTGTTATTATCCCTTTTTAAAAAGTATGCATTAAATTGTCTGTTGGGTACCAAACTGAGATGATTATTACTATTATTGAAGTTTAATAAAGTACTCAGAAACAAATCTGGGCAAAAAAAAAAAAAAAAGGATAATGAATTTCAGCTTCAGAAAAGTGTTTACTTTGAACATCTAGTTTGAATTTGTTGTAAGGTAGTGATGAATCTCTGCATGAGTAGTTAATAGGAATTTTTTAGTCACAGTAAAGCACACACTCTCACTGGTCAGATGGAAACAGCACATTCAGTTCCATATACCATGTTTTAAGAAAGACATTTCCAAATCAGAATGGGACTAACTTAAGACATTTATTAGTGCTTCCTCAGCATCTATTCCTCTCTTCCCAAAGTGATACTTTTTACTTCTTAGCCATGTGGTTTAGGTGAGATTTAACCTACTTTCTAATCTAGGCATAAGTCCTTATTTACTTAGGCTAATGATTATATTCCATCCCCATGTTAGAAGGTTCCAAGAATTCACACAAATTCTGAGTCAAGCCTATAAGACTGCATTTGGGACTTGGATCCCCAAGTACGTAAACACTCTCATTCACAGAAAAAAATGAGAAAATCTTTGGAACTATAGGTGACCATCTTGGGACCATATGTGTAGAACTTTTTCTGCAAATGGAGCCAATACCAAAGGCAGAGCTAGGGAGAGAGATCCCCATCACATTGCTGGAACCTGTATTTCTTTTATGTTTTTCTGTGTGAGACTGAATTATTTTTAGACAGTTTGTGCTGAATTTTCTGTTACCTGTGATTGAAATAACTAACTGATTGCCAAGTAAATGGGGCAAATGGGGTTAGATTTGAGTCCTAGCTTGTGACTTGTGTTATCTTGACCAATTTTTAAAAATGTATGAGGCCCCATTTCCTCCAATCCCACTGTAAAGTGGGATTAATAATACCTGCTTTGTAGAGTTGTTGTGAGACCTTTAAAAACATGTTTTTCAAAAAGAATAAAAACATAGATCGATTGTCGAATAAAAACAATGATAGATTATAAAACAGCTTTAGACACCATAAAATATCATGTAGATATTATGTGGTATTGTGGTCAAGTCAGTGACAGAGCAGGAAACTTTGCCATATAGTTTTGAAGGAATTGGAGTACATAGTTCAGAGAAGAGGAGAATAAAGATATGAGAACATTGTTCACATATTTGAAGGGCTGCAGTGAAGGGGTATTGTTGTTTATTTATTTGAAGAGAGACAGATTAGAAGAAATAGGGGAACCATTTTAAATTGCCAAGTATGATAAAAAATCATTGGATCACAGGTTATCTAGCAACAGGTATATAATTTTTATCCAGGACTCTGAAGAAAGGATTAAGTAGGAGACCAAAGAATATATATATATTGAGAATATAATTTCTACTGTCCTTTTTTTGCTATAGAATCTCTCTGTTCCTGTGTCAGTAGGAATTACCAACCCTGCAGATTTGTACCCAGTCACTAAGGTGCCCTAAATCTACCATTGTGTTAACATAATCATTGGAAATTCTTCCAGAAATAATTACTATAAAATCTCTTTAAAATATGTTTGAAACTTTTACATTGCCACTTTTTAAACATAATTAAGTAGTTTTACTGCTTTAAATCTCAGGATATACCTGCCTCTCAAAATGGTTCTGAAGATTAAGTGAAAAATGCACATTAGTTTTCTTACTTTAAATACCAAATATCATTGCTTTTTTAGTTTTTAATACTGTTTACAGTATGTTTTGCTTAACTCTGCTCTTCACACAGACCTCCATTAGGTCACCGAATCTTTAAGTACTGTTGATAATTTTATAGCCCAGCATAAATTCACTTAGCTTACTTAGCATGTTGCCTGAAAACATAAGATTTGTTGTAACCGAGATGACCACTGCTGTTGTTGATGCTGTTTATTTTACCATTATTACCACCACCTTTGTAGTTTTAACACCCAGAATATTACCATGTATGATAAACAGTGAATGAGTGGCTAATTGCTGTGATTACTTCAGGCTATAGTTTCTAAACTGAATCAGGGTGCCCTGCACTGCAGTGACTTCATAAGGATGCTGCCTCGTATTTTAAGTATTAAAGGACAACACAGAGAAGACACTTGAGATCTCTTGACTAGCTTGTCAATACTAATGACAGTCTTACATTTCTTTCTATTATTATCATATCTTAGTGAACATGGGTTTTAGACGTTGCTATGATAAAAAACAAGTACCATGCAAATATCATTGTGGAATAGGAAATGAAGTCCAATCTTAAGTCAAGATTTAAGAAGTTGTACAATGCCTGACATGTACAAATTCCCATAAATAACTATGGTTAATAATGAATTAAAAGTATTTTTCTTTCCATTTTTTTTGTCTTTTCAAATGGCTACTTAGGTATGTTCCATTAATAAATGGAACAGTTAGATATTTCTTCTGGCCTAGAGGGCACCAGGAACAAAATTACTGAGACAGCCAAACAAATCATGAACTGAAAAAGCCAGGGAAGCTATAACCTCAGTATATCCACAAGATATACACCTTTTGTGGGGTCCACAAGAAGTGTAAGTTATAGTCCCTACCCTTAAGTAGATTTCTTTGAATTGAGGAAACAAATTCACTCGTTTGTTGAAGATTAATTAGGCATTTCTGCTGTGTACCAGGTACTCATTTTGCCAATAGAGTTTCATATAGTCAAAGCTATGGTTTTTCCAGTAGTCATGTACAGATGTGACATTTGGACCATAAAGAAAACTGGGCACCAAAGAACTGATGCTTCTGAACTGTGGTGCTGGAGAAGACTCTTGAGAGTCCCTTGGACAGTGAGGAGATCAAGCCAATCAAACGTAAAGGAAATCAACCCTGAATATTCATTGACAGGTCAGAAGCTGAAGCGCCAATATTTTGGCCACCTGATATGAAGAGCTGACTCATTGGAAAAGACCCTGATGCTGGGAAAGATTGAAGGCAAAAGGAGAAGAGGGTGTCAGAGGATGAGATGATGCTGCTGAGGCTGAAGGCCTAATAATTTGGCCACCTCGTGGGAAGAGCCGATTCATTGGCAAAGACCCTAATGCTGCAAAAGAGTGACAGCAGGAGAAGAAGGGGGTGACAGAGGATGACAGTATGAACTATAATAATTAGAATCACTGATTTCCGTGAAAAGCATTATTCACTTCTGTGGCATTCTCAAAAATTCATAACCCCCGTCTAACTGTAAGAGAAAAAAACACCAATCCAAATTTCTTCAAAATGAAAAGTACTTTTCAACAGTGTCAATATAATAAGGAAAGACTGAGAAACTGCCACAAATTGGAGGAGACTAATGAGACATGATGTCTGAATGCAATATCTTACCCTAGTTTAATCCTGGAACAGAAAAAAGGCATTATTAGAAAAGCTGATGTATATGCTCAACAGAATAATCTATTGAGTGTAATCTATTTAATATTACCATATGATATTAATTTGTTAGCTTGATAAATGTAGTATGGTTATATCAGATCAGATCAGTCGCTCAGTCGTGTCCGACTCTTTGCGACCCCATGAACCGCAGCACGCCAGGCCTCCCTGTCCATCACCAGCTCCCAGAGGTCACTCAGACTCGCATCCATCGAGTCAGTGATGCCATCCAGCCATCTCATCCTCTGTCGTCCCCTTCTCCTCCTGCCCTCAATCCCTCCCAGCATCAGAGTCTTCTCCAGTGAGTCAACTCTTCGCATGAGGTGGCCAAAATACTGGAGTTTCAGCTTTAGCATCATTCCCTCCAAAGAAATTCCAGGACTGATCTCCTTCAGAATGGACTGGTTGGATCTCCTTGCAGTCCAAGGGACTCTCAAGAGTCTTCTCCAACACCACAGTTCAAAAGCATCAATTCTTCGGCGCTCAGCCTTCTTCACAGTCCAGCTCTCACATCCATACATGACCACAGGAAAGACCATAGCCTTGACTAGGCGAACCTTTGTTGGTAAAGTAATGTCTCTGTTTTTGAATATGCTATCTAGGTTGGCCATAACTTTCCTTCCAAGGAGCAAGCGTCTTTTAATTTCATGGCTGCAGTCACCATCTGCAGTGATTTTGGAGCCCAGAAAAACAAAGTCTGACACTGTTTCCACTGTTTCCCTATCTATTTCCCATGCAGTGATGGGACCAGATGCCATGATCTTCGTTTTCTGAATGTTGAGCTTTAAGCCAACCTTTTCACTCTCCACTTTCACTTTCATCAGGAGGCTTTTTAGCCCCTCTTCACTTTCTGCCATAAGAGTGGTGTCATCTGCATATCTGAGGTTATTGATATTTCTCCCAGCAATCTTGATTCCAACTTGTGTTTCTTCCAGTCCAGCATTTCTCATGATGTACTCTGCATATAAGTTTGGTTATATAAGATGTTAATATTAGAAGAAGGTGTGTTAAGGGCATATGAGAACTCTTGTACTGTCTTTGTAAGTTTTCTGTACCTCTACAATTACTTCAAAATAAAAAGTTTCATACATTTTTTCTAACACATATCCAGATAAAAGAGCAGTTTTATTAACTCCCTTCTAAAACCTCACTGAAATGAAAACTCTGAAATGGAGCCCTAAGTTAGAAGTGGAGATGACTGAGAAGACCAATATACAACATGCAGTGTACTCTGGGGAAACTCCCAAAGGCTTCCCAGTTGGTGGAACCAGGTATCGCTAGAAGTGAAAATGAAGATGAAGCTTCAATTTGAAGGGGAGTTTGGAATTTTGTGTAATAAACAAATCCCCATTCATCCTCTGCAAATTCTGTCAGAAACCTGGGTTTAGTTCTCTGGGGGGAAAAGAAAAAGAAAGTGGAAGGTGTCTGGACCAGGGATCACACCAAGCATACTTGAAGGTATAAATGCTATAATGAAATGGGATGGGAAGGACCGCAAGGTGAAAAGTTTTCAGCTGCTTATTGAGAATCTTACCCATTTTTCCCATCACAGCTCTCAGAATGCTGAAAACCAAACAGGAAATTGGAAGATTCTTTAACTGAGGCATCTAGGCAGCCCATGATAAAGGACTTAACTGTATTGGTATCAGAAATCTCCCCAAGGAAACAACTCAGCCAGATTGCTCTGCTCTTAAGATCACAGTCCATAAACCACAACTGCAAGCAAAGATATGTTACTCAGCGTTTTAGTGCTCTACTCTTTAAACATGAGCAAATAGTCAAGTATAAATAGAATACTCCTCATGAAAAGCAGAGATTAAAAACATTCTATGGAGACATGAAAAGTTAAAAAAAGCCACTATCACTAATTTCCTTAAAAGTAAGAGATTTTGCCCCTATGAAATAAGAAGGTGCCTTTTTAAAAGTCAAATGAAAGGATTAGAAATTTACAATACAATAGAAAGTTTAAAAAACAACATCAAGAGTCAGAAGATGGAGTGTTAAGAGTCTTCCAGAGAACATTGTATAAAAATATGAAGAAATGGAAAATAGAAGTGAAAAGACAAGGAAATTAAGCATTTGGTTCAGGAGATTCTTTTGCTGAATCACAGGACCTCGAAGGGAAATAAAAAGTAGAAAGTAAAATGCAGTAAATATAATAATAATAATAGTATTAAAGTAAATCTTGCAAAATTGAAAGACTTGCATTTCTAAATTGTAAGATACGAGTTTCTAGGTAGGGCTGTTATTAAATTTATAATTAATTTTTGAGCAGCAAAGGTAAAGAAAATACATAAATGTTCTCATAAGAGGGACACATTTATGCAAATGATAATGAATCAGAATGTGTAAGCAGACTCCTCAATAACCTTGAAAACTGCATAAATATTCCCTAGAAAGCTACACTCAGCCAAACTATAATTTAAGTGTGAGGGTAGAATGAAAGCATTTTCAAGACAAAGGAGATACCAAAACTTACACTTCTCATGTACCTTTTTCTGAAGAATCTCCTGAAAGAGGTACTCTATCAAAACAAAAAAGTAAAGAAAGAAAAAAGAATCCAGTGGTATCTAGAAAGCTGATAAGCTCCAGAGAGATGTAGCCAAACCCCTAGAAAAATCATGGAAATCCCACAATAACTGACCTAGAGAACGACCAGTCCTAGTTGGAGATATGTCCTGGATATGTCTCTAAGAAGATAAACAGACTGCTTGATACCTTTGAATGTATTGAAAAGACATATAGACAATTAGATAAGAATTTTGGAATTAGTGTTTAATACGTATTTGCTTAAGCCAGTGTAATGTGGCTGCAGTAACACTGTATCATTTCTGAGCCCATATCTTAAGAGACATTCCACCCTTTCTTTTACAATTCTGTCCATCTGCTATGTGAAAAATCCCGAACTAGTCTGCAGGAGATAGGAGCCCATAGGAAGGAGAAACAAGCCAGCCTACTGTAGGCCATCATTGTAGCAGCAGCCAGATTGGGACCCACCAGTTGATGGCAGATACATGAGAGAACCCAGCCAAGACCAAAAGAACTGTCCAGCTGAGCCCAGCTCAGGTTGCCAGCTTACAGAATTATGAGCTAAATCAGGGATTGGCAAGCTTTTTCTGTAAAGAGCCAGTTAGTAAATATTTTAGAAACTTACGGGCCAAGAGGCTTAATTGAAAATATTATGTAGGAGCTTAAGTTTACACAAGAAACAGCAAATATTCACAAATTTTTATTGATGAAATTCAAAATATAATAATATTAATTTTTCATAATGTGCATCTACTTGTGTTCTTTGCTAAATTGTGCCTGACTCTTTGCAACCCCTTGGACTGCAGCATACCAGACTTCCCTGTCCTTCACTACTAGTGAGAAGAATAGAATTTTCTTTGGAAAGAATAATATTTTGTTTAATTGTGGTTCCATTAAGTAGTCCTATCATCAAAAATGATTAGAAATACTTATTTATTAATGCCGGCATCTAATGAGACTCTACATATTTCATCTTTAAGAATGTCTTTCACACAAATAAGTACTGGAAAATATTGGTATCAGTCAGTGAGTATATAATTTTAATTGAGCGTATTCATTACTTGAGAAGCATTTGTAGAATTAAATTCTCCTCATTTTGCATATCATTACACTGCAGATTGATTATTTCCAATCGAAAATTAGATGGAAGCTCCTCATTTACCTGGCAGATGAATTTTGAAATATGGAAATTTCATCTGCAGTTAGATCAATATGTGAAAAGCACTGATGAAGCTGTAATGTGAACTCAAATTTATGTAGGAATTGAAGTCCTACTTCCTTAACTGTTGATACAAAGGAACTGCATACAGTGGGCTGCCTTATGATTCAGACATTCATTTACTGAGGTGCAATTCCACAACCACATGCAACTTTCAAAGTAATACATAATTAAATAATTATGAAGAGTAGAGACACTACTCTGCGGACAAAAGTCCATGTAGTCAAGACTATGGTTTTCCTGGTGATCACGCACAGTTTTAAGAGCTGAACCATAAAGAAGGCAGAGTGCCAAAGAATTGATGCCTTCAAACTATAGTCCTGGAGAGCACTCATGAGAGTTCCTCAAACAGCAAGATCAAACCAGTCAATCTTAGGGAAATCAACCCCAAATATTCATTGGAAGGACTGATGCTGAAGATGAAACTCCAGTATTTTGGTCATCTGATGTGAACAGCTGACTCATTGGAAAAGTCATTGATGCTATGAAAGATTGAGGGCAGGAGAAGAGGGCATCAGATGAGATGACAGGATGGCATCACTGATGTAAAGGAAATGGGCAAACTTTGGAAGATGGTGAGGGACAGAGAGGCCTGGGGTGCTGCAGTCCACGGAGTCACAAAGAGTTGGACATGACTGGGTGACAACAAGAACAGCAATGTATATCAGTATAGAATCAAAAGTAAAGCACATTGTTGCTCTAGAAAATATTTGATAAGTTTAGTTCAGTTCATTTCAGTCACTCAGTCATGTCCGACTTTTTGCGACCCCATGAATCACAGAATGCCAGTCCTCCCTGTCCATCACCAACTCCCGGAGTTTACTTAAACTCATGTCCATAGAGTTGGCGATGCCATCTCATCCTCTGCCATCCCCTTCTCCTCCTGCCCCCAAAGCCTCCCAGCATCAGAGTCTTTTCCAATGAGTCAGCTCTTCGCATGAGATGGCCAATATATTGGAGTTTCAGCTTTAGCATCAGTCCCTCCAGTGAACACCCAGGACTGATCTCCTTCAGAATGGACTGGTTGGATCTCCTTGCAGTCCAAGGGACTCTCAAGAGTCTTCTCCAACACCACAGTTCAAAAGCATCAATTCTTCAGTGCTCAGCTTTCTTCACAGTCCAACTCTCACATCCATACATGACTACTGGAAAAACCATAGCCTTGACTAGATGGACCTTTGTTGGCAAAGTAATGTCTCGGTTTTTGAATATGCTATCTAGATTGGTCATAACTTTCCTTCCAAGGCGTAAGCATCTTTTAATTTCATGGCTGCAGTCACCACCTGCAGTGATTTTGGAGCCCAAAAAAATAAAGTCTGACACTGTTTCCCTATCTATTTGCCATGAAGTGATGAGACCGGATGCCATGATCTTTGTTTTCTGAATGTTGAGCTTTAAGCCAACTTTTTTACTGTCCTTTTTCACTTTCATCAAGGGGCTCTTTAGTTCTTCACTTTCTGCCATCTGCATATCTGAGGTTATTGATATTTCTCCCAGCAATCTTGATTCCAGCTTGTGTTTCTTCCAGTCCAGTATTTCTCATGATGTACTCTGCATCTGAGTTAAATAAGCAGGGTGACAATATACAACCTTGATGTGTACTCCTTTCCCTATTTGGAACCAATCTGTTGTTCCATGTCCAGTTCTAACTGTCGCTTCCTGACCTGCATACAGGTTTCTCAAGAGGCAGGTCAGGTGGTCTGGTATTTCCATCTCTTTCAGAATTTTCCACAGTTTCTTGTGATCCACACAGTCAAAGGCTTTGGCAGTAAAGCAGAAATAGATGTTTTTCTGGAACTCTCTTGCATTTTTGATGATCCAGCAGATGTTGGCAATTTAATCTCTGGTTCCTCTGCCTTTTCTAAAACATTGTACAGGAGACAGGGATCAAGAGCATCCCCAAGAAAAAGAAATGCAAAGAAGCAAAATGGCTGTCTGTGAGGCCTTACAAAAAGCTGTGAAAAGAAGAGCAGCTAAAAGCAAAGGAGAAAAGGAAAGATATAAGCATCTGAATGCAGATTTCCAAAGGATAGCAAGGAGAGATAAGAAAGCCTTCCTCAGTGATGAATGCAAAAAAATAGAGGAAAACAGTAGAATGGGAAAGACTAGAAATCTCTTGAAAATTGGAGATTCCAAGGGAACATTTCATGCAAAGATGGGCTCAATAAAGGACAGAAATGGTATGGACCTAACAGAAGCAGAAGATATTAAGAAGAGGTCGCAAGAATACACAGAAGAACTGTACGAAAAAGATCTTCACAACCCAGATAACCTCGATGGTGTGATCACTCACCTAGAGCCAGACATCCTGGAATGTGAAGTCAAGTGGGCCTTAGAAAGCATCGCTACGAACTCAGCTAGGGGAGGTGATGGAATTCCAGTTGAGCTATTTCAAATCCTGAAAGATGATACTGTGAAAGTGCTGCACTCAATATGCCAGCAAATTTGGAAAATTCAGCAGTGGCCACAGGACTGGGAAAAGTCACTTTTCATTCCAATCCCAAAGGAAGGCAATGCTAAAGATTCCTCAAACTACCGCACAATTGCATCTTCTCACTTGCTAGTAAAGGAAATGACCTTCATCATGACCTATTTAATTGTAACATTATAGAAGGTGATTCTAGTAAGGAGTACTGGAAAAATTAGTAAGTAGCACTCTTTCTTCCACACTTAAAAAACTAGTTATATAATAATGTGGATGTGATTTTTTTACACATTTTATTTTTAGCAAAATATATTTAGGATGAGAAGTGTCAATATATTTTAAGAAACTTACCAAAATACATATGCAAATGGATGTTTTTCCCTCCAAACTGTTAATTTTAGAGCAGTGCTTCCCAACTGAAGATGATCTAGTAAGCAAATACCAAGTATACTACTTATAACAATATTCCCATCTCCACCCCCAGCAAGGAATTGTCAGTAGTGCCAAGGTTAGGGTATGAATCCTGCCTTAGAGAATATATCATGTTTCAGGATGTGCACATTACTAAAATATTCTGGAAAGTATTCTTTCAGAATTGCCTTCTTTGAATGTATTCATTAGTAGCAAATCATCATCCCTCGTGAAGTATATTTTATTTTAGACTAAGTCTCATGATTCACAGGGACAATACAGTTCATTCATGGAATTCAAGAAAACAAGCAGGCAGATATTCACAGACACATGAACATGCATACAAAATTCACTGATTTTTTTTTTTTTGTCCAGAATTTAGTTAGAAAATGAAAGGTTTAAACTTTTTAATGTCATATTCAAAAATATTTATTTATTGAAATAAATGAAATAATAAAGATTTTTTTCCCTTTTTTCATTTATATTTTATATTGAAGCATAGATGATTAACCATGTTGTGTTAGTTTCAGGTGTACAGCAAAGTGATTCAGTTATACACATACATATATCTATTCTTTTTCAGGTCCTTTTCCCATTTAGAGTGTTACATAATATGGACCTGAGCTGCACATGCTGTACAGTGGGTATTTGTTGGTTGTTGTTATTAAGTTGCTCAGTTGTTTCCAATTCTTTTCAGCCCCATGGACTGCAGCATGCCAGGCTTCCCTGTCCTTCACAGTCTCCCGGAGCTTGATCAAACTCAAGTTCAATGATCAGTGATGCCATCCAACCATCTTATCCTCTCTCATCCCTTTCTTCTCCTGCCTTCAATCTTTCCAGCATGAAGGTCTTTTCTAATGAATCACTTCTTTGCATCAGGTGACCAAAGTACTGGAGCTTCAGCTTCACCATCAGTCCTTCTAATGAATATTCAGGATTGATTTCCTTTAGGATTGACTGTCTTGATCTCCTTGCTGTGCAGGGGACTCTCAAGAGCCTTCTCCAACACCATAGTTCAAAAGCATCAATTAGTCAGTGTGCATTCTGCTTTATGGTCCAACTCTCACAACCATACATGACTACTGGAAAAACCATAGCTTTTACTAGACGGCCTTTGTCAGCAAAAGAATGTCTCTGCTTTTTAAATATGCTGTCTAGGTTGGTCGTAAATTTTCTTCAAGGAAGCAAGAATCTTTTTAATTTCATGATTGCAGTCACCATCTTCAGTGATTTTGGAGCTCCCCAAAATAAAGTCTGTCACTGTTGCTATTGTTTCCCCATCTATTTGCCATGAAGTGATGGTACCAGATGCCATGATCTTTGTTTGTTGAATACTAAGTTTTGAGCCAACTTTTCATTCTCCTCTTCCATCTTTCATCAAGAGGCTCTTGGATCCTCTTCACTTTCTGCCATGAGGGTGATGTCATCTGCATATCTCAGGTTACTAATATTTCTCCCGGCAATCTTGACTCCAGCTTGTGCTTCATCCAGTCCAATATTTTGCATGATGTGCTCTGCATAGAAGTTAAATAAGCAGGGTGACAATATACAACCTTGAAGTACTCCTTTCCTCATGGAACCAGTGCATTGTTCCATGTCCAGTTCTAACTGTTGCTCCTTGACCTGCCTATAGATTTCTCAGGAGGCAGGTAAAGTGGTCTGGTGTTCCCATCTCTTGAAGAATTTTCCAAAGTTTGTTGTGATCCACACAGTGAAAGGCGTTAGCATAGTCAATGAAGCAGAAGTAGATGTTTTTCTGGCACTCTCTTGCTTTTTCTGTGATCCAGCGAATGTTGGCAGTTTGATCCCTGGTTTCTCTGCCTTTTCTAAATCCAGCTTGTGCATCTGGAAGTTCTCGGTTCATGTACTATTAAAGCCTAGCTTCAAGAATTTTGAGCATTATTTGCTTGTATGTGAGATAAGTGCAACTGTGCAGTAGTTTGAGCATTCTTTGGCATTGCCTTTCTTTGGGACTGAAATGAAAGCTGACCTTATTCCAGTCCTGTAGCCAATGCTGAGTTTTCCAAATTTGCTGGTATATTGAGTGCAGCACGTTAACAGTATCATCTTTCAGGATTTGAAATAGCTCAACTGGAATTCCATCACCTACAGTAGCTGTGTTTATTGTGATGCTTCCTAAGGGATACTAACCATTTATTGGTTATCTGTTTTAGTGAACCGTGAACTTCCTGATGTTCAAGCTGGTTTTAGAAAAGGCAGAGGAACCAGAGATCAAATTGCCAACATCCGCTGGATCATTGAAAAAGCAAGAGAGTTCCAGAAAAACATCTATTTCTGCTTTATTGACTATGCCAAAGCCTTTGACTGTGTAGATCACAATAAACTATGGAAAATTCTGAAAGAGATGGGAATACCAGACCACCTCATCCGCCTCTTGAGAAATCTGTATGCAGGTCAGGAAGCAACAGTTAGAACTGGTCATGGAACAACAGATTGGTTCCAAATAGGAAAAGGAGTTCGTCAAGGCTGCATATTGTCACCATGTTTATTTAACTTATATGCAGAATACATCATGAGAAATGCTGGACTGGAAGAAACACAAGTTGGAATCAAGATTGCTGGGAGAAATATCAATAACCTCAGATATGCAGATGACACCACTCTTATGGCAGAAAGTGAAGAGGAACTAAAAGTCTCTTGATGAAAGTGAAAGTGGAGAGTGAAAAGGTCGGCTTAAAGCTCAACATTCAGAAAACGAAGATCATGGCATCTGGTCCCATCACTACATGGGAAATAGATGGAGAAACAGTGGAAACAGTGTCAGACTTTATTTTTCTGGGCTCCAAAATCACTGCAGATGGTGACTGCAGCCATGAAATTAAAAGACGCTTCCTCCTTGGAAGCAAAGTTATGACCAACCTAGATAGCATATTCAAAAGCAGAGACATTACTTTGCCAACAAAGGTTCGCCTAGTCAAGGCTATGGTCTTTCCTGTGGTCATGTATGGATGTGAGAGCTGGACTGTGAAGAAGGCTGAGCGCCGAAGAATTGATGCTTTTGAACTGTGGTGTTGGAGAAGACTCTTGAGAGTCCCTTGGACTGCAAGAAGATCCAACCAGTCCATTCTGAAGGAGATCAGTCCTGGAATTTCTTTGGAGGGAATGATGCTAAAGCTGAAACTCCAGTATTTTGGCCACCTCATGCGAAGAGTTGACTCATTGGAGAAGACTCTGATGCTGGGAGGGATTGGGGGCAGGAGGAGAAGGGGACGACAGAGGATGAGATGGCTGGATGGCATCACTGACTTGATGGGTGTGAGTCTGAGTGACCTCCGGGAGCTGGTGATGGACAGGGAGGCCTGGCGTGCTGCGGTTCATGGGGTCGCAAAGAGTCGGACACGACTGAGCGACTGATCTGATCTGATCTGATGTATATATAGATTTCACAACCTTGACTGTCACCTAACTCCTAGCTGGGGAGGAGAGAATCAAGGGAGACTTTCTTTGTAAATGTTCTTCTTCAACTCAAAATTTAAGAAAGAAGGAGCCTCCAAAGTATGGACTGAGCAGACAGTATAAACTCTTAGGCCCATCCACCCAAAAAAAAAAAAAATTTAACTGAAGAACATAGTAGCTAACTCTCTTCATCTTTTCCCTGGATATATTCCTTTTATTTAAATTGATGGTTTTGTCTTCAAACATTTCTAATCAAATTTGACCCTTACTAGATAGAAATTGTGTTTGATACACAATATGATATGGATTTATCTTCTATATTCAACTAGTTTAGGTCTACAGTAGTTTTAAAATTATAAAACCCTTGAAAAACAAGGCTTTTTGCAAATGCTGTGCTGAAATAATGTGAAACTATTTATACTTTTAATTTACCCATGTAGTGTGAATATTCACACCCTTCATCACAGAACTATTATTGTGTTTTATTTCAGGGGGCTTAGTAACATATGTATTAACTTTTTGACTTTATAAAATCTGAAAAGTTTCAAATTCCAAATTAGTATGTGTGTAACCAACAGGAATTGTAATAGTAGGTGCTTTTATTTGAAATAATCTTTTTGTCTTTTTTTTTTTTCAAAAATTACTATAGCTTTTCATAATGAAGTATCACCTCATACTAGTTAGAATGGCCATGATTTAAAAGTCTACAAATAGTTCTTTGGCCCATTTTTTGATTGGGTCATTTATTTTTCTGGAATTGAGCTGTAGAAGTTGCTTGTATATTTTTGAGATTAGTTGTTTGTCAGTTGCTTCATTTGCTATTATTTTCTCCCATTCTGAAGGCTGTCTTTTCACCTTGCTTATAGTTTCCTTTGTTGTGCAGAAGCTTTTAAGTTTGATTAGGTCCCATTTGTTCATTTTTTATTTTATTTCCAATATTCTGGGAGGTGGGTCATGGAGGATCCTGCTGTGATGTAAGTCAGAGAGTGTTTTGCCTATGTTTTCCTCTAGGAGTTTTATGGTTTCTGGTTTTACATTTAGCTCTTTAATCCATTTTGAGTTTATTTTTGTGTATGGTGTTAGAAAGTGTTCTAGTTTCATTCTTTTACAAGTGGTTGACCAGTTTTCCCAGCACCACTTGTTAAAGAGATTGTCTTTAATCCATTGTATATTCTTGCCTCCTTTGTCAAAGATAAGGTGACCATATGTGCGTGGATTTATCTCTGGGCTTTCTATTTTGTTCCATTGATCTATATTTCTGTCCTTGTGCCAGTACCATACTGTCTTGATGACTGTGGCTTTGTAGTAGAGCCTGAAGTCAGGCAGGTTGATTCCTCCAGTTCCGTTCTTCTTTCTCAAGATAGGTTTGGCTATTCGAGGTTTTTTTGTATTTCCATACAAATTGAGAAATTATTTGTTCTAGCTCTGTGAAGAATACCGTTGGTAGCTTGATGGGGATTGCATTGAATCTATAAATTGCTTTGGGTAGTATACTCATTTTCAAATCAAAACCCCTATGAGATACCATTTCACGCCAATCAGAATGGCTGCTATCCAAAAGTCCACAAGCAATAAATGCTGGAGAGGGTGCGGAGAGAAGGGAACCCTCTTGCACTATTGGTGGGAATGCAAACTGGTACAGCCACTATGGAGAACAGTCTGGAGATTCCTCAAAAAACTGGGAATAGAACTGCCTTATGATCCAGCAATCCCACTGCTGGGCATATACACTGAGAAAACCAGAATTGAAAGAGACACATGTACCCCAACGTTCATAGCAGCACTGTTTGCAATAGCCAGAACGTGGAAGCAACCTAGATGTCCATCCACAGATGAATGGATAAGCAAGCTGTGGTACATATACACAATGGAGTATTACTCAGCCATTAAAAAGAATACATTTGAATCAGTTCTAAGGAGGTGGATGGAACTGGAGCCTATTATACAGAGTGAAGTAAGCCAGAAACAAAAACACAAATACAGTATACTAACGCATATATATGGAATTTAGAAAGATGGTAAAAATAACCCTATTTACGAGACAGCAAAAGAGACACTGATGTATAGACCAGACTTTTGGACTCTGGGACCGGGAGAGGGTCGGATGATTGGGGAGAATAACATTGAAATATGTATAATATTATATCTGAAATGTATTAATTGTTCAAACTAAATACTGTCATGTTACCATTTGTTCATATTAGATGTTTGTAATGTTTCTGATAATCAATAAAAGACATTCTTGATAAAAAAAATAAATAAAAGTCTACAAATAATAAATGCTGGAGAGCATATGAAGAAAAGGAACCATCTTACACTGTTGGGGAAATGTAAATTGGTGCATCTGCTATAAATAACAGTATGCAGGTTTCTGAAAAAACTAAAAGAGTTATCATATGACCCAGAAATCACACTCCTGGGCATATATACATAGAAAACTCTAGTTTGAAGAGATGCATGCACCCCAGTGTTCATAGCAGCACAGCCAAAACATGGAAGCAACCTAAATGTTTGTTGACATGAATGAATAAATGTGCTGTGTTCACACATACACACACACACACACAATATGGTATGCTATTCAGCCATAAAAAACAAATTAATGCCATTTGCAGCAACATGGATGGACCTAGAGATTGTCATATTGAGTGAAGTAAGTCAGAGAAAAACAAATATCACATGGTATCGCTTATATGTGGAATCTGTTCGTGATACAGATGAACTTATTTACAAAACAGAAACTCACAAATATAGAAATTAAACTTATAGTTACTGCAGGGGACAGGAGGAGGCATACATTTAGAATTTGGGATTAACAGATAGGGCTTCTCAGGTGGCTCAATGGTGGAGAATCCGCCTGCCCATTCAGGAGACATGGGTTCAATCCCTGGGTCAGGAAGATCCCCTGCAGAAGGAAATGGTAACCCACTCCAGTATTCTTGCCTGGGAAACCCCATGGACAGAGGAGCCTGGTAGGCTACAGTCCAGGTGGTCACAAAAGAGTCAGACCCAACTTAAGTATGTATGTGTGTGTGTGTGTGTGTGTGTGTGTGTGTATAAAATTGGGAAAAACTAAACCAAAACATGTATACACAACAACGTGAAAGGTCCTCAAGAATAGCAAAATGAGGCAAATACTATTGAGAAATATCAAGGCATTTTCTGATTGCCTGTTCAAAGAAAGATACTACCTGTATAGACAAAAGGAAGTTAGATTTTGTAGCATTCTTCCAATCTATGAAGTGATATATTTTAGCACAAAATATTTCTTGGTTTTTGAGAAGTATTAATATGTCTTCTTTAGAGTTGTAGCCATCTTTCTCTTTACCTGAAAATTTGAAATCTCTTAGTGTCCTTGGTTACTATTTTGGCAAATGAGTAGTACCACTTTTCTTCCTAGTTTTCTCATTTCAGATATTAGGACACAGAGTGAAGTTTTCACCTCTCATTCATGGTGTCCAGCTCTAAAGGTCTTAACCTGGCAGGAGGACTAAATTATCTGTAAATCTTACCACCCAGACCACACTTGATTATTGTGTGATGGAAAAGCTAAATGTGAATAAAACAGCCTAGAACATCAGGGTGTTCTTGGAAGAATAAATACAAGTTGGAAGTCTTATGTGAATAGTGCAAAGTACAGGAAGGCAATCAATCATGTAAACATCAAATGAAAGGTTGGTAAGGAAGCCACTGGAGTATTTTAGGCTCTCCCTGCAATAAATGGCTTACTCCATTTTTTTCCCCTTTCACTCAGTTTGAAAAAGTGAATTCTGTGGAATCTGTTCATAGAACCCAAAAGATTCTGTAAGTTCTTATTCCTGTTTAAAGACATGCTTTGAACAGAATAAGTTCAACCCATTGAATGTTTTTAGTTTATATAAAATGGGCCCAAACATGTCATAGCACATACCTCCCTGAGTTTTTCTCATCCTTCCACAAACAGGAAACAGTTAAGGCAGCAATAATAGAAGAGCAAAAACGAAGTGAAAAGGCTGTGGAAGAGGCAGTGAAGAGAACAAGAGATGAACTGATAGAGTATGTAAAGGAACAGAAAAGGGTAAGTATCCCCTGAAGGGTTTTAATTTGTTCTTCCATAAACTGAAGCATTGGCTTCCATACAATAACATTAAATTTTAAAATATTTAAAACACCCTTTTTCATTTAATTTAGAAATCTTCATCTAATATTTTTTTCTGGTATAAGTATATATTCTAATACTTATATCTGTAAATATAAATTCCATTTGTTAACAAAGAAAGCACTGAATAATTTCCTGCTGGATTCCCAGAAATGACCTAATTTCAATTTGACTTTACACTTAAAAATAAAGTAGATAGGTTTTTACTGTTATAGATTTTTTAAGTTTTTGCCATAAGTTTGTTATTTCTTATGTAATGGTTGTCAAAATTTGTATGCACTCTTTAGGCCTTCGGACTAGGTTAACAACACTGTGGTTCTAATAGATGATACAGTTATCAAATTAGGGTTCTTCTGCCATAGTTCCATTTGGAGAACAAAATTCAGAATACGCTAGTCAGAATTTATAATGCATATTGAAGCTTTACAAAATAAATGTCATTTTGGTACAATGTGATTTTATTAATTTGTAAGTCTGAGCAGTAGCTGAAAATAATGTATTTAATAGCTTAATTTTTAAACTTTTCAACAAATCTTTATTTTTTTTAGTATCCAGGATGAGAAACACTTAGGATGAGATGTTTAATGGTAATCTCTGTAATAAGCATGTTAAATTACAGTATATTATATAATAAGTTATATGGTGAATTCTCACTATTTTATGTTTTATTTATATGTTTAGTATAACATAAATATTAAAGGACTATATATTACACTATATGGTATTATATAACATAATAAAATTATAAATAAAGCTTAAAACATAGTGTGTATGAGGATATTTGGCACAGGTAATGGTTCTCAGAGTAAAAAATAAAAGATTACTCTTCAGTGGGCAGTTAGGTAGAAGAGTAATGACACTCCTACGAATGTCATAAGAACTCATGATACCACTTTAGTTCCATACTCTTAATTTAAAATCAATTTTGGTATAATATAAAGAAAATTCTTACCCCTCAGTAGCTACCATTAGGTTTCAACCAAGAGTTTTGTCAGCAGAGCAAAAAAAAAAAACATTCGAAGTAAAGCTTTCCAGATTAATTAACCACTCACAGAAACATTTCATGTGGGGTTGTGCAATTTATCTCAAGATGTTTTTAAAAGTAATTTATCCCCCCCAAAATTTCTAATAGATACATAACCCTCAGAAAAGTGACTTAGCTGCTAAAGAATCTGCCTGCAATGTGGGAGACCTAAATTCAATTCCTGGGTTGGGTAGATCCCCTGGAGAAGGGGAAAGCTACCCACTCCAGTATTCTGGCCTGGGGAATTCCATGGATTGTATAGTCCATGGGATCGCGAAGAGTTGGACACAACTGAGCAACTTTTACTTTCAGAAGAGAAAATTCTGAGCCAGATGTCATCAGCTGATCTTTCAGGAAGTGATATTTTCCCAGAAACTCCTATTTACATGTATATTCTCAAGGAGTTTATGTTAAATAACCTACTTCAGAAGCAGTCATACAAGAAAATAATTATAGATGCTTTCCACATACACACAGGAGTTGTGATAGTGAAAGAACACAGACTTGAAATAAATTCAGGGTATTGTGGACGTATCCTTTTAAAAAAAAAACTGAAATATAGTTTATTTATAATGTTGTGTTAGTTTCATGTGTACAGTAATGCGATTTCGTTTATATATATATATGTGTGTGTGTATATATATATATATTTCAGATTCTTTTCGCTTAAAGATTATAACAAAATATTGAGTATAGTTCTTTGTGCTATACACTAGGTCCTTGTTGGTTATCTGTTTTATATATAGTAGTTTGTATATGTTAATCCCAAACTCTTACAGATGTATTCTTTTTAATCATCTTTTCTTAATAATATACGGCCAGTTCGTATTTGAACACTTAATTTGGATAAGAAATTATGTAAAATAGCAAACTTACTCATAAGGGTGTCTTAGGTGAATATTTCTTTCATCAAAATTGAAATTTTCTCTTAAAAAACTTAAAAATTGAATATTACTTTCTACTCAAAAGAAATCTTGTGGCTACCATTAGAAACATTTAAAATGAGAACATGAAATGCCTTTACAGGAGTCATCTGGTTCCTGTGTGAGATAATTAACCCTTGACGAGAACTGACAATGATCTCTGCCATTTAATGTGTGATCTTGCAAATTATATTAAAGGATTGTGCTTACATACTCAGTCATGTCCAACATTTTGCAACCCTATGGACTATAGCCCCTAGGTTCCTCTGTCAGTGGGGTTTCTCAGGCAAGAATACTGGGATGGGTTGCCATTTCCTCCTCCAGGGAATCTTCCCGACCCAGAGATCAAACCCACATCTCTTGCATTGGCAGGTGGATTCTTTACCACGAAGCCACCTGGTAAGTCCATATTAAAAGATTCAGTTCAATATCAGTTCAGTCACTCAGTCACGTCCGACTCTTTGTGACCCCATGGATGCAGCCTGCCGGGCTTCCCTGTCCATTACCACCTCCCAGAGCTTGCTCAAACTCATGTCCATTGATTTGGTGATGCCATCCAACCATCTTATCCTCTATCATCCCCTTCTTCTTCTTCTGCCTTCTGCCTTCAATCTTTCCCAGCATCAGGATCTTTTCCAGTTCTTTGCATCAGGTGGCCAAAGTATTGGAGCTTCAGCTTCAGCATCCGTCCTTCCAATGAATATTCTGGACTGATTTCCTTTAGGATTAAATGTTTTGATCTCCTTGCTGTCCAAGGAACTCTGAAGGGTCTTTTCCATCCCCATAGTTCAAAAGCATCAGTTCTCAGTGCTCAACTTTCTTTATAGTCCAACTCTCACATCCAGACATAGCTTTGACTAGATGAACCTTTGTCAGCAAAGTAATGTCTCTGCTGTACGTTGGTCATAGCTTTTCTTCCAAAGAGCAAGCATCTTTTAATTTCATGGCTACAGTCACTGCCTCATGGTTACAGTGATTTTGAAGCTGAAGAAAATAAAGTCTGTCACTATTTCCATTGTTCCCCATCTATTTGCCATGAAGTGATGGTACCAGATGCCATGATCTTCGTTTTTTTGAATGTTGAGTTTTAAGCCAACTTTTTCACTCTAGTCTTTCACTTTCATCAAGAGGCTCTTAGATCCTCTTCGCTTTCTGCCATGAGGGTGATGTCATCTGCGTATCTGAAGTTACTTATATTTCTCCTGGAAATCTTGATTCCAGCTTGTACTTCATCCAGTATTGTGCATATAAGTTAAGTAAGCAGGATGACAGTATACAGCCTTAACAAAGTCCTTCCCCAATTTGGAACCAGTCCATTTTTCCATGTCCGGTTCTAACTGTTGTTTCTTGACCTGCATACAGGTTTCTCAGGAGGCAGAAAAGGTAGTCTGGTATTCCCATCTCTTGAAGAATTTTCCAGTTTGATGTGATCCACACAGTCAAAGGCTTTTGCATAGTCAGTGAAGCAAACGTAAATGTTTTTCTGGAGCTCTCTTGCTTTTTCTATGATCCAGCGGATGTTAGCAGTTTGATCCCTAGTTCCTCTGATTCTAAATCCAACTTGAACATGTGAAAGTTCTCAGTTCACATACTGTGAAGCCTAGCTTGGGGAATTTTGAGTATCACTTTGCTTGCATGTGAGATGAATGCAATTGTGTGGTAGTTGAACATTGTTTGAAATTGCCTTTCTTTGGGATTGGAATGAAAACTGACCTTTTTCCAGCCCTGTAGCCATTACTCGGTTTTCCAAATTTGCTGGCATATTGAGTGCAGCACTTTCAAACATCATCCTTGATATTTTTGAAATAGCTCAGCTGGAATGCCATCACCTCCACTAGCTGAGTAGTGATGCTTCCTCAGACCCACTTGACTTCGCATTCCAGGATGTCTGGCTATAGGTGAGTGATCACCTATCGTGATTATCTGGGTCATAAAGATCTTTCTTGTATAGTTCTTCATATTATTGCCAGTTCAGTTCAGTTCAGTCGCTCAGTCACGTCTGACTCTTTGCGACCCCACGAACCGCAGCACGCCAGGCCTCCCTGTCCATCAGTAACTCCTAGAATCCACCCAAACCCATGTCCATTGAGTCGGCGATAGCATCCAACCATCTCATCCTCTGTCATCCTCTTCTTCTCCTGCCCTCAATCTTTCCCAGCATCAGGGTCTTCTCCAATGAGGCAGTTCTTCGCATCAGGTCGCCAAAGTATTGGAGTTTCACCTTCAACATCAGTCCTTTCAATGAACACCTAGGACTAATCTCCTTTAGGATGGACTGGTTGGATCTCCTTGCAGTCCAAGGGACTCTCAAGAGTCTTCTCCAATAACACAATTCAAAAGCATCAATTCTTCTGCACTCAGCTTTCTTTATAGTCCAATTCTTTCATCCTTACATGACCACTGGAAAATCTATAGCCTTGACTAGATGGACCTTTGTTGACAAAGTAGTGTCTCTGCTTTTTAATATGCTATCTAGGTTGGTCATAACTTTCCTTCCAAGGAGTAAGCGTCTTTTAATTTCGTGGCTGCAGTCACCATCTGCAGTGATTTTGGAGCCCAGAAAAATAAAGTCAGCCACTGTTTCCCCATCTATTTGCCATGAAGTGATGGGACTGGATGCCGTGATCTTAGTTTTCTGAATGTTGAGCTTGCCACCTCTTCTTAATATCTTCAGCTTCTGTTAGACCCATACCATTTATGTCCTTTATTATGCCCATCTTTGCATGAAAAGTTCCCTCAGTATCTCTGATTTTCTTGAAGAGATCTCTAGTCTTTCCCATTCTATTGTTTTCCTCCTTTTCTTTGCACTGATCACTGAGGAAGGCTTTTTTATCTCTCCTTGCTATTTTTTGGAACTTTGCATTCAGGTAGGTATATTTTCCCTTTTATCCTTTGCCTTGAGCCTAAAATATTAGTATCTCTTTATGTTAGATAAACTAGTTATCACCTTTAGAAATGTTCATTAAATCACAACAGTCATTACAATATTAGATTCTATTTGCACCAAAGTTCCACTTCTCTATCCTTCTTCCCCTATATAGTATGAACAATAAATTTAATTTATTAAATAAATTAACATGATTTAGAATAAACATGATTCTAATAGTTTATTCGACTCATGTTACTAGATTCATAGATGATCAAAACTAATTTAATTAATATATTAATGGAAAGTTTATTACTTTCACTTCGGGACTTGAGAATTTTTTAAATAACACACATTGTGGAATACTTTTAACATTTGAATGTTTTCACCTCTCCAAATAGAAAAGCTATAAAAAAGGAAAGTGGCTAGAATATCTAAAATGAAAACACCCACTATGATATTTCTTATATATATAACTTTTTAAAAATTAAGATTCTCTATACTGATTCTTTTTGAAATGGATTTCAGTGTTTAAAGTTAATTTTTATGAATTTTGGAGGCTTGCAAAGTTTTCACATGCACACAAAAAAGACATCTCGTAGCTTATAAAGTAATACTTAGAAGAAACAAAAGGTTTTTTAAGCAAATTCATAATCTTTTTGTCTGTTTCCAAAAGACTAAATTAGAGCAGCTCATCTCTCCTTCTTCCTTTGTAAGATGAATTTCTTTTTGCATCAGAGAAGAACACTTTTCCAGAACAAAAATTTTCCTTTCTCCTCTCCAGCTTTTTTAACTAGAGTTAACTTGAGATTTTCAACATTAGACACCTCAAAAGCCCTGTAGACCTTGATTCCAACTGGGCTTACATTCCAGTCTATGAAGTAATCGTCCCCCCTTATAGTTTTCCAAAATTGTTGAAAGAAGTCTAACCCCATGTTAGTTTCTGTCTGTATATGTCTTTTGTCCTAACCAGTCTTTAACTTTTTTTAAAACTGTAGTATAACAATCTTCAATATACGTTGTTAAGCAAAAGCCACAGTTTGAATCATTGTGTATTGGAGTGGTCTTAAGAAATGCAGTTTATGTTGTGACCCAATTCTCAATGAATCTATAAACAAAAATAAAAATTAGAAAAAAAAATTTACAAGATAGTACCTACCCTTACTATGAACAGTGTACTTTGCATTTTCTATTCTTTTTTTGTTTTTTATAATTATTTTTAAGTAGATAAATTAAGGTTTTTAGTTGGAATTTCAAAGTCTCAAAAATTAATAGAGTGAATAGACAGAAAAGTAGGAGGATATAGTAGACCTGAAAAGCACTATGAACCAATTCAACATAATTAAGATTTATAGAATTTTCACACTACAGCAGGATACAAACTCTATTCAAGTTCTGTAGAGTATAAACCAGGAGACAGTGGAACATATCCAGGGGCTTTAAAACAAGGTATAAAAGTTTCATGATCTAAAAGTATTGAAGTCATACACAGTCTGTTCTCTTATCACTGTGGAATTATCTTAGAAATCAGTATCAAAAGATAGTTAAAAGTAACTACATATTTTCACTTGCAATGTGACATTTACCAAGAGAGATCTTTGACTTAGCCTTTAAGTCTCAATAAAGTTAAAAGTTCAGTGTTTTAAAAAAACAGAATGAAATATCTGAAATGATTATCTTTTCAAATAGCTAATTGCAAATCACTATAGAGGATAATATTCCTTTTTCTGGGTATCTGGACTCAACAAGTTTTTAACCAGTGATCCAACCCTTTTGAGTATTACAGTTATACTCAGAATTAGAATTATTATTATACTAGGATTAAATTAAAATTATATTGAGAAAATCTTTTACTTTTAAATGTCATTTACCAGGGTTTTTTGTTATCAATAGAGATGTCACTAAACTTTATAAATACTCACCTTCATCCATTTAAACATCTTAGATCAGATGAAGGGATTACCTATACCTATACTACCTATGTACTAATTATGTGAATCAAAATTTATACTAAAATTACATCCTGAATTATTTACTAAGTTGAATACATAATACTTATACTGTTAGTCCAATTCATAATAATAATCAAAAGTTTGTGTGTAATCAAACTATTCAAAGAAAGCTTTTAAAATGATCAACCAGAAAAATAATTCAAATTAATAATGAATCTGTTTCAGTGACTATCTTATAAGTGCTTTTTTGTAGGTATTCTAAATGATAGTATTAAAAAATCCTCTATAAACTCTATCTTGTTAAACTGAGAAAATTATTATATTGAGTTTACTAATATAGTATGAAATTGAAAAGCCAAAGTTTTGTAATCTTACTTCTTATAAATTTTTTCATATTAATTGATAGAAATTGTCTACATTTTTAATGAATTTAGAAATTTTTGTTATAATTCATATAATAGAGAGGAAAAGGTAAGCAAGAAAACCTGAAAAGATTTTAACATTGACTCAGTTTATCTGGGAATCTGCTAGGTATCCCGAAGTGTAGTGATTTATAACAGCCATACTATACTTCATTAAAATTATTTTTTTATTTTAAACTCTCTTGAATCATTACAAATTGTGGATTAAGGGATAGCAGACTACAGCCCATGGGTCAAATTTGATTTTCTGCCTGTTTTTATAAAGTTTTATTGAAACACACAACCACATCCATTCATTTATGTGTTCATGCTGCAACCACAGAGTTGAGTAGCTCAGAGAGATCATGGTGCCCACATAACCTAAAAAATTTACTGTCTGGCCCTTTACAGAAAAACATTTGTCAACTCCTGTTCTAGGCTATCAAAATAATCTTGATGAGAAAATTTCTTCCTGTCAGCCCTTCAAGATATTTGTTCTTTCATTATGCCTCATTAAAACTAGACAATTGAAATTCCTACGGTGCTGGAAAAGATTTCTCTCTTGATATTAATTACCAGATAATGCATTATAGTATTTCAGACCTGGTCATTAGTGACATAAACTTTATTTTAGACTAAAGGAGATTGTAGAAAAATGAGATGGGAAAGACCACATCCCTTGACACTTCCCTAGGGAAGAAGAATTTGTGGTTGAAAATGACCTATGGCCTTTGGATTAGAATGAAGTGTTCTAACTCATCCCACAAGTTAAGACTGTTACACATGAGCTTGCTATGAGGGAGGAAGTGTGAATAATATTCAGCAAGCAACAACTACTCACAGCCAAGCAGTGATTCCTAAAAAATAAAATCCCATCCAAATGTAATAAAAGATTATTTTTTTTTCCTCTTAAGAACCAGAATTATGGCCTGTATTTTCTAAATCACCTCCAGGAAAATAATCTGCACTTTAGAGGATTCTTTTAATTTAGATCTTCAGAGAGGAGTAAGGAGCAATTACCTTTACTTCAAAGTTTCTGTGGTCAAAGCATTGTTATAATTTTTTAATTATAAAAGGACTCATTTGATCCAGGTTTCTACAGTATTCTTGAGTGTTTGCATCTCAAACTATTTAATAAAAGGCAATATGTGGCCAAAATGAACTCTCTTTAGTTTCTGATCTTTTATATAGTTACTTGAATTAAACATGATTTCAAGACAAGTTCTTTAATAACTTGTATTGCCTTACTTTTCTCCTCTTAATAATTTGGGAGTCAGACCAGCTGGTCTCTAGTGTGAGTCTTACAGTTCTGAAATCTGTTAAGACTGTGAGTAACATTTTCCTTGACAACTGATGAATCTCTCCACAGGTTTTTAATTCTTGGTATAAATCACTTGCATCATTTATATTTATTTGGTGTATTATTTATACATCATTGTAGGGAAATAACACTTTCCTGACATTTCCCAGCCTCTTGCCCCTTCTCATCCTAATCAGTTGGCCTTATTTCTCCTATCTTGGGGTAGACTATATTGTTACCTGCACAAGAAGCAACTCAGTAGGAATTCAACATCTGCCCTTGTAACTTTTGCTTTGGGTCTCATATTAGAAAAGGCTTTTATCTGACCAGGTCATATTAAAATGAATAATATACCCTCATACTCAGTCGTTACCTGTACTTTCAGCTGTACCTCATTTTTTATGTCAAAGGGAATTTAAAGATTTGTATAGGTATGATCTAAAAGGTTACTATTTTTCTATCTTATACTCTGAAATCTTATTTCATACAGTACACCTTAAAATCAAATTTATTGCTGTTTTTCAGTTCATATTTTAACAGTCTTCTTGATCCTCTTTCTTATTCTCCCGGACTCACTTACATGAGAATAATCTTGAAAGAACTTACTGACATGTTAACAATCATGGACTTTGGTAAGGCAAATCTGTTAACCGTTTCCATTTCAACAGTGGGGTCATTAAGAAGATACTATAGACATAACGAAGATCATGGCATCTGGTCCCATCACTGCATGGGAAATAGATGGGGAAACAGTGGAAACAGTGTCAGACTTTGTTTTTCTGGGCTCCAAAATCACTGCAGATGGTGACTGCAGCCATGAAATTAAAAGACGCTTACTCCTTGGAAGGAAAGTTATGACCAACCTAGATAGCATATTCAAAAGCAGAGACATTACTTTACCAACAAAGGTTCGCCTAGTCAAGGCTATGGTCTTTCCTATGGTCATGTATGGATGTGAGAGCTGGACTGTGAAGAAGGCTGAGCGCCAAAGAATTGATGCTTTTGAACTGTGGTGTTGGAGAAGACTCTTGAGAGTCCCTTGGACTGCAAGAAGATCCAACCGGTCCATTCTGAAGGAGATCAATCCTGGAATTTCTTTAGAAGGAATGATGCTAAAGCTGAAACTCCAGTATTTTGGCCACCTCATGCGAAGAGCTGACTCATTGGAGAAGACTCTGATGCTGGGAGGGATTGAGGGCAGGAGGAGAAGGGGACGACAGAGGATGAGATGGCTGGATGGCATCACTGACTCAATGGATGCGAGTCTGGGTGACCTCCGGGAGCTGGTGATGGACAGGGAGGCCTGGCGTGCTGCAGTTCATGGGGTCACAAAGAGTCGGACACGACTGAGCGACTGATCTGATCTGATAGACATAACAATGCTTAGATTAAGTACTATAATTCCTGTTTCAGGGATAAGACATAAATATGTTCTAACTTAAAATTTATGTATTTGCACTTAATTGGTTTGGCCCAGCAATTAATTCAGTACTCTTCTTTGTTCTTTGTGATAACATTTTTGTTTAAGACAAAGCAAAACTTCTAAGTCACAATACAGTAAGTATAAATACTTTAGTTAGAGTCAGCATCTAAAAATGCCTATTCTGTTTTTGTGTAACTTAAATGTTCATCTAAATAATTCAACCACTTCTTGAATCATTATAGCAATAGTGACGATTAGCTTTATTCTTCATTAAAAGGTTTTAGCTTTTTCTTAAATATTCAGTTGATTTTTCCATTATTGTACAACCTTAAAGTTCTTAAAATTCAGATGGTGATAAGAATTGATTCTAATCATAGTCTAATCAACAAAATCCAAGTGTCAACTTTGAGTCAGAGGCCATGGAAGTGAAGAGTTGACACACCTGATGGGTATGCTATCACTAAAGGCTTGTAGTTGGGTATAGCTTCTTGAGATGAAGAATAGCTGAATAACTTGTGATGTAAACAGTGAGCAGCTGATATAGAAGGAAAGGCAGAGGTCAGATCTAGAGGAAGTCGTGGCTACCAAAGGCCCCCAAATTGAAATAATGATGATGACAACAACAATAGAAGCTAATACTTATATAGCATTTACTAGGTTTCAGGCACTAGTCCAAGGATATTATTACATGTGTGAGTGTGTATATATTCATTACTCACAATAACGTTATTAGCCACCAGATCACAAAGCTAGAAAGTGACAGTCTGGCTCTGGAGCCTGAGCTGTTAACCGCTGGGCAAACCATTTCTGTGGGCAAGATGCAGCAATGAAGAACAGGGAAGAATTTTGTGAATAGGTCATAGTGAAAGTTTCAAATTAAAAGCCAATAAGAGTAAGAGGATAACAGAGATTCATATTTATGTTTTATTAGTTGCATGGCACTACATGGTAGCTACCAGATCAAAGCTCCTGTGAAGGACCAGAACCACCGTATCTTTAAAAAGCTATAACTTTTGTTTTAGAAGGAAAGTATAAGAGCATATTATCTTAAGTAATTATATAAGTTCAAAAAATGTCTTGCTGCTGCTGCTGCTAAGTCACTTCAGTCGTGTCTGACTCTGTGCGACCCCATAGATGGCAGCCCACCAGGCTCCCCCCATCCCTGGGATTCTCCAGGCAAGAATATTGGAGTGGATTGCCATTTCCTTCTCCAATGCATGAAAGTGAAAAGTGAAAGTGAAGTCGCTCAGTCGTATCCAACTCCCAGTGACCCCATGGACTGCAGCCCACCAGGCTCCTCCATCCATGAGATTTTCCAGGCAAGAGTACCGGAGTGGGGTGCCATTGCCTTCTCCAAAAATGGCTTGAAGCAATAGTAAATACCATAACATAATGTAGTGCTTGAAAAAAGGTCAAAAACATTATGTTGATAATAATTAGCAATAGAATTCCAGAAGATCACTTAAGACTACAATGATAAGAGTGGGCGTTTTCATTTCAGTCAAATAGAAACTAAAATATGGACTAGCTGATACTGCTGCTGCTGCTAAGCTGCTTCAGTCATGTCTGACTCTGTGTGACCCCACTGACAGCAGCCCACCAGGCTCCTCTGTCCATGGGATTCTCCAGGCAAGAATACTGGAGTGGGTTGCCATTTCCTTCTCCAAATATGGACTAGATTACTTAGTAAATGGAAGATAGACAATGTTACATGAGAAACCAAAGGGTTTGGTTTCCTATAGCAATAGGCAAATTAATTTGTAAACATTTTTATTAAAAAGCCTATTTCTAGATTCGTGATATACCTTTTGGTTGCAATTCTATAATGTACTAGTTCATGAAGCTGTTATTATTGAGGACAGTGGAGATGGAGATTTTGGTTTTTTTTTAAGATGTTGTTTTACTTACTCTTTAGCCAACCTTAGAAGTTAAAAAGCATGTGTATATAACTTCATTTATTCATGAAGTATTTATTAAGAGTCACAGTTGCCTTTACCATGCTGCTATTAAGCTGGTTAGAAAGAAATGAATAAGAAGTGGTATTTCAGATTGCCAGCATCTTGATCTATACAACATAGATCCTTATATCTATACAACATACATCTGTATATACCCTTCCATCCTCCAACCTGAGCTGTGTACTAGGAAGATTCCGTTTTAATTTTTTTCCCATTCTATAAAGAAATGTTAAGCATTTTTAATGATGTTCTGCTGTGCTCAGGACATGAGGATAAATGAGATAAGAAAGAGAGCTTTTACCTTGGTATCCATAATAGCAATACGTATTTGTTTAACAACTAAAATATATAAAGATTTTTACCTATGTTATTTGATTCTTATAATCAGTTCAGTTCAGTCGCTCAGTCATCTCCGATTCTTTGCAACCCCATGAACCGCAGAACACCAGGCCTCCCTGTCCATCACCAACTCCCGGAGTTTACCCAATCTCATGTCCAGTGAGTCGGTGATGCCATCTAACCATCTCATCCTCTGTCATCCCCTTCTCCTCCTGCCTTCAATCTTTCCAACATCAGGGTCTGTTCAAATGAGCCAGCTCTTTGCATCAGGTGCCCAAAATATTGGAGTTTCAGCTTCAACATCAAAACAGCAGCCATTTCTGAGTGCCAGGTTGTCCAGGACACCATAGTGGCTGCTTTGTTTACATTGCACTTTATTCTTTGTTTACTTTGTTTACACTTGTTTATCTCACTTTATTCTTTGTCTACATTGTTTCACTTTATTCTCACTTTATGCTTTGTTTACATTGTTTCTAAAATGGTATCTGGATTTTACAGACAAGGAAAACTAAGTCAGTGATGTAAGCTAACTGCCTGAGATCAATAAAAAGAGGCAAGATTTTAACTTGGTTCTGTCTGACTGCAAACTGTGTACGGTGATCCCTGAGTACCTCTTTAAATCTGATTGGATAATTTACTTTACACATCATTTTTCATATGGTGTTTTAGGATTGTCAGTTTCTTCTCTAACAAACTTGTTATGTTTTATTTTCATAGGCTCCATCTAAATAGACTGGATAAATTTTATAGGCTCTGTCTAGATATTAATATTAATCAAATTGGGTCCATCCAGATAAATGAGGTAAAAAAGTAGATTGACACAGACAGTGCAGACATACACACACATACGAACACACAATTCATTTGGGAAATAGCTTGAAATTATGTATTACATAAAATTTGTAAATTAGTTTTAAGTGCATTTTTCACCTATGGTGAACTTTTGAGTATCCTAGCAAAGACTATTTGTTTAGATACTTGAAATATTATTTTATTCCTGCATGGTCTTAATATTTTAATTTATATAAAATTCAGTCCCTAATTAGTTTTCCTAACTGTCATGACAACATTAGGTGGTTTAGAACTAAACCCTTAGCCTATTCTCTTTAGTTGTCATAAAGCCCCCATCAGCTGAGTCGCTCAGTCATGTCCCACTATTTGTGACTCCATGGACTGCAGCATGCCAGGCTTCCCTGTCCATTACTAACTCCCGGAGCTTATTCAAATCATGTCCATCAAGTCATTGATGCCATCCAACCATCTCATCCTCAATTGTCCCCTTCTTCTCCTGCCTTCAATCTTTTCCAGCATCAGGGTCTTTTCCAATGAGTCACTTCTTCCCATCAGGTGGCCAAAGTATTGGAGTTTCAGCTTCAGCATCGGTCCTTCCAATTAATATTTAGAAATGATTTCCTTTAGAATTGACTGGTTTGATCTTGCAGTCCAAGAGACTCTCAAGAGTCTTCTCCAATACCACAGTTCAAAAGCATCAGTTCTTCGGCACCCAGCTTTCTTTATAGTCCCAACTCTCACATTCATACATGACTACTGGTAAACCATGGCTTTGACTAGACAGACCTTTGTTGGCAAAGTAATGTCTCTGCTTTTTAACATGCTATCTTGATTCGTCATAGCTTTTCTTCCAAAGAGCAAGGGTCTTTTAATTCCATGGCTGCAGTCAGCATCTGCAGTGATTTTGGAGCCCAAAAAAATAAAGTCTGTCACTGTTGCCATTGTTTCCCCATCTATTTGCCATGATGTGATGGGACCAGATGCCGTGATCTTCATTTTTTGAATGTTGAGTTTTAAGCCAGCTTTTTCACTCTCCTTTTTCACTTTCATCAAGAGGCTCTTTAGTTCCTTTTCACTTTCTGCCATAAGGGACATCATTGGAATTAATGCTTATTTCTAGGGACATATAGGCTAATGCCAAATTCCCTTAAAATTATACTTTCTCTAGGAATTAAAAAAAAAAGCAAAACAGAACTAACATGTCAAAGTTACTTTAGCCTTTTAAAATATATTAAAATATACAAGTAAGTATTGCAAACATTTTTTTTATGGAGCAAATCAAGAAAATGAGCCATGAACTCAACATATTCTGTTTGAAAACTGTTCATTTTTTTAAATTCTAAAGTTCAGTTAGCTTGGAGAATATATGTATTTTATTTTGTTCAGTTTTAGCCTGGAACTAAACCACATTATTGTTCAATCACTAAGTCGTGTCCAACTCTTTGGGACCCCACGGACTGCAGCACTCCAGGCTTCCCTATCTTTTATTATTTCCCGGAGTTTGTTCAAACTCATGTCCATTGAGTTGATGATGCCATCCAACCATCTCATTCTATCACCCTCTTCTACTCCTGCCCTCAATCTTTTACAGCATCACAGTCTTTTCCAGTGAACAGCTCTTTGCATCAGATGGGCAAACTATTGGAACTACAGCTTCAGCATTAATCTTTCCAGTGAATGATCAGGGTTGATTTCCTTGGCTCAGAGGTTAAAGTGTCTGCCTGCAATGCGGGAGACCTGGGTTCAATCCCTGGATCGGGAAGATCCCCTGGAGAAGGAAGTGGCATCCCACTCCAGTATTCTTGCCTGGAGAATCCCATGGACGGAGGAGCCTGGTGGGCTACAGCCCATAGGGTCGCAAAGAGTCAGACACGACTGAGTGACTTCACTTTCACTTTCACTTTCTCCTCCAGTCTGGCACTTCTCTTCAGTGGCTCTCAGTTTTTCATTCTTTCTGCATGACTTGCAGGAGCTTAATTCCCTAACCTGTACCACAGCAGTGAAAGAGCTGAATCTAACCACTGGACAGCCAGGAAATTCTCTCAGTTTCTGTTTTGTGATGTAGAAAGAAGAAATTGTTGTTATTACAAAAAGGTACAATGATTGAGCAATATCAATTCAAGCTTTGCACTAATATCTGCAAAATTTGTTGTAAAACATCTAAAAATACACTACCTTCTTCTTGTATACTTTAAACAATTGGGCTATAGAAGAAATTATATCTCTTGGATTATAGACTTCATAACAGGTTAATAGTCTTTTAACTATCCTGAATATTTATGAATACCTGCTAGTTCTGATTCTTTGATTTCTTTTTCATATATATAAAGAAAGTTAAAGTTAAGAAATGAATTATTTTTTATGTGCTGCTTTTTAAAAGAAATTCCTGAAGTGACTGTTTTCTTATTTTCTTCCACTATCAAAATCTCCAACTTCCAGTAGAAAGGAGATGGTATTATTATTAAAGAATATTTGGTAGTTTTAAGATTTACTCTATTTGATTTATTGTATAGTTATTTTCCATCATATTTATCTTTTCAGCCATCAGTTCTTTCCTTTAAAAAAAAACCAGCAAAAATAATAATTTGGTTTGTAACTAATAGTGCCTTGGAAACAGCATGAAAAAATCATTTTCTAAGAGATGCGGTATTTTTCTTTTCATATGAAAACAGAGAAAACCTCCTTGATGTTCTGTTCCTTGCTGATTCATATGCACTGACATGACCTCTCTGTGCTCCTGTCTTGCTCTGAAAGCTTCGTGCTCACTCTGTAAAGGGAGCCCAATTATTTAATATATGTGAACTCCAGTCTGTAACAGAGAAGTAAAAGATATGTCATTTATGATCATCACATTATTTTTTTATGAAACCATTAGAGTATAGGTGAATCATGTCTAACTACAATGTCGGACTGTTTTTATTATTTTTAAAAAATGATAATACTCAATGGAATAATACTAAATGGAATACTAAATGAATAGTCAAGACAGTAATTTTATTAGCACTTCTTTTCCTTCTCTGAGATTGATGTACCAGTGTATATCTCTTCTTGTTCTTTCTCCTTTAAAGATATTCACTGCCCGATATTTTTTTCTAGTAATTTTTCATTTGTTCCCTCATCATTGATTAGTTCAACTGAGATTCTGTACTTGAGATTTCAAAATCCTCAGTTTTATATGTAAAGCTCCAACATTCAAGTCGGTTTACCACTTAAGAACTACTTTTTATCTTAGTATCCTTTGATCAGAGAATTTGAGAGTAACATAATATTAATATTAATATCAATTTGATAGATTGTTGGTCTGTTTGAAAATTGTTATTTTATATTAAGATTGAACTCCTAATTTTAAGCAATAGTTTTCTATGATTGATTCAGCAAAAAAAAAAAAAAAAAGGACTTTATTAAGAGGTTATTTGGATGAGAGAAATAGTTCAGTTTCCAAAATTAAAGCCTAAAACCATGACATAGAACCGGTCTAGTGAGGAAATTCTGGTGGTACTATTCTCCCACTAAATATTAAAGAAGACTGCAATTGCTTCTGCTTTCCTATTATGCCATTTGTGTATCACTAAAACCATTTCACAACCTCTGCTTTGAAAACGCAAAGTCTGCCACCATTTTCACCAGCAGGGAAGATTCCACATCAAGTTTCACTGTTCCAATTGCTTATTTCTTATTTCTGATTTCTCTATCAGAACTCTTCACAAGCTCTTAATAAAGTGTTGACAGCTCTAACATCTGTTGCGTCTATTGGTCATTAAGCCCAAGTAGATGCACTGCAGCCTGGACTAACTAGGAGGCCTCCTCTTTTCCTCCAGGGTCCCCTCACAAGTAGAGGCTTTCAGGTTACTTCATAAATAGATCAGAACAAGATCTCTCTCTCTCTCTCTCTCTCTCTCTCTATATATATATATATATATACACACATATATATGTGTGTGTGTGTGTGTATGTATGTATCAAAACAAGATATATATATATATATATATATACACATACACATACATGTATTACCTTCAAGAGTTCTATCTAGCTCTATGCTGCTCTTTTAGTGGCAGAAGGTACAATAAGTTATCTTTAACTTTGAAGAAGCTGTCCTGATATGCTGAAGATCACTGGACTCTCAGAAACTTCACTAAGATGTAGGTCTTATATTTTTGTTTGATGTATCTCTCACCATATTGCACTCGTATTAAACTCACAGGTATTGTTTACATACTTGTTCTTTATGAAGAATATTGAGTAGTATTACTGTAGTTCCTAGAGACATATATCATCAGTGCAGTTGTCCTGTGTAATAGTGAGACAGTAATGGTCTTAGTGAGATAAGTATACTGTGGTTGAGAGTCAAATAACGTATATAAGCCTAAGATAAAATGAATTATTGCCCTACCTGTCTTATGAAAAATAGCTATGGTAGGTGTTTCTATGTCTATTGTAATAGAGGGGGAAAAGCGTTTTCCAGGTTATACTTGTATACGTGGTACTGAGTTCTGGTAAAGAATGCATGTCTTCTACAGCAGCTTTGTAAAAATGACTATCTGATTAGGCTTTAGTCATTTATATCTTCCACCGGTTCTAACTGTATACTCTGTATGTGTTAAGGGCCCAGCTGGCCTAGATAGGAGGCAGATTCAAATTAAAAGTCCACTCATCAGGAGCCTGGTGGGCTGCCGTCCATAGGGTCGCACAGAGTTGGACACGACTGAAATGACTTAGCAGCAGCAGCAGCGTTTAATTCCCACTAGCATCCTTTCTCGGAGAAGGCAGTGGCACCCCACTCCAGTACTTCTGCCTGGAAAATCTCATGGGTGGAGGAGCCTGGAAGGCTGCAGTCCATGGGGTCGCTGAGGGTTGGACATGCCCGAGCGACTTCACTTTCACTTTTCACTTTCATGCATTGGAGAAGGAAATGGCAACCCACTCCAGTGTTCTTGCCTGGAGAATCCCAGGGACGGGGGAGCCTGGTGGGCTGCCGTCTATGGGGTCGCACAGAGTCGGACACAACTGAAGCAACTTAGCAGCAGCAGCAGAGCGATTAGATAGTAGATAGATTAGATAGTAGTACCCAAGTGAAAGTGAAGTCGCTCAGTCCTGTCCTACTCTTTGCCACCCTGTGGACTGTAGCCTACCAGGCTCCTCCGTCCATGGGATTCTCCAGGCAAGAATACTGGAGTGGGTTGCCATTTCCTTCTCCAGGGGATCTTCCCAACCCAGGGATTGAACCCCGGTCTCCCACATTGGAGGCAGACGCTTTAACCTCTGAGCCACCAGGGAAGCATTTCCCTTTCTTCAATGCAGTTGCCTTTATGAGGAAGGCCAAGCTGAAAGTTTACAGCGTACACCTGCAATATATGTCTTCAAGGACTTGCATTCTCTCCTTCACTCAAAAAACTCTGAGTATGTGAATAGACTTAGGACTAGAAATTGGAAAAGACATTACAAGTTTTTGTTGCAGTGGCTCAAGTCAGACCTCTCTCACTAAATACAGATACCTTAATTATTTTATTAAGTTGGAATTTTTTTTTTGTATCCCTATCTCTTTGATCCATACAGATCATCTGATCAGGTAGCCAGAGCTAATGGTCACTGCAGGACAAAGCATTGTAATTCAGCCCTTCTAATAATCACAGTAACCATTTCCTCCTGCCCCTTCTAGTTATGTGCTTCTGGCTGAGGTCTTCCACCTCCACATCCCGTGGTCTAGGTTGAAAGCAGTGGTACCAGTCACCTCTCTTGGGTCATAGAAGACAATACTTGTCACTAATGCCGGCTTTTCCCTCCCAGGGAACAGGGTTAAGGAGTAGCTCATGGCTGTGGTGGCCATGATCCCTGCCTTGAACTGAGAATTATAGCATCATTAAGATTGTGAGCACTCCCATATCTTTTTACAAAGCCGACCTGTGGAATGAGAAGCAATTAACTTTTTGCTTGAATTTTTCATACTCTATATTATTCAGTGTTACAAGCCACTGGATCTCCCAAAGTCTCGCCTTCATTTGTCACTTCATTTCAAGTGACTGCAATTAATAATTTGTTTCCTTGCTACTGTGGGCTATGGGCTGCGAGACTTTTTTTTTTTTTTTTTTCTTCAGAAAATTAGCTGGATTTTTGGAGCCATCAACCCTTATAGCGTCAGATAACCATTCATAGATCTTTTTGATTTTCCTAGGGATATATTGCCTTAAACTGCTTCTAGTAGCCATTTAATAACAACCAGGGTTTTTGTTTTAAGTAGAAAAAAACTGCCTCCAGACTGTTAAGCAGCAGCAGTTTTGATAAAAGGATATTGAGAATGAATGATTCTTATCCTTATGAGCAAATGGGTGCTATACAGAGCCTCCTTCCCCTAATTGCTCACTTCTGAATCAAAGTCTTTCACAGTTGACTCTGATTATCAGAGCTTTCGGGGTAGGGCAGGCTAGATAACTAAATTTTCTGGGTTTTACCTAAGGGAGTCATACTTCATAGACTAGAAATTCATCAAACATAGGAAGGGTATCAAAAACCAGAGAACATTACAAATGGTCGCTACATATTTGGGGAATTTTTTCCAAGTTGCTATGGTTATAGTAGAAATATTTTTTCCAGCTTTTTAGTCTCTTGGCTAATTCTAAAACTGGTCCTTTGAAGTCAAACTAGATGGGTTTCATTCTTACTAAAACAGAACATTAGCAATTGCCAGGTTCATCAGATGTCCTGTAGAAAGTTTGTCACCTGGCCCCTACCACTTCATTCTTTCTGTAGTCTGAGGTTTCTACAGTTATGTATGTGACACTGTTCAGAAGATATGCAGTACTTTGGATAGATAAAGTTTTTGTTTCCATGTACTTATGCTTAATATCGAAAATTTTAGAAGATACAAAGAGCTATTTTTTTTAATTTTTTCAGTTTTAGTGATTAAACTTGTCTTTGAATTAAGTAACAGTTTCACTCCCTGGTAATTCTGGGGCATTTTTGTTTGCATTAGTTATGCTATGCTATGCTATGCTAAGTCACTTAGTCGTGTCCGACTCTGTGTGACCCCATAGACGGCAGCCCACCAGGCTTCCCCGTCCCTGGGATTCTCCAGGCAAGAACACTGGAGTGGGTTGCCATTTCCTTCTCCAATGCATGAAAGTGAAAAGAGAAAGTGAAGTCGCTCAGTCATATCCGACTCTTAGCGACCCCATGGACTGCAGCCTACCAGGCTCCTCCGTCCGTGGGATTTGCATTAGTTATAGAACTTCTTTTCGTAGAGTGATGGCCACAAAGGTTACTAAAGAGAGCTTGATTGACTTGTCTTTCTACTGAATTCACCTGGATTGAGTTAATTGCCTCTGTGTCCTTGGCACCATCTTTGTTCTCTGTATTTACTTCACACTCTGACAAGTGGGTCTCTTTCTTCTATCCTCCTTTCCATTTTCTTGCAATCAAACCTGTTATCCATGGCTTCTGATATTTTTTTCAACTCTGATTAAAGTGTAAAACTGAAGAATATGGTGAGAAACTGAGCAGCAAAGTAGTGTTTATCAAAGTAAGTAACATTCTAATCCTGAAAACGGAGAGCCTTCAGTTCTATACTATGTAATAAATATATAGGTTTTGTTGGGTCTCTTTTGACTGGCCCTTGTTTCTTCTATCATTGTTTGAGCTTCTGGGTTGTTACAGAAGATTATGTTCAAAACCTGGCTGCCAGTCAGAACATTCTTACACTAGTGAGTCTAAAAGTTAGATCGCTCCAATTTGAGTATTTTCTGAATATTGTTTTCCAGTATAGATGACTTTCTAAACAATTTGATTTGAAGTACAGTATTGTAGGATAAATCCTATATCTGGCATTCAGTGTACATTGGAATTGATTCATTAAGTAATCCCAATATTCCTGTCCTGTCACCATGGTTTTTCATATTTTTTGCATGTATAATGTGATTATTACCTTGTACCAGGAACATATTAATCATAGTTTCTTTGCCACTTTACAAGAATTTTAATGTCTGCTTTTTATTCATCTGTGGGGACATTTGGCATATGAAATAACTTTGTTGCTTCGTTTTTCCTTTATAGTTTAGAGTGCTTATTCATGTAAGATTTGGTGTGACTATAATATATTCAACACTTTGCTTTTGTCCTCAATATTTTTTCCATTCCTGTGGTTCACATTTTCCTTTTCTTATGTATCATGTGTTGAAAATGAAAATATCTTGTCTAGGGTGGAGCTTAGCCATGGGACTAAACAAACATGCTCTCCTTCTGCACTTTGTTGATTTTAGTGGTTAAATTACTAAAAATCCTGTAAAAAAAAAAAGCTTTATATCTACCTTTTTTCATTGAGTGCTTTCACAGTACAGATCCCTTCCTTTCACAGCTCTTACCCCAAATACAACTTGTTTGCTCATACTTCTTTTATATTTAGGACTCCCACATCGGTAGTCAAGAGATTAGTGAAAGTAGCATCAATAGGCAAGATACTAATTCACTAAATTTAGTGAAATAAACTAAACCACTTGAACTGAGTTTCCAAAACTCAGAAGAAATCTATGATGGGCAAGGCCTTCTCATGTCAGAGGTAGAAGTACTGAAAACCCAAAACATGTAAACACCGAAAGTTTCTGATTTTATCATATCTCTGACATCTTGTTGGCCGAAGCAAGTCATATGGCCAAGCCCATAGTCAAAACACTATAAAGTACATTTCACCCATCATGAGGCCAAGCATGTTGCACAGTCAAATTCAACACTGATGGCTTGGGAAAATTCTTTTTCTCATGGAGGTGGAGGGAAATAGTAGATGAATATTTGCCAAACAATAATTCGATGTACCACACTACCCAATATAGGTTAGCTGCTGCTGCTGCTAAGTCATTTAGTCGTGTCCAACTCTGTGTGACCCCATGGACAGCAGCCTACCAGGCTCCACCGTCCCTGGGATTCTCCAGGCAAGAACACTGGAGTGGGTTGCCATTTCCTTCTCCAGTGCATGAAAGTGAAAAGTTAAAGTGAAGTCACTCAGGCATGTCTGACTCTTAGCGACCCCATGGAGTGCAGGCTACCAGGCTTCTCCATCCATTGGGATTTTCCAAGCAAGATTACTAGAGTGGGGTGCCATTGCCTTCTCTGCTAGGTTAGCTACACTCTTTCAAAGTATATTCCATCATATCACCATGCTGTTTTATTTTCTTCTTAGTGCACATTATCTGAAATTATCTTATTAATGTTCATTCAATTGAGCAATATTATCAAATACTTAATAGGTACCAGACAGTACTCAAGTACTAAGGATACATCAGTAAATAAAGCAGATAAAAATTCATGTTAATTATCTATCTCCCCGATAAAGTATAAGCTCTGAGAAAGAAAATACTTTGTCTATTTCATGTTCTCAGTGTTTATAATAAGCCTAACACGTAGCAGATGTTCAATAAAATTTCTTTTCATGCATGTATATTATCATATGTGAAACAGATCGCCAGTTCAGGTTCAATGCATGAGACAGGGTGCTCAGGGCTGGTGCACTGGGATGACCCTGAGGGATGAGATGGGGAGGGAGGTTGGAGAGGGGATCAGGATGGGGAACACATGTATACTCATGACCGATTCATGTATGGCAGAAGCACTACAATATGGTAAAGTAATTAGCCTCTGCTGCTGCTACTGCTAAGTCGCTTCAGTTGTGTCTGACTTTGTGCGACCCCATAGACAGCAGCCCACCAGGCTCCCCTGTCCCTGGGATTCTCCAAGCAAGAATACTGGAGTGGGTTGCCATTTCCTTCTCCAGTGCATGAAAGTGAAAAGTGAAAGTGAAGTCGCTCAGTCATGTCCGACTTTTAGCAACCCCATGGACTGCAGCCTACCAAGTTCCTCCGTTCATGGGATTTTCTAGGCAAGAGTACTGGAGTGGGTTGCCATTGCCTTCGCAGTAATTAGCCTCTAATTAAAAAATTTTGTTTCATGAATGCCATTAAACATATATGTAATCTAACTTCATTTGCTCAGATTTCATGCATATAAGGCAATCTTGGAGATGTTTTTATAGTTAGCCTTGTGAATTTAAGATACTCCAATTCTTCTGCTGAGAAAAGGATCTGTATTTAGTATATTTGTAAGTCCAGAGTTTATACCTCAAAGCAGCTGAAAACCAATCCTTGAATGTAGTAGTCTCACCAGGGTAAAACCACCTTGATAAATTTCTTGAGGGTGAACCCCATTAGCTAAGTATATATTTAATTCCCTTCCAAACAGGAATAGCATTAAAGATAATACAAAGGGATTTTTTACATGGAGTATGTTATACTCAACATCTCATGAGAATTCTGTTCACTGTAGATACTTTATCATCTTTGCTTCAGGGCCCTACTGAAAATAGTTTTAATGATAAAGAATTTGCCCCTTCTTGTTAGGCTCATATATGGCAAGCACACAGCATGTGTTGAAGGACAAAATTAGTTGATACTGATACCAAGTTTTGAGTCATGCTGCTCATTTACGTTGGGCTTTTAAAGTTCTGTTTCAAGAGCTTTGTCTCAGTGTATGCACATACTGTACCAAACCAAGCAAAAACTTAACAAGAGAATATCAGACTAGATCTATTTATAGAAGTCTGAACTGCATAATTCCAACAGTTATCACAGGAATGTTTCCATCCCCCATCTCTGAAACTTTGGTTGTTTTATTTTTACAGTCAACCTATAGTACATATGGTGTGGCCAATCTCACATTCAAATGAAACCAGTCATAGCAATTCTCATTTATACTTTAGGTCTCTAAACATTTTCATGCACTCAGATTTGAAATTGTATTAAATGGCCTTGATATAATCATTCAAGAGCTACCACCGTTTGCTAAAGAATATACTATTATCTAATTACAGTAGTTCATAGTAAAGTCTAAGTGATCATTAACTATATAGAATTAGGGGAAGGCAATGGCACCCCACCCCAGTACTTTTGCCTGGAGAATCCCATGGACGGAGGAGCCTGGTGGGCTCCAGTTCATGGGGTCGCTAAGAGTCGGACACGACTGAGCGAATTCACTTTTCACTTTTCACTTTCATGCATTGGAGAAGGAAATGGCAACCCACTCCAGTGCTCTTGCCTGGAGAATCCCAGGAACAGGGGAGCCTGGTGAGCTTCCGCCTATGGGGTCGCACAGAGTCGGACACGACTGAAGCGACTTAGCAGCAGCAGCAGCAGCAGCAGTAGCAGCAGTGATATAGTACTCTTGAAATTGAGAAGTAAGGTTTTATGCAATTGTATACCAAGAAAATTTTACCTTTATACTACAAACAAGATAAATTGCCACACATGTGACAGTGCTGTAAGGGAAATGAAACAGGTGGAGCTATAGAAGCCCATGAGATAGGGAGTTAAGGAAATCCTCATGGATCAGAGAAGCCTTCCTAGGTTGATTGTCTAAGCTTAAACTTCAAGAATTACTTGTCTCTCCATATGTCCAACACGTAGGGAAGACTATCCTGGGAGTATTTCCAGATTCTGACCATCATGACTATGGTCAGCACTATCTAAGCCACTAAGTCTTCTGCCTGGAATGCTACAAAAGCCTCATAATTGGTATCTTTACTTCTACTGTTGCCCTCCAAAGTCTGCTCTTAACACAGTAGGCAGAGTCATTTTTTGAAACTTAAGTCATATTAGTCACTTCTCTGCACAAAACCTTGAAATAGCTTCAGTTCAGTTGCTCAGTCATGTCTGACTCTTTGTGACCCAATGGACTGCATTACACCAGGCTTCCCTGACCATCACCAACTCTCAGAGCTTGCTCAAACTCATATCCATCTAGTCAGCGATGCCATCAAAGCATCCAGTGATGCCATCTCATTCTCTATTGTCCCTTTCTCCTGCCTTCGAACTTTCTTGGCATTAGGGTCTTTTCCAATGAGTCAATTCTTCACATCAGGTGGCCAAAATATTGGAGTTTCAGCTTCAGCATCAGTCCTTCCAATGAATATTCAGGACTGATTTCCTTTAGGATTGACTGGTTTGATAACCTTGCAGTCCAAGGGACTCATGCGTTTTCTCCAGCACCAGAGTTCAAAAGCATCAGTTCTTCTGCAGTTAGCTTTCTTTACAGTCCAACTCTCACATCCATACATGACTACTGGAAAAACCATAGCTTTGACTCGATGGACCATTGTTGACAAAGTAATGTCTCTGCTTTTTAATATGTTGTCTAGATGTGTCATAGCTATTCTTCCAAGGAACAAGCGTCTTTTAATTTCATGGCTGCAGTCACCATCTGCAGTGAATTTGGAGCCCAAAAAATAATGTCTGTCCCTGTTTCCGTTGTTTCCCTATTTATATGCCCTGAGGTGATGGGACCAGATGCCATTATCTTAATTTTCTGAATGTTGAGTTATATGCCACTTTTTCAATCTCCTTTCATTTTCATCAGAGGCTTTTTATTTCCTTTCCTCTTTCTGCCATAAGGGTGGTGTTATCTGTGTATCTGAGGTTATTGATATTTCTCCTGGCAATCTTGATTCCAGCTTGTGCTTCTTCCAGCCTGGCATTTCGCATAACATACTCTGCATATAAGTTAAATAAGCAGGGTGACAATATACAACAGCCTTGGTGTACTGTTTTCCCAATTAGAACCAGTCTGTTGTTCCATGTCCAGTTCTAACTGTTGCTTCTTGACCTGCATGCAGATTTCTCAGAAGGCAGGCCAGGTGGTCTGGTATTCCCAACTCTTGAAGAATTCTCCGTAGTTTGTTGTGATACATATAGTCGAAGGTTTTGGCATAGTCAATGAAGCAGAAGTAGATGTTTTTCTCGAACTCCTTTGCCTTTTCTATGATCCAATGGATGTTGCCAATTTAATCTCTGATTCCTCTACATTTTCTAAATCCATTTAAAATATCTGGAAGTTCACGGTTCACATACTATAGAAGCCTGGCTTGGAGAATTTTGAGCATTACTTTGCTAGCGTGAGATGAGTGCAATTGTACAGTAGTTTGAGCCTTCTTTGGCATTGCCGTTCTTGGAGATTGGAATGAAAACTGACGTTTTACAGTCCTGTGGCCATGACTGAGTTTTCCAAATTTGTTGGCTTATTGAGTTCATCCCTTTAATAGCATCATCTTTTAGGACTTGAAATAGCTCAGCTGGAATTCTGTCACCTTCACTAGTTTTGTTTGTAGAGATGCTTCCTAAGGCCCACTTGACTTGACATTCTAGGATGTCTGGGTCTAGGTTGGTGATCACACCATCATGATTATCTGGGTCATGAAGATCTTTTTTGTACAGTTCTTCTGTGTATTCTTGCCACCTCTTAATATCTTCTGCTTCTATTAGATCCATACCATTTCTGTCCTTTATTGTGCCCATCTTTGCATGAAATGTTCCCTTGCTGCTGCTGCTGCTGCTAAGTCTCTTCAGTCATGTCTGACTCCGTGCGACCCCAGAGACGGCAGCCCACCAGGCTTCCCCGTCCCTGGGATTCTCCAGGCAAGAACACTGTAGTGGGTTGAAATGTTCCCTTAGTATCTCTAATTTTCTTGAAGAGATCTCTAGTCTTTCCTGTTTATTCTTTTCCTCTATTTGTTTGCATTGATCACTGAGGAAGGCTTTCTTATCCCTCCTTGCTATTCTTTGGAACTCTGCATTCAAATGGATATATCTTTCCTTGTCTCCTTTGCCTTTAGCTTCTCTTTTTTTTTTCAGCTATTAGTAAAGCCTCCTTGGACAAACATTTTGCCTTTTTGAGTTTCTTTTTCTTGGGGATTGTCCTGATCACGGCCTCATGTACAGTGTCATGAACCTCCGTCCATAGTTCTTCAAGCACTCTGTCTATCAAATCTAATTCCTTGAATCTGTTTGTCACTTCCACTATATAATCAAAAGGGATTTGATTTAGATCATACCTGAGTGGTCTAGTGGTTTTCCCTACTTACTTCACTTTAAGTCTGAATTCAGCAATAAGGAGTTCATGATCTGAGCCACAGTCAGCTCCCAGCCTTGTTTTTGCTGACTATATAGAGCCTCTGCATCTTTGGCTGCAAAGAATATAATCAGTCTGATTTCAGTATTGACCATCTGGTGATGTTCATGTATAGTTGTTTCTTGTGTTTTTGGAAGAGGGTTTTTGCTGTAACCAGTGTGTTCTCTTGTCAAAACTCTGTTAGCCTTTGCCCTGCTTCATTTTGTTCTCCAAGGTAAAATTTTCCATCTCACTCTAAAAGTCAGTCATTGCAGCATCATATATGACCCTTGTGACCTGGCCCCCCGTTTCTTTTCTTACCTCTTAAAAACACCCAACAGAACAGAGAAATATTACAACTTTCTCACAGGTTTTTGGTGTCATCTAATACTCCATTCAGTGTTTTCAAATGTTACTGAATTGAACCCATGGGTGAAATTGAAAACTGAGCATCTTGATTTAGTGGTACAGTTAACTATGCATTGTTTCAGATTTGACCCACATATCATTTTGAGGCATCTTTTCCAGCTATGACAGCCTTTAAAACCAAGTGCAAAAATATATGATATCTAGAGCCAAATTGCTGTATTGCAGTGTACTAAACCAAGATTTTCAAGTATAGTGAAACATTGTTCAATTGCATTAGTCTCACTTTTTAAAAAATTGTGTATTTCATATTATGCATAATGTTAGTAAAAAATACAATATATGTTCATAATTAATAAAAGACATTTCTTAGGGGTAAAATGTTTCTATTTTAGATCTGTGGTTTTCTCCACACTCATGTCTAGGACAGATTCCCATAAAACTTTTTTAACTAGGTAGTGTAGTGAGAAAACCACTTTCATGCTTTTGTTGAGAAAGTTAGCTATTCAGTTTATTCCCTCATTTCAAATTGGAAGAGAATATTTGACAGGGAGAAACAAGATGGAAATAGATTTAACACAGATGTCACAATTCCTTTGTGCCACCATTATTTTAGTGCTATATTTAAAGTTATTTTAAAATATACTTTGCTCCCTAAGAGTGTAAAAAAGAAGAATATTTGTTACATTTGTTTGTTTTATTGCTGTAATGTTTATAGAAAAGCTAGGAGCTTAAGGAAGAGTAGAGAATCAGTAAGACTTATAGCATTTCAGAAAATAGATTGCTTGTGGAGTAGTCCAGAATGAAATTTTTTTTATTGAGATATAGTTAATGGACAAAATTATGTTTCAGGTATCCAGCATAGTGATTCAGAATTCTATGTTATATTCCTTTTATGTGTGTGTGTGTCTGTGTGTGTGTGTGTGAGTCATTCAGTTGTGTCCAACTCTTTGTAACCTAGGGACTGTAGCCCTCCAATATGGAGTATTGAGTAGAGTTCCTTGTGCTATAAAGGGAGTTTGTATTAGTTAATCTATTTTATATATAGTAGTGTGCATATGTCAATCCCAGTCTCCCAATTAATCCCTCTGCCTCTTATCCTCTGATAACCATTGGTTTTGTACATCCATGACTTTACTTCTATTTTGTAAATAAGTTCATTGTACCCTTCTCAGGTGGCACTTATGGTAAAGAACCCACTTGCCAATGCAAGAGATGTGAAAAATGTGGGCTTGATCCCTAGGTCAGGAAAATGCCCTGGAGAAGGGTATGGCAACCCACCACAGTATTCTTGCCTGGAGAATCTATGGACAGAGGAGCCTGGTGGGCTACAGCCCATAGGGTTGCAAAGAATCAGATACAACTGAAGCAATTTAGCACCCATGTTTTAGGTTCCATGTATAAGCAATAATATATGATATATGTCTTTCTGTGTCTGACTGACTTCATTGAGTATGACGATCTCTACGTCCATCCATGTTGCTACAAATGGCATTATTTTGTTCTTTTTTTGTTTTTTGGCTGGGTAAATTCCATTGTATATGTATAACACATTTTCTTTATCCATTCCTCTGTAGATGGACATTTAGATTTCTTCCATGTCCTGGCTATTGTAAATAGTACTGCAGTGAGCATTGAAGGAAAGTTATGACCAACCTAGATAGCATATTCAAAAGCAGAGACATTACTTTGCCAACAAAGGTTCGCCTAGTCAAGGCTATGGTCTTTCCTGTGGTCATGTATGGATGTGAGAGCTGGACTGTGAAGAAGGCTGAGTGCCGAAGAATTGATGCTTTTGACTTGTGGTGTTGGAGAAGACTCTTGAGAGTCCCTTGGACTGCAAGGAGATCCAACCAGTCCATTTTGAAGGAGATCAGCCCTGGGATTTCTTTGGAAGGAATGATGCTAAAGCTGAAGCTGCATTATTTTGGCCACCTCATTGGAGAAGACTCTGATGCTGGGAGGGATTGGGGGCAGGAGGAGAAGGGGACGACAGAGGATGGGATGGCTGGATGGCATCACTGACTTGATGGATGTGAGTCTGAGTGACCTCCGGGAGTTGGTGATGGACAGGGAGGCCTGGCGTGCTGCAGTTCATGGGGTCGCAAAGAGTCGGACACGACTGAGCGACTGATCTGATCTGATCTGATCTGATCTTTTTGAATTATAGTTTTCTCCAGGTATATGCCCAGAAGTTGGACTACTAAGTCATATGGTTGCTGTTGCTAAGTCGCTTCAGTCGTGTCCGACTCTGTGCGACCCCAAAGACGGCAGCCCACCAGGCTCCCCCATCCCTGGGATTCTCCAGGCAAGAACACTGGAGTGGGTTGCCATTTCCTTCTCCAATGCATGAAAGTGAAAAGTGAAAGTGAAGTCGCTCAGTCGGGTCCGACTCTTAGCGACCCCATGGACAGCGGCCCACCAGGGACCTCTATCCATGGGATTTTCCAAGCAAGAGTACTGGGGTGGGGTGCCATTGCCTTCCCCGAACTCATATGGTAGTTCTATTTTAATTTGTAAAATTTTTTAATTGAAGAATAATTGCTTTACAGAATTTTGTTTTTTTTCTGTCAAACTTAGATTAGTCGTTCAGTCGTGTCCGACTCTTTGCAACCCCATGAATCGCAGCATGCCAGGCCTCCCTGTCCATCACCAACTCCCGGAGGTCACTCAGACTCACATCCATCCAGTCAGTGATGCCATCCAGCCATCTCATCCTCTGTCGTCCCCTTCTCCTCCTGCCCCCAATCCCTCCCAGCATCAGAGTCTTCTCCAATGAGTCAACTCTTCGCATGAGGTGGCCAGAATACTGGAGTTTCAGCTTTAGCATCATTCCTTCCAAAGAAATCCCAGGGCTGATCTCCTTCAGAATGGACTGGTTGGATCTCCTTGCAGTCCAAGGGACTCTCAAGAGTCTTCTCCAACACCACAGTTCTAAAGCATAAATTCTTCCCGGCGATCAGCCTTCTTCACAGTCCAACTCTCACATCCATACATGACCACAGGAAAGACCATAGCCTTGACTAGGCGAACCTTTGTTGGCAAAGTAATGTCTCTGCTTTTGAATATGCTATCTAGGTTGGTCATAACTTTCCTTCCAAGGAGTAAGCGTCTTTTAATTTCATGGCTGTAGTCACCACCTGCAGTGATTTTGGAGCCCAGAAAAATAAAGTTTGACACTGTTTCCACTGTCTCCCCATTTTTTCCCATGAAGTGATGGGACCGGATACCATGATCTTCTTTTTCTGAATGTTGAGCTTTAAGCCAAGTTTGTCACTCTCCACTTTTACTTTCATCAAGAGGCTTTTGAGTTCCTCTTCACTTTCTGCCATAAAGGTGGTGTCATCTGCATATCTGAGGTTATTGATATTTCTCCCAGCAATCTTGATTCCAACTTGTGTTTCTTCCAGTCCAGCATTTCTCATGATGTACTCTGCATAGAAGTTAAATAAACAGGGTGACAATGTACAGCCTTGACGTACTCCTTTTCCTGTTTGGAACCAGTCTGTTGTTCCATGTCCAGTTCTAACTGTTGCTTCCTGACCTACATACAATTTCTCAAGAGGCAGATCAGGTGGTCTGGTATTCCCATCTCTTTCAGAATTTTCCACAGTTTATTGTGATCCACACAGTCAAAGGCTTTGGCATAGTCAATAAAGCAGAAATAGATGTTTTTCTGGAACTCTCTCGTTTTTTCCATGATCCAGCGGATGTTGGCAATTTGATCTCTGGTTCCTCTGCCTTTTCTAATACCAGCTTGAACATCAGGAAGTTCACAGTTCACATATTGCTGAAGCCTGGCTTGGAGAATTTTGGGCATTACTTTACTAGCATGTGAGATGAGTGTCGTTGTGTGGCAGTTTGAGCATTCTTTGGCATTGCCTTACTTTGGGATTGGAATGAAAACTGAGCTTTTCCAATCAGCCGTGGATATACATATATGCCCTCCCTTTTGAACCTCCATCCCATCTCCCGCCCCATACCACCCCTCTATTTGAGTTTCGTGAACCATAAAGCAAATTCCGATTGGCTATCTATTTTATGTATGGCAATGTAAGTTTCCATGTTACTCTTTCCATACATCTCACCCTCTCCCCTCTCCTCCCCTCTCCCCATGTCCATAAGTCTACTCTCTATGCGTTTTTCTCCATTGCTGCCCTGTAAATAAATTCTTCAGTACCATTTTTCTAGATTTCCATATTTATGTGCTAGAATACAATATTTATCTTTCTCTTTCTGACTTATTTTAGTTTTTTAAGGAACCTCTTAGGTTGTGTTTTAAAGAACTGTTCTCCATAGAGGCTGTACTAGTTTACATTTCCACCAAAAGGTGTAGGAGACTTCTCTTTTCTCCCCACCCTCCCCAGCATTTATTGTTTGTAGTTTTTGAGCAGTGTGAGATGATACCTCATTGTATGTAGTTGCAATTTGCATTTTTCTAATAATTAGTAATGTTGAGCATATTTTCATGTGCTTTTTAGCCATCTGTAGTCTTCTTTGCAGAAATGTATATTTAGAACTTCTGCCCATTTTTTGATTGGGTTATTATTATTATTATATATTAAGCTATATGAGCTGTCTGTATATTTTGAAGATTAAACCCTTGTGGTTGCTCATTTTTTACAAATATTTTCTCCTATACTAAGGGATGTCTTTTTGTTTATAGTTTTGTTGTGCAAGAACTTTTAAATTTAAATAAATCCCACTTCTTTACTTTTGTTTTTATTGTCATTACTCTAGGAGGTGGGTCAAAAAAAAAATGATGTTGCTATCAAAGAATTGTTTATATCAGAGTGTTCTGCCTATATTTTCCTCTAAGAGTTTTATTGTGTCCAGCCTTACAATTAATACTTAATCCATTTTTAATTTTTTTTTGTATATGTTGTTAGGAAGTGTTCTAATTTCATTCCATTACATGTAGCCATGTGGTTTTTCCAGCACCACTTATTGAAGAGACTATCTTTTCTCCATTGTATATTCTTGCCATCTTTGTCATAGATTTGGTGACCTTAGGTGTATGGTTTTATCTCTAGGCCTTCTATTCTGTTCCATTGATCTATATTTCTGTTTTTGTGCCAGTATACTGTCTTGATTATTATAGCTGGAAATAGATGAAGAAACAGTGGAAACAGTGTCAGACTTTATTTTTCTGGGCTCCAAAATCACTGCAGATGGTGACTGCAGCCATGAAATTAAAAGACTCTTACTCCTTGGAAGGAAAGTTATGACCAACCTAGATAGCATATTCAAAAGCAGAGACATTACTTTGCCAACAAAGGTTCGTCTAGTCAAGGCTATGGTCTTTCCTGTGGTCATGTATGGATGTGAGAGCTGGACTGTGAAGAAGGCTGAGCACCAAAGAATTGATGCTTTTGAACTGTGGTGTTGGAGAAGACTCTTGAGAGTCCCTTGGACTGCAAGATCCAACCAGTCCATTCTGAAGGAGATCAGCCCTAGAATTTCTTTGGAAGGAATGATGCTAAAGCTGGAACTCCAGTATTTTGGCCACCTCATGCGAAGAGTTGACTCATTGGAGAAGACTCTGATGCTGGGAGGGATTGGGGGCAGGAGGAGAAGGGGACGACAGAGGATGGGATGGCTGGATGGCATCACTGACTGGATGGATGTGAGTCTGAGTGACCTCCAGGAGTTGGTGATGGACAGGGAGGCCTGGCTAGCTGCAGTTCATGGGGTCGCAAAGAGTCGGACACGACTGAGCTACTGATCTGATCTGATCTGATCATATAGTCTTATGTCAGGGAGCCTGATTACTCCAGCTCTTCTTTTCTTTTTCAAGGTTGCTTTGACTATTTCGGGTCTTTTCTGTTTCTGTACAAATGTCTTTCTTTGTCTGACTTATTTCACTTAGCATAATGTTTTCCAAGTGCATCCATGCTATTGCCAATGAAATAACTTCTAGCAACAGTGATAACCTATAATTTCCTTTTCTAGAAAACAGGATTGAGGTAGAACTCATGAGTAAATTCATCAATAAATTAAATACCATATTTATATGATGCACAAGTAATATAAAATTTGTCCTTATTTTCAAATGCTTATGAGATGATCAGTCAAAAGATATATTTAAAAATTAATGCATTATATGTGGCAGTACAGGATTGTTGTAATTCTCAACTCTGCCTGTCATTGCTCTGAGCCTTCAGATAAAGGACCGTCAGGAAAGACTGAAATAAAACAGAAAAGGCTATGAGAGTCTGTAGTTCTTCATCTAACCTTGAAGAACTGTGACCAACATTACCAATTCCCCATATAATATAAAATCTCCCCTTCTGCCTACTAATAGAATGCCAAGGTCATTTAAGGTAGCACTTTAATAATTTGTGACGAACACACAACTCTTCAAATTCCTCTGTAAGACTTGAATGGCCATTTAACCTAATTCTAGGCTCTGTGGTGCCAAAGGGAGTCTATTGTGTGAGAGTTTTAAGAGAGCTATTGTTTTCCTGGTAAAAAGTGACAGACCCCTTTGGCAAGTGTGTGTTTTGCATGTCCTTCCTCTTTTTTTTTTCCACGTAGAGCATAGGCTAATGCCTGAAGGTGCAATAGCCATCTTAAAACAAAAGGAAAAAATATATATGCTGAAGATCAGATCAGATCAGATCAGTTGCTCAGTCGTGTCCCACTCTTTGCGACCCCATGAACCGCAGCACGCCAGGCCTCCCTGTCCATCACCAGCTCCCGGAGGTCACTCAGACTCACACCCATCAAGTCAGTGATGCCATCCAGCCATCTCATCCTCTGTCGTCCCCTTCTCCTCCTGCCCTCAATCCCTCCCAGCATCAGAGTCTTCTCCAGTGAGTCAACTCTTCACATGAGGTGGCCAAAATACTGGAGTTTCAGCTTTAGCATCATTCCTTCCAAAGAAATCCCAGGGCTGATCTCCTTCAGAATGGACTGGTTGGATCTCCTTGCAGTCCAAGGGACTCTCAAGAGTCTTCTCCAACACCACAGTTCAAAAACATCAATTCTTCGGCACTCAGCCTTCTTCACAGTCCAGCTCTCACATCCATACATGACCACAGGAAAGACCATAGCCTTGACTAGGCGAACCTTTGTTGGCAAAGTAATGTCTCTGCTTTTGAATATGCTATCTAGGTTGGTCATAACTTTCCTTCCAAGGAGTAAGCGTCTTCTAATTTCATGGCTGCAGTCACCATCTGCAGTGATTTTGGAGCCCAGAAAAATAAATTCTGACACTGTTTCCACTGTTTCTCCATCTATTTCCCATGTAGTGATGGGACCAGATGCCGTGATCTTCGTTTTCTGAATGTTGAGCTTTAAGCCAACCTTTTCACTCTCCACTTTCACTTTCATCAAGAGGCTTTTTAGCCCCTCTTCACTTTCTCCCATAAGAGTGGTGTCATCTGCATATCTGAGGTTATTGATATTTCTCCCAGTAATCTTGATTCCAACTTGTGTTTCTTCCAGTCCAGCATTTCTCATGATGTATTCTGCATATAAGTAAAACAAACATGGTGACAATATGCAGCCTTGACGTACTCCTTTTCCTATTTGGAACCAGTCTGTTGTTCCATGACCAGTTCTAACTGTTGCTTCCTGACCTGCATACAGATTTCTCAAGAGGCAGATCAGGTGGTCTGGTATTCCCATCTCTTTCAGAATTTTCCATAGTTTATTGTGATCTACACAGTCAAAGGCTTTGGCATAGTCAATAAAGCAGAAATAGATGTTTTTCTGGAACTCTCTTGCTTTTTCGATGATCCAGCGGATGTTGGCAATTTGATCTCTGGTTCCTCTGCCTTTTCTAAAACCAGCTTGAACATCAGGAAGTTCACCATTCACATATTGCTGAAGCCTGGCTTGAAGAATTTTGAGCATTACTTTACTAGCGTGTGAGATGAGTGCAATTGTGGGGTAGTTTGAGCATTCTTTGGCATTGCCTTTCTTTGGGATTGGGATGGAAACTGACCTTTTCCAATCTTGTGGCCACTGCTGAGTTTTCCAGATTTGCTGGCATATTGAGTGCAGCACTTTCACAGCATCATCTTTCAGGATTTGGAATAGCTCCACTGAAGATAGACAGCATAATAAAAAGCAGAGATATTACTTTACCAAAAAGGTCCCTATAGTCAAAGCTATGGTTTTTCCAATAGTCACATATGGATGTGAGAGTTTGACTGTAAAGAAAGCTGAGCACTGAAGAAATGATGCTTTTGAACTGTGGTGTTGGAGAAGACCCTTGAGAGTCCCTTGGACTACAAGGAGATCCAGCCAGTCCATCCTAAAGGAAATCAGTCCTGAGTATTCATTGGAAGGACTGATGCTGAAGCTGAAGCTGCAATACTTTGGCCACCTGATGCGAAGAACTGACTCATTGGAAAAGACCCTGATGCTGGGAAAGAGTGAAGGCAAGAGGAGAAGGGGATGACAGAGAATGAGATGGTTGGATGGCACCACCAACTCCATGGATATGAGTTTGAGCAAGCTCCGGGAATTGGTGATAAACAGGCAAGCCTGGTGTGCTGCAGTCCATGGGGTCACAAAGAGTCAGACATGATTGAGCGACTGAACTGAACTGAAGATAGCTGTGGAGAAAAATAGTCTGGTTTCTGGACTCTTTACCAGGTCTGCCCTGTATACCCCCAGGCCTTGGTGCGTTAAATAATAAATTCTTGTTTAAGCCACCGTTTTTCAGATGTCTGTTGCACACAGTCTGAGGGATGAAAAAGAATGTTTGAGGTTGGAGTAAGTAAAAAAGTGAAGGAATAAAAGCATCAAGTCACAGTTAAATTACTAGTATGAGAGTTACAGTGAAGAGACTGAAGGCCACTAGAATGAAGTCTGTATTGACTCCCTATATCTAAACATACAAATTGCCTTAACTATTTTAGGAAAATTTTTAAAATTATGTTCTTTGTTATCATTTATGAATTATCAGAAAAAACTTGGCGTTCTTCTGTCCATTTTTCTTAAATGAAGGCAGAATTCCATAGGTCCCTATATTTAAAAGTATTCAATAGTCCATCAGTCAGTTGTAGACTTCTTCGAGCTTTCCCCATTAAAGACCTTAAACTATCATGAAGGATAAGCTATTTCAGTAATTTTTCATGTTTTTCCAACAAGTTTACACCACAGAAATGCTCTACTCAGACAACAATTTGTCACCTGAACTGGACATCGTTTTTCAGAAGCGTTGTGACGAAGGGCCACTTCCTGTAAAGGACTAACACATCCAACGTTATTTCAAAGAAATCATATTGCTTATTTTCTTAGCTACAATCCAGTAATCTCTGATTTAAACTAAGGACAAGGAAAATTCTCAAAAGTAGCAAAGTATATAAGTCAGTGAGTATAGCTTCGGAGAAGGCAATGGCACCACACTCCAGTACTCTTGCCTGGAAAATCCATGGACAGAGGAGCCTGGTGGGCTGCCATCTACGGGGCACACAGAGTCGGACACGACTGAAGGACTTCACTTTCACTTTTTACTTTCATGCACTGGAAAAGGAAATGGCAACCCACTCCAGTGTTCTTGCCTGGAGAATCTCAGGGACGGGGGAGCCTGGTGGGCTGCCGTCTAATGGGGTCACACAGAGTTGGACATGACTGAAGCGACTTAGCAGCAGCAGCAGAGTATAGCTTAATTGTATTCAAACTGAAAAATGTCAGTCTCTTTAAGAAGAAAGGCTTAAAATCATGTAGTTTAATAAAAGTAGTTAGCATTCAGTACATCTCTAATGAGAAGAAACTAGTAGAGTTTCATGTAGAGAAAAGTGGGAATCCCTGAAATCCCTCTTTTTCTGATCCTCTTGGGAGGAGGGAAAGAATGAATAGGCACAGCCATACACTGAAGAACATTTCCTCCACTTTCATGGCTGAAATTCATGTATTCTAAATCTCGTAGCATGTTTTGAACTAGGGTATAAAATGCAAAATTTGATTGTGATTTAAAAGTAGCTGCTGAAATAATTGATGACACCTGAATTCTTATTATGAGTAAGATTGTTATGAAAAGAATTGGTGTTGAAAATGTCACTTTAGGAATTGAAAAGATTATTGATTGATGAGTTCTATGTATATACATTCAGTATAAGCCATAATATGATGAAATCTCTTACAACTATGGTCCTTATACTTCTCTCAGAACTTGGAATTGCCAGCTAGTAGGTTGAGGAAGGAAAGGTATACAACTGAGAAGAAAGAATAATCAAAAAACCACCCTGAATCAATTGCTTCCTTATTACAAGGGGATAAAATATTTCCTAGGAAAAGAGATAAATTATATAATCATGAAATATTTCCATACCTTCTATAAGGTTTTTTCCCACAGGAAAGTTTTGAGCCAGTTATTAAACTGTATGTGATGAAATGCTTATGTCACTTAAAAAATTCCTATGCATAGCTTTCATTCATCATTTATAGGTCAAGAAAAATTACTGTCTGGCCAGTAACTGACAAATGAAGTTTGCCAGAAAAACAGCTCCTCTGTAGCTATAAGTTAATCTGCAGAGATCATTTTGGAGTTGCCGTTTCTGTTTTAGAAACTTACAAGATGACAGACGGGTAATAGTACCGTGTGTGTGTGTTTAGTCGCTCAGTCATGTCCTGTTCTTTACAACCCCATGGAGTGTAGCCCACCAGGCTCCTCTCTATCCATGGAACTTTTCAGGTAAGAATACAAAGCGGGTTGTCATTTCCTACTCCAGGAGATCTTCCTAGACCAGGGATTGAACCCACATCTCCTGCTTTGGCAGGTGAGTTCTTTACCACTGTGCCATAGGACAACCTAAATTATAGGCATCATAACTGGTAAAAGCTGCTTCAGTGATACTGAAAATAAGAAGTGTTACCCATTGCAGCATTTGTTAATGGGCTTCTTTCTTCATTTTATCTTTAAACAAAAAAGATCACATTTGGCTTAATTATTCAGCAAGGATCAAAGAGTCTTTGATTTTCTTATGCATGTATTTAGTTTTTCTAGATTTCTTTGCTTAAAGAGTTGTTACCGAATCAGATGATCTGGGATGTGGGAAACGCTAATGGAGCACTGAACTTTATACACCAGATTATGGAAAAGAACGTATTTTTGTGCCCTGCACTGAAGTGCCATTTTATTGGCGTCTTGGTATAGCAACACAGCTGAAGGAAGCATGGCCTTGGAAGAGTTATTCTGGGAAGCGAACATGATAGCAACTCAGAGAATTGCCATTCTATCTTCCCACAGTGAAAAATGAAATGAATCAAAGCATCTGTAAAGCATAAACCAAAGTGATTATTCATTTCTTTCCTTGTTTAAGAAACATGCTGTACACTCCTGCTGCAGTCCTCGCCTCCAACCCCAATGCCAGTAATTGCAGATTCAGATTTACCACAACAGAGTCTGACCCAGAGCTATACCCAAAGAGCAACCACATCCAAGACACAGAAGGAAAGCCAAAAATAATGAAAGGCTCTATATCTGAAAAGATTTTTTTTAAGATCTCAGGTGAGCCTATAGAATTATGGACCCAGGCAATCAGACATCAATCAGACATGCAGTTTCTTTTCATTTGCCTTGTATTTCTTGAAGTCCTACCAAGAAGTGCTCCAACGGAGAGCAAACAGAGATGACTGCTTAAACAGCACCTTTGCTCCACAGGAAAATTTTCTTTAGGTAAATAGTCTTCAAGACTTATATAGATTTCACTGTGCATAAATATGTAATAAGGCTAAAACCAAAAGGCAAATCAATGATTAAACATATTTCTGAAGGCAGAGAAAATTCACTAAATCATATTTGTATCTAATAAATCACATATTAATTAAATTATCTGTTTGATGTTTGGTGCTGGTGTGATATACAGCACCTACATATCTGCACAGTTCTTTGGTTACAAGCAATACAACTGAATCAGGCTAACTTTGGAATAAGGGATTTTGTTGAAAGAATATCCAAAGCTTGGAGAATTGTTGAAAGGCTGTACCTTAGGCTTAGAAATGGGCAAAAGAAACAAGTCGTCTTTGGAAATTCAGAGACAACATTAACAGTGGTGTCACAGCTTAAGAAAGGCAAACTGGGTAGTGTACCATTACTAGATGAGGAGAAAAGTAACTATATTCTCTGTGTGTGTGTGTGTGTGTGTGTGTGTGTGTGAGTGAATTTCAGGGAGGAAGCATCTGACTGGATTATTTTGGCTTACATGCCAGCCCTCTGGCTAGGGAAGGGCAAGATTCCTTATTACAGCCCATCAGACTGTACCCCGTGTGGAAGAATTAATACTCAAATGAAATCTCTCAGAGGTAAAAGACCACCAAAAAAGACTTTTTAACAAATGGTATGCTGCTGCTGCTGCGTCACTTCAGTCGTGTCCGATTCTGTGCGACCCCATAGACAGCAGCCCACCAGGCTCCGCCATCCCTGGGATTCTCCTGGCAAGAACACTGGAGTGGGTTGCCATTTCCTTCTCCATTGCGTGAAAGTGAAAAATGAAAGTGAAGTCGCTCAGTCGTGTCCGACTCTTAGTGACCCCATGGACTGCAGCCCACCAGGCTCCTCCATCCATGGGATTTTCTAAGCAAGAGTACTGGAGTGGCTTGCCATTGCCTTAAATCCGCCAGTAGTCTTGTACAGTGTAGACGTGCTTTATTAGAATCTAATTTGGGCAATAAATGTTATGTAAAGGCACAATGCATACATTTGCGAATGACTTTTTTCCTATGATGGAAATTCGAGGTTTAGCTTCTTGATATAGTGAAGGGTTTGAATCTATTAGTGAATAAAAGTCTTGAGCCTACAGATCGAACTTTATAAATAGGCTTGGTTTGTAGGGAAGAGATTGAGGGGAGTAAAAAGTTTCCACTGTTCTCCAGTTAGTGACAGCCATCTGGACCAGAAGAATATTGCATTAAGTGGGATGAATTACTAGATCCATTTTTTACTGGTAGCTTTCTTTTTGAGCTTTATAAAGTCACTTTCCTTCACTGAGCTCAGGAAGAGGGCATGACTTTGAGGCAGCAATTCTTGGAGAGGAATTCAGCTGAGCCCCACAGCAACTTTAGAATTAGTTCTGAGGTGGTGTACTAGTTCATTCCTTTTACTGCTACTTCCTTTGTATGTGTTCTTGTAACAGCTCCTCTAGGATTCTGTTTGGTCTTCTGGTTTTCTTTTGTAGGGAAAGAAAAGAGTAAAGTTGAGGGGCTGAGCTGTAATTTCTACTGCTTTACCTGGTCTGAAGACTACAAGTAATTCTCTTCTCCCTCTCCACTCCTTTTTTTTTACCGTGGCTGAACTCTACTATTCTAGGGGCTTACCTGATGAGATAACCCAGATCCACTCTCATAAGACCTCTAGAGCTCTGTTGCCTTGTGTTTCTCAGCCCATGGCTGCTGATCTTCAGTTCAGTTCAGTCGTGTGTGACTCTGCAACCCATAGACTGCAGCACGCCAGGCTTCCCTGTCCATCACCAGCTCCCAAAGCCTGCTCAAACTCATGTCCATCCAACCATCAATCAACCTCATAATCAACCAACAGTCAAACTCATGATGCCACCCAACCATCTCATGCTCTGTCATCACCTCCTCCTGCCTTCAGTCTTTCCCATCATCAGGGTCTTTTCCAGTGAGTCAGTTCTTCACATCAGATGGCCCAAGTACTGGAGCTTCAGCTTCAGCATCAGTCCTTCCAATGAATATTCAGGACTGATTTCCTTTACAATGGACTGGTTTAATCTCCTTGGTGTCCAAGGGACTCTCAAAAGTCTTCTCTGACACCACAGTTCAAAAGCATTAAGAGCATTCAAGGGCATCTTCATCACTCAGCTTTATTTATTTATTTTTTAATTTGTTTTATTTTTTAACTTTACAATATTGGTTTGTTTTTTTTTTAATAGTCCAATTCTAACATCCCTACACGACTCCTGGAAAAACCATAGGTTTGATGGACCTTTGCTGGCAAAGTAATGTCTCTGCTTTTTAATATGCTGTCTAGGTTTATCATAGCTTTTCTTCCAGGGAGAAAGCATCTTTTAATTTCATGGCTGCAATCACCATCTTCAGTGATTTTGGAGCCCAAGAAAATAAAGTCTGTCACTGTTTCCATTGTTTCCCCATCTATTTGCCATGAAGTGATGGGACTGGATGCTGATCTTATCTATTTAACAATTAAAAGAGTTATAAGAGATGTCCTGTGCATCACCTGAATGTCAGACATAGCCTTACCCCATTGTGTAACAGCCCTATCTCCTCTTCTTGATCAGGATCACTTGGTCCTGCCTTTTCCTTGCCTACAGTTGTTGGTGTGAAGTGACCAAGTGACAGTAGTCAAGTTTAATGGGGCTTATACTGTGTCCTTTGATGGGATATAATTTACAAAGTCAGTATCTCTAAAGTCTATAATTTGCTCATACAGTCTTCTAGTCGATGATAAGTAGGGATGCTCTTATTGCCACCTCTTTATTTTCTGGACCTATGAATTCTGCTTCTTGGGAACACAGCTCCTTATCATTGTTGTTGATCTAGGGTGTATTCTGCAATCTTGTGAGTGTATTATAGGATAGCATCTTGAAGGTAGGGTCTCAACTGTGCCTTCTATAGATTATTCCATCTCTATTAGACCAGCAGCTTCTGGGTGGTATAAATAGTGATAAGATTTCTACTATCATTGCTTTGTGTATGCTTGCAGGAAACATCATAGCATTGTCTTAGCATCATCGTATGCAATCTAGCTAGGGTATTAAATTCTGTGAAAGAATGCTTGCATGTCAATAAACTCTCCCTCATCCAAACTTATATTCTGCCTCTTCTTGATCCACCACTCCCTCGTGCACAGTCTCCCACATACAGCCTCCTGTTGCCTAGGTCCTAAAGGCCCATTGAAATACAGTCCCTTTCTTTCCTTAGCAGGCACAGCACTTCCCAGGTTGGTTTATGATGTAGCTCAAATAGTGGCTTTGGTCTGGGAGCCAGGTCTTAAAGACAAGAGGTGTAAATCTTAGTAGAAGGGTGGCAGGGGAGTAGGGATAGAGGTGTGTATCACCTTACAAGATGGAGTGTTACTTATTGTCTTCAAGCAATAAGAGAGTGGAAAAGACCCCGATGCTGGGAGGAATTGGGGGCAGGAGGAGAAGGGGACTACAGAAGATGTGATGGCTGGATGCCATCACCGACTCGGTGGACATGAGTTTGAGTGAACTCCGAGAGTTGGTGATGGATAGGGAGGCCTGGCGTGCTGCGATTCGTTAGGTCACAAAGAGTCGGACATGACTGAGCGACTGAACCGAGTCTCTAGGTAGAAGTATGTCACAGTTTAATGGAGCTTAGTTCTGGATGATGACATGAGTGACTTAATGTGTTCTTTTGTATCATTTTATCTTATTAAGTTCTTTTTGAAAATAAAACTTTATGATCACCATTTACTTAAACATATGTGACATTTAAAGAGCTAATTATAGGCTCTGTTGCTGTTTCTGTTTAGTCCCTAAGTTTTGTCGAATCTGTGACCCCATGGACTATATAACCTGTCAGGCTTTTCTGTCCATGGGAGTTTCTCAGCAAGAATACTGGAGTGGGTTGCCATTTCTTCCTTCAGGGATTCTTCCCGATCCAGAGATTGAACTCACATCTCCTGCTTGTCAGGTGGATTCTTTACCACTGAGTAACTTGGGAAGCCCGTTTAAAGGCTGTCAGTTCAGTTCAGTTCAGCCGCTCAGTCGTGTCTGACTTTGCGACCCCATGGACTGCAGCATGCCAGACTTCTCTGTCCATCACCAACTCCCAGAGCTTGCTCAAAGTCATGTCCATCGAGTCAGTGATGCCGTCCATATAAATCTAAGTAGCTTACTTATACAAAAGAGTAAGTAGCTAGGTATTATCCAAATGAAAATATTTGGATTGCTTTTCAAAAGTGATAATTATGGGAACAAGAAAGAAAAAAAGGAAGGCTTCAAAGCACTGGTTACAGAATTTCTATTTGTTATCTTTTTATCATTCAGTCACTAAGTTATGGCACACTCTTTGCAACTGCCACAGACTAGGCTTCCCTGTCCTTCACTATCTCCCAGAGTTTGCTCAAACTCATGTCTGTTGAGTCAGTGATGCCATCTACCTATCTTATCCTCTGTCATCCCCTTCTCCTCCTGCTCTCCATCTTTCCCAGCATCAGGGTCTTTTCCAGTGAGTCACCTCTTTGCGTTAGGTGGCCATAGTATTTCTTATAAGTAGACATTCATATAGTATTCTCTTGTTTCAGACTACTTCTAGTCTAAAATGTTTTGTGAAAATGTATTATTTTCACTTAGTTGTAAAATCTTTATGTCTTGATAAAAGAAGTCTTCTATTTCTGGACCAGTAATAGTTTTACAAAGTCTTGCAATGCATCAGTCCTCATTCTTGCAGTCTTATTCCTTGAGAATACAGGTGTACCAGCAGGGGGCATACCAGAGAAGAAGGGAGTATAGCCACCATGGCTTGAATCTTGAAATCTGAGAGGATGAAGTTGGTGTTTAGATAGGAAACAGAAATAAATGGTTTCTGTGAAAGCTTGTCATGCTTCTTAACAAATTTTCTAATTCCATTCACAAAATTAGACTTTGATAACTAGTTGGATAATAACTTGTTTCATAAGTTTATTGAACCTGTTTTATGTGCATAATTCTTTGGATAATGTGAAGAAAGATGACATAATTATTTTTTAACCCAGAGGAACACAACATGCAGACTGCCCATCTTGTGAAGTCTACCTTAGGACATGGGCTGGGAAGGAAACCTCAATATGTCTAAAAGGGAAGGGATTCTTGATTTCTGCCACATGTCCTCTACCAGATTTTCTCCTTCCGAGGCCTTTCTTATCTTAGTAAATGGCACAGTCACTCAAACCAAAATCCTGGAAGTCATCGCCTTCCAGGGGATGACTTCCCAATTCACATAGATTTCCAAGACTTCAAAATAATGCTGATTTCATCAACTTTTCACCTCCTCTCCATCTCATCCTCTCTAACCCAGGCTGATAGCATCTTTCAGCAGGTCAGATATGCTGCAGAGTATCTCCTCCATCTCTACAACTGTGTAAGACCACCTGCTTCTGTTCCTCTGCCCCCTTCCTCGTGGCACTGTATTGTCCATCCAGCATCCCACGATCTGTCTTCTCAAAGCATAAATCTGATCATCACATTGTACCACTTGAAATCTTCCAACGTTCTCCTAAATGTTATCTCTTCAGAAAGGCCATCCCTTAGCCATTCTAGCTAAAATCACTCCATACATTCTTCTCCACACCTGCCATGCCTTATCCCCTGCACCCCCACCCAGAACTTATTTTTTTCTCTTAGCACTTAAGAGTAACTGAAATGATCCTACTGTTTTAAATGGTCCTATTTACCCTAAAGAATAATGATGTGCTTTAAAAGAAAAAAAGCCAAATGTTCCAGTAGATACCCTATTTTGTTGGCATTCAGTAAATATTTGCTGAATAAATGAGTGATGGTCACAGCAGGGACTGAGCCAGGGGTGGTTCCTCTTACTGAAGTAGTTGTTCTATTCAGTAAGGTCCGAGAAAAACCTATACTTACTTTGCTAGCTTTGTTTTATGAAGGGCACCTTCAATGTGTCTGCATCTCATATGTCAATTTTATGTTGGGAAAAAAAAAGGGTGCTGTGGTCCCTTGCTGTCCCTTTACGCTGCTGTCAGATTTCTGTCTCCACCTAGCCATGAGCATTACTGGTTACTGGCAGATGAACATGCTTTTTGGCCATGAGAAAATAATAAAAGGTTCTTAGTTCTAGGGCATTCTAAGATTTTTCATAATGTTTTCAGTGCAGCTACCTCCATTCTTTCATTTTATGGAAATAGCTCTGAATGTCATTAAAAATACATGTGTTTGTGACTAGATGGATTTCAGTACTTAACATCTTGTGTCAATCTTGTTTTTTAAATCCCACTGCCAACCCCTGTGTCCTGGTTGGACCACCCATATTTGAGTTTCTGTGATGCATTCTTTTATGAATAGGGCCTTTTTTCCCTATTGGATTTTCCTACTGTTACTGCTACTGCTAAGTCACTTCAGTCGTGTCCGACTCTGTGCGACCCCATAGATAGCAGCCCACCAGGCTCCCCTGTCCCTGGAATTCTCCAGGCAAGAGTTCTGGAGTGGGGTGCCATCGCCTTCTCCGATTGGATTTTCCTACCTATCGACAAATGACTGTTTTCTGCTTCCAAGGGAAAAGATACTACACTGAGAGAATTTATACTCCCGGATCAATTTGAATTTCTTGTCAGATTTTTTTTTTTTTCCCTAATGTGATTTCCTTAAATTAGTAGAAATAATATTCTCTAAAGCTCTAGAATCTGATTTCAAAGAGGAAGAAGTATAATCCAGAATAGCAGCAAAAGGAATGTGGACATAGAGAACTCAGAATTAATCCCAGTTCCCTCCCCATTTTCCTGCATTCCCTTTTTCAATGCCCTTGGCTCTGTCAAGCCAGATGTATTTACTGAGGCCAGCTAGCTGTCTAGCATTTGAAAAGATACTGTGGGATAAAGCAGGGGTTTGCCAAACATGATCAGCTTGCTGCCTATTTTTAAATAAAGTTTTATTGGAACATAGCTATATACATTTGTTTGCGTATTATCTATGGCTATTTGTGTGATACAAGAGCATAGTTGAATAATTATGACTGAGACATATGGCCTGAAAAGCCTGAAATATTTACTGTCTAGACTTCTGCGAAAAATATTTGCCAGCCCCTGGTATATAAAGAGGGAATTCCCTGGTGGTCCAGTTACCCCCATTCTCATAGAGTTTATGAACTGATTGAATTGGTTGTTATCACATGGAGTAATTGGCAAACAATAAATAACAAATTGAGTGATACTAAGGAGAATAGGTACCACAGAGTGGTTATTGGTTGGCAGATAAATCTCATCTATAGTGAAGTGGTTATTTAAGCATACTGAAGTATGGAAAGCTTCCTTGTAATTACTTTCCCCTGTTACTCTGTGCTTTTCTTTGTTGAGTCCCAGATATGCTATAACATTCAAAGTTATTCACAGCATCATTGTCAAAACTTCTCCCAGAAGTATGTCCTCCATCATTCCACCAAAGAGGTGAGTTGGAGAAATAGGAATCTTAAGGCTGCAGCATTGTTTAGAACCCTGCCTGGCATATCATAGATCCTCAGCTATGCTTGAAAAAGTGGAAGAACCTGCAAATGATAAAGGAAAGTAAATTCTGTGCAAGTAAGAGCTAATCTTATTGACTATTCAGAATGTGCCACCTTAGAATGGTGTTTCTCAGCAAGAAAGCTCCTACTTTTTTAATAATTAAATGGTAGTGGGCATGTAACCCACTTAGCTCAGAGCCTGACACCTGGCACATTATAAGTGCTTAGTTAGTCTTTACTGTCAATATTTAGAGCAAATTAAATATTTTATTTCATACAGTATTATGATAATTATGCTGAAGAAAGTAAGGAAAGCATATGTTAGCCCTTGATTGCATCACCCTCTCAGTTAAGAAAGTATTTGTACTTAGCAAGTGCATAACAAAGTGATTCACAGTAATGTAAAATTAGCCGTTTCATCAGGGTAGAGAAGACTGTCTTTTGATTTGGTTGTGCTGGTTATCAATAATAGCCCATTAATATTTTTTAAATATCAAGAGAAATTAACTAGAGTAGATGAAGCTGTATCTACTCAGCTGCTTCTCTTTATAAAAACCTTTTATTTTAGTTTAATATAAATTCTAAGGCTACCTACCACTCAGTGAATTTTCACAAAGGAGGCACACTTGTGTAACCAGAACGTTAGTAAAGCAGAAAACTGCCAGCATCTGAGACACCCCGGCCTCCTTCCAGTCACTGCTACTCCCCCAAAGGGAAACTTCTTCCTTAGAAACTTACATTGTAAAGACAAATGGAAGAAACGTTAGCACATTTTTTCAATAAGTCTACAGACTCATCTAGGCCCTTTGAGAATAATCTGACATTTTAAGAAGAGAGTAGTCTTCAGACACGAAAGTATTTCATGCTAAACATGTCAAAGTCCTTTTTACACCATCAGCAATGTGCTTTGGCATGTTTCATATGAAAGCCTTCAGGGGCAGACAATTATTTTCCCTTCTTAAAACAGAGAAGAAGGAAGGGTTTAATTGTATAAAAAAGTTCATCATTAAAAAAACAATAGCAATAACCAGTCTGTTGTGGCTTCACTAGAATAGCTATTAGTCATGCAAACTTCACCAGACATGGAGATATGGAAAGTGAATTGGAAAGAGTCTGTGTTCTGCTCCTATCTCATGTATTCAGGTAATTTTAACTTTTTGTATTTTTCACTAATGTCTGAATAGAATTCATATATCCCCCTCCTCTTTCTCTGTTTCAGAGGCCATGCTGATTGACACTAACAATTAATTAGGTGCTCTGAATAATATATGAATATCCTATCCAAGAAAATGCTTTGAAAGATATCGTTTACTATTTCTTAGAGTTATTTCCCCATCCTAATTTTCCTGTGTTTTGCTTCATGTTATATGTTTTTAAATTACTTAGAACAAACAAATATAAACAGAAGGTCACTACAATTCTTGTTCCCAAATGTTTAGTTTGGCATCTGATGCGAGGCCTCAATTGCAGGCTGGAGCGCCAGAAGCTTGAGCTGAAGACACGAATGTGGTGCACAGACATGATTCGAATTCAGCAGAGTGTTTATATTTTCCCAAGGGCCTCATTAACAAGAGTTAAGCCCTAAGCCCTCTTACTACCAACATATCTTAACAGGTTAACTTTTCTGATTTGTGAAGTAGAGTATCATCTTACATGTATACATCTTTAAATAAGCTTCTCTTCCCTTTCAACTGCCCTGTAAGCTACTACAGAAAGTTTAACACTCAGTCCCTACCACATTTGAAAATGTGTTTTGTTAAATATCCCTTGGCACATAGTCACCCAAGTAGAGTTCTATTTTTCAGTAGTTTCAAAGTTAGAATCAACCTAAATGTCCATCCACAGGGGACTGATTAAATGAATTAGAATATCATGTGTCTGCTAAAGCAAATCTAGATTTGTTGATATGGTTGTAAAACCTCCTAGATCATATGATCCTGTATATATGAACATATTTTGTTGTATGCCTCACACATATTTTGCTGTGTGAGTATTGTACTAGAAAATATATTTTAATAAACAAAAGGAAAACGTGATCGATGATCTTCTCTGGGAGTTGTGTTAGGAGAGATTTTGCTTCCTGCTATATCCTGCTTTGTTTAAATATATGATATATTGATTATATCTTAGTTTTAAAAAGAGAAAACAAGTTTAAGTAGACTGTTGTCTGTTTTTTATATGTCCATTATTTCAACCCTTGTTCTTTACATTTTAAAAGTATATTCAGAATCCTCTTTGGCTAAAACAGGTTTGACTTGAGTGTCCAGCAGGAGAAGGCTGGAGTTTTGGTTTCCCATTTGATCCATGTCATGCTTAGAGAAAGATGCTGACCAATGAAGTCAGTACCAAAACTGACAGTGGTACTGGGGTTGTAGAGAGTTCTTTAGCTCAGTTTCCTGCCCATTATCTGGGTGTGTTTTGCGGTTTTTATAGGATTAGAAACAACTTACATTGAGGCTTCAGGAGCATTTTCATGCTGCTCCACTCACAGAGCAATATAAACCCACAGGACTAAGAATGGGCTTTCTGTGAAGTTAATAGGGTAAGATGAGTACACGCACCTGGTTCCCTTCTTGTTTTCTATTTGCTAAGGAAGGCAAGTAGATAGTGGGGACAGAAACATATGTGTAGGCAAGGGCGTAGTTTTCAAGGAGATGTGGTATGATATGTTTTGGAGGATGTTGTTAAAACTTTTTAGGAAGAAAGGCAAGTTCAGTTGCAAGTGATCTGTGGAAATAAACCAATGAGGAAAATAATTTGTCTCTTGAATATATCATCCCGTCACTATTTGCCTAATCCTCCATATTTATTTCTTGACCTTGATTTTTCCTGTGTTTTAAGTCCCATAAAGATTGAAGTTATTCTTCCCAAACACAATTCAGAGACCTATGTTGCCTCTTGTAATTTAGGTAAATGTTTACTTCCTTCAACAGTCACCTGAACTAGAGGTAGAAGTAACACCCTCAAGAAATTGAGCATGATAAATAGCATCCAGGTAGGACCTGTGTTGGGTTATATTCTTCAAAAAAGGCCACAGTAGTGTTTCCAGGCCAGCATTCTCCTGTGACTCCCCTCAGTCTGAGGTGAACTTTGCGAACACCTCAGCAAATAGAATGTGGTGGATATGCATCTGTGCATGCTAAATTGCTTCAGTTGTGTTTGACTCCTTGTGATCCTGTGGACTGTGTAGCTTGCCATGATCCTCTGTCCATGGGATTTCCCAGTCAAGAATACTGGAGTGGGTTGCCATGCTTACCCCCAAGGAATCTTCCTGACCCAGGGATCAAACCCGCATCTCTTATATCTCCTGCATTTGGCAGGTGGATTCTTTACCACTGGTGCCACCTGGGAAGCCCATGATGGATATGACACTATGTAATTTCAAGACTAGATAAGGCAATAAGGCTACCACCTGTATCTTTTTCTTTCTTGAAACTCTAGCTTGTGATATCTGGCCACTTAGCAATGACAAAATTGAAAGTTAGCGTATGTGGGAGGACCAGCATCAGCCATCAGATATGAGAGGGATTGAGTCCTCAGATGTGCTAGCTCCTGGCCTTCAAGTTTTCCAGCTGAGGTCCCAAACATGAAGAAAAAATAAGCTGTCCAGCTGCACCATATTACAATTCCTAACTCACAGAATTTATGAGCATGATCAATGGTTGTTTTATACCACTAAGTTTTATGATAATTTGTTCATTCATCTCATACGCTAGTAAAGTAATGCTCAAAATTCTCCAAGCCATGCTTCAGCAATATGTGAACCGTGAACTTCCTGATGGTTCAAGCTGGTTTTAGAAAAGGCAGAGGAACCAGAGATCAAATTGCCAACATCCGCTGGATCATGGAAAAAGCAAGAGAGTTCCAGAAAAACATCTATTTCTGCTTTATTGACTATGCCAAAGCCTTTGACTGTGTGGATCACAATAAACTGTGGAAAATTCTGAAAGAGATGGGAATACCAGACCACCTGATCTGCCTCTTGAGAAATTTGTATGCAGGTGAGGAAGCAACAGTTAGAACTGGACATGGAACAACAGACTGGTTCCAAATAGGAAAAGGAGTACGTCAAGGCTGTATATTATCACCCTGTTTATTTAACTTATATGCAGAGTACATCATGAGAAATGCTGGACTGGAAGAAACACAAGTTGGAATCAAGATTGCTGGGAGAAATACCAATAACCTCAGATATGCAGATGACACCACCCTTATGGCAGAAAGTGAAGAGGAACTAAAAAGCCTCTTGATGAAAGTGAAAGTGGAGAGTGAAAAAGTTGGCTTAAAGCTCAACATTCAGAAAACAAAGATCATGGCATCCGGTCCCATCACTTCATGGGAAATAGATGGGGAGACAGTGGAAACAGTGTCAGACTTTATTTTTCTGGGCTCCAAAATCACTGCAGATGGTGACTGCAGCCATGAAATTAGAAGACGCTTACTCCTTGGAAGGAAAGTTATGACCAACCTAGATAGCATATTCAAAAGCAGAGACATTACTTTGCCAACAAAGGTCCGTCTAGTCAAGGCTATGGTTTTTCCTGTGGTCATGAATGGATGTGAGAGTTGGACTTTGAAGAAGGCTGAGTGCCAAAGAATTGATGTTTTTGAGCTGTGGTGTTGGAGAAGACTCTTGAGAGTCCCTTTGCCTTCAAGGAGATCCAACCAGTCCATTCTGAAGGAGATCAGCCCTGGGATTTCTTTGGAAGGACTGATGCTGAAGCTGAAACTCCAGTACCTTGGCCACCTCATGCGAAGAGTTGACTCACTGGAGAAGACTCTGATGCTGGGAGGGATTGAGGACAAGAAGAGAAGGGGACGACAGAGGATGAGATGGCTGGATGGCATCACTGACTCGATGGATGTGAGTCTGAGTGACCTCCGGGAGTTGGTGATGGACAGGGAGGCCTGGTGTGCTGCGAATCATGGGGCCGCAAAGAGTCGGACATGACTGAGCGACTGATCTGATCTGATCTGATGATATTAATAACTGGTGCTGGGCCACTTCTCCACTCAGAGATGGATAAGGCAGTATCTGTAGACAAGGACAGAATTCTTTTTGAGTAATACTTTGTATCTCTACCGGGGAAGGCAATGGCACCCCACCCCAGTACTTTTGCCTGGAGAATCCCATGGACGGAGGAGCCTGGTGGGCTCCAGTCCATGGGGTCGCTGAGAGTTGGACACGACTGAGCGACTTCACTTTCACTTTTCACTTTCATACATTGGAGAAGGAAATGGCAACCCACTCCAGTGTTCTTGCCTGGAGAGTCCCAGGGACAGGGGAGCCTGGTGAGCTTCCGTCTATGGGGTCACACAGAGTCGGACACGACTGAAGCGACTTGGCAGCAGTAGCAGCAGTTGTATCTCTACTGTGTGGCCTGGATTCAAATAGTAATTTTTAAAAGATGTGTTTAGCTAATATTACATTTGACCCTCACACAGATAGTGACAAGAGGATTGGATTTTGAAATCATCTGAATCAAGCAGAGCTTGTGTATCCAGAGACCACTAAAAGGAGTTTCCTTTAGGTCCAACTAAGCACTCCTTGAGATTCCAGGATGTTTGAGGACTCACAGTGTTATCTTGACTCATGGAGCATTCCAGAATGCTACCTTTTCAGAGAGACTTCAACATCATTAACTAATTCTCCTAGTTTTAAAAGCCTAAAATTGTCAATGTCAAAAAATTAGGTTGGGACCCTCCCTGTATTAATAGATCTAACAAAGTTTAGAAAATGAGAGTTTCCAATAACAATTTTCAGTGACAGAAATGAAGAAACTTGACAATTTGTTCATTTTATTGATTTGTTATAAATTTCAAAATATATATATATGATTTTCAAATAGTTTTATAAATTACTGTTACTAATTCTTTTATTCTCCCATTCATCCTGAGTATATCTATACACAGAGGAGCATGGCAGGCTGCAGTCCATGGGGTCACAAAGAGTCATATGCAACTGAGCGCACACATGCACACACACATACATAAACACACACACACACACACACACCCATACAAATAAAAACAGTTATCCATTATTTAGAATGCAAACCTTTATCACATGTGATATTGTATTTTATTAATTAGATTATGTAATTTTAAAGAATATCCATCACTAGTGTGGTGGTTTAGTCAGCAAATTGTGTCTGACTCTTGTGACCCTATAGATTCTAGGTTCCTCTGCCCATGGGATTCTCCAGGCAAGAATACTGGAGTGGGTCGCCATTTCCTTCTCCAGGGAATCTTCCCAACCCAGGAATCAAACCTGGGTATCCTGCATTGCAGGCAAATTCTTTACTGACTAAGCTACGAGGGAAGCCCTATCACTAGTGTACTATTTTTTAAAATGATCTGCAAGCTTTTAAAATCATTTTAAATAATTTGTACCTCTATTTGAAGGTAAAAATATTAAAATCTTGAAAATTTTGAAAATGTATGACAGTATTTTTTTCTAAAGTGTAACTGCTAAAATAAATGAGTATTTTTTTCTCTTTTTGTTCTTTTTTTTTTCTTTTATTTTATTTAATTTTACAGCATTGTATTGGTTTTGCCATATATCAAAATGAATCTGCCACAGGTATACATGTGTTTCCCATCCTGAACCCTCCTGCCTCCTCCCTCCCCATACCATCCCTCTGGGTTGTCCCAGTGCACCAGCCCCAGGCATCCAGTATCGTGCATCGAACCTGAGAGCAAAGTGGGCTTAAAAAAAAAATTTGAAAAACTAAGATCATGGCATCTGGTCCCATCACTTTGTGGCAAATAGATGGGGAAACAATGGAAACAGTGAGAGATTACTTTTGAGGGCTCCAAAATCACTGCAGATGGTGACTGCAGCCATGTAATTAAAAGACACTTGATCCTTGTAAGAAAAACTATGACCAACCTACACAGCATATTAAAAAGCAGAGACATTACTTTGCCCACAAAGGTCCATCTAGTCAAAGCTATGGTTTTTCCAGCAGTCATATATGGATGTGAGAGTTGGACTATAAAGAAAGCTAAGCGCCGAAGAATTGATGCTTTTGAACTGTGGTGTTGGAGACAACTCTTGAGAGTCCCTTGGACAGCAAGGAGATTAAACCAGTCAATCTTAAAGGAAATCAGTCCTGAATATTCATTGTAAGGACTGATACTGAAGCTGAAGCTACAATACTTTGGCCACTTGATGCAAAGAACTGACTCATTTGAAAGAACCCTGATGCTGGGAAAGATTGAAGGCAGGAGGGAGAAGGGGATGACAGAGGATTAGATGGTTGGATGGCATCACTGACTTGATGGATATGAGTTTGAGCAGGCTCTGGCAGTTGGTGATGGACAGGGAACTCTGGCATGCTGCAGTCCACAGGGTCACAAAGAGCTGGGCAGGACTTGAGCGAATGAACTGATAATATTTGGGGATGATAAATGTCATGAAGAAGGATCAGGAGTTACTGATGCAGATGAAGAGTAGGGGTGCTCTTTTAAAGTGAGTGAGAGCAGGCCTCAGTCATGAACTGAGTTGGCATTGAAGAATAGACATGAATATAGAGAGTGATCAAGTCATGCAACTGTCTCGGAGAAGAACATTCCAGATAAAACACCAAGAGCAGTGGGCTGATGTAGAAGACTGCTTGGTTGTATTTGAAAAAATGTAAGAAAGACAGGATGCTTGAAGCAAAATGTGCAACAGGAAGATGGTTAGGAAGTGAAGTTTGAAGTGTTTGCTCAAAAGAAAACTGAAAAAAGTGATTTATATTGAGGTGTGACTGATCTCTATCAAATGCTATCATGGACTTATAATTGAGCAATCCTTAATTAATGTTATCTCTGATGACCTAACAGTGAAAGGACTTCAGAAATTATAGTTTAAACTCTGAAAAGGCTCAATGAATCTTAATTTTTAAATGCATATTTTCAGAGAAGTAAAATAGAGTGATCACTGTTGAGCATAACATATATTGCTAGGGTAAAAATGGTAGGGAACACTGCTGCTGCTGCTGCTGCTGCTAAGTCGCTTCAGTCGTGTCCGACTCTGTGCGACCCCATAGACGGCAGCCCACCAGGCTCCGCCATCCCTGGGATTCTCCAGGCAAGAACACTGGAGTGGGTTACCATTGCCTTCTCCATTGTGTGAAAGTGAAAAGTGAAAGTGAAGTCGCTCAGTCACGTCCGACTCGTAGTGACCCCATGGACTGCAGCCCACCAGGCTCCTCCATCCATGGGATTTTCTAGGCAAGAGTACTGGAGTGGCTTGCCATTGCCTTCTCCAAAGGGAACACTGGATGAATATAAAAGTTTAAAGAGAGAGGAAGAACAATGTAAAATTTCCAGATTTTAGAAAAGAGTATGCTTATATACTTTTTAAATGAGCTTTTAATTACAGTAAAGTTCTGTTTTAAAATATTTTCATTGAGTCTCTTTTTCACATTTTAAGAGTTGTGAAATTGCACCTGGCTTATTCATACTCAAAATCAGGCACCTGCAATCTCTTAATTAGGAGTAAGTTTCCAAAACAAATAATCCTTATTTTTACATTAAATTTGTTCACTTCATTTTCTGTCAATAGTTTGCTTGCCTATAAAATATAAACTGTTTTAAATATTTTCTTCAAGATTAATTTTTGTGGTTTTATCCTTTAATCAAGTAATTTATGTCAATTTTCTAGTAAATCACACTTTAAGTGGTTATTGATAACTATCATTTTGATATTTTGATTATCTGATAAACACACTTCTCAATTCTATTAAAGCTTTCCTTTTTGCATTACCAAAGACTATTTTGAGATGGATGTAACTAAAAATTATGAGGTTCCCTTTGTAATGACTCAAGAATACAGAAAATTTAGCCACTGAAGTGATCCTTAATATTTATTTATTCATTCATTCATAATGCTCCCTCTCCCCTGCCCCCCCCCCCCGCGCACCCCCCCACCCCGTTTACCTTTTTTGGATTAAATAGCCAAATAATGAGAACCAGATTTTGAAATGTTGCTTTGCTCTGATTTTTTTTCAAACTTTATTTGAAATGTGTTTCCTTAACCCTTCCATCAGCTTCACTATTTGATTTGGACAACAGAAGTACTTTGTAGTCTTTAGCATGTGTAGATATCTTGTAATAATTTTCTAATTAAATGTTTTCTTCCATTTTTCCTGTACTTTCATGTATGTTAGCAACAATGCATCCCTGGTGGCTCAGATGGTAGAGTCTGCCTGCAGTGCAGGGGACCTGGTTTGATCCTTGGATTGGGAAGATTCCCTTGGAGAAGGAAATGGCAACCCACTCCAGTATCCTTGCCTGGAAAAATCCATGGATGGAGGAGCCTGGCAAGCTACAGTCCATGGGGTCACAAACAGTTGGAGATGACTGAGCGACTTCACGTTCATGTATTTTAGAATCTGAATAGTCCTTTACACTATTATTTATTCTCCCTATACAATTTACTAAAGTTGATTTAAAAAGATAACCTCCTCATAAATACTGTTTTCATTAAATATTCATCTTCTATCACCACCCTTATGGCAGAAAGTGAAGAGGAACTCAAAAGCCTCTTGATGAAAGTGAAAGTGGAGAGTGAAAAGGTTGGCTTAAAGCTCAACATTCAGAAAACGAAGATCATGGCATCTGGTCCCATCACTACATGGGAAATAGATGGAGAAACAGTGGAAACAGTGTCAGACTTTATTTTTCTGGGCTCCAAAATCACTGCAGATGGTGACTGCAGCCATAAAATTAAAAGACGCTTACTCCTTGGAAGGAAAGTTATGACCAACCTAGATAGCATATTCAAAAGCAGAGATATCACTTTGCCAACAAAGGTTCGCCTAGTCAAGGCTATGGTCTTTCCTGTGGTCATGTATGGATGTGAGAGTTGGACTGTGAAGAAGGCTGAGCACCAAAGAATTGATGCTTTTGAACTGTGGTGTTAGAGAAGACTCTTGAGAGTCCCTTGGACTGCAAGGAGATCCAACCAGTCCATTCTGAAGGAGATCAGCCCTGGGATTTCTTTGGAAGGAATGATGCTAAAGCTGAAACTCCAGTACTTTGGCCACCTCATGCGAAGAGTTGACTCATTGGAGAAGACTCTGATGCTGGGAGGGATTGGGGGCAGGAGGAGAAAGGGACAACAGAGGATGAGATGGCTGGATGGCATCACTGACTCGATGGATGTGAGTCTGAGTGACCTCCAGGAGTTGGTGATGGACAGGGAGGCCTGGCGTGCTGCAGTTCATGGGGTCGTAAAGAGTGGGACACGACTGAGCAACTGATCTGATCTGATCACAAAGTATTGGACATTAATTCAGCATGACAGTATGAGTTTAGACTCTGGAGCCAAGAACTTATATGTTCTGAATACAGTTTACTCAGATCAGATCAGTCGCTCAGTCGTGTCCGACTCTTTGCGACCCCATGAACCGCAGCACGCCAGGCCTCCCTGTCCATCACCAGCTCCCGGAGGTCACTCAGACTCGCATCCATCAAGTCAGTGATGCCATCCAGCCATCTCATCCTCTGTCGTCCCCTTCTCCTCCTGCCCTCAATCCCTCCCAGCATCAGAGTCTTCTCCAATGAGTCAACTCTTCGCATGAGGTGGCCAAAATACTGGAGTTTCAGCTTTAGCATCATTCCTTCTAAAGAAATTCCAGGATTGATCTCCTTCAGAATGGACTGGTTGGATCTCCTTGCAGTCCAAGGGACTCTCAAGAGTCTTCTCCAACACCACAGTTCAAAAGCATCAATTCTTCGGCGCTCAGCCTTCTTCACAGTCCAGCTCTCACATCCATACATGACCACAGGAAAGACCATAACCTTGACTAGGCGAACCTTTGTTGGTAAAGTAATGTCTCTGCTTTTGAATATGCTATCTAGGTTGGTCATAACTTTCCTTCCAAGGAGCAAGCGTCTTTTAATTTCATGGCTGCAGTCACCATCTGCAGTGATTTTAGAGCCCAGAAAAACAAAGTCTGACACTGTTTCCACTGTTTCCCCATCTATTTCCCATGCAGTGATGGGACCAGATGCCATGATCTTCGTTTTCTGAATGTTGAGCTTTAAGCCAACCTTTTCACTCTCCACTTTCACTTTCATCAAGAGGCTTTTTAGCCCCTCTTCACTTTCTGCCATAAGAGTGGTGTCATCTGCATATCTGAGGTTATTGATATTTCTCCCGGCAATCTTGATTCCAACTTGTGTTTCTTCCAGTCCAGCATTTCTCATGATGTACTCTGCATATAAGTTAAATAAACTTGGTGACAATATGCAGCCTTGACGTACTCCTTTTCCTATTTGGAACCAGTCTGTTGTTCCATGACCAGTTCTAACTGTTGCTTCCTGACCTGCATACCGATTTTTTTTAAGAGGCAGATCAGGTGGTCTGGTATTCCCATCTCTTTCAGAATTTTCCACAGTTTACTGCCAGTCCTCAAATACAAAACTCTCTGATGTTCTAATTTCTTCATGTGTAAAATAAGAGTGATGATCAAAAGTGTCAGTACTTAGTTTCCATTCTTGGAAAAGGCAATGGCACCCCACTCCAGTACTCTTGCCTGAAAAATCCTATGGACGGAGGAGCCTGGTGGGCTGCAGTCCATGGGGTCACTAGGAGTCGGACACGACTGAGCGATTTCACTTTCACTTTTCACTTTCATGCATTGGAGAAGGAAATGGCAACCCACTCCAGTGTTCTTGCCTGGAGAATCCCAGAGACAGAGGAGCCTGGTAGGAGGCCGTCTATGGGGTCGCACAGAGTCGGACATGACTGAAGCGACTTAGCAGCAGCAGCAGCAGCAGTTTCCATTCTACTTTTGAGACTTCTTTTGAAACTACTAAATTTACCTGATGGAATCAATATTTTGTACAACTTTGTACAATTCTTTTTGCACAACAACAGTTTTAGTACAAGGAACCTTGTGGCTGCTGCTGCTTCTGCTAAGTCGCTTCTGTCGTGTCCTACTCTATGCGACCCCATAGACGGCAGCCCACCAGGCTCCTCTGTCCAGAGTAGCTGGACCATTTTGCATTCCCACCAGCAGTGAATGAGAGTTGCTCCATATCTTCCCTAGCATTTAGAGATGTAAATTTTCCAGATTTTGGTCATTCTAATAGGTGTGTAGGGGTATGTCATTTTAATATGTATTTCTCTGAAGGTATATGATGTTGAGCATCTTTTCATATGTATGTTTGCCATCTATTTATCTTCCATCTTTATTATAAAACAAAGATTTTTATCTTCCTTTCTATTTGTATAGCTTTTATTTTGCTTTCTTGGCTTATTGCATTAGCAAGGACTTCTGTTATGATGTTGAAAGGATGGTTAAGAGAGGACATCCTTGCCTTACACCTTATCTCAGTGGGAAAGCTTTGAATTTATCACCTAAAGTATAATGTTAGCTCAAAGTTTTTTGTGAATAGTCTCTATGAAGTTAAGAAAGTTTCCCTCCTTCCTAGTTTGCTGAGGGATATTATTGTGTGTGTTAGATTTTGTCAAATCATTTTCTGCATCTATTGATATGATCATGTGATTTTTCTTATTTAGTTTGTTGATGTGATGATTACTTAATTTTTGAATGTTGAACTAGCCTTGCATACTTGAGATAAAACCTACTTTGTCGTTGTATATAATTCTTTTTATACTTTTTTGGGTTGATTTGCTAGTATTTTATCAAGGATTTTTTCATCTGTATTCATGAGAGATGTCTGTAGTTTTCTGTTTATGTCTTTGTTTGATGTTGGTATTAGAGTGATGTTGGCCACGTAGAATGAATTAGGAAACATTCTCTCTGCTTCTTTCCTCTGATTCCATATAGCTTTTGACTGCTAGATTTTCATAGAAAAATTAGTAAGACCAACTTCTACTTAAAGCATATGATTTGATTTTTAGTTTAGCATACTTAACATTTAACATATGTTTAATATATATGGTTGTATTCAGAGTCACTATCTTGGCATTTCCTGAAGTCTTTAAACTCCATAGTGTCTTTTACTTACAGAAATCTAGATATACATCAGCAAAACTATCATTTTTCACCCAAGCGTAGTGATACCTATATAGTAAATGAGGTGGTAAGTCATTTGGATAGGTCATACCTATGGAATTTCTCTATGATAATAGTCTGCATTTGTTTTACCACACACCATTTAGATTACTTGATCCTGCTATTTCCTTGCATAATGTCATTTGTTTACATCAGAACACAAGAAGAAAGAGTTTCAGTGTATTGGCTGAATTTGTTCGCATTAAAACAAAAAGAAAAATGTTTTAATGTTTGGCTGCATTACCTTAATTAATGGTGGCCTCAGATAGTACATTGTAATGGAGAAAGAGCAGATGTCTTGGGACTGTGTGATACTTTATATTTCAGGTGCATCTCAAACACAGTATGCATTTATGGATAACTTTGTTAAGAAATAAAATTTTTCTCCCACCTTTGTTAATCTTACTTCCTAGTTGTAATGCATTTGTAAAGATGCTTGGGGAAGGCGGATTACACTTAAGACACTTTGCCAGGTTTTCTTCTGAACCTTTCTCCTTTGTCAATATAAATATAAAAATACAAGTATAGGTGAGAAATAAGAATTTTAAATGGGAATTTTTATTAATTGACCTGGCTGTTTCTGTAAGAATTCTAGTTTACAACCATTTGCTTCTTTTGGATGTATAAAAAGCAACTACAGATGATCATTGTTATTTATTTGACAAGACAAGTAAGTAGTTGAAATAGAAACAAGTCATATAATAGCTTGTATACCAGCCTCACAAATATCTCTGGGCTATGAACCATCAATTTATGAAATTTCTACCCAAAACGGCACCAATTCTGATTTGCAAATTCCCTACAGATATTTAAAGGAAGAAAGAAAAGATTCTTGGTCTTTTCTTGTTCTGTTTACCATTACTGAATTGTCCCATTTTATTGGAAAGTCTTTTAACTTTAACATAGTAGCATGGCATAGGTCTACTTTTCATCTTAGTAAGAATAGTATACGATTAGAAATGTGTGGTTTTGAATCAGATTTCCTGGATTAAAACTGACCTTTGCAATTTATTAGATGTGTAAATTTAGGCAAGCACTTTAACCTCTCTTGCCACATTTTGTTCATTTGTAAAATGGAGATTAAAATAGTTCCTTCCTCACATAGGATTATTATGAGAATTTAATTAGTTAGCATGTGTAGTGTTTACATTACTTGGCACATAAAACATTCACTTTTGGTGTTAGCTACTGATGCTGTTATTTTATTGTTGAGATGAGTCCCTTAACTGTATGGTTGAGATCAGATTGTGTTTGGTTCTACTCATTCTGTCTTGATTTTTAAATATTTGTTAAATATTTTTTGTTACAGAAGTGCATAAGATATGTTTTATATATTTCATGTTGAAATATAAATTTCATGTTGAACAGAAAACGAACACCAAACATTGAGTGTGAAACTGATGGAAAGTCAATATAAATATATATTTATGCCACAGTGTCCTGTCTACTTACCAAAGTTAATCTGCAAAATTACTTGGAAACTCCTGGGGACAAAACTATCGTATTTTATCCATAATATAAGTTTTAAATTGATTAAGAACTTTGTTTCTTTCCATATATTAACTTGTTTGCCTGGGCAAAATTTCACTGCTTTAGTTTCAAATTCATCCCCTTTATTTATTTTTTAACATTTTTAGGTGTTTTCACTCTAAAGTTTGTAGATTAGATACTCTAGCAAAGAACAAGAAAAGATACTTGTCAATGCAACTTGGAGGTGTATATGTTCAGGTGATTGGCATAACCTGATTACTATGATTTTTTATTTTTAACCATTCATATACTCTTAAGCTATTACAGGACATTATATTCCACTAGTTGTTTTTCAGCCCCCAAATTAAAATTTCTAACTCAGTGGAAATTTCAGTCTCACTTCCAACATTTTGAGCTTATCCTCAAGTAAATTTTTGTTTCTGTTATAGTAGTAGACATATACAGTGTAAACTTGGTACCTTTATCACTGGAACTTATATTTTCCTCCTAGTAACAGAAGCTAGAAATAGCAGTAAGTCAGAGGTGAGTAGTTTAAAGGTACAAAAGCTTAGCAAAGTCATAAAAAAATTCAGGATCCTTCTGACTTTGTAGGGCTTCCCTGATAGCTCAGTTGGTAAAGAATCCACTTGCAATGCAGGAGACCCTGATTCGATTCCTTGGGTTGGGAAGATCTGATGAAGAAGGGATAGGCTACCCACTCCAATATTCTTGGGCATCCCTTGTGGCTCAGCTGGTAAAGAATCCGCCTGCAATGTGGGAGACCTGGGTTCAGTCCCTGGGTTGGGTAGATCCCCTGGAGAAGGGAAAGGCTACACACTCCAGTATTTTGGCCTGAAGAATTTCATGCACTGTATATATAGTCCAAGGGGTCGTAAAGAGTCAGACACGACTAAGTGACTTTCACACACACACACACACTCTGACTTTGTACGTTTTAACTCCTTAGCACTGGCTTACATGATTAAGGCTATAAAATGGCAGCTGGAGCTCCAGTAAATACATTTGAGGTAGCAGAAAAGGGAAGGATGCAAGAATCATAAAAGGGGAAAGAAAATAGAGACAGGTATCTGTCCCACTTTTAAAGAGCTCTTCTGGAGATCCTCCCCAATAACTTGCACTAACATCTCTTTAGTTACCCCTTGCAGCCAGCTGGAAGGAAATCTTGGGAATGATACCTTGAGGAAGTTCACATTTTTCCCAGGACTAAAGTGGAATTTTATTGGTAAGAAAGATGAGTGGATGTTGGAGAGAGAACTCTCAAGCTTTGCTGTAATCCCTGACTTCTCGTATCTTCTGTTTGGTAGGTTCCAGTGTTAAGTATTTTCAGCATTGCTTTGAGCAGGTGCTATTGCCAGTTTTAGACAATAATATCCAAATTTAGCTTTCTTAATTGAAACCAAACCTCCTTTACTTGTTTACAAGGAGGGAGGTTATGGTTTTCTTACATTTCTCAATCCAGCTGGGATTTTAGGAGAACCGACAGGGTGTTTTCCCACTTGATTCCTTTAGTTGGATAAATGTGTTTTAAAATGTGCCAGACGAACGGCATTGTGTTTTTTCAAGGCTTTAGCGGTCAAGTACACACTGTAAAATGCTGAATGGAGAAGAAGAGCAGCCCTATTTATTTAAAATAAGAGGAAAAACATCTATTCTCACTGAGTTCCATCTGATTAAATGTTTCTTTGTTCCATTGGTTCTATTTTGGATACTGAGGATTTCCTAATAGGAATCAGATATGTGTCACAGGTGTGGGGTAGTTCACCCTGCGCACGTAGCCCCTTCTATCACTAGTGGAAAAGAAGATAAGCAAGCAAAGATTGTCGATACCTCAGAGGTACCCCCAAGGTGAGGTCCACCCCACACAGTGCTTTTTTGAGTATTTCCCCTTTGTTTCATTATGTATCTAGAAAGAAGTAATCTATTGTTTTTATATACAGCCACTGAGGTTTACAGATCTTTTAAGGCATATGTGATGTATTTAACGTGCCAGTTTTTCTTCAGATGCTTCTGTTGGATTTTCAGGGAATCATTTGTATGTTAATATAACAGAAAGCTTCCTGAACCTGCTGTTTAGGAAGAGAAGAAAATTACATCTTTAATAACTGTATCTATAGGGCTTTTGTCATCTTGACAAGTTTTTGCACAAGTGTACGTGCAAGAAACCCCTACATATTTATAGCAAAACAGATACTGTGCCAAAGCCCCCAGCCATAACTGAAGTTCTTATCTGAAAAGTCACTGAAATATTATTGTTGAGAGAATAGCTTGGTATCATACACACCTATATTTGAATCCTGTCCCTACCACTCGGGCAAGTCATAACAGTCCTAGGCCTCAGTGGCCTCATTCAGTTTCAGTAGAATAAAACTGAGATAATGCACAGTAGATAGTTTCCAGTGATGCCCTGTACTTATGTAATTACCTCCCCTTGAGCCTGGGCTGGATGAAGTGAAGTTGACTTTTAGGAAGATTGTGGCCTCTGTCTTGGCTGTTATCTTGCTCTCTCGGTGTGCTCCTGCTGTGTCTAATTCTCCCTTGGGTTCCTTGCTTTGGGAGAAGTCAGCTGTCATGTTATTAAGCAGCGTTGTGCAGAAGCTCACATGAGCTCTGTTGAAAGTGTATGTTTTGAGGCCTACCATCAACCACTCAGTGAGCTTGGAATCAGCATCTTTCCCAGCTGAACTTTGAGTTGACTGCAGCCCCAGTAACGCCTTGATTGTAATCCCTTGGTAGAGACCATGCATGAGAGGCACTCAGTTAATCTGCACCCAGTTTCCTGACCCGCAAAAACAGGGAGATGATTAATATCACAGTTTTTTGTTTTGATTTAAGCCATTATTAGGGTGATTTGTTACACAGTAATCGATAACCAAGGGCTTCCCAGGTGGCTCAGTGGTAAGAATCCACCTGCCAATGCAGGAAACAGGTTCTGTCCCTGAGTTGGGAATATTCTCTGGAGAAGGAAATGGCAACCGACTCTAGTATTCTTGCCTGGGAAATCCCATGGACAGAGGAGCCTGGCTAGCTACAGTCTAGAGTAGCTATAGTCTGGATCGCAAAGAGTCAGACACTACTTAGTGACTAAACAACAAATAAACACAAATATAACACAGAGGCAAGTTCACCTGTGCACAGCAGGTAGTGATAGTAACACTGTTCTCAGAACAAGAAAAGATTAGACTTGATATGTGTGCAGAGAGCTTGCAATAAAGCCTTTTGGGGAATTTCCTGGCAGTCCAGTGGTTAGGACTATGTGCTTTCACTGCCAAAGGCCGGGGTTCATTCCCTGGTCAGTGAACTAAGGTCCCACAAGTTGTGCGATGTGGCCAAAAAAAGGACATAGGTTTGTGGACTGTCCTTTGCCTGCTTTTGTAAATTGAAACATAAAAGACAAAATGTATCAGTCATTTGAGAATTTTAAGATAGCACAGGAAGACAAGAACCCCCAGAAGTCATGTAATTCTTCCTCCTATTTGAAAATAAGATGAAATTTAAATTGCAAAAAAATCAAAACAAAAAAGGATATAGAAAGTAATTTGCAAATATTGTTCCTTAGATTGGCACAAAAGAATTGCTAAAATATAAACTTAAATTGATGAAAATATAACAGTTGATTTTTGTTGTACTTGATCAGTTTGTTACTTAACAATATTTGTTCGGGATTTTTGTGTTGTTTAATTTACAAAAGACCAGTGATCTTTGTAATGCTTTTGCACTAACCAAGATTTGAAAATATGTAGAAAAAGGTTGTTCATGGCTTGGGAACATGTAATAAATTGTATTTAACACTTTATGTGGAAATGTCATATTAAATTCGGTTAGTCTATCTTGCCAGAATCAATCCATTTTTCGTTTGAGATAAATTCTTACCACTGAACTCTGGAAAGTAGGATATGGAACTTAATAGGTAAATACAACCTTATGGGTCAGAGCCCTAAGATAGAATTTCTGTGTAATTACTACTTTACCATACAATTTTCCACATGGTGCTAGTGGTAAAGAACCCACCTGCCAATGCAGGAGACATAAGAGTCCCAGGTTTGATCCCTGGATCAGGAAGATCTCCTGGAAAAAGGCATGGCAACCCATTCCAGTATTCTTGCCTGGAAAATTCCATGGACAGAGGAGCCTGTCAGGTTACAGTCTATAGGGTCACAAAAACTTGGACACAACTGAAGCAACTTAGGGCACTTAACACATACAATTTTAATTACCTTTACTTTTGTTGTATAATTTTCCTAAATCTGTAGCTTTTTTCAGATGTTTTGGAAATTGTCTGAATTAGGAGTAAAGCAGTTGTTACCAGAATTATTTTCTTTTCAAGTTTATTAAGTTTCACACATGGAACCTTCTACTAGAAAGTCTAGCGCCTGTTATCAGGGAAGCAAAGGTAAAACATTCACCCCCTCCCCAGTGCACCCTTTTCTGGCCTACTGCTCTTGCTTTAACCTATGAGACTGAATAGTATGCCTGCACATTAAAGTTTGGAATACATGCTGGTTTATGCGGCCCAGATGATTTAGTGAAGAACAAAAATGAGTGTTCCCATTCCCCGAGGATTCTGTGGTAGTTTGGGATAAAAAGGCACAACTGCCCAAATATGTAGAACTATAGATGACTCAAAAAAAGAGAATTTACTTACCCTAAGACATCTTAAAAACAAAAGCAAAACAAACCAAAACTCACAGTTCTTCAGTTGTGGCCAATAGGATTTAAGACTCTTTATACCCGTTTTTCATTTACTCTAAAAGAGCATCTGTAATTCATCTTGTGCTTGCTGGCAAGTTACACAACTTCTTTATATGTTGATAGATTTTTACTAAATAGATTAGATTTGAAATATACTTTAAAGTTGAAAAGTTTCTCAAAGAGGAAAAGAGATGTGAACTCTGGATTGAGTATTCAATAGAAAGTTTTTGAATGTTCTGATAAAGATCAGGCCAACATTTCAGAAGTTCAGGTCAAAGCACCTGGCACTGCCTTAGATCAAATCACTCTCCTGATCATATTGAAATCTTTTAGAATCAGAGTCATTCTAAGCATGTATTTCTGTATCAATATTATCCTGAAGTTGGTTCAGAATCTCTTTCAACATGATTTATAATAACAACATAAACCTAAAGCTCCAATATTTTGGCCACCTGATGCAAAGAGCTGACTCATTGGAAAAGATCCTGATGCTGGGAAAGATTGAGGGCATGAGGAGAAGGGAGTGACACAGGATGAACTGGTTGGATGGCATCATCGACTCAATGGACGTGAGTTTGAGCAAGCTCCAGGAGATGGTGAAGGATAGGGAAACCTGGTGTGCTGCAGTCCGTTGGGTCGCAAGAAGTCAGACACGACTTAGCAACTGAACAACAACAATAGTTGTATTTCCAGAGAGGGAGCTTTCTATGTCAACTTCAGCTTTATATACAGTAGATATTTCTTGCAGTCCAATTTATTTATCTGAAAATATAAAGATTATTTTATTACTTATCTAAAATATGTAGATGATTTTAAAATAGAAACTCTTTATGGTTATAATATCAGTAATAAGACATTTACTATCGAGACTCCATTAATGCTACAATAATATTACAGGTAAGTCTAAATTTTCTTAGGCTGAAATCCAGAAATTGAGGATATAGAATATAGGTGGTATTTAAAGCAAAAATGTTTAAATGTCAGAATAAAAATAATTACCACTAAAGAGTAAAAATCATCTTCAAGTCTATCAACCCCTAATTGGATAATTTCATGAAACCAACTAGCCTATTATGAGTATGTGTGCATATTGAGTTTTAAAACTGATACATAGTGTATTTCTTTTATGGCTACATTAAGAGACAGGATATTTGTATCATTACCCCAGAATGATTGTTAGCACCTTTCTGGTCCTAATGCTGGTACTCAAGTCCATTGTCAAAATGTAGTGAGGCCATAGTCATCTTGATATATAGTTTCTTAAGCAAAGATAAACTCAAGCTAATATGTGTAAATATATTTTGAAGAAGTGTATTTTTTAAGTGTAAGATGACATATTGTAGTTTAGTCACTAAGTTGTGTCTGACTCTTTGCAACACCATTGACTACAGCACACCAGGCTTCCCTGTCCTTCACTATCTCCTGGAGTTTGCTCAGACTCATGTTAATTGTGTTGGTGATGCCATCCAACCATCTCATCCTCTGTTGCCCTCTTCTTCTCCTGCCCTCAGTCTTACCCAGCATCAGGGCCTTTTCCAATGAATCAGCTCTTCACACCAAGTGGCCAAAGTGTCAGAGCTTCAGCTTCAGCATCAGACTGTCCAATGAATATTCAGGGTTGATATCCTTTAGTATTGACTGATTTGATCTCCTTGCAGTCCAAGGGACTCTCAAGAGTGGTGCTGTGATTCTCAGCACCAGTTTGAAGGCATCAATTCTTTAGCAATCACCCTTCTTTATGATCCGCCTCTAACATCCATATGTGACTACTAGAAAAAACATAGCATTGACTATATGGACCTTCAGCAAAATGATACTAGGTTTGTGAAACTGGTCTATTAACAATTCATCATGTCAGTTTTCCAAAATTGTAAAATGTAGATTTTAGACTAAGCAGCCTCAAAGTCTCTTAACATTAAAATTCCAAGATGATGGGGGACTAAGGGGAAACTGAATCAGTGCAACCTACTCTCTATATACACATTTTGTTTTGAGTCTCGGGGAGTTCTCAAGAAAAATTGATTTGTGGGGCATTTTCCAAAGTGTGCTTTATACACACACACAATTCCAAGGTCTAAAAGTTTGAGAAATATTACTTATGCAATAGCCATATTGGCAGCTCACAATGTTTCTTATTAGCACTAAGGCTCTGAGAATTTCTATATAAAAGGAACCCTTTTTTATCTTTCATTTCCCCAGTTTTCTCCAGTTCATCATATCTTAGAAATGCCACCATCATTCTAAGAATCACCTTTTATTTCTCTTTTCCTTTCATCCATGCACTTCCTATCCATCAGTAACTCCAGTCAGTCTTGTCTAGAAATAGGACCAACTGTTAAGCCTCTACTGCCAATAGTCTGATTAACTTTATATTTTTTCCCAGGCTTTTCTTCTTCCCCTCTGGCCCCCTCTACAATCTGTTGTTCCCAGTAATGAGGTGTGATTTTGTTGTTGTTTGACAATGACACATGGCTTCAGTTCAGTTCAGTCGCTCAGTCGTGTCCGACTCTTTGCGACCCCATGAATCGCAGCACGCCAGGCCTCCCTGTCCATCACCAACTCCCGGAGTTCACTCAGACTCATGTCCGTGGTGTTGGAGAAGACTCTTGAGAGTCCCTTGGACTGCAAGGAGATCCAACCAGTCCATTCTGAAGGAGATCAGCCCTGGGATTTCTTTGGAAGGAATGATGCTAAAGCTGAAACTCCAGTACTTGGGCCACTTCATGCAAAGAGTGGACTCATTGGAAAAGACTCTGATGCTAGGAGGGATTGGGGGCAAGAGGAGAAGGGGACAACAGAGGATGAGATGGCTGGATGGCATCACTGACTTGATGGACGCGAGTCTCAGTGAACTCCAGGAGTTGGTGATGGACAGGGAGGCCTGGCGTGTTGCCATTCATGGGGTCACAAAGAGTCAGACATGACTGAACGACTGATCTGATCTGATCTGATGGCTTATGGAATCTCAATTCTCTGACGAGGGATTGAACCAGGGCCAGAGCAGTGAAAGCTTGGAACCAGAGAACTCCCTACAAGTGTGACATTCTTCAAACATAGAGTATGGCCACACTTTTGCTCAAAGCTCTCCAGATTTTTCCCATGCCCTGTAACACCTTCCTGCTCTAATCACTGTCTACTTCTCTGATGCTCTCCTACCCTACTAGTCCCCTCTTGCTCATTTTGCACCTATCTTATACTTATTGCCAGTCTTCACTGAAACCAAGTCTGAACATACATTTTGGACTTTTCTCTTGTGTTTTCATCTGCTTTTGACATACTTTCCTGATGTTTTTGCATGATTCCTTTCCTCCCTCACTTCTCTTTTGTTAACATTTTTTTAAATTAATTTATTCATTTGGCTGAGCCAAGCCTTAAGTGTGGCACGAGGGACCTTTTCATTGTATCAGGTGAACTCTTTGTTGCAGCATGTGGGATCTAGTTTCCTGACCAAGGGTTGAACCGGTGACCCCTGCATTGGGAGCATAGAGTCTTAGCTTCTGGACCACGACTTCTTTTAAGTCTCTCAATTACTGCCTTTTCCAAGTGGTATTCTCTAACCATCCCTCCAAAAAGATCTCCTCTCTGCCTCTTTCACATCCTCTGCTCTACTTTGTTATGTTTTATAGTATTGATCTTCACCTGAAGAATATTAATTTGTTGTCTCCTCAACCTAAAATATAAAGTGTACAGTAGCAGAGAATAGTCTTCTTTACCACTATTTCTCTAGTGCCTGAAGCAGTGCTTGGCACATAGTAGGTACAGAATAAATCTTGAACAAATGAGTGAATGAAAAACTATATGACTACTCCTAAGCTCCACTAAACTTAAGTGTCACTTCCTTCCTCGGTGTCACTAAACAGTCTGTCTTTGTTCCTGCTCATCTGCTTTCCTAGATTTTTTGTTCACATCTTGTTTCTCTTTAAGAAAATACTCTTGATATTCTCTTTCAGTCTCTTCAAATCCTCCTCAACCTCTATGAAGTTGTCTCTGCTACACTCCCCCACAATGATCTCTCCCCAATTCTGACCTTCCATTGGACTCATCTTTACCCACTTGTCATCACTTAGTTGTTCTTTAATGGTTGTGTGTGCCTCTTCAAAAACATTATAAACTTAAGGACAAGGCCACTATTTGTATACTTGTGGGGGGTTCAGGGTAATAATGCACAAATAATACCAGTCTTAACTTTTTTATTTATTAGCTGATTGACCAATTAATTAATGGATTAGCTCTATCTCAAGCGTGTATATAATTGAAACAACAGCTTGAAGGTGTGTGTGTATGATGTGTATGTATGATGTGTGTGTATGTGGTGGATGTATATAAAGTCAAAAAAAGAGGCATTCATATCCAACTAACATTGTTAAAAGGGTAGCATTGTAATAAAAACTGAAGAACTATTTCATTTATCAGAAGATAAACAGTCCTTCTTAACCTGATATGATGTTATCAACTGGAAAACCTGCCTGAGTAATTACAGTTCCAGATCATCATACTTGACCTTACGTCAATGCCTATGAAAGAGCTTGTTAGTGACTGTGAAAACAGAATCCATTCAACAAATTACTAAACGTAAAAACATGTATTTGTGAGTAATTTTCTATCAGTAGATTTGCTGAATACTGCTTTTTAAAAGCATAAGTTTAAAATATGCAGGAGGGAAGGTTGGAAAAGTAACTTTGATAAAAGTAGACCTATTTTCACATCTTCTGGTATATCTTGTTGGTGAAACCCCAGAAAATACTGAAATCACAATTAATACTCTGTATTTTAAATTTCATATATATTAATTATATACATTCATATATTTTGTATACATATATATTCAAAAACAAGTATCAGATTTTCTAGGATGTAAACAGTGTTCTTAACAGTCCCATTAAAATAAGCTTTGTTGTTTTTAACCAAATTTAAATTTTGCTCTTTTGACCAGAATAAGTTGACCATGTATCCTATTATGCTTTGATGATAGAAAATAAAAGCTAAAGTCTAGAGCTGTTTTGTTTTTCTTTTTCTTTTGCTATGGCATGAAATACTAATAAGTGAATCTAATATAGGGAGTTATTGAAAAATCATGTCTTTTTACACACTAACCTTAATATTAACTTTTAACAAGCCATATGTATGCTTCTAAAGGTTTCAGCAGTATGTTAGCAAACTGAAGAGATGACAAAGGGAAGAAAAGGTTTTTAAAGTCTGAGTATCCATTTCAGACATCTCAGAATTTCCAGATTTTTTTTTCAGGTATCTGAAAGAGCTGAACAATAGCTGAAGCATCAGTAAATAGAAGGAAAAACAGTACAGTTAAAGCTACAATATTATAAGGAGATTGTAAACCCCAGAGCCAAATATGTTTGCCACCACTACTCTGGACATAATATTGTCAGCATGAAGTCACAGAACAAAGATCTTTGATTCACTTTGAGATGAAAGTTACAAAAACAGAACTAAGCCTCACTCTTCAAGGGGGCAAAAATAACTCAATATTTTGCCAAAATTCCCCTTGTTTCAATAAAGGATAATAAGGTCATGCCTAATAAAATAGAAACTGTTGAAATTCAGGAATTTTCCGTTTGATGTACTTGTTTTAGAAAAAGGAATTGTCCCTGAACTATAAGAGAAAGGCCTCAAGTGTCCCTCCCACGGACATGGCGTTAAGTACCAAACACAGAAAACACCACCAAATTGGAAGCTTAGATTTGAGATGACCCAATTCATCTTCTTCCTCAGAATATCTTTCTTACCTTGTTTGCTCCTTAAAGTGCTGAACTCTTATTAATTGAATGGCTTCTTGCCTTCAAACAGTTCTGTGGAGACTCAGGAAAGATGTGAAGTTTAGCTACCTAAACCCAAAGTTAGTACATCAGTCATTTTACGGTGACTACTTCCAGGGTGACTTTTAACACAGGCAACAGAAAGGAGTGCTTGGAGTCTCTCAAACATTTTTGTCCTTGTGCATATCCCTGCCTTTTACAAAATTACAGGATATTCATCCTGATGCATAATCTAGAGGATTGTTATTCAGAGGATTGTTACAGTCGTAGGTTGATTGCTATTTTGTGCAATTATGAGTTTATGCTATATGGTCTCAAAAGGAGAAATTTCTCCTCTTATCTAACATTCTTAAATTCTAAGATATTAAATCAGTTTTGCTTTTAATAGAACTCCTGATGTTTTGGGGACATGGGGGAGCGGCTTATAAAAGATTTTGAATTTATTAAATCTAACGTTATATGTAATGAACCATAGTAATAAAACAAAAGCCACCTCCAAAATGAATCTACGTATTTCATTCTGACCCTTCTTTCTGAATACAAGTGTCAGCAGTTTTGGTTGCATAAGTTTCTTGTCCTGAAATGTTGGCAATTCCATGAAGCCAAGGAGATCAAGAAGCAAAGAGCTCCCCACCCCCAGCAGCAGCAACATTCACAGCCGCCCGTGCTAAACTGTCTCTGATTATGACCCGGAGAAGATTACGGGATTCCCATTCATCCCAAGAGACAAACCACCTTCACAAATTGTTTAAAGCCAAACTGTTTCAAAGAAAGTATCAGGAGAACACAAAAGACTACAGTCACGAATGAAGATCCTGTAATCAGCCTGTGTAAACCCCCTCTAAGAATCTTAATATCTGATTCAGCATATAAAACAAATGGAGATACTAAAATGAGTGAATTAGAAGTCACCAGTGGATCATCAAAAAAGCAAGAGAGTTCCAGAAGAACATCTACTTCTGCTTTATTGACTATGCCAAAACCTTTGACTGTGTGGATCACAATAAATGGTGGAAAATTCTGAAAGAGATGGGAATACCAGACCACCTGACCGGCCTCTTGAGAAACCTGTATGCAGGTCAGGAAGCAACAGTTAGAACTGGACATGGAACAATAGACTGGTTCCAAATAGGAAAAGGAGTACATCAAGGCTATATATTGTCACCCTGCTTATTGAACTTATATGCAGAGTATATCATGAGAAACACTGTACTGGATGAAGCATAAGCTGAAGTCAAGTTTGCCAGGAGAAATATTAATAACCTCAGATATGCAGATGATACTAGCCTTATGGCAGAAAGTGAAGAGGAACTAAAAAGCCTCTTGCTGAAAGTGAAAGAGGAAAGTCAAAAAGTTGGCATAAAACTCAACATTCAGGAAACTAAGAACATGGCATCTGGTCCCATCATTTGGTGGCAAATAGATGGGGAAACATATTTTTGGGCCCCAAAATCACTGCAAATGGTGACTGCAGCCATGAAATTAAAAGATGCTTACTCCTTGAAAGAAAAGTTATGACCGATCTAGACAGCATATTAAAAAGCAGAGACATTACTTTGTCAACAAAGGTTCGTCTAGTCAAGCTATGGTTTTTCTAGTAGTCATGTTTGGGTGTGAGAGTTGGACTGTAAAGAAAGCTGAGCAATGACGAATTGATGCTTTTGAACTGTGGTATTGGAGAAGACTCTTGAGAGTCCCTTGGACAGCAAGGAGATCCAACCAGTCCATCCTAAAGTAAATCAGTCCTGATTATGCATTGGCAGGACTGATGCTGAAGCTGAAGCTCCAATGCTTTGGCCACCTGATGCCAAGAGCTGACTCATTGGAAAAGACCTTGATTCTGGGAAAGATTGAAGGCGGGAGGAGAAGGGGAGAACGGAGGATGAAATGGTTGGATGGCATCACCTACTCAATGGGCATGAGTTTGAGTAAGCTCCAGGAGTTGGTGATGGACAGGAAAGCCTGACGTGCTGCAGTCCATGGGGTTGCAGAGAGTCAACACAACTGAGCAACTGAACTGAGCTGAACTGAGTGCTTCTCAGTGGTAAAGTAATCTCCTGTCAGTGCAGGAGACATAAGAGTTGTGGCTTCAATCCCTGGAATGGGCAGATCCCCTGGAGAAGGGCATGAAAACCCACTCCAATATTCTTGCCTGGAGAATCCCTTAGACAGAGATGCTTGGCAGGCCATGGTCCATAGGGTTGCAAGGAGTTGGACATGACTGAAGCGACTTAGCGGATAGTGTCCAAGAAAAGGTTAATTTCTTGAAAGAAGGGCAAACTGAGGAATACAAGACAGCTCTGACAGTGATATTACTGTTGTTAAGGTCAGGCCCAGGGATTCTGTTGGGTCTGGAGACCAAACCACCAGATCATCAATCAAGTCAACATTCTTGGCAGTCGACACTGCCTAGAATCACTTTGGCAGTCATCACAAAGCTGAGATCTCACAGCTTTTGATAAGCAGTAGTTATACCAAGCTCGGGATATGAGGGGGGGAAAAGCCTCAGGAATGGGTTAAACAAACCGTAAGGATAAGGGCTAGGATGCAGACATCATCATCAGGCAAGTATTCAGTAGATGGCAGTTTTTCAGGTGATGACAATGTTCAGAAATCAGAGCTTGAAAACTAGTCTCCATTAACCCCCAGCAAACAAGTTGTTGTTGACTGGACAACCCAAAAATACATCTTTTGTCAAGATGAAGTGGTGTTGGCCCCTTGTTCTGACAGTTGTTCTTCTCTGTGGGAGTTTCTGGTACACTTGTCCTCCTGAAGCAGAAAGTATCACTTTTCAGGAATTCCAGAACCAGATGAAACAACAGATAAATAATTACCAAGGTCAAGATGAGAAGCTATGAAAAAGGAACCTTACATTCCTAGAAAAACATCTTAATAGCTCCCAACCTTGGCCTCACCCTTCTATCATGCTGCTTACTGCTGACCAAGATGCTGAAGAAGCACTCAGGTGTCTGAACAAATCACTGATGCCTATTCATCCAGATTGATGGAGCAGGTAAAGCAACTGAAGACAGTGATATTGTCAAACAAGAGGTAGGTCAGGAACTGAGCAATGGGTTCTGAAATGGCCAGAATACAGCTGTGGTCCACTACTTTGAGTCACTGCCTGCAGACTCTACTTTGATCTTTTGTAAGTATTGTGACCATGAAAATGCAGCTTTCAAAGATATAGACTTAGTCCTGATTGTCTTGTTAGAGGAGACACTTGGAACCAATCTAGGCCTAAAGGAAATTGAAGAAAAAGTGAGGGGTTTCCTCAAAGTCAAGTTCAGCAACTCTGACACACCCAGCTCCTACAAACATATTTATTGTTGTTCCAATGCTAAGTCATGTCCAACTCTATGCGACCATGGAGTGCAGCACACCAAACTCATCTGTCCTCCACTGTCTCTTGGAGTTTGCTCAAATTCATGTCCATTGAGTCGGTGATACTATCTAACCATCTAATACTCTGCTGCTCCCTTCTCCTTTTGCCTTCAGTCTTTCCCAGCATCAGGGTCTTTTCTAATAAGGCGACTCTTCTCATCAGGTGGCCGAAGTATTAGAGGTTCAGCTTCAGCATCAGTTCTTCCAATGAATATTCAGAATTGATTTTCTTTAGAATTGACTGGCTGGTTTGATTTCCTTACCCAGACAAATAGAGTGGGCTCTGGAGCAGTATTTCTCACTTAGTCCTGTTGTGTAAAACCCAAAATTGACCTGAAAGGGGGTATCTGCTTATAAGAGGAGACAGAAAATCATCAAGTTCTGAGAATTTTTCAAATTTCTAACTAGAAACAGGATTCAGAGCTTTTTTTTTTTTTTTTTTTTGAAAGAACTGGTTTCTTTTTTTAAATTATTTTTCATTGGAGGATATTTGCTTTACAATATTGTATTGGCTTCTGCCTTGCAAATGTGCATCAGCCACAAGTACAAATATGTCCCCTCCCTCCTGAACTTTTCCCCACCCTTCACCCTATCCCACCTGTCTAAGGTTTCTTTTTAAAGGAGGTTAAGTTCTTAGGTAAACATGGAACATCTAAATCATTTATTTAACCATTTATCTGTTACTTGAGAGAACTGTTTCCCTGTTTCCTCCTACATCTGTATTAATGATAGCTGAGGACTAAATTCTATGCAGTTACTTAGAGGATTTACTTAGATTCCGGATTGAATCATTATTGCTATGGTATGATGTATGGGAGGGATCAGGCTCCTTCCAATGAGTCCTCCCAAGTTTTTAGCTTAGTTTTTTTTTTTTTTTCCCCAAACTTTAAACTTTTTTTTGTATTGAGGTTTAACTGATTAACAGTGTTGTGGTGGTTTCAGGTGAACAGCCAAGGGACTCAGCCATGCATATGCATGTATCCATTCTCCCCCATATCCCCCTGCCTTCCAGGCTGGCACATAACACTGAGTAGAGTTCCATGTGCTATACAGTAGGTCCTTGTTGATTATCCATTTTGAATACAGCAGTGTGTACATAACCATCCCAAACTCCCTAGCTGTCCTTACCCCTGGCAACCATCAGTTCGTCTCTTTATGTTTTGTAAGATCATTTGTATCATTTCCTTTTAGGTTTTATTGAGTTATTAAGCTCCCTAAGCACAAATGTGGGTTTCCTCTTTTACATCATTTAGATGTAAATTACTTAGCTTCTGCTTATAGGAACAGAAATAATGAAAGGTCATCTGAGTGTGTGTGTGTATTTTCTGATTTTGGAGGACAGGGAAAAGGAAACAAGGGAAAAGTTGTGGAATGGGAAGGAAAGGTGTGGGGGGAGTCTTCAAGATGAAAAGTTAAAATAAGCCAATAAATAAAGCTACTAAGTTAAAATAATCCTGATAGTCCAGTGGTTAGGACTCCAAGTTTAGCTTCCAGTGCTTAGAGCCGGGTTCCATCCTTGGTGAGGGAACTAAAATCCCGCAAGCTGCCCTGCGCAACCAGGAAAAAAATGGTCATGACACCAAAGGTTAGTCAAACATAGTTATATGAGCTCCATTCTTAGTGAAGTCTATTAGGACTTCCTTCTCACGTGTCCTTTTTTTTTTTTTTTTTCCTTTAAGAAATTTTTAGTCCTCCCAAAGATTTTGAAGCATGTACCTGATAAGCGTTAGTATATTTGCTCATTTGGCTCTTAAGAATGGGTAAATTCAGGCAGTTTATTTTGGTCATATCCTGAAAGTTTTGTTAAGAAATATAATTTCAGGAATTGGCAAACCATTTGTTACCCAGATCTCCTGGGCTATTGAAGAAGGATTTAATTTTCTACATGTCCAGTTGTTGCAATCTGAATCCTTTAATGACACTCTTTAAATAAGTATAAAGACTTACTATGCACGTGATAAATTCTACAGAGTACCTCCAGCCAAAAAGGAAGTAAAGTTTACCATACATGAAGGATGTTAAAATACACTACTGTACATTACTGTAGAATTTCGATTTTAGCGTTACATCTCTAATAGCTTTCTCATCTGTCAACTGCTTTATTTTTCTTAGAATCTTAAAATTCTAGTTCAAATTTATTTTTTATTTTTTGTTGTCTATAAACCTTTAAATGACAATATTGTCTTTAGAATACTAGAGCCTGTCAGTGCCCTCATCATTTACCTTTGAGGATCCCATAACTAATGGTAGAGTATGGCCTCATTTCTTCCCACTAGGACTATCAGTATTCATAAATTTATACTCTTCATTGTAGTTTGTTCCTAAATATCAAAAGTTAGATATTCTGATTTATAGAGGATTCTAAAATCAGTTTCTAAAAAGCCTTATCTTATATATGTGTGTTATATAGAGCAACTAATATTTCTATTAATATTTCTATTAAATATTTCTATTTGGTTTCTTTGACCAAAATTTTAAAGTAATTGATCTGTCTGCAATGCAGGAGATGCAGATTCAGTCCCTGGGTCAGGAAGATACCTGGAGAAAGGAATAGCAACCCACCCCCCTATTCTTGCCTGGAGAATTCCATGGACAATAAATTTTATTGTAAGTGTTTATTGCCTCTTAAGAAAACTGTATGCAAGTCAGGAAACAATGGTTAGAACTGGACATGGAACAACAGACTGGTTCCAAATAGGAAAACAAGTACGTCAAGGCTGTGTATTGTCACCCTGCTTATTTAACTTACATGCAGAGTACATCATGAGAAACACTGGGCTGGAGGAAGCACAAGCTGGAATCAAGATTGCCGGGAGAAATATCAATAACCTCAGATATGCAAATGACACCACCCTTATGGCAGAAAGTAAGGAAGAACTAAAGAGCCTCTTGATGAAAATGAAAGAAGAGAGTCAAAAAGTTGGCTTAAAGCTCAACATTCAAAAAACTAAGAACATGGCATCTAGTCCCATCACTTCATGGCCAATAAATGGAGAAACAGTGGAAACAGTGGCTGACTTTATTTTGGGGAGCTCCAAAATCACTGCAGATGGTGATTACAGGCATGAAATTAAAAGATTCTTACTCCTTGGAAGGAAAGTTATGACCAACCTAGACAGCATATTAAAAAGCAGAGACATTACTTTGTCAACAAAGGTCTGACTAGTCAAAGCTATGGTTTTTTCCAGTAGTCATGTATGGATGTGAGAGTTGAACTATAAAGAAGGCTGAGTGCTGAAGAATTGCTGCTTTTGAACTGTGGTGTTGGAGAAGACTCTTGAGAGTCCCTTGGACTGCAAGGAGATCCAACCAGTCCATCCTAAAGGAGATCAATCCTCAGTGTTCATTGGAAGGACTGATGCTGAAGCTGAAACTCCAATACTTTGGCCACCTGATGCGAAGAGCTAACTCATTTGAAAAGACTGTGTTGCTAGGAAAGATTGAGGGCTGGAGGAGAAGGGGACAACAGAGGATGAGATGGTTGGATGGCATCACGAACTCATTGGACACGGGTTTGGGTAGACTCTGGCAGTTGGTGATGGGCAGGGAGGCCCGGCGTGCTGCGGTTCATGGGGTCGCAGAGTAAGACACAACTAAGCGACTGAACTGAACTGAACTCAAGTAATTTATATTCTTCTAAAGTATTAGATGGTATGGTTGGTTGAATAGTAGGTATATGTGATATGCTGAAATTTACTTACACAGTTGTAGTATTTAAAAGAGCATATTTCCATGGGCTTCCCCAATGGTAAAGAAAGTGAAAGTCTTAGTTTCAGTCATGTCTGACCTTGTGAACCTATGGACTGTAGCCCACCAGGCTCCTCTGTCCATGAAATTTTCAAGGCAGGAATACAGAGTGGGTTGCCATTCCTTTCTGCAGGGGATCTTCCCGACCCAGGAATTGAACCCAGGTCTCATGCATGGCAGGCAGATTCTTTACCATCTCTGCAACCAAGAAGTCCATGAGTGGTAAAGACTCTGCCTGCAGTGCAGGACATGTGGGAGACTTGTGTTCAATCCTTGGATCAGGAAGATACCCTGGAGGAGGGCATGGGAACACACTCCAGTATTCTTGCCTGGAGAATCCCATGGACAGAGGAGCCTTTTGGGCTATAACAGTTCATGGGGTCACAAAGAGTCTCACTGTACTTAAGTGACATATTTACATAGGGATAGGGTGAACTGTCTGTGGAAGCAGAATAGGGAGGCTGAAGAAAGATTCAGGCATATATGGAAACCTCATTTACGATAGAAGTAGCATTGCAGATGACGTGTTTTTCGGCTCAAGCAATTTCTATAAGATACTGTGTGATAGGTGTTCACTACAGCATTTTACTAGTATAAAAGCGAAAGATTAGAAACAATCCAAATGTCTGTCGATAGTATAATTTTTAAATAAGTAATAAAATAATTCATTATATATATTAAATCATAAACATAAAATGGAAAATTATACAGTGGTTTAGACAAAGAAAACAGGGAAAAACCAGTCCTCTTGTACACTACATCTGGGACTAATAGGTGGCTCAGACAGTAAAGAATCCACCTACAGTGCAGGAGACCTGGATTCAATCCCTGGGTTAGGAATATTCCCTGGAGAAGGGAATGGCTACCCACTCCAATATTCTGTTCTAGTCCCAAAGAGTCAGACACGACTGAGCAACTTTCACTGTCACTTGCTCTGGAAAGCAATTTGGTAATAACTATCACAATTTAAAATATGCAGATCCTATCAAACAACCTGATTAAAAATGGGTGGAAGAACTGAATAGACATTTTTTTCAAAGAGGAAATGCAGATAGCAGACAAACACAGGAAAAGATGATCAACATCATTATAATCATCTGGGAAATGCAAATCAAAACCATGATGAGATATCACCTCACACCTGCCAGAATGACTATCATTGAAAAGAATCAGATCAGATCAGATCAGATCAGATCAGTCGCTCAGTCGTGTCCGACTCTTTGCGACCCCATGAACCGCAGCACGCCAGGCCTCCCTGTCCATCACCAGCTCCCGGAGGTCACCCAGACTCACACCCATCAAGTCAGTGATGCCATCCAGCCATCTCGTCCTCTGTTGTCCCCTTTTCCTCCTGCCCTCAATCCCTCCCAGCATCAGAGTCTTCTCCAATGAGTCAACTCTTCGCATGAGGTGGCCAAAATACTGGAGTTTCAGTTTTAGCATCATTCCTTCCAAAGAAATTCCAGGATTGATCTCCTTCAGAATGGATTGGTTGGATCTTCTTGCAGTCCAAGGGACTCTCAAGAGTCTTCTCCAACACCACAGTTCAAAAGCATCAATTCTTCGGCGCTCAGCCTTCTTCACAGTCCAGCTCTCACATCCATACATGACCACAGGAAAGACCATAGCCTTGACAAGGCTAACCTTTGTTGGTAAAGTAATGTCTCTGCTTTTGAATATGCTATCTAGGTTGGTCATAACTTTCCTTCCAAGGAGTAAGCGTCTTTTAATTTCATGGCTGCAGTCACCATCTGCAGTGATTTTGGAGCCCAGAAAAACAAAGTCTGACACTGTTTCCACTGTTTCCCCATCTATTTCCCATGTAGTGATGGGATTGAAAAGAATAGAAATTACAAATATTGGTGAGGATGTGGAGAACACTGAGCTCTCATATGCTGTTGGTGGGAATGTAAATTGGTGCAGCCACTGTGGAAAACAATATGGATATTTCTCAAAAAACTAAAAATGGAACTACCATATCACCCAGCAATTCCACTCCTGGGTATATAGTTAAAAATAATAATTTGAAAAGATACATGTACCCAAGTGTTCATTCTAGCATTATTTATACTAGCCAAGGTATAGAAGCAACCTCAATGTCCATCAATAGATGAATAGTAAAGATGATGTATATATAGACACACACAATGGAATATTGCTCAGCAATTAAAAAGAATGAAAGTTTGCCATCTGCAGCAGCATAATGGACTTGGAGGGCATAGTAAGTGAAGTAAGTCAGAAAGAGAAAGACAAACATTATATGGTAACACTTATATTTGAAATCTAAAAAATACGATAAACTAGTAAATAAAACAAAAAAGATGCAGACTCACATATATAAGAACACACTACTGGTTACCTCTGGGGAGAGGGAAGAGAAAAGAGGCAACGTAGGGGTAGAAGAAAAAAACAGGGTTATTATGAGATTATATGAAATAATCCGTGTAAAACTTTTGAAAATTACAAAGCATTACAGAATTTAAAGAGTCTTCCATTCAGTAAAAAATAAATAAATTTTTAAAAGGACAGTATATGAATGGATGAACAGAGGTGACTGCCTAGGTGTCTAATCAGAACACTGGCATCCCCTATGAAGAATCCTGCTGGCTACTCTGGATTCTGGAACACTGAAAACAGCCACTGCACTGACAGTAGGAAAAAAAAATGAATTATAAGTACTTTGGCATCTAAGAGAGAAGTATGTGTCTGATCACCATTGGCTGTAATATTTTTGGTCAGTTACCTAGAAGTATCAGCAACATGTGAACCATGAACTTCTAGACGTTCAAGCTGGTTTTAGAAAAGGCAGAGGAACCAGAGATCAAATTGCCAACATCCGCTGGATCATAGAAAAAGCAAGAGAGTTCCAGAAAAACTTTGACTGTGCCTTTGACTATGTGGATCACAATAAACTGTGGAAAATTCTGAAAGAGATGGGAATACCAGACCACCTGACCTGCCTCTTGAGAAACCTGTATACAGGTCAGGAAGCAACAGTTAGAACTGGACATGAAACAATAGACTGGTTCCAAATAGGAAAAGGAGTACGTTAAGGCTGTATATTGTCACCCTACTTATTTAACTTATATGCAGAGTACATCATGACAAACGCTGGGCTGGAGGAAGCTCAAGCTGAAATCAAGATTGCCAGGAGAAATATCAATAACCTCAGATATGCAGATGACACCACCCTTATGGCAGAAAGTGAAGAGGAATTAAAGAGCCTCTTGATGAAAGTGAAAGAAGAGAGTCAAAAAGTTGGCTTAAAGTTCAACATTCAGAAAACTAAGATCATGGCATCCAGTTGCATCACTTCATGGGAAATAGATGGGGAAACAGTGTCAGACTTTATTTTTCTGGGCTCCCAAATCACTGCATATGGTGATTGCAGCCATGAAATTAAAAGATGCTTGCTCCTTGGAAGTAAAGTTATGACCAACCTAGACAGCATATTCAAAAGCAGAGACATTACTTTGCCAATAAAGGTCCGTCTAGTCAAGGCTGTGGTTTTTCTAGTAGTCACGTATGGATGTGAGAGTTGGACTATAAAGAAAGCTGAGCGCTGAAGAATTGATGCCTTTGAACTGTGATATTGGAGAAGACTCTTGAGAGTCCCTTGGACTGCAAGGAGATCCAACCAGTCCATCCCAAAGGAGATCAGTCCTGGGTTTTCATTGGAAGGACTGGTGCTGAGGCTGAAACTCCAATACTTTGGCCACCTGATGCGGAGAGCTGACTCATTTGAAAAGACCCTAATTCTGGGAAAGATTGAGGGCAGGAGGAGAAGGGGACGACAGAGGATGAGATGGTTGGATGGCATCACTGACTCGATGGACATGGGTTTGGGTGGACTCCTGGAGTTGGTGATGGACAGAGAGGCCTGCATATTACGATTCATGGGGTCGCAAAGAGTTGGACACGACTGAGTGAGCTGCAGTTCATGGGGTCGCAAAGAGTCGGACATGACTGAGCGACTGATCTGATCTGATCTGATCTGAGCGACTGAACTGAACTGATCAGAAGTATTATACTTTTCTCTGTTGAGATTTTTTTGTTTATTGTGCTTATTTTTCACACATTTACTGACTGCCTTGTATATTGTATCTCTTAGTTTTTTTGTCTTGCTCTTCTCATAGCCTGTTCTTCACACAGTGCCCATGTGAACATACTAACATGTTCAACCACAATTATATGATATTATATCATATATCATCATATTATTTTGCATCTAAAAATAAACTATCCAAATCTTACAACGTAAAAAAATCCATATATTAGAATCCCTTTAGAAACCCTTGAACATCTGAAGGGAATGCACCCAGGTTGAAATTTCTTTGTTGCTGCAAAAATAAGGCAAAATTGAAATAAACTTACATGTCTATCAGTGGGAGAGTTGCTAAATAAATCATGGAATAAGTCAAGCAATTTCTTAAAAAAAAAAAAAAAAAAAATTTCCAGTAATGGCAGTGGAACAAAGTGATTATATAAACCCTCCCATGGTTAACAATTACAGCATCTGGACCAAATATTTTTTAAAACCCATCTTTAAGTGCTTGGAAACATCCAAAGTAGATAGAAACCACTAGGAATATACCAGACCTGGGTGTTGGTATACCCTTCTGTGCTATTTGAATTTAGACCAAGTGCAAAATAATTTTTTAAAACTTCAAATAGTTAACTTTAAGTATGCTTTATGTGTATTAAAATGAAACTTTAAAAATTTCAAATGTCTACTACATAGCTTTTTAGATTATTAGGCATGTTTTTACTTTTAGAATTAAAAGTATTAAAAGTATACCTATCATTTCCTAATAGATTGTTTTGCTCTATTTGGGTTAAGTATTTATTGGTTCATTCAATCTCAGAAAATACTTATGGGATGTCTAACATGTGACCAGACCTTCTTCTAATGCTGAGGTACAATAGTCATCAAGACAGAGAAGCTCTCTGCTCACTTGGGGTTTACCTTGTAAAGAACTGTCTTACTTAATAGAAACTTGTAAGCAGAAGGTACGTATTTACCTAAAGTTATCATTTGAGAGAAGAATGGAAAAAAAAAAAACATGAGGAAAAGGATAAGCCAGAATCCTGTTTCTGTATGTATATTGAAATCCCTAATATTAGAGGGAGTCTTAGTAGTTATCAATCTTTTTACATGAGGATTTTGATAAATATACTATATTCTTTTTGATTAATTTTTAGGATATATCAAAATTTTAATCTTCCATTTTTTCAGTCATTTTAGAAATTAGTGGATTATAGATGTGTAATTTACTAGAGAATTTTTGTTTGGATTTGTCCTTTATGTTGAGGAAGCTTGTGGAGAAATATGTCAACTTTTATATAAATATGACAGGTGTGTACTGTGAAATGGAGTTTATTTGGCTTTCTTTTGTGTTCATCCATTCTTCTATAACCTGTAGGTAATATGTTGTTGGTGGTTATTTTTATACCATGAGCTATTTTTTAAGGCAAGAGAATTAGAAACTTTTTTTATGTAGTTAATAATCCTTAACATCATGAAAGTTTTTATATGACTTTTATTACTAAACCTCTATGATTTTGTTCACTGCATTTATTATTAATACACTAAAATTATCCTAATTAAAAAAATCTCTGACTCAGCAGATAGACCAAATCAAATTTAAGTTTCAACAGTATCAAATATTCCTTAATATACTCCTTTCCCAGGAACGTTCTCTTAATTTTAGGACATTGTGTATGTCCACACTTATCTTTTGTCCCAGGTAAACTTAGGCCTGGTGTAATTATGCTGTTTTTCCCTACTATGTTTTTCTTTTATTTTTTTGCATCTGTTACGTTTTTATGATATTTGTGGATGTCTTGTCTGTATATTCATTAAGAAATGGTATTTTAAATACTATTTTATATTTTCTGAAATCACTCTGACCAAATTTAAGGTATTTTCCAGTAGCTGAATATCAACATCAATTATAAAATTGTAACAATTGTCATTTCTTCTTAGATGATAGACCAAAAATAGTGACTGCACTATATCTGAGTTTAAAGCACTGTTTGATTTTCTAAATCAGCATCTGAAAAGTTTTGTCTAGTGGGCTTCAGTGGCATGCTATTCTTTATCCCTCAACTAAGTATATTCTTTTTTCTTTCTCTCTCTCTCTTTAAAAACATATCAACAGCTTGACCAAGTCATCCGCCAAAGAAGCCTGTCCAGTTTGGAACTGTTCCTTTCCTGTGCTCAGAAACAGTTAAGTGCTTTAATAGCTACAGAACCAGTTGACATTGAATAAAGAAAACGTGACAAGCTAACCCACACTGGCAATGGATAAATCATTAGACCTCTAAAATACATGCTCTGAATTATAAAGATGTTTTTGTTTTCTTTCCAAACCTTGGAAAATTGGTTTCCACTTCAAGGATAAACTAAAACAATATTTAGAAGAACAAGAGATCTAATTTATTTTCTTTTATTTTCTCCTTTATGTTTAATGTTATTTTACTAGTAGCAATAGTAGCAGCATCATACAGTACAATGTGCCCTCAAAACCATTGAAAATTACCAAAATTTAATTACATAAACTTTATAGCTTCTGGTGGCCGGTTACATTGTATTTGGCAAAAATAGTAAATATCTTTACTTATCATTTCACAGTGACTCCGGATGAGATTCTAGAATGTCATCATACATTTATTTGATTTTGAGGATATAAATAGCATGGTTTTCAACGTCACCTTTTTATCTGTGTAACTTAACTATAAAGCATGGATATGCCAGAGAATCATTCTGATATTACCAACCTCTTCTATAGTGGGATCCATATATTGTCATTGGTAGCAATTAAAAACACTGAAGATTATTAAATTAATTTAACTTTGATCTTATGTACCACCTAAAAGAATATATGTGTATAATATGCTTATCTCCTATTTCTGTTCTTCACAGTCACTATGAATCAATAAAGTCTTTTTTCTTAAAAATCACACCATGAACTTAATCTCTAGAAAGAGAATGTAACTTAGGGAATTTATATTCCCTCTTATATATAAATATAATGGAATCAGGTCCAAATATGATATGTGAAATCCTTTCCCAGTACTTCAGGATGTACTTAATTCATGAGCAGTGTGCTTCAGTGCAAAATCATGAGGTTTTTTGTTTTCTCTTTTGACATCAAAACTAAAATATCATTGAAAATGTTTGCAAACATTTTTGTTTTGTTTCCTAAAATGCTCCTACTTTCATTGGCTTTGTACTTTTCTGGGATTTCTTGGTGTAATAAAGAGAGCTTCAAATATTATTTGGTTATTGTTATTTTTAATACTTTAAAGTTTTTTCTTTAATTTTTTTTCTAACTTCAACATCTATGGATGATGATGTTTTTAACTTATACCTACACACCAAGAATCTTTAACAAGGGCTTATTTTACCAAGGGCTTCCCTGGTGGCTCAATAATATCTACCAAGGGCTTCTCTTGGCTCAGATGGTAAAGAATCCACCTACAATGTGGGAGATGTGGGTTTGATCCCTGGGTTGGTAAGATCCCCTGGAGGAGGGCATGGCAACCCACCCCAGTATTCTTGCCTGGAGAATCCCAGTAGACAGAGGAGCCTGGAGGACTACAGTACATGGGAATGCAAACAAGTCACTACTGAGTGACTTTTACTTCACTTCAAGAATCTTTAAATTGTTAATGACTACTTAGTTGTTTTATCCTACAAATTTAAATAAGAAGTTAAAGCAGGCAGGCCACTAATTTGAAATGCAGCACAGTTAAAAAGGGGAGAAAGGGCTTTTAATCCAGAAACAAGTCAATAAAACAATGTTATGGTCATGTTTAAAATCAGTTGACTCTGTCATCAAATTTAAAATGATAGGATATTTTACGAGTTACTCAGATATGAGTTCAATGAAAGTGAAGCATAGAAGGTCGTTGAAACTAAGATCCAGAGATAGAGGATGTAGCAAGAGAATATCATCATCTCCACCTCTCTTTCTATCCCAACCAGCACAGAATGATTTTTTTGTTCTTCCATTTGGAGTTCTAGTTTTGCTTTTGACATAGACTAATTATTGTCTGAAGTAATTTGGAACAAATTGATACTGATCAGTCTCTGAATATTTGTAGAACACCCACCATGCACAATAATAAATTCTTAGATTGCTACAATATTTTTATCCCATGGAGTTGTCCTTAAAGATAACTGAGAATAATCATCTGACCATAGTTCTATTTAATACATTTATCCTTCCAAACTGAATTAGCTAATAATTTGTTTCAGTGATATTCAGTTACAGGTTTCCACATTTAGAACTGTATTCTCTTTTTGTTCTGGTTATCAGAAGGACATAAACCATGTCAGGTAGCATTCACTAAGAGAATTAGACTTAAACATTTAAATCTAATGCTTACAATTTAATTTCTCACAATTTAAGCATTGTGCTGTTGTTAGGGGAAGCACACTGACTGAAACCGACCACCCTGGCCAGGCACCATAGTAACTATTTGCATGAGTTGTTTTCACAGGAGGTCCTGGTAAGGAACATGGAACTAATAAACCATCAACCAGAAGAGCTTGGAAAAGGTCAAAAGGAGACACCACATGTCAGACCACCTCCCAGAATCCTTCTCGCTGGCATTCATATAGACTGAACAAGGCATGCACCACCAGAAAGGACTCTGAGTCAGAATGACTGGCTAAAGACAACCCAGAAACTAGTCCCATCACCACAAAACACAAGACTGCTATGTGGCAGAGCAGTTCTCCTACGTTCCCTTACCCTACTGCTCTCCGCCCTGGCCCCCAGTAAAACTGAGGATTTTATTCCCGATAAAATCTCTTGCCTTTATATATGTCAGTACATATATCTCCCCAGACAATTCATTTCTGAGTATTAGACAAGAGCCCAGTTTCCGGCCCTTGAAGGGGGTCCCCCTCCCTGCAAACACTGTGACCAAAGATAAGAGATACTCCCTGATACATGAGCTGAAAGTCTCAAAGTAGTCAAATGTTTGTATCTAAAACTTTCCCCTCCTATTGTATGATTTCCTTACCACTTTTTATAGCATTTCCTACCTTTATGTCTAGGTGAATAAAGCACCATCTTGAAAGACTATGGGTAAGAGAGTAATTAGATTTTTTGAGTGACAAAGCACTATCAAATTGTGACTCAATTTTTAGTAACATGCCTGAGGATTCATTATTAGAAGAGTTATTTCCTCAAAAAACAAATGAGTATCTGCTTTGAACCAAGTGTTTTCACATTATTATCTCAACACCCCTGTGAAGTTGAAATAACCCTGTGTAGGAGATGATCTATCCATGCTGATTAGTGTAGAAGATTAGGTGTTTAATTGCCCATGAGGACCAGGTAGAGTTGGAGGGGATTCAACCCCAGATCTTTCAACAGGTAGTTTTATTCTTTCTAGTTTAAAATTGCAGATACCTAACATCTCTTAGAACTGGACATGGAACAACAAACTTGTTCCAAATAGGAAAAGGAATACGTCAAAGCTGTATATTGTCACCCTGCTTATTTAACTTATATGCAGAGTACATCATGAGAAACGCTGGGCTGGAAGAAGCACAAGCTGGAATCAAGATTGCAGGAAGAAATATCAATAACCTCAGATATGCAGATGACACCACCCTTATGGCAGAAACTCAAGAGGAATTAGAGCCTCTTGATGAAAGTGAAAGAGGAGAATCAAAAAGTTGGCTTAAAGCTCAACATTCAGAAAACAGATCATGGCATCTGGTCCCATCACTTCATGGGAAATAGATGGGGAAACAGTGGCTGACTTTCTTTTTCTGGGCTCCAAAATCACTGCAGATGGTGACTGCAGCCATGAAATGTAAAAGACGCTTACGCCTTCGAAAGTTATGACCAACCTAGATAACATATTCAAAAGCAGAGACATTACTTTGCCAACAAAGGTTCGTCTAGTCAAGGCTATGGTTTTTCCAGTGGTCATGTATGGATGTGAGAGTTGGACTGTGAAGAAAACTGAGCGCCAAAGAATTGATGTTTTTGAACTGTGGTGTTGGAGAAGACTCTTGAGAGTCCCTTGGACTGCAAGAAGATCCAACCAGTCCATCCTAAAGGAGATCAGTCCTGGGTGTTCATTGGAAGGACTGATGCTAAAGCTGAAACTCCAGTACTTTGGCCACCTGATGCGAAGAGTTGACTCATTGGAAAAGACTCTGATGCTGGGAGGGATTGGGGGCAGGAAGAGAAGGAAATGGCAGAGGATGAGATGGCTGGATGGCATCACCGAATCAATGGACATGAGTTTGAATGAATTCCGGGGCTGGTGATGGACAGGGAGGCCCAGCATGCTGAGATTCATGGAGTTGCAAAAAGTCGGACATGACTTGAGTGACTGAACTGAACTGAACGTCTCTCCATGAGAAATTATTTGCAAATATTTATCCAAATAGTCATCACATTACTTTAATCTTTAAAGAAGGAGAGTAACCCCCTTTTATAAGCCTAGTTAGAATTCAAGCCCTGCCACATTCTAACTGTGGAACATTGGACAAGTTGCCTAGCCAAATGGAGTCTCTGTTTTCTCATTTGTGAGGTGAAAATAGTGAATTTAATACACTTAAAAAAAAAAAAAATTAAGCTTGTAAAATGCCCCATAGAGTAGACCTCATTGGTATGGCCTCCAGTTCACAATAAGCCCCCTTTCTCTGGGAACTGCCCACAAAACACAGGTGCAGTTGCCCACAAGCAACTGGCTAAACAATATTATTCTGCCCCTCTGACACTGACTGGCTGTTCCATAGGCGAAGACCAAAACTGGGCCTCTTGTGAAAAGACATGAGCTGAGATACTTCAACTATTTTACCTTAGGGGGCAAGACATGAACTCTACTTCTGAGGGTAGAAGTCCCCTGATCACTGTCTTTCCTGAGTCTTGGATTCTTTGAGCTACCCAAATATTCTTCCAATATGCCAGCACCACTTACTTTTTTTCCCTTAAGCTAGCCAGAGCCAGTTTCTATTACATGCAACCAATAAAGTATTAACCAAAGCAGTTCAGCACAGAGCCCAGCTCATAATCCCTGGATACCTGGCACTTATAAATTCTTCATTTCCTCCACCATACTAATCCTCATCCAAAATGGGAACATTCTTTGATTTATTTTAAGGAATATTAAAAATATAACTGAACCAAAGCCCCTATTGTCTAATAAAGCCAAGTAAATCACAGATACCTAAAACTGTGAACAAACAGTGCCCTATTTAGAAGTTCTCTGTCACTCAGAATCTGGAATAGAAGTTTAAACTCAGCCTCGCTAAACGCTGATTCATGTTGCAGTTCAGTGAAGCCTTACTTAGTAATTGCTTTGAAATCAAAACCAGAACAGTGTCCCTATGATTGATATGATTCTGCACTGAGTCAGGTATCTACAATTATAACTTTTTTCTGACAGTTATACTGCTTGGAATCAGGAAATGCTTAATATGCTTTAAAGAATGACAAAAGAATTACTCATTCGCTAAATTAAAATAAGTCTTTGCATAATAAATTCTGTATAAGAAAAAAGATATGTAAATACCTAGAAGACATTTATAAAACTATAAGAGAAAAACTGGAGTTATTGAATCTAAGCACTTAGCCCCTAGTCTTCTATTTACATACCAGTAAACAACTCTGCAATGGCACCCCACTCCAGTACTCTTGCCTGGAAAATCCCATGGACAGAGGAGCCTGGTAGGCTGCAGTCCATGGGGTCGCTAAGAGTCGGACACGACTGAGCGACTTCCCTTTCACTTTTCACTCTCATGCATTGGAGGAGGAAATGGCAACCCACTCCAGTGTTCTTGCCTGGAGAATCCCAGGGACGGCGGAGCCTGGTGGGCTGTCGTCTATGGGGTCGCACAGAGTCGGGCACGACTGAAGTGACTTAGCAGCAGCAGCAAACAACTCTGCTAAGTCTCCAGACTACTCAGAGGAGCAAGAAGCCAAAATAAATTGATAGTTCTTGGGTTGGGAATTGGATTTATATGATCACACTGAAAATAAAATTTTGTCAGAACTTTTAGAGATTAAATTGTAATTTCCTATGGAGTACATATAGAATGAAATAATATTTTGTGTTGTTGTTTAGTCGCTAAGCCATGTCCGACTCTTTGCGACCCCATGGCCCCTCTGTCCATGCAATTTTCCAGGCAAGAATACTGGAGTGGATTGCAGTTTCCTTTTCCAGGTGATCTTCCCAACCCAGAGGTGAACTCGCATCTCCTGCATTGGCAGGTGGATTCTTAGACTGCTGAGCCACCAGGGAAGGCCATGGAGTACATACAGAATTAAATAATATTTTGTGTTAGTTACCACATATAATTAATAATATGTGTTCTGATTTGTTTTATACATATCTTTCTGAAGGAAGAGCCCTCATCTATCTTGTTTATTATATCCTGAAGGAATTTCCTGGTACTTAGCCTGTGTGTGAACTTGGTATATAGTAGTGAGTTCATAAGTAATTGATCAGTTATTCCACTAGTAATAAATTAAACGAGCTAATAGAGTCTGAGTGCTAATTTAAAGGAATAACTAAAATTTCTGTGGTACAGTAAGAAATGAGGTTCTATGAGAAAGTTAAAGAACTGTCATAAAACAGTAACCTGCCTTTTTAACACTTTAAAATGAACCTGCATTTCCAAATGCTACATGGGTTAACTAAATCACAGCTACTAGAATGCTACTAAACTGAAGCGAAGTGAAGTGAAGTCTCTCAGTCGTGCCTGACTCTTTGCAACCCCAAGGACAGTAGCCTGCACCAAGCTCCTCCGTCCATGGGATTTTCTAGGCGAGAGTACTGGAGTGGGTTGCCGTTTCCTTCTCCAGGGAATCTTCCCGACCCAGGGATCTAACCCAGTTCTCCTGCATTGTAGGCAGACGCTTTACCGTCTGAGCCACCAGGGAAGTCCCTACTAAAGTGGTGCGCTACCCAAATTTACAAGATCCCCTAAGAGTATAAGTAGGGACTGTGTGCTATGCTTAGTCATGACTGACTCTGTGATGTCATGGACTGTAGCTCACCAGGCTCCTCTGTCCATGGGGATTCTCCAGGCAAGAATACTGGAGTGGGTTGCCATGCCCTCCTCCAAGGGATCTTCCCAACCCAGAAATCAAACTCAGGTATCCCACATTGTAGATGGATTCTTTATGATGTGAGCCACAGGGAAGCCCAAGAATATTTAAGTGGGTAGCCTATCCTTTCTCCAGGGGATCTTCCCAATCCAGGAATTGAAACGGGATCTCCTACATTGCAGGCTGATTCTTTACCAGCTGAGCTACCAGGGAAGCCATATGAAAAATTATATGTCAAATAATTTCTTACAGTGCCAAGCTATACCTGGCCTCCCAGTATTGGGAGTGAGCTATAAATACTAGACTCACTGATCCTGATCCATCAGGTTTCAGCTACAATAGGAGGGAGGAAGAAAAGTTAGAGAAGGGATTGTATGCACAGAATTTTAGAGTCAAGAATAGGAGATCCAGAGGACCCAGATGAAGCTGGGTGAGGGATGGGGACTGGGACAGGTGAAGAGAGAGTTAGGGATGAGGTCAGAAGTAGGAATATTCAGAACAATGTGTGAGGCCTGGTGTTAATGAATGCTGAAGGATATCTAATAGGCTTTTAGACTCTCACTCTGACTCACAATTGTGGTGCAAACTAGTCTTTTATCTTTGAGAAATACACAGATCAAGGAACAAAATCATTCAAAAGATAGGAGAACGACTCAGTCCTGGCAAAGATTCAGTTCTTGGAAGTCTGGAAGCCGATTTAAAAAGAAATAACTGAAGCTACAGAATGAACAAATCACTGACTTAACAAGTTCATATACTGAAGCAGATTATAGAAAATGTCTTGTGGCAAGATTTATAGTAATAAATTTTGAGTTTTTGCTGATTTGTGTAGGTATTCTTTTCTAAAAATGTTAGATCCACTAAATACTGTGAAACATACTACCTTTATGAAACATACTTTTCTGTAATTCTCTGTATCTTTCTTTTTGTTTGCTTTCCATAACTTCTAAAAATGTAAAGATTTATTAAAAAAATATATAACAGGGATGCAGGTAGTATAATTTTAGTAACTGTCTCAGTGGGCTATTTTTCAGAACTAATGCTGCGTTATAATTTTACAGGCAAACCGTGTGTTTTTTTGTTCATGGCTTTTTATGTAGCTGAAAATAATAACACATTTTATTTTTCTTATAATTTTTCTTTTTTTCTCATAAAGCAAGTCATAGACTTTTACACTTTGTATCAAATCAAAACTGACATTGGCAGCAGTTTTATAAAATGACATAACAGGTAGAAATATCAAATCAGAATTTTTTAGAGAACTCCAGTCCTAGCTTCCAAGAAATCCAGATAGCCAGCTGCAGTTATTGAAAAGAGTGAGACGTGTTTTCTTTTATATGAATTAAATTCAGAGTGTCACAGGGATTCTCCCTTGGTAATGCTGGCAGTTCCCCACATGAATTCTTCTGCTCGGAAATGTCTTTATCTTTTATTCCTTAGAAATTGAAAGGCATATTCTCTATTACACATGTTAAGTAATCTAAAGCCTGAAAATTCTATATAACCCATAATGCGGTGTTACATAGACCTTAATCTTAAATGTAATGGGGCTGATGCTCTCATTTCTTTATTCTCTCTCTGTTTCTCTTCTGATTCCACAGCTTTGCTACTTGCCATAGGCTAAAAGATCATGACTTTTAAGTCCAATCTTATATCCATCTGCCTGATTAATGTGGTACCCAACATGTCAAAAATAGCACTCTTCATCGCCACCTCACCCCTGCCAGCAGAGATCTTTCTCTGTCTTTTGTAATATTTCCCATCTCAATAAGTGTATCATCCTTCCCCATTTCTCTCTTTTATCTCTTACTCTCTACTTCAAATTTAGTCCTGTCAACTATACTCCAAGACTTTTCCTGAACTCATCTACTTTTTTCCATTCATTCTCACAACCACCTCGCTAACCAAAGCCTTTGTCGTCTTGTGCCTAGCTGTTGTTCAGTCACTTAGTCGTGTCCCACTCTTGGCAACCCCATGGGCTGCAGCACCCGAGGTTTCCCTGTCCTTCACACTGCTTTTGAAATAGTCTGCTAAATGAGTCCTTATTTTCATTCTTGGTCTCAAAACATCAATTCTCCACATTATAGTTAATGATTTCCTAAAGCCTAAATTTATTGAACCAACTAATGTGTCTATGGGAAAATACAATCATAATTTTACTCTGGATGCTAGGAACATATACAAAGTAGTAAATAGTTTCAAATCATCGGCAGTGGTTTCAATCACTGGGGCAGGGATACTAACATGATCAAGTGTAGGTGGTGAAAGTTTGATTGGGCTGAAGAAAAGGAGAAAGTGCTAAATGAATGTTTGAGACTTGCAAGTGTGCAACAAGTATGTATATACTTTGGGGATCCAACTCATTCTTTTTCACATCCTTTCCTTCTATATGGCTTCAGTTTGACCTGCTTCTCTACAATTATTAACTTTTCTATACCAAAATGTTTCTCCTTAAAGGTTTACAATGGAATAGAATTCAACAGTAAAATATCCATGATCTCTTAGCAGTCTCCAACCAGTTTGGCAGGGGAGATGGTTTGGGGATGGTTCAAGCACATTACATTTACTGTGCACTTTATTATTATTACATCAGCTCTACCTCAGATCATCAGACATTAGATCCTGGAGGCTGGGGACTCCTGTCGTATATAATCCTTTTCAAGATTGGTTAGGGATTTTATTCACAGTGGTGGGAAAAGTGGAAGCAAAATATATTCCTTTCCCCTCACCCCCAGTGGTGAATCTCTTCATCCAGTGTTGTGTGTACTACAAAGGAACATGCAGTTTCAGGCCATTCTGGGCATTTTCTAAGTTATCCCTGGCTTGCATCATGAAGAACCAACATTTTCTCAACCTTCATTAGCTACCTTCTGGAGATGAGAGACAGAAGCTTCTCAGCCCTTATGAAAAGTTCACTGTCTCTTCTTGCCATGTGGCACCACCAATCCTGCCATTATGGTGACCAAGTAACAAGGTAGGAAACTCAAGTAAGATGTGTGCCTGGGGTTGTAAGAATGGAGGAAATAGCAAAATTCAAGAAATTCCAAACAGGAGCACCCTGTCCTTTTCTAATTACCTGTTCTAATTATTACCTATTCAATTGACTAACAGAAATACTTGAGAAGTAGAATGTATCAGGTACCCTCTGGGCAATTAAACTTGCTTCCACATGCTGAGACCACTGTCAGGTGGCCATGCTTCCTTCCTTTATCAAACAGAGGACATGGGACCACATAAGACCCCAAGGTTGGAGCAACTCCATGAAATAGTCAAAACAAGGAGTGGGAATAAAAGCGTGAGATGGTCTTCAATTTTACATTTTGTGCTCCAAGTATTTTTGCATATTTCTTTCTCTTGAAAAATAAGAAAGTAAGAGGAAGATAATATCTTCGTATGCTCAGTGTGAAAGAAAAATAATCTGGGGCTTTTACCATTAATCGTGTAGCAATGCCTCTGGATAGAACTTTCAGAGATGAGGGGAACTTTCTATATATGCCTTATGTCGTATAGTAAACCACTAGCTGTAGGTGAGTACTGAACACTTAAAATGTGGTTTGTGTGACTGAGGAAATTAATTTATAAATTTAATTTTAATTTATACAGCCACATGTGACTAATAGCCACCATATTGTGCATTGTGAATCTAGAGATTTCTTGCCAGGGAAGAAGCAGTGACAAGATTTGTTACCCTTGATCTTCAACACAGTCAACTTGTCTGCTTCCAGCCATCTTAAGATTAGTGTAGGGACTGAGCAGGTCAAGAGTTCAAATGCGTGTGAAATTCTTTAAGGTAAGATATCTCACCAGCAGAAGGCTGAGAAGGCAGTGCTGTTGATGTATTTAATTTTATCATGACTAAAGAGTAAAAGACCTACTAAGTCAGAATAACCCTCTGACTTATTATGACTCTCAGAGATAGGAGCATTTCTAGTTTAGTGCATGCGAAGAAGAGCCATTTATCTTTGGCCAAAATAGTCCAAAAAATCAGAAACTCACCTCCTAGATTTGAGGAAATACTTTAAATTCAGTCTTGGTTTGCTTTTGAGAGGGACTTGGAGAATCAATATAACCTTAATTTTTTTAATTAAGCAGAAATTGAATAATGTCATTATTCAATCAATTTAGAATAATTCAATTTATTCACTTTTCATAATTGAATACTAAGGATTCAGACTTCCAGAAAGATTTTTAATTAATAAAAATAGTGTCTAATTAGTTATATCTTTACAGGATATTTTATGTATACTTTTTCCCCAGTAATTGAATTTGTTGAGAAATAGCTTGTCATTTAAAAAATAAATGCACTGAGCTCCTACTATGTGTCATGCATTCTGCTTGGCAAATACAGCTAATTAATGCTCTTAACAGTTCTTTTTTAGGACGGGAAAATAAGGCCGAGAATGGGTCAGTAACTCAGCAGTGATCATGGCTTGACAAGCACCGCTTCATAAGGTGTAAAGCCAGATTCCAGCCCATGTCTGATGCCCATGTCTGATGACAAGTCCATGCTTATCAGAAGGCAAAACAGTTCCTTCTGCCAGTGACATTCACGTATTTTATTTAACCAAGCTATTCAGTCTGTTTAGGTTCACTTTTGTGATGTGTCTCCCACCAAAGGATGCTGATGATCTTAAAGAATTTACAAATTCCAGGCTTAGCTTCTTGGCAACCAGATCATACTGACTGATGCGTCATCACACCTGGCACGAAACCCTTAGCTTATTGGAGTGCCAGGGTTTCTGCTAATGGGGCAAAGTTATGGGGAAATTATTTCCTTTCTAAGCCAAATTCCATTTAATTGCTTGTGTTTACCTGGTGGGAAAAGGTTTACATTCCAGAGCTCAAGCAAATCAATACTGCGATTTAGCCTGGAGTTACATTAGCTAAATGACAAGAATATAAAGTCAAGAGATCAACTTCTACAGTATTGGCTAATATAATGTAACAATAAAGAGTCTGCCAAAAGACTTATCTTCTCCCAAGCTCTAATCAATTCTTAAGGGAAATTGTCAGTCCAAATCAATAAGAACTTGATGGTATGATGAGCATTATAACCTTACATTTTCAGAGAAGGAAATAGAAAAGGTTTGAATAAAGTAATTTAATTCTCTTCTAAATCTTCGTCATAGAGCACAAAACAGAGCCAAGAACCACTAGGTCCTTTTCTCAGATTTTACCTATTATTTGAAATTGATACAGCTCTCCAGTGTTTTAACATCAGAAATTACATCACATATTAAGTAATTTGGAAATAGACGAGAGAGTATTGTTTCCATTGCAAATCTTTAATGAGAAGGTTTGTATTCTTCCCTTTCATAAACTAGCACAGGTTGTGCAGGATGGAGCCTGGATGTGTGGGTTCAATTCTCAGGTCCATCATTTACCAACTTAGTATTTAACCTGTTTTCTGCCTCAGTTTCCTCAATTTTAGATTAGAATTCAGTTCATAAGCCTGTTAGGTTAATGTGCAAAGCCATTAAAATATTGTCTGGCCCATATTTCAGAGTTTATCTTCTGTATTCATAAAAAATAAAATTGTTATTTTTATTATCTTTAAAACTTTTTGTTATTTTTGTTAATGTTTTTCATGTTGATTGAATGTCATTTTTTTAACTTTTAAAAATACTTGCGTTATTTTGACCCATTTGTTCTGATTCATGGTTTTTCTCTTCTGTCAAACCATGTCTTCATTTATTTGAAACAGATTTATGATCTGTCATCTTTCAGCCACATGTCCCAGTAGATTCCAAGTAAGAAGCTTAGAATCCTGTAAATGTCTTCAGAGAGGATGAAAATAATGCTTTCCCAAATGATTTTTTTTCCAGTGGCGGCAAAAATTTTGAGAATTCTAAAACACTCTTTCCTGCAGCAGTTATCTAAAATTAAGCCATGTACATCTGACTGCCATGCAACCTCCAAATTTCAATGTTGTGATTGCCTCAGGTATGTTTACCTTCAACAGACTTAGCCCCTCCTCCTCCTCCTCCTCCCCTAGTCTGCTGAATTCCTGTTTGCTGTGAAGAGTGGTGACAAACACTAATCTGAACTAGACCACATTCAGATGAAGTCAGATGGAGGACTTGGCCTCACACCAAACCCTAAAGCAGAGGGGAAGGGTGGAAACGGCTGTCTTGTAAATAGCGAGCCACCCAGTGCGTAAGCCCTGAAAACATGTAAATAACACTACGTCTCATATGCTTTAATTCTCAGTTTTGTTATGCTACCTTTGCCAGCTAGTTTAACTGAGTATGATTTGCAATGTTATTTTATTGAACATTTTTTGACAATTTGAATACAGCTTTGAATGCAGTGTTAAATCCTCTTCTGGCTCAGCAGGTTGCAAAATTGCACGCTCTGTCTGCGCATCAAATCCCAGGTCTGGAGGGGATTTCAGACTTGACCTAGTTCAACACATCCAGAAAACACTGCATTTGAACTTTCTTATAACAGATGGTATCTCAGACTATGCTAAATGACATCCATATAAGAAGATTAATTATATTATTAAAGACTTTCTTCACAAAGGTTAACATTAAGCTTGGCTTCCATTTCTGATAAATTCATACAATTTTGTATTCTTCTTTAAGGATCCCTAGCCAATTCCAGTGTCTGGACCAGTAAGTTTAATCACCATTTTGTGACTAAGGAGGAAACTAAATATCATAAATTATGTTAACAATTTAGTTCTAAATTTTTTGTGTCAGCTTTATGTGTCAGGTTTGGGACTGGTCAATTTTTGTTAATCCATCAGGGATCCAGTGTTGGAAAAGTCCCAGAAAAAAGCTACTCTGAAGAACTCTCAGAGAATCAACTCAATCCTGGCAGTCCTTTTATAGAGATTTGGAGATGAGATGACCAGAAACTACACCAGCAGAATACCTAAAGCTTTGGCCTAACAGGAATTTAAATTATAACTACATTACATTATAATGTTTTTGTGAGAATTACATAAGACAAAAAAATTGTATATGGTCAAAGGAAGGAAAGTTTGCTTTAATCAATGCCCCAATGATCGAATAGCATATATTCAGTAACACAATGAAGATTTACCTCAAAACCATTGGACCTTCTATCCTCCTAGTTTCTATTATTATTTAGAATTATTTTTCAGTTATAAGTTGATAATGGTAGGTTGCTTTAAAATATTAAATATATGGCATTTTAAAATAAATTCACATTGATTTTAAACTTAGCTTTAGTTACATTTTTAATGTATTCAAATTGTAGAATACTTCATAATCAGCATCTAAGAGCTGTTCATTTCATTTATGATTAAATAGTCTCTTCATCAATCTATTTATTTTTTTAAGTTATTTTCCCCTTAAAAGAAATGAATTGCTGTGTTGTGTGTTTTCTTGGAAACCATTCAGGCTGTATGTGGAAACTTCTTATTCTCTCCAGTTGTTCTCTGTTTCTGAGACAGAGGATGGGTTGTATTTCTCTAAGCCATGGCAGTTCAGTGAGGCACTGCTGAGATACTAATGAACGATGAGCAGAACTGAAGTGTATCATGTTCAAGCCAAAATATTCAATTACCGCTGCCAGGCCCACCAGCCCAAAGCTCTCTTCCCCTGCTGAGTGACAGCGGAAGAGACCTTGTGTTGAAATGGTAGAGACACGAGATCAAAACAGCCTGCATCACTGAGCTGCCACAAGAAGGACAGTTGTTGGAGGAAACCTATGCCCACACATGGTTTTAATTGAATGAGAAATGAATTTTTTTTTTTTTTTGTATGTTGGAGATCTGGGAGTTTTCTATTATTGCAGGAGAACTTGATCTATCTTAATATAACTAGAAAGAGATAAATCTCAGGATAAACTAACTTCCTTGGGATTCTTACTAATACCCATTTAGTATTGTCTCAAAGAGATCAGTCAACTTCCACAATGAGTGTTGGTTCAGTGTCTAATATTTCTAGTCACTATACAAGATACCTGTGAGAGAAAGATGGTGAGGATACAACCCCTTGACTTTAGATCATATAGAAGTACTTCCTAGGGTTTTGTTGAGCCATTCAATGTTGGGAAACTTTACTGGAAGCATTTTTTTATTACCAAAAAAAATGTGTTAATCTGAAAATGGTGCATACACGCATTGTGTGTACACATCATACATGCTTAACGCACTCAATCTGCATGAATGTTTCAAACATAGGTGTATGTATATATTTGAAGGAGTAGGGCAGAGAGAGAGAAAGATACAAGGCACCAAATTCTTCAGTTGGTCTTTCACTAAATTCCAAAAGCCAGACAGAATAAATTTGTAATCACTGTAACTGTGGTCTATCTGACACTGTCTTGCACAGAATAAAAATGGTTCCCTGATAATATGGAAATCACATATTTCATTTCCAGCCAGTGTTTAACTGGTCATTTTGTTTGTTTTTTTCTTTCTTTTGTAGAACAGATTGAAATTGTCTGAAATGAATTAGTGCATTTAAAAAAAAACATATATTTTACTATTACATTGTATGTGCTTATTCACTCAGTCATGTCCAACTCTTTGCAACCCCACAGACTGTAGCCCACCAGGCTCCTCTGTGCATGGATTTCTCCAGGCATGAATACTGGAGTGGAGAACTTCCCAACCCAGGGATCAAATCCAGGTCTCCCTCATTGCAGGCAGATGCTTTACCGTCTTGAGCCACCCAGGAAGCCAGTGTACATATTATGTACATACTATTACATTGTATGTACCCTTAGTTGCAGTTTTTTGTCCTAAATTAAATGTAGATTTTATTGAATTACTATTAATGCCAAAGAACTGCTATTCAGTCACATAACTGTTTCATAGTTGCACCTTACCTTGCCTCTGACCTATTACGTATGCCACTGGGCAGTGACATACCCATCATAGTTAGTTCAGTTCAGTCACTCAGTCGTGTCTGACTCTTTGAGACCCCATGAATGACAGCACACCAGGCCTCCCTGTCCATCACCAACTCCAGGAGTTCACTCAAACTCATGTCCATCGAGTCAGTGATGCCCTCCAACCATCTCATCCTCTGTCGTCCCCTTCTCCTTCCCCCAATCCCTCCCAGCATCAGGATCTTTTCCAGTGAGTCAACTCTTCACATCAGGTGGCCAAAGCATTGGAGTTTCAGCTTCAGCATCAGTCCTTCCAATGAACACCCAGGACTAATCTCCTTTAGGATGGACTGGTTGGATCTCCTTGCAGTCCAAGGGACTCTCAAGAGTCTTCTCCAACACCACAGTTCAAAAGCATCAATTTCTCAGCGCTCAACTTTCTTCACAGTCCAACTCTCACATCTATACATGACCACTGGAAAAACCATAGCCTTGACTAGACAGACCTTTGTTGGCAAAGTAATGTCTCTGCTTTTCAATATACTATCTAGGTTGGTCATAACTTTCCTTCCAAGGAGTAAGTGTCTTTTAATTTCATGGCTGCAGTCACCATCTGCAGAGATTCACATAAGTAAAAATACTAGTTTGTGGGAAAGAAACATGGAAAATCTGGCCTTAGCTTTTCTTTATTTAGTTGAATAATCTAGTTCTTGAAGTGATCAATAATGAAGAGATTATTATTAACATTTCTATTATACTTTTCATGACTAAGTGTTTTTAAAAAACATGTATTTCAACCCTACAGTACCTCCTTCAAGTGGCTAATGGTGTTCTCGTGTCACATATTAGAAAAGTAAGACTGGCATCAAGTGAACAAACTATCATCCAAACTTGCATCAGTGCTCTGATAACATATGTCATCACATTTTTTAATATTAAAAAATCCTATTTGCAAATGTGCAGGCATGCTCAAGTCATATCTGACTCATTGCAACCCCATGGTCTGCGGCCTCCTAGGCTTCTCTTCCATGGGATTCTCCAGGCAATAATACTGGAGTGGACTGCCATGCCCTCCTCCAGGGGATTTTCCCCACCCAGGGATTGAACCCAGGTCTCCTACATTGCAGGTGGACTCTACCATTTAAGCCACAAGGGTAGACTCCAGTTTGCTCTAGAAGTACCTAAATAATCTCTAACAGCATTTCTAGAGCACTAATGATGGGTCACCTGCATCAGAGTCAGCTGGGGTACTTACTAAAAATGCAGATTTCTGGTCCCCTACCTAAACTTTATGAGTCAAAATTTTCTAAAGAAGGTTTCAGAAATTTTCATTTTTTACTTGTTTTCCAGATGACTCTAATATACAGTAAAGTTTGAGAACTGCTGAGACATACTTAGTCATTCCCAAACAACTGGGAGACTCTCTCAACCCTTTCGGAAGTGACTGACTTTATCATAACACCTCAATAAGCTGCCTTATGTTTGACCACTTCACCTCTGTCAAGGATCGGAAAGTGAATGCAGTTTAGCTAGTAGCAGGGGCCAAAGAGATGCAGTGGTAATCAAAAAGCAAAAGTTAACAAGCGGAATGTGTGTTAGTCGCTCAGTAGTGTCCGACTCTTGCAATCCTATGGACTGTAGCCCACCAGGCTCCTCTGTTCCAGGCAAGAATACCGGAGTGGACTGCCATCCCCTTCTCCAATACTTTTTCTTAATTTGCAGAGTAATTTGAAGAAACATTTAACATAAGTATACTAATGGGTTAATTTTAAATATTACATTGAATGCTATCTTTAGGAAATATTAAGAAAGCCAAAATTTATAAATTTGGAGACTTATGCTAAGGAAGAATTTGAATATAAAAAATGAAAATGAAACAGGTGGCTTGGAGTGGTGTAGTGTAGTTAGGCAAGCAGTTGTATACCGCTGGATGGAGAGAAGAGAAACAGAGACAAGTAGAGGGTGTGGAGAGTAGCATTCGAGAACAAAACACCGTCTTTACACACATTCTTTTAACCCAGGGTTAAGTGGTGGTATCCTGTTTTGCAGTTTCAAAATTTGAGTCACAGAAGTTTCATGAATTGCCAAAGTTCAATCGGTTAGTCAATGGCAGAACCAACCATACTCCAGTAACTCCAAACCCACTGCTTTTCCACCCAATTATGTTGCATTTTCTTTTGTTTTAAGCCTTCCAAGTAATTTTCAGTTCATCTGAAGATATTATAACTGTCCGAGTCAATTTGAACTAATATGGCAAAGCACTGGTAAGCACTTAGCATTTTTGACCGTTTCTTCCAATTTTTCCCCCTTTGGAATAATTAAAAATTGTGTTTTAATTACAGTGACTTTTAAGATGCTCCAAATTTCTTCCAAACAGCTTTTGTATTTTCTTCCCCTACCTTTCATCATAAGATTTCTAAACTCTTCTGTATCCCAGTGGAATTTTTCAGCTCACCAGGCTCCTCCATCCATGGGATTTTCCAGGCAAGAGTACTGGAGTGGCTTGCCATTGCCTTCTCAGTAAGAAGAAACACTAAACCAATATAGTCCCCTTGGGTAACAGGGTGGAGGAGGACACAAAATAAGCTCCACTGAATAGTCGGTGGAAATTATATCAGGTAGCTCTTCCTGGTTGAAAACAGTATAAAGGAATACCCTTGCTCCGAGGCATTTGGAGACAATTTACCGGCAACAAACAACATGGTCTTCATAAAAGTAATACTTCTGTTTCCATGTGTCATCTGCACATTGCACAACTCTGTAAATTGTTCATAGAAACAGAAATTAGGGGAAAGAAGTAACTCTGCAATATGCTGTGATTAAAGAGTCACCAAGCACTTCTTACTTGGCTGATAGTTAAGATATATGTTTGTTCATTAAAAAAAACCCGCAAATCGAATGGAATGTCTCCAACTATAATGTGCAAAGAAAATAGGTAATTATATTTTGAAGGCAGCAGTGCCCTTTCCATAAATAATCAGATTTTTCTACCCATTAAGAATCACCTTCCTGTGCTATATTTAAGAAAGAAAAGAAATGACTTGGTCTGTGTTTATTTCTGAATCATCACTGATTGGTACTCACTTGAGGTATACAGTTCTCATCTCTGCTTCTTGATGTGTCACTGCCAGCTCTTCAAAGGCTTCCACAGAACAGGGGATGCTCAAGCAGGTGATGGCCGAACTTGAGATAGCCCTGACTTCTATTGACAGTTTTGTCATTTCAGTCTTCTTTTTAAAAACCACTTTGTTGTGGTATGATTGATGTGTAAAAGCTACACATATTTAGTAATATGCAACTTTCTGAGTTTGAGGATAAGTATTCACCATGAAACTAGCACCATCACCAATAGACACATATCCATAACCTCCCAAAGTTTTCCCCCATTCCCTTTTCATAATAATAATAACATTATTATTATTATTTTGTTATAGAACACTTAACATAAGTTCTACCCTCTTAGAGAATTTTAAGTATAATACAGTATTGCTATCTGTAGGCACTATGCCATGTGCAGATCTACTGAACTAATTTATGATATATAACTGCAACTTTGTACCCTTTGTAATATTCCCCATATCCCCATAGTGACAACACCTGGCAATCACCAGTGTGCCCTGTGCTTCTATGAGTTTGACTGTTTTAGATTATATTGGGTTAACCAAAAGTTCTTTCAGACTTTTCTGTAAGATGTTACAGAAAAACCTGAGTAAACTTTTTGGCCAAACCCATACCTATAGTAGCTCAGCTGGTAAAGAATCTGCCTGCAATGCAGGAGACCCCAGTCTGATTCCTGGGTCGGGAAGATCCACTGGAAGAAGGGATAGGTTACCCACTCCAGTATTCTTGGAATTCCCTGGTGGCTCAGCTGATAAAGAATCTGCCTGCAATGCGGGAGATCTGGGTTCGATCCCTGGATTGGGAAGAGCCCCTGGAGAAGGGAAAGGCTACCCACTCCACTATTCTGGCCTGGAGAACTCTATGGACTCTATAGTCCATGGGGTCACAAAGAGTTGGACACAACTAAGTGACTTACCCGTACATATAAATGGGATCATACAGTATTTGTCTTTCTGTGATAAACTTACTTCACTTAGTATAGTCTCCTCCAGATCTATCCGACTTGCTGTAAATGGTAAGATATCCTTCTTTTTACAAGGCTGAATATTCTTATTTATTTTATCACATTTTCTTTATCCATTCATTTGTCAATGGATATTTAGGTTGTCACAATATCTTGGTTACTGTGAATAATACTGCAATGAACATGGGAGTACACATATCTCTTTGAGATCCTTATTTCAGTTCTTTCGGATAAATACCCCAAAGTGGGGTTTCTGGACTATCATATGATAGTTCTATTTTTAATTGTGTCATATCCTTCATTACTGCCATCTCACAATTATAGACATGTCACTAGCTGTTCTTAAGCACTAGAAAAAAAAAAAAAAAAAAGAATTGTGATTCTTGCAGAAAAAAAAAATTTGACCAAGCACTTAGTATTTCCATAATCTAAAACAAAATCCGCAAATTTAATTCCTTATACCCAATATCATATAGCCACCGATGCCTTGTGCTGTGCTCAGTCACTCAGTTGTGTCTGACTCTTTGCAACCCCATGGACTGTAGCCCACCAGGCTCCTCTGTCCATGCAATTCTCCAGACAAGAATATGGGAGTGGGTTGCCATGTCCTCCTCCAGAGGATCTTCCCAAACCAGGGATTGAACTGTGGTCTCCTGTGTTGCAGCCAGATTCTTTACCAGCATAGCCACGTATAGGAGTTCCTAACATCCTCACTTCTTGTCCCAAGTCTCATTTTTCTCTCCAAGCTATAACACTATTTTTTTATTCCTGTACCATTTGAATACAAAACCTACTTTTGGAAAGATTCAGTCATTATCCAAAAGGTTTATCATCCCAGGACTCAACTCCTCAGCAGTACATTTCCTGAAGTCTAAGGTTTTCTCAGGACTACTAAAAAAAAAGAAGAAGAAGAAGAAACTAAACACATCAAAATTTATGGGTTTCAGCAAAAGCTGAAGTGTTTAGAGGGAAGTTCATAGAACTGATGTCCAACTCTTTTGTGACCCCAAGGGCTATAGCCTACCAGGCTCCCCTGTCCATGGGATATCACAGGCAAGAATACTAGAGTAAGTTACCATTTCCTTCTCCAGGGTATCTTCCTGACCCAGGGATTGAACCTGCATCTCCTGCTTGGCAAGTAGGTTCTCTACCACTGAGTCACTTGGGAAGCCAAAGTTCTCACATTTGTTGTTGTTGTTGTTCAGTTGCTCGGTTGTGTCCGACTCTTTGCAATACTATGGACTGCAGCATGCCAGGATTTCCTGTCCTTCACCATCTCCCAGAATTTGCTCAAATTCACGTCCATTGAGTCAGTGGTGCCATCCAACCATCTTGCCCTCTGTCATTCCCTTCTCCTCCTGCCTTCAATCTTTCCCAGCATCAGGATCTTTTCTAATGAGTCAGCTCTTCGCATCAGGTGGCCAAAGCATTGGAGCTTCAATTTAAGCATCAGTCCTTCCAATGAATATTCAAGGCTGATCTCCTTGAGGATTGATTGGTTTGATGTCCTTGCAGTCCAAGGGACTCTAAAGTGTCTTCTCCAACACCACAGTTCAAAAGCACCAGTTCTTTGGCACTCAGCCTTCTTTATGGTCCAACTTTCACATCCATACATGACTACTAGAAAAACCATAGATTTTACTATATGGACCTTCATTGGCAAAGTGATGTCTTTGCTTTGTAATACTCTAAGTTGGTCATAGTTTTTTTTTCCCCAAGGATAAGTATCTTTTAATGTCATGGCGCCAATCACCGTCTGCAGTGGTTTTGTAGCCCCCCAAAATAAAGTCTATCACTGTCTCCATTTGTTTATCCATATATCTGCCATGAAGTGATGGGACAGGATGCCATGATCTTCATTTTTTGAATGTCGAGTTTTAAGCCAGCAGTTTTCACTCTCCTCTTTCACTTTCATCAAGAGGCTCTTTAGTTCTTCTTCCCTTTCTGCCATAAGGGAGGTGTCATCTGAGTATCTGAGGTTACTGATATTCCTCCTGGCAATTTTGATTCCAGCTTGTGCTTCATCCAGCCCAGCATTTTGCATGATGTACTTTGCATATAAGTTAAATAAGCAGGATGACAATATACAGCTTTGATGCACTCCCATCCCAATTTGGAACCAGTCCATTGTTCCATGTCCAGTTCTAACTGTTGCTTCTTGACCTGCATACAAGTTTCGCAGGAGACAGGTAAGGTGGTCTGATATTCCCATCTCTTGAAGAATTTTCCACTGTTTGTTGTGATTCACATAGTCAAAGGATTTTGCAGAAGTAGATGTTTTTCTGGAATTGTCTTGCTTTTTTCTGTGATCCAGTGGATGTTGGCAAGCTGATCTCTGGTTCTCTGCCTTTTCTAAATCCAGCTTATACATCTGGAAGTTCTTGGCTCATGTACTGTTTGAAGCCTAGATTGGAGGATTTTGAGCATTACTTTGCTAGCACATTGAAATGAATGCAATTGTGCAGTAGTTTGAACATTTTTTTGGCATTGCCCTTCTTTGGGATTGGAATGAAATCTGAGAGAGCGAGGGGATATATGTATTCTTAGAGCTGATTCACATTGTTAAATGACAGAAATTAACACAACATTGTGAAACAGATATTCTCTAATAAAAATAAAATAATTAAATCTGAGATAACCAAAGGTAAAGAACTAATAAGAATTATGGCAGAAATTAATTAAAATGAAAAAGAGAACCAATAGAGAATAAAATCAAATCATATGGTTCTTTGATAAGATCAATGAAATCAAATTTTCTAGTCAGGATTTGAAAAAGGGAGGATACAACTTGCTAATATCTGAAATGAAAATAAGGATATCCTTACCAATCCTGTGGATATTAAAGGGACAATAAAAGAATACTATTAATATGAACAATTCTATAGCCACAAGTATGATCAGATCAGATCAGTTGCTCAGTCGTGTCCAACTCCTTGTGATCCCATGAATAGCAGCACACCAGGCCTCCCTGTCCATCACCAACTCCTGCACTTCACTGAGACTCATGTCCATTGAGTCAGTGATGCCATCCATCCATCTCATCCTCTGTCGTCCCCTTCTCCTCTTGCCCCCAATCCCTCCCAGCATCAGAGTCTTTTCCAATGAGTCAACTCTTCACATGAGGTAGCCAAAGTACTGGAGTTTCAGCTGTAGCATCATTCCTTCCAAAGAAATCCCAGGGCTTATCTCCTTCAGAATGGACTGGTTGGATCTCCTTGCAGTCCAGGGGATTCTCAAGAGTCTAGCATATATGAAATGGACCAATTCCCTGAAAGACACCATTTGCCAAAACTAACACAAGAAGAAATAGACAATCTCAATAGTCCACTCTTTATTTAAGAAATTGAATCAATAACTAATGATCTTTTAAACAAAAGCACCAGGCCCAGATGGGTTCACTAATAAATCCTACCAAATATTCAAGGAAGAAATAATGCCAGCTGTAGACTATCTTTTTCAGAGAATATAAATAGGAGGAATGCTTCCTAATTCATTCATGATGCTAACATTACCCTAATATCAAAACCAAAGAAATTAAGAGAAATCTATATACATCTTTCATGGCATAGATGAAAAAATCCTCAAAAATTTAGCAAATCAAATCCGAAAAGGTATGAAGAGAATTAAACACAACAACTAAATGGGATTTACCCCAAGTATGTAAACAGGTTTAATATTTTAAAAATTAATCAACAGGTTGTTGATATCAACATTAATCATATCAATAGCTTAAGTCTTTGATAAAATCCAACACACATTTTTAATGAAAACTCTTAGCAACATTCAGAAAACTAAGATCATGGCATCTGGTCCCATCACTTCATGGGAAGTAAATGGGGAAACAGTGGAAATAGTGTCAGACTTTGTTTTTTGGGGGCTCCAAAATCACTGCAGATGGTGACTGCAGCCATGAAATTAAAAGTCGCTTACTCCTTGGAAGGAAAGTTATGACCAACCTAGATAGCATATTGAAAAGCAGAGACATTACTTTGCTAACAAAGATCCATCTAGTCAAGGCTATGGTTTTTCCAGTAGTCATGTATGGATGTGAGAGTTGGACTGTGAAGAAAGCTGAGCACTGAAAAACTGATGCTTTTGAACTGTGGTGTTGGAGAAGACTCTTGCAAGTCCCTTGGACTGCAAAGAGATCCAATGAGTCCATTCTAAAGGAGATCAATCCTGGGTGTTCTTTGGAAGGAATGAGGCTGAAGCTGAAACTCCAGTACTTTGGCCACCTCATATGAAGAGTTGACTCATTGGAAAAGACTCGATGCTGGGAGGGATTGGGGGCAGGAGGAGAAGGGGACAACAGAGGATGAGATGGCTGGATGGCATCACTGACTCGATGGACGTGAGTTTGAGTGAACTCTGGGAGTTGGTGATGGACAGGGAGGCCTGGTGTGCTGCCATTCATGGGGTCGCAAAGAGTCGAACATGACTGAGCGACTGAACTGACTTAGTAAACTTGGAGTAGAGAAGCTATTCAACTTGATAACAAATATATATAATAAACATAAAGTTAACATCACACTTACTAGCAAGAAACTCAAATCTTTCTGATTAGGATAAGGCAAGGATGTGTCCTCTTTCAACATCTCCTTTTCACATTCATACTGGAAGTCCTTGCTAATGCAATAAGTCAGATCAGATCAGATCAGATCAGTTGCTCAGTCATGTCTGACTCTTTGCGACCCCATGAACTGCAGCACGCCAGGCCTCCCTGTCCATCACCAACTCCCGGAGGTCACTCAGACTCACATCCATAGAGTCAGTGATGCTATCCAGCCATCTCATCCTCTGTTGTCAGGAGGGAATAAAAGGTATACTTATTGGTAACAAAAACAAAAGCATCTTCATTCACAGATGATATGATATTTTATGTAGGTAAACTGAAATAATCAACAAAGAAATCTTGAAACTAATAACCAATCATAGCAAAGTTGCAAGATGCAAAGTTAATATACAAAAGTCAAATGCTTTCCTATATAACAGCAATGAACAAATGGAATTTGAAGTTAAAAGCACAATACCATCTATATTCAGATCAGATCAGATCAGTCGCTCAGTCGTGTCCGACTCTTTGCGACCCCATGAACTGCAGCACGCCAGGCCTCCCTATCCATCACCAGCTCTCGGAGGTCACTCAGACTCACATCCATCGAGTCAGTGATGCCATCCAGCCATCTCATCCTCTGTCGTCCCCTTTTCCTCCTGCCCTCAATCCCTCCCAGCATCAGAGTCTTCTCCAATGAGTCAACTCTTCGCATGAGGTAGCCAAAATACTGGAGTTTCAGCTTTAGCATCATTCCCTCCAAAGAAATCCCAGGGCTGATCTCCTTCAGAATGGACCGGTTGGATCTCCTTGCAGTCCAAGGGACTCTCAAGAGTCTTCTCCAACACCACAGTTCAAAAGCATCAATTCTTCGGCGCTCAGCCTTCTTCACAGTCCAGCTCTCACATCCATACATGACCACAGGAAAGACCATAGCCTTGACTAGGCGAACCTTTGTTGGCAAAGTGATGTCTCTGCTTTTGAATATGCTATCTAGGTTGGTCATAACTTTCCTTCCAAGGAGTAAGCGTCTTTTAATTTCGTGGCTGCAGTCACCATGTGCAGTGATTTTGGAGCCCAGAAAAATAAATTCTGACACTGTTTCCACTGTTTCTCCATCTATTTCCCATGTAGTGATGGGACCAGATGCCATGATCTTCGTTTTCTGAATGTTGAGCTTTAAGCCAACCTTTTCACTCTCCACTTTCACTTTCATCAAGAGGCTTTTTAGTTCTTCTTCACTTTCTGCCATAAGGGTGGTGTCATCTGCATATCTGAGGTTATTGATATTTCTCCCGGCAATCTTGATTCCAGCTTGTGTTTCTTCCAGTCCAACATTTCTCATGATATACTCTGCATATAAGTTAAATAAACATGGTGACAATATACAGCCTTGACGTACTCCTTTTCCTATTTGGAACCAGTCTTTTGTTCCATGACCAGTTCTAACTGTTGCTTCCTGATTAGCACCCCCAAATGAAATATTTAGATGTAAATGTAACAAATATACCCAAGACCAGATGAGCAAACTATAAAACTCTAATGAATAAAATAAAAAACTAAATAAATATAGATATTCCATGCCCATGAATAGGAATATTCAATATTGTCAAGATATCAGTTCTCCCCAACTTGATCTATAGATTTGATATAATTCCAATCAAAATTATGTCAAGAAAATGAGAAGACAAGCCACAGACTTACAAAATAAACATCTGATAAAGGACTTTTATCCAAAATATAAAAAGAATTCTTAAAACTTAACCAGAAGCAAAGTACCCAATGTAAAAAAATGGTCTAAATACCTTAACATATATAGATGGCAAATAGGCATATAAAAAGGTGCTTCACTTTATATGTCATTAGAAAAATGCATATCAAAACAAGAAGATACCCCTACACCCTTATTAGAATAGCCAAAGTGTAGAACATAGACAATACCAAATGCTGGTGAAGATGTGGAACAATAGGAATTCTCAGTTATTCCCAGTGGAAATATTAAATAGTGGAAATTCAAAATGGCAATTTAGTGGTTTTTTACAAAACTAGACAAACCCTTATTTATATGGTTCAGTGAATCCACTCCTTGGTGGATCACCCAAAGAAGCTGAAAACTTATATTCACACAAAAATTTGCACATGGATGTTTATAGTAGCTTTATTTATAATTGCCCAAACTTAGAAGCAACCTAGATATCCTCCAATAGATGAATGGATAAATAAACTGTGATACATCCAGACAATGGACTATTATTTAATACTAAAAGTAGATAAGCTATCTGACCATGAAAAGACAAGAAGGAAACTTAAAAGCATATTAATAAGTGAAAAAAGCCAAGCTAAAGGGCTACATATAGTTTGATTTCAACTATGTTACATTCTGGAAAAGGCAAAACTATGAATATGGTAAAAATAATAGTGGTTACCAGGACCTAGGGTGGAAGGAGGGATAAATGAGTGGAGCATAGAGGACTTTTAGGGCAGTAGAAATATTCTGAATGATACTACTGTGGTGGATACCTTTGTCCAAATTTGTAGAATGCACAACATAAAGAGTGAAACTTGGTGTCAACCGTGGACTTGGGTGTTGATGTTGTGCCAATACAGGTTCATCAGCTGTAACAAATGGATCACTCTGATGGGGAATATTGATAACAGGGGAGGCCATGTGTGTGTGGATGCAGGCAGTATATGGGAAACTGTACCTTTCTCTCAATTTTGCTGTGTACTTAAAAGAGCTAACTCAGCTGCAAACTTTCTAATGCTGCTCCCTTAGTGGTAAGTAACTGGAAACTCTATCATTACACTAAAAACGTAAAACCTGGCGGAGCAGCAGCTGCCACCCCAGCACGTTCTGACTCACACAGACAGCATAACCAAGAGCCATATTCAAGAGTCATATTCACAGTGGTCTTGGGAGACGTTTTAGCCCTGAATAAGCACAATATGTAAGGAGGAAAAGAACTCTGAATGTTGATGAACAAACCCGGGCCTCTCTCCCTTGGAATCACAATGAGCGTGCTCAGCAAAGATGGAACAGATGCTAAGAACTTAAAGCTGGACCACAGTTGGCTTGGCCAGCATCAGAGCAGAAGGAGTGGTGAGACCCCGACCTGGCGTGAGACAGGAGATTCAGCTGTGGGACAGAAGGGCATATTCTGCACTGGAGCGAAGTCTCACAGTCACAAAACCTGGGTGTCCTACTGTGAGAGGTAGCGGCTTAGATAAGCAGGAGAGAGAAAAGGCCCCAGCAGGAGATGGTAAGGTAAGGGAACAAGGTCTCAGACAGGAAAGCAGGCAGTGGCTTGGAGAAGGCCTGGGAAGGGCTTTTAGTGTCTGAAACCCGGGTTGACCATGGAGAGTTCTCTTCTAATGCCATTAGCTCCCATTAATAAGTTACCTGCATTTTCCATCCTAAGGGAGCAGCAAAACCACTGCCTCTTGGCATCACACTCATGGTGCTGATCCGTTTCTGCATAGTTTTTCTAGGAAGGGTAGAGTGTCATGATGGGTTGAGGCTGCCCTGGGACAAACATCAGGCCCTCGACTTGCTGGTGGCCAGAGAGTTGCCTGCGGTCACACATCAGAGACAAATTAATACTGGCACCAATCTTACATTTATTTGAGAGACAGGGTAACCATTTACAGGCTCCCAAGTGCTTTCATATCCTCTCTCCCTGAATCCTCGGATCACATCTGGTGTTGCTCAGGCACATTTGGAAGGCCAGGCACGGGTAGACCACATCTGTAAGAGTGGGGGTAGAGAGACACATCTGCGTTCTCCTCTCCCCACCTTCCTCCCTATCACTTTCTTCAGAAAGCTCAGGGCAGGGTATCAGGACAGCTGCCTTTAAGCCCTATTCCCCACCACTGGTTAACCATGAGTTCAAAGGCAAAGTCACACCACTTCTCTGGGTCTGACTGCTCAGCAGGTGATTTCTAAAGTTCTTTCCAGCTCCAGGGTCCTAGGATACCCTGACAACCAGGAGAGGCAGTCACCCTGGACACCCTGCTATTCAAGGAATTTCATGATCCCCACACCAGGTTCCCAGGTGGTGCATGTCTCTGGATACTTTCTCTTAGTGTTTTTGCCACAGTATCACACACACATGTGTGTGAGCACATATGTGGATTAACACTGACCTGCTTGGCTCTGGCTCAGATAACCAGATACAGATGAAAGGATCCATGCTTTCAGCTAAGCTGTTCTAATTGCTTGGACAGTAGGTGGCCAAATGAGATTTCACAAATTGACAGCCTGCAGACAGGATTTGTCCTGAAGGCCTGTTTTATGTGGCTGCCTGAGTGTTTCAGAAAAAAAAAAAAAAAAATTACATGTTGTTATATTTTAAATTCGGGGTATTTAAAAAAAAATTAAATGTTCAGTTTCACTTTAAAAGCCAAAAGTTCTGGCATCATAACATGAAGTGGCTGAAACAAGTTTATCATTATATTGTCCTCTCAGTTCACATTTTCCAACCCTGGCACTGTTGAGATAGGGGACTGCATAACTCTTGCTTGTGGAGGTCTGTCCTTTGGAGTATAGCTGTCCCGTCCTGTGCCCACCAGGGGCCCATAGTGGTAGCACATTTGCTTCTGTGTGACAACCAGTGGTGATATTGCCAATATTCCCCGGGGGGCCACATTGCCTCTGGTTGGGAACCATGACTGTCAGTATTTGACCAGGACCCCTGGACAACAGAATTTTAAGTGTCCCAAAAGGTGTTGTGCTACCCTCTCCTTTTACAGAGAAGGAAGCTGAAACTCATCTCTTAGGTGGAGTAACTAGCTCAAAGTGACATGACAGGGACGGCCAAGGGCAAAGCTAGGGCTGGAACCCAAGACTTCTGAATCCTTGTGCAATGTACTTCTCACCTCAACTTGTTGCCTCCCAGGCTCCCACATGCCTGCCAGCGCCTACAGCTTTAGTTACTGAGCTGAAAAGTCCTGACGGCTCCTTCCCGCCCTCCCCTATGGACACTGATCCCTACTCAGGTCTCCCTGATGAACGAGGAGCAGCCCTTCACTCGTGGGAGCATCCTCCCAGTGAACGCTGCCTGTCCTGTCTCACTCAATGGGAAGGGCTCTTTCATAAACATTGACCTTGTTCTCTGCTCTTTCAGCAAGGATGGTCCTCATTCCCAGCCAATTGAGATCACCAGCCTCTTCAGTGCTCTTGAAGCAATATTTCCTCTAAAGCCATTTACACACGGTGCAGCCAGAACTAAATGTTTATTTGAAGTCGTTGGTCATTCTGCAAACTCCTCAGGATTGTGGTCAACCTACAATAGTCAGATGACATTATTTATACACTTAGAACTTGTTTCACCATCTCAGGTCTTGTCCTTTTGATAAGAATGTTTTTAAGGACAATTTCATGATTTCTTATAAGAGATATTTTCTTTTCAGAATAAGAGATTCCTCTGATGTCAGGAAGTATATGATGAGGCTTGTTGGGTCAGGAGACCCCAATACTTAAGTTTTACTTTTGACTCTGTCAGTTGGTATGGTCTGGGCAGGTACATAGCCTTGTCAACTATACAATGCTGTGCGTGAGTGGTCACGAGATCTTTTGAAGCTCTTATGTGGAATTACTTATATTCTTGTTTCACCTGTTAGTCAAAGAGTCCATGTGAGATCTCTCCCCCATCAAGTCTTGTTCTAATTGGTCTATTGTATTTTTGACAGAGAAAGCCCCAAAGACGCCTGTTGTAAAATGTAATTCTTTAACAAACCTACAAGGTGCCATGGGCTTCTCAAGTGACACTAGCTGTAAAGAACCAGATTGCTCATGCAGGAGACATAAGAAACGTGGGTTTGATCCCTGGGTCAGGAAGGTCTGCTGGAGAAGGGCATGGCAACCCACTCTAGTAATAGTTCTTCCTTCAGTTTGTGACTGTATCCTCCTTGGACATCCCACTGAACTGAGGGTCATTTGAGCGTGGAATGATGCACGAGTCACTCTCTTCCCCTTCTCACTACCCTCAACCCTCCTGTCCAGTGTAGTGGGACTTGTCAGATGTTCTTCTATATTGTGATTTGGAGGTTTATGGAAGACTGCCATGTGACCACTCACCAACACATGTGTATTTTTATCATCTGCGCTTCTATTCTGGCTACATCTCTCTCTCTCTGGTATAGTTTCCTGACATCGGTGCTTCTGATCATCTCATCTCTTTTCTTTTCTTGGAACTTGGGGAGGAAAGAATCTCTGCATGAAAGGTAATGATCATAGCAGAAGAGTGTATATAAGCATTGTTGGTAACATTCCTTTGTGTCCTATTTTGGATCAGTCTTATCATGAGTGTGTCTGGACAAGTGGAGATGGAGGAGAAGAGGCACAAGAGCTGAGATGTAGGAAATAACAGGACAAATCAGGCGTTAAGGGTGGGCTGCAATTTGGTTTCACCCAGGACACGTCTGATTCTGAACCTAGCTCTAGCTGTAAAACTGATGAGATAACCTGATCAGAATTGATTGATAACCTCATCACCTGATCAGGATTGGTTGAGGAACTGGACAAGGATGGGCCCATAGGTAAAGCCTTCCCTACCTAATACGGAGCAGGGCCAGTAATCCAGTGCAGCACAAGTCATTTTATATCCAAAGCTCAGTCGTGTTTAATCTGACCCACATTGTGTGCCTCTGTGTGGAGGTACATATACCTTATGTCTCTTTATTAAGAATGAAATCAATTTGATTTAAGTTTTTACTTAAAACTTAAAATAGTTTAGAAGAACTATACAAAAAAGATCTTCATAACCCAGAAAACTGCAATGGTGTGATCACTCACCTAGAGCCAGACATCCTGGAATGTGAAGCCAAGTGGGCCTTAGGAAGCATAACTACAAACAAAGCTAGTGGAGGTGATGAAATTCCAGTTGAGCTATTTCAAACTCTAAAAGATGATGCTATGAAAGTGCTGCATTCAGTATGCCAGCAAATTTGGAAAACTCAGCAGTGGCCACAGGACTGGAAAACGTCACTTTACATTCTAATCCCAAAAAAGGCAATGGCCAAAAAATGTACAAATTACCACACAATTGCACTCATCTCACATGCTAGCAAAGAAATGCTCAAAATTCTCCAAGTGAGGCTTCAACAGTACGTGAACCATGAACTTCCAGATGTTCAAGCCGGATTTAGAAAGGGCAGAGGAACCAGAGATCAAATTGCCAACAGCCGCTGGATCATTTGAAAAGCAAGAAAGTTCCAGAAAAACATCTACTTCTGCTTTATTGACTATGCCAAAGCCTTTGACTGTGTGGATCACAATAAACTATGGAAAATTCTGAAAGAGATGGGCATACCAGACCACCTTACCTGCCTCTTGAGAAACCTATATGCAGGTCAGGAAGCAACATTTAGAACTGGACATGGAACAACAGACTGGTTCCAAATAGGAAAAGGAGTACGTCAAGGTTGTATATTGTCACCCTGCTTATTTAACTTCGATGCAGAGTATATCATGAGAAACGCTGGGTTGGAAGAAGCACAAACTAGAATCAAGATTGCCAGGAGACATATCAATAACCTCAGATATGCAGGTGACACCACCCTTATGGCAGAAAGTAAAGAGGAACTAAAAAACCTCTTGATGAAAGTGAAAGTGGAGAGTGAAAAAGTTGGCTCAAAGTTCAACATTCAGAAAATGAAGATCATGGCATCTGGTCCCATCACTTCATGGCAAATAGATGGGGAAACAGTGGAAAGAGTGTCAGACTTTATTTTTGTAGTCAAAATCACTGCAGATGGTGACTGCAGCCATGAAATTAAAAGACGCTTACTCCTTGGAAGGAAAATTATGACCAACCTAGATAGCATATTAAAAAGCAGAGACATTACTTTGCCAACAAAGTTCCATCTAGTCAAAGCTATGGTTTTTCCAACAGTCATGTATGGATGTGAGAGTTGAACTGTGAAGAAAGCTGAGCGCCGAAGAATTGATGCTTTTGAAGTGTGGTGTTGGAGAAGACTCTTGTGAGTCTCTTGGACTGCAAAGAGATCCAATGAGTCCATTCTAAAGGAGATCAATCCTGGGTGTTCTTTGGAAGGAATGATGCTGAAGCTGAAACTCCAGTACTTTGGCCACCTCATGTGAAGAGCTGACTCATTGGAAAAGACTCTGATGCTGGGAGGGATTGTGGGCAGGAGGAGAAGGGGACAACAGAGGATAGGATGGCTGGATGGTAACACTGACTCGATGGACTTGAGTCTGAGTGACCTCCGGAAGTTAGTGATGGACAGGGAGGCCTGGCGTGCTGTGATTCATGGGGTCTCAAAGAGTCAGACACGACTGAGCTCCTGAACTGAACTGATGATTATCTGTGGAATTTATAGGACATAACCTAAGTTAAGCTGTGCTTATGTTCATAAAACAAGCTAGATTTAATTTTGCTTACATAACTTAAGTGGTTTTGTTGATTTGGGAGATTTTCAAGACTTTTCTCCATTTTATTTTATTTTAAGAAAAGGAAATAAAAATTTGGGATGTTAGCTATCTGTCAGATGTGGTATAGTACCTAGTCAAATTCTCACACAAATTCTTTAGAAGGTATAATTATCAACATTTCAGAGCTAAGGAACATGCTCTAGAAAAGGTGTCACAAAATTGATGAGGAGTACTTCCGGGTTTTAAAGTGATGTCATTCTCAAGCCTGTGTTCTTTCTGTCAATAGCAACGACTTCAGAGCAAGGGGTCAGCCAAGACAGGGCAGGCTGTAATGAACTGGATTGAAGTAATTTTAGGGAGTCAGACCTGGGCTTTATGCAATCACAGGGGGAGAGGGTAACATCTGGCACAAGACTTTTAGGGAGAAGGCTCTTTTTGGAAAGACATATTGATAAAGTGACCTGGGTGTGGGACAGGAGGTCTCAAGAGCAAGGTCTAGGAGAAGAACAAAAGCAACATCAAGTTTCTCTACAGAGGAAGTTAACTGGAATCTGAGATATAAGCAAAATGTTAAGAAAGAGGAAGAGTTAAGAGAAGGGACCAAGCATGGTGGGAGGTGGAAGTCACAGATAAAGGTGACCAGGGAACAAGGTCCCTGGTGATGAGCTTGCTGAAAAGTTTGGAAGCCCAGGAGTATAATTTAATCATAAATTGGTTGCTGCTCTATAACGCTAAGCAGTTGCCCCATTCTCCTATCACAGTGCGGTGCACACACTTAACACAACTTTATGTTTAAGATGAAACAGGAAATGTCAAAACAGGAACAAGGAAGCTGCTTGGTGTGGAGGCACAGGGAAGCAGAAAGGAAAACAGGGAAAACAGAAGGGAGACCAGGCATAGACAAGCAAGGAGCCATACATGGAGTTGTCTAGCTTTAGCCAGAGGCAGCCAGGACAATTGTAAACAACCTCTTGCCCACATGCCAAAGATTAACAGAGTTTGAAAGAGTTGCTAAATGGCTTACCTCATAAAGCATGAGAATTCAAAACAATTTCATTTAAATCTAAAAGGGCAAGTTGACTTTAGCTGACATCTGGTTTATGAAGGGAAGATATTTCTAAAAGAGCCACTCAGGATTAAGTGGGTGACCTCAAGCAGCAGTTAATTTTCCATGCTTGGAAGTGTTTAGGGAAAGGTAATACACACCCTGAGTATGGCAATGGTAGGGCAGGTTCATGTGTTAGGTGAGTATAGACTATATAACCTTTTGAACTCCCTCCTGACCTTGGAGTCCAAATTCTAAGTCTAGAAAAGCAACACCCAAGGCTTTTAAACAAATCAAGTGTCCAAGGGAACAGGGCTCAGATTGGGAATGCATGGTGTCAGTGACAAAACTTAGAGTAAAGAATTGAAAAGTCTACCCCAACAGGATCAAATTAAAACCATTCACATCCAAGTCATTTTATTGAGATAAGTTTCTGGTTCAATGCAGACTTGCACATGTATTCTCTGCCACTCCATAACTAGTGGCTTGGTTTAGGCAGCCAGGATTTGGTCTCAGAGCAGGTAGCAGATATACCTGCCTGATGATGGATCTAACCTGGTGATGTCTTGTCTTTTGCGATATGGGTCCAGACCCATTTGACCCAGCTCATCTGTGAAGTCCACAGGGCTGAGGCATCTTCAGGGATGGAAGCCCATCAGCTTTAAGAGATGAAACAGTGGTAAAAAGAGAAGGACTGAGAAGCTGCACAACCAACTCTCTTTCTTTATGGCTCAGCCAGAAAAATCCCACCAGATGCTCCTTGAATCCTAGACTGTTTCCAAGGACAAAGTATGTATCAATCACTAAAAGATATCTAAAATAATTATATTAAAAACAAACAAACAAAAAAAGCTTTTTGAATTATCTTTCAAAACATGCCTAGAAGAGTATATATATATATGCAAGTCAGAGAAAAATACCTAAGTAAGTATGATATCCTGCCAACACTCAAATTTTACATGTAGCTAGGGATGAAGACCTGGGGTACGTGAAACTGGTAGATGAACATACATTTACAAAAAACAGACTTTATTGGTTTGAATTTCAGTGTGTAAGGTTTTTCTCCACTCACTCATGCTAGAGCAACAGTGAATAGTCAGAAGTCACGAAGGAGGAAGAGAGGCAAATAACTTACCAACCACAGACCAGATCATCAGCCCTGGAAAACTGAATGTAGGCCTCAGATAAGTGCTGATATTTGAATTAAAACTAAAAGTTCCCACATGAAACCAGTCTAGGAAAGGCATTCTTGATGATTCTCACAGATTCTCTCATGTGTTAGATTCCTCCACTGAGCAAGACTAAACACAGATTTGGGGGCCACACCCACATAGATTAGGCTTGAGAGACTAAGGAGTTTCATTCTTGCCCCAGAGTGTCCTACTTTTGTGGTAACCAGCAGCAGATTCACAAGCTCATCTACTAGTTCCAGAAGGCTGAATCACATTTAAGCTGCCACTCAGCTTCAGAAATGTTTTTCTTCCAAGAAACTATTTTTTAGTTAGTGAAAAATGTTAGAATGTGTGATGACCTATTCTTTCATTTAAAAGCATTTTTGAGTCCCTCTCAAAATCTAGGTATTGTACTAGATTTTTCAGGTACAAAGAGGAAGGCGTTGTTGAAATTGCCTAGAGTCTAGGCATTTCCTAGAAATTGTCCTGAGCACTGGGAGAAACCTCACAGCCCAGGAGCAGCCTGAGCTGAGCAGCTGATACATAGTGGGGATTATTAGATGAGAAGCAGATGAATTGCATTGCAGGATGAGGAACTAGTACCAAACATACCAAAAAGGGGAAGACCATAACAGCATATAAGGAGAGTCAGTAGTGCCATGATCGAAGTAAGAGGTTGCACTCCCTGACCGCACAAGTTTCCCTACAAAATGAAAAAAATGCTTGGCAATGCTTATAAGCTTTCTTACATTCGAAGTTCAGCAGGTCTAAAGATACTAATTCAGAGCAAAAGGAAAGAAAAACTTTTCACTCTTTCTTTGTGATGCCTCAACACATGTGCCCAGGGACTTAGGGATTATGTCTCTAGAGTAGTCAGAGATGCTTCATGGCTGTGTGACCTGCAGTCCACAGGACCCCATGTTCAGACTTCTACACTTGAACAAAAGCTCTGTTGTTCCTGCCTTGAAAGTCTTTAATGCTTTTTGTTCAAAGTGTCTTGCATTTTCATATTTCACTGGGACCTGGAAATTATGTAGCTGATCCTGAGAATAGGACATTTTCACAGGATTTGAAACAGTACAATTTTGTTGTATACAAAGTAGAAGGAGGGAGAAGTGGCTGATGAAGTTGAACAGGCAGGTAATGGCATATATTGGAAGGCCTGGAAGGAGAAAAGGACAAGATGGTAAAGTAGAAGTGCTTAAGCTCATATCCTTTTATGAAGACACCAAAATTACAGCTAAACAACCATTGACGAAAAAGACTGGGACCTACCAAATATGTTATCCTACATCCAAAGACAAAAAAGAAGCCACAGTGAGATGGTAGGAGGGGCGCTTTTACAATATAATCAAATCTCATAACCACTGGTGGGTGACCCAAAAACTGGAAAATAATTCTATCGCAGAGATTCTCCCACAGGAGTGAGAGTTCTGATCCCTATATCAGGCTCCCCAGCCTGGAGCTCTGGCATCAGGAGGAGGAGCCCCCAGAGTATTTGGTTTTGGGGTCCAGCGGGACTTGAGTGCAGGAGGTCTACAAGGCTGGGGAAACAGTGACTCCACTCTTGGAGGGCTCACCCAAGGTTTCATGTGCACTGGAGCCCAGGGCAGAGCAGTGACTTTGTAGGAGCCTGGGCAGGACCCACCTTCAGATCTTAGAGGGTCTCCTGGGAGGCAAAGATTGGCTGTGGCTGGCTGTGGGGACAAGGACATCAGTGGCAGAAGTCCCTGGGGATAGTATTATTTTGAAATCTCTGAGAGGCCACCACTTTGGCATTGAATCCTGGCCCAACTCAATAGCCTGCAGGCTCCAATGCTGGGACATGTCAGACCAAACAACCCACAGGGCAGGAACACAGCCTCACTCATCAACAGACAAAGTCATCCTGAGCTCACAGTCACCTCTAGACACACCTCTTGACACAGTCCTGCCCACCAGAGGGGTAAGACCCAGCTCCCCCCACTAGTGGGCAGGCACCAGTCCTTACACCAGGAAGTCTACACAACTTTTTGGACCAACCTCACTAACCGGGGGCAGACACCAGAAGCAAGAGGAACTACAATCCTGCAGCCTGTGGAATGGAAACCACCAATGCAGAAAGTTATACAAAATGAGGGGGTTTCCCAGATGGCACTAGTGGTAAAGAACCGACCTGCCAAGAGACATGAGACATGGGTTCAATTCCTGGGTAGGGAAGATCCTCTACAGGAGGGCATGGCAACCCACTGTAGTATTCTTGCCTGTAGACTCCCATGGACAGAGGAGTTTGGCAGGCTACAGTCCATAGTATCTCACAGAGTCGGACATGACTGAAGCGATTTAGCATGCATGCATACAAAATGAGACAGCAGATAAATATGTACTATAGAAAGGAACAAGACAAAATCCAAGAAGAACAACTAAGTGAAGTGGAGATAGTAAAGAGAATTCAGAGTAATGATAATAAAGATCAAAGATCTCAGAAAAAGAATGGAGGATAAGATCTCAGAAAAAGACTGAGAGAATACAATAAATGTATACCAAAGAGCTAGAAATTTTAAAGAACAGAGTTAAATAATATAGTAACTGAAATGAAAGGCCTGGAAGTCTAGCTAAGCATTTAATATTTTCCTGAAGAAGGGCAGTTACTGAAGATTTTGAATAAGAAATTACCATGAAGAGATTTGACTTTTAGGTCACTGGTGTAATGAAGGCAAGAGAGTGAAGGAAAAAATTGTTAATGCATTTTCATTGTTCAAATTTCATTTATTGGTGTTACAGTTTTGATTCAAAATGGAAAGCTCTCTGAGAGGAATATCTACTGTGATTAATTTACATTTTAGAGTAAATGAAGAGAGCAAGATCTACAAGCACTTTTGAGAACTGGAGGTAAAAAAGAGAGAGAGATTGGAAAAACAGGAGGCAGAGGGCTCTGGTGGAGATCAGAGGCCACAGGGAAGCTTGGTCTTTAGGGGAAAGTTTAGATTTCATCTCATTTTGAACAATATCAACCTGATCCACATGCATTTTTGTCTTCAAATTGCTTTTAGCCCCTGATACCCAAATTCCTGTACAATGTCACAAACCTCTGTTCATAGTTTATCAGGCACTCTGTCTATCAGATCTAGTCCCTTAAATCTATTTCTCACTTCCACTGTATAATCATAAGGGATTTGATCTAGGTCATCCCTGAATGGTCTAGTGGTTTTCTCCACTTTCTTCAATTTCAGTCTGAATTTGGCAATAAGGAGTTCATGATCTGAGCCACAGTCCGTTCCCGGTCTTGTTTTTGCTGACTGTATAGAGCTTCTCTGTCTTTGGCTACAAAGAATACAATCAATCTGATTTCGGTGTTGACCATCTGGTGATGTCCCCGTGTAGAATCTTCTCTTGTGTTGTTGAAAGAGCTGTATATTGTCACCCTGCTTATTTAACTTACATGCAGAGTACATCATGAGAAATGCTGGGCTGGAAGAAGCACAAGCTGGAATCAAGATTGCCGGGAGAAATACCAATAACCTCAGATGTGCAGATGACACCACCCTTCTGGCAGAAAATGAAGAAGAACTAAAGAGCCTCTTGATGAAAGTAAAAGTGGAGAGTGAAAAAGTTGGCTTAAAGCTCAACATTCAGAAAACAAAGATCATGGGATCTGGTCCCACCATTTCATGGCAAATAGATGGGGAAATATTGAAACAGTGGCTGACTTTTTTTGGGGGGAAGGGGTAGGGGGGGCCTCCAAAATCACTGCAGATGGTGATTGCAGCCATGAAATTAAAAGACACTTACTCCTTGGAAGGAAAGTTATGACCAACCTAGACAGCATATTAAAAAGCAGAGACATTACTTTGTCAACAAAGGTCCATCTAGTCAAGGCTATGGTTTTTCCAGTAGTCATGTATGGATGGGAAAGTTGGACTATGAAGAAAGCTGAGCACCAAAGAATTGCTGCTTTTGAACTGTGATGTTGGAGAAGACTCTTGAGAGTCCCTTGGACTGCAAGGAGATCCAACCAGCCCATCCTAAAAGAGATCAGTCCTGGGTGTTCATTGGAAGGACTGATATTGAAGGTGAAACTCCAATACTTTGGCCACCTGATGCGAAGAGTTGACTCATTTGAAAAGGCCCTGATGCTGGGAAAGATTGAAGGCAAGAGAAGGGGACGACAGAGGATGAGATGGCTGGCTGGATGGCATCACCGACTCAATGGACATGAGTTTGGGTGAACTCCTGGAGTTGGTGATGGACAGGGAGGCCTGGTGTGCTGCAGTTCATGGGGTCGCAAAGAGTCGGACACGACTGAGCTACTGAACTGAACTGAACCCACATTCCTTTATTGCTGTAGTTCTCAAAGTGTGGTTTCCAGGAATGCCACATCATTGTCATGTGGAGTTTGTTAAAAGCACATTCTCTGCCCCCCTCAACTTTACTGACTCAGAAATATTGTATGACATCCCTTATATGTGGAATCTAAAAAGAAATGATACAAATGAACTTACTTACAAAACAGAAAGAGACTCACAGACTTAGAGAATGAACTTATGGTTGCCTAGGGGAAGAAAGGGGAGAAGGGATAGTTATGGAGTTTGGGAATGACATGTCTACACTGCTGTATTTAAAATTGATAACCAGCAAGGACATACTGTATAGCACATGGAATTCTGCTCAGTGTTATGTGGCAGCCTAGATGGGGCGAGGGGGAGTTTACGGGAGAATGGACACATGTATATGTGTGGATGAGTCCCTTTACTGTTCACCTGAAACTACTGCAATATTGTTAATCGAATATACCTCAGTGGAAAACAAAAAGCTTAAATTAAAAAAATATATGTTATCTATGTCTCTCTAACTCAGATATAAAAGAAGGTGGAAATGCCTGTTTGGTATTATAATGAACAAACAAAAGTGATTTTAATACCAAGAGAAGTTCAGCATTGTTCTAAATATGCTTTTACACGGATGTATGTTCAGTGAATGACCTAGAATACATATGACTACAATACCTTCACAGATGATAACTCTATAATTCTAGAGCTGGTTTAAAAGGATATATATTCTTGCACGGGTTATGAATCATAGCTGCTGGAGTTAATGGTATTTAGCAAAACAAGATAAAGATGATCCTTCTTTTCCTACACAAGCATGGTCATTATACACATGAGAAGAATGTTTAATTTGTCCCATCATCTTCCAAATAATCATTCCTGATGATAATGCTGTAATTTTTCATTTCTTTGTACCTACATAGCACCCGAATAGTATTGCAGCTATGGTAATACATGTTGAAAAGTCATATTCATTTACACAGTCTGTAATATTTCTGAAATGCAGTCTGAGTTGCTGCTAAAGCTAGAATTTCTCAGATTCTTTCGATTGTCTTCCATGAGTAATTCAATACACATGGAAGGGTAAAAAAGTAAACACTTTTATGATAATCCAAATTTTTCCAATGGAATTTTAAACAATTTGACAGTTCAGTCTTGTTAAAAAGTGATATAAAATATATGCTTCTTAGTAAACAACTGTCCAGTAAATATTATAATTCTGTCTCATATTCTTGTACTGGATTGTTTTCTGAGCCTTTCAATAGAATTCTTTCAAATTAGAGCTCAATGATCTTCTTTATATTTTATCCAAGGTTCGAAATACATGAACCTGTCTGTACTTATTTGAACAATGGCCTCTATTATGGTATCTTTTTCTTTAAATCCAAATATTATGCTCAGCATTTTAGGAATTCTCTATTCCAAATACAGGCAATTAAACTGTCTGTAAGTTACTCAGAGCCTTAGAAAATGAAATGAAACAAGAGTTCGTACTTTGAAATGAGTTCAAAAATGTATACCATTTGTCAATGCTAGTTCCTTTCAAATAGTCCTCATTATCTTCTGGTTCTGCTGTTAACAGATGAAATAATCTGACACAGACTTCTCTAACAAAGATGTTTCCTTCCTAGGAGAAGTTTGGCCTTTATCAACAATCAGGAATCAAATTCTTGACCTTGAAAATGGGAGAGAGAACAGAATGCTTCCTGATGCCATAGTAAGCTGAATGAAACTTGAAACAGCCCCCAGGATAAATAGGGGGACACATGTAGGCATTTGTATTGTTTCTGCCAAATTCTAGGACTAACTTGGAGCTGGTAGCCAGGGAGCATCTACAGTAAGAGATCACAAATACGGAACTTGGGAAACCCTGGAAGTAATGCCTGAAGACAGGGCTCAGATGCAAGTTCACATCAGCGTCCTGGCCTTCATTTGGTGTCATGGCTCTGGATTGATACCAGAAAAAAGTTATCAGCATCTTTTTCTGTTCAGTGTTCATTCACTCCACCATTTTTGCATTGGTCTTATAATCTAGTTATAGTTATAGTTTCATAATCTAGTTATGAAATCAATTTATGGGAAGAGATGAAAGAATGACGGTCTCATTTTAAGATATTTAAATATTAACCAAATGAATCTAATTGGTAGACTTTTAAGCAGTATAGAGAAAGTTTTTGGGAGCAAGGATTTCTTCTTAAAACAAAGAGGTTAGGGTCACATTTTTATTGTTTCCTTATTATCATTTTCTCCCTCTTCTCCCTGAACCACCCGACCTCCTTCCACATCTCCTTCTTGGCTGGGGATAAGGGATGCCCATTGCTGCTGCTGTATTCCTCTTCCATCACATCCTTGTCTAGTGTCTGAAGTTCAGACTGTTCTGTCTTAACTTCATCTTTCAGTAATGGGCTGTAACAGGAGAGCAGTTCTTCTTAAATGTCTCAGAGGAACTATAAATTACACATCTGAAAAATTCACTCCCTACACCCAGTATCTTTTCCTTACCTGGAAAGTGAAAGTTGCTCAGTTGTGTCTGACTATGCCCAACCCCATGGACATATACAGTCCATGGAATTCTCTAGGCCAGACTACTGGAGTGGGTAGCCTTTCCCTTCTCCAGGGGATCTTCCCAACCCAGGGATCAAACGCAGGCCTCCCACATTGCAGGCAGATTCTTTACCAGCTGAGCCACCAGGGAAGCCCTTACCTGGAAGGACCTCTGACAGGGGTCCTAGTTGGCCAAGTGAAAAATGTGGAGATACTTGATTCTCAAGGAGGTATTTTAAAATATAAGGGCATGGGAGCTTTTATGGAACACAGATAGTGGGAACAGGAGATATTTTGAAAGTCAGAGGTTGATTATAGTCTGCAGCATGCAAAGGAAGATAGGAGACAGGGACTGAAGTGTGGGCTTTGTGCAGGCAGAGACGACGGTAAGTGCTGAAAACCTCAGCTAGTGTGGAGGCTACAGGTCTAGGAAAGGGCAGTGGAAGGAGGAAAAGGAGCACCAATTCTAATGAGTGGGAGGAAGGAGGATGCACACTTCTTCCCTTGAGCAGATAGCTCCTCTAACCCTCCAGACTCAGAGAAAGATCCCATTTCCTTTCCTCCTCAGTTTCCATCTCACACGTGGAATCATTTCAGAGACAGAACAAGGCTGTATCTGGTACAACCTTGGGAAAGCAGCCTGATTCCCACCTCACATAGAACCCAATCTGACAAGCAACAGACATAATAATCTGAACAAATTCATATTTTAACTCAGTCTCTCAAGACACGGCCAAAGGTGGGACTGAGGTAGGGGAAGGACATTTTTATGCCATAGAAAAATAGCATAACATGAAAATCCATTCCTCCCTACTTTTACTGCTTTGCATAGTCACCACTCTCTAATATTTTTAAAAACTCTCCCCTACTCTTAATTCCCAACCTCAATTCCTATTCTTCTTCCAATATAAATTTTCTAGTTTGTCCAGATTGCTCCCAGCTCTTTACTTACATCAAACTGTATAACATGGTCCAGGTGAGTGTGTGAGTCTGCAGAGGGGAGGGGGTGGGTAAAGAGGGGGTGGAGGGAGGGGTTTTCCTTGGCTGTAGGAAGAATGAAGAATGAGTTGAGGGAAATGGGCTGATTCCTTTACATGTCTCTCTGCCTAGAATGTTCTTTGCCCAGTCATCTCTCCATGGCTCTTTTAAAAAGAAAAAAGAAAAGCAAAACTTGAAAATAGAGGAAAAGGTGATCAGCGTGCCCTTTCAATGTCCTATGGGTACATTGTCTAATAGGCTCAAGATAAAATTCATTATTTAGGGGATGTACTTTTGTACTTTATTTGACTTACTGTTTACTATTGGTTAAAAGTTCCAGATGTAGCAAAGTTACTAAATTTTTTTTTACGAAGTGTTTTTTTTTTTTTTTTTTTTTTGAGAGATCCAAACAATTTTTGTCCACTAGGAAAAATGACCCCAAAGAACATAGTTTATTATCCTGTGGGACATTTACCAGTTTGGTCTTTCTTAGTTGAACATTCTGTTATTAAATTTTGATTAAATATCAGATACTTGAATGCCTTTTGAACCACTTTTTTTTTTTTTGGTTGCATCCATGACATGAAAGATCTTAGTTCCCTGACCAGGGATTGAACTTTCAGCCCCTGCAATGGAAGTGCAGAGTCCCAACCACTGGGCTGCTGAGGAAATACCTGAACCACTCCTAGTATCTTGTTGTTTCCTTATTACTTAGTGAATAGAATAAATCTTTGACATATGCTCAGTTTCTAATCATGTGAGAGTCACTTTTTGACTATTTGAAAATTTTACTTTTAATAACTCTCACTGAATCCCAATTTCCTTCTAATCCTTGCTCAAAATGCTACTTTCTTATGAAAGCTTCCTTTGACTACACTGTATAAAATAACATCGTGAGAGAAGCTCAGCATTCTCTAGCCCCGTTCCTTTGTTTTATTTTTTCCACAGCACTTACCTTCACCTGGTATTTTATTTTGATTTATTATCAGCCTCGCTTCAGCAGAATATAAACTGTGAAATTAAGGACTCTGCTTGCTACTACCTGGAGCAGTACCTAGCATGTAATAAATAATCACTGATGTCAAATTAATGCATTAATATACTAACATCATGTATCTCTGCCTCACTAATCAACCCTATACTTGGAATTATAGTGTATATTAGGAGGTGCAGTACTGCATACTGAGAGAAATTTGTGTTTTCTTCTGTCTCCACTGAATGATTGATTCTGAGCCCTTGAATGAGACAGACACCTTTACAATTTCAGTTTTTACGTCTGTTAATGGGAGCAATAACACACCTGAGAGTGCATCTACAACCTGACATACACTTGAACTTTTCATGAAAAGTGAAAGTGAAAGGCTCTCAGTCATCCAACTCTTTGCAACCGTATAGTCCACGGAATTCTCCAAGTCAAAACACTGGAGCATGTAGCCTTTCCCTTCTCCAGGGGATCTTCCCAACCAGAGATCAAACCCAGGTCTCCCACGTTGCAGGCAGATTCTTTACCAGCTGAGCCACTAGGGAAGCCCAAGAATACTGGAGTGGGTAGCCTATCCCTTCTCCAGTGGATCTTCCTGACCCAGGAATCAAACCGGGGTCTCCTGCATTGCAGGTGGATTCTTTACCAACTGTGCTATTAGGGAAACACCAGTATAAAAATAAATGCCAAGTGGAATTGTCATTGTTGTCTTACTGCTTGTACTATTAATAGTGATTATCTAGGAGTGATAACTTTCAGGCAGTATGAAGTCTTTGAGAATCTTCAAGACTAATATTAAACCTGAAAATGTCCTCCTCTTGCTTATTAGCGTGTCCAGGGAAAACATTTTTTCAAGTGATTTTACTTTAGTGTAAGTGGGCCTCTTTCCTTCTTATATAGCATGTGAATAAAGATTAAACTAACCTATTAGGTATTTTATCATCTTGGCTAAATAAGGGAGAAAAATGTTCTAAGAAATGTCATGGCCAAACGGAACTTAAAGGAAAGTGTACATCTTGGCAATTTCTCTGAAAAAAGCACCTCTTTTATATACACATTTTTGCACCTGAATATCAGAAAAAGTTATTTCCAATAGTTATTTTTCCTGCCCAGTAGCTAGAATATGTCTAAGGAGTGAGTGCCTTCCCTAAAACAACAAACTATCTCTGCCCTCAGACAAAATAAAATGGCCTCAGAGACTTGTGTTTCCACAGCTTCAGCAGTTATAGACAGTAAGCAGAATAGCAGGAGACTTCTCACCAGCAGTAATGATCTAGTGATAAATGTTTCATTGCCCCATTTTAGAAGCTAAAATCAATGGGAGATCCTTGACTTGAGAAGACTGAGGTTTAGCAGCTTAGCTAGCAGAGCTGGTAAAATGCTAACAAAGAGAGTAGAGAAAACCAGGCAGATGGTAATTAGACATCATGGTGATCATTTAGAAATGTATAGAAATATTGAATCACTATATTGTGCATCAGGAACTAACATAGTTTTATAGGTCAGTTATACTTGACAAACAAACAAATACACTTGTAGAAAAAAAGATCAGATTTGGGGTTACTAGAGGCATGGGTTGGGAAGAGGGAGTATTGGATACAGGTAGTCAAAAGCACAAACTTCCAGTTATAAGATAAACAAGTATTAGGGATGCAATGTACCAGACAATAAGTATAATTAATACTTCTGTGTTATATATGAAAGTTGTTAAAGTGAATCCTGAATTCTCATCACAAGGAAAAACACACTTTTCTTTTTATCTATATAAAATGAGGATGTTCACTAAACTTATTGTGGTTATCATTTCATGATGTATGTAAGTCAAGTGATTATGTTGTACACCTTGAACTTATATATTGCTGTATGTCAATTATTTGAAAAGACCCTGATGCTGGGAAAGATTGAGGGCAGGAGGAGAAGGGGACAACAGAGGATGAGATGGTTGGATGGCATCACCGACTTAATGGACTTAATGGACCATCCATGACTTAATGGACATGAGTTTGGGTGAACTCTGGGAGTTGGTGATGGACAGGGAAGCCTGGCATGCTGCAGTCTGTGGGGTCACAAAGAATCAGACATGACTGAGCAACTGAACTGACTGAACTGATGTCAGTTATATATAATAAAAAAGGAGAAGAAGAGGTAGTGGAAGAGGGAGAAGAAGAAGGAGAATGGAGAGGGCAGGGAGAAGGAGGAGGAGAAACCCATCACCACGTTAGAAACACTCTAATAATTGTAGGCATAGAATATCTCTATCCAAGTTCAACAGAAGTTATGGAAATTCTCAAGCCACTTCTCAGGGGAACAAGAGCATCCTCCATGCCAAAAATTTCTGAGCAGAAAGTAGAGTGGCCTGGAACCTTTTAGAGACAAAGGCCAGAAATTACCAGGGTGCTTGACTCCGCTCACCTTAGTGGAAAGACTCCCTAAGAACACTTTCCTGCTTTCCTTTGGGTATTCTCTCTTTAAATTCCTTATCAACTGTTTCACCTCTTCCAGATCAACTTGAAGATTTTAGCAAGAGGAAAATAACCTCTTGCTATGAAACAAAAAAGGTAAAGATTTCTGCCTTATGCCACCATAAGACTAGTTGATGGGTGGTAGCATTTTTAGTGGAGAAGGAAATGGCACCCCACTCCAGTACTCTTGCCTAGAAAATCCCGTGGACAGAGGAGCCTGGTGGGCTGCTGTCCATAGGGTTGCACAGAGTTGGACACGACTGAAGCGACTTAGCAGCAGCAGCATTTTTAGTGTCTTAATGTAAGCAGGTTCACGCTGCAGGATGTATACTTCATAGGCTGATGGATTAAACTCCTCTTCACTAAGATGACAGCAGGCCTATTTGAAATGTATTTCTCCTGTCAAAATAGTACTGAGAGTAATGTTTACTATACACAGAGAGAGCATCATGGCCAAGAGCATGGACCATAGAGGCAGACAAGTTTCTGACTCCACTGCTCACTATCTGTTTCCTAAGCAAGTTATTTAACTCTATGCGTTTAGTTTGCACCGCTAAAATGGAGATATTAACAAGGAAAACATCGGCAAACAATTTCAAGTATTTACTACAGGCTAGACTTTATTTTCCAGGTGTCACTAGTGGTAAAGAACCCTCCTGTCAATTCAGGGGATGTAAGAAATATGGGTTTGATCCCTGGGTTGGGAAGATCCCTGGAGAAGGAAATGGCAACCTGCTCCAGTATTCTTGTCTGGCAAATTCCACGGACAGAGGAGCCTGGCATGCTACACAGTCCATGGGGTCCCAAAGAGTTGGGCAAAATGGAGCACACACATATACACACTCAGACACTAGCATTATTTCAGGCTTTCGACTTCATTAACTATATTTAACACCTTCAGCCACCCTATGAGGTGGCTGTGTTTCTGTTATGTGGTCCCTAGGTCTCCTGTACTCTCCTGCCCTGAGCACCTAGACACACTGGATACAGGTAAAGGGTGATGACTGCTTTATAAGCGTTATTTCATTTAATTTTCATATCAGTCAAAAGGGGGAACACTCTTATGTGATTGGTTTAACACCTGAGGAAGCTGAAGCACAGAAAAGCAGCTAACCCAGAGACAGTTAAGAAGTGGTGCTGGGAATTACAGTCAGATGCTAACCACCATGCTTTTAAATATGATACATCGTGCCAGAGGTCCCCATTTGTTAAAGGGGGATAAAAACCAACTCAAATCACATGTTTGTGAAAGGGAAACATTTAAAAAGAATGGCTGAAAAGCTGCCTTCAATGCTTGCATCAAAATAAACAGAACTGATAGACACAATCAAAATCTCTGGCTTTAATTTTGTTGTTGTTGGTTTTTTTTTCCCCCTTTGGTACTGGATTTTATGATGAAGTTTCCATGAGAAAAGGGATCCTGCGGTCATGTAAAATAATCAACAAAAAGAATGCAGGAAAGGGTACTGGTAAGCCGTATGAGGAAATAGCTAACAAGATGTTTGTCTCTATACTGACCTGAAAGCCCCCAAGCTTACTATTTCACAATCACAAGATGGCAAAAAGTTGCCCCTAGAGGGCGCCAAAGTGATCGTCACGCCTTTTTTTTTGTTTGTTTTGTTATTGTCCTTTTTTTTTTTTTTTTAAAGAGTATTATTTCTGTAGATTGGGATCTGGCATGGAACCCCTGCATCTCTGAGGGTTTCTAGATGGTCCTTAAAAAGCTCCTCAGGGCCTTCCTCTGGTTTGGGGTGTGGGCCAGGGTCACCCAGAAAGCTTACATGCAGTCGCTGGGTGATAAAAGCCCTGCGGTAACTTGACTTCCCTTAACCGCAGGGCGGCCGAGAGCGTCTAATGCAACCACAAAGTGGTTTCCTGGCACAGAACTTTCCCAACCTTTGGAACGAGATCCTAGGGGATGTTGTTTAGTCTCCATCTTGGAAGTCTTTCTCTTGGCGAGAGGAAAATTCTGATACCCCTCCGTCTGAAAGCGGTTGGACACAACCTGCGGTGGAGGCAGGGGACAAAAATACTGCCTGTGGGGGTCTCACAACCCCAAAATCTAGGAACTGAAAGGAAATGCTTACCCAGTTAGTCCTGAAACAAGCAGGCACACAAATACTGGTGGGATTGTCAAACCAGAATATCAGAGTTCTTTGCCATAGAGCAGACTGGTTTTTCTAAAAATGTTAAGAAAAATTCAATTTCAGCTCAGAATTCTCAGTCCTCCGAAAACCTCCAGAGGCTTCAGGTACTCTGGCAACCCCCAGCATTCTGCTGTCAGCTTGACATGCACTCATTCTAACGGATGCCCTCTGTCAAGGTCACGGTGTGGGGCTTACACAGAAGCACAAGCCTCTTGCCATCAGGTGGCCGCTTCGGGAACCCTGTTCTGAAGAAACTGAGATGGACAGTCTTAAGACCTTGAGTTTTTTCTTTCAACTATTGCCACTGCTTATTTTTTAGCACTGCCTTTGAGCTAGAAATTGATGTACTTAATGGTTGGTATTGGCTGATGAGACTAAATACCTGAAAGAATGGCTTTCATCTTATTGCTCAATTTAGGGATTTCTCTCATTTCAAAGGCAAGGTTAATTACCTCTAGGAAATGTTAAGCAATTATCCACTAATAATAGCAGGGAAGATGCTCTTAGAGGAGTCAATTCAAAGAGGGAATGACTTTTAGATTTGAATGAATGCTAAAAAAAAAGAAGAACTCGGTTAAGTTTTTAAAGGCTTTAATGGGGAGAGACAAAGTTGCTACTTTTGTCCTTTTGTGGCCTTGGCCATCTGTTCACTCCACTGTTATTTTTTGAGGAATTGGAGGAAAGACCTACTTGATACACATTTCATGGAATGCTGGGAAAGATTTAGGGCAGGAAAAGAAGCGGGCAGCAGAGGATGAGATGGTCAGATAGCATCACTGACTCAATGGATGTGAATTTGAGCAGACTCGAGGAGGCAGTGAAGGACAGGGAAGCCTGATACGCTGCAGTCCATGCGGTCACAAAGAGCTGGACACGACTTAATAACTGAACAACAGCAGCGTGCACATTCCATATGATTTTTGACATTCCCTCCTCCTCTGACCACTTAAAACCTAGAGTGGATGTGGCTCAAGTTTCTGATGATCAGTGGGCAGTCACAGAGGTGGGAGCTCCACATTTAAGGTTACTCTGTAGTAAAAGTGCTTACAGTTTTCTGTCATGTTCTTGGAGTTTGAGCCTAAGCAGAGATGTTCAAAAGCCTGGGCCCTGCACCAGCACAACATGTGCACACACACACACACACACACACACACACACGAGAACTGAGGTATCTCTCAAGTCACTAAAGGTGGATCACGCTCTCAAATAGAATTCTCTGCCATTTGCTCATGTCAAGATTCTATGGCAGGTAGATATAGAGAGCTGAACAATCAATACCTCCTGTTCTTCCTTTGATTCCTTCAGCACAAGGAGTAAGGTTGTACTGCATGTAGAGTCCATTCATTCATGTTCAGCTTTCCTCCCTGCTATGGACCCACAGTTCTCATTCCACTCCCATGCTCCTTAGCTTTAGGGGAAAGCTGATCAGCAGATACCTGGAGATGCTTCAGAGAATGGGCCCAGCCTGGTGCCTAAGGAGGGACCATTGAGATGCTTCTGTATCAGTGGAGCTGGACAGGTGACACGTGTACACCACCTAATTCTTTCCCTCCAGAAAAAAACAATACCCTGATTTCATGGGCTAATCCTAAAATGATCTTAGAACCTCCAAATGAAAGCTCTTTAAAATTACAGCATTAATTTTGAATGTGCTTAGGCCTAAATATGACAGAGTTTGATCTTTAAGTTGAAGCTTAGAGTTTTGAGAATCCTGCTAGGAAGAGAATCAACAATATTACTAGCTGCCGACATAATGCGGGGTCTGTTTTGGACAGCTTACCACCTACTGCTGAGACCTCTTTGAACACTAAAAGTAAAGAAAAATAAGAATACATCATGTAGCAGGTTTGCCAGCTAATGCAAAAGGAAATATAAATCCTTTTTAGACAGTGAAATTAGTTAAGTTCACTTTACAGAAACTGCAGTCTAAACAGACTTATTTTCCTTCTCATTCTGTGAAGTTCCCAGGATATTTTGTCACTTAACTAAGCAAAGCTGTTTCCAACCATTGCCTTTTTCATAAGCCGTGTTCTAACTTTTCCGCAACTTTGGGTCTACCTGTTTATTTCCAGTTGTGAAATATCACTGGAATGTCAAATATTAAAGCTGAAAGGTTCAGTGTCATCCTTTCATTTTATGAACAAGGAAACAGAGACTTAGAGAAGGGAAGTGACTTTCCTAAGTCACACAGCTGGCTAATGGCAAGATTGGCATGCAAAGTCAGCCTTCCTGACTCCCAGTCCAACAAAGGTGGGCTTGTCTACTAAAAAAGACGCACAACTTGAGAGTTGCAAATGGAGTTTTATTGGGGGCAAAATGAGGACTGCAGCCCGGGAGGCAGCACCTCAGATAGCTCTGAGAAACTTAGAGTCAGTGGGGGAAGGGCAATATATAAGATTTTGGTGAAAGGAGAGTTCCGTGCAATCAAGTTCTTACTTTACAAAAGGTTTTCTCACAGTCATGAGGAGCTAATATCACCATGAAGGGATGTATTGCTTTATTAGATAAGAGATGCAAGGATTAGGATCATGAAATCAGTTCTTGAAAATATCTATCTAAAGACCTGTTCCACCAGTTTCCCTGGAGCACAGAGTGCCTCACTCTCCACCCTGCATTCCCCTCAGGGAGTACTGTTAGCAGCTGCAGCAGCACAGGGTTGAGTCTCTGCAGAGGCAGATGGCAAATGCACTTGTGGCTGTTGTTCAGTCACTGGCAATGATTTTGGCAAGTGCCAATTTGTAGTTGAGAGGCCTCACATGTTACCCATGACATGAGGCCTTCCCTGAAATGTGAGCGGTGACTGCAGGCCTCCTACAGTGAGGAGCTGAGGGCACGAAATGCAGCCACAAAGAAAAGGAACACATGGAACCAGACAGAGGTTTTAGATCTCCCAGGCCACGCTTCTTTGCTTCATCTCAGTATTGGCTCTCTGGAACCAAGTCCCATTATTCTGACTCAAGAAATCATCCTGACCCTCTTTGGATATTGACTGTTCTTTCTTTCTTTCTTTTTTTAACGAAGTATAGTTGATATACAATATTGTGTTGATTACTGCTCTATAGCAAAGTGATTCATTTATACATTCTATTTTTATATTCTTTTCCATTATGGTTTTTAACAGGATATCACGTATAGTTCTCCATGGTAGATAGTAGGACCTTGATGTTTATCTATCTTACATACAAAAGCTTATATCTGCTCACCCCAACCTCCCGCTCTATGCCTCCGTTAACCCTTAGCTCCTTGGCAGCCGCCAGTCTGCTCTCCATGTCTGTGATCCTGTTTTGGTTTCATAGGTAGGTTCATTCATAGTTTAGATTCCAGATATAAGTGATATCATATGGTATTTGTCTTTCTCTTTTTGACCTCACTTAGTATGATAATCTCCAGTTGCAGAGCTAGGAATGTTCTTATATCCTCATAAGGATGCCATGGGAATTACTACATTTAAATCTAATGTAAGTAAATACTAAGCCTAAAGTTAAATCTTTAAAGGAAAATTTAAGCATTGCGATACAGACTTAGCCCATGCTTATATATTATGCAAGTTTGATCATTATATGGTGCCCATTCATTTATTCATTTCCCCATTGATTCATTCAACCAATATTATTGAGCATCTAGACCATGTCAGGCAATTCAGTGGTGATCGAGACAGGCATATCCCCGGCTCGCTCTGAACTTATAATTTAGTAGATGTGACAGATATTCAACAAGCATTAACAGTAAATTATGGGGGACATGCCAAAAATCTGCACCAAGCTCCTAGATTGATATTCTGGCTCATGGTTCTTAAGAGGGTAAGTGGTGAGGATATTATGGGGTGTTACAATGCTGGGAAGGGGGAAGCTACTGGCCTCTGGGAATGAGGATGCAAGGTCTCTGGATGTCTTGTACTGCAATCCCCAGCCCCATAATGCAGAAAATTGCCGCACACCCTTCATGATCTTTGAGTCCTCACTGGACACTCACAAAGGTGAAAAATCTATTTGTGATTGCTCAAGCCTAAACTCTAACTCTGTGTTTTAGATCTATATGAAGTATGTTTTGCTCAGGTTGAGGATATATTGAATCTTTAAGGAGTGCATCTAATATGGAAGACTACATTTTGTTTTGTTCAGAACTTAGAAGCACTGTCCACAATTTCATTAAAGAAGTACCCCCTGTCACCCCCAGTATGGACACTGCCAATAAAGCACACCTCAGTCAGGTCACACTTCCAGCTACCTCCGTCATGAAGGTGGAGCGCAGAGGTGTATTAAAATGTATGCTTAATTGTAAATTACTTTCTTTTTAATACTCCATCATTACTTCCAGATTAGTCAAGATGAAGATGAATCTGAGTCTGAGGACTAGATGATGCCATCCTTCATAGGGCTTTGCTTGATAATAAAACTAATTAAGCATACAAAAGAAAGAAAGAAAGAAACATCTTGAAATGGACCTTTAGCTTATCAGTGAATAAAAAACATTACTCTGTATGTTTAACATTCATCTTTTATTTATTTAAGTGTATGCTGTTTATCGGAGAATGCGATGGCACACCACTCTAGTACTCTTGCCTGGAAAATCCCATGGATGGAGGAGCCCGGTAGGCTGAAGTCCATGGGGTCGCTCAGAGTTGGACAGGACTGAGCAACTTCACTTTTACTTTTCACTTTCATGCATTGGAGAAGGAAATGGCAACCCACTCCAGTGTTCTTGCCTGGAGAATCCCAGGGACAGGGGAACCTAGTGGGCTGCTGTCTATGGGGTCGCACAGAGTCGGACATGACTGAAGCAACTTAGCAGTGGCAGCAATTGACCTTTTGCATCCACAAATAACCATAAGTCATTTTGCTTGTGAATTTCATCTCTGGTTGGTTTGTGAGAGTCAACAAGGTCTTAAGGACCAGATAGAGAACTGTACTGTTCCTGCTCTCTGGTGTCTAATGATGTCTTTGATGCTCTGCCCACCAAATAGTACTTTTTGAGGAAGGGTAGAGGTGCTTCCGGATCATCTCTCTTCATGTGTCAATGGCTCTTTCTCAAGAAGATGACAGATTGAAAAGAAACCCAGAGACTTGAAGAGGTGTGGACTGCATGATTGCCCACCTCTGTATAATTTTCAGGTGGCACAAATCTGAAAGCATGTGTCAATCTAGATTTTGGTTTACTGGAACACTGCACTCAGAGAAAGTTTATGTTACTAGTGTATATTCTGTGGGGTTAGAGCCACAAAAAGAGTCCCAGATGCCAAACGATGGCAGCGAAGGTAGGGACATCCAGGAAAGTGGGACAGGGAGCCCACAAGCTTTAGGAACATCAATCTTTTCTCCAGCTTTATCTGCAATCTATTTTTCTGGCTGAGACATGACAAGATCTCTCTTGCCTTGCCTTGTCTGCATCAATGAAACAGTAACAGGTTCTGAATTGTATACTTAACAGGGATGCTTAGAGGGTCTCAGTGTCCTTCAGAAGACCTCCAGACCTCCACCCCAGGAGTTCAGCCTCCTCAGGCACCATGAAGTTCACAGGCACTTTTCTGATAACCTCTTATTTCCTAACCTTCTGTGAAACAAGGGTGTGGCAGAACAGAGTGTAGCTGTCAGAAATGGAGATAGCAAGATTTTGCTTACCTAACTTAATTCTTGTTTCTGTGCAAACAAAACCATTTCATAGGTAGCAGCTGGACAAGCAAGGGCAGAGCAGGATCCAGCAAGATCAGACATTCATGAAAGCCCTGGAAAAAGCCTTCCTTGGAATCCTCAGGAGCAGGGTGGACTTGGCCCCTGAGAAACAACTCCTTGATGGCTGCAGTAGCTGACCACCATCAAGCCACCATTTTCTTTCTTGAAGGAAGAATTAACCTTGCCATAGAAAAGTTCTTTTTAAAAAAAATTTATCTATTTTCACTGTGCTGGGTCTTCATTACTTTGCACGGGCTTTCTCTAGTTATGGCAAGTGGGGGCTACATTTTCACTGCTACGGCTTCTCTTGTTGTAGCTCAGACTTTTTAGTTGTGGCGCACAGGCTTAGTTGTTCTGTGGCATGTGGAATCTTCCCAGATTGAATCCGTGTCCCCTGCGTTGGCAGGCAGATTCTTATCCACCTCACCACCAGAGAAGTCCTGGAAGAATTCTTAAAGAAAATTAAAAAAAAAAAAAAACTTTCTGTTTTAAACAAGCAAAAAGAAAAACCTTTGCAATCTAGACTCTCTGGAACCTTGCCTTTCTGATCACAGAGCTGGAGTTGTGATTAGAGCATCTTTAAAATAATGTTAGTGGATGCGTATCTCTGCTGTGAAAGGGAATCTATGGCCTGACAATGGGCAGTGTCGTTGGATTCTTGACTTTGGGGAGATCAGCTCTCCTGGTCACTAGGATGAGATGACCACTTTGTTTGCCAAGGCCTCCAAATTGTCTCAAATGGCAACTAATGTGAGTTGAAATGGACCCCTGTCCAAATCTGACCCAGGGGCTGAGAAGAGTGAGGCTCCGTATCTCATTACAAGAGCTCTCCAGAATCTCCATAATATTGTATATTAAATCCTTAAAATAAGCTGCTTTGTGAGTCTTGGTGCCGGTTCAGTGTTTTCCTTGCAGTGATTATCCGATGCTCTGCTGGCCAGCTGAAGTTGGAGTCTGCTTTCCCTTGATATGTTTCCATAACATCTCTCATCGGCCCAGTGAAACTTGTTGTTAAGGGCAGAGCTAATCTATTGCAGCCTGCCTTGCTGCGTCATGCCAAGAAACTTGGTGTGTTTCTTTCCGCTATTTCCGGAAGGACAGTGCATTTCTTTGGGAGAGTTTTAGCCCCATTGAGCTAGTGAACAATCCAGCTGCAAAGAAAGCTCTTAAAAACAATCTCCTCAACCCATTCTAAAGGCGGGGCCCCTCACCTCCAACAACATCAAAATGATTATTTTCACATACATGGGGCTTTAATATTTGTGCACATGTGAATATTTAAATATCTGCATGTTGTGCTAAAAGGAATCTGTGAGGAATATTTGTTAAAGTCCTGGGATTTACGAATCCTGGAGTGATATTGTTTCCTAATTCCACATCCACCGCCCACCATTCCGTAGCTGGTAGCTTGCTGGGCGCTGGTGATAGAGTGATAAGGTGTTTCCAGTCTAGTAGGGTAGAGAAACAAACAAATAAGTTAGACTTTTGTGTGAGAAATGTGGAAGAGGCAAAAATAACTCAACAATACCAACTAATCTGAAGAGAGAGCAGCAGAGTATGCTTTGAACACGAGGGCCGAGAAGTAAACACATGTGTCAGCAGCTGGGCAGCAGAGTGTCCCAGACGAGGGATGTGCAGTGAAACCATCTGCACCGGCAGGAATGACGTGGACCATGGGAGGACACCCCGGACCACACCCCTCCCTGTGTTTTCCCCAGAAGCTTGTTTATGAGACTCTCTCTGTTGTGATTGGTCCGGGCCTCTATTGTGATTCCCAGCACCAGCGGCTTTTGGCTCCATCTCCTCTCTTGGACCGGTCCCAGGAACAGCATTGCTCCCCTAGCTGAGCATCCTCCCTACCAATCCTCCAGGCCTTCACCCTGGGCTGCCCTCTACCTGATCCCTTGTTTCCAGGTGCCAGGGCAGCCCCAGCCACACCCTGCCTCACCCCAGTTCTCTGCAGGGCCAGGGAGCTTGGTTTGGTTTGGTTTTGCTTCCTCTTCAGATCTCACCCTCTTCCTGCCATTTGGAAAGAAAATCTAGGGCTCTAGGCATCAATAAAACAAACAAACTGGCAGATACATTAAAGAGCCAAAGTCTGTGTCAAGAATCAAAACAAATCAAAACTAAATCCTAACAAGTTTTTTTCTTTTCTTATAGGACCTGTGCCCTTAAAAAAAAAAAAAAAAAATTGGGGAGTATAGTTGATTTACAGTGTTGTGTTCATTTCAAGTGTACGGTAAAGTGAGTCAGTTATCCATACACACACATCCACTCTTTTTAAGATCCTTTTCCCATGTAGGCCATTACAGAGTATTGAGTTCTATGTGCTATACAGTAGGTCATTATTACTTATCTATTTTATACATAGCAGTATGTATATGCCAATCCCAGTCTCCCAATTTATCCCTCTCCCACATTCCCTGGTAACCATAATTTTGTTTTCTTCAACTGTGACTCTATTTCTGATCTGTAGATAAATTCATTTGTACTCGTTATTTTTTAGATTCCACACATAGGCGATATCATATGGTATTTGTCTTTTTATGTCTGACTTACTTTACTCAGTATGAAAATCTCTAAATCTGTCCATGTGGCTGCAACTGGCATTACTTCATCTTTTGATGACTGAGTAATATTTCATTGTGTATATGTAACACTTCTTCTTTATCCATTTGTCTTTTGATGGACATTTAGGTTGCTTCCATGTCCTGGCTATTCTAAACAGTGCTGCTATGAACACTGGGGCACAGATATCTTTTGGAATTATGGTTTTCTCTGGATATATGCCTAAGAATGGGATAGCTGGATTATATGGTATAAGCACTATGCAGAACAGTATGAAGATTTCTTAAAAAACTAAAACTAGAACCTGTGCCTTTTATCCCCAGGTGCCAAAGTATTAAGAGGCAATTAGTATAGCAGGTTGGAGAAGACAATGGCACCCCACTCCAGTACTCTTGCCTGGAAAATCCGACGGAAGGAGGAGCCTGGTAGGCTACAGTCCATGGGGTCGCTGGGAATCAGACACGACTGAGCGACTTCACTTTCACTTTTCACTTTCCTGCATTGGAGAAGGAAATGGCAACCCACTCCAGTGTTCTTGCCTGGAGAATCCCAGGGACGGGGGAGCCTGGTGGGCTGCTGTCTATGGGGTTGCACAGAGTCGGACACGACTGAAGTGACTTAGCAGTAGTATAGCAAGTACTTGAGAAGCATCAGGTCAAAAGAGAGTCTGCAAAGTGCACCCCAGCTGTCATCCTTGTACCCAGAAAACGCTGCCATTCACCAGAGGTTTTGTGTTTTATACTTGTAGGACAGTTTATACCAGTATTGTCAATAACATTATGATGTTAGCCACATATACAATTTTATTTAAAAAAGCAAAAAGATATTTTTAAAAATGAATATATTTTAATTCAACATATCCAAACCATTCTCATTGTAAAATGCTACATGAGAATTAGCAAGAAGAATTAGCTCTAGGAATCTGCTACAGTAAACAATAAATACCATAAAACATAAAACTTTAAGATGGTAGATCTCATGGTAAGGGCAAGCACAGAAAGGGTGAACATCAGGAAACTTCTGGAGGTAATGGCTGTGTCTATTCCCCTTGATTATGGTGATGGTTTCTTCGGTGTATCAGTTCAGTTCCGTTCAGTCGCTCATTCTTGTCTGACTCTGCGGCCCCATGAATTGCAGCACCCCAGGCCTCCCTGTCCACCACCAACTCCCAGAGTTCACTCAGACTCACGTCCAGCGAGTCAGCGATGCCATCCAGCCATCTCATCCTCTGTCGATCCCTTCTCCTCCTGCCCCCAATCCCTCCAAGCATCAGAGTCTTTTCCAATGAGTCAACTCTTCGCATGAGGTGGCCAAAGTACTGGAATTTCAGCTTCAGCATCATTCCTTCCAAAGAAATCCCAGGACTTATCTCCTTCAGCATGGACTGGCTGAATCTCCTTGCAGTCCAAGGGACTCTAAAAAGTCTTCTCCAACACCACACTTCAAAAGCATCAATTCTTCGGCACTCAGCTTTCTTCACTCTCACTCTTCACGTGAGAGTCCAACTCTCACATCCATTCATGACCACTGGAAAAACCACAGCCTTGACTAGATGGAACTTTGTTGGCAAAGTAATGTCTCTGCTTTTGAATATGCCATCTAGGTTGGTCATAACTTTCCTTCCAAGGAGTAAGCGTCTTAATTTCATGGTTGCAGTCACCATCTGCAGTGATTTTGTAGCCCCCCAAAATAAAGTCTGACACTGTTTTCACTGTTTCCCCATCTATTTCCCATGAAGTGATGAGACCAGATGCCATGATTTTCATTTTCTGAATGTTGAGATTTAAGCCAACTTCTTCACTCTCCTCTTTCATTTTCATCAAGAGGCTTTTGAGTTCATCTTCACTTTCTGCCATAAGGGTGGTGTCATCTGCATATCTGAAGTTATTGATATTTCTCCTGGCAATCTTGATTTCAGCTTGTGTTTCTTCCAGCCCAGCATTTCTCATGATGTACTCTGCATATAAGTTAAATAAACAGGGTGACAATATACAGCCTTGAGTACTCCTTTTCCTATTTGGAACCAGTCTGTTGTTCCATGTCCAGTTCTAACTGTTGCTTCCTGACCTGCATATAGGTTTCTCAAGAGGCACATCAGGTGATCTGGTATTCCCGTCTCTTTCAGAATTTTCCACAGTTTATTGTGATCCACTCAGTCAAAGGCTTTGGCATAGTCAATAAAGCAGAAATAGATGTTTTTCTGGAAGTCTCTTGCTTTTTCCATGATCCAGCGGATGTTGGCAATTTGATCTCTGGTTCCTCTGCCTTTTCTAAAACCAGCTTGAACATCAGGAAGTTCATGGTTCACATATTGCTGAAGCCTGGCTTGGAGAATTTTGAGCATTACTTTATTAGCGTGTGAGATGAGTGCAATTGTGCGGTAGTTTGAGCATTTCTTGGCATTGCCTTTCTTTGGGATTGGAATGAAAACTGACCTTTTCCAGTCCTGTGACCACTGCTGAGTTTTCCAAATTTGCTGGCATATTGAGTGCAGCACTTTCACAGCATCATCTTTCAGGATTTGAAATAGCTCCACTGGAATTCCATCACCTCCACTAGCTTTGTTCGTAGTGATGCTTTCTAAGGCCCACTTGACTTCACATTCCAGGATGTCTGGCTCTAGGTCAGTGATCACACCATCACACCAGTGATTATCTGGGTCGTGAAGATCTTTTTTGTACAGTTCTTCTGTGTATTCTTGCCACCTCTTCTTAATATCTTCTGCTTCTGTTAGGTCCTTACCATTTCTATCCTTTATCAAGCCTATCTTTGCATGAAATGTTCCCATGGTATCTCTAATTTTCTTGAAGAGATCCCTAGTCTTTCCCATTCTGTTGTTTACCTCTATTTCTTTGCATTTATCACTGAAGAAGGCTTTCTTATCTCTTCTTGCTATTCTTTGGAATTCTGCATTCAGATGCTTATATCTTTCCTTTTCTCCTTTGTTTTTCACTTCTCTTCTTTTCACAACTATTTGTAAGGCCTCCTCAGACAGCCATTTTGCTTTTTTGCATTTCTTTTCCATGGGGATGATCTTGATCCCTGTCTCCTGTACAATGTCACAAACCTCCGTCCATAGTTCATCAGGCACTCTATCTATCAGATCTAGTCCCTTAAATCTATTTCTCACTTCCACTGTATAATCATAAGGGATTTGATTTAGGTCATACCTGAATGGTCTAGTGGTTTTCCCTACTTTCTTCAATTTAAGTCTGAATTTGGCAATAAGAAGTTTATGATCTGAGCCACAGTCAGCTCCTGGTCTTGTTTTTGTTGACTGTATAGAACTTCTCTATCTTTGGCTGCAAAGAATATAATCAATCTGATTTCGGTGTTGACCATCTGGTGATGTCCATGTATAGAGTCTTCTCTTGTGTTGTTGGAAGAGGGTATTTGCTATGACCAGTGCATTTTCTTGGCAAAACTCTATTAGTCTTTGCCCTGCTTCATTCCATATTCCAAGGCCAAATTTGCCTGTTACTCCAGGTGTTTCTTGACTTCCTAACTTTTGCATTCCAGTCCCCTATAATGAAAAGGACATCTTTTTTAGGTGTTAGTTCTAAAAGGTCTTGTAGGTCTTCATAGAACCATTCAACTTCAGCTTCTTCAGCGTTACTGGTTGGGGCATACACTTGGATTACTGTGATATTGAATGGTTTGCCTTAGAAACGAACAGAGATCATTCTGTCATTTTTGAGACTGCATCCAAGTACTGCATTACGGACTCTTTTGTTGACCATGATGCCTACTCCATTTCTTCTGAGGGATTCCTGCCTGCAGTAGTAGATATAATGGTCATCTGAGTTAAATTCATCCACTTCAGTCCATTTTAGTTCGCTGATTCCTAGAATGTTGACGTTCACTCTTGCCATATCCTGTTTGACCATTTCTAATTTGCCTTGATTCATGGACCTGACATTCCAGGTTCCTATGCAATATTGCTCTTTACAGCGTCGGACCTTGCTTCTATCACCAGTCACATCCACAGCTGGGTATTCTTTTTGCTTTGGCTCCATCCCTTCATTCTTTCTGGAGTTATTTCTCCACTGATCTCCAGTAGCATATTGGGCACCTACTGACCTGGGGAGTTCCTCTTTCATTATCCTATCATTTTGCCTTTTCATACTGTTCATGGGGGTCTCAAGGCAAGAATACTGAAGTGGTTTGCCATTCCCTTCTCCAGTGGACCACATTCTGTCAGCCCTCTCCACCATGGCCGGGTGGAGAGGGCCCAGGACATGCATATACCCAAACTCATCAGAATGTGTACATTAACTATGTGCAGGCTTATCTATGATATTTATACCTCAACAAAGTAGTTAAACATTATTAATGAGACAAAAATATCATACTGTGTGTGTGCTTAGTTGCTCAGTCCTATTTGACTCTTTGCAACCCCATAGGCTGTAGCCCTCCAGGCTCCTCTGTCCATGGGAGCCTCTGTCCATGAGAATCCATGGAGATTCCCCAGGCAAGAATACTGGAGTGAGTTGCCTCTTCCAGGGACTCTTCCCAACCCCAGAATCAAACCCAGGTCTCCCACATTGCAGGCAGATTCTTTACTGTCTGAGCCACAGAGAAGCCCAAGTTAAACATTATTAATGAGACAAAATATCATACTAGGTCTAAGAAATAGACATTCAGATGAAAAATTTTCAACTAAGTGTATTATAGTCCTACCAAAACTAAGTTGTATTGCATAGAAAAATAGTTTACAATTCTTAAGCTTCTTTATTTAAATTAATTAAAATATAGTAAGAAGCTCTGGGCTTCCCAGGTTGCACTAGTGGTAAAGAACCCCTCTGCCAATACAGGAGATGTAAGGGTTGCAAAGAGTTTGACATGGCTCAAGTATCTTAGCACCCACGCACAGTGAAACTTCTCAATTACACCAGCCACCATTTCCAGTCCCCAATAGCCACATGTGGCTAGTAGCTAACGTATTTGACAGCACAATTTTACAAACAAAGTGCTCACTTGTCAGCTGCTCTTCACATCAGCTTCATAAAATACAGAAACTACTTTGCCCAAGTGACCAGTGAAAGTCACTGAACAGAAGGAAGGGAAGCTGATCCTACCACTATGCCCTTAGTCTCCCAAAATCTCCACCAATGCCATCAAAATCTGCAAATTATTTCCTGTAATTTTTAGCTTTTTTCTTCAATGTAACGTTCTTCAAAGGGGGAAAAAAAAACCAAACAGCAGCTCAAATAAAACACAGATGATACTGACTAATAAAATATAATTTCTTTTTCTCCGTTAATTTGCATCTTGGCAACCTCATTAATTTACCAAGGGTGTGCAGAGTGTACAGGGCATCAGACTCCAAAATCCTGTCTTGGAGTTTAGGTTCATGCCTTTGGTCTTTTTTTAAAGTATGAATTGACTTTTGCCATAAGATTTCATCTGCTTCCAGATTTCAACTACTACACGTTCATCACATAGGAGAAAAAAAGCAACTCAAATACAACACAGATGACACTGACTTGTAAAATATAATTTCTTTTTATCCATTAACTTGCCATCTTGCCATGACTGGCAGCCTCCACTTGCTGTTCTGGTACTTTAATGCTTGGAATCCCCACAGGAACTTCACATTTCCTGTTTCCCAAACTGACCACTTTATTTTCCCTCCTACAGTCTCCAGTCCTAGCTTTCTCTGTTTAAGCCTTTAGATAATTGTTTATTTATGGCTGTGCTGGGTCTTTGTTGCTGTGCTCTGGCTTTCTTTAGTTGTGGGTAGCAGGGGCTACTATCTAGTTGCGATGCATGGACTTCTCGTTGTGGTGGCTTCTCTTGTTGCAGAACACAGGTTTTAGATGCATGGGCTCCCGTTTGTGGACTCTAGCGTGGGGGCTCAAAGATTGTCATGCATGGGCTTAGTTGCCTCATGGCATGTGGAATCTTCCTGGACCAGGGAATGAACCCGTGTGCCCTGCATTGGCAGGCTGATTCTCAACCAGAGAGGTCCTTAGCCTTCTCCTGAAGTCTCCATCCCTTTCAAATATAGGCATTTTCATCAGTCTTTATGGATAACCCCAAAGTGAGTGTAAAACAAGGACAAAGATGCAGGTGGCTTATCTGAGGGATCATTCCAGGAGTAAGAGTGAGGAGTTCAGAAAAGTCCAGAAAGGAGGAGGGGCTGAGGAAGTGCACTTCTGGTCTGATTACTACCATGGTGCCTGAGGTTCAGTCTCACTGGGGACCCTCAGGAATCAGGTAGAATGTGCCTCAGATTTTTCCCTTTGGAGGACAGGAGGCTGGGACATTTATCCACCAATTTGCTTTCCTTCTGGGTTGATGTTATCCACCACCTCCCCCAACTTCTAACATCATAAATGTCTCGCCATTTCTGGGCTATTTCTGTGCTAGGAAGTTCCACAGTCATGAAGCAGAAAAACAGAGGCATTTAGCAGGTCCTTGAAGGAGGAGGCTGACAGCATGCACAGGAAGTGTTCACCACAGCTGCAGCCCAAGTCGCAGGTGGGCAGGAGGGATGTGGAACTAGGCACCACCCACTCATCTCCCGGTTGTCTAGTCATAAAGCCTCCTAAATAGAGCTGTCCGTGATTTTCCCTTGGTTTCCACCCTCTTCTGTCCTCCTCCTCTTAGTGCCAAATCTGGATTGAACCCACCTACTGAATTTGTTCTCAAATTTATTATGACTACTTCTACTTTATATTGGTTACTCTATTTGATTGCACTTCATCCTCTCTGGTCTTCAGTCACTTCCTCCTCCATCTTTTGTGTTCATCTCTTCACCAAAACTGTCCTTCTAAAGTCTGAATCAGGTATTTGAGGCTTTTCATGGTTAACAGACTACTGACTAGGAGATTTTTGCAGAAACTAACACCTGTGGTGTTAATGTGTCTCCAGTTAGTAATGTGTTAATATCGATGATGACAAATAGAGATGCCAACTCTTTTTAATCGAAACTTTTTCTTGAGAGTGTCCTGCTGAAAGGGTTTCTAAGGCCCCACTTAGGCTCAGTGGGGAAAAGAAAGTGCAAGTGTTAGTCACGCAATCATATCTGACTCTTTGTGACCCCATGAACTGTAGCCCACCAGGCTCCTCTCTGTGGAATTCTCCAGGCAAGAACACTGGACTGGGTTGCCATTCCCTTCTCCAGAGTATCTTTCCAACCCAGGGATCGAACTCTGGTCTCCTGCATTGTGGGAAGATTCTCTACATCTGAGCCACTAGGGAAGCAACTAGATGACTAATTCAGTGTTTCCAAGGATGACAAGGGAGATGAGTCCATGTGCTAGGTACCATAAAGTAGCATAGGAGGATAGTCAGTACCTGACTCCGGCCCACTGCCCTCGCTTCTCCCACCTTTCCTTCCATACTTCTCCTCATATCATTCTCCCCAGTCGTGTGGAGCTTTGTGGCATTTTCTGAATGGGCCCTACTCTTTGACTTTGAATTTACATCATTCTTCAATGCCTGACCTGGTTCATGGTCCATCATCCCTCAAGGGCTGAATTGAAATCTATCTCACTGGAAGATGTCTGTGACTCCCCAAGAAAAAGAAATCTCTGTTACTCCAGTTCCTCTGATCATCTCCTGCTTTCTGTTTAACTTTAAGTCATATAGAATTCTTTGTATAACCAATGTTTTCAATAGAGCCTCTGTCCCTGCATCTGTCCACTATCCATTAAATAAACAAACCAATACAGATTTGATTAATTCAGGTTGTGTGTGTGTTCGGTCGCTCAGTCGTTATTTGACACTTTCTGACCTTTTGGACTGTAGCCCCCAGGCTCCTCTGTCCATGGGGATTCTCCAGGCAAGCATACTGAAATGAGTTGCCATTTACTCCTCTAGGGGATCTTCCCAACCCAGGGATCAAACCTGCATCTTCCTGCATTTCAGGTAGATTTTTTACTGACTAAGCCAAGGGGGAAGCCCTAATTCCGGTTCAGATCAAATCAGATCAGATCAGTCGCTCAGTCGTGTCCGACTCTTTGCGACCCCATGAATCGCAGCACACCAGACCTCCCTGTCCATCACCAACTCCCGGAGTTCACTCAGACTCATGTCCATCGAGTCAGTGATGCCATCTAGCCATCTCATCCTCTGTCATCCCCTTGTCCTCTTGCCCCCAATCCCTCCCAGCATCCGAGTCTTCTCCAATGAGTCAACTCTTCGCATGAGGTGGCCAAAGTACTGGAGTTTCAGCTTTAGCATCATTCCTTCCAAAGAAATCCCAGGGCTGATCTCCTTCAGAATGGACTGGTTGGATCTCCTTGCAGTCCAAGGGACTCTCAAGAGTCTTCTCCAACACCGCAGTTCAAAAGCATCAATTCTTCGGTGCTCAGCCTTCTTCACAGTCCAACTCTCACATCCATACATGACCACAGGAGAAACCATAGCCTTGACTAGACGAACCTTTGTTGGCAAAGTGATGTCTCTGCTTTTGAATATGCTATCTAGGTTGGTACTGTGTAATCCCAGCATGGAATTCTCTGTAGAAATACAGTAGAATTCAGCTGAAACATGAAGCCAAATATGTGCTTGTCTTATTAATGCAACCCCTAGAAAGAAAATATCTGACTCCACAGTCTAGTTTTCATAGGTAAACCTGGTCACTGCTGGGCCAACAAGAAGGTGGTAGCCCTATGTGGACACACCCGATGAGAAGACATGATCTGTTCCCTGACCCTGACACAAAGCAGCAGGCAAAAATAAGTATTGACCATGAAAGTAATTAGACAGCAACAACTCCAATATTTATTTTATATTTTTGATAATAATAACATTTCAGAAAACAGCAAAGCAGATGTAGAAAGGGAGTACAGAGTGCAATCAAAGCAGATCTTAAATAAGTAGGAGACAGGTACAGTGGTAAATATGAGACTGTTAAGAAAACATTGGTTATAATACCTGTTAAATGTTTAGGGTAACCACTAAATAAAAGAAATAGATTTATAAGTTCAGATCCAGCAAATGGGAAAACAGATCCAAGAAAACATTATCATTTCACTGGAAGAGAGAATGAGAAAGATTTAAAGTAGAGGAAACAAAGAGAAAGCATGGTAAATAAAAACCACAAGTGAGGGGAAAATCACAATAAATTAAAATGAGATAAGTTTATCTATTTAGAGAGGCAAACTCTTGGGACTTCCCTGGTAATTCAATAGCTAAGACTCTGCACTCCCAGTGCAGGGGGCCCAGGTTCTATCCCTGGTCAGGGAACTAGATCTCACATGCTGCAACTAAGAGTTCACATGCAGCAACTAAAAATACCACATGCTGCGACTAACACCAGGCACAGCCAAATAAATAAACAAATATACAAAGAAAAAAGTAAAGGACCCTGTTCTCTTTTTGACCAGGGAGAGTACAAAAAAAAAAAAAAAAAAAAAAATCTAGCTCTGTGCTATTGATGAGACACTTATCTATGCTTATTGATAAGATGATTAAAGGGAAATAAAAAGATGGACAAGGATATAGCAGATGTACTCACCCCACTCTCTAATATGATATTAGTAATATCTATACCTATCAAGACAGAATTTAATGTTGGGCTGTAATAGAGCTATTTAAACAAGTGAATTACAGCTATGTTAGCAATAAAGATTGATCCCCAAAACATAATATTTAGTAAATAATACAAGTTGCCTAACAAATGAACAGCATGATATAATTTATGCATAATTTTAAAATGTGTACAAAGCAATACCATAGTTATTCTATGAGTATGTACATACATATGTAAATTTAAAAAAATTTAAAGGCTATACACAAACTTATAATAATGATTGCCTCTTAGAAATGAAACTGTTTTGAAAAAGGGGAAGAGTTTAAAGAGCACTTCTATTTAATTTTTTTTCTTTTGAGAAGACAATGTAGTCATATAGTAGTGTAGTTTCTTTGAACATGTATTCATAGGAAGAAAATCGAGATTAAAATAAAACAACATGAATAGCATTTAATTGTCAATGGTGAGAATAAGAATGTCTGCCTTTTAATTCTTTGTATCTTTCAAGTTTACAAAAGAGAAAATAAGAGAAAAATGCAAGAGGGGTAAGTGGAGAGGGAACATGGCAAGAGGAGAGGATATTCCAGCTACTATATTTTATGGTACACAGACGACAAAGACATAGAAACCTAAACCCAGAATGTCAAGGAGACCTTGGAAGATTCACAAGTGGTCACAGAAGTGACAATTTCTAACCTGTCACATAGCTTGTCTAAAGTAACCACTGCTTTAACAAAACAATGCAAAAAGTTTTGATTGTTTAAATTTTTTCTTAATGTGTTTTTCCATTCAAAGCCATGTGCTTAATTAAAAGAATCTTCAGTACTATAAGTTGCCAACGTGCTGCTGCTTTCAGATTTCAAAAATCCAGGGGAATAGTATTTCATAAGCCCATAAAAAATGTTAAAAGTTTGTTACTGTTTTCATTACATTACACAAAGTCATAGCTGCTGTATAAGAAAAAGAGCATTTTGGTAAATTCCAGAGTGTCCTAGTAAAGCAGGGACTACTACATTTTACTGCTTCATGTTACTTCATTTACAAGGTATATTTGCAATAAAACTTGCAAAACTTTTCATGACCATGTGTATAGGATAAACGTACAAAGTGGTTATAGGTGTTCCATTTTAAGTATCAGAAGCACATTGCTATGTTCTAACTTATCACCTGGCATATTCTGCTGCTTTTGAAACCACTAGTCAGCACTACTGAAATGCCTTAGATAATTTGTTTCCAACTGGGTAATAGCTTTCCAGGTTGCTCTTTTTCTATACTATTATAAAAACTATTGCATTCTATTGGACAAGGTTTTGTAATCAATCAGTCAAGCATTTATTGACTGATTTTTTGGAAGATTTTCCCCTTCCTCCTGCCTTACAGAATCATTTTATTCCAATCTTTTATATGCAGTGTGTGTGTGTGTGTGTGTGTACTCGGATCTAGATTCTTTTAAAGGAAAGCTCTGTTTTTTAAGATTAAAGCTGAAGTAGACAAAATGGGCCTTTCAAGGCAGATTTTGCTTGATTCTATTAACATCCAGCTCCCTAGTTGAACCTCAAATAAACTCCAAGCTTGATATTAGAGAGGAAAAAGGCAGGAGTATAGAGTGGAGCTACCTCTGCATATTAATGTCAGGTCAGCTATAGAAGACCTGACCCTGCTGCCCCCTCAGTCTCCCTTATCTCTCCCCACCTCTGCATGTATAGAGCAGCTGAGAGCAACAACCGTCCACAAGCCACAACCAAAGAGATGCTCTTAAAAAGTTAAGCTGCCTGGAAATAAGCAGGCTTTGGGTGTGAATGTGCATGCTCCATAGCTAATCCTTCCTTGTCTTAGTCAATAATGGCCAGTTATTCAGTGGTTATCTTCCTGTTATCCCCGGTGACAGGAGACTTAACTCTGATCAGTGCACACAAGAACAGCCCTCCACTGAGCTGATAGGTCTGCTGAAAAAACACTATGCTTTAAAGGAGGAAATCTGCACAAGTTACTAATATCAGTCAAGTAAATTCCTTTATTTCCAACATGAATGGAAAATCAAGAGAGTTGAGAAAAGCAAACAGCATACACAGAAGGCCTGATAAGAGATGTCTTAACCCTAAAGAAAATAGAGACAATTCAGAAAACTGAAGAGAAGTTTGTAATAAATTGTGAAATTTATTAAATCCAAGGACAAGAAAGATTTATTTGAATTTAAAACTCTAATGGCCAAATTTTTCAATAGAAGTCTGGAAAGAAACTCATGGAAATTATCCAGAATTCAGAGCAAAAGACAAGAGAAGAAAATGTAATATAAACATTTAGAGACATACAAGATTAATAAAGGAGATTAAATATCTAAGAGAAATTCCAGAATCAAAGAACAGAGAAAATAGATGAGAGGAAATAATTTTTTTAACTTTTCTGAAGGAAATTCTCCTGAGCTGGAGAAAGACATTAATTTTTTTAATTGAAAGGTAGGATAGATCAAACTGAAAGGAAAGAAAAAACACTCATACTTGTGCAGAGAGTACTGAAGTTTTAAACACTGATGATAGAAATAAGTTATATAAAAAAATCTACAGAGTGGGGAAAAATGAAGCAGGCAATATGGAAAAGAATAAGAATCTGATTTGCATCAGAATTTTTTCAGAAGTACTGGATGCTAGAATTAGTGATGCAATGCCTTTACATTCTGAGGGAAAAAATGTTGAAATTAAGAAGCCATACACTTAAATTAAAACTAATTTATACCGTTTTTCCAGTAGTCATGTATGGATGTGAGAGTTGGACCATAAAGAAGGCTGAGAACCAAAGAACTGATACTTTCAAACTGTGGTACTGGAGAAGACTTTTGAAAGTCCCCTGGACTGCAGAGAAATCAAACAAGTCAATGCTAAAGGTAATCAGCCCTGAATATTCATTGGAAGGACTGATGCTGAAGCTGAAGCTCCAGTACTTTGGCCACCTGATGCGAAGACCTGACTCATTGGAAGAAACCTTGATGCTAGGAAAGATTGAGGGCAGGAGGAGAAGGAGACAACAGAGGATGAGATGGTTGAATGGCGTCACCGACTCAATGGACGTGAATTTGAGCAAACTCTGGGAGATAGTAAAGGATAAGGAAGCCTGATGTGCTGCAGTCCATGGGGTCACAAAGAGGCGGACATGACTGAGCAACTGAACAACAACAACAGTGAAATTGTCAGTCAAGACTGAAGACAAAGTAATGACATATTTAGACATGTAAGTCCTTAGAAAATGTTCCTCCCTTTTTTCTAAAAATGGTTCCTTATGTATGTACAACTGCAAAACCAAAAATGGATCCAGCCAAGAGTAAGACATGAGACTCAAGGACCAGTTGTTCCAAACAGAAATATTATGAAAACAATTCTTAGCATGACTACTGTGCAGCAGGGTTAGGAAGCAATCACTCAAAATGAGAATAGGAAACCAAAGTTAGGTAGCATGACTTTAAGAAGGAAACATGTTTTCTGTAATAGATAGCAGCTTCAAAGAGCTGAGTGTGGTTAGTAGTCATTAGAATCACATTAATATATACTATCTTGAGAACAGTAAAAAAAAAAGAAAGAAAAATGTAAGACAATTAGAATAAGAAAAAAATCTGTATAAGAAAGTTATGATATAAAGAACACTAAAAGTCACAAAATTTTGATCAAATAATAAAATGCAATCAAAGGGAACTTATTTGAATTTTACCTTCGAGACTGTTTCCTTTAAAAGTCCAGATTTTGTGTCATGGGATTACATTTTCTCTTCCAAGTTCTAATCATACTATGTATTTCTGCAGTCATTCATATTTGCATGATCATAATGTTATCAATGATATTTGGGGGAGGATTAGCCTTTAAAATCATTTTGTTGACATAGTACAAAACAATTATGGAAACTGAGCAAAATATATATATATTTGTGTGTGTGTGTTAAACTGGTATTTTTGGAGTATTGGTATAGCTTACAGATAGCAGAGGTTGGACAGAGAGAAAAGAAAGAGAAGTGTAGGAAAATTCATTTCCTAATCTTTTATCTAACTTTCTTGAAGAAGTAAAAATAGGTTTCAGTACATTAACTGAAATATACTGAAACCTAAAGATAAAAACATCTCCAGAGAACTAAAAATACAGCTAGACATAGAGGAGAGATGGTAAAGAATTTGTCTGCAATGCAGGAGACCCAGGTTCAATCCCTGGGTCAGGAAGATCCCCTGGAGAAGGGAATGGCTACCCACTCTAGTATTCTTGCCTGGGAAATACCATGGACAGAAGAGCATGTATCAAGCTACAGTCTTGGGATCGCAAACAGATGGACGTGACTGAGCAACTAACACACACATGGAGGAGAGAGGGAGGGTGAGTTGTCTTGGGTGAGCTAAGTCTGCACCTTTTGGAGTGGGTAGAGGTTACCTGGAGTTATTTAGATAACCAAGGGCAGATTAAGTATGAAACTCAAGGGTCAGGACTCCTTACTCCTCCAGGCCCCTCCCAAAGCCTGGAAATGTACATACATTATGAGCTGAATTATTTTCCTTTAAAAGAGCCCCATAGGCTGAGTACCTTTCAGGCCCCACAAAACCAAAATATGGCCTTGGAGAGGACAAGCTGAAAAGTGGAACACTTCACTTCTGGGGAAAGATTTGGGGAGAGGGATTTTGTGAGATTTTGTGAGGGATGTGAGAAATTTTGCTCTTTAATATGACTCACTATTACTGTTTAAACTCTTGTTCATATATTTGTTGGTATTTAAACAAACTGCATATTTGGCAGTCTAATTTATGTTGATGTAATCATTAGAATGCTTTCACTCTTTCTGTGCCCCTTGTAATTCTTCTTAATACCCCAACATCCATCACTTGCCCATTTGCCCTCCACAATTGCCTTCCCTGAAATTTGACATCCACCATCCTAAACAACTAGACTTAAAGTCACTCACTTGGGACACAGAAAACCAAGGCTGCAAATACTGTTTTGTTAATTTCAATAGGCACTTTTCTAAATGTAAGACAACTAAGGTGATATTTCTCAGAACAAGATTTTTTATTGGTTTTAAATCTCTAGCGAGCAGATTGAAAAACACCCAGGTACTGATGAGGATGATGAGGGATGGAGACCCTGGTGCATGAAACAAGGATGAGACACTGACAGGCACGATTTGTCGACAGTACAAATGCAGGTTGAATTAATGCCTCTTTGTCTCATCAACAGCTAAGGACAGTTGTAGACTCCTGGTAGAGAGAGAGTTGCTTGAACATTCAGGATAGTAAGAGCACAAAGAACCCTCATCTTGACCAAAGTGAGTGTAGACAGAGGCAGGGGAGGGGTGACAACTACTGCCCCAGTCATCAACAGTACATTTATTACTATTTATGTGCTGTATTTGATGCTGTGAACTTTGGAAGGGGAGAAGACTGAATTTTAGCACGAATACTTCCCCCCACCCCAAAATGTTATATATATTCAATATGTATATTGCAGAAAGATATATAACTTTGTGCAAAATTATTTAGCCACCTCTGGTTGTTTCCAAAGCTAGTCTGCTGAAACTGAAATGATGGGGTCAAATGGTGTGTCCACTTAAAAATGCCTAGGGTATTATGCCCGATAGCTTTCAATAAGCCTTTGTGCCAATTTATGCTTCCACTGGCAGCATATGAGCTTACTTCCTCCAGGCAATGCTATTTTTATTGTCAGTTATTTTCAGATGCCACATAATGAGGGGGAAAGAATTTATATCCTATTATTTATATTATATTCTATTCTGCCTCCGTCTTCTTTGTTGTCAAGAGTCTTTGGAAGAACCCTTCATCTCCCCAGGCCTCTATTTCCTCACCTGAAGATTAACTGAGGTTGTATTAAATCAGTGATCCTCAAAATGTGGTCCCCAGACCAGCAACAGAATCTGGAACTTGAGAGACTTGTAAATTAGTGTCCCGCAAATGAACTACTGAATCAGAAACCCTGGAACTGTGTTGCTGCTGCTAAGTCACTTCACTCGTGTCTGACTCTGTGCGTCTCCATAGACGGCAGCCCACCAGGCTCTGCCGTCCCTGGGATTCTCCAGGCAAGAATAGTGGAGTGGATTGCCATTTCCTTCTTCAATGCATGAAAGTGAAAAGTGAAAGTGAAGTTGCTCAGTCGTGTCCGACTCCTAGCGACCCCGTGGACTGCAGCCCACCAGGCTCCTCCATCCATGGGATTTTCCAGGCAAGAGTACTGGAGTGGGGTGCCATTGCCTTCTCCGTGGAACTGTGTAGGGCTCATCAATTTTGTGTGATCAAATCCTCATGGTGATTCTGATGCAGCTAAAATTTGAGAAATGGATGTTCTCTAAGCTCTCTTTATGTTAGTAGTCTTGATTCATCATTTTGAATCAGATAAGTAGAGGAATTTTCAGTGTGGGTTTGCTGGCATGGCTCACTGGCATACACAGAGAATCAAACCTAGAATAGATGCTTTTGCATCTGACTTCCCAAACATGTTCAACAGCATCATGTGTGTCTGATTTTACTGCAGAAAGACAAGATCTCTAATGATGAACAATAATGACAAAAAGCAGTATGGCACGGTAGGAAAAAGACTGTTGTGACATCAAATAAACCTGGGCTTGAATTGCGACAATGATGGCTACTAGCTGTAATCTTGAAATCTAGTGTTTTCATCTACAAATTAAAAATAATTAAAGAGTATGGTTAAATTAATTAAATAAGGGGCCATTTGAGGTGATTCTAATGCCTTAGCAGTCTATTTATACTTAAGCCTGTAATGCCTTCAAGTTTAAGAAATCAAAACCTAAGGACCAACAATCACAAACAGCTAACTCAGTTTTTCCCAAAGAGGCAACTTCTTTAGCTATAGCCAATTTCTTTGCTTTGCTTCCATATATAAATGTCTCACCCTGGTTTCTGTAGGTGTAGCCCTGTTCACCACTTCTAATAGAGTTTTGTTCAAATAAACACTTAAAATTTTTAATATGCCTCATTTTATCTTTTAACAGCTCATACCTCATAGAATTATTGTAAACATGAAATAAGATACCACGTGAAGTGAAAGTGTTAATCACTCAGTCTATCTGACTCTTTGCCACACCCACCAGGCTCCTCTGTCCATGGAATTCTCCAGGCAAGAATACTGGAGTGGATAGTGATTTCCTTCTCCAGGGAATCTTCCTGACACACAGATCAAACCTGGGTCACCCACATTGCAGGCAGATTCTTTATCATCTGAGCCACTAGGGAAGGTGAACAAGATACTACATGTAAAGCACTAAGCCCAGTTTGGCACATAGTAATTGTTCAATAAATGTAACCTATTATCTGTTGTTAATAGGTTACTAAAGCCCACCAGTACTTTGGCCACCTCATGCGAAGAGTTGACTCATTGGAAAAGACTCTGATGCTGGGAGGGATTGGGGGCAGGAGGAGAAGGGGACGACAGAGGATGAGATGGCTGGATGGCATCACCGACTCAATGGACATGGATTTGGGTGGACTCCGGAAGTTGGTGATGGACAGGGAGGCCTGGCATGCTGCGATTCATGAGATCGCAAAGAGTCAGACATGACTGAGCAACTGAACTGAACTGAACTGAAAGCCCACCTACGTTTATCTATATTAAAGCACAAGACCTTGCTACACCACAAGGCCACTAAAAAATAAGCAATACTAGCAGCTTGAAAACCACTGATTTTTGAATTAACAATTTCACAAGAGAGGGACCAAAACAACACAGTCAAGCTGTAGAATGTTCAGTTCAGTTCACTCGATCAGTCATGTCCAAATCTTTGCGACCCCATGAACCGCAGCACGCCAGGCCTCCCTGTCCATCACCAACTCTCAGAGTTCACCCAAACTCACGTCTATAGAGTTGGTGATGCCATCCAGCCATCTCATCCTCTGCCGTCCACTTCTCCTCTTGCCCCCAATCCCTCCCAGCATCAGGGTCTTTTCCAATGAGTCAACTCTTCACATGAGGTGGCCAAAGTACTGGAGTTTCAGCTTCAGCATCAGTCCTTCCAATGAACACCCAGGGCTGATCTTTAGGATGGACTGGTTGGATCTCCTTGCAGTGGAATGTTGGGATGCTGGAAAAGCACAGTTGTAGGAACTATGATATATTGATATGAAGCAGGTTATTCTTTTTAGTAAAAGTATCTTGTGGCCATTTACAGCCTATCTTTGCTAAAATAACTATGGGATGGAAAAGAATAAGGGTTTTCTCCTCAAAGCCCTATAATTTTCTCATTCTCATTGGCAACTTTGTGTTCCATTCCTTTTATTTATTTTTGCATGAGACCTAACACTCTAGAAAAGGGTATATTCTTGATCAAATGACCTCTTTATCAGGCCTCTTCAGGGTAGCTATTGGGATCTTGGAGCACTATCTACCATCACAGAACAAAGCAGGGTATTTCCTCAAGTGACAGCACACTTTTTAATTCCAAGTGTTCCTCTCAGGCTCAGTCGATCTTCTCTCAATCTTACATACCACTATTCCAGTCTGCTAGACATGACTGCCCTTTTCACTCTGGTCTTTGAATTGACATAAGTGGATTCCCTCAAATAAGCCACTTCTCTATGTCATTTTAATTCTCAGAGGAGAAATAGGACACTTTTCTGCCTTTTCTCAATTTCTCCACTGATTCTGATGAGGATTGGGATTTGGAAAAATACATAAAATGTCCTGAGAAGTGCTGGGAAAGAATTTCTTCACGGAAACACTAATCCCTATAGTCTCAATCACATTTTGGAGAGAGATTACTTGTTTTTAACAACCAGTGAAATATGCTCCTCCTGCCCTCAATCTTTTCAGAATCAGGATCTTTTCCAGTGAATTGGCTCTTTGCATCAGGTGGGCAGGAGGAGAAGTGGGTGACAGAAGATGAGATAGTTGGATGAAATCGCTGACTCAGTGAATGTGAGTTTGATCAAACTCTGGGAGATTGTGAAGGATAGGGAAGCTTGGTGTGCTACAGTTCATGGGGTTGTAAAGAGCTGGACATGACTGAGCAACTGAAAAACAGCAACAAAATATACTCACTCGGTTTTGTAAAGCAATTCGTCATATCGCTATTTTTGCTGTCACACAAGCCTATCTATGTGACTAACCTTGACTTCAAAAACCTAGTCTCTGATGTCCTAAAGGCGTACTGCAAGTGTTATCTATTGAATTGGCCAAAAATTTCATTTAGGATTTTCCCTAAGAGGTATCATAAAAATCAGAGTGAAACTTTGGCCAACCCAGTACATCCCATGTCACCAAAACTGGCTTAGTGAGAGGGTTTCTCTACCAGGGATCCCGAAAGTACTCCAAGCTCATGTGAGCCCTTTCTCCCACCATAATATATTATTAATCCCCAAAGCTTAATTGCCTACTAATTTCAGAAAAAAGTAGTTGTAGAAAGAACATTAATTTGAAAAAATAGGACCCCCAAACATCAAATCATTATATAAAAATGTATTGACAACAAAATAAAAGCCATGTGTCATGATAATATTGGGATCATAAAAAAAATAAGATGCACTGTCTGCCTTTGATTAATTATATACATGAACTATTGAAATATGTGTTATTGTAGAGGTATGTACCCCCTCAAAAGGGGGAGGAGATTTGGGAAAACTTCACAAAGTATGGTCTTACTGATGAGTGGGTGTTTATGTATAAGAAAAGTGAGAAATGCTAGTTTCAAGGATTTGCACATAGAAAGGCATTCCCTTTGAAAATCCTTATGAAACTGGGAGGATGGAGAAAGGCTTGATGTGTTTGCAAATTAGCAACAAGTTTAATCAGCTAGAGCAAAGTGCATTGGGCAGAGTTGCCAGTGTTGAAATGAAGATGGAGAGAATTTTTACCCAAAAGGATGGCAATACAGCTGCATGGGCCCCACATGTCATGCTAAATTTAGACTATCTATGAAGCAGTGGAAAGTTCATGGAGGTTACAGAAATTATTAAATTAGCTATGCCTCATTGCATTCTCCAGTCCAGCAATTAATTGATAGAAGAAGCTTCTGAAGCTTATCTGTGATTCTGTTAGTTAGAAAACTGTCAATTCAAGAAATTTACTTTGACTCAAATTTTCCTGAATAAACCAACTTACCACTCCAATTTCAGTTGTGCTCAACAGATATTTATTTAACAGTATCCATACGCCAAGCATTATGCTAGATATTGTGTGTGTAGAGATGGATAAGGGAGTCTTCCCCCTGGATTATTTTATAACCTACCAGAGCAACAGACATATCAGAAATAATGTTCAGAACATGATGGGCTTATCCTAGTGGGCTTTTATGGGGTCAGATCAGATCAGATCAGTCACTCAGTCGTGTCCAACTCTTTGCGACCCCATGAACTGCAGCACGCCAGGCCTCCCTATCCATCACCAGCTCTTGGAGGCCACTCAGACTCACATTCATCGAGTCAGTGATGCCATCCAGCCATCTCATCCTCTGTCGTCCCCTTCTCCTCCTGCCCTCAATCCCTCCCAGCATCAGAGTCTTCTCCAATGAGTCAACTCTTCGCATGAGGTGGCCAAAATACTGGAGTTTCAGCTTGAGCATCATTCCCTCCAAAGAAATCCCAGGTCTGATCTCCTTCAGAATGGACCGGTTGGATCTCCTTGCAGTCCAAGGGACTCTCAAGAGTCTTCTCCAACACCACAGTTCAAAAGCATCAATTCTTCGGCGCTCAGCCTTCTTCACAGTCCAGCTCTCACATCCATACACTCAATATGCCAGCAAGTTTGGAAAACTCAGCAGTGGCCACAAGATTGGAAAAGGTCAGTTTTCATCCCAATCCCAAAGAAAGGCAATGCCAAAGAGTGCTCAAACTACCGCACAATTGCACTCATCTCACACGCTAGTAAAGTAATGCTCAAAATTCTCCAAGCCAGGCTTCAGCAATATGTGAACCGTGAACTTCCTGATGTTCAAGCTGGATTCAGAAAAGGCAGAGGAACCAGAGATCAAATTGCCAACATCCGCTGGATTATCGAAAAAGCAAGAGAGTTCCAGAAAAACATCTATTTCTGCTTTATTGACTATGCCAAAGCCTTTGACTGTGTAGATCACAATAAACTCTGGAAAATTCTGAGAGAGATGGGAATACCAGACCACCTGATCTGCCTCTTGAGAAATCTGTATGCAGGTCAAGAAGCAACAGTTAGAACTGGTCATGGAACAACAGACTGGTTCCAAATAGGAAAAGGAGTACATCAAGGCTGCATATTGTCACCAAGTTTATTTAACTTATATGCAGAGTACATCATGAGAAATGCTGGACTGGAGGAAACACAAGCTGGAATCAAGATTGCCGGGATAAATATCAATAACCTCAGATATGCAGATGATACCACCCTTATGGCAGAAAGTGAAGAGGAACTAAAAAGCCTCGATGAAAGTGAAAGTGGAGAGTGAAAAGGTTGGCTTAAAGCTCAACATTCAGAAAACGAAGATCATGGCATCTGGTCCCATCACTACATGGGAAATAGATGGAGAAACAGTGGAAACAGTGTCAGACTTTATTTTTCTGGGCTCCAAAATCACTGCAGATGGTGACTGCAGCCATGAAATTAAAAGACGCTTACTCCTTGGAAGGAAGGTTATGACCAACCTAGATAGCATATTCAAAAGCAGAGACATCACTTTGCCAACAAAGGTTCTCCTAGTCAAGGCTATGTATCATAAACCATTTCCTAGGTTCTTTTCTATTTGACTATTTACTGTGGGTCATTAATAAGTTCTTGAGAAGGAAATTGCAACCCACTCCAGCATTTGTGCCTGGAGAATCTCATGGACAGAGGAACCTAGCAGGCTACAGTCTATGGGTCTCAAAGAGTTGGACATGACTGAATGACTAAACCTTGCCTCATCTCAATTAATAAGTCAGAGTCAGAATTCCGAAGATTAATAAGATTTGCTAGAAGTAGACGAGGGCACAGATGCTAAAGTAATTTCTTTCTCATCCTGCTTCCTGAAAAACATATTTTTTAAAAATAGGTGATCTTTAAGAAACTATGCAAAAAGGTATGCAGTTTCAATATCAAAACTAAATTACGAATTTTCTAGGGTAGTTTTAGAAATGTGGCTTTCAGAATAATTGTTTTTTTTAAATTGGAATTTATTTCAAAAATTAACAAGTGGGACAGCTTTATTTACCTAATGAGGGAACTGTTCCCAACTACTTTAAAATGTGTGTTTCAGGTTAGACATAGCGCTTCTTTGTTCATATTTGAACGATTCATTCTAGTCACTAATTCATTGGTGAGCACAATACCTCTTCTGTGCAGTCAGTCAATGTAATCCTCACTTTAAAAAAATAAGGAAACACAGAGAGGGTAAGTAATTTATTCAAGGCCACACAGCCAGACCGTGTTTGAGAAAGAGCAGAATTTGAAATTTCTGACTCCCAATCCAAGACGCAGTTCATTAGGCCATGCAACTTCCTTTAGAAAATAGTTATAAACATGGTAAGGCCATTTTTTCTTGTCTTAACAAAACATGTAGTCACTGTTTTTTTATACTAACCTCTTGGAAACTCTGGGAATGAATTAATTTCCTTGCAAATAATTTTTTTTTTAATTTGCCCACACTGGTTTGTTGTTGTAGGGCTGTTCATGAATGCTAGGGTACTGGCATTGTCTATTTATTTATTTGTTTTAAGGAAGCCATGAGTCATTTGTGTTTTAAACTGCATATCTCTTTACTCTTCTATTTTAAAACACGAGCTCTATTGGACAAAGTATAATGCTAAGAAAGGCTCTTTTCTAGATTTGCTTGGTGCATAGCTGCATGTGTGTTCAGTCGCGTACAACTCTTTGTGACCCCGTGGACTGTAGCCAGCAAAGCTTCTCTGTTCGTAGTATTTTTCCAGGAGAGAATACTGGAGTGGTTGCCTTTTCCTTCTACAGGGGATCTTTCCCACGCACAGGTCGAACCCAAGTCTTCTGTGTCTCCTGCACTGGCAGGCGGATTCTTTGCCACTAGCACTGGGAAGCCCATTTGCTGGGTCTGAGTCACTTAGCCATGTACAACTTTTTGAGATCCCATGGACTGCAGCATGCCAGGCTTCCCTATCCATCACCAACTCCTGGAGCTTGCTCAAACTCACGTCCATTGAGTCAGTGATGCCATCCAACCATCTCATCCTCTATCATCCCCTTCTCCTCCTGACTTCAATCTTCTTTGGCATCAGGGTCTTTTCCAACGAGTCAGTTCTTCGCATCAGGTGGCCAAAGTATTGGAGTTTCAGCTTCAGTGTCAGTCCTTCCAGTGAATATTCAGGACTGATTTCCTTTAGGATGGACTGGCTGGATCTCCTTGCAGTCCAAGGGACTCTCAAGAGTCTTCTCCAACACCATAGCTCAAAAACATCAATTTTCAGCAGTCAGCTCTCTTTATAGTCGAACTCTCACATCCATACATGACTACTGGAAAAACCAAAGCTTTGACTAGGTGGACCTTTGTTGGCTAATGTCTCTGTTTTTTAATATGCTGTTTAGGTGGTCAGCTTTTCTTCCGAGGAGGAAGTGTCTTTTAATTTCATGGCTGCGGTCACTGTCTGCAGTGATTTTGGAGCTACCCAAAATAAAGTCTGTCACTGTTTCCATTGTTTCCCCATCTATTTGCCATGAAGTGATGGGACAGGATGTCATGATCTTAGTTTTCTGAATGTTGAGTTTTAAGCCAACTTTTTGACTCTCTTCTTTCACTTTCATCAAGAGGCTCTTTAGTTCTTCTGCGCTTTCTGCCATAGGGTGGTGTCATCTGTGTATCTGTGGTTATTGATATTTCTCCCAGAAAAAGCAGTTTTCTGGGTAGTATTCAGTTGATTTTGTTCAAAAATATTCTGACTTCAAAGTACTAGAGTCTTATGGGATGACATATTCTTATCTTCTCATCTACTTTTATTTATGTGTATTGGAAAAAGAAAATGGAAAAGATATCTTGAGACATCCGAATGAAATGAAAGGCTCCAGGGCCCATGGCCAAATTGCTTCTAAGAACCAAGTACTTCCTTTCTTGAACAGAGATTGCCTATGTGGTCATTTTGTTGCAGATACCAGGTCAAAACAACAATAGCTGTAATACATGGTGATTACTGTCTCATACTTTCCTTCTCTGCACTCTGCCCTTTTCCTGCTCCTCCCCTTCTCTTCTCTCACTACCCTTTCCAATTTTCCCTTCCTTTCTTAAGATTCCATTTTGTGCCAGGAACCCGATAAACACCAGGAGGTAGAGATTAAAGACATCTGCACTGTTCAGAAACATCTCATGATTTTCAAAAGTTGTTTCAACTTAACACACATACAAAAGTCAAAATGTTCACTGATCTTGTTTTCTAATTGTTATTTTTCAGTTAAAAAGAAAAAGAAAAGAAAATGATAACAAAAAATTAGAGCAAATAGTATAATTAAATTTTTGCTTCATTTTGCTTGATGATTAAGAAATCAAATCCTGATCCCAACTGCCTGAGCTTGAATTCTAACTCTGGGTTATGAGTTATTTCACCTCCTGAAGTTTATTCACCTGCAAAATGGGAATGTAAATAATACCTACATCATTCGGCTGCTGGGAAAATTGCAGTTTATAGAAAAGTATCTGGTATTCAGTAGACATCGCATCCGGGGAAGGCAATGGCACCCCACCCCAGTACTCTTGTCTGGAAAATCCCATGGATGAAGGAGCCTGGTAGGCTCCAGTCCATGGGGTCGCTAAGAGTCGGACACGACTAAGCAACTTCACTTTCACTTTTCACTTTCATGAATTGGAGAAGGAAATGGCAACCCCTCCAGTATTCTTGCCTGGAGAATCTCAGGGATGGGGGAGCCTGGTGAGCTTCCGTCTATGGGGTCACACAGAGTCAGACATGACTGAAGCAACTTAGCAGCAGCAGCAGCAGACATTGCATCATGTCAGCTATTTTTGTGGTCACTATTATTATGAATAACAGTCTAAGTCATTTCAGTGTGTTGGGAGGAATTCACTATTCTGGTAGGAAGATGTCCATATTTGAGAACCATGTATTAATTTTTAAAAATTAGTATTAGAGATACTATACTAGAAGCATGTTCAGGGCAATTATCAATGGGTGCACAATGAAAAACAAAATAAAGAACTAGCTTTATATATGTATTAGTTGTTCTAATGAACAACTGGAATTGCTCTAAGAAAACACAGAAAGTGTTCACTAGCAGAAAGCCAGCAGAGGTTTCCATATCAGAGGACCCTTAAATTCAGGGAATGGGCAAAGACTAGGGACAGGTTGTATGGTCTGAGTTTGGCATAAGTCTTCTTGCTCTCCCTATGCTCTTCCCTTGATTCTGAATACCTGAAATGACATCCCTACCAGAGATGCTGTTGGAGATGTTCTAGAGACTTGAAGTATGGTTGAACTGTCATCATAATGTGTAAACAAAACCTCTGGTATTCTTTGGTGGTAAGTTTTTCCCACCCTCTCCTTCCTCCCTCCTTCCCCCTTCCTTGATATTAAATACCCATCTTCTTATAATATTGAATTACAAGGAGAGCATTGCTGGTTGTCCTTTCACTTCCTTACCTGCTCTCCAACTAGAAAGTTTTGGGAGAGGCAATCTTGCATCAGCCCTGACTTCCCTGAACCTTCTCACCACTTATGCCAAGAATACAAAGATTTGGCCATTCTTTCCTGGGGCCACTTTTCAACTTTCTCATAGTCTAGCATTGTGTTTGCATTGAGAATAGTCTCAAGATTGTATTTGCAGTGGTAATCTTGAAGGAGGAGATAACACCTCCCTTCAGGCAAAGAGTAGTTTCCCTGGTGGGTCAGATGGTAAAGCATCTGTCTGCAATGTGGGAGACCCAGGTTCAATTCCTGGGTCGGGAAGATCCCCTGGAGAAGGAAATGGCAATCCACTTCAGCACTCTTGCCTGGACAATCCCATGGATGGAGGAGTCTGATAGGCTACAGTCCATGGGGTCACAAAGAGTCGGACACGACTGAGCGACTTCACTTTTCACTTTCTTTCAAAGAATAGACTTACTTACCTACAAAAGCAATAAATAGCTCATGCTCATTTTTTCCTCTCCTAAAGCTCAACAATCACCTCTCCCATAATTTCATGACAAATAGAAGGAAAAAAAAATGGAAGCAGTGACAGATTTATTTTCTTTGGCTCCAAAATCACAGCACACGGTGACAGAAGCCATGAAATTAAAAGATACTTGCTCCTTGGAAGGAAAGCTATTACAAACTTATACAGCATATTAAAAAGCAAAGAAATCACTTTGCTGACAAAGATCTGTATAGTCAAAGCTATGGTTTTTCCAGTAGTCATATATGGATGTGAGAGTTGGACCATAGAGAAGACTGAGTGCCAAAGAGTTGATGCTTTTGAATTGTGGTGCTGAAGACTCTTGAGGGTCCCTTGGATGTCAAGGAGATCAAACTAGTCAATCCTAAAGGAAATCAACCCTGAATATTCCTGGGAAGAACTGATGCTGAAGCTGAAGCTCCAGTACTTTGGTTGCCTGATGTGAAGAGCTGACTCATTGGAAAAGACCCTGATGCTGAGAAAGACTGAAGGAAAAGGGAGAAGGAGGTAGGCAGAGGGTGAGATGGTTAGATAGCATTACCATCTCAATGGACATGAATCTGAGAAGCTCCAGAAGATAGTGGAGGACAGGGAAGCCTGGTGTCCTGTAGTCCATGGGATCGCAAATAGTCGGACATGACTTAACAACTGAACAACAACAAAACTCAACAAAATGCATTTATAGAAATCCATCTAATTCCACTTGTACCACACATCAGGGAATCAATGTAAACCAATATAAAGCTTAAGATTCTTGCTGTGCAATAAGTACTAAAGTCTTTTATCTGTGATCTCTGAATTTCGTGTCTTATGCCAGCATCTGTGAAACAGTAATAAGCTAACTCAGCTTGCCAATAGAGCAAAATGTCAGACCCTTCAAAGACCATAACAGAAAGTATCTGGAACTTTACAGTTGAGACATTTTCAGTAAGGATTAAGGAGAAATTGTGTAAACTATCAGCAGGCATATGACATTTTTCTTCTTTTAAGAAATATGCATTGTGGCTTGAGAGATGCAACTAAGGTGAATTTAAAATAAGAGGGAATATGACAACTCAAACAGCTATCATTTTGGATGTGTCATCTCTCAATTCTCCACTCATCCCTCTCCAAGGTGAATATACATACTTCACTTCTTAATACTTTTACTCTCTTTTCTTGGTTACAGTATCTCCATACTCTTTGTGTTATCAGACAAAAGTAATCTAATACAATTGCGTCTTGTTAAAGGACCTAAGTAGGTCTGGTGGTAAAGACCCGCCTGCCAATGCAGAAGATATAAGAGAAGTGGGCTCGATTCCTAGGTCAGGAAGATCCCCTGGGGGAGGGCATGGCAGTATTCATGCCTGGAAAATCCCATGGCTAAAGGAACCTGGGCTACAATCCATAGAGTAGCAAAGAGTTACTTTGCTACTTTCAGACAGGACTGAAGCGAGTTAGTACTCACACAAAGGACCCAACTACTTGAAATCTATGAGCCATGGCACCAACTACATCACTTGTATGCAGATGACTTTGCCAGTGGGGTGGGGATATTTGAAGTCCACTGGTGAAGCTTCATTTCCTTTTGATTATTTTTGGATCTTTATGGTAATTGTTTGTCTCCTTGATACTTTTGTGAACTTCTTTGGCTGACTCTTCTCCTTCCTTTCCTGAGTGACAGTCCTTTAGAAATGTTAATCCACTTAATCAGAGGAATACACTAAGAGGAACATGCACTGTTTTGCTTACATCTCTTAAGTGTTGATTTTTATACTGTAATATTAAGGAATAACTTTTTAGTTACATAAATTTAAACTATAAAAGTAATATGTGTTCATGGCAAAAGATTATTTAAACACTATATTATTAAATGAAAAAGAAAAGTTCATCTCTTCCCCACTTTTGCCATACCTCATTCTGTCTTCCCAAATATAACAACTGTTAACTGTTTCTGTGTAGTCTTCTAGACATTTTCTAAGCAAATGCAAGTAAATATATTTCTATATAACTTCAAATCTTAACAGAAACAGGAGTAGTCTAAAAATGCAAATTTCATCATTCCCTTAATACATTGGCTATTATTCAAAATAAGCTCAATCATATAAACTTCATTATTTTGTCAGATGTGTTTTACTCTAACATTTGAATATACACTGAAATATGTACTTAAACAAACATGCACACCTATTTTGTAAGTAGGTAAGAGTATGGAGTTCCCAGAGAAAGAGAGCTAGACATGGCTTTCTTGACATAAGAAAAACCATTTTTGGGTTAAGCCATTTTGTGATCTAAGCCTGACCACAGTGCTTGCTCTTGAACAATTCTCGGTAACTAATGATCTTAAGGGAGCAAAAGAGAGCAGAGACAAATGACTGCCATCAGGCAGAAGAAGCAATAGCAAAGATTATGTGTCAAAGGTGAAGATTAGCCTGAACACTTAACTGCCAGGTCAACCGGAACCTAAGGGATGATGATATTGACCTTTTCTGACCCTCCTGACTTCAATCAACTAAATCTTGGTTTCTGTGGACTGCCCAAACCCCTTCATAAATATGCTACCCTTAACTTAAAATTTCCCCATTTTTCTTTTGTTTGTTTGGGGAGACCCTGCTTTGGGAAACAGCCCCAGTGTTCTTCTTACTTACTGCAAGTAATAAATCCTTCCTTCTCCCAATCTTTGGCTTGCAATCATTTTTTGGTTCGACATCCACCAAGAAGTAAATCTAGTTTTTCAGTAATAGTGTGTACCTATGTGTATGAATTATGTATATTTTTAGTGTGCCTATGTGAATATAATTGCTAATATATTATTATTAGCAATTGCTATAATATAAATGCATAAATCAAAGGATTTATGCATTTTAGATTTTGATTAATATTGCCTGATTGTGTTAAAGAACAATTTTATTTCTCCCTTTTCTGGGTTCGGGGAGGGATAGACATTTCACAACAACCCTTAAGAAATGATGATACAAGGCAAAGGTGAACATTGACAGTTTGAATTTGAATACGGTCAGAGGAAGCCCCTAGCATGGTAGAAATTTTCATAACAGAAACCTTCAAAGATTAGGAAGGAAATGGGAGTTTAGCTTTAGGACAAGAAGGGTTGGAGAGAGAGAGGGCAGAGAAGGGGGAGAGAAACAGCGGTATAGCTTTAAGAAAATTACCACATACAAAGGAAGTGGACTCTGGGGATAACAAGCATGTGGGGAAAAGAGCCTCAATTGTAATGCTTTAAGTTTTTAAGAAAGGGAATGTATTTGCATGTTACTTATGCAGAAAATAAAATTAGTAAAAAGAAAATGAATCTGACTTTTCTACATAGAGAATGAGAGGATGGATGTGCAGGAGGCAGATTCCACCTCAGTTGGAGGAAGGAGTTTTTTAATAAGGATGACTGTCCACACTGGGAATGGGTTGCTTTGAGCCTATTGGGTGGTCTGACAGAGGCTGGGTGCCCAACCCTCAGCCAAAGCCCTTCCTGCAGTGGGCAGGAGGACAAGGCTCTGTGAAATAACCTCTAAGACTCTATTATACTACCCTTCCTTGAACTAACATTGATTGTTTACTTTGTTCCAGGTGTTCCACTGAAGGGATAAATGTGGGTTATCTCACTGAACCTCACTGAGAGTCTGTGAGGGAAAATGCTTATGTATAGTATTTTCATTTAACAGACAATAAAATCACAGTTGCGAGTCTTTTGTTTTGGTTGAGTTTTTTGTTTTAATCTGAACTTCCCCTCACCTCTGTGGCTTCCAGTCCAAGTTTTGGTTTGAATATGGTGACTCATAGACACCAGGAAGTCACAACATTCTTTAACTGGGAAGATATAATATAATACACTGAGAAAATTGGCCTCATGATGTTGTTTGTATGAATGTTCCGAGGGGAGGAGGGCGAGAGTCTTCATTTGAAACATAATAATAGGTACCTCCTGTTGCTAGATACTGGGCAGGGTACTAGGGATACCATGGTGACCTGGACTCAGCACTTGTCTTTGAGGAGGTGTGGGGTTAGTGGGAGATGCAGCCAAGTGAACAGAAATACAAAGCAGTAAGTGCTTGACTTGAAGTTAACACAGAACCTCCCTCTGAGTTCTGGGAGCTCAAGGAGGACATTTTAGAATGAAAGGTCTATACAGCTGGAATTCTGGCTTCCAAAGAAGAATAAGGATTACTTAGAGTGGGAGGGAGGTGGTGTGGGTCTTGAGATGAACGTTAGAGGGAAAAGGAAGGGCTGAAGCTACACTTTTGGCCAACTGTTGAGTGGTCAGTGTGGCAGAAGAGCAGAGTGGGAGGGGCCAGAGAAGCCAGGTCTGAGGTGGAAAGACAGGTGAGGGCCTTTCCATGGCTGAGTTTGGAGCTCTTCCTGAGGGCAAGCCTTATGTATAGAATAGTTTTGTTGTATAGTCTTTCCTGTGGTCATGTATGGATGTGAGAGCTGGACTGTGAAGAAGGCTGAGCGCCGAAGAATTGATGCTTTTGAACTGTGGTGTTGGAGAAGACTCTGGAGAGTCCCTTGGACTGCAAGAAGATCCAACCAGTCCATTCTGAAGGAGATCAATCCTGGAATTTCTTTAGAAGGAATGATGCTGGAGCTGAAACTCCAGTATTTTGGCCACCTCATGCGAAGAGTTGACTCATTGGAGAAGACTCTGATGCTGGGAGGGATTGAGGGCAGGAGGAGAAGGGGACAACAGAGGATGAGATGGCTGGATGGCATCACTGACTTGATGGGTTTGAGTCTGGGTGACCTCCGGGAGCTGGTGATGGACAGGGAGGCCTGGCATGCTGCGATTCATGGGGTCGCGAAGAGTCGGACACGACTGAGCAACTGATCTGATCTGATCTGATCTGGTATTTACAAAATCAGATTGTAGTGATACTCCTCTTTTTCCAACAGCAACCCTCTCATATCTGAGGTGACTTTAGCAAGGCTTCCTTTTTCCCACAGGTTAAGACTCCAGCCATTTCCACACTTAGTATTAGGTGTGGTGAGGCACTGAAGTTCACGTTGGCATTGATGTGCTATTTCCTCCGACTCAACACAATAGTCTTGACCAAACTTGTAAGAACTGTCCCCACCAACCTTTCTGGATGAAGTGGGAGTCCAACAGAAAGGATCTGTCAGGAAGGAATGTTTTCACACGTGAGCTGTTGGATGGCACCTCAGGGTCTTGTCGTGGGAAGGCTTAGGGAAGCTGAGAAGTTGGGGACGATGAGAGACAGAGCAGAGAAGCACAGTCATTTGGAGGCAGGGCCTCAGAGGAAGCTTTGGCCAGCTTCACTTTTATTCTGGAAGCCTAGGGCAAGAGGGACACGCAGTTTGTCTCCTTTATGCTACCTTGTTGGGTACATCCTAAACTCCAGCCTGGGAGCCCACTCATGTGTCAATTGCTCTACTTGACAAAATAATACAATGCTTACTGGATTATGTAACTTCTGGAAATCCATCTCAGAATGGTTGTTTCTCTTTGGTGATTTTCCTGCTTTCTAGTCTATGAAATAATGAAAACCAACAGATTGGTAGTCTGAGTTCTTAGAGACAGAAAGCACTTTTGTAAAACAACCTCTAAATAACTCTAAAATGCTCACACTGTATCCCTTTCTGTGAAAGGTTCTACTGACAAGAAAGCCTATTGCTTATCCGTGAAGGGCTCCTAGTGAAGGACGTTAGATGAGGCAAGTATTTTTCCCTTGTGCCAATCTTCCTATTTTACAATTTTCAGTTTTGCATAGAAAATATATAGCATCTGGTAAAATTATCTCACCCTATCTGAATTTAATTCCTCCCATCAGGAGATCCATGTAGATTTCCACTGACTTCACTAAACATGCCACATATGTGTCTTAGATCAAACGGTACCCTATGGGGTTATATAGATCATAAAATAATGTTTCCACAAAGAAGCCTGCACATGAAATATTTATATGTTCCAGTTGTGAAAATCCTCCCCAATCCTATGTGTGCTGGAGGGAAGAACTGTATGCTCATTCCCCCAACTCAGATCTCATGCATGTTGAATAAAACAGGGGATTTGGAGGTATCATTTTTATAGTGATCCAGGAATGGTGCACTTTTTAAACACTGTGAGTGTTCAGTTAAAAGACTCCAAGGAGGAGCATGGGATGTTGGGCTGAGTTTAAACAAATTAAAAATTACATATTTGCAAATACATACTTGGGCTTCCCAGGTGGTGCCAGTGGTAGAGAACCTGCCTGCCAGTGCAGAAGATGTAAGGGATGTGGATTCGATCCCTGGGTAAGAAAGATCCCCTGTAAGAGGGCATGGCAATGCACTCCAGTATTTTTGCCTGGAGAATCCCATGGATAGAGGAGCCTGGAAGGCTCTGGTCCTTGGGGATGCAAAGACTTGGACATGACTGAAGTGACTGAGCATGCACTTGGGAAAGAGAGATTGTAACAACAAGGCAAATGGCAGGCAGTTAGAAGGCTATCAGTATGGAAGATGACAGTGAGCATGGTTGGATGCAGCAAAGATAAGTTTTCTAGGAAGTGATCCAAGGTGTGAGATCTGACCAATGAATTTCCGTCCATGATGTGGTACCTAAGGAAAGAAATTTCACAGGGTTCTAAGCTCAGAATCTAGGTGACCTAGTGGGAAGGTCACACAGGTAGGGACTGGATGGTTCAGTCTGAAGCTGAAGATGTGACTTTGAGCAAAAAAGAGGACTAGGTTCTTTCTAGGAGGAAACCATTGGCTTGGGAGATAAACTATAAAAGGTAATATTGAATATCAAGGTATGATTTATGACTTACTGAGAGCTTGTAGCTCATCTATTGGTTTATATTTTTAATCCCTAAACAATATCTTTGTCCTTAGCCTGCAGGATCAAGCTAGTCAATCCTAAAGGAAATCAACCCTGAATATTTATTGGAAGGATTGATGCTGAAGCTGATACTTCAGTACTTTGGCTACCTGATGCAAAGAGCTGACTCATTGAAAAATACCCTGATGCTGGGGAAGGTTAAAGACAAAAGCAGGAGACAGCAGAGGATGAAACTCCAGGAGATAATGAAGGACAGGAAAGCCTGGCGTGCTGCAGTCCATGAGGTCCAAAGAGTCAGATGTAACATAGCGACTGAACAACTACCAGCACCTAACTGCAGTAACGCACAACACATATCCAAAATGTCTGGTTCTAGAATACACTGATATGCATCTGTGAGAGAAAGCCTGCAGAGGAGAAAGGAAGAACTGAACTTGGGCTCAAAATCTGCACACTAGGGAAAAGATCAAAATTGACACTCTTAAACAGGGTATGCTGCTGCTGCTGCTGCTGCTGCTAAGTTGCTTTAGTAGTGTCTGACTCTGTGCGACCCCATAGATGGCAGCCCACCAGGCCCCCCAGTCCCTGGGATTCTCCAGGCAAGAACACTGGAGTGCGTTGCCATTTCCTTCTCCAATTAAACAGGGTATCAGAGATCAGATCAGATCAGTCGCTCAGTCGTGTCCGACTCTTTGCGACCCCATGAACTGCAGCACGCCAGGCCTCCCTGTCCATCACCAGCTCTCGGAGGTCACTCAGACTCACATCCATCGAGTCAGTGATGCCATCCAGCCATCTCATCCTCTGTCGTCCCCTTCTCCTCCTGCCCCCAATCCCTCCCAGCATCAGAGTCTTCTCCAATGAGTCAACTCTTCGCATGAGGTGGCCAAAATACTGGAGTTTCAGCTTTAGCATCATTCCTTGCAAAGAAATCCCAGGGCTGATCTCCTTCAGAATGGACTGGTTGGATATCCTTGCAGTCCAAGGGACTCTCCAGAGTCTTCTCCAACACCACAGTTCAAAAGCATCAATTCTTCGGCGCTCAGCCTTCTTCACAATCCAGCTCTCACATCCATACATGACCACAGGAAAGACCATAGCCTTGACCAGGCGAACCTTTGTTGGCAAAATGATGTCTCTGCTTTTGAATATGCTATCTAGGTTGAATATGCTATCATAACTTTCCTTCCAAGGAGTAAGCGTCTTTTAATTTCATGGCTGCAGTCACCATCTGCAGTGATTTTGGAGCCCAGAAAAATAAAGTCTGACACTGTTTCCACCGTTTCTCCATCTATTTCCCATGTAGTGATGGGACCAGATGCCATGATCTTCGTTTTCTGAATGTTGAGCTTTAAGCCAACCTTTTCACTCTCCACTTTCACTTTCAACAAGAGGCTTTTGAGTTCCTCTTCACTTTCTGCCATAAGGGTGGTATCATATGCATAACTGAGGTTATTGATATTTCTCCCGGTAATCTTGATTCCAGCTTGTGTTTCTTCCAGTCCAGCATTTCTCATGATGTACTCTGCATATAAGTTAAATAAACATGATGACAATATACAGCTTTGATATAGTTGTTGCCTAATCAATATTGCCAGGAGAAATAATAATAACCTCAGATATGCAGATGACACCACCCTTATGGCAGAAAGTGAAGAGGAACTAAAAAGCCTCTTGATGAAAGTGAAAGAGGAGAGTGAAAAATTTGGCTTAAAGCTCAACATTCAGAAAACTAAGATCATGGTCCCACCACTTCATGGCAGATAGATGGGGAAACAGTGGAAACAGTGTCAGACTTTATTTTTGGGGCTCCAAAATCACTTCAGATGGTGATTGCAACCATGAAATTAAAAGATGCTTACTCCTTGGAAAGAAAGTTATGACCAACCTAGATAGCATATTGAAAAGCAGAGATATTACTTTGCAAACAAAGGTCCTTCTAGTCAAGGCTATTGTTGTTCCAGTGGTCATGTATGGATGTGAGAGTTGGACTGTGAAGAAAGCTGAGCACCCAAGAATTGATGCTTTTGAACTGTGGTGTTGGAAAAGACCCTTGAGAGTCCCTTGGACTGCAAGGAGATCCAACCAGTGCATTCTGAAGGAGATCAGTCCTGGATGTTCATTGGAGGGACTGATGCTGAAGCTGAAACTCCAATACTTTGGCCACCTCATGTGAAGAGTTGACTCATTGGAAAAGACCCTGATGCTGGGAGGGATTGGGGGCAGGAGGAGAAGGGGACGGCAGAGGATGAGGTGGCTGGACGGCATCACCAACTCAATGGACATGAGTTTGAGTAATCTCTGGGAGTTGATGATGGACAGGGAGGCCTGGCGTGCTGATTCATGGGGTCGCAAAGAGTCGGACATGACTGAGCGACTGAACTGAACTGAATGTGCTATAATAAAGTACCACACTGTGGTAGCTTAAAGCAATGGGAATTTATTCTTTCACATTTCTGGGTGCTAGAAATTTAAAATCACGATGTTGACAGTGTTTTTCGCTTTTGAGGACACTGAAGGAGATTCTTCCATTCTTTCCTCTTAGTTTCTGATGACAGCTGTCAAACCTTGGCGTACCTTGACTTGTAGAAGCATCATTCCAGTTTCTGCCTCCATCTTCACAGGGTGTCTTCACATAGAGGTCTTCTTATAAGGATATCAGTCACACAGGATTAGGTCCATTCAACTCTAATATGACCCCATCTTAACTAGTTACATCTGTAATTACCCTATTTCCAAATAATGTCACATTTTGAGGTATGTGACCTCATACTTCAACATGTCTTTTGGGGGGATTCAATTCAACTCATGAAACAAAGTCAGTGGAAAACACAGAGACCTCTGGGAAGTTGTGTCATAGCCAATAGTTAGGAAAACTCACATTTTTATCCATGCAGCCATAATTTGAATCTGAAGCTGTTCTAGTCTCCAATGAGCTGAATCAATATACTGAATCAATATGTCTCCTACTATTTATACTTGAAAAAGGAAGAAATGAGAAGAAACAAACAAAATAGGGAGATAAAAGGAAAAAAATGCATGGAAAGTAAAGAAAGATGAAAACTTCTAAAACAATTTCTTGCTATAGATATTGTATCAAGTCAATCAAATCTTAATATTCTATTTGGATTTACAGAGCTCCAAAAATACAGAAACAAATACACATTTGAAACAAAGAAGATAGAAAAGTCCTCAATAAAAATCATTGTAACCATTTCAAAAGTCCACTGTGCTATAATAGGAAATTCAAAGCACGTTTTAGAATTTTCACTTTCTCTGAAAGCCCAGCAGTTAAAAGTATGACAGTGATGAATGGGAATTGGTTCCAGTCATGGCTGTTTCACCATTACAAGTTTGCCTGTTGGATCTTAACAAATTATGCCGATGTCTCTTCTTCTAAAATGAGTCTAGCCTTCCACTTCCTATACATGTGTGTGTGAGAGTGCTTAGTTGCTCAGTCTTGTTCAATTCTTTGCCACACTTTGGACTGTAGCCCGCCAAGCTCCTCTGTCCGTGAGCTTTCTCAGACAAGAGTATTGGAGGGGGCTGCCATTTTCTCCTCCAGGAAGTCTTCCCGACTCAAGGACTGAACCCACGTTTCCCGTGTCTCCTGCATTGCTGGTGGGTTCTTTACCTGCTGAGCCATTGAGGAAATCCTTCCTACACGTGATTAGGCCCTAAATTTTGCCTGAAGGTCCATATGTGCAATGTGTTCTATATTGCTGCTCCCAGAGGTTTAATATAAATGTAACATTGTGTTGTGCAAAAAGAATTTCACTGTGATTTAATAACTAACATGCTCAGAGGGAATCATTATTTAAAACAGCATAATAAGGGAAAACCATTTGGATAAAGAGAGTGGAGCCAATTGGGATCAACTATCCTGTCATCATTCGTGCAGTAGAACATAAATCTGGATCAGATGAAAGGAAATGTGCAGGTCAAATGCTATGGGTTGTTCCAAACTGTCACAACAGAAAGATAATGCTTTGCTTGAGTAGAGAGGAAGAAATAAGTAGACATTTCTACAAATGTTAAATGCCAGAATGAAACCAAAATTTGTGAACTGAAGGAATTGCTTCAGTCTAATGACTTCATTTTGTCTTGTAACCTGGGGAAATAAGATGTCAAAAATAATCCATTAAAAAAGCCAATCAAAATGTGCAAGACCTATAGGAAGGGAACTAAGAAGACTTGAGTTAGTGAAGGGACATGTTGTGTTCTTTGATGCAAATACTGTAAAGATGTTAAACGACTCCAAAGTAATCTGTAAATTATACACAATCTCAAAATTCTAACACATAGTTTATGGAGTTTTATGAGTTGTCTCTCAGGTTTATCTGAAAGAGAATATGTGCAAGAATAATTAACAGAAAAAACTTAAAAGTAGAACAGTTAAGAAGGTCTGCCTTAAATAGGTCTGCCTATTTATTTATTAGGTCTGCCTTAATACACTCCCTAAAATAGGGAGTACTGGGATAGCAATAGGAAAATTGATCATTGAAACGAAACAATGTTCATAGTCAATATTTTTATACATACTAATTTTGGTTATGACAAAGGTAGTATTTTGGATCTGTAGGATTAATAATTCTGTGGGAAAAACTGATAGTCTATTTGGAAAGCACTACATTAAGATGCCTTATCTAGCTCACATCATTCACTAAAAAACCCAAATGAATTATAAATGTGCACTGTGAAAAATGAAATTATAAAAGAATTAAAAGTAGAAGGAAAAAATTTTTTAATCATGGTGGGGAAAGGCATTCTTACCACACACACAACTCAGAAGTTGTAAAATAAAATAACAGACTTAATTACAAAATAATTTAAGAGCACTGTACTTATACTTAAAATACCAGATTAAGTTGAAAAAAATCTGCATCACATAATATAAAGATTAATATTCATACCACAGTAAAAGCTCCTCAAAATCAGGAAGAAAAAGATAAATAATCCAAGAGGTAAAACATGAGGTCAAAGTAAGCACTTCTCAGTGAAACAAGTAATTCACAAAGAAGACATTCAATTGCCCAGCATATGAATATGCCCTATTTTATTACCAATCAGAGAAGCTTATTAAGCACAATAATATGTTTTATCTATCAGATCAGCAAAAGTAAAGATAATAATACTATCTATTATTGCTTTTATGGCTGGGATACAGGCACTCTCTTCTGGTCAGAGAGAATATTCACAATCTTTCCTTGGAAGTAAGTTGTTGTTTTTCAGTTGCTGTGTCTGACTATTTGTGACTCCATGAACTGCAGCATGCCAGGCTTCCTTGTCCTTCACTATCTCCCAAAGTTTGCCCAAACTCATGTGCTTCGAGTCAGTGATGCCATCCAACCATTTCATCCTCTGTCAACCCATTCTCTTGCCCACAATCTTTCCCAGCATCAGAGTCTTTTCCAGTGAGTCAGCTCTTTACATCAAATGGCTAAAGTATTAGAGCTTCAGCTTCAGCACCAGTCCTTCCAATGAATATTCAGGGTTGATTTCCTTCAGGATTGACAAGTTTGATCTCCTTGACATCCAAGGGACTCTCAAGAGTCTTCTCCAGCACTATAGTTCAAAAGCATGAATTCTTCAGCAGTTGGTTTTCTTTAAGTCCAGATCTCACATGACTACTGGAAAAACCTTTGACTTTATGGACCTTGTCAGCAAAGTGATGTCTCTGCTTTTTAATACACTGTCTAGATTTGTCATAACTTTCTTCTGAGGAACAAGTGTCTTCTTTTTCCCCAAGAAGCAAGTAGATGATATCTATTAGAATATAAAATGTGTGTGTCCATTAATTTTGAAATTCTATCTCTAAGACTATTCTAAAAATATTGAAATATACATAAAGATAAATATATCAGAATATTCATTTTAGTATCATTTATCCATTCTAAAAGAGATCAGTCCTGGGTGTTCTTTGGAAGGAATGATGCTAAAGCTGAAACTCCAATACTTTGGCCACCTCATGTGAAGAGTTGACTCATTGGAAAAGACTCTGATCCTGGGAGGGATTGGGGGCAGGAGGAGAAGGGGATAACAGAGGTTGAGATGGCTGAATGGCATCACTGACTCGATGGACGTGAGTTTGAGTGAACTCCAGGAGTTGGTGATGAACAGGGAGGTCTGCTGCTGCTGCTGCTGCTAAGTCGCTTCAGTCGTGTCCGACTCTGTGCGACCCCAGAGACGGCAACCCACAGAGGCCTGGAGTGCTGCAATTCATGGGGTTGCAAAGAGTCAGACACTACTGAGCGACGGAACTGAACTGATGATACAAAAAACTAAAGCTAGACAAAATGATAATAAACATGAATTTGATTGAATAAATGAAGATATAGCTGTAGTTTGTAATATCTTATCAGGCAGGATGGGCTAAGTTATGTTGCTACGAGAAAACAATCTTAAATTCTCAGTAAGCAAAAAATAAGCAAAGATTTATTTTTTACTCATGGTATATATTCATCTTAGATTGGCTAGAATCTGTGCTCTGTCATCAATCTGTGTCTCTGGGACCCAGACTGATTTATCTACCACAGCTCTGGTCACCACAACAGAAGATAGAGAGTGCTGAAGTACAGACATTGAATCTTTAAAGCATCACATGTGAAACAGATCGCCAGTCCAGGTGTGATGCATGAGACAGGGTGCTCAGAGCTGGTGCACTGGGATGACCCAGAGGGATGGGATGGGGAAGGAGGTGGGAGGGGGGTTCAGGATGGAGAACACATGTATACCCATGGCTGACTCATGTCAATGTATGGCAGAACCACTGCAATATTGTAAAGTTATATTTAAAAATTTAATAAAAAAAATAAAATATCACTTTATAACTTATAATGACATTTTATTTCATTAGGTGATCACACCTAACTTCATGGGACAGAGAAATTGTGTCCTGATGCTAAATTGAAATAATCGGTGGATAACACTGATTATCACACTGTGTTGTTATTTAACAAGAACATGTCAGATCTATATGTACTATTTATAAAAGGATATGCAAGCTAAGTAAGAATCAAAACAAAAACAAGTAACACTTAAAATCTGCAAATTTTATGACATGCAAATCATCCTGATAAAGTATTTTTAAATTTTTTTTTAAGTTGCAGAACATGTGGGTAGTACTGCATTTGGCTTATGTGACAGAAACCCAACTATAATGGTTTAACCAAAAATGCTTTTGCTTTTCATACATAACAAAAGAAGCTTGGATACAGGCAGCCGAGGGCTGGTTTAGCTGCCTGAGGCAGTGATCTAAGCTCATTCCAGTTTCCCAGTCAACCATCCATGTGCTGTGTGTGCTCAGTCACCCAGTCATGTCTGATTCTCTGATTCTTCGTGATCCCATGGACGGTAGCCTGCCAGGCTCCTCTGTCCATGGAATTTTCCAGGCAAGAATACTGGAATGGGTTACCGTTTCCTACTCCAGGGTATCATCCCAACCCAGGGATTGAACCTGTGTCTCCTGTATTGACAGGCAAATTATTTACCACTGTGCCAGCTGGGAAGCCCCAGCCACCCATAACATGTGGCTTTAATTCTCACTGTTTGAAAATGCATAGTTTATCTCCAGACATTGAATCATCATCCCTACAGGCAGATTCAAGGGATAACGGCAAAGGTTATCTTTTAATTGGGCAAACTGCCATTCCTGACAAAGTCAAGGCTTTTTTAATACGAAAGAAGGGGGAATGAGAAGATAGATATTGGATGATTAGCTCTTTTATATCACACTCTTTTCACTGATGATGTAACATGAACATTGTCCCATATCATTATTCACTCCTTGCAAATATGCACCATAATTTATCATACTATTCCCCAGTTGTTAGACAATTAGATTATTCCTTGTTTTCAGCATTTTATGTAATGTTGCAATTAACATTCTTCTATAAAAATTTGCCTAAACCGCTAATTGTTTCCGTACTATATTATGGTGCTGATGATATGAAATTTACAGTCTAGCTTTAAGGTTTCTTTTTTCCCCCTTCAGTTTCAAGTTATTAGGTAGCAAAGCATAAAAACCTCTTAGATACTTTCCAGTTACTTAGGATATGAACAAGTCTTCCCTAATTTAAGTTACCACAAGAACTTTTAGTCCAGGACTAAAGACTCTGTTTATTAAGAAGTATAAACACTGAGAGGCAGCATTCAGAAAATAGAGTTTTGAGACACTGTCAGTGTCTGCATGGCTACATACGGTGGTGGAGATGAAGGTGGCGGTGTAGCCTAACAGTAGTGGAGGCAGCACTGCTGGTGGAGGCAAAGGCTGACTGTGGTACTTGCTGGGGCCTGCGGAGGCAGTGCTGGAGGGTGGTGGTAGCGGTGGAGGTGGTGGCAGTGGTAAGGGAAATGACGGACGTGGTGGTAAGAAAGATAGATGGTGGTGAAGGACTGGTAGGGCTGGCTGGTAGTGGTGGAGGTGGTGGCTAGGGAATGTGAAGATATTCTTATTATACTTGTTATAGGCTATTTCATATGCACCTTTTCAAATCCTCTCTCAGAATTAACTTCTTTAGTGCAACCAGCCACTGTTGTAGCAATAAGTTCCATGGAGGCTTTAACATCCTACAAGTATAACTTGATGTAATTCAAGAGTACATTGTATAGGATCTTCCTGCCTACTTTGACTTCCCTTCCTGGGGCTTCTCTGATGTCACATGGGATGCTTATTGATCCAGGCTTGGTATTTCTGTGTGTGGACTTCAGAAATGCAAGGAAATTAACATCTGTGGAGCGATCCTTGATCAAAATGGGATATAAACTGATGGGATAAATGCTTTCTAACTTTGCTTCTTGGGTAAGCCACCCAGATATGTATTTCATGAAGCTCCTTCAGAGAATTCCACAGACTCAAGTTCCATTTTCCCACACTGGAGGCCAACTTAATAATATATCCTCCAGTTGATTTTTTTTTCTCCTTCCTTGCTCTCCTTTATTCCTGCTTTTTATTGCTACAGCCTAGGATCGCATCCCATAATTTAATACCTGATCATAAGTCTTTGCTTTAGGTTCAGTTTTTAAGGGAACCTGGTTAAGGCCAGGAAAGCTGTTTAAAGAAGGGCTTTACAGAATGACACTACCTATGTTGATCATCCATGGTTCAGAAATGTATTTTTATTTATTTAAGTATTTCAAATTTGATCCATGGGAATTTATTGCACTCAAGATAGTATATCTCCAGGACCTAACATATTATTTAACACAAAGCAGATGCTCAGTAAAAGCACCAAGAATGAATAAAAGAATGAATTAAAAGCAGCCAGTTTTAAAGCCCAAGGGCCAAGCTCACACCAATACATATATCTCAATCAGAATTGGTATCTACTAGTGAAACCAAATAAAATTAGAAAATTATTTGGTGAATCCAGAATTAGAAGACAGTTAGCTAATATAAGAAATAAGCCTGTGAAGCAAAAGCTAACTAACAAACCAAGCAATCTGACATGCACAGTATGAGTCATTCTGGGCCTCTTCTCTGGAAAAAACTATATCAATCTAAAATTTTCTTACTCTCAAATGCTCCTTTTTTTTTTTTTTTCCTATTTTACAACTCCATCAACCAATCATGTGTTATTGCTACCCAGTGGTAGTAATATCAAAAATTTCAAGCATAAATTGACCTTTCTTAACCTTGGCTACATTTTAAGGACGTCTCTGTTGGTCTCTATACAGTCTATGGGGTTGCAAAGAGTCAGACATGACTGAGCAACTAAGCACAGCACATTGCATCGTAAGGTGACTCCAAGCCACAGTACAAGATGGCCTGTGTGTGGTCCATTCCTGCAGGAAGCTCATCCTATAGACCCTACTTGGGCTTTTTGTATCTTGCCCCAAATGTTGACATAAAGCTCACTGTTGCGTCCTCTGTAACTGATAGTTTTAGTCTTATAGCCCTGGATCACCCTAAGCTGAAGAGGATAAACTCTGTGCTTTCGATTTTTTCCAAGCATAGAGCATGAAGATTGGGCAAAGGCCCATTGGACCACCTACTCTACACACACAAATCTTAAGAAATCTTTTCTCAAATTAATAATCATTGCTGAGGTTACAATTTAAAAATATTGATTCTTACATTTTGATTTAAAAGCAACAAGTAAACTAAAATAAATTTGAAACACAAGTTGAGGCTGATTTTTAGAATGTATTTGTAATTGGCCACAGGACCACCTAGGACATAGAGGACCACCAGTTGCCCTGAGATCACAATTTGAGAACCATTTATGTATACCACAGCAAATGTACATCCTGGTAGAAACTGAAATGAAATAAACATGTTTAATTTTTGCTAATTTCACTTTCATCTTTAGAAAAACAAATACTCTTTTATCCTTCTTGATTGGGTTGCAAGGAGTCAGACTTAACATTGTCACCTCTTTCAGTTCTGGGAAAACAGAATCTAAAAAAACAAGAAAAAGGTTAACAGCAGGCTTAAAGATCCAGTGTATAGCTGACTGGTGAATCTGAGAGTAGTGACTAAACCATCTCAGGGAGCTGGCTGAGGCAATTTGCTGTATATGTTTCTGAAAGTGATAAGATTTTTTCCAGTAGGTGTGTTACTGCACTTCATGTATGTTTGCTCATTAAAATACTCTGGAAAGTGTTAAATGAGTTGTGTCCAGGAGTGGTATGTGCTATTCTAACATTCATTTTCCCATTCTTTTTTGATATTTTGCCCAGTTGAAAGCCTAGATTTCTCAGCATCGCTCTCCCCATTTGAGGCCCCAATAAGAAATACCAGGTCATGTTGTATTTGTAATTGGCCACAGGACCAATTACAAATTGGTGTGCGGGTTCCAGGAAGTCTTCTTGAAAGGAAAAAGAGAGCATGAGAACTCCTTGATCACCTCCTTTCTCCTCCCTGAAATATGAATATAAAAATTAGAAGGTGAGGATCACAAGGATACACTCCTGCACCTTAAAAGCATGTCCAAGGATGCTAAGAATGATGGAGAAGCAAGTAAAAAGGAACGGGGTGCTAATAACACCACCAGTAAATGGGAGGAAAACTTTTATCTGGTTTCCCTATTTCGGTTTTGTTGACCTATGCAGTTAAACATAATCCTACAAAAGACAGTGCGTTTGAAAGCATACGACAGCATACCTACCACTGCATCCTGGTTTCCTGACTACCATCACCAAGTATCTAGGAGGGAGGTGTATCTTCTCAGATCGTAGTTTGGGCAATAAAATGCAATCTCTTCCGTCTTTTAGCTCATGTGTCACCTTTTATAGGAGCTATTTAAAAAATAACACATCCAGACTTTTCTTCTCCTTTCTTTTTTCCTTTCCTTTCCTTACTTTCCTTCCTCCTTCTCTATCTCCCTCCCCAAGACATTTTATGAACTTACTTACCATATTTTGGAAATTTCTTCTCTATGAGATTTGATGGGACGCAAAGAAATCCCCAAACTTCAGTTTCTCATTTCCCCCTCTCCTATAAGCATCAGCTAATTAGATGTGTCCACCTAGGGTTTTGAACCTGGAACTAATGACACCAAGAAGTAGGGGTGGGAGATTCTCTATGGAGACAGTCGGGATGGTAACATCCATCAAGGGCGGTAAGTGGCACAGAGCTAGCTATAACTGTCAATGCCCTTTAGCCACCAATATCAAGTGTTTGTCACTCAGGCGTGTCCGACTCTTTGCAACCCCATGAACTGTAGTCCACCAGGCTCCTCTATCCACGGAATTCTCCAGACAAGAGTACTGGAGTGGGTTGCCATTCCTTTCTCCAGGGGATCTTGCTGACCCAAGGATCAAACTCAAACCTCCTGCACTGCAGGCAGATTCTTTATCATCTGAGCCACCAAGGAAGCTTCGATATCAAGGGCCACATCTGTAGTGGAACAGGTTGAGTTCATCATTCATTGCAGTGAGATCAGATCAGATCAGTCGCTCAGTCGGGTCCGACTCTTTGCAACCCCATGAACTGCAGCACGCCAGGCCTCCCTATCCATCACCAGCTCTCGGAGGTCACTCAGACTCACATTCATCGAGTCAGTGATGCCATCCAGCCATCTCATCCTCTGTCGTCCCCTTCTCCTCCTGCCCTCAATCCCTCCCAGCATCAGAGTCTTCTCCAATGAGTCAACTCTTCGCATGAGGTGGCCAAAATACTGGAGTTTCAGCTTTAGCATCATTCTTTCCAAAGAAATCCCAGGGCTGATCTCCTTCAGAATGGACCGGTTGGATCTCCTTGCAGTCAAAGGGACTCTCAAGAGGCTTCTCCAACACCACAGTTCAAAAGCATCAATTCTTCGGCGCTCAGCCTTCTTCACGGTCCAGCTTTCACATCCATACATGACCACAGGAAAGACCATAGCCTTGACTAGGCGAACCTTTGTTGGCAAAGTGATGTCTCTGCTTTTGAATATGCTGTCTAGGTTGGTCATAACTTTCCTTCCAAGGAGTAAGCGTCTTTTAATTTCATGGCTGCAGTCACCATCTGCAGTGATTTTGAAGCCCAGAAAAAGAAAGTCTGACACTGTTTCCACCGTTTCTCCATCTATTTCCCATGTAGTGATGGGACCAGATGCCATGATCTTCGTTTTCTGAATGTTGAGCTTTAAGCCAACCTTTTCACTCTCCACTTTCATTTTCATCAAGAGGCTTTTGAGTTCCTCTTCACTTTCTGCCATAAGGGTGGTATCATCTGCATATCTGAGGTTATTGATATTTCTCCCGGCAATCTTGATTCCAGCTTGTGTTTCCTCCAGTCCAGCATTTCTCATGATGTACTCTGCATATAAGTTAAATAAACATGGTGACAATATACAGCCTTGACGTACTCCTTTTCCTATTTGGAACCAGTCTGTTGTTCCATGACCAGTTCTAACTGTTGCTTCCTGACCTGCATACAGATTTCTCAAGAGGCAGATCAAGTGGTCTGGTATTCCCATCTCTCTCAGAATTTTCCACAGTTTATTGTGATCTACACAGTCAAAGGCTTTGGCATAGTCAATAAAACAGAAATAGATATTTTTCTGGAACTCTCTTGCTTTTTCGATGATCCAGCGGATGTTGGCAATTTGATCTCTGGTTCCTCTGCCTTTTCTAAATCCAGCTTGAACATCAGGAAGCTCACGGTTCACATATTGCTGAAGCCTGGCTTGGAGAATTTTGAGCATTACTTTACTAGCGTGTGAGATGAGTGCAATTGTGCGGTTAGTTTGAGCACTCTTTGGTATTGCCTTTCTTTGGGATTGAGATGAAAACTGACCTTTTCCAATCTTGTGGCCACTGCTGAGTTTTCCAAATTTGCTGGCATATTGAGTGCAGCACTTTCACAGCATCATTTTTCAGGATTTGGAATAGCTCCACTGGAATTCCATCACCTCCACTAGCTTTGTTCCTAGTGATGCTTTCTAAGGCCCACTTGACTTCACATTCCAGGATGTCTGGCTCTAGGTCAGTGATCACACCATCATGATTATCTGGGTCGTGAAGCTCTTTTTTGTACAGTTCTTCTGTGAGGGAGTGTGTAAATCACAGAGAACCACAGGGTGTCTCAGTAAGAGGATTTTAGGGGAAAACAAAACAAAACAAAGCAAAAAACCTGTTGTAGGATTTGGGCTTTGGTTGGTAATTTCAACCAAATTTGGTTGATAAGATAGAAGAAGGGAGGGCTCACTCTAGACAGGATACTGTCAGAACCAGGGGGCAGTTCTGTGATGGTCTCACTAAATCTTACTCACAGAGAGGGCAGACCAGAGCAAGGATAAAAGCTGTAATCAGTAACAAAATAGTAGGTACTCATTCAGCCAAAGGGGAAATACTGAGTATTTTGTGCTGCACAGGGACCTTGTCTGAGAAGGCTTTACTGTGAGCAAACATTATGATTTAATTGTGCACATCAGATCAGATCAGTTCTCAGACATCGGGGACAGCTTTGTTTCTTGTGAGCAGTATTGGTTGTCAGCAGTAGCAGTGGTAGAAACTGTAGCCTCTGGTGTTCGGTGCAATGTACTAAATAGACAGATTCTATTTTCACCACAGTTTCTTCTTCTTGCCAATTTCATGAGGCCTGTTTCCTAATCTTGTGCATAATTATGTGAACTACCCAATACCCTATCAATAACATTTTTTTCCTACTTAAATCAGCCAGAGCCAACTATGACCCTTATCATTTGCAAAACTCTTCCCTTGTGTGTAATAACAGTTACTTTTGCAACAGAAAATGAAAGTAACATAGCTATAAATTGCTTTATAGCTATTCCCTAGGTAGGAATATATCTACATATTATTTTTATGCCAAAAGCATTTTGCCATTTTAAAACTACAGTTATATGATTCTGGAAAACGTCTATCTTCATATGAATGATGAATCTTTCAAGACAATCTGGGAGTGTATTTGGGACTATTAAACCTGAACTGATCCATCTGAGTTTCAAGGAATGTCCTACTAACCCCTACATTAAGCAGACACTATGCCTTAGGAAATACCAGTGTAGAGTATCACCCTTAAAAGGGTGCAAGGATTTGAGTAAGAAAGATTTCAGATTTTATTCCAGCTTTCCAAAACAAATTCAATGTTATAAAACTTATATTTCCCTGTGTTGTACCTGCGGGCTTCCCTAGTGGCTCAGACAGTAAAGCATCTGTCTGCAATGCAGGAGACCTGGGTTTGATCCCTGGGTTGGGAAGATCCCCTGGCGAAGGAAATGGCAGCCCACTTCAGTATTCTTGCCTGGAAAATCCCATGAACTGCGGAGCCTGGTAGGCTACCATTCATGGGGTCACGATGTGGTCATGTTACTCCTATGTAAAGTGTGTTAGTTGCTCAGTCGTGTCCGACTCTGTGATCCTAGTGACTATAGCCCAGCCCAGGCTCCTTTGTCCATGGGCTTCTTCAGGCAAGAATACTGGAGTGGGTAGCCATTTCTTTCTCCAGGGGATCTTCCCCACCCAGGGACTGAACCTGGGTCTCCTGCATTGCGGGCAGATTTTTTATCATCTGAGTCACCAGGGAAGCCCACTCATGTATAACCTTGCCCACTAATCATGACTACTGGTACCAGGATTCAGCACTGGTAGTGGTCTCAGTCAGTCCACAGACTGGATGGAAACACCAGAGATATATAGGATTCTTGTTCTCGGAATCTCATGGGATTTGTTTTTCTTGTGTTGCCTCATCTGAAGCTGTATAACTTCCTATACTTTATTTGATTTAGCTTAAGTGATTTATTCAGCCAAAGCAAAACGGTTAACTAGAATCCCCTACTATTGGCCAGGAAATGTTCTAGGAGTGAGGGGAGGGGAAGGCAATCTCCTTGCTTACCCCTCACCCCAGCCCTACCTGCTCACAGGCCAGTGAATGAGGACGTAGAGGACAGGTGACAAAGCCATAAATATAATGAAGTGACAGAAGTGTCAGGAGCTCTGTCATTCAGGTCCCCCACCTTCCCAAGTGTGAAGCTTCCCTGCCATGGGGGGTTGCCCTCCCCTTAGGTGTATGGCTCTGGGACTGAGTTGAGAGTGGGAAGGCTGATAAAGGATATATCATCCGAGGAGGTCTGTGTGGATTTTGGAGGCCTGTGCGGCAGTGGTGGCCACCAACCTGGCAAGAAAAGGGGGTGTGGAGCCAGGCCCTCCTCTCTGCTGCTGGGGCAGGCTCACCTGGAGCAGAGCCAGAGCTCAGGATGGATTCCATCTCCCGCCAGTCCTTGCTGGGTGATATGGGGCACTGTAGCCTCCTGGGTCCTCCAAGGATGCCTCCTACTTCCCTTCTTCTGGGCACAGCTCTGTTCCTTCTTGGGCAACCTCCTGGGCTCTGCTGGAATCCTCTGTCATCTCCTCAATTCTTTTCCTTTTCTCTGATACTAGGGAAAAATTCCCCCAGCCTGCCCTGCTTCCTCCTTGGAAAGCTTCCTTTATCTTCTGAATCTTTTACAAAAGATATGAAGCCTGCCCCAACCCTGAGCCCCATCTGGGGCCAATGGAAACCTGCTTCCCTTTACTCTAGAGCAAGGAGGGCTGGTTTTCAAGTCTTCTCAGGAGGTCAGAAAATAGTTGTATTCCTTCATTCAAACGTAGAAAAGAAATTCAAGAAAAGCAAAAGAGCTTCATATATAAACATATAAATAGTAATCACAGGAGCTACCATAATGGTAACTGCACTGCTGCTGCTGCTGCTAAGTCGCTTCAGTCGTGTCCAACTATGCGACCCCGTAGACGGCAGCCCACAAGGCTCCCCTGTCCTGGGATTCTCCAAGCAAGAACACTGGAGTGGGTTGCCATTTCCTTCTCCAATGCAGGAAAGTGAAAAGTGAAAGTGAAGTCACTGAGTCTTGTCTGACTCTTAGCAACCCCATGGACTGCGGCCCACCAGGCTCCTCTGTCCATGGGATTCTCCAGGCAAGAGTACTGGAGTGGGATGCCATTGCCTTCTCCGGTAACTGCACTAAGAGGACCTAAAGAGAGGACACCAGGTGAACCGACCCATATAGAAAGTGATGATTGAGTGGAAGAATGGCTAGGTGTTTACAGACAGAAAAACAATCTAAGAAATTTCATTACAAGAAGAGAAAAGAGGAAACTGCATGTTTTTAAGCAGAGAGGCTTAATGGAATGGACATTATCTCATGAGAGCACAGTATAAACTACTTTGGTTGAAAACAAAGAAGTTAGAAAATATGAGTTCTGTTGTTACCAACTGTGTAATCTGATTTGAGAATGCACAAGCACACAGACATAACAGCTAGTATTTGTTAGGCATTTACTAAGCATTTAAAAATATTGTCCTTTCTCTTTTGCACAGTTGAATATGTGTAGTTGTGTTTTATGTCAGGAACTCTCCTGCAAAACAGTAAACTCAGGACATGGACAAAAATATATATAGTCTTAAGTATAAAAGATGTTCTATCTTACTTAATCCCCACAGCAACTGAGATGGATGCTGTTTATTATAGCTATTTTACAAATGAGAGAACTGAGGGTGGAGACAGTGGGTCCTCGGCCATTCTTATAAAGATGGCAAATGTAGAAATTACCTCTAAGTGATCCACATGTAGACAGGTGAATCAGGGCATGTTTGAAGAACATTCGGCTTTACTGAACTTTCAGATCATATTTCAAAGGATGCAGGCAGATGGAGAACTTTGGGGGTCCCTGAGGAGCTGGCTGGACACATCAGGGTAATTTGGCTGAGAAAATGTGTCCACATGGATTTGCTAGTTCATTACACCCTCGCTGGCAAGGTTATGAGGAGATGTCACTGAGTGTGAAGGACACAGAGCCTGGCATGGGAGCAAAGTTCCAACCATTAAAAACAGAAATGTGTTTCAGTCTTCTGGCTCAGATCACAAGCTGTTGCTGTTTTTCAGTCACTAAGTCATGTCCGACTCTTTGTGACCCCATGGACTGCAGCATGCCAGGCTTCCCTGTCCTTCACTATCTCCTGGAGTTTACTCAAATTCATGCCCATTGAGTTGGTGACACCAGCCAACAAAGTCATCCTCTGTTGCCCCTTCTCCTCCTGCCCTCAGTCTTTTCCAGCATTAGAGTCTTTTCTATTGAGTTGGCTCTTCACATCATGTGGCCTAAGTATTGGAACTTCAGCTTTAGCATCAGTCCTTCCAATGAATATTCAGGATTGATCTCCTTTAGGATTGACTGGTTTGATCTCCTTGCAGTCCACAAGACTCTCAAGAGTCTTCTCCATCGCCACAGTTCGAAGGCATCAATTCTTTGGTGCTCAGCCTTCTTTGTGGTCCAACTCTCCTATCCATACATGACTACCGGAAAAACCATAGCTTTGACTAGATGGACCTTTGTTGGCAAAGTAATTTCTCTGCTTTTTAAGATGTTGTCTATGTTTGTCATAGCTTTTCTTCCAAGGAGCAAACGTCTTTTAATATCATGGCTGCGATCACCATCCAGAGTGATTTTGGAGCTCAAGAAAATAAAATCTATCACAAGGCAATCAACCAATTGTAACATTAGGTTTTTCTCCTCAGCCCTGACCAAGGAGGAAACAGTTGTGGCCAAGAGTCATGGAAATTCAAGCTCTTTAGACTGGCCTTGTAGAGGGACAGCTAGACTCGCTCTTTTTTTTTTTTTTTTTTTTTTTAGTATAAATTTATTTATTTTAATTGGAAGCTAGTTACTTTACAGTATTGTATTGGTTTTGCCATACATCAACATGAAGCAGAGAGTGGTTGATACCAAAACTTTCCTTGAGCACACCCGAAAAGGGATACCCAGGAACTGAAGATCTCGGGATAAAATTGAAGATGAGTTCCACCTGAAGCACACTCTGGCCCTTGAAGATCAGTCAGATACAGACAAACAGCGGAGCTGAGTAGACTAAGTATCTGCCTCATGGGAACTTTCTCTGTTCAACATTGTTTTTTCCACTTAGTGTTTACACATTAGAATATTAGTATGATAATAATAACAAATAACAACAATAGCTACTACTATACTACACTTAATGCATAAGGAAGGTGGTGTTCTAAGCAGTTTTCACAAATTAACACAATCTTCAAAATGAATTCTTGACATTATCATTATAATCCCCATTTTGCAAATGAGAAAACGGAAGCATAAAGCAGTTAAATACTCCCTTGTGTTCACTCATCTAATGTGAAGGCAGAATCTAACCCAGGCATCCAGGTTCCAAAGCTGTTGACACTGCCTCTTCTTAGATACTTTTTAAGTATTACTTGCTGCTGCTGCTGCTGCTAAGTCGCTTCAGTCATGTCCGACTCTGTGCGATCCCATAGACGGCAGCCCACCAGGCTCCCCTGTCCCTGGGATTCTCCAGGCAAGAACACTGGAGTGGGTTGCCATTTCCTTCTCCAATGCATGAAAGTGGAAAGTGAAAGTGAAGTTGCTCAGTCGTGTCTGACTCTTAGCGACTCCATGGACGGCAGCCTACCAGGCTTCTCCATCCATGGGATTTTCCAGGCAAGTGTACTGGAGTGGGGTGCCATTGCCTTCTCCAAGTATTACTTAAGTATACTTAAAATACTTTTTAAGTATTACTCCTGGGATTCCAAGAGTAAACACATAATGAAGACAGTTTCCTTTCTTATAACTCAGGTTTGACTCAGTTTCCCCTTCCTAAAATGGGTGTATATTATATATAACATAATCACCCATGATGGTGATTATGTTATATATAATATATAATAGTATATATAATCCATCATGGGAGTTTTGGAAACGTATTTAATGTTGGTATAGTACTTGGAGACCCATTAAATGTGCTATAAAGTGTAGACAAAGAAACATTTTCAAATTGCTTATTGATGATGGCAGTGGAAGCTGAAGTTTCCTTTAAAGTTTCTTACTTTAAAGGTTCTCCAGTGGTTCCTTCTTTGTGGTATTTCCTATGGCCCCTTTTTCTAGCTCTCCCATGGAGAAGAAAATAGAATGGCAGATGGGGAACTGCCCACCCACATCAAGTCAGCCACTCATAATTAGCTTCCTTAATCAAAGGTAACCCTCCCTTTTTTGATTAATCATCATTTTACAGTACAATTAAGAGGAAAAAGAACCAAATGAAAATATTAAGTTGGAGGCAATGAAAACTCATTTGATAATATTGCCATTACACTGAGCAAAGAAATACACAGAGCTCCCCTGGAAATATTTTCCCTGTCAAAATTTATGTCTTTTCTAAAGGGTGTGTGCGAGGGGGGTGTTTTTCTTCACTCACTCTATGTGGATGTAATGAGTAAATGTTAGCTTTGTGTCTTACTTTGGCCCATTAAGAGTTATGCACCATGGCAATTTACAAACAAGAGGGTGACCAGGTAAGCAGAGCCAACAGAAGTTTGATGAATCAGGAGAAAATGACAAATTATTGACAAAACATAATCTGGGAGCTGAGATTGTCATATTGCACTTTAGGGAAAGGCAATCAACCCCCTAAGTAGCCACCACTTCGATCAGGTTAGGTTGGCTCTTATCTTTAATGACTGGGGGCCGAGGATTCACCCACCATTTGCAACAAAGCACTCCAATATTTTTCAGGAGCAAAAGCACTTTTCACTGGATGTTCCAGAGTAGCTCATTGAAGTAAGAGCCAGGCGTGTAAACGACCTCCTGAAAGAACTGGCAGGCTTGGAGAACACTGAGCCCCAAAGCGAGAGTTGTTTGTGAGGCGCTCCTCCAGCTTTAACTGGGGAGGGGAGGCCAGCAGGCAGGGAGGCAGGCAGAGGTGGGCGGCTGTCTGAGGGCGGAGGGGAAATGTTTATTCAGAGCAAGTTAAAAGGTGGAGAGCAGACAAATCGCTGTGTGGGGCTGCTGGAAGGGTGAATTCGGGAGATACCCACTGGGCTCCCAGGAGAAAAGGAGAGATGCTAATGCTAGCTGTGTTGCAACCTAAACCCATCTTTCCCATCTGGGGTTAAAATCTTTGCTTTTTCGCAAAGAAGGCACAGGCTCTCCTGCCCCCAATCCCCCTGGGCACAGGGAGTGCAGAAAGTTTTCCTTGGTAGGTAAGTTGTTTTTATGTGAAACCATTTTGGCCAAGGTGGGGATTTTTCACTTGGGTGTCGGTGGTGCCCTTCTGATGTTTATAAAACGTAGCAAATGTACAGTTTGAACAGTTATTTTAGGTAAAAACGTCAATTTCTTCATAGAGTCAGGCATTCTAAGTTCTGTGTTTGAGACAAATTCTTAGATTTTCCAGTGTTGAGAAAACTTTCACCTTGCTTCACACGGTTCTCAAGTTGAGTTATGATCCCGACAGCCCTCCGCTCTCGAAAGTGCGCTGATGGGGGGTCAATTAAAAACAACCGAAAAGAAGAAAATGTAATTTTCTATCTCATGAAGGAGGGGGAATGATATAGACCCATTCGGGGTGGAATTTCTGCTGTCAACTGACTTTAGCATTCATTTCTCTTTGAGACTTGGTCCCCTTGCTAGGAGCGTTGGCGGTGGTGGGGTGAGATGGTGGTCACTGCCTCAATGCTGTGTCTTAAACCTAATTTTCAAATCTCTCTCCACCTCAACTTCTACCTACTGAAATGCATCTATGGTCACTAAAATGTCCAGATAAATTTGATATAAGGGGATATTTGTCTGAATCATGACCATTATCCTTCTGGGTTTGTGGTTTGTGACCTCTTTCCTTCCACTTTGAAAGCCTTCCTTGGTCTCCTGATTCTGACTTCCTTTCCTTTCTCTTTTCACTTCTTCCCTAAGCTGTTCAAAATCACCCTAATTCAATTGCATGATTATCTTGGGACTTGAGCTCTTTTAGCATAGAACTCTGCAAACTCCATGCCATCAAGACTAGAGATGTCAATCTACTCAGTAATTCAAAAGTTCCTGAGAGAATGATTGCCAAGGCATCACTCATTCATATGACTGAGAGCTTCTCAAATTCAGAAACTCAGGTGTTCTTCCTAAATGTAAATCTATTTTCTCATAAGGATTCATGGAATGGTTTTTCATTCCTTTTCCTATACCATTTATAAATTTTGAGAATGATTAGAGTTCTTAATAAGCCTTTTTCACATAGGATAATTCCATTTTCTTTTTGCCTTTTGCCACACAATTTATTTCCTGCTTCAAACTGTATAGTGTATTTTTAGAGAATCTAGACAGGTGTTGAATAAAGGGTTGTATCTCACTTGATCTTTTAAGTGTATTTTTTATTTTATATTTCAGTATAGTTGATTTCCAGTGTTGTGTTGGTTTCAGGTGTACAGGAAGGTGATTCAGTTATATGACACATATATCCACTCTTTTTCAGATTCTTTTCCCATATAGGTTGTTACAGAATATAAAGTACAGTTCCCTGTACTTACACAGTAGATCCTTCTTGATTATTTTGTATAAAGTAGTGTATATCTGCTAATCCCAAACTCCTAATTTATCCCTCCCCCTACCTTTCCCGCTTTGTAACCATAAATTTGTTCTTGAAGTCTGTTCTGTTTTGTAAATAAATTCATTTTATCTTTTTTAAAAAAGATTCAATATATAAGTGATATCATATTTGTCTTTATTGGTCTGACTTACTTCCCTTAGTATGATAATCTCTAGGCCATCCACATTGCTGTAAATGGCATTATTTCATTCTTTTTTATGGCTAATATTCCATTGTGTGGAAGATATATATATATCTTTATCCATTCCTTTCTCAGTGGACACTTATGTTGCCTCCATGTCTTGGCTATTATAAATAGTGCTGTACTGGGGTACATGAATGTTTTCAAATTGTGGTTTTTTTTCTGTATATATGCCCACTTGATTTTTTAAATCTTCCTCCTTCTTTCTCAAAGAGGTTCTCTGTAGGGATTGTTGCCATTTACTGATTATCTTCTCTGTTTTTATATTTAAGGGCTTCCCTGGTGGCTCAGAGGTTAAAGCGTCTTTCTGCAAAGTGGGAGACCTGGGTTCTATCCCTGGGTCCGGAAAATTCCCTGGAGAAGGAAATGGCAACCCACTCCAGTATTCTTGCCTGGAGAAGTCCTGGCAGGCTTGAGTTCATGGGGTTGCAAAGAATTGGATACGACTGAGTGAGTAACATGCACACCATTTACTGATGATCTTCTCTGTGTTTCATATTTACCACCATATTTGCTCCTCACAATGTTCCTCAAGATATATGTTAAATATAGCTATTTTGTAGGAGAAGAAATGTGTTCAGAATGCTCAAAATACTTACCAAGATTCCTGGCTAGAATGCAGGGCAGTGGGGGTCACAGCCAGACCTGCCCACCCCCAGTCTCTGCTTCTGTGCACTTGTAACAGATAAGATTCATGTGTGACCAGAAATGTTTATAAGCAAGAACTCTTTCCCTGAAGTTGAGTGGTGACCCTCTGACCTTCTCCCTGACACTTGAGTGAATCCAAGTGTATTGTCTCTCCTATTGTGTAGGTTTTTACTTGGCTGCATTTTTCTCTTATTATCTTTCTTTGGTCCCTAATTGTTCACTTTACCAATCAGTCCAATTTGATGTCTCACCTTGTTCTCGGAAGTAAGGAGAAAAATCAAATACAGGGAGAAAAGTCTACTTTGTAGCCTTTTAAAGTTTTTAAAAATTAAAATTCCAAAGTAGTACATGAGTACATGCCCTTTGTACAAATTTCAAATAACGTCGAGGCAAAAGGAAGGAAAACATGAAGTCCTTCTTTACCAACTTGGGTACCCATGTAGTTTCATAGGGATCATTTTTCTATGCCCTCAAATTATTTGTGGAAATGAGTAGGGAATAAACAAACAGCAAATACTCCATTTGAACTTTCCAATCAAAACTAACCACAAGAGATTTGAGGGGCCTCCAGAGCTGTTTTATTCACCTATTAAATGAGAAACCAGTAATGTCATCTTTGACCACTTGCTGAGCTTCTTTACTTTTGGTTTAAAAAAAGTCTGGTTTTGCTGCTCCTTCTGGAAATTCTAGGACACACTTTTTCCAGACTCATCCTTGGTTATCTTTCTGATCCTGTCCCACCACAACTGATTACCAATGTCTGTAGGTTGAATGCTATAGCTGGAGACCTATGCCTTCCAGAAAATGGTGGGCAGGCTTCTGAAGGGATGTTCTTCAGTTTTCAAACAGAATAAATAGTCTCTGTATTAGAAAATCATGATCAGCCTTCATCTCCACCTTTGCTACTGTACTTTCTTGTTTATTCTTTACCCTGAGCCCTCCTCTGTTGATGTCCCCAGTCATGCACACCCTTGCTTGAATTGTATTTGGACTCAGGTCTTGTTAGAGCTTCCCGGCTGGCTCATATGGTAAAGAATCTGCCTACTTTAAATGTGGGAGACCCGGGGTCAGTCCCGGGGTGGGGAAGATCCCCTGGAAAAGGAAATGGCTACCCACTCTGGTATTCATGTCTTGTACTTTGTGACCCTTCCTGTGCCTTTCTTTACAATTGCAGGGTCTAAATTTTAATATGAGGCCAATAAACATTGCCATATACACAGTGGCTAATTCCCCCCATTGCTTTGTCTCTTCAAAACCGTACAATCTCCAGAGAAAATGAAACCAATTGTTCACTTTGGAGTGTAAACAGCATTCGGAAGTTGTGGCCGTATATTTTCTCTTCGCTATATAATTACTTCCTATGAGAACACTTCATAGGAAAGAGATTTATTCTCCACCCTTGTTGTATCAGTGAGGATAGGCCCAGTTTTGCTGCAGTGAAGTGCAACCCCTACATCTCAGGGGCTCAGAGGAACAAAGGTTTCTGTCTTGCTCATGCTGCGTGTTTATGTAGGACCATCGAGGGGCTCTGCTCGACATTATCTGAGGAAATCTTCCTATTATCCACTAGCTCTCCAAACACCTGCTTTGGTTGTGATAATTTTATCTAAAAGGAGTAGAATGTGCACTGCTGTGGTGATTCTTGTTGGAGATCTTGCGTTTAAATTAGCAAATAGCTTATATAATCTTAAATTTGCAAAAGTTGTTTCCTACACCCTATCCCTTCGGATTCCCTCATTCAGTCATTTCATCAACCTTTTCTCATAACATAAATACAGCTATAAAAGAAAACAAAAACTCCAGTCTTGCTTTGTTAGAATCTTAAATGTTTCCTTGTCTCTTTTTAAAGGCCTTTCCATATTCTTCTCTATCTGGTTTATTAAAATCATGAAATATTTTGACATTATCACAGTTTTTGCTTTTCCATCTTTTTATGCATAAATACCTTCTCATTATTTATACCCTTATGAGGATACATGTTTTGTTTTATTTTTCCACATTCTTGTTCTAGTTGGAACAAGTTTTTCTTATGTCCTAAATATTGTGCCATTGAAGAATATTCAGCTAGTCTAAAATCTTTTTTGATACTTAGACTTTTTCCTCATGAAATGGCTTCTATTTCTTGGTATTATTGTTTGTTCCTAGTTCTTTCTTCATGATCATTAGTTTTTCTTGTTTTAGAAATGATTCCTTCTTTGTAGCCAATGTTTCTTTCCAACTATAGACTGTCATAGTGTCATAAACAGAATGATGTATAATAAGTGCTATGTGTGCATAAATATGGGCTTCGCTGGTGGCTTATAGGGTAAGAAATCGCCTGCAGTGCGAGAGGCCTGGGTTTGATCTCTGCTTTGGGAAGATCTCCTGGAGGAGGTCATGGCAACCCACTCCAGTATTCTTGCCTGGAGAATCCCATGGACAGAGAAGCCTGGTGGGCTACAGTCCACGGGATTGCAAAGAGTTGGACATGACTGAACAAATAAGCACAGCACAGTGTGCATAAATACATAAATACTTATCTTGATATTCTCACAGATATGCACAGGTACCTGGCATGTTCCGAGAATGGTTCACTCAGATAAATATTTGGGGTGATATTTAAAATGTTTATAAATATTACTTCTTCTAGTCATGTCTCTGCTTACACTTCCAGTTCTCAATGAAATAGAACTTACAGTTTGATTACATGCATTTTTTTTGTAAAAATGGCATCAATGTATTGATTATATAGTCGTGAACCAAAGACAGAACATCCCTGCCGGCAAACCGAAACATTAGGCCAATGACAGGAAGATATATTGCTGCTATAATTTGCTGATTAAAAAGTTATATTAGAATAATATAAATCACTTGGCTATTTTCAGATATATATATATATAAAAATAGCTAATATTTATTTTTCATTTGATACATGCTTCATAATATTAATAAGATATAAAGACTGAACAACTGAAAGGTGTTTTGAATTCATTTCCAGTCCACTAGAAGGAGTTTAGGCATTCTGCTGAAGGACACATGTGGGGTAATTTAATCAAACACAATTTATGCCCTTTATGTGCTTTATTGATACTGATCTGATCTGCCTCTTGAGAAATTTGTATGCAGGTCAGGAAGCAACAGTTAAAACTAGACATGGAACAACAGACTGGTTCCAAATAGGAAAAGGAGTACGTCAAGGCTGTATATTGTCACCCTGTTTATTTAACTTCTATGCAGAGTACATCATGAGAAACGCTGGACTGGAAGAAACACAAGTTGGAATCAAGATTGCCGGGAGAAATATCAATAACCTCAGATATGCAGATGACACTATCCTTATGGCAGAAAGTGAAGAGGAACTAAAAATCCCCTTGATGAAAGTGAAAGTGGAGAGTGAAAAAGTTGGCTTAAAGCTCAACATTCAGAAAACGAAGATCATGGCATCGGGTCCCATCACTTCATGGGAAATAGATGGGGAAATAGTGCAAACAGTGTCAGACTTTATTTTTCTGGGCTCCAAAATCACTACAGATGATGACTGCAGCCATGAAATTAAAAGACGCTTACTCCTTGGAAGGAAAGTTATGACCAACCTAGACAGCATATTGAAAAGCAGAGACATTACTTTGCCAACAAAGTTTCGTCTAGTCAAGGCTATGGTTTTTCCTGTGGTCATGTATGGATGTGAGAGCTGGATTGTGAAGAAGGCTGAGCACCGAAGAATTGATGCTTTTGAACTGTGGTGTTGGAGAAGACTCTTGAGAGTCCCTTGGACTGCAAGGAGATCCAACCAGTCCACTCTGAAGGAGATCAGCCCTGGGATTTCTTTGGAAGGAATGATGCTAAAGCTGAAACTCCAGTACTTTGGCCACCTCACGTGAAGAGTTGACTCATTGGAAAAGACTCTGATGCTGGGAGGGATTGGGGGCAGGAAAAGAAGGGGATGACAGAGGATGAGATGGCTGGATGGCATCACTGACTCGATGGATGTGAGTCTGAGTGACCTCCGGGAGTTGGTGATGGACAGGGAGGCCTGGTCTGCTGCGATTCATGGGGTTGCAAAGAGTCGGACACGACTGAGCAACTGATCTGATCTGATCTGATGTGCTTTATTGTATAATTCTATACATGTATAATATACACCAAAGCAGAGAGATAAGTAGGTGTGATTGCAAGAATGTTGAGCATGGGTTAATAGCTACATCGTAGCATAATGTCCTCCTGCATAGCAATATACATAGTATGTTGTGTGTGTGTGTGTGTGTGTGTGTGAATTTGGAAATGCCTGAGGATGACAGATGGAGACCAGGTACACAGCAGTAGTTATTGACCTCATGGCCAGAATGATTACTGAAGATGGTGCCTAGTGGGAAATTGGTGGTCGGGGGTCATAAGAGGTAGGATCTTCAACGTACATCTCATCTTTTATCATCATCATCCATCAAGACCACTGTGTCACATATGACATTTTCCATTCTTTTTGCCTCAGTGTTCTGGTTCTGCTCAACAGCAGCAACCTGTTGATTCTGGACTGCTAAGTACTCCTGGCTGGCATAGGAGGCTGCAGGGTGACTTAGCTGTGGGAGACAGACAGAATTGTTTCCAATGTACACCTAAGGAGGCCCTCAGCAAAGCAAACATTGATTTTGGAGGAGCAGTTTTTTTTTTCTGTATTTGCTTGCTGCCAGGAGCCTCTAAATAGGATCCCTATTTTTTTTCCTGTTAATATTAACCCATTTAAAGGCTGAACGATAAAGTTCAAGCCAATAAGTCTCACAGGATGTTGTAAGACACCATCAGCTCCCTAGACAGAGCACCTCCTGGTGAGGATTCAGTAGGTGATTGAACATGAATTAAAACCTTGGAGGCCGCCCCGAGTGCCTGGGTGGCCTCTGGTTTACTGCTGGTTCACTGGGTTCCTTCTGCCTCAGTGGGCCAACTCCCAGTATTATAAATCATATAGATGTGAACTTCTTCCTGAAGTAACTTGTTTGCTTTATTTATTTGGAAAATTTCGGTAACTGCTCTCTGAACGGCCAGGCTGTTGAACTTGCCATAACTGAGGCTTACTCAAGAATGTTTAGTCTTAACACTGTGTGGTTTCCTTTAGTGACTCCCGGGCCACATTTTGAAGAGAGACGTGCTGGTACTAAAGTATGGTGAATTCACTTCCAGGTAACCCAGGGGCACCTCAAAATACCTTGGGTTTTGAGACAGAGTGGGTGGCAATGGTGAAGTGGAACCTCTCCCTAAACAAACCAGGCTCACGCAACCACAAACACACCCACACCCACATACACCTTGATGTTCGAGGGGTTGAAAATGCAACAAATGAATGCAGTTCTCAATGGGAGTTTTCGACAGAGTAATTTTTAATATTTTTCATGTCAAGGTTGTCATGTAAGTCTGCCTCCTGAAATTAAACCTCTTCCACTTCCTCTTGGGGTACTGCATGTCTTAAAAAGTGTATTTGAATAAAAAAAAGAAAAGAAGTACCTAAAAATGAATAAAATCATTCATTGGTAGCAGTGATGTGAGTTTACATTTGGGGCTCCCAAGCCAAACTGTCAGAAAAGACCACATTATTCTTTGTAATTTGCCAAACAACTTTCTGGTGGAGAGCAGAGTAAGATGCAGGGGTGGAGGTCTGGGGAGTGAGGGCTTTACTTGAGGATGTGTCTGAAATGCAGTAGCTACTTACATGGCTTCTCAGTCTAGGGTTGGGAGATAAATGTGGACACCTTGGAAAACACTTTGAGTTTATGAAAAATGAGGTAGTCAGTTTTTAACTTCATGTGGAGGCATAGTGACGTTTTTTTGGTGCCTGGATTTGGGACTTTTTCATGGATTCAGTTGCATTAGAGAAGCAAAATGAGTGTGGAGGAGGGAGGGATTTGGTGCTTCCCAGAGAAGGAGATCTATTCCAAAGGATGTCACAAGGACATGGTAAGGATAGGGAGTGCTCCTGCCCCTCTCTTCACAGCCCCCAGTACCCCCAGCAGCCTGCAGTTTTTTATATGATCTGTTTGTATTGTATGCTCAAAGACTGAGCATCTTTATAACTGCTTAAATCCCTTCCCTAACTCTTTTAAAATGCATATTACTGTCCAAAACGCTATGTTCTAATAGCCAACAGCACAATATGGAGAGAGTTAGAAATGCCAAATTTATGGTTTATCAAGCTCTGTTGGGCTCCTGGGGGGGTAGATTGTATTACACAAAATATTCTTTGTTTTAAATATATATAGATGACAATAAGAAGGCAGAGCATACATGGCAGAAGAAATGAGGATTTCTTTTAAAAAAATGACTTGGGAGGATTCCAGCAAAGAGTGGAAGGTGGCAGTCCAATCAAGAGTAATGGCTTCCATTACTTAAGCTGAAATGATGCAATAAAGTGAAAGTCAAAGTCACTCAGTCATGTCCGATGCTTTGCGACCCCGTGGACTATACAGTCCATGGAATTCTCCAGGCCAGAATACTGGAGTGGATAGCCTTTCCCTTCTCCAGGAAATGATGCAATGAAAACTGATAAATTACTCAAGGGAAAACTGAATTTTCTCTTATGTGATCTCTTGGATTTTCACGTGTATACATATTTGTCCAAGGGTGAAATTTTCTTTCAGAAAATGGCTACACTTTTCAAATCTTCTTACTACTAAGAGCACAATTAAGGAATTACAGAGTACAAATGGGCTCTTAAAGAAATAGAATAGCTCCCTGGCCGAGTAGAACTGTACCCTGTTTGAAAATACTAACATCTGTTCTCATTATAGGCAAAGATATTAAAACAACTTAAAACAGCAGGTCTAACTTTACTGTGCCTAAGAATTATCTGGAAAGCATGTTCAACACAGATTCTTAGTTCTATTCTTGAGCTTTTCAGTTCGAAGGTTAGCAGCTGCAAAGGTTAGCAGCTGCAAAGGTTAGCAGCACTTCCTTATGGTCCAGTAGCTGAGATTCAGAACTCACAGTGCAAGGGGCCTAGGTTCAATCCCTGGTTGGGGAGGTAGATCCTGTATGCTGCAACTAAGACCCATTGCAGCCAAATAAATAAATAAAAATAAATATTTATTTTTTAAAAAAGGTTACCAGTTAAGCAAGAGAATTTTATACAGGCTCTTAGGTAAAACTAACATGCTGTGAGTACTTGGACCACGCTCTTAATAGTGTGTCTTAAGGCTATGGTTTTTCCTGTGGTCATGTATGGATGTGAGAGCTGGACTGTGAAGAAGGCTGAGCGTTGAAGAATTGATGCTTTTGAACTGTGGTGTTGGAGAAGACTCTTGAGAGTCCCTTGGACTGCAAGGAGATCCAACCAGTCCATTCTGAAGGAGATCAGCCCTGGGATTTCTTTGGAAGGACTGATACTAAAGCTGAAACTCCAGTACTTTGGCCACCTCATGTGAAGAGTTGACTCACTGGAGAAGACTCTGATGCTGGGAGGGATTGGGGGCAGGAGGAGAAGGGGACAACAGAGGATGAGATGGCTGGATGGCATCACTGACTCGATGGACGTGAATTTGAGTGACCTCCGGGAGTTGGTGATGGACAGGGAGGCCTGGCGTGCTGTGATTCATGGGGTCACAAAGAGTTGGACATGACTGAGCAACTGAACTGAACTGACTTACAATGTTTTTGTTCAAGAAAATGAAAGGAAGAGGTTAAGTGGAGTGGTGATGGATCAAAAGTTGGGGTTAAGTAGTATTTGTTTTGGGCGTCCCTTGGGGAAGGCAATGGCACCCCACCCCAGTACTTTTGCCTGGAAAATCCCATGGACGGAGGAGCCTGGTGGGCTGCAGTCCATGGGGTCGCTAAGAGTCGGACACGACTGAGCGACTTCACTTTCGCTTTTCACTTTCATACGTTGGAGAAGGAAATGGCAACCCACTCCAGTGTTCTTGCCTGGAGAATCCCAGGGACGGGGGAGCCTGGTGGGCTTCTGTCTGTGGGGTCGCACAGAGTCGGACACGATTGAGGCGACTTGGCAGCAGCAGTGGCTCAGATGATAAAGAATCTGTATGCAATGCAGGAGACCTGGGTTCCATCCCTGGATTGGAAAGATCCCCTGGAGAAAGGAATATCTATCCACTCCAGTATTCTTGCCTGGATAATCTCATGGACAGAGGAGTCTAGTGGACTATAGTATTTGTTTAGGTGTGTAACTCAAGGTCACACCATGATACAAAGATTTAATAGAGGGGCCAAATTTTAGCACAGTGTGTGTCTGAGGCTGGAATACTCTCCAAGTTGTCCTCCACGATGGCTGTGCTTGGAGAATACTTCATTGAGCTCTGGATGGTGAATTTAAATAGCCTTCACCCTTCATGGGTTCTTATGTGGCCTGGGTGTGAACCTTCCCTTGAGTATGCAGCAATAATGGGCGCATTGACTGCAGGACCACTTTTGGACTAGGGCATCACAAGGCAGCCAGAAACAGCAGCAGTGATGGCCTCTAGTTCTTTTGATGGCTTGCATTGTTTTTGGAAGCAAATTAGTTGCATGGAGTGAGCCCCAAAGGTCTTAAATTCTTAGATAATTTGCAAATGAGTAGGAAGAAGAAGGTCCGTCTAGTCAAGACTATGGTTTTTCCAGTGGTCATGTATGGATGTGAGAGTTGGACTGTGAAGAAAGCTGAGCGCTGAAGAATTGATGCTTTTGAACTGTGGTGTTGGAGAAGACTCTTGAGAGTCCCTTGGACTGCAAGGAGATCCAACCAGTCCATTCTGAAGGAGATCAGCCCTGGGATTTCTTTGGAAGGAACATTGTTAAAGCTGAAACTCTAGTACTTTGGCCACCTCATCCAAAGAGTTGACTCATTTGAAAAGACTCTGATGCTGGGAGGGATTGGGGGCAGGAGGAGAAGGGGACAACAGAGGATGAGATGGCTGGATGGCATCACTGACTTGATGGACGTGAGTCTGAGTGAACTCCAGGAGTTGGTGATGGACAGGGAGGCCTGGCATGCTGCGATTCATGGGATTGCAAGGAGTTGGACACTACTGAGTGACTGAACTGATCTGAACTGAACTGAGGAAGAAGAAAATTCTTGGAGGAATGACTTCCTGCTAATAAGATTGGTGTTGGGGGCAAGAAGTTGGATTATTAGTTGGAATTCAATGTGGCCATGTTTGCACCCCGAGTTTGCAGAGCATAGCATTCAAATTTGGAAGGGATCAACATGTCAGTCAGATGGGAGATTAGTTGCCATGCAAGAAAAGAAAAGAATAGAGAAGCAAACATGAGCATAGCATCTTCAGTGGTATCTGTAGAAGAAAGGGTGATCTGCAAGTAACAGATCCCTTCTGGAAATGCTTTTCCCATTGTAAGGTAAAGTCATCAGGTAATTTCAGAGTAATAATGCCTGCCATTTTGATAACCCAGTTCTACCCTCTGACTCAGATTGTGGACTCTTCAGCAGTTTTGCCAGTCTCCTCAAAGGGCTTGCTGAGATTTTTTTAAATTGGAATTACATTAAACCTATATATCAGTTTGGCCTTCTCTGGTGTCTCAGTGGATAAAGAATTTGCCTTCAATGTATTAGATGCAGGAGGCATAGGTTAGATCCCTGGGATAGGAAGATCCCCTGGAGAAGGGCATGGCAACCACTCCAGGCAACCACTCTGTGCCTGGAGAATCCCATGGACAGAGGAGCCTGACAGGCTACAGTCCAGAGGGTTGCAAAGAGTCAGACACAAATGAAGAGACTGAGCACTCATGAACACATAGAGCAATTTGATGATAATCTATGTCTTTTTTTCCTTTATTATTGAAGTATAGTTGAGGCACAATATCACATAAACTACAAGTGTACAACATAGCAATTCACAATCCCCAAATTTATACTCCATTTGTAGTTACCACAAAATGTAACTATAAATTATAAACTATAAAAAATATATCTTGTGTTGTATAATATATCCTTGTAACTTATTTTGTAAGCTACATAATGGTTTGTACCTCTTCTTAATTCCCTGTCCCTATATTGCCCTTATCTTCTTCCCTTTCCCCAGTGGTAACCACTAGTTTGTTTCTACATTTGAAATGTTTCTGTTTTGTTTTATTCACAAGTTTATTATATTTTTTAGCGTGTACATATCAGAGATATCACACAGTATTTGCCTTTCTCTGTCTGACTTATTTCAGTGCTAATTTTTCTGCAGAAACCTTGCAGGTCAGATGCAAGTGGCATGATATATTCAAACTGCTGAAAGGAAAGAGCTTGCAATCTAAGACACTCCATCCAGCAAAATTATTATTTAAAATTTAAGATAAAGAACTTTTCAGACAAGCAAAAACAGAGTTTATCAATACTATAAAAACTAAGAGTTTATCATAAAACTAAAAGAGAAGAAATAATGAACAGACAAGAAATACAAAAACAAATGGTAAACCAGCAATCAAATGACAATAAATACATAATTATCAATAATTATAATACTTTAAATGTCAGTCGACTAAATGCTCCAATCAAAGTCATAAGATGGCTGATTGGAATTAAAAAATAAGACATTTCAATATGCTGCTTACAAAAGACTCAGTTCAGAGCTAAAGAGACACTCAGACTGAAAGTGAGGGTATTGAGAAAGATATTTCATACAAAGAAAAGTGACAAGAAAATGGGGGTAGCCATGCCCATATAAGACAAAATAGAATTTAAAACAAAGTTCATAACAAAAGACAAAGAAAAGTATTATATAATATAAAGGAATCAGTGTAAGAAAAGGATATTACACTTGTTAACACATATATGCAACCAGTGAAGGAGCACCAAAATATACACAGCAAATATAGACATGAAAGGAGAAATTGACAATAGCATAATAAAATTAGGGAACTTTAACACTCCACTTACACCAATGGAGAGATCATCCATACAGAATATCAATAAGAAAACAGTAGTTTTAAATGATACAATAGATGAGTTGGACTAATTAGATATCTACAGAACATTCCATCCTAAAACAAGTTCACATGGAACATTCTTCAGGATATATAACATGCAATGTGACAAAACATGTCTTAACAAATTTAAGAGGATAGAAATGATATCTAGCATTTTTTTCCCAACAACAACAGTATGAAACTGGAAATCAATTACAGGAAGAAAAATGGGGAAAAACATCCCAAGTGCCTGTAAACTAAACAACATGCTATGAAAAAAATCAATGGGTCAATGAAGAAATTGAAGAGGAAATCAGAAAATACCAAAATAGATGAAAATATAAAAATGACTTTCCAAAATTTATCAAATGCAACAAATGCAGTCCTAAGAGAGTTTATAGTAATACAGGCCTACCTCAAGAAAGAAGAAAAATTCCAATAAACAACCCATCATCTAAAGGAGTTATAAAAAGAAGGACAAACAAGCCCTTAAGAGAAAGAAGGAAGTAATATGGATCAAAGAAGAAGTAAATAAAATAGAGACTCCTCCAAATAGAAAAGATTAATGAAATCAAGAGCTGGTTTCATGAAAAGATAAATAAAATTGATAAGCCTTTAGCCAGAATCACTAATAAGAAGAGTGAGGACATTTATAAAATAAGAAATGAAAGAAGAGAAATAACAACTGATACCACAGAGATACAAAAGTTATAAGATAATGCTATGAATAGTTACCTGCCAACAAATTAAAGAAACTAAAAGACATGGACAATTTTCAAGAAAAATACAACCTTCCAAGACTCAATCAGGAAGAAATAGACAATCTAAACAGATTGATCACTAGTAATGAAATTGAATTTATAATAAAATATAAAAATTCCCAGCAAAATAATTCATAATAAAAAAATAAAATTCCCAGAAAACAGAGGCCAACATTATCCTGATAGCAAAACCAGACAAATAAACTACAAATTAATAAAATTACAGGCCAGTAACTGTGATGAATACTTACAGAAAAATCCTCAACAAAGTATTAGCAAACTGAATCCAACAATATATCAAAAGACTCATACAATGTGATCAACTGGGATTTATTCCAGGGATGCAAGGATTGTTCAATAATTGCAAATCAATCATTGTCATACACTACATTAATAAAAAGAAAGATAAAAATCAATGATCATCTCAATAGACTCAGAAAAAGCATTTGAAGGTTCAGCATCATTCATGAAGAAAGCTATCATCAACGTTGGTATAGAGGGAACATATCTCAGCATAATTAAGACCAATTTATGATAAATGCATAGCTAACATCACATACTATGGTGAAAAACTGAAAACCTTTCCTCTAAAATCAGGACCAAGACAAAGATGCCCACTTTTGCCACTTCCATTTAATACAGTATAATGTTGGAAGTCCTAGCCACAATAATTAGATAAGATAAAGAAATAGTCATCCACAATAGAAGGGAAGAAGTAAAATTGTCACTATTTACAGATGACATGATACCATATATAAACCCTAGAGTTTTCACCAAAATACTATTAGAACTAATAAATGAATTCAGTAAAGCTGTAGAATACATGATTAATATACAGAAATCTATTGCATTTCTATACACTAATAATGGATTATCAGAAAAAAAAAAGCAAGAAAATATTCTCATTTAAAATCACATAAAAAAACACCTAGGTATAAACTTAGTCAAAGAGGTCAAATACCTATACCCTGAAAACTGCAAAACATCAGTGAAGGAATTTGAGAATCCTACAAAGACATGTAAAGATAGTCCATAATCTTTTTTTAAAATTTATTTATTTTAATTGGAGGCTAATTACTTGTATAATATCACATAAGAAAAGAATTGCCAGTCCAGGTTCATTGCAGGATACAGGATGCTTGGGACTGATGCACTGGGATATTCCATATTCTTACACTGGAATATTTTAAACTGTTAAAATATTTATTTATAGTACCCTCAGTAATCTACAGATTTTAAGCAATCTCTGTCAAAATACCCATGGCATTTTTCACAGAACTAGAGCAACTAATTCTATTGTGGCATATTGGAAAGCACAAAAGCACCTGAAGAGCAAAAGTAATCTTGCAAAAAGAACAAAGCTAGAGGTTTTGTGCTCCTTGACTTCAGACTAAAACACAAAGCTACAGTAATCAAAACAGCATACAATATTGTGAAGTAATTCAGTTCAGTTCAGTTCAGTCGCTCAGTCATGTCCACCTCTTTGCTACCCCATGAATAGTAGCACGCCAGGCCTCCCTGTCCATCACCAACTCCCAGAGTTCACTCAGACTCACATCCATCAAGTCAGTGATGCCGTCCAGCCATCTCATCCTCTGTCGTTCCCTTCTCTTCCTGCCCCCAATCCCTCCCAGCATCAGAGTCTTTTCCAGTGAGTTAACTCTTCACATGAGGTGGCCAAAGTACTGGAGTTTCAGCTTTAACATCAGTCCTTCCAAAGAAATCCCAGGGCTGATCTCCTTCAGAGTGGACTGGTTGGATCTCTGTGCAGTCCAAGGGACTCTCAAGAGTCTTCTCGAACACCACAGTTCAAAAGCATCAATTCTTCAGCGCTCAGCTTTCTTCACAGTCCAACTCTCACATCCATACATGACCACAGGAAAAACCATAGCCTTGACTAGATGGTTCACATATTACTGAAGCCTGGCTTGGAGAATTTTGAGCATTACTTTACTAGTGTGTGAGATGAGTGCAATTGTGTGGTAGTTTGAGCAATCTTTGGCATTGCCTTTCTTTGGGATTGGAATGAAAACTGACCTTTTCCTGTGGCCACTGCTGAGTTTTCCAAATTTGCTGGCATATTGACTGTAGCACTTTCACAGCATCATCTTTCAGGATTTGGAATAGCTCAATTGGAATTCCATCACCTCCACTAGCTTTGTTTGTAGTGATGCTTTCTAAGGCCCACTTGACTTCACATTCCAGGATGTCTGGCTCTAGATGAGTGATCACACCATCGTGATTATCTGGGTCGTGAAGATCTTTTTTGTACAGTTCTTCTGTGCATTCTTGCCACCTCTTCTTAATATCTTCTGCTTCTGTTAGGTCCATACCATTTCTGTCCTTTATCGAGACCATCTTTGTATGAAATGTTCCTTTGATATCTCTGATTTTCTTGAAGAGATCCTTAGTCTTTCCCATTCTGTTGTTTTCCTCTATTTCTTTGCATTGATCGCTGAAGAAGGCTTTCTTATCTCTCCTTGCTATTCTTTGGAATTCTGCATTCAGATGTTTATATCTTTCCTTTTCTCCTTTGCTTTTTGCTTCTCTTCTTTTCACAGCTATTTGTAAGGCCTCCCCAGACAGCCATTTTGCTTTTTTGCATTTCTTTTCCATGGGGATGGTCTTGGTCCCTGTCTCCTGTACAATGTCACAAACCTCCGTCCATAGTTCATCAGGCACTCTATCTATCAGATCTAGGCCCTTAAATCTATTTCTCACTTCCACTGTATACTCATAAGGGATTTGATTTAGGTCATACCTGAATGGTCTAGTGGTTTTCCCTACTTTCTTCAATTTCAGTCTGAATTTGGCAATAAGGAGTTCATGGTCTGAGCCACAGTCAGCTCCTGGTCTTGTTTTTGCTGACTGTATAGAGCTTCTCCATCTTTGGCTGCAAAGAATATAATCGATCTGATTTCGGTGTTGACCATCTGGTGATGTGAACTACGTGAACTGAAATACGTGAACCGTGAACTTCCTGATGTTCAAGCTGGTTTTAGAAACGGCAGAGGAACCAGAGATCAAATTGCCAGCATCCGCTGGATCATGGAAAATGCAAGAGAGTTCCAGAAAAACATCTATTTCTGCTTTATTGACTATGCCAAAGCCTTTGACTGTGTGGATCACAGTAAACTGGAAAATTCTGAAAGAGATGGGACTATCAGACCACCTGATCTGCCTCTTGAGAAATTTGTATGCAGGTCAGGAAGCAACAGTTAGAACTGGACATGGAACAACAGACTGGTTCCAAATAAGAAAAGGAGTTCGTCAAGCCTGTATATTGTCACCCTGTTTATTTAACTTACATGCAGAGTACATCATGAGAAACGCTGGACTGGAAGAAGCACAAGTTGGAATCAAGATTGCTGGGAGAAATATCAATAACCTCAGATATGCAGATGACACCACCCTTATGGCAGAAAGTGAAGAGGAACTCAAAAGCCTCTTGATGAAAGTGAAAGTGGAGAGTGAAAAAGTTGGCTTAAAGCTCAACATTCAGAAAACGAAGATCATGGCATCGGGTCCCATCACTTCATGGGAAATAGATGGGGAAACAGTGGAAACAGTGTCAGATTTATTTTTCTGGGCTCCAAAATCACTGCAGATGGTGACTGCAGCCATGAAATTAAAAGGTGCTTACTCCTTGGAAGGAAAGTTATGACCAACCTAGATAGCATATTCAAAAGCAGAGACATTACTTTGCCAACAAAGTTCCGTCTAGTCAAGGCTATGGTCTTTCCTGTGGTCATGTATGGATGTGAGAGCTGGACTGTGAAGAAGGCTGAGCGCCGAAGAATTGATGCTTTTGAACTGTGGTGTTGGAGAAGACTCTGGAGAGTCCCTTGGACTGCAAGGAGATCCAACCAGTCCACTCTGAAGGAGATCAGCCCTGGGATTTCTTTGGAAGGACAGATGCTAAAGCTGAAACTCCAGTACTTTGGCCACCTCATGTGAAGAGTTAACTCATTGGAAAAGACTCTGATGCTGGGAGAGATTGAGGGCAGGAGGAGAAGGGGACGACAGAGGATGAGATGGCTGGACGGCATCACTGACTCTATGGATGTGAGTGTCAGTGAACTCCGGGAGTCGGTGATGGACAGGGAGGCCTGGCGTGCTGCTATTCATGGGGTCACAAAGAGTCAGACACGACTGAGTGACTGATCTGATCTGACTAGATGGACCTTTTTTGGCAAAGTAATGTCTCTACTTTTCAATATGCTGTCTAGGATGCTCATAACTTTTCTTCCAAGGTGTAAGCATCTCTTAATTTCATGGCTGCCATCACCATCTGCAGTGATTTTGGAGCCCCCCAAAATAAAGTCTTACACTGTTTGCACTGTTTCCTCATCTATTTCTTATGAACTGATGGGACCAGATACCATGATCTTTGTTTTCTGAATGTTGAGCTTTAAGCCAACTTTTCACTCTCCACTTTTACTTTCATCAAGAGGCTTTTTAGTTCCTCTTCACTTTCTGTCATAAGTAATTTAGCCTCCAATTAAAATAAATAAATTTAAATTAAAAAAAAAACAGCATGGTACTGGCACAGAAACAGGTATACAGATAATGGAACAGAATAGAGAGCCCAGAAGTAAACCATATGAACTTATGGTCAATTAATTTATGTCAAAGGTGTCAAGAATAGTGGAGAAAAGACAATCTCTTCACAAAGTTGTGCTGGGAAAACCTGACTGCTTCATGTAAAGAGATCAAATTGGAACATTTCCTCACACTATATATAAAAATAAACTCAGAATGAATTAAGACCTAAATATAAGACCTGAAAACATAAAATTCCTAACAGAGAACATAGCCAGAACAGTCTGACATAAATCAGCAATTTTGTTTTTTAGATTTGTCTTCTAAGGCAATAGAAATAAAAACAAAAACAAACAAATGGAAACTTCTCTGGCAGTCCAGTGTTTAAGACTCCATGCTTCAAATTCAAGGGGCATGGGTTTGATTTCTGGTCAGGGACTAAGATCCCACATGCTGCACAGTGTAGCCAAAAACAGTATATAAAAAAATTGGACCTAATTAAACTTAAAGGCTTTTCCATAGCAAAGAAAACCATTGACAAAATGAAAAGACAATCTGCTGAATGGGAAGAAATACTTACAAATGATATGACCAATAAGAGGTTAATATTCAAAGTATAAAAGTAGTTCATACAACTGAATAGTGAGAACAACAAGAAAAACTAACAGCCCAGTGAAAACCTGTATAGACATTTTTTCAAAGAAGACATGGAGATGGCCAACAAGCACATGAAAAATGCTCAACATTGCTCATTATCAGAGAAATGCAAATCAAAACCACAATGAGATATCCCCTCACACCTGTCAGAATGGCTATCTTCAAAAAGATCACAAATAACACATATTGGTAAAGATGAGGAAAAAAGGGAACCTTTGTACACTGATGGTGGGAATGTAAATTGACATAGCCACTGTGAAAAAATATTATTCAGGTTTCTGAAAAATCTAAAAATAGAGTTACCATATGGCCCAGCAATTTTGCTTCTGGGTATATATTTGAAGGCAAAAACACTATTTCAAAAAGATACATGCACCCAATATTCATTACAGCATTATTCACAATAGCCAAGAAACAGAAGCAATCTGTGTCCATTGACAGATGAATGGATAAAGATGTAATATATATACACAGTGGAATATTACTCAGCCATAAAAAGAAGGAAATTCTGCCATTTGCAACAGCATGAGTGGACCTAGAAAGTATTCTGTATTGTGAAATATGTCAGACAGAGAAAGACGAGTCATCTATATTATCACTTGCATGCACGTATGCTTAGTTGCTCAGTTGTGTCTGACTCTTTGTGACCCCATGCAGTCCACCAGGCTCTCTGTCCATGGGGATTTTCCAGGCAAGGATACTGGAGTGGGTTGCCATGCCCTCCTCCAGGGGATCTGTCCAAACCAGGGATTGAACCCAGGTCTCCCATATGGCAGGCATATTCTTTACCATCTGAGCCACTATGCTATGCTATGCTAAGTCACTTCAGTCGTGTCCGACTCTGTGTGACCCCATAGACGGTAGCCCACCAGGCTTCCCCGTCCCTGGGATTCTCCAGGCAAGAACACTGGAGTGGGTTGCCATTTCCTTCTCCAATGCATGAAAGTGAAAAGAGAAAGTGAAGTCGCTCAGTCATGTCTGACTCTTAGCGACCCCATGGACTGCAGCCCACCAGGCTCCTCCGTCCATGGGATTTTCCAGGCAAAAGTACTGGGGTGGGGTGCCATTGCCTTCCCCGATCTGAGCCACTAGGGAAGCCCATATGCTTATCACTTACATGTGCAATTTAAAAAATAAAATAGATGCATATTACAGAATAGAAACGGACTTGCAGACAGAAAACAAACTAGTGGTTGCTAGTGGGGAGAGAGAAGGAGAGGGGCAAGACATACTCTATGTATAAAATAAAGAGGCAACAAGGGTGTAGTGTACAGCACTGGAAAATATAGCCTTCTTTTTAAAAAATAACTTTAAATAGAATATAACCTATAAAAATAGTTGGATCTCTAGTTTGTACACCTGGAACTAATATAATATTGCAAATTAGCTATACTTTGATAGAAAACAAAAAACTGGTAACAGATTTTTAACAATGTAATTGGAACAAAGATTAGCTTATAAAAATAAACTTGCTAAGCAATAGCCAGTAAGAGTTATAATAGTTAATATGACAGAATTTTCTTAGTTTTAAAATATTGTCTCCGAATAGCGAATATTTTGGTTCTTTCTTCCTGGTATTTTAAATCTCTCAGTTTTGTTTTAAATTTCAAGGCTGGAACATTTCATGATATTGAACTAAATGGGACTAACTCTTGTTTGTTGTTAAAGAAAAAAAAAATCCTGGAATGCCGCTGGCTGGATTTCTGAAGTGTCTGTCTTGTTGGAATTTTCTCTCTTCATAACAAGTCATGATTTTTAGATCATTCACTTGATAATGAACCCCTACTTGTGTGGTTCTGAGCTTTTTCTCTCCAAAAAGACAATATTCTCATTGTTGAAGTAAATTGAACAGTGATTTTGCCTAAAGGTTTCTGGAAATCATTTTTCTTTTTTTGGGTGATGGGGGGAGTATGGTTTTAGAAACTAACATTTGAACAAAACAGTTGAGTGACAGTTTAAATATTGACTGTCTATCAGAGTTGCTTCTGCATTTTAGTTGCCCACATAACCTATAGTTTACTCAACTATATTGTTATTCAGTTCAGTTCAGTCGCTCAGTCGTGTCCAACTCTTTGCGACCCCATGAATCACAGCACTTTGAGCAAACTCCAGGAGATGGCGAAAAATGGGAAAGACTGGCCTGCAACAGTTCATGCGGTCACAAAGAGTCAGACACTACTTAGCAACTGAACAACAAATTCATGGTGGAAAAAGCAAAATTTATAGGATTCAAGCTCTTCTTTAATAATTTATTATTTTTGGGGGTCCAGCTACATTTTTTGCCTTGACTCCATTTTTTTTTTTTTTTTTTTTTTGGAAATTCTTTTCCTTTTCTTTTTTTTTTTTTTTTAGGTATCAAGAATCTCTTTTATTGATTATCAGAAACATTACAAACATCTAATATGAACAAATTGTAACATGACAGTGATTAGTTTGAACAATTAATACATTTCAGATATATTATTATACATATTTCAATGTTATTCTCCCCAATCATCCCACCCTCTCCCGGTCCCAGAGAAGGCATTGAAAGTATATTTCCTTCTGAACAATGTGAACTGGACAATGTCCTTCTTTGTTTTCTATTATTACTTTATCTTTTTCAAGCTTTTTTCCTACCCCTTTTTAATATTGATGACTTCTCAAATTATGTCTTCAGCATTGATCTCCCTATAGAGATCCAACTCAGGTTTGAAAATCCCTATTGGTATCTCCATTTGAATGAAGGACTTAACACCTTAAATATACTTTCTCCAACATACAACACATTATCTTACGCCTCAAACTTGATCTTTTCACTGTGTTCTCAAACTTTATATATAACATTACTCTTCAAGTGGCAATATTGTATATAAATATTTTCTTAACTAATCCTATACATATGAAATACTTTCTTTATCTTTCACTTAAGTAATGTTTACCCCATGCTTCTGGCAAAGCTGCTTTTAAACTTTTTCTCATACACATTATGAGGGCTTTTTTTCCCTCAGTAAGCCTAGAGAATACTCTCAATCTTGATGACTTACAGTTATAAAAATCAATCCTTTCTGTAATTAAATTAATGAGCCAGAAATGCAGGATATATTCATTGTTAACTGAATAGTTAGGTTAATCATCCTAGGTCAAGCTTTCTCTCTAAGCATGTTCTTTCCTGTGAAATGACTTTTATCACAGATATGACAACAATCTACTTTATAAAATTATTCTTTTCTTTTCTCACTCCATTTACTCTCCATGCATGATACTATCCTCTCCTAAAACTTTAATTACTGTGTGCTTACCAAAACATCCCAAATTATTTCTCCAGCACAGGTCACTCTGACCACTAGATCAGCATGACCACATGCTGACTGGACACTTAGATGCCCCATAGTTATTCAAGTTATTCATTGATTCTTCTACTCCATTTACTAGATGCTAAAATCAGAAGCTTTCTTCTCAATCTTGACTCTTTAGATAATCCACTCCCTACATCGAATCAATCACCAAATTCCACTCATGTTTTTTCACCAGCTTGGAATCAGGCTACTTCTCTCCATCTCACTGGTATTAAATAAATGTTATCATCTTATCTCATTCAGACTATTGTAGTAACCATCTAACTGCTTATCTTGGCTCTGATTTGATTCACCTTCAATCCTGTCTCTAAAGTTCTCTTCAAGCAAAAATGATCTTTTGAAAATTAAAATCTGGTAATGTTGATGTATGGCAAAACCAATACAATAAAATAAATAAATAAATAATTTAAAAAAAAACCCACACACTAAAATCTGGTGAAGTTATTTCCCTGCTCAAAGTCCCCAATCCTTCACATAGCTTATAAGAAGTTTTATATTGTGTCTTCAGATTTTCTTCAAAGCCACATCTTTCACTGGCCACTTAACACATTTTACTAGGTCTCCAAATGTTTTCTGGTCCCTGTCACCATGGGGGCTTTGCTCCTTGAGCATGGCCTTTCTAATCCCCTTCCTCTCATCCTTTATATTTTCTCACTTTCTTTCAATTCAGTTTCCCTGACCAGTCTTTTTGAACCCTCTACCAAGACTCAATGTTTTCTCACTCATGTCATCTGAGTATCCTTTACTCAGTCTCTATTTTAGTATGTATCACAGTGTAGTGTACAACAAATTGTGATAACTGTAAACTTGAGTTTCCCTTTTATCAAATTGTGGGAGCCTTGAGGAGAAGGAGAGGATTATATTTTGTTCATTTTATAGACTTAGTGCTGAGGACTTTGCCTGGAACATAGTATTCATTAACTATTTACTAAATAAAAAAATTAATAAGGACTGCCTAAAATATTTGCCAACTATTCCTTGTAAATATTTCCAGTAGTGGTAATGAGTACTTTTAAAAAGAAATGAAATTATTAATATTCAGTTACCATTCAGTTCAGTTCAGTCTCTCAGTCTTGTCCGACTCTTTGCGACCCCATGAATTGCAGCATGCCAGGCCTCCCTGTCCACCACCAATTCCCGGAGTTCACCCAGACTCACGTCCATCGAGTCAGTGATGCCATCCAGGCATCTCATCCTCTGTCATCCCCTTCTCCTCCTGCCCCCAATCCCTCCCAGCATCAGAGTCTTTTCCAATGAGTCAACTCTTCGCATGAGGTTGCCAAAGTACTGGAGTTTCAGCTTTAGCATCAGTCCTTCCAAAGAAATCCCAGGGCTGATCTCCTTCAAAATGGACTGGTTGGATCTCCTTGCAGTCCAAGGGACTCTCAAGAGTCTTCTCCAACACCACAGTTCAAAAGCATCAATTCTTCGGCACTCAGCTTTCTTCACAGTCCAACTCTCACATCCATACATGATCACTGGAAAAACCATAGCCTTGACTAGATGGACCTTTGTTGGCAAAGTAATGTCTCTGCTCTTGAATATGCTATCTAGGTTGGTCATAACTTTCCTTCCAAGAAGTAAGTGTCTTTTAGTTTCATGGCTGCAGTCACCATCTGCAGTGATTTTGGAGCCCAGAAAAATAAAGTTTGACTCTACTTCCACTGTTTCCCCACCTATTTCCCATGAAGTGATGGAACCAGATGCCATCATCTTCGTTTTCTGAATGTTGAGCTTAAAGCCAACTTTTTCACTCTCCACTTTCACTTTCATCAAGAGGCTTTTGAGTTCCTCTTCACTTTCTGCCATAAGGGTGGTGTCATCTGCATATCTGAGGTTATTGATATTTCTCCCAGCAATCTTGATTCCAACTTGTGCTTCTTCCAGCCCAGCATTTCTCATGATGTACTCTGCATATAAGTTAAATAAGCAGGGTGACAATATACAGCATTGACATACTCCTTTTCTTATTTGGATAAGAATACTGTTATCCAGTATTTGGATACTGGAACCAGTCTGTTGTTCCATGTCCAGTTTTAACTGTTGCTTCCTGACCTGCATATAGGTTTCTCAAGAGGCAGGTTAGGCGGTCTGGTATTCCCATTTCTTATTGTTACCCTTGCCTAATTTTAAACGAAGCCTATGAAAGGACATATTCTTTTGGGGTTTTCTCCATTGAATTTCATGAACTTTTTCTCTTAAAGAAGATTTGTAGACTTGAATTACAACCAAAAATGAAGTGTTAGCTCTTTCATGTTTAAAATAACAATTAAATATTCAAAGAAGTTCTGTCATAACTCTTAGGCCAGAACACACAGATTCTGCTTATAAAATTATATTTTTGTAATATAATTATTAAACGAGAGGAGAGACATCATTTTCTCTTTAAAACCACTGTTTTTATTATGTTTATTTATTATTTATGTTCTCTGTTAAAGTCCAGAATTTTCATTGGCAATTTTTTCTTCACCTATACTTTTATTTTTCATGCTGCTTACATGTCATTTAATTTCTCATCGACAACATGTTGAATTATCTATTTTATCTTGAGTAGAACATACAAATAAAATATGGCCTTTTTATTGCCTAGTATAGGAAGTGTTTGAAAGACATCTAGAGGCTGTATAAAAGGATATATTCCAAATAACCACCTAAGACCATTTTTTTTTCAAATTTGCCATCAGTAAAGAAGTGAATTAATATTCCCTTAAATAAGTGAAGTCATTGCTTTTGAATATAAAGCAAAGCAAAAGAAAACAAACCAAACAAAAGCAAAATCACAAAATGCTCTCCCTGTCCAGTCACCACACTGGGAAACCTATTTGTAGACATGCTCTGTCCCAGAGAGTGTCCACTCAACCTCTTCTGCCTTACTTTAACATAATAGAAACAAAAAGAAGCTTGCAGAAGAAAGGACAAAGTTCATGAAGCAGAATATTTTTGTTTTAAATTACTTTCATCATGGAGTGAACGGTAGTTATTACATCCAATATATAGGAGCAGAACACCATGCAAGAGGAATATCTGGGGAACAAGAACTCTTAGAAATTGAAAGCACAAAATCAGAAAACTTTTTAGAAGAGTTTGGAAGATAATTTGAAGAGATTTCATAGAAAATAGAAGGAAGAGACAAAGATATGAAAATATGAAGTCTGATTTTTAAAATGGAGTACTAGGGAGGTGTGGACCAGATGGCAAAACAAGAAAACTGGAGCTCATCGCCTCCTACAAGCACGCCAGAATTACAACTATTTACAAAGAAACTATATATGCAAATGAGCTGAAGACTAGCAGAGAATATTTTCTACAACTAAAGATATAGAGAAAGAATCATAGCAAGACAAGTAGTTGGGACAGAGGTGCAGTATAGTCACCTAACTAGTCACCTCTAGTTAGGTGACCCACAAATGGGAGGATAATCACAATAGCAGAGGTTCACAGGAATGAGAGTTTCAAGCTCTACACTGGGCTCCCCAGCTCAGGAGAACTGCACCAAGACGAGCCCCCTGAAAGCCTGGCTTTGTAGGCCAGCTGGGCTTCATGTGGGAGAGCCAGAAATCTACAGGAAAAGCGACTCCAGCCTTAAATGGCACACACAAAATCTTCAAGTCCCAGAGCACAGAGAGTAATTTGAAAGGAGGTTGGGTCAGGCACATTTGGTGATTTTTGGAGAGCCTCTGGGAGAGGAAGAGGGTAACTGGAACTCTCCCTGGGGACATAGACATGAGCAGCAGCCCTTTGGGGGTGCTCATTTTACCACAAGGTAAAATGGCAGGAGCTGTTTTGGAATCTTCCCTCTAGCCTGTTAGCACTGGAAGCCTTCCAACCCAAAGAGGGCCAGTATCAACTCTGGATACCCCGCTGGCCATGCAGTCAACTGCCCTGGAGCCAGGTTCCACCCAGAAGTAGACAAGTACAAGCCTCAGACCCTGTAACCAGCTGCCTTGGGACACAACATCACCCAGAGGTGGATCGACACTAGCCCTGGGACTGCTGAGCCACACAGCTAACCATTCCAGGACAGAGTCCTGCTCAGCAGGTGGCCAGCAGCTACTGCTTAAGGCACAGCCTGGCAGCCAGCAAGGCCAGGGGCCAGCCTCACTTACCAGGATATTGGCAGTTGTCCACCCTGCCATAATAGGAAGGCCCATGAAGCTCACGTAGGGAGCAGCTCTAGACCCCAGGGCCCTGGTGACCAGAGGTGTACTGTCGAGCCTCATGAGATGTCTCCTACATAAGGCTTCTTCTCTGAGACTGGAAAATGTAACTGACCTAACACTTAGACGTAAACACAGAATATTAGGCAAAACGAGGAGACGAGAATACATTTCAAATGAAAGAATAAGACAAGACCTTGGAAAAAGAACTAAAGGAAGTGAAGATAAGCAATCTACTTGACAAAGAGTTTAAGGTAATGATCATAAAACTGCTCAATAAACTAGGGAGACAAACGGATAAACAACAATGAGAATTTTCACAAAGAGTTGAAAAATATGAATAAGAACCAAACAGAGCTGAAGAATACAAACACTGCAATTAAAAAATACACTGGAGAGAGTCAATAGTAGACTAGATGATACAGAGGAACAGATTAGTGAACTGGAAGACAGAGCAGTGAAAAGCATCCAATCTGAACAGAAAAAATATTTTTTAAAAAATGAAGATTGTGTTTAAGAGACCTCAGGAACAGCATAAAGCATATTAACATTTGTGTTATAGAGGGGCCCAGAAGGAGAAGAAAGAGATAAAAGGGCAGAACACTTATTTGAAAAAATTATAGCTGTAAACTTCCCTAACATAGAAATAAAACAGACATGTAGGGAATTCTGAGCATAAAGGTGAAGGGTGATCCCAGATAACACAAATAGATCAGACTTTCATAGCAGCCAATCCACATAGAGTCAGGAAAAGGGACTCTTGTAGGGAAGAGAAAAGAACCTAAAATAATAAATTTTCTAATGTGTAGAGATAAATTAGAAATCTATCATTTTTTCAAGAGTTTGGGGTAATAATTGTGATAGAACTTCAGTTAACGTTTCAGTCCAGTTCAGTCACTCAGTAGTGTCTGACAATTTGCGACCCAATGGATTACAGCACACCAGGCTTCCCTGTCCATCACCAACTCCGGGAGGACGCTCAAACTCACGTCCATCGAGTCAGTGATGCCATCCAACCATCTCATCCTCCGTTGTCCCCTTCTCCTCCTGCCTTCAATCTGTCCCAGCATCAGGGTCTTTTCCAATGAGTCAGTTCTTCACATCAGGTGGCTAAAATATTAAGAGTTTCAGCTTCAGCATCAGTCCTTCCAATGAATATTCAGGACTGGTTTCCTTGGATAGACTGGTTTGATCTCCTTGCAGTCCAAGGGACTCTCAAGAGTCTTCCAAAACCACAGTTCAAAAGTATCAGTTCTTTGGCTCTCAGCTTTCTTTATAGTCCAACCCTCAAATCTATACGTGACCACTGGAAAAACCATAGCTTTGACTAGAGAGATCTTTGTTGGCAAGTTAAGGTTTAGAGAGAGACGAACACCACTATGATATATGTTCAGGGATAATTACTAGAATTAAACCACACATATTGTGAGACAAGCTGGAAATGTAAAATCTAGAAGGGGCATTAAAGACTTAGAGAGGGGATCTTCCCAACCCAGGATTCAAATCCAGGTCTCTTGTATGTAAACAGGGTTAAAACTATAATGAGATATTTCTAAAAATATTTTAAGATATAATCAGTGGAGAAGGGATCTCTATTAAATCTGTGAAGAGGATATCACACAAAAAATAGGGATTAATAAAGGTGTCACAGCTAAAGAAATATTTCAGATTCTTTAGGAAAAAATTGCCATGTTCAGGTGCCATTAAATTTTAAGAAGAAGCAATAATTTCATCCAACCAATGAGTAAAATTCATTTAGAACTCAATGGCAGAACCTAACTTACTCTGTGAAACAATAGCAGGTACCATCATAACTTATTTTAAAAAGTATTTTTATGATTTTGCTAGAGCTCATTATTGATAATTAAACTTGAATTACTTAATTGCCTTAGAATAGCAGCTAGCATGTAAATAGGTGATACATTATTTTGTTCTGTCAGCAGTTATGAGGGTAACCTTTAACTAACACTGAATACATTATGTTTTAATTAAACTCAACTAACTACTTGAAGAATTCTTCTCACAGTGAGAATTTCAGATATGCAAACAAATTATTGGGACATCTGTCATTGAAATAATCACAATTTTAGCCCAAATGTTAAGACATTTGAAGCCAATGTTTTTGAAAAAATTCTTTACCTCATCAAATGATTGTTCTAGGTTGAGTTGTGTTTAATGTTTAAAGTATTCAGGATAACTTAAAGAATTAGAACAACAAAAACAAAAAAGAATTAGAACATGTCTGAGAAGACAGAAGTATTTCCATTTAAGGGCACTTAAAAATTCACTGAGCAGGAAGTTATTAGCACAGTATTCAGTAGCCTTTCCTCAAACCATCTAATCAATAAATACAATAATTGAATAACAGTTTCATATTGTGACCTATGAATTTCGAGACAGTATAAGCATTTTTAGGATTCTAGTCATTGGGTTAAGCAACATTCCTAGAAAGACATTAGAACATATTTTTTTCTTGAGATTCTTGAAGATTATATGTAATAAGGCTATGCACCTTTAAATTCCTTTAAGCTACATCCTTTTTACTAAAGATGAAAGAATAAGCTAATCTGTAGACAGAATGAGGGAGAGATGGAAAAATAGAGGAAGAAGGGTAATGGAACATACAGTTGTCCTTCAGTGTCCCTCAGTGTCCCTCAGTGGGGGATTGGTTCTAAAATATACCCCACCATGGATACCAAAATCCCCAGGTGCTCAAGTCTCTGTTATAAAATGGTGTGGTATTTGCATCTAGGTTACTTCCATGTCTTGGCTACTGTAAATAGTGCTGCAATAAACATTGGGATACATATGTTTTTGTTTAATATAAATTTATTCATTTTAATTGGAGGCTAATTACTTTACAATATTATATTGGTTTTGCCATACATCAACATGAATCCGCCATGGGTATACACGTGTTCCCCTTCCTGAACCCCTCTCCCACCTCCGTCCCCGTACCATCCCTCTGGGTCATCCCAGTGCACCAGCCCCGAGCATCCTGTATTTCTCAGCCTCCCATATGAAAATGAAGTAAATGAAATGAAAGTTGCTCAGTTGTGTCTGACTCTTTGAGTCCCCATGGACTGTAGCCAGCCAGGCTCCTCTGTCCATGGAATTCTCCAGGCAGGAATACTGGAGTGGATTGTCATTCCCTCCTCCAAGGCATTTTCCTGACCCAGTGATCAAAACCATGTCCCTTATGTCTCCTGCATTGGCAGACCAGTTCTTTAACACTGGTGCCATAAACAGAGATGGGTTAATTATAAGTAAATAAAGTAATTCAGATTGAGATGATCTATGTCAAAAGAAATTTTCCTCAATGGGCTAATCATTAGAGTATATTGCAATTTTCAACTTCTTCTAAATTATAATATTAGGTCACAGAGTGGTTTTAGAATACAAATGTTATCAAGCAATGAACTGTACTGAAATAATGCTCTTTTTTCCTTTCACACACTGATAATAAAGTCAATCTTTTGCTCTTAACCTGTATATATGCTTCATCAGGGAAGTTGTGCTTTCTAAATTGGTTTTCTGCCTTCAAAATCATTTGACTATCAATATTTGGAGCTACTACAGTTTAATAACTGTAGTATAATCTGCAGGAGAGGCCATTCAATGCGAGAGGTCAAGGTTATAAAGAAGCTGATGAGATGATTCCTTAAGAAATGACGGCAGCATCAGACTAAGCAGCAACAGAAAGACCACCCAGAGAGGCTGCCTTTCAGCCAAGGCTCCCCCAGCCACACCCATGTGAGAAAGAAATGCTGACAGCCTAGTTAAGAGGCACAGCCCTCACAAATAAAAAGACTGTCATCAGCTTTGCAGATGGGCTCAGAAAAACGTCTTAGCCTATAAAACATTGATCTTTTCTCAGATAGCCCTAGCTTTCTACACCTTTATTACGAGTCATAAGTAAATGAAGAACAGTGGAGCCTGAAAAACTATTTTCTAATGTGAATAACTTGTGTCCAGACAGTTCTTTCACAAACATTTTATTTGACTCTCTCAACAAATTATGAGAGAGGCAATGGAGTTACAATTATTCTGTTTTGTTGACTAGTAATCTAGAGACCTCTATTGTCTTGCTCACCTGATTAATGCCACTGTGTTGTCATTGTGGGTTAAGCGCTTTAAGTGCATTGTCTCATTCACCTTTACAGAACCACTTTAGAGTAGATAATGTTTCAATATTCAGAAAACAAAGATCATGGATCCGGTCCCATCAATTTATGGCAAATAGATGGGGAAACAATGGAAAAAGTGACAGACTATTTTTGGGGGCTCCAAAATCACTGCAGATGGTGACTTCAGCCATGATTTTAAAAGATGCTTGCTCCTTGGAAGAAAAGCTATGACCAACGTAGATACCATATTAAAAAGCAGAGACATTAATTTACCAACAAAGTCCATCTAGTCAAAACTATGGTTTTTCCAGTAGTCATGTATGGATGTGAGAGTTGGACTATAAAGAAAGCTGAGTACTGAAGAATTGATACTTTTGAACTGTGGTGTTGGAGAAGACTCTTGAGAGTCCCTTGGACTGCAAAGAGATCCAACCAGGCCATCCTGAAGGAAATCAGTCCTGAATATTCATTGAAGGACTGATGCTGAAGCTGAAACTCCAGTACTTTGGCCACCTGATATGAAGAACTGACTCATTGGAAAAGACCTTGATGCTGGGAAAGACTTAAGGCAGGAGAAGAAAGGGACAACAGAGAATGAGTTGGTTGGATGGCATCATCGACTTTATGGACATGAGTTTGAGCGTGCTCCGGGAGTTGGTGATGGACAGGGAAGCCTGGTGTGCTACAGTCCCTGGGATCACGAAGGGTTGGACACTACTGAGTGACTGAACTGAACTGAACGGAACTGAATGTTTCCTAATTTAGAGGTGAGAGAACCTGGGTCCAGGGATGTTACTTGTGCAAAAAAGTCAGAAACTAAGCCTGGAGTCTAAAATACATGTTCTTCATGTAGTCCTGACTTGAATGTCCATTGCTTGAATTATTTTACTTAAAAAAATTGGAGGAGGGGTTATTGCCAATCTAACTAGTTTTTGACTGTTGTCCTATGAGCTTAATTATTTCAACACTTATTGTATGGGTATATGCTAGGCACTATTATAAGTTTTGAGAAAATATTAGCTTAAAAATGTCATGTTTTTTCTATTAACATGGTTATACTTGCTTTTCTTCAATTTTTTGTAATTAGTTATGCAAGGATAATGTCTTCGTTTTCACATGTGGTCTCCCATATGGAATAGTAGGACAGTGGTAGGAATCTTGGGACTTAACACTTGCGTTAAAAATGGAAGGATGTTTGCAGTTAAGAGACCTTCATTAAATATACAAAAGGTAACAGGAGAAGGGACTTGTCTGTTAGTAAAATGATTGCTATTTGGGAGAGCACTTGTCTCCTGTTCATCACAGTTCACTGTAGAAGAAACCTCCGCTGGAGTAACTCTTGACCTCTTTCTGTCTCTTCACTTACCCCTTTCTGAGTTTAATAGGAGGAACTGAAATGCCTGGCTCAATATCTTCTGTGTTTGGTTTGGGGTCAGGTGAAGATGATGGTAAAAAATCCGCCTGCCAATGCAGGAGACGTAAGAGATTTGAGCCTGATCTGTGGATCAGAAGGTCCCCTGGAGGAAGGCTTGAAAACCCACTCAGGTATTCTTACTTGGAGAATCACCTGGACGGAGGAGCCTGGCAGGCTACAGTCAGTGGGGTTGCAGGAGTCGGACACGACTGAAACAACTTAGAACTGCACACATGCAAATACAGAAACACGTGCAACTCTGTGTATATAAGACTAATAAAATTTGAATAAGATTAGTGGATTGCTTTGATGTCAGTTTCATAGTTGTGATAATGTTCTATAGTTATACAAAATGTTACCACTGGAGAGACTAGGTGAAGGGTACACAAGATCTCTTTCAATTGTTTCTTACAACAGTATGTGAATCTACAAATACTTCAAGAAGGAGTTTAACTAAAATAAAAAGACCCAAATGCAACTTTCAACAAATAAGTATTGAGAGACTGCACTGCTAAAGAATGTTAAAGAACAGTCTTCTGGAAATAAAATGATACTCTGTAGACACTTGGACCTGTCTAAGCATGAGAATTAACTGTGACAGAAATTATAAATTTATGGGTAAATATAACATTTTTTCTCATCTTTAATTTTTTATTAAAATGATATTTGAGTGTTTAAAGCAAAATGGATAACAATATATTATGGAATTAAGAGTATATGCAGGAGTAAAAGATATGCCAACAATAAAAGACCAGGAGAAGGAATTGAAAGTACAGTATTGAGAGATTTTTCTCTGCAGGAAGTTAAAATTAGACTCTGATAAATTAAGTATATATATTTTCAATTTGCAACCAGAAAAGCAAACAAATAAATAAACAGATTAGACTAATAAACTAATGGGGCTTCCCTGGGTGACTGAACAACAACAATCTTTACTTTGAGTGTTTAAATAATTTATATTTTATTTATTATTGATAAAGTTAAGTTTAAATCTTCAGTCTAGTTTGTTTTCTCTTTGCCTCATTTACTCTTTGCTTACCTTACAAATAGCTGTGAAAAGAAGACAAGCAAAAAGCAAAGGAGAAAAGGAAAGATATAAACAACTGAATGCAGAGTTCCAAAGAATAGCAAGAAGAGATAAGAAAGCCTTCTTCAGTGATCAATGCAAAGAAATAGAGGAAAACAATGGAATGGGAAAGACTAGGAATCTCTTCAAGAAAATCAGAAATACCAAAGGAATATTTCTTGCAAAGATGAGCTCAATAAAGGACAGAAATGGTATGGACCTATCAGAAGCAGAAGATATTAAGAAGAGATGGCAAGAACACACAGAAGAACTGTACAAAAAAGATCTTCATGACCCAGATAATCACGATGGTGTGATCACTCAACTAGAGCCAGACATCCTGGAATGTGAAGTCAAGTGGGCCTTAGAAAGCATCACTACGAACAAAGCTAGTGGAGGTGATGGAATTCCAGTGGAGCTATTCCAAATCCTGAAAGATGATGCTGTGAAAGTGCTGCAGTCAATATGCCAGCAAATTTGGAAAACTCAGCAGTGGCCACAGGACTGGAAAAGGTCAGTTTTCATTCCAATCCCAAAGAAAGGCAGTGCCAAAGAATGTTCAAACTACCACACAATTGCACTCATCTCACACGCTAGTAAAGTAATGCTCAAAATTATCCAAGCCAGGCTTCAGCAATATGTGAACTGTGAACTTCCTGATGTTCAAGCTGGTTTTAGAAAAGGCAAAGGAACCAGAGATCAAATTGCCAACATCCACCGGATCATGGAAAAAGCAAGAGAGTTCCAGAAAAACATCTATTTCTGCTTTATTGACTATGCCAAAGCCTTTGACTGTGTGGATCACAATAAACTGTGGAAAATTCTGAACGAGATGGGAATCCCAGACCACCTGATCTGCCTCTTGAGAAATCTGTATGCAGGTCAGGAAGCAACAGTTAGAACTGGTCATGGAACAACAGACTGGTTCCAAATAGGAAAAGGAGTACGTCAAGGCTATATATTGTCACCCTGTTTATTTAACTTATATGCAGAGTACATCATGAGAAACGCTGGACTGGAAGAAACACAAGTTGGAATCAAGATTGCTGGGAGAAATATCAATAACCTCAGATATGGGGATGACACCACCCTTATGGCAGAAAGTGAAGAGGAACTCAAAAGAGCCTCTTGATGAAAGTGAAAGTGGAGAGTGAAAAAGTTGGCTTAAAGCTCAATATTCAGAAAACGAAGATCATGGCATCGGGTCCCATCACTTCATGGGAAATAGATGGGGAAACAGTGGAAGTAGTATCAGACTTTATGGGCTCCAAAATCACTGCAGATGGTGACTGCAGCCATGAAATTAAAAGGCGCTTACTCCTTGGAAGCAAAGTTATGACCAACCTAGATAGCATATTGAAAAGCAGAGACATTACTTTGCCAACAAAGTTCCGTCTAGTCAAGGCTATGGTCTTTCCTGTGGTCATGTATGGATGTGAGAGCTGGACTGTGAAGAAGGCTGAGCGCCGAAGAATTGATGCTTTTGAACTGTGGTGTTGGAGAAGACTCTGGAGAGTCCCTTGGACTGCAAGGAGATCCAACCAGTCCACTCTGAAGGAGATCAGCCCTGGGATTTCTTTGGAAGGAATGATGCTAAAGCTGAAACTCCAGTACTTTGGCCACCTCATGCGGAGAGTTGACTCATTGGAAAAGACTCTGATGCTGGGAGGGATTAGGGGCAAGAGGAGAAGGGGACGACAGAGGATGAGATGGCTGGATGGCATCACTGACTTGATGGACGTGAGTCTGAGTGAACTCCGGGAGTTGGTGATGGACAGGGAGGCCTGGCGTGCTGCAATTCATGGGGTCGCAAAGAGTCGGATACGACTCAGCAACTGATCTGATCGGATTAATCCCAAACTCCTAATTTATCCTTCCCCTCATTTCCCCTTTGGTAATCATAAGCTTGTTTTCTGAGTCTGTGCTTCTATTTCTGTTTTGTAAGTAAGTGTATTTGTATCTTTTCTTTGGCTGCGCACTTCAGTGATATCATTTGATATATGTCTATATCTGTCTGACTCCACTTAGTCTGATAATCTGTAGGTCCATCTATGTTGTGACAAATGGCATTATTTCATTCTTTTTATGGCTGAATAGTATTTTATTATATATATGTATGAATTCTTCTTTATCCATTCATCTGTTGATGGATGTTTAGGTTGCTTCCATGTTTTAGCTGTTGTAAATAGTGGTATAATGAACATTTTTGAGCATGTATCCTTTGGATAAATTTCTCTCTGGATATATTCCCAGGAGTGGATTGTGGAATTATATGGTAACTCTATTTTTAGTTTTTTAAGGAAGGAACCTTTCTTCTGTGCTCCATAGTGGCTGTACCAATTTACATTCCCATCAACAATGTAGGAGGGTTCCTTTTTGTCCATACCCTCTCCAGCATTCATTATTTGTAGATGTTTTGTTAATGGCCATTTGATATGAGTCTGGTGATATCCCACTGTAGTATGTCTGTATTTCTCTAATAATTAGGGATGCATTTTCTTAGTGACTAATTATATTGGATATCTTCTCATTTGCTTTTGACCATTTTGTATTTTCTTTGGTAAAGTTCAGATTTTTTCCATATTCTTATTGAATTTCTCACTTTCTTATAGTTAATTTTGAAAGTTTTTAAAAATATATGCTCAATACAAACCCTTGATCATTGCACATATATTCTTCCAGTTTGTGGCTCAATCTTTGCAGTTTTTTCATTGTCTTTCAAAGAGCAGTATTTCTTAATGTTGATGAAGTCCAATTTATTATTTATTTCCTTTAAAAATTATGCTTTTGGTGTTGCATCTAAGAACTTTTCTCCTAACCAAAATATACCAATTCATTTTACTATGTTTTCTTCTCCAAATTCTAGTTTACAGTTAGGTCTATAATTCTGCCCAAGCTAATTTTCTGTAAGATATGTGCTTTAGATAGAAATGGATTGTCTTGCTATGGACATTTAGTTGTTCAGTACTATTTGTTGAAAAAATTGTGATAGCTAATTTTGTATATCAATTTGACTAGGCCAAGGGATGACCACACATCTAATTAAAGATTTTTTTCTGGGTGTGTCTGTGAAGATGTTTCTGTAAAAGATTAGTATTTGAATTGGTGGACACAGTAAAGCAGATGGCCCTCCTTAAGGTAGGAGGGCATCATTCAATCCTATGAGGGCCTGGGAAAGGAAAGTTGAATTTTTCTTCCTGCCTAACTCGTTATTCTGGGATACCAGTCTTCTGCCCTCTTTTGGGACTATCCACCCTCTGGTTCTCAGGCCTTCAGACTCATACTGAATCACTCTACCAGATTTATGGATTTCCAGTTTTCAGCTGACATGTCTGAGCTCTCTTCTGTTTCATTAGCTTAAAGATTTACCTTTTCTCTGATATGACTCCTAGTTGATTATCCATTACAATGACAAAAATAAGAAAAATATAAATATTTTAAATACATTCATCTTAAATACATTTGTGAATCCTGTCTGAGAGCAGCATCCACGTCTAGTGTCATAGTCCTTTTGGCTGAAGAATTACCTTTATTATCTCTTATAGCACTGGTTTCCTCGTAATGAATTTAGTTTTTGTTGTCTGAAAAAGTATTGTGTCTTTATTTCTGAAAGATGTTCACTGAGTATAGAATTCTCCACTGATAAGTATTTGTTTTCATTTGTTCCTATCAGTATTTTAAAGATATTTCTCACTGTCTTCTTGGATACGTTGTTTCTGATGAGGAATTTTCCATAATCCTAATCTTTTTTTTTTAATGTTTGTTTTTTCTTTCAGTACAAAATGTATCTTTCCCCTCTATCTATTGTTAAGATTTTTTTAAATCATTGATTTTCAGCATTTGATTAAAATATGCTTTGGTATATTTTTTTATGTTTTATTTTCTTTGCGCTTGATATTTGCTGAGTTTCTTGGATATCTTGGATTATATTTTCCATCATATTTAGAAAATTTTCAGACATTACTTTTTCAAATATTTTTTCTACCTGCCTCCTTCCACGGGAACTCCAGTTACATGTATATTGGGTTAGTTGAAGTTATCACACAGCTCACTGATACTTTGTTTTTTTAATTCTTTTTTCTGTATATGTTTCTTTTAGTGTAGTTTCTAAAGCTATGTCTTCAAGTTAAGTAATCTTTTCTCTCACAGTGTTTAATTTGCCATTAATCCTATCTGGTGTCTTTCACCTCGGACACTATAGTTGTCAGCTGTGGAGGTCTGAGGCCTCATCAGTACTTTCTCCTGCTGATTCTGGCTCTCTTGGTTTCCTCAGACTCTCAGCTTTGCATCCTCAACTCAGGGGTGGCCTGGACTCTGCTTCTGTTTTCTTTCCTTACTCTGAGGCATGTAAACTCATGAAAGGTACTGTGTTAGTCAGTCAGTCACGTCTGTCTCTTTGCGACTCCATGGACTGTAGCCTGCCAGACTCCTCTGTCCATGGAATTCTCCAGGCAAGAAGACTGGAGTGGGTAGTCATTCTCTCCTCTAAGAGATCTTCCCAACCCAAGGATTGAAACTGGGTCTCCTGAATTGCAGGCGGATTCTTTACCATCTGAGCCACCAGGGAACTAAGCCCAGGCAAAAATAGTATCTATCTCATTTGTTTCCCATTTTTCATGGATCATTGTCCTTCATTACCCAATCTTCAGACAATGTTTTGAACATGTTATTTCATAAATTTAGCTCAGTCTGTGGGGTTACTTTTTGGGAAAGGATGATAAACCTAATTTCTTTCAGTTCATATACATTAGAAGTGGAAGTCCCCTCTGTTACTTTGATAACTTCAAGTTATATTGCTGTTTCTATCATATATCATGTTCTCACCAGCCTCTGCCCTCTGTAGATTTTGTCTATTCCATCTCTTTCAAACCCTTCCTTCTTTTCTCAGCTGACACATTCCGTATCATCTGTCACATCCTATTCCTGAAATTTCTTCGTTTACTTATTCAGTTGATTGCTTTTAAAAGTTTACTAGATGTTGTCATTTGATCCTCACAGCATTCACAATTTGACTTTCTTAAATTTATCCAGCCAATAAGTGATGAAAGAAGGGTTTGAAATCTGATCACTCTGCCCATATTCTTTTTATTATGCAATATTTTCCTTCATAATTTTTGAGCTTTTGTAACTTTTCAAGCCTTGAATTTTAGAAGTGGTTCTAGTTCCAGAAAACATGGCACCTTTATCCTCAAGTATTTTAAAATATGGTTGGCATTAACACACTCAAAACAAAGAGATAATCATGTTAAGAGATTTAGGATGAACAGTTAAAATGAGTGGCACAGAGGATCCTTGAAGCACTTCTTAAGAGATCATACAATAGTTGATAAGTGCCTCATGGATGACTTGGAAGACGAATAAGATTTTGACGGTTAATGGAGATTTGACCAGATCAAATATTCCTAATTGATTTGTTGAGGTTCAATATCATTCCACAAAAAGGTTAGAGATATGTCTAAGATACTGGATCACTCAAGCTCAAGGTGCCTGAACATGACCAGAAATCATTCATTTATCTCTTCAGTTCAGTTCAATTGCTCAGTCATGTCCAGCTCTTTACAACCCCATGGACTGCAGTGTGCCAGGCTTTCCTGTCCATCACCAGCTCCCAGAGCTTACTCAGACTCATGTCCCTTGAGTTGGTGATGCCATCCTTACTGTCTAATAAATATTATAATTTTTTTAAAATAAAAAGATTGTGATGTTCTGGGATAGATAAAGGGAAAATGAAATACCGGAAGAGCAAATGAGAACAATACTCAGAATAGAGGGGACAGAGGGACAGTTTGTGATGAACAATCATGAAAAAACTCAGAGAAGTCATGAGTTGTGAGACTGTGGAAAAGCATTTAGGCCAGTCACTGTACAAATACAGTGCCTATTTGTAATACCATTTGCTCAAAAATAAAAGAAGAAATGGAGAATAGAGGGAAAAAAAGAGAAAAACTGGGACAGTATAGAGGAGGTCTTTCAAATAAAAATAACAGTCAATAAATTCTTGAATTCATCATTTCCAGTCGGTGTCCTTATCTTGTCTCCTTACTTTCCCATAGTGTTTTATGACATTAGTTCTTTGAGGAAAGGGAGAATAGTTAAGTATTTGAATTTTATTAATGACTTTACACCTATGTTGAAAGTGAAGTGTCTCTCCTGTCCCATCCACATTCCTTTGACACAACCTGGAGTACAACATGGAACTCAGGTGCCATCATCTGAATGATGAAATGAGTAGGGAGATGAAATCATAAGGGTAATTCTAAATTTATAACAATAAACCTTATATTACTCTGTTTTCCTGAAATTGATCAATTGGCAGTGATATGAAGTATTAATTAAAATGTCTGAGAATATGTGTTTGACAAGAACAAACTAGTTATCATCCCTTTTCCCAACTCCTCAGTGAGATCCTTCAGCTTTATTAAGGGGAAGAAGAACTGGACAGGAAGAAAGATAATAAACTTCTTAAGCAGATCTCAGCCAGAACTTCACCCTGTTATATCCTACCCTATTTCCAATGTCATCTCTGGGAGTGGAGAGTGGGCAAGCTCCCAAGTTCTCTGCTCTATTGTGGCATGGGAGGGACAGGAATGTGTCTAAGAAAGATACACATTAGGCATTCTCTGAGTTCCTGAGATGCCCCATTTACCATGGTAATAGCCAAATATTTTACTGTGGTAAATGGTCAAACGTGGTACTGAAAATGGAAAGGCCTAGAGGGTCTCATGGTGAGGATAAGGGAATACCCGCAGTAGCTGGGAATTCAGATATCTCAGTGGATGCAAAAATGGAGGAAGAGCAATAGGGATGAACTAGAATTAATAATGTGCATCTCAGCAGATGACACATAACTCTCCTGTCCCACCCACATTCCTTTGACACAACCTGGAGTACACCATGGAACTCAGGTGCCATCATCTGAGTGATGAAATGAATGGGGAGATAAAATCATAAGAGTAATTCTGAATTTACAACAATAGACCTTATATTACTCTGCTGCTAAGTCGCTTCAGTCGTGTCCGACTCTGTGCGACCCCATAGACGGAAGCTCACCAGGCTTCCCTCTCCCTGGGATTCTCCAGGCAAGAACACTGGAGTGGGTTGCCATTTCCTTCTCCAATGCATGAAAGTGAAAAGTGAAAGTGAAGTCGCTCAGTCATGTCCGACTCTTAGCGACCCCACGGACTGGAGCCTACCAGGCTCCTCCGTCCATGGGATTTTCCAGGCAAAAGTACTGGGGTAGGGTGCCATTGCCTTCCTGCAATTGATCAAGACTGTATTTCCTAACACCAGGTACAATGGGGATTCAAATTAGATATTGTACTGATTTGTTAAAAAAAAAAAAAATAAAGTTTTGCACACCTAAATTCAGTTCAGTTCAGTTCAGCCTCTCAGTCATGTCTGACTCTTTGCGACCCCATGGACTGCAGCATGCCTCGTCTCCCTGTCCATAACCAACACCCAGAGCCTACTTAAACTTATGTCCATTGAGTCAGTGATGCCATCCAACCATTTTATCCTCTGTCATCCCCTTCTCTTCCTGCCTTCAGTCTTTCTTAGCATCAAGATCTTTTCAAATGAGTCAGTTCTTCGCATCAGGTGGCCAAAATATTGGAGTTTCAGATTCAACATCAGCCATTCCAATGTATATTCAAGACTGATTTCCTTTAGGATGGACCGGTTGGACCTCCTTGCAGTCCAAGGGACTCTCAAGAGTCTTCTCTGACACTACATTCAAAAGTATCAATTCTTCAGTGCTCAGCTTTCTTTATAGTCCAACTCTTACATCCATACATGACTACTGGAAAAGCCTTAGCTTTGACTAGATGGACCTTTGTTGGCAAAGTAATGTCTCTGCCTTTAAATATGCTGTCTAGGTTGGTCATAAGTTTCCTTCCAAGGAGTAAGCTTCTTTTAATTTCATGGCTGCAACCACCATCTGCAGTGATTTTGGAGCCAAAAATATAAAAAATAGAGTCTGTCACTGTTTCCACTGTTTCCCCATCTATTTCCCATGAAGTGATGGGACTGGATGTCATGATCTTAGTTTTCTGAATGCTGATTTTTAAGCCAACATTTTTACTGTCCTCTTTCACTTTCATCAAGAGGCTCTTTAGTTCTTCTTTGCTTTATGCCATGAGGGTGGTGTCATCTGCATATCTGAGGTTATTGATATTTCTCCCGGCAATCTTGATTACAGCTATGCTTCATCCAGCCCAGCGTTTCTCATGATGTATTTTGCATATAAGTTAAATAAGCAGGGTGACAATATACAGCCTTGACACTCTCCTTTCCCTATTTGGAACCAGTCTATTGGTCCATGTCCAGTTCTAACTGTTGCTTCCTGACCTGCATACAGTCTTAAAATTTGGTGTCGCCTACAACCTTATTCTGACTAGCTGATTAAGCTACCAATGTAAGGAGATGAAGAACAGAGAGCCCTATGTTGTTATTCCAATTTTTTTTTTTAATCAGTTCTTTGTGATATTTTGCCTCAACCTCAAAAAAGCAAATTTGGCATGTTTCCTTCTCATAACTAATGGTACCTGTGGTAAGGATACCATGTGGTTTCAATTTTTCAGAGTGTGAATTCAGCTGTATAAGTTTCACTGTCAGCTTTAGAGATAGGAGGGAATTTTAAGTATTACTTTTCCTGAACTTGGCATTCATTTGCCTAATTTTTGCTTACTTGGTACCTTATAATATGGTAATGTATTCCTATGACCTTGGGAGAGATGTATATTCAAGGTAGAGCCTTGTGTGGAAAAGATCTTTGATTTTATTTTTTAGAAACAGCATAGTGCACTGATTCACTTTTATAATATGAATACCCTCAATGTGCTGAGTCCTCAGGGCTGAAAGACACTAAACTGGTCCACTTGGGCACCTGCAACTAAAAGCTATTAATGTCTAACATATATCAGATGCTTCAATTCACTTGGTTAGGATTGGCCCCTAGTTTAAAGAGAAAAGATTTCCTTGTACAGAACCTTCCCTGCCTCCACTCAAGTGGGGAGGCCAGCCAGGAGAACCGGCTGTTTATTTTTGAGCCCATGTAAAAGGAGCTCATGAGTAGACATCTCCTGCTGTACACCAAGCCTAAGAGGTCATCTTTGTTGCAAGTGTCTGAGGAATTGCCTCCCCTGCTGATGATTGGGGATATTTTTAGCTACAAGCTGAAACTTTTCATTCTTGAAATTGTTTTCATTTCTACCCAAAGAGGCAAACTTCATGAGTCCAGGGAAAAAAAAACAAAAACAAAAACAAAATAGGAGGCATAAGCACTAAGAGGAGCCGTGTGTCTATGTAAAAAGAAACCCAGTGAAATTGCTTCCCCTGGTGCTGACAATTTGGCCCTGGCACCAGGGTGGTTCTAATAGCTGTAGGGTAAAAGAATCATTTCCATAGTGCAGCTCATAAGGATAATGTAAATTTCACTTAAGTATATATGATTACAGAAAATTGCACAGAATTGCAACAGACTTTGTGCTGTACTGTTTATGGAGCAATATAGATTTACCAATTTATTTTTTTTTTCTAAATTCAATGTGAGACAAACTACTTTGACTTCAGGAGAGGCTACAGGTCTACAGCACTGCATTGATATGTATTAATATTCTAAATCAGGCTTGCCACACATTCTACCAATGAGTTGGGAAGTGATAGGATTTTACTGCATTACCAGCTCTGAAGTGTTTCATGAAATCACCAAATGTCCTCTCTCTCTATGGGTTCATGGCATATGGAAACTCTCCTAAGGGGCTCACCATTCAAGGGTTGCATGAAGATACACCTAAGACATCTGCTAGGCCATGTGCACATATTTAGAGGCACTTCCTTGTCCCAACACCATGGTTGACATATGTGCTGGGCATCTCTATCCTCTCTTGTATGTCTCTAAAGAACAAGCAATGTGTTTTTCTCATTGAGCTCAAGTTCTGTACCTTATCCCTGGTATATCGTCAATAACTATTCATCAAACTAAATTGATGAATAGTTATTGACGATATACCAGGGAAATTGAACTGAATGAGATGATTCCTTCCATTAAAAACACAGGCACACTTGTGGGGTGAACTATTTAAATAATTATTAATCTTATTTGACTTCCCTGGTGGTCCAGTGGCTAAGACTCCTTGCTTCGAAAGCAGGGGGCCCAGGTTCAATCCCTGGTCAGGGAACTAGATCCCACATGCCACAACTAAAGATCCCGCATGCTGCAACAAAGATCAAAGATACTGCTTGCTGCAACTAAGACCTGGCAGAGCCAGATAAAAAATACAACATTTAACAAATATTACTGTATTCTTACAATAGCAGGGCTGTCTGTCAGATGTGGCAGAAAGATGGGCTTATGGAGTGTTTTAGCAGGGAACTAAAGCCCAAAAAGAAAGGGAAAGGAACTAATCTTATCAAGAGGGATTAATGCTCATTCACTCATTCAATCCTCACAGCAATTCTGAAGGAGATGTTTTAATTCTCATTTCATAGATGAGGACATTGAAATTCAGAGAGGTTAAATACATTTCCCAAGCTCATGTAGCTGAGATTTGATTTCATCTCAGAGTAAATAACCATTCTAAGAATCCACCATCTTATCCCACTTTCATTGAAAAAGAGGAATAACTTACCTGTGACCAATGACAGAACCAAGCTTCCATTTCCATTCCAAGTTACTTTCCCTAAAAGGCTATTAATCAAGTAAGTTATCTTCAGAGAGAGGATTATAAGATACTGAATCATATTTCAGTCAAGAATCCAAGATGAATCCCATCAACTTCTCTCCCTTTATTGATGACTGATTCATACTATGGGTGATTCCTGGGAGTCACAATGGCCTGTTCCTCATATATGACTGACTCTTCCTCTTCCTCATGTGTTTGCTTTTAGGATTCAACTGCTGTTCCTGGATTATGGTGAATAACAACATTCCTTGGTGATAATAGCAGCAGACAGGGATGCTGAATTTAGGCAGAAAGCTTCCCTGTGGGTTTGGTGGGATTGAAAACCTCAGGGAGAAGTAGATGAGAAGGGAGCATCATGTAGATTATGTACAGGAGCCTGCTGTAATAGAGAAAGATGACTCCTTGGCCATGAGCAATGTTTTGGAAAAACAAAAGGAGAAATGCCAAAGGAGCACTTTCTCCATTCTAACACACATCCCATTGCTCACCTATATACAGTAGTTAGTATGTTCATTTTCCAGGTACAGAAACAAAGGCCCTGTTTAATTATTCCATAATTAGCTGGAAATTATGTCTTAAGTGAATTTCTATAAATATTTCTAGGATGTTCAACTTACTTGTAATTAGACTTAGAGTCCTTAAAAGAATCTGGGGTCTTTGAAAATGCTTTCCACTACTGTTTGTTACTGGTGCCATGTGAAACAGAGTACAACTGAGATGCACCATGACTTTTTCGTTTTTTTATTTATTTATTTATTTTTATTATTTGTTTACTTTACAATATTGTATTGGTTTTGCCATACATTTATTTATTTTAATTGGAGGCTAATTACTTTACAATATTGTCCTGGTTTTGCCATACATTGACATGGTTTTTAGATACATGTATGTATGAGTGTTTGATAACAACCTAGCTTGTCCCTTGTTTTAATTAAAATCAATAATACTACATATTGATTTAAAATAGTACAAATTTGAGGTGTGTAAATGGGACACATACATTTTCCTCTTCATGATCATAGTAGACACTTTACTTTCTTCTGCATGTGACTCATGCAGAAACCAATAGAGGTGACCAAGTGCCAAGTGCAGTACAGAGGCAGGGGTCTGTGCCAGTCTGTCAGTGATTTTGAAAAGCTTGAACACAATGGAAAAATGAATTATATTCATTTTTTTCCCTGAAAATTTCAAACTTAAAGACGATCTCTTACTCATCTTCATATGTATTCTTGGCTAACCATTATATAGTTCTTGCAATCCTGTGGTTTCTGACTTTAATAATTTTTACACTTCTCAATTGAGACTAGTTGCTCAATAAATAGTTTTGGAATGAAGAAAGGAAGGGAAGAAATGAGGTGATCGAAGGCAACCCCATTATTTATAATAGGGAGATTGGTATTCTGCAAGTCAATAACTTAAGACTTTCTAATTTTCAAATGAGGGTTGAAAGTTAAAAACTGCAAAATATATGAAAGGACAAAAAGCAGAGAAGTATCTCTAATACCATTTTTCAGAGAGTGAATAATTAAGGAGGGATTCTTTTATAGAATACCTCATTACTTTTATTTGAAGATAGGTTTCTTGTATCATGTGTATTAGATGTTTCAAAACATTTATTATAAGATCTTAAGTTGAAAATTATGTGCTAGTCAGAATCTGACAGGTAATTACATTTGATTATTATATTACTACCAATGAATTTTAGACAATGATTCTCAATTTGCTGGTTTGTTTGGTTGAATTACATGGAGTTGGGAAAGTTGGAGTATGTTTCTTAAAGATTAACACAATGTGAAATCTGAAATCATATCAATGAAGTCCTCCTTCACTATCATATTAAATTCAATTGGTCAATCTTGTGCTTTTTTACAAATTCATGATTTTTTTTTTATCATTTGTAGTCATTTGCAGAAGATTGGTTTATTGAGTTAAACAGATTTTCTAGACGTGACATTTTATTACATAATGTGAAAAAAAAACCCCACACTGGTTAATAATTTCACCAATTTCATCAGAAAAGTCAAGTAAAATAATTCTGTTCAGTTACCAGTGGTGAAGAAATCTTTGCTGGCAACAAAACTATCTATTGTTTTCCTTGTTGTGATAGGCTCACTTGTTTTTCATTTTTGAGAGACTGTCAACCAAATGCCCAATTGTGAATAATCACAGTTTGTCTGTAAGTTGATCTTTCGGGTAAAAATTGTGTTCTATGAAAAAGAACTACTGATTCAGTTAATCATTTTAAACATATTTCACAGAAAAGCTTTTCTTTTAAGCAACTTTCTTATTTCTATATGTCTATATGTCAATCCTAAAGGAAATTAAACCTGAATATTCATTGGAAGGACTCATGCTAAAACTCCAATACTTTGGCCACCTGATGTGAAGAGCCAGCCCATTGGACAAGATGCTGTTGCTGGGAAAGATTGAGGGTAGGAGAAGAAGGGGGCAACAGAGTATGAGATAGTTGGATAACACCACTGACTCAATGGACATGAGTTTGAGCAAACTGTAAGGGTTGGACCATAAAGCTGAGTGCCGAAGAATTGATGCTTTTGAACTGTGATATTGGAGAAGACTCTTGAGAGTCCCTTGGACTGCAAGGAAATCCAACCAGTCAATCCTAAAGGAAATCAGTCCTGAATATTTATTGGAAGGACTGATACTGAGGCTGAAGTTCCAATTCCTTGGCCATCTGTTGTGAATAACTGAATCATTCGAAACAACCCTGATGCTGGGAAAGATGAAATGGTTGGATGGCATCACTGACTCGATGGACATGAGTTTGAGCAAGCTCTGGGAATTGGTGATGCACAGGGAAGCCTGGCATGCTGCAATCCATGGGGTCACAAAGAGTTGGACATGACTGAATGACTGAACTGAACTGAACTTGCAACATGCATTTTTTTTGCAAATGTCAACCTGATGAAAAGGCAAATCATGTCTTAGCATCATCATGAAAATAGTTTTTAACCTTGTAGACCCTCAGAAGACCCAAATTTACTTTGAGAACAGCTGTTCTATAACAAATAAATTTGAATTCACCAAATATGTTTTTGGTTTGTGTTCCATAGAACACACTGGTTTATCAAAGTGGAAATATGATGCAGTTTTAACACTTGAGAAGGGGCTCTGCTGAGCTACACTTTTATTGAAAGTTACATCAGCTTTATTATTTTTCTTTTCATTGCACAGGGAGCTCAAACTTGGAACACTGTGACAACCTAGAGTGGTGGGATGGGGTGGGAGGAAGTCTCAAGAGGGAGGGGACATGTGTATGCCTATGGTTGATTCATAGTGATATATGGCAGAAACCAATGCAATATTATAAAGCAATCAAAAATAATAAAAAGAATAAAATTATATTAGCTTTAAATCATAACTTTCTTTAAAAATTTTTCTTGGTTTATGGGACTTATGCACAGTGAAGGACAGTAAGGTGAACACACATATTTAGTTGATATAGTTTTTAAGATGCTCATGGTTGTGATAAGCCAGACAGCCACTATAGAGGTAACATGGTATGTGATACATTTTGAAAGAGAGATGCATACAAGACACAGAAGTCATCAGGGAAAAAATCATCAATGAGAGATGGATTGAATGAATTCTTTGGAAATTATTCTGCTTATAAGACATAAGGGTTGCCTCTACAAATCAACCATTTGTTCTGTCCTTATCTAAGGCTGTTTTAGTTATCTCTCCTGACTCCATCAACTCTGCTCCTTTCTTCCCTCTATCCTCACCTCCTCTTTTAGCTGTAATTCACTCTTTGTCTAAACAATGAAAAGAGTAGTGTACTTTTTTTCTTTCTCAGTAACCTAATCTTATGCACATATACACACCAGACAAAGTAGTGGAATTGAGCTTCCAAAACTATATTAAACTCCATTATAGCCTTTCAACACAGTGCTCTTAGAAAATATTTCCTTCTCTGTATTCTTCTAAATACCATGAAATAGCTGTGAGGCAGTAGGACACAGTAATTAACATAAGTAACAAAATAAAAGTCATCATTTGTTTCTTTTCATTCCAATATTTACAAATGAAGATATATTGATTTCACATAAAGGGAGATAAACTAAATATTAGAGTATTATTTATTTTAAATTGTGGTGATTTATTTGGTTTTATATAATTATTGTATTTATGTCTTTATTAACTTCTTACACTTTGCTATCTTCCTGGTAAAGTCAGGCAATTATTTAGAGACTGCCATGGATCTATTATGACAACAAATACATACACAAAAAAAACATACTTATGTGCATTTATACATATGTATATAAATAGGGCTTCTCTGGTGGCTTAGATGGTAAAAAATCTGCCTGCAATGTAGGAGACCTGGATTCGATCCCTGGGTTAGGAAGATTCCTCTGGAGAAGGGAATGATTACCCACTACAGTATTCTTGCCTGGAGAATTCCATTAACAGAGGAGCCTGGTAGGCTACAGTCCATGGGGTTGCAAAAAGTTAGACATTAAGCAACTAACACTTTCATTTTTCATGTATACAAATGGATGACAAGATGATTTATAGCAGTTACAATGTAAGGCACAAGAAGTAGGTACTCTGTTGAAGGCTTTTGCAGACTGAACATTTAGATTTACTTTTTTCTAAGTAGGAAAGTATCAATATCATAAAGTCATCAATGTAATTTGGTGATGTTTCTGGGTCCCCTGTGAAGTTTATTATTTAAGAGAATCAAATGGTCTTTACCTCCAAGGGGCTATCTCTAGTTGCTTTGAGATAGACATCAGTTCAGTTCAGTTGCTCAGTCCTGTCCCACTCTTTGCGACCCCATGAATTGCAGCACGCCAGGCCTCCCTTTTCATCACCAGCTCCCAGAGTTCACCCAAACTCATGTCCATCGAGTTGGTGATGCCATCCAGCCATCTCATCCTCTGTCGTCCCCTTCTCCTCCTGCCCCCAATCCTTCCCAGCATCAGAGTCTTTTCCAATAAGTCAACTCTTTGCACGAGGTGGCCAAAGTATTGGAATTTCAGCTTTAGCAACAGTCTTTCCAAAGAACACCAAGGACTGATCTCCTTTAGGATGGACTGGTTGGATCTCCTTGCAGTCCAAGGGACTCTCAAGAGTCTTCTCCAACACCACAGTTCAAAAGCATCAATTCTTTGGTGTTCAGCTTTCTTCACAGTCCAACTCTCACATCCGTACATGACCACTGGGAAAACCATAGCCTTGACTAGATGGATCTTTGCTGGCAAAGTAATGTCTCTGCTTTTCAATATGCTATCTAGGTTGGTCTTAACTTTCCTTCCAAGGAGCAAGCGTCTTTTAATTTCATGGCTGCAGTCACCATCTGAAGTGATTTTGGAGCCCCCAAAAGTAAACTTTGACACTGTTTCCACTGTTTCTCCATCTATTTCCCATGAAGTGATGGGATGGGATGCCATGATCTTTGTTTCCTGAATGTTGAGCTTTAAGCCAACTTTTTCACTCTTCAGTTTCATTTTCATAAAGAGGCTTTTTAGTTCCTCTTCACTTTCTGCCATAAGGGTGGTGTCATCCCCATATCTGAGGTTATTGATATTTTCCCCAGCAATCTTGATTCCAGCTTGTGCTTCTTCCACACAGCATTTCTCATGATGTACTCTGCATATAAGTTAAATAAACGTGGTGACAATATACAGCCTTGATGTACTGCTTTCCTTATTGGAACCAATCTGTTGTTCCATGACCAGTTCTAACTGTTGCTTCCTGACCTGCATACAGATTTCTCAAGAGGCAGATCAGGTGGTCTGGTATTCCCATCTCTTTCAGAATTTTCCACAGTTTATTGTGATCCACACAGTCAAAGGCTTTGGCATAGTCAATAAAGCAGAAATAGATGTTTTTCTGGAACTACTTTTCCATGATACAGCAGATGTTGGCAATTTGATCTCTGGTTCCTCTGCCTTTTCTAAAACCAGCTTGAACATCTGGAAGTTCACAGTTCATGTATTGCTGAAGCCTGGCTTGGAGAATTTTGAGCATTACTTTACTAGCGTGTGAGATAAGTGCAATTGTGCGGTAGTTTGAGCATTCTTTGGCATTGTCTTTCTTTGGGATTGGAATGAAAACTGACCTTTTCCAGTCCTGTGGCCACTGCTGAGTTTTCCAAATTTACTGGCATATTGAGTGCAGCACTTTCACAGCATCATCTTTCAGGATTTGGAATAGCTCAACTGTAATTCCATCACCTCCACTGGCTTTGTTCATAGTGATGCTTTCTAAGGTCCACTTGACTTCACATTCCAGGATGTCTGGCTCTAGGTCAGTGATCACACCATCGTGATTATCTTGGTCGTGAAGATCTTTTTTGTACAGTTCTTCTGTGTATTCTTGCACAGACAGACATGGATGGGGAAATTTCTCTGGTTGCTTCTTATCTATTTTCCATTCTGAATAAGGAGACATCTAAGATTCTGTTACTCCAGCCAGTGCTTTGTATTTGGAATAATTTTTTTTTTTTTAATAATAGAGGCAGATCATGGACAGATGAAATGCTCACTGTAATAATAGCAGCCAATATTTTTACTCCTTCATTATACATTTATATCCCCCACCCAACTCACTTTCTCAAGGGACTGGTCAAGATCATTCACAGAAAAACAAAATTTTGATTGTTGAGTTTGGCTTATTTGACTGTTTAGAAGGTGCGACAATTTTATTCCTCAAACGAAAGAGACAGACTTTGTAAGCCAGAACACACAAGGGAAATCCACTTTCCTTGAAAAGTCTGGCTTCTTTTTAACCTGGCACTTAAGTCAGTCCTACAAAAGGTCTACTTTCCATTTCTACACAGTTTAAAATGAAATTTAAAGTTGGTTCAAAGGCATAACTGTATAGAATGAACTAAGATCATCAAGAAATGAAGAGTATTTGCTCACTACTAGATGTCCTTAGGAGCTTTCTGTGTTTATCTGGCACTTCCTTTGCATTAGGTCTGGAAAAGAGATTTTATCATATGTTTCAACCCCAGAACAGAACACAGGCCTTTATCTTTGTGTGATATTTCAAGACAACTGGATGATCCTTATTGTCTACCAATGCCAACATTTTTCCCCAGAAAATTATGCTACTTCTTGTTTTTAAATCTGGCAGTGCTGTGGGGTTTTCTCAAACTTTATTTGGTAAATTATTATAAAATATTCAAATAGGAGAAGATAGATGCTAAAAATCTACCTTATATTTTTATAGCACTTCAAAGATTGTTGAAATATTCTCAACATTAAACCATAAAATAACGCTCAAAGCATCACTAAAACTTTTATCTGCAAATCCCTGAAAATGGTGATGTTTAATAAAGCAACCTCTGTTATCTATCCAAATAGCTCTGAATCTTGGCCTGAAAAACAGTATTTCAAATAAATTTTTAGTCTGTTATACAAAATAATGTATCAAAGATCTCTTACTCAAAAATATAAAAAATATTCATACCCAAATGTACTTTAGGCACCTGCCACTTACATATTTGAGGCCAAACAATCAGAAATGTAAAAACTAACTAAGCTCTGTAGGCATTTATTTGTACTGAGAGGCTCTGAATGTTTGTTGGATACCAACCAATGAGGCAACCATTCTTACTAGCATCCTTTTGCAAGGGTATGGAAATTCAATGAAGATTACAATGCCAAATTGTGCTTCCTATTCAAATTTCATTCTGTGTAGACATTTGATTGTGCTAGTGTCTACATGACATGAATGCAACTAGTTGAAAAATGAGCTAGTTGCCTATTTCAGGGCTAGGCAACTGGTTTGATGGACACTCTTCAAGTGAATTGACTGACTTGGCTTGTTGTTTGGCCAACTTCTTTTTCATGTAGACACAAGCTAAGAGAAAAAATAGCCCCACTTATTTCCTTTGGCACTTATCAGGCAAATAGGTTCCTGTAGTCAAGTTGTTCTCAAGTAATAGAACAGCTAATAAATCTGACCTGAAGATTCTTCTTGGGATACCAATTATCCCTGAGTATTTGAATCCTGTTTTTACCCACTCACAGTTTATAGCTAACTTGGTTTTTCTACCATTCGTAAATCCCTACTGTTCTTGGCTGTACAGGGATAGAATTTGGTTCTCTCTGAAACTTTAGAGTTTTAAAGAAGAAAATACAATTTCAAGGAATTGAACATTCACTATCCTAATGGTTTAATTTTTGTTTTTTTTTTTTTTTTTAAACTCTCATGAATTCTCCTTTACCTATCTTTGCAAAAATTTTCAGTGTCACTTGTTGACTCACCAACCAATCAGAACAATGCAGAAGTCAACTTTTGGTTCTAAATGGAAGTTTTAAGAGAGTAACTTTTCTTTTAATGTTCCCAAAAGAAAGAAGTGCAAACTCAGCCTGGGCTAAGCTCATCTTTCAGGAGTTGTATTCTATAAACTATTATATTAAGAAAAGATGAGTTTTGAAAAGCAAAAGTTGCACTTTTAAGGCATTCTGCTTTCCTATAGTCACTGTCCTGGGGAAATCTAGCATCACAATGATAATTTCAGAGCGCATTCTATTGACATAGTGATTCTACATACCAACAATTGCCTCTGTTCTTAGATTAGAAAAGAATTCCATATGTGAGTCTACCAGTTATTTCAATGGAAAGACCAAGTGGTTTGGATAAAACAAGATCTTAGTTGAACCTTTGCCTTAAACTGAAAGTGAACCTGAATCTTGTTTGAGGTTCAAGAAGTTGAGTTAACTTTTTCCCCTTTATTTTAATTTTTTGTGCATCTCTGCACTTCCTGATTTTGGTTGGGAGTAGAAACCAAAATACCACAAGAAAAGCTATTCTTGTTGCATTTCCAGCCTTTCAAAGCCAAAAAGCACTAGAAATCTCATGAAGAAAACAGTTCCCACCTAATTTCTAGCCCCAAAAGGTTCAGATAAGTTTGAATAAACTTTGGATAATGTTGTATCTATTACTTTGAGAATATCTAATATAAGCAGTGATAAAAAGCTTTAAGATATAGAAAGAAGGAAGGAAATCAGATGACAAAAAATTGGACATTTATTCAAATTCAAGTAAGGACATTATCATAATCCAACCAGACTCTTTTTTGCTTCATGGCATGAAAGTCAGAATGTTATAAATTTCGGATGAAAAAACTGAATTCAGCTTTCTAACTTCTTGATTGTTGACATTCACAAAATACTCTTCCCATTGAGATTATTACCTTTCAACCATTTAAAACATAATCACCAAAAGCCATTTTAAAATAATTTCATTTGTCAGCACATCAAGGATCTGTGGGGATAAGGCATAATGTATAATTACAGTGTTTTTTGAGCTTAATTGTCCGACTGTCCACTGACTCATTCATATCTATGCAATATCTACTCTTTTACTCAACAAGTATTGATTGAAGGCTCACTATGTGTGAAGTGCCTTAGGAAGTGCTAGGGAGATGATGATGAGTAAGGTACATACTATCCCCCAAGAACTCACACTCTGGTGGGGTTTACAGGCACCTTAACTAGCTGGACCTAACAGAGCTTGCTTACTGCTGTGACAGGAATAGGCAGGGAGGATTTGGGGAATTGAATGGAGGTCCCTAATCTGGTTTGAGTGCTCATGCAAAGTTGCCTGAAGGAACTGGTTTTAAGGAGGATGTAGTGAATGGAATAAAGAACTGTTGCTCTGTTCAAAGTCTTTTTTCCACTTTTTTTTTTCTAGAGATAACTTCTCAGAATCAGGACTTGGTTGGCAGCCAAACAGAAATGATAGAACTGCGAAGGCAAAATTGAAACTCTGGGAAGGAGTCTGAGGAGGCCAAAGGTCAAGCTGGGGAGAGGAAGAGGCATGAGGTTAGGAACATCTGGCAGTAGGCAGCAACAACAGACAGCAGGGTGGACACTGGGGAGAGGGCAGGGCCGGTGCTAAGAAGGCTGACCCAGGGACAGAGGTCCAACTTCCTTTTGGACTCTGCAGGAACAAGATTGTTATTATGATTATTGATATTCTTATTTAATACAGTTTGGTGTTATGGAAAATAATGGGTTTTGGAATCAGACAGACAATTTTAATTCCTGGCTCCACATCTTATAAGTTCTGTGGCTTTGGATAATTTACTTAACTTCACTTAGCCTCTCTGTGATGGAGATGATGATATCCTGTCCTAAGGTTAATGGAAGAATCAAGTGGGAGCTGTTACAGGAGTGGGCCTGTCATGATCTCTAGGAGACAGTGGTGCCAGTAAATGAGAGTTTCCTTCCTTCTTGCACCAAGGCCCAGCCATTTGGCCTCTGCACAAAATTCTCCTTTGAGCTGCAGAGTTCCCAGTTTACCTACCTCTAGCTATCTGGCCTTAGGGATAGCATTTTCTCTTCTTTTTCACTACAGCATTGTTTCTTGAGGATTCATAGTCATTTCTAGTCCTCCAAACACCATTTTAGAATGAGGAAACAGGTTTAGACAGGTTAAGCAAGTTGCCCCAGGGTACAACTGATAATTTATGGTGTTATCTTCAGACCTGAGCCTCTGTGAATCCTGTCTGTATTCTTTCCAGAAATTTTCTCCTTGTTTCTATATGATATGTAAGAGGTACACTTTACTGGGAAATCGCTTTTGTAGCTCGGTGTCTGTGCAGTGAGCCAGACTGCAAGGGCATTCATATTGAGAGGTCCCATTTAGGGAGAAGTCTCCATACATTTCCTTATTTTACCAACCAAGTGAAAACAGGATAAAGAAAATTTTCATAATCTTTACTAACAACCGGTAGGGACTGAGAATTAAGTGATCCACTACCGTTTTTATCCAGGCGAGTGAGTGCTTTAGTCTTTGAAGATAAATACATATCTGTTTAAAAACATTCTGTATAAGCTGGTTCAGATATTAAAAATATGCAAGGCAAATAATCCTACAGTCAGTATTCTTGCCAAAAAAAAGAAGGAAAAAAAAAATGACTTTATCCTAAATACAGACAGCTCATATGTTGGCCACCAGGGCAGATCTGAAATTTAAGTCTGTCTGAATTCATTGCATGAATGTGCAATTTTTGCCATGGATTTCTCAGTCCTTTTTAGAGAAGGAGAGAGTTTATCATCCATAGCATGAGGGCTTGCCGTTTTTCTCTCACAGTGGATGGATATTTTGTCCAAGGAACAACATTTTAATTATCTGTGATTTTGTGGCTGAGAGGTTGCCCCAATGGAAGACATATTCCTAAACAAATGGTTTGATATATATCTTTAGTCTTCTTCATATATTAATATAGCCCATATTTTTTAATTGACTTTCTCCTATGAGAGAACTCATTCACTCTTGCTAAGGAAAACTTTGTAAGTCAAGAAATACTCATAGTTGTCTGTTTGCCAGAAACTGCCGTTTCAGGTTTCTCCTGGGGAGGATGACCACAAATGCCACTTAGCAACCTAAATTAAAGTACTCATCTATAGCTGGTGTTTGAGGTTGAGCCATATACAAATAGAATTAAGGCCAGCCTTTACCAAGATGACTCAAGAGAAATGGCTTGTTTCTGTACTAGGCAGGGACTCTCATCTACAGTGGCCTTCCTCGGTTTTGTGGTATCCCAAGCAGAGTGTTTTGTGGACAGAAGGGGAGATGGTGAACAAGTTAGGGGAGGAAATTGCTCTGCATATGCAGAAGTCTCGCATCTCCAACATTTTTTTCTGGAAACAATTACAATTGAGTCAGAGAATAGGTTATAGACTATTCAGTAGTGTGAAATCATTAATAAAAGAAGATCAGATCTCCTATTCTTATACCATGGCCTGTTTTGACTTAAAACAATAATTTCCTCCATTTCTTGGGAACATTTGGAGAAAATCATAATAGAAGGTACTTGTTATGGGTTGAATTACGTCCCTTCAAAATTCATATTGAAGTGTTAAGCCTCAGTTCCTCAGAATGTGACCTTATTTTGAGAAAGGGACTTTATGGAGATAATTAGGGTAAAGCAATGTCATCACCCAATATGGCTGATATCTTTATAAAATAGAGAAATTTGCAAGCAGAAATATGCACAGAGGGAAGATACAAAGAAAATGGCAAGCCAAGAAGAAAGTTTGGAACATTCTTACTCATAGCCCTCAGAGGGAACCAATTCTGCTGACACCTTAAACTTAGATGCCTAGCTTCCAGAACTAATGTTCTTCAGTTGCTGAGTTCTGTCTGATTCTTTGTGACCCCATGGATTGCAACACACCAGGCTTCCCTGTCCTTCACTGTCTCCCAGAGTCTGCTCAAATTCATATCCATTGAGTCAGTGATGCTATCCAACCATCTTACCCTCTGCCCCCAGCCTCCTTCTTTTGCCTTCAATCTTTCCCACCATCAGGATCTTTTCCAATGAGTCAGCTCTTCGCATCAGGTGGCCCAAGTATTCTGAGCTTCAGCTTCAGAATCAGTCCTTCCAGTGAATGGATATTCCAATGAATATGCAGAGTTGATTTACTTTAGGATTGACTGGTTTGATCTCCAACTGTTAGACAATAAATGTCTTTTACTTAAGCCACCCATTTTGTGGCACTTTGTTTTAACAATGCTAACAAATGAATGCAATACATTTATGAGTTAAGTATTGTCTTACCTGATTCATACACATTGCATGAGTGTGTGCTAAGTTGCTTCAGTTGTGTCTGACTCTGTGTGACCCTGTGGACTGTAGTCTGACAGGCTCTTCTGTCAATGGGATTCTCCAGGCAAGAAAACTAGAGTAGGTTGCCATGCCTTCCTCCAGGGGATCTTCCTGACTCAAGGATTAAACCCATCTCTTACCTCTCCTGCATTGGCAGGTGGGTTCTTTACCACTAGCACCACCTGGGAAGCCCTCACATTTAATTTTCACGAAATCTTTTAGAAAAAACTGTTCCTGCTTAAGGAAGGTTGTTATTAAACCCACTTGGAAGTGTAGAAACTGAGGCTCCAGAAACTAAATAATTTACCCAAAGTCACATATTGGAATTATATGATAGAACCAGGATGTTTCTGAAATCCCTTGACTTCCACTATGCCATGCACTTCATATGGCAAACGACTGATATTAGATTAGGAGGTGGCAGAGGATCAGATGGTTACATGGCAACATCAACTCAATGGACATGAATTTGAGCAAACTCTAGGGGATATTGGAGGACAGAGGAGCCTAGCATGCTACAGCCCACGGGGTAGCAAAGAATCAGACAAAACTTAGTGACTGAAAAGCAACAAAGATTACACATATCAAAATAGCTTTACATAGCGTGTTAGGAAAATTGGTGTTAAGTTCTAAGGACCTGGTAACCACAATTCCTTTGAACTAAAAGCCTGTGATAGTTCTCCAGATTTCTTCCCTGATTGATATTTACTAGCACAGGTTGGTTGATATTAGGGAAGCTATAGTAAAATAATTCTCTAGTTTTAAGTTTTTCTTCTCTTTGCCAGACCTCTTTAAATGCAATACAACTGCTACCTTCCTAAAGGAAAAAAATTAGTATATAATACCTTTTCCCCATAAATTTTCATTGCAGTTACTTGTTGATTGCTCTTTTTGAATTCCTGGTTTGCAATTGTATTGAAGATAATGATTAATAGTTGGTTTGGATTTGCCTGCTTACTTTCATGTGATTTCAAGTACAAATTTTCTCTCACTAAAATACAGTTAAACTTCTCATTGCAGATCTAATAAACTATACACACGTGGGCATATATACAAATATATTTGAACTCAATTGCACTTATTGTAATTAATGATCTGTTTGGCTTTATTCCTGACATTTTGTTTTGTGTCTCCTGTTTTCTATGATTTCTTATTGTGTATTTTTCCATCTTTTTTTGGAATACTTGACTTTTCTTTGTTCCATATTATTTTTCTTCTAGTGGTTTGGCAGTTGATATATCACATCCTAGCTATTTTATAGATATATTCAGCATCTAATAAAATATTTATTGAGGCTACTGAGGGAGCCTAACCCTTCATCCCTTTTCCTCTTTGGAATTTAGACTCACTGAGAAATAGATAGAGCAGCATGTTAGAAATTGAAACATAGCTTTTACTTCAGTGCTAGTAAGACTGGGTTAGAGAGGAAGTGAGTCTGAGTTTGAAACAAAGCTTCCTACTCTTGTCCACACAAATGGAACATAGCCTCCTGTAGGAAGGAGAACAAGGAGCAAGCGACTTGCCCCTACATGCTAGCCCTATGCCAGTGGGAAGAAAAGTCACGGGCAACTTTCCCCAGGCCAAAATGAAGGGGACAAGAGAACAAGAGAGCAGAAGCAGACCAAGAGTCGCAAAAGGCTCATTCATGAAGAAACAGAATTGTTGGTGACCTCCACCCAGACTCATGAATCAAGCAAATGACTTCTAGGACTGTCCTAAGACCTGTGCAGGTCCTGGCAACTTTTATTCTAAAAGGTCCCTATGTCAAATCAAGTGTATTATACACATTGATTTTTGATTGTGAAAGTATTTTATTCTAGATAAATCTTAATTTATGCTCGGGTATGATCAGATCAGTCGCTCAGTCGTGTCCGACTCTTTGCAACCCCATGAACCGCAGCACGCCAGGCCTCCCTGTCCATCACCAGCTCCCGGAGGTCACTCAGACTCACACCCATCAAGTCAGTGATGCCATCCAGCCATCTCATCCTCTGTCGGGTATGATATCTTCACAATTATCATGAAGACTCAGATATTCTGATTAAGTAAAAAAAAATAATCTATAAATTGTTTCCCAAAGTAACTAATTTCAAATACCATATTTAGCAGTTAAAAAGGTTAATATGTGGCATGTTAGGAAAATGATTCCACATCTTTTTAAGTACTAAAATCTCAACTTTTCAGTATTTGTTTTGGAAAAAAAAGTTTTTTAAAATCAGTTTCAACATATCCATGAGTTCTAGACACTGGGTCTATAGTTCCTTATGGGTAACAGTGTGATACACAGTTCTGTGGTGAAGAGCAGTCTGGGAGGGGAGTGGTTTGCATGATGAACATTTTCTATAACTTCCTAGAACATTTCTAGAACAATTTCCTAGAACTTCTCTGAGGAGATTAAAAAATTTAGTTTTAGAAACTGAGGATAGGATACTTCAAGAGTTAGAAAACTTCCAGAGACATCCTTATATTTCTCTATTATCCATTGATTTAATCAGTATCTATTTGTTATTGTTGTTCAGATGCTCAGTTGTGTCCAGCTCTTTGCAGGAGTCCTGCATGCACTGCAGGATGCCGGGCTTCCCTTTCCTTCACCATCTCCTTAAACTTTCTCAAACTAATGTCCATTGAGTTGGTGATACCATCCAACCATGTCATTCTCTGTCATCCCCTTCTCCTCCTGCCCTCAATGTTTCCAGCATCAGGGTCTTTTTCAGTGAGTCAGCTCTTTGTATCAGGTAGCCAAAGTATTGGGGCTTCAGCTTCAGTATCAATCTTTCCAATGAATATTCAGATTGACTGGTTTGATCTCCTTGCAGTCCAGTATATATATTCTTCCACATATACATCAAAAAAATATTATGTACTTTACTTTTACTTCATCCTGAGAACTCTAATGTTGAAATTACTTATGATTTTCAAGTCAAATGCTATATTTTATTTTATGTTATGCATCACCAATTATTTAGACAATGGGAAGATTTACTGAAGGACAAATGGATAAATAGAACATTAGACATGTGTGTGTGTGTATGTATATATATATATATATATTTGAGCTTCCCAGGTGACTCAGAAGGTAAAGAATCCACCTGAATGCAGGAGACCTGGGTTCAATTTTTGGGTTGGGAAGATCCCCTAGAGGAGGTCATGGCAACCCACTCCAGTATTCTTACCTGGAGAATTCCCAGCGACAGAGGAGCCTGGTGGGCTACAGTCCGTGTGGTCTCAAAGAGTCAGACATGACTGAGTGACTAAGCATATATATATACATATACACACATACATATATTTTATATATATATACACATAGACTTCTCCCTGGAGAAGGAAATGGCAACCCACTCTTGCCTGGAAAATCCTATGGATGGAGAAGTTGGTAGGCTACAGTCCATGGGGTCGCAAAGATTTGGACACAACTGAGCAACTTCATTTTCACTATATGGGCTTCTTCAATGCAGGAGATATAAAAGATCCCGATTCCATCCCTGGGTCAGCTAGATCCCCTGGAGGAGGGCATGGCAACCCACTCAAGTATTCTTGCCTGGAGAATTCCAAGAATAGCCTGGCAGGCTATTCTCTTTGTGACTAGTGTCACCTGAGAAGCCCATATGTGTATGTGTAGACATACACACATACCCACATACCTGAATGTTCTAGTGGTTTTCCCTACTTTCTTCAATTTAAGTCTGAGTTTGGCAATAAGGAGTTCATGATCTGAGCCACAGTCAGCTCCCAGTCTTGTTTTTGCTGACTGTATAGAGCCTCTCCATCTTTGGCTCCAAAGAATATAATCAATCTGATTTTGACATTGACAATCTGATGATGTCCTTGTGTAGAGTCATCTCTTGTGTTGTTGGAAGAGAGTGTTTGCTATGACCAGTGAATTCTCTTGGCAAAGCTCTGTTAGCCTTTGCCCTGCTTCATTTTGTACTCCAAGGTCAAACTTGCCTGTTAATCCAGTGTCTATTGACTTCCTACTTTTGCATCCAATCCCCTATGATGAAAAGGACATCTTCTTTGGGTTTTAAGCTAGTTTTAGAAGGTCTTGTAGATCTTCATAGAACCATTCAACTTCAGCTTCTTCAATGTTACTGGTTGGGGCATAGACTTGGATTACTGTGATATTGAATGACTTGCCTTGGAAATAAACAGAGATCATTCTGTCATTTTTGAGACTGTACCCAAGTACTGCATTTCTGACTCTTTTGTTGACTATGAAGGCCACTCTAGTTCTTCGAAGGGATTCTTGCTCACAGCAGTAGATATAAAGGTCATCTGAATTAAATTTGCCCATTCCCAGTCCATTTTAGTTCACTGATTCCTAAAATGTCAATGTTCACTCTTGCCATCTCCTGTTTGACCACTTCCAATTTGCCTTGATTCATGGACCTAACATTCCAGGTTCCTATGCAATATTACTCTTTACAGCATTGAACCTTGCTTCCATCACCAGTCACATCCAAAACTGGGTGTTGTTTTCACTTTGGATCCATCTTTTCATTCTGGAGTTATTTTTCCACTCTTTTCCAGTAGCATATTAGGCACCTACTGATCTGGGGAGTTCATCTTTCAGTGTCATATCTTTTTTCCTTTTCATACAGTTCTTGAGGTTCTCAAGGTGAGAATACTGAAGTGGTTTGCCATTCCAGTCTCCAGTGGACCACATTTTGTCAGAACTCTTCACTGTGACCCGTCTGTCTTGGGTTGCCCTACATGGCATGACTCACAGTTTCATTGAATTAGACAAGGCTGTGGTCCACATGATCAGTTTGATTAGTTTTCTGTGATCGTGGTTTTTATTCTGTCTGCCCTCTGATGGATAATGATAAGAGGCTTATCAAAGCTTCCTGATGGGAGAGATTGACTGTGGGGGGAATTGGGTCTTGTTCTGATGGACGGAGCCATGCTCAGTAAATCTTTAATCCAATTCTGTTGATACACGGGGCTGTGGTTCCTTTCTGTGGTTTGACTTCAGACTAAACCATGGTAGGGGTAATGAAAATAATGGCAACCTCCTTCAAAGGGACTTGTGCACCCACTGTTGTATTCAGTGCCCCTGACCCTTCAGCAGACCACTCTCAACCCACACTTCTGCCAGAGACTCCTGGACACTCACAGGCAAGTCTGAGTCAGTCCCTTGCGGGCTCACTGCTCCTTTCTCCTGGGTCCTGTTGTGCACAAGGTTTTGTTTGTGTCCTCCAAGAGTCTGTTTCCCCAGTCCTGTGTAAATTCTATAATCAAATCCCACTGGCCTTCAAGGTAAAATTCCCTGGGAGCTCAGTCTCTTGCCAGATCCCCAGGTTGGGAAATCTGTTGTAGGTCTTAGAACTTTCTTAACAACATGAGAATTTCTTTGGTATAATTGTTCTGCAGTTTGTGAGTCATCTCCTCAGTGGCTCTATGGTGGGGTCAATGGCAACCTCTTCCAAGAGGGCTTATGCCACATGAAGTGTGACCCAGGTCTGCTGCATCCAGATTCCCTGCCCATGTGGCAGGCTACTGCTGACCTGTGTCTCTGCACTTAAACACTGAAGGGCAGGTATGGCTCAGTCTTTGTGGGGTCTCTGGGTCCTGGTGAGCACAAGGTTTTGCCTGAGCCCTCTGAGCATCCTTGACAGGTATAGGGTTTGATTCTAAACATGATTTTGCCCCTCCTACCATCTTGCTGGGGTTTCTCCTTCACTCTTGGATATAGGGTATCTATTTTTGGTAGGATCTGACATTCTCCTGTCGATGGACAGTGAGCTACAATTTTGGAGTTCTCACAGGAAAAGAGTGCATATCCTTATCCTCTTCCATTTTGCTCCATATATACCACTAGACCATTCAGGTATGACCTAAATCAAATCCCTTATGATTATACAGTAGAAGTGACAAATAGATTTAAGAGATTAGATCTGATGAAGAGAATGCTTGAAGAACTATGGACAGAGGTTCATGATGTTGTATAAGGGGCAGTGATCAAGACCATCCCCAAGAAAAAGAAATACAAAAAGATAAGATGGTTGTCTGAGGAGGCCTTACAAATAGCTGAGAAATGAAGAGAAACTAAAGGAAAAGGAAAAAAGGAAAGATATACCCATCTGAATACAGAGTTTCAAAGAATAGCAAGGAAAGATAAGAAAGGCTTCCTCAGTGATCAATGCAAAGAAACAGAGAAAGCACTAGAAAGGGAAAAACTAGAGATCTCTTCAATAAAATCAGAGAAACAAAGGGAAAATTTCATGCAAAGAAGGACACAATAAGGACAGAAATGGTATGGACCTAAAAGAAGCAGAAGATATTAATAAGAGGTGGCAAGAATATACAGACCTATACAAAAATATCTTAATGACCCAGAAAACCATGATGGTGTGATCACTAACCTAGAGCCAGACATCTTGGAGTGTGAAGTCAAGTGGGCCTTAGGAAGCGTCACTGTGAACAAAGTTAGTGGAGTGATGGAATTCCAGTTGAGCTATTTCAAATCCTAAAAGATGATGCTGTGAAAGTGCTGCACTCAGTATACCCACAAACTTGGAAAATTCAGGCATGGCCACAGGACTGGAAAAGGTCAGTTTTCACTCCAATCCCAAAGAAAGGTAATGCCAAAGAATGCTCAAACTACCGTACAATTGCACTCATCTCACATGCTAGCAAAGTAATGCTCAAAATTCTCCAAATGAGGCTTCAACAGTATGTGAACCTTGAACTCCCAGATGTTCAAGTTGGATTTAGAAAAGGAAAAGGAACCAGAGATCAAATTGCCAACATCCATTGGATCATAGAAAAAGCAAGAGAATTCCACAAAACATCTACTTCTGCTTTATTGACCATGACAAAGTCTTTGACTGTGTGGATCACAATAAACTGTGGGAAATTCTGAAACAGATGGGAATACCAGACCACCCAACCTGCCTACTGAGAAATCTGTATGCAGGTCAAGAAGCAACAGCTAGAAATGGACATGGAACAATGGGCTGGTTCCAAATTGGGAAAGGAGTATGTCTAGGCCGTATATTGTCACCCTGCTTATTTTACTTACATGCAGAATACATCATGCAAAACAGTGGGCTGGATGAAGCACAAGCTGGAATTAAGATTGCCAGGAGAAATATCAATAACCTCAGATATGCAGATGACACCACCCTCATGGCAGAAAGCAAAGAAGAACTAAAGAGCCTCTTGATGAAACTGAAAGAAGAGAGTGAAAAAGCTGGCTTAAAATTCAACATTCAAAAAATGAAGAGCATGGCTTCCAGTCCCATCACTTCATGGCAAATAGATGCAGAAACAATGGAAACAGTGAGAGAATTTATTTGAGGGGGGCTGCAAAATCACTGCAGATGGTGACTGTAGCCATGAAATTAAAAGACGCTTGCTCCTTGGAAGAAAAGTTACAACTAAACTAGACAGTATATTAAAAAGCAGAGACATTACTTTGCCAATATATGTCTGTCTAGTCAAAGCTATGATTTTGCCAGTAGTCATGTATGAATGTGAGAGTTGGACTACAAAGAAAATTGAGCACCAAAGAATTGATGCTTTTGAACTGTGGTGTTGGAGAAGATTCGAGAGTCTTGTGGACTGCAAGGAGACCCAACCAGTCAATCCTAAAGGAAATCAGTCCTGAATATTCATTGGAAGGACTAATGCTGAAGCTGAAACTACAATACTTTGGCTACCTGATGCGAAGAACTGACTCATTGGAAAAGACCCTGATGCTGGGAAAGATTGAAGGCAAGAGGGCAAGGGGATGACAGAGGGTGAGATGGTTGGATGGGATCACTTGATGGACATGAGTTTGAGTGACCTCTGGGAGTTGGTTTCAAACAGGGAAGGCTGGCGGGCTGCAGTTCATGGGATCATAAAGACTCAGACATGCCTGAGCGACTGAACTGACCTGAACTGAATATAGTGAAGTACATGTTCTATATATTTACCATGATAAAAAAAGAAAAAGTGTTTTATTTGTAAGTTAATGGATTTGGTTTACTAACATTTTGATTGGAACTTTTCATATATGTTATAAATGAAATTGGTCAGTAATTTGTCTTTTCTTACAATCCCCTTGTCAAACTTTTGTATTAAGAATTGCCTCAAATAAAGAATTGATAATATAGCAATATTCCTACATAAAACAATAATAATGATGTTATACATATGATAATATATAATAATACTCCTACATATAATAATATAAGTTAAATAATCAGGGTGACAATATACAGCCTTGACGTACTCCTTTTCCTATTTGGAACCAGTCTGTTGTTCCTGACCTGCATATAGGTTTCTCAAGAGGCAGGTCAGGTGGTCTGGTATTCCCATCTCTTTCAGAATTTTCCACAGTTTATTGTGATCCACACAGTCAAAGGCTTTGGCATAGTCAATAAAGCAGAAATAGATGTTTTTCTGGAACTCTCTTGCTTTTTCCATGATCCAGCAGATGTTGGCAATTTGATCTCTGGTTCCTTTGCCTTTTCTAAAACCAAATTAAACATCAGGAAGTTCACAGTTCACATATTGCTGAAGCCTGGCTTGGAGAATTTTGAGCATTACTTTACTAGCATGTGAGATGAGTGCAATTGTTCGGTAGTTTGAGCATTCTTTGGCATTGCCTTTCTTTGGGATTGGAATGAAAACTGACCTTTTCCAGTCCTGTGGCCACTGCTGAGTTTTCCAAATTTGCTGGCATATTGAGTGCTATGCAGAGTACATCATGAGAAATGCTGGGCTGGAAGAAGCACAAGCTGGAATCAAGATTGCTGGGAGAAACATCTATAACGTTAGATATGCAGATGATACCACCCTTATGGCAGAAAATGAAGAGGAAGTAAAAAGTCTCTTGATTAAGGTGAAAGAGTAGCGTGAAAAAGTTGGCTTAAAGCTCAACATTCAGAAAACTAAGATCATGGCATCTGGTTGCATCACTTCATGGCAAATAGATGGGGAAACAGTGGAAACAGGGTCAGACTTAATTTTGGGGGGCTCCAAAATCACTGCAGATGGTGATTACAGCCATGAAATTAAAAGATGCTTACTCCTTTGAAGGAAAGTTAAGACCAACCTAGATAGCATATTGAAAAGCAGAGACATTACTCTGCCAACAAAGGTCCGTCTAGTCAAGGCTATGGTTTTTCCAGTGGTCATATATGGATATGAGAGTTGGACTGTGAAGAAAGCTGAGTGCCGAAGAATTGATGCTTTTGAACTGTGATGTTGGAGAAGACTTTTGAGAGTCCCTTGGACTGCAAGGAGATTCAACCAGCCCATTCTAAAGGAGATCAGTCCTGGGTGTTCTTTGGAAGGACTTATGCTAAAGCTGAAACTCCAATACTTTGGCCACCTCATGCGAAGAGTTGACTCATTGGAAAAGACTCTGATGCTGGGACAGATTGGGGGCAGGAAGAGAAGAGGGCGATGGAGGATGAGATGGCTGTATGGTATCACCGACTCGCTGATATGAGTTTGGGTAAACTCCAGGAGTTGGTGATGGACAGGGAGGCCTGGCGTGCTGCATTTCATGGGGTTGCAAAGAGTTGGACATGATGGAGGGACTGAACTGACATATAATAATGATAATACCTATGTACCTTCAAGTTAGGAACTTCCAAAGATGCGAACATGCACCTGGTTCCAGCAAGAAACCCAATACCTGTGCCATGAATATCAGGCATGAGTGAAATTGCAGCTGGTCCTCCATCTCATATTATTGATGGTCCTTCAGCTCTACCATCTCCCACCACCTCTCCCTCCTCCAGTAAGTAGCTCTTCTTGGCTATTCACTCAATGCTAGCCCCTGTAAGCCAGCTGTTAGACTGTACTATTGTAGTTTTCAAGGTACTGTACTATAAGATTAAAAATTCTTTATTTCTTGTGTTTGTTTTATATATTATCTGTGTGAAACATATTATAAACCTGTTACAGTACAGTACTATATAGTTGATTGTATTAGCTGGGTACCTATGCTAACTTCTCTTCACTACTGCTCCAGCAAAGCACAACCACTGCTCCTTACCTTGAATGTGGGGTAGCTTCTCTCTGCCATTGCCCCTGACCTTGGACATGGGGTAGCCCCTCTAGGCTGTGCTGTGCTGCCATTGCAGCCACCTGGCTTCACAGTAAGAGAAACTCAAGTAAGGTGGTAGGTACTAAGAGAGGACATCAGAGGGCAGACAAACTGAACCATGATCACAGAAAACTAGCCAATCTGATCACATGGACCACAGCCTTGTCTAACTCAATGAAACTAAGCCATGCTGTGTGGGGCCACCTGAGACGGATGGGTCATGGTGGAGAGGTCTGACAGAATGTTGTCCAATGGAGAGGGAATGGAAAACTGCTTCAGTATTCTTGTCTTGAGAACCCCATGAACAGTATGAAAAGGCAAAAAGATAGGATACTAAAAGATGAACTCCTCAGGCCGTTAGGTGCTCAATATGCTACTGGAGATCAGTGGAGAAATAATTCCAGAAAGAATGAAGGGATGGAGCCAAAGCAAAAACAACACCCAGTTGTGGATGGGACTGGTGATAGAAACTAGATTCGATGCTGTAAAGAGCAATATTGCATAGGAACCTGGAATGTTAAGTCCATGAATCAAGGCAAATTGGAAGTGGTCAAACAGGAGATGGCCAGAGTGAACATTGACATTCTAGGATTCAGCGAACTAAGATAGACTGGAATGGGTGAATTTAACTCACATGACCATTATATCTACTGCTGTGGGCAAGAATCCCTTCTGGAGTGGCCATCATAGTCAACAAAAGAGTCCAAAATGAAGTACTTGGAGGCAATCTCAAAAACAACAGAATGATCTCTGTTCATTTCCAAGGCAAGCCATTCAATATCATGGTAATCCAAGTCTATGCCCCGACCAGTAACGCTGAAGAAGCTAAAGTTGAACAGTTCTATGAAGACCTACAAGACCTTCTAGAACTATCACCCAAAAAAGATGTTCTTTTCATTATAGGGAACTCGAATGCAAAAGTAGGAAGTCAAGAAACACCTGAAATAACAGGAAAATTTGGCTTTGGAGTACAGAATGAAGAAGGACAAAGGCTAATAGAGTTTTGTGAAGAGAATGCACTGGCCATAGCAAACACCCTCTTCCAACAACACAAGAGAAGACTCTACACATGGACATCACCAGATGGTTGACACCAAAATCAGATTGATTATATTCTTTGCAGCCAAAATGGAGAAGCTCTATACAGTCAGCAAAAACAAGACTGGGAGCTGAATGTGGCTCAGATCATGAATTCCTTATTGCCAAATTCAGATTGAAATTGAAGAAAGTGGAGAAAACCACTAGACCATTCAGGGATGACCCAAGTCAAATCCCTTATGACTATACAGTGGAAGTGAGAAATAGATTTAAGGGACTAGATCTGATAGACAGAGTGCCTAATGAACTATGGATGGCAGTTCGTGACACTGTACAGGAGACAGGAATCAAGACCATCCCCAAGAAAAAGAAATGCAAAAAAGCAAAATGGCTGTCTGAGAACCCGTTAAAAATAGCTGTGAAAAGAAGGGAAGCGAAAAACAAAGGAGGAAAGGAAAGATATACCCATTTGAATGCAGCGTTCCAAAGAACAGCAAGGAGAGATAAGAAAGCCTTCCTCAGTGATCAATGCAAAGAAATAGGGGAAAACAATAGATTGGGAAAGACTAGATATCTCTTCAAGAAAATTGGAGATACCAAGGGAACATTTCATGCAAAGATGGGCTCAATAAAGGACAGAAATGATATGGACCTAACAGAAGCAGAAGATATTAAGAAGAGGTGGCAAGAATACACAGAAGAACTGTACAAAAAAGATCTTCATGACCCAGATAATCACGATGGTGTGACCACTGACCTAGAGCCAGACATCCTGGAATGCAAAGTCAAGTGGGCCTTAGGAAGCATCACTACAAACAAAGCCAGTGGAGGTGATGGAATTCCAGTTGAGCTCTTTCAAATCCTGAAAGATGATGATGTGAAAGTGCTGCACTCAATATGCCAGCAAATTTGGAAAACTCAGCAGTGGTCACAGGACTGGAAAAGGTCAGTTTTCATTCCAATCCCAAAGAAAGGCAATGCCAAAGAATGCTCAAAGTACCACACAATTGCACTCATCTCACACGCTAGTCAAGTAATGCTTAAAGTTCTCCAAGCCAGGCTTCAGCAATACTTGAACTGTGAACTTCCAGATGTTCAAGCTGGTTTTAGAAAAGGCAGAGGAATCAGAGATCAAATTACCAACATCTGCTGGATCACAGAAAAAGCAACAGAGTTCCAGAAAATCATCTATTTCTGCTTTATTGACTATGCCAAAGCCTTTTACTGTCAGTTCAGTTCAGTTCAGTCGCTAAGATGTGTCTGACTCTTTGCAACCCTATGAACTGCAGCACACCAGGCCTCCCTGTCCATCACCAATTCCCAGAATTCACTCAAACTCATGTCCATTGAGTCAGTGATGCTATCCAGCCATCTCATTCTCTGTCATCCGCTTCTCCTCTTGCCTCCAATCCCTCCCAGCATCAGAGTCTTTTCCAATGTGTCAACTTTCTCATGAGGTGGCCAAAATATTGGCATTTCAGCTTTAGCATCAGTCCTTCCAAAGAACACCCAGGACTGATCTCCTTTAGAATGGATTGGTTGGATCTCCTTGCAGTCCAAGGGACCCTCAAGAGTCTTCTCCAACTGTGTGGATCACAATAAACTGGAAAATTCTTCAAGAGATGGGAATACCAGACCACCTGATCTGCCTCTTGAGAAACCAATATGCAGGTCAGGAAGCAACAGTTAGAACTGGACATGGAACAACAGACTGGTTCCAAATAGGAAAAGGAGTACATCAAGGCTGCATATTGTCACCCTGCTTATTTAACTTATATGCAGAGTACATCATGAGAAATGCTGGGCTGGAGGAAGCACAAGCTGGAATCAAGATTGCTGGGAGAAATATCAATAACCTCAGATATGCAGATGACACCACCCTTATGGCAGAAAGTTAAGAACTAAAGAGCCTCTTGATGAAAGTGAAAGAGGAGAGTGAAAATGTTGGCTTAAAGCCTAACATTCAGAAAACTAAGATTATGGAATCTGGTCCCGTCACTTCATGGCAAATAGATGTGGAAACAGTGAAAACAGTGACTACCTTTATTTTTCTGGGCTCCAAAATCACTGCAGATGGTGACTGCAGCCATGAAATTAAAAGACGCTTACTCCTTGGAAGGAAAGTTATGGCCAACCTAGACAGCATATAAAAAACAGAGACATTACTTTGCCAACAAAGGTTCGTCTAGTCAAGGCTATGGTTTTTCCAGTGGTCATGTATGGATGTGAGAATTGGACTATAAAGGAAGCTGAGCGCTGAAGAATTGATGCTTTTCAACTGTGGTGTTGGGGAAGACTCTTGAGAGTCCCTTGGAATACAAGGAGATCCAACCAGTCCATCCTAAAAGAGATCAGTCCTTTGTGTTCATTGGAAGGACTGATGTTGAGGCTTAAACTCCAATACTTTGGCCAGCTTCTGCGAAGAGCTGATTCATTTGAAAAGACCCTGATCCTGGAAAAGATTGAGGGCCAGAAGATAAGGGGATGACAGAGGATAATATGGTTGGATGGCATCACGGACTCAATATACATGGGGTTGGGTGAACCCTGTGAGTTGATAATGGACAGGGAGGCCTGGTATGCTGCAGTTCATGGGGTTGCAAAGAGTCAGACACGACTGAGAGACTGAACTGAACTGAACTATGCTAGCTTGGTTGGACTTGTAAACAAATTGGACTTAGGAATGTTATCTCAGGAGACTTAAATGTTTCATATTGGGAAAGAAAAGATTTACTGAACTTCTTACTTTTTAAACTAGATTTATTTTTGGATTTACCGTTTGTTTCATAATTCTTTTATAGAAGGAAGAAAAATTCAGAGCACACACACTGGGTTTAAAGCTATAGATTTAAAATTACATTTCTTTATGGAGAACAAACAAATGAACCTATTTTTGGGGGGTCTTTGTCTTCAGTGTTGCTAATTAAAAGACTGTCAATCTGGTTTTTCAGTCTTTGGTATATAACATAGATTTTGTTTTTCAAAACTTTTAGGATTTACTTTATATCAGTATCTGAAGATGTAAATATTGGTAAATTCCTCTTGCTCAATACTTGGTGCAATTTGAATATGAAGTTCTGGGCTTTCTTTTCATTCTGGTGAGTTTTTCTACTGTTTCTTCATCTTCAAGTCTTCCTGTGCTCTTCTTTCAGAACTATTATGAGATGGGTGTGGATCATCCTCTATGTCTTCTGATTCCTCATCCACATATTCTTTGATGTCTTTATGCATCAGCGAATTATTGAGCTGAATCTTTCAGTTTCATGTTTTCCCTTTAATTATATCTATTCCATATAGTTAGACAACCTTTGGAATTTTTTTTTTAATGCTAATGAAACCTTTTTATTTCTGAGATCTCATTAGTCCTTTTTATAAGTTTTAATTGTTGTATTATAAATGTGAGATCTCTTATCCTTCTGAAGATGTCATTCTTTAAAAAAAATTTAAATGGCTTTATTGGCATAGAATTTAAATGCCATAAAATTAATCTGTGTGAAGTATGCAGTTCAGTGGTTTTTGGTATATTCAAATAGTAAAGCATCTGTCACCTCAGTTGTTTTGTGGTTATTGTGCAGCATGGTCTATAGCTGTCTATTAGTCCTAGTTGGTTTATAGCATTGTTTCAGTGTTCCAAAACTTTGTTGGTCTTCTGCCTTGTTGTTCCATCCATTATGAAAATTGCATTGAAATCTTGGGTTATAATTTTTGAATTGTCTACCTCTCTCTTCAATTCTGTCAGTTTTTGCTTCATATAGTTTGGGGCTCTTTGTTTTGCTTTGTGCATATTTACAGTTATTACATCTTCCCAACAGATTGACAATTTTATCTTTATAAAAGGTCCTTTATATGTAGTATGACTACTACAGTCCTATAGTAGCTTTCTCTATTCTAGATCTCCTTTTCTTGTTGTTTGTATGGAAAGAGATATTCCATATTATATATATAAAATATATATTATATCATCTATATGTTATCTCATATTACATATTAGATATTAATATTAGATTTCCTATTAGAGGGAATATCACTATCCATCCTTTAGTTTTCAACCATTTTCATCTTTGAATCTGAATTATTCTCATTTAGACTGTGTACAGTTGGATCTTGTTTTTTTTTAATCCAACCTGACAAAGCCTACCTTTTATTAGATTGCTTAATTCATTTAATGTTGATATTGACATGGTTGCTTTACCTGTATTATTAACAGTTTTGCAACTTATTTTCTATATGTCTCATGTATTTTTTGTTCCTCTATCAGTCTTATTGCTTTCTTTTGCATTAAGTGAAAATTTCTAGTGTAATATTTTAATTATTTTATAGATTTTTTTCAGTATAGTCAGTTCAGTTCAGTTGCTACATCATGACTGACTCATAGTGACCCCATGGACTGTAGCATGCAAGGCTTCCCTGTCCATCACCTACACCTGGAGCTTTCTCAAACTCATGTCCATTGAGTCGGAGATGCCATCCAACCATCTCATCCTCAGTCATCCCCTTCTCCTCCTGCCTTCAATCTTTCCCAGCATCAAGCTCTTTTCCAATGAGTCAGTTATTCACTTCAGGTGGACAAAGTATTGGGGTTTCAGCTTCAGCATCAGTCCTTCCAATGAATATTCGGGACTGATCTCCTTTAGGATGGACTGGTTGGATCTCCTTGCAGTGCAAGGGCTCTCAAGAGTCTTCTCCAACACCACAGTTCAAAAGCATAAATTCTTTGGCACTCAGCTTTCTTTATAGTCCAACTCTCACATTCATACATGACTACTGGAAAAAACCATAGCCTTAACTAGATGGACCTTTTTTGGAAAAGTAATGTTATACAATTATATTTATATATACTACCCATCCAACACCAATTATTTAAATTATCACTTTAATATTTTTAAAATTTATTTATTTTAATTTGAGGCAATATTGTAGTGGTTTTTTTTTTTTTTTGCCATACATTGACAAGAATCAGCCACGGATGTACATGTGTCCCCCATCCCGAAACCCCCTCCCACTCCCTCCCCATCCCATCCTTCTGGGTTGTCCCAGTGTACTGGCTTTGAGTGCCCTGTTTCATGCATCAAATTTGGGCTGGTCATCTATTTCACATATGGTAGTATACACATTTCAATCTATTCTCTCAAATTATCCCCCCAACCTTTGCCTTCTCCCACAGAGTCCAAAAGTCTGTTCTGTATTTCTGTCTCTCTTGCTGTCTTGCATATGGGGTCATCGTTACCATCTTTCTAAATTCCATATATATGCATTAATATACTGTATTGGTGTTTTTCTTTCTGGCTTACTTAACTCTGTATAATAGTTTCCAGTTTCATCCACCTCATTAGAACTGATTCAGATGCATTTTTTTAATCACTGAGTGATATTCCATTGTGTATATGTACCACAAATTCTTATCCATTCATCTGCTGATGGACATCTAGGTTGCTTCCATGTCCTAGCTATTGTAAACAGTGCTGCGATGTGTCTCTTTCAGTTCTGCTTTCCTCAGTGTTTATGCCCATCAGTGGGATTGTTGGGTCGTATGGCCATTCTATTTCCAGTTTCTTAAGGAATCTTCACACTATTCTCCATAGTGGCTGTACTAGTTTGCATTCCCACCAACAGTGTAAGAGTTCCTTTTTCTCCATACTCTCTCCAGCATTTAATGTTTATAGACTTTTTGATAGCAGCCATTCTGACTGATGTGTGATGGATACCTCATAGTGGCTTTGATTTGCATTTCTCTGATAATGAGTGATGTTGAGCATCTTTTCATGTATTTGTTAGTCATCTGTATGTCTTTGGAGAAATGTTTGCTTAGTTCTTTGGCCCATTTTTTGATTGGGTCATTTAATTTTCTGGTGTTGAGCTGCCTGAGATGCTTGTATATTTTTGAAATTAGTTCTTGGTCAGTTGCTTCATTTGCTATTATTTTCGCCCATTCTGAAGGCTGTCCTTCACCTTCCTTATAGTTTCCTTTGTTGTGAAAAAGCTTTTACATTTAGTTAGGTCCCATTTGTTTATTTTTGCTTTTATTTCCTTACTCTGGGTGGTGGATCATAGAGGATCTTGCTGTGATTTATGTCAGAGAGTGTTTTATCTACATTTTCCTCTAGGAGTTTTATAGTTTCTGGTATTACACTTAGATCTTTAATTCATTTTGAGTTTATTTTTGTGAATGGTTTTAGAAAGTGTTCTAATATCATTCTTTTACAGGTGGTTGACCAGTTTTTCCAGCACCACTTGTTAAAGAGATTGTATTTTCTCCACTGTATATATTTGCCTTGCTTGCCAAAGATAAGTTGTCCATTGGTGTGTGAATTTATCTCGGGTCTTCCTATTTTGTTCCATTGATGGATATTTCTGTCTTTGTGCCAGTACCATACTGTCTTAATGACTGTAGCTTTGTAGTATAGTCTGAAGTCAGGCAGATTGATTCCTCCAGTTTTATTCTTCTTTCTCACAGTTGCTTTGGCTATTCGAGGTTTTTTGTATTTCCATGCAAATTGTGAAATTACTTGTTCTAGTTCTCTGAAAAATATCATTGATAGCTTGATAGGAATTGCATTGAAACTATAGATTACTTTGGGTAGTATACTCATTTTCACTATGTTGATTCTTCTGATCAATGAACATGGTATATTTCTCCATCTATTGTGTCATCTTTAATTTCTTTCATCAGTGTTTTATAGTTTTCTATATATAGGTATTTTGCTTCTTTAGGTAGATTTATTCCTAAGTATTTTATTCTTTTCATCGCAGTGATGAATGGGGTTGTTTCCTTGATTTCTCTTTGTGTTTTCTCATTGTTAGTGTATGGGAATGCAAGGGATTTCTGTGTACTAATTTTATATCCTGCAACTTTACTATATTCATTGATTAGCTATACTAAGTTTCTGGTGGTGTCTTTAGGGTTTTCTATGTAGAGGATCATGTCATCTGCAGACAGTGAGAGTTTTACTTCTTTTCCAATCTGGATTCCTCTCATTTCTTTTTCTTCTCTTATTGCTGTGGCTAAAACTTCCAAAACTATGTGGAATAGTTGTGGTGAGGATGGGCACCCTTGTCTTATTCCTGACGACTTTAGGGGAAACACCTTCCATTTTTCACCATTGTGGATAATGTTTGCTGTTGGTTTAGCATCAGTTCAGTTCAGTTCAGTCACTCAGTCGTGTCTGACTCTTTGCGACCCCATGAATTTCAGCACGCCAGGCCTCCCTGTCCATCACCAACTTATGTTGAGGTATGTTCATTCTATGATTGCTTTCTGGAGAGGTTTTTTTTTTTTTTTTTTAATCATAGATGGGTGTTGAATTTTCTCAAAGGCTTTCTCTGCATCTATTGAGATAATCATATGTTTTTTATCTTTCAATTTGTTAATGTGGTGTATCACATTGATTGATTTCCAAATAATGAAGAATCCTTGCATCCCTGGGATAAAACCCACTTAGTCATGATGTATATGATATTTTAATATGTTGTTGGATTCTGTTTGCTAAAATTTTGTTGAGGATTTTTGCATCTATGTTCATCAGTGATATTGGCCTGTAGTTTTCTTTTTTTTGGTGACATCTTTGTCTGGTTTTGGTATTAGGGTGATGGTGGCCTCATAGAATGAGTTTGGGAGTTTACCTTCTGCAATTTTCTGGAAGAGTTTGAGTAGGATAGGTGTTAGCTCTTCTCTAAATTTTTGGTAGAATTCACCTGTGAAGCCGTCTGGTTCTGGACTTTTGTTTGTTGGAAGACTTTAATTACATTTTCTATTTCCGTGCTTTTGATGGGTCTGTTAAGATTTTCTATTTCTTCCTTGTTCAGTTTTGGAAGGTTATACTTTTCTAAGAATTCATCCATTTCCCCCAATTTTCTGTTTTATTGTCACATAATTGCTGATAGTAGTTTTTTATGATTCTTTGTATTTCTGTGTACTCTGTTGTGATTTCTCCATTTTGATTTCTACTTTTGTTGATTTTATCCTTCTCCCTTTTTTCCTTGATGAGTCTGGCTAATGGTTTGTCTATTGTATTTATCTTCTCAAAGAACCAGCTTTTGGTTCATTGATTTTTTGCGATAGTCTCCTTTGTTTCTTTTTCATTTATTTCTGCTCTAATTTTTATGATTTCTTTCCTCATACCAACCCTAGGTTCTTCATTTCTTCTTTTTCTAGTTGCTTTAGGTGTAAATTTAGATTGTTTATTTGATTTTTCTCTTGTTTCTTGTTGTAAACTTGTATTGCTATGAAACTTCCCCTTAGCACTGCTTTTACTGAATCCCATAGGTTTTGGGTTGTAGTGTTTTCATTTTCTTTTATTTCTATGCATATTTTGATTTCTTCTGTGATTTGTTGGTTATTCAGAAGCATGTTGTTTAGCCTCCATATGTTTGTATTTTTAATAGTTTTTTTTTTCCCCTGTAGTTGACATCTAATCTTAACACATTGTGATCAGAAAAGATGCTTGAAATGATTTCAATTTTTTAAAAATTTACCAAGGTAGACTTATGGCCTAGGATGTGATCTATCCTGGAGAACATTCCAGGTGCACTTGAGAAAAGGTGAAATTCATTGTTTGGGGGTGAAATGTCCTATAGATATCAATTGGGTCTAACTGGTCCATTGTATCATTTAAAGTTTGTGTTTTCTTGCTAATTTTCTGTTTAGTTGATCTATCCATAGGTGTGAGTAGGGTATTAAAGTCTCCCACTATTATTGCATTACTGTTAATTTTCCCTTTCATATTTGAATGCCTTACTTTTTGAGGTGCCTCTCTGTTGGGTGCATATATATTTATAATTGTTATATTTTCTTCTTGAATTGATCCTCTGATAATTATATACTGTTCTTCTTTGTCTTTTTTCAACGACCTTTATTTCAAAGTCTGTTTTGTCTGATATGAGTATTGCTACTCCTGCTTCCTTTTGGTGTCCATTTGCATGAAATAACTTTTTCCAGCCCTTCACCTTCAGTCTGTATGTGTCCCTTGGTTTGAGGTGGGTTCCTTGTTGACAGCATATATAGGGGACTTGTTTTTGTATCCATTCAGCCAGTCTTTGTCTTTTGGTTGGGGCATTCAACCCATTTACTTTTAAGGTAATTTTTGATAAGTATGATCCCATTGCCATTTACTTCGTTGTTTTGGGTTCTAATTTGTAAACCTTTTCTGTGTTTCCTGTCTAGAGAAGATCCTTTAGCATTTGTTGAAGAACTGGTTTGGTGGTGCTGAATTCTCTCAGCTTTTGCTTGTCTGTAAAGCTTTTGATTTCTTCTTCATATTTGAATGAGATCCTTGCTGGGTACAGTAATCTGGGTTGTAAGTTTTTCTCTTTCATCACTTTAAGTATGTCCTGCCATTCCCTTCTGGCCTGAAGAGTTTCTATTGAAAGATCAGCTGTTATCCTTATGGGGATCCCTTTGTGTTATTTGTTTAATTTCTCTTGCTGCTTTTAATAATTGCTCTTTGTGTTGGATCTTGTTAGTTTGATTAATATGTGTCTTGGGGTGTTTCACTTTGCATTTATCCTGTTTTGGACTCTCTGGGTTTCTTGGACTCGGGTGGTTATTTCCTTCCCCATTTTAGGGAAGTTTTCAACTATTTTTTTTCCTCAAGTATCTTCTCATGCCCCCCTCCCCCCACCACTTTTTTGTCTTCTTCTTCTGAGATTCCTATGATTCAAATGTTAGGATGTTTAACATTGTCTCAAAGGTCTCTTAATTCTTTTTTCTTTTTTCCTTTCTGCTTCATTTATTTCCACGATTCTATCTTCCATCTCACTTATTCTATCTTCTGCTGTTATTCGGCTGTTTGTTCCCTCTAGAGTGCTTTTGATTTCAGTCATTGCATTATCCATTATTGATTGGTTCTTCTTTATTTCTTCTAGGTCCTTGTTAAACATTTCTTGCATCTTCTTAATCCTTGTCTCTGGTCTATTTATTTGCAACTTCATTTTGTTTTCAAGATTTTGGATAGTCTTTACTATCATTATTCTGAATTATTTTTCTGGTAGACTCCTTAACTCTCCTTTTGTTTGGTCTGGTGGGCATTTATCATGTTACTTTAGTTGCTGAATATTTCTCTGCCTTTTCATTTTGTTTAGGTTGCTGTGTTTGGGGTGCCCTTTCTGTAGGTTGGAAGTTTGTGGTTCCTCTTCATTGTGGAGCCTGCTCCCTGTGGGTGGGGTTGGACTAGTGGCTTGTCAAGGTTTTCTGGTTAGGGGAGCTTGCATCTGCGTTCTGGTGGCTGGAGCTGGATCTCCTCTCTGAAGTGCAGTAAAGTGTCTAGTAGTGAGTTTTGGAGTGTCTATGGGTTTGGCATGGCTTTTGGCAGCCTGTCTTTTAATGCTCAGGCTGTGTTCCTGCTTTGCTGGAGAATTAGCATGGTACGTCTTGCTCTGGAACTTGTTGGCTCTTGGGTGGAACTTGCTTTTAGTGTAGATATGGAGGCTTTTGTGTGAGCTCTTATCTATTCATGTTCCCAGGAATCAGGAGTTCACTGATGTTCTCAAGTTTTGGAGTTAATCCTCCTGACTCTGGCTTTCATTCTTATTCTTACTGTAGCCTCAATACTTCTCCATTCATACAGCATGGATGATACAACATCTTGATTAATGGTGAAACAATTCTCCACAGCAAGGGACACCCAGAAAATTCCACAGACTTACATGGAGAAGAGAAGAGGGAGGAGGGAAATAGAGGTAACCAGTAGGAGAAGTTCAGTTTAATCACTCAGTGATGTCTGACTCTTTGCGACCCCATGAACCACAGCATGCCAGGCCTCCCTGTCCATCACTAACTCCCAGCATTTATCCAAATTCATGTCCATTGAGTTGGCAATGCCATCCAACCATCTCATTCCCTGTCATCCCCTTCTCCTCCTACCCTCAGTCTTTCCCAGCATCAAGGTCTTTTCTAATGAGTTAGTTCTTCACATCAGGTGGCCAAAGTATTGGAGTTTCAGCCTCAACATCAGTCCTTCCCATGAACACCAAGGACTGATCTCCTTTAGGATGGACTTGTTGGATCTCCTTGCTGTTCATGGGACTCTCAAGAGTCTTCTCTAACACCACAGTTCAAAAGCATCAGTTCTTCGGTGCTCAGCTTTCCAACTCTCACATCCATACATGACTACTGGAAAAACCATAGCCTTGACTAGACGCACCTTTGTTGGCAAAGTAATGTCTCTGCTTTTGAATATGCTATCTAGGTTGGTCTTAACCTTCCTTCCAAGGAGTAAGGGTCTTTTAATTTCATGGCTGCAGTCACCATCTGCAGTGATTTTGGAGCCCAGAAAAAGAAAGTCTGACACTGTTTCCCCATCTAGTTGCTGTGAAATGACGTGACAAGATGCCATGATCTTTGTTTTCTGAATGTTGAGCTTTAAGCCAATGTTTTCACTCTCCACTTTCACTTTCATCAAGAGGCTCTTTAGTTCCTCTTCACTTTCTGCCATAATGGTGGTGTCATCTGCATATCTGAGGTTATTGATATTTTTCCCAGAAATCTTGATTCCAGCTTGTCCTTCTTCTAGCCCAGCGTTTCTCATGATGTACTCTGCATAGAAGTTAAATAAGCAGGGTGACAATATACAGCCTTGACATACTCCTTTTCCTATTTGGAACCAGTCTGTTGTTCCATGTCCAGTTCTAACTGTTGCTTCCTGACCTGCATACAGGTTTATCTAGAGGCAGGTCAGATGGTCTGGTATTCCCATCTCTTTCAGAATTTTCCACAGTTTATTGTGATCCACACAGTCAAAGGCTTTGGCATAGTCAATAAAGCAGAAATAGATATTGTTCTGGAACTCTCTTGCTTTTTCAATAATCTAGTGAATGTTGGCAATTTGATCTCTGTTTCCTCTGCCTTTTCTAACACAAGCTTAAACATCTGGAAGTTCACTGTTCATGTATTGCTGAAGCTTGGCTTGGAAAATTTTGAGCTTTACTTTACTAGCGTGTGAGATGAGTGCAATTGTGCAGTAGTTGGAGCATTCTTTGACATTGCCTTTCTTTGGGATTGGAATGAAAACTGACCTTTTCCAGTCCTGTGGCCACTGCTGAGTTTTCCAAATTTGCTGGCATATTGAGTGCAACACTTTCACAGCATCATCTTTTAGGATTTGAAACAGGAGGAGAAGACGGGGTGTCAAAAGGGGAGAGGCCAATCTAGCCAGTAATCAGTTCCCTAAGTGTTCTCTGCAGCCTGGACCCAGAGAGATTCACAGACTTAAGCAGAGAAGAGAAGAGGGAGGGAGGAGATGGAGGTGACCTAGGAGAGAAAAAGGAGAGTCAAACAGGAAGAGAGCAATCAAGCCAGTAATCACACCCCTAAGTGAAAATGGATACTGATGATTAGATTCTTAAAGGTATGAAATTGATTTTTAAAAAAATACCAAAAAGATTAAAAATCTAGAGTAGAGGTTAGACTCTGAAAAACACAATATTAAAAATACAAACTAAAATCAATCTCAAAAATTATAAAAAATATATACATGAAATTTGCTTTAAAAGTAGGGTCTTTTTTTGCAAGATAATAGTAGGTTACAAAAATGAAATTTAAAGGAGTAATACAGGACTTAATTTTTTAAAAAAATTAAAAAGTGATAATAGTAAATATATATATCTAGGAATTTCTCTGGACCTGTTGTGGGCAGTATGGAGTCAGTTCATTTTCAGATAGTTCCTTGTTCCAGCTTGTACTTATTCTCAAGGTCTATAGGCCTCCTCCAATGCTTAGTCAATGTTAACTTCAGGGTTTTAATCTTTAGCACCTGTCACTTCTAGAGCAGTTCCCTCTTCTTTATTTTGGCTTCCTCTGTTTGCAAGTCTCTTCAGTGTCTAATTTCCACCCTCAAACAAGGGGGTGAAGGTGGTCACTTATTTAGGCTCACTTGTTCAGTTGTGTTGTGGGGAGGGAGGGACACTGCAAACAAATATCACTGGTGTGTGTGGGGATTGCTTGCAAAGTATGGACCACATTGGGTTTTCTCCAGCTCTAGGAGGTGTGTGCTTCCCAGGTCTACACTGCTTAGGCTCCAGGGTGCTCTGCAGGGGCACTGTCCAAAGCGGGACCTGCATTTCATGCAATTCCCAGGGCTAAGCCGCTCAGGTTCTCGGGTACTCCACAAGGGCACAGACTCAGTTGGATATGCGTTTTGTGCCCTTCCCAGGCCGTAGCGGCTCAGGTGACCAGGTGTTTCGTGAGCGCAATGCCCCAGGTGGGCTGTGCGTCTTAATCACCTCGCCGGTCCCAGCCAATTGGTTTCCCAGTCGCACCACAAGAGCACTGTTTTAGAGGTGCTGTGTGTCTCCTCTGGGGAGCTGATCTCTGGCTGCGATGTCAACCATCCAAGATCCCAGGAAGACGTGGTTAGCAACTGGGAGTCTGCTCATAGTTTGGTGGAGAATACTGGTTTCTGGGGCCGAGATTGCAGCAGCCCCTTGCCTTCTGGCTCCAGCTGTCACATGTCTGCCTCTCTGCCTCTGGCGGATGGGGGGTTGGGGCCTGTAGGCAGCCAGCTAGTTCTCCTTTGGTATTCTCTCAATCCTTTGTTCTATGAGCCGGCCAGGCTGTGCATTAGTGTTTCACAGGAAAGTTCTCTTTTTTTTTCTCTCTCTATTGATCCCACAGTTTGGGTTGCTGTATCTTGTTAGCAGCACTTTCACAGCATCATCTTTCAGGATTTGGAATAGCTCCACTGGAATTCCATCACCTCCACTAGCTTTGTTCCTAGTGATGCTTTCTAAGGCCCACTTGACTTCACATTCCAAGATGTCTGGCTCTAGGTCAGTGATCACACCATCATGATTATCTGGGTCGTGAAGCTCTTTTTTGTACAGTTCTTCTGTGTATTCTTGCCACCTCTTCTTAATATCTTCTGCTTCTGTTAGGTCCACACCATCTCTGTCCTTTATCGTGCCCATCTTTGCATGAAATGTTCCTTTGGTATCTCTGATTTTCTTGAAGAGATCCCTAGTCTTTCCCATTCTGTTGTTGTCCTCTATTTCTTTGCATTGATCACTGAAGAAGGCTTTCTTATCTCTTCTTGCTATTCTTTGGAACTCTGCATTTAGATGTTTATATCTTTCCTTTTCTCCTTTGCTTTTCGCTTCTCTTCTTTTCACAGCTATTTGTAAGGCCTCCCCAGACAGCCATTTTGCTTTTTTGCATTTCTTTTCCATGGAGATGGTCTTGATCCCTGTCTCCTGTACAAGGTCACGAACCTCATTCCATAGTTCATCAGGCACTCTATCTATCAGATCTAGGCCCTTCAATCTATTTCTCACTTCCACTGTATAATCATAAGGGATTTGATTTAGGTCATACCTGAATGGTCTAGTAGTTTTCCCTACTTTCTTCAATTTCAGTCTGAATTTGGCAATAAGGAGTTCATGGTCCGAGCCACAGTCAGCTCCTGGTCTTGTTTTTGCTGACTGTATAGAGCTTCTCCATCTTTGGCTGCAAAGAATATAATCGATCTGATTTCAGTGTTGACCATCTGGTGATGTCCATGTATAGAGTCTTCTCTTGTGTTGTTGGAAGAGGGTATTTGCTATGACCAGTGCATTTTCTTGGCAAAACTCTGTTAGTCTTTGCCCTGCTTCATTCCGTGTTCCAAGGCCAAATTTGCCTGTTACTCCAGGTGTTTCTTGACTTCCGACTTTTGCATTCCAGTCCCCTATAATGAAAAGGACATCTTTTTTGGGTGTTAGTTCTAAAAGGTCTTGTAGGTCATCATAGAACCGTTCAACTTCAGCTTCTTCAGCATTACTGGTTGGGGCATAGACTTGGATTACTGTGACATTGAATGGTTTGCCTTGGAAACGAACAGAGATCATTCTGTCATTTTTGAGACTGCATCCAAGTACTGCATTTTGGACTCTTTTGTTGACCATGATGGCCACTCCATTTCTTCTGAGGGATTCCTGCCCACAGTAGTAGTGGAGCTATTCCAAATCCTGAAAGCTGATGCTGTGAAAGTGCTGCACTCAATATGCCAGCAAATTTGGAAAACTCAGCAGTGGCCACAAGATTGGAAAAGGTCAGTTTTCATCCCAATCCCAAAGAAAGGCAATGCCAAAGAATGCTCAAACTACCACACAATTGCACTCATCTCACACGCTAGTAAAATAATGCTCAAAATCCTCCAATTTTGGCTTCAAAATTTGGCTCCAATTGCTGGCTTCAGCAATATGTGAACCGTGAACTTCCTGATGTTCAAGCTGGTTTTAGAAAAGGCAGAGGAACCAGAGATCAAATTGCCAACATCCGCTGGATCATCAAAAAAGCAAGAGAGTTCCAGAAAAACATCTATTTCTGTTTTATTGACTATGCCAAAGCCTTTGACTGTGTAGATCACAATAAACTATGGAAAATTCTGAAAGAGAATGGAATACCAGACCACCTGATCTGCCTCTTGAGAAATCTGTATGCAGGTCAGGAAGCAACAGTTAGAACTGGTCATGGAACAACAGACTGGTTCCAAATAGGAAAAGGAGTACGTCAAGGCTGTATATTGTCACCCTGTTTATTTAACTTATATGCAGAGTACATCATGAGAAACGCTGGGCTAGATGAAGCACAAGCTGGAATCAAGATTGCTGGGAGAAATATCAATAACCTCAGATATGCAGATGACACCACTCATATGGCAGAAAGTGAAGAGGGGCTAAAAAGCCTCTTGATGAAAGTGAAAGTGGAGAGTGAAAAGGTTGGCTTAAAGCTCAACATTCAGAAAACGAAGATCATGGCATCTGATCCCATCACTACATGGGAAATAGATGGAGAAACAGTGGAAACAGTGTCAGACTTTGTTTTTCTGGGCTCCAAAATCACTGCAGATGGTGACTGCAGCCATGAGATTAAAAGACACTTGCTCCTTGGAAGGAAAGTTATGACCAACCTAGATAGCATATTCAAAAGCAGAGACATCACTTTGCCAACAAAGGTTCGCCTAGTCAAGGCTATGGTCTTTCCTGTGGTCATGTATGGATGTGAGAGCTGGACTGTGAAGAAGGCTGAGCGCCAAAGAATTGATGCTTTTGAAGTGTGGTGTTGGAGAAGACTCTTGAGAGTCCCTTGGACTGCAAGAAGATCCAACCAGTCCATTCTGAAGGAGATCAGCCCTGGAATTTCTTTGGAAGGAATGATGCTAAAGCTGAAACTCCAGTATTTTGGCCACCTCATGCGAAGAGCTGACTCATTGGAGAAGACTCTGATGCTGGGAGGGATTGAGGGCAGGAGGAGAAGGGGACGACAGAGGATGAGATGGCTGGATGACATCACTGACTTGATGGGTGTGAGTCTGGGTGACCTCCGGGAGCTGGTGATGGACAGGGAGGCCTGGCGTGCTGCGGTTCATGGGGTCGCAAAGAGTCAGACACGACTGAGCGACTGATCTGATCTGATCTGATCTGATCTTTTTAGCTCCCTCAGATTGTCTTCAGGGCATTCAGGCCTGGTCCTTAACCTAAGCATGCAGCCCGCGCCTCCTTGTCCAGCCCCCACTCGCTGATGGCGGAGGCAAGCCTCTGGGCTACTTCTCTGCTGGCAGTTGCAGTTAGGCGTATATTCTGTGGGTGTTTTTTTTTTTTTTTTTTTCCCTCCCAGTTATGTTGCCCTCTGAGATTAAAAAACTCCCCACAGACCCTCCCTGTGAGAGAGTTTCCTGGTGTTTGGAACCTTCTTCACGACTCCCTCCCCGGGACTGGTCTCTGTCTCTAACTCTTTTGTCTCTCTTTTTGTCTTTTATATTTTGTCCTACCTCCTTTCGAAGAGAATGGACTGCCTTTCTGGTTGCCTCATGTCCTCTGCCAGTGTTCAGAAGTTGTTTTATGGAAGTCGCTCAGCATTCAAATGTACTTTTGATGAATTTGTAGGGGAGAAAGTGATCTCTCCTATTCCTCCACCATCTTGGGACTGCCACCCATCTTTATATTATTTTATCATTTAAAGAAACTGAGAGAGAAAAGGAGTATGCTACCGCTAAGTCACTTCAGTCGTGTCCGACTCTGTGCGACCCCATAGATGGCAGCCCACCAGGCTACCCCGAAGGCAAGAACAGTGGAGTGGGTTGCCATTTCCTTCTCCAATGCATGAAAGTGAAAGTGAAATCGCTCAGTCGTGTCGGACCCTCAGTGACCCTATGAACTGCAGCCTTCCAGGCTCCTCTATCCATGGGATTTTCCAGGCAGGAGTACTGGAGTGGGGTGCCATTTCCTTCTCCGGAAAAGGAGTGTAAATGCATCCTTATGTGTGTGTTCACATGTGAGCTAAGTCACTTGTGTTAGACTCTGAGAGACCCAATCGATCATAGCCCACCAGGTCCCTCTGGCCATGAGATTCTCCAGGATAGAATACTGGAGTGGGTTGACATTTCCTCCTCCAGGGATCTTCCCAACCCAAGGATGGAACCTACATCTCTTATGTCTCCTGCATTGGACAGGTGGGTTCTTTACCACTAGTGCTACCCGGAAAGCTCATGTGTATGTATAGGCTTCCCCAACTCAACAAGCAATTCTTGGACAACAGCAGGGTGTCTGACTTTTCATACTGTTCATGGGGTTCTCAAGGCAAGAATACTGAAGTGGTTTGCCATTCCCTTCTCCAGTGGACATGTTTTGTCAGTGCTGAAGAATTCTCGCTTTCAAACTGCATGCCTGGAGAAGACTCTTGAGAGTCCCTTGGACAGCAAGGAGATCAAACCAGTCGATCCTAAAGGAAATCAACCCTGAATCAACCCTGAATATTCTTTGGAAAGACTGATGCTGAAGCTGGAGCTCCAATACTTTAGCCACCTGATGCAAAGATCTGACTCATTGGAAAAGACTTAGATGCTGGGAAAGATTGGAGGCAGGAGGAGAAGGAGTGATGGAGGATGAGATGGTTGAATGTCATCAGTGACTTATGGACATGAGTTGGAGCAAACTCCAGGAGATGGTTAAGGATAGGGAAGCCTGACGTGCTGCAGTTCATGGTTTCACAAAGAGTTGGACATGACCTAGCGACTGAATAACAACAAGCAGGGTGTCTGAGATTCAACTCAATTCTGAAACTATCTCCCTGGAGGTAGAATCAGATTCCACAGATAAAAGGCTCAGTCCCACAAGACTTGTCTCCACTTCAGACATTAGTTGCAAGCCTGGGTTGTTACCTGTGTTCCAGACTAATCAGCTACAAATTAGATTCCAACAATCCTTCCTTACTCAGGATGCCAACTGAAAGTCCAGATTGTTACCTGTATTTCTGATTGACTGGATATATATAAATCAGAGGTCCCCACAACCCCCTCCTTGGGTTCTATTAACTTGCTAGGACAGCTCACAGAATTCAGGAAAACCTATTTACCCTCTAATTACCAGTTTATGACAAAGGATGTCAAAAGATATAAATCAACAACCAGAAGAAGAGAGAGCTAGGGGAGGACCTGAACAAAAGAGTTTATATCCTTGTGGAACCTGGCTCCAATGTGGAAGCTCTCCAAAAAGGCCAAAACACTGTCCTTTTGGGTTTTTATGACAGTTTCATTTCATAGCCATCATCAACTCAGTCATGGGTGAATGGCAATTGGTTCAATCTCAAACCCCTTTCCCCTTCCCAGAAATCAGGGGGTGGGGATAAAAATTCCAACCCTTTAGTCACCTGGCTGATTCTCCTGGCAACCACCACCAGGGACGGAATTAAAAAATCACCTTCATTAACATAAACCCAACTACGTTGGAAAGAGCTTGTTATGAATAACAAGACACCCATTTACCTTTATGGCCCTGAAGAAACTGAGGATAAGCGAACAAATACTATAATAAAGATGCTCTCATTGCTCTTATCAATCAGAAAACTCCAAGGGTTTTGTGAGCTATGAGCCAGGAATTGTGGAGGAAGACCAAATTATCTCGAACTATATTTTAGTCATCTGAATGACTATATGTATTTCTTATAAAAAAAACAATATCACAAGTATCCATTGCTTCTAATGAGATACATACTTAGAGGCTCAGTCATGTATGACTCTTTGCAACCCTTTGGACTGTAGCCCACCAGGCTCCTGTGTCCGTGGGATTTTTCAGGCAAGATTACTTGAGTGGGTTGCCATTTTCCTTCTCCAGGGGATCTTCCTGACCCAAAGATTGAACCTTTGTCACCTGCGTCCCCTGCATTTGAGGCAGATTCTTTATCTGCTGAGCCATTGGGAAAGCCCCACTTATCATGAGAAGTTAGTTATTAAAGCTGCTGGGGTTCCTTTGTATGTGCTGAGTCATTTTTCTTTTCTGCTTTCAAGATTTTTGTTTTTGTCTTTTAGCCTTTTGACAATGATGTATTTTTATGTGGATCTCTTTGTATTGCTCATACCTAGAGCTCATTGAGCATCTTGGGCATTTAGATGAATGTTTTTTAGGTGTATAAAGGTTTCAGGCATTATTGCTTTAAATATTTTACCATCTCATTTCCTTTTAATCCTGAAAATTTAGCTTTCAGTACCAAATTGAATCTTGGAGACAGAGTTTTGGGTGAAGTAGGAAAAGATAACCTTGTGACTTTGCCAGACAAAGAGGGCCACAGCAAGCTAATGTCCTCAAAACCGTGTGTCCCAATGTGGAGAAGATAATAGAGAAGTTTTATAGTACTTTTTCAAAGAGGATGTGATCAGTTCATGGACATTCTTCTCATGGGTTGGTATTGAGGTAACTAGAAGTCAATACCATCAGTCTTTGGGTCCAGCTTCTTTGGGGTCTACATGATTGTGAGCAGCATACCATTACCAGTCATTAACTTCTCCACCCAGAGGGGTTTTCAGTATCTGCAAAATAGTTCAAAGATATTGCACGTATCCATTAATGGGGAGACAGGACCTTTCCCCAAGGCTGCTCTTGACTCCTTGTTTCTTCTGATTTTTAATTCCTTCCCTTCCCTAATTAACAGTTCCTTAATTCTGCTCACTGAAACAAAGGGAAAGTAATGGAGACTGAATGAAGGCTATTTCCTGTAATCAAAAAGATGGGATAACAGGAAGTCTTTGTGCCCAGGAGCTCCACAGGGCCTTGCTTGGTATCACTGCTTCTTCTTCTCTTGGTACTCCCATAACAAATATGTTGGTCTACTTAATATTGTCCCACATTTCTCTGAAATTCTTTCCATGTTTCTTAATTTTTTAATTTCTATTCTTCAAGAGTATATACTCTTGATCACTCCAACATCAATTCACTAATCTTTCTTCTACTGGCTCAAATCAACAGTTGAACTCTTCCAGTGAATTTCTCATTTCAGTTATTATAGTTTCCTGCTATAGAATTTTCTTTTGTTTCCTTTTTATATAAAGTTTCTTTCTTTTTTTAAAATTGTATTTATTTATTTTTGGCTGTGCTGGGTCTATACTGATGTACACAGCTTTCTCTAGTTGCACTGAGTGAGGGCTACTCTTCATTGAGGTGCATGGGCTTATTGCAATGGTGTTTCTTGTTGCAGAATATGGGCTCTAGGAGTGAGGGCTTCAGTAGTTGTGGCCCACTGGTTTAGCTGCTCTGTGACATGTGGAATCTTCTCATACCAGGGATCCAACTTGTGTACCTAGTACTGGCAGGTGAATTCCCAACCACTGGACCACAAGGGAGCTCCCTTTTGGTTTCTTTTTAAAGTTTTCTGTTTCTTTTATTTATTTATATTTTCTTGCTTGTTACTGCCCCAATCTGGGCTTTCTCTTTGATGCCCAATAAAAAATATAGAGATAGAGTTTGGAGGAAATAGAAAAGTTGGCTTTAATCCTCAGCCAGCTAAGGGGAAAACACAGCAGGCCCAGTGCCTCAAGAACTATGAGTTAGGGGTGATAGGTGCAGGACGTAATTGCATAGGGTCAGGGAGTGAGTGATTAATTCTTTCAGCCCTGTTCATGTTCTTCTCTAGCCTGTTCACTGTTCTCTTTACTTTGCTTGTTCTCAGGAGAAGAATAGCTTCATTTCTATTTTTGCTGCAGCACTTTTATTGCTATTCTATATCCATTGAGAAATTATCTTCTTCCACTTATTTTAGAATGTTGTTTTCCTTTTGTTCTTTGAACATACTGGAGTGGATTGCCATTTCCTTCTCCAGAGGATCCTCCCAACCCAGGAATTGAACCCATGTCTCCTGCATTGCAGGCAGATTCTTTACCTACTGAGCTATAAGGCAAGCCCAGACATATCTGCAGTAGTTAATTTTAAGTGTTCATCTGCTGAGAGTGACATCTGGGCTCTCTCAAAAACAGTTTCTCTTGCTTTCTGTGTATGGATCACACTTCCCTGTTTTTCTATATATTCCTTTTCTCTCTCTCTCTCTTTTTGTGTGTAAAAACTGGACACTTTAAGTAATAAATTGAACAACTCTAGATGCTGATTTCTGTAACCTCTACCCTTCCCTGGCTTTATTCTTATTGTTTTTTTGGCTTGTTTATTTTTTAACAACTTGGCTGGACTGACTATTTCGGTAAATCTATTTCAACATCAGTGTTTAACTTCTCTCGCTCCTCAGAGGGCCTAGCCCATGGCCTGTGCACATTTACCAGGACCTTTTCCTCCAAGAGATGACAGTTGTTTTCACTGGGCTGTCTTTTACTGTATCTTTTCTTGATCTTTCTATTAAGTTTCCAGATGTTCTGCCACTATTGGCGTCATACCCAGCTGTCAGGCTCCACTAATTGCTAAGTGACAATGCTATTGTTTTTGACAACAGCCTGTGGCATAAATTGTTTGTCCATCTGATCCAATCAAATGTGGCCCCTTTGCAGGAATAGTCTTTGAGGGCAGTCTTTGAAGCATGGCCTGACCACAATAGGGCTCTTGTTAGCTGCGTTTTCCCCTGGTTTTCTTGATTAAACTCCTAACTTGTCTACTATTTTGCCTATGTCTAGCTGGCAACCCACTCCAGTACTCTTGTCTAGAGAATCCTGTGGACAGAGGAGGCTGGTCCATGGGGTTGCGCAGAGTTGGACAAGACTGAAGCGACTTAGCATGCATGCATGCATCAGAGAAGGAAAGGGCAACCCACTCCAGTATTCTTTTCTGGAGAATCCCAGGGACAGAGGAGCCTGGTGAGCTGCCGTCTATGGAGTCATACAGAATTGTTACAACTGAAGAAACTTAGCAGCAGCAGAAGCATGGCACTATAAGTCTCTTCTTAATTGCTTGCCACCAAAATCTCCATTTCTTTTAACAGTGCCTGGAAGCTTGCGCTTCCCTATGCTCTCTTCCTGGTAACATTATACCTTTAAGGGGAGGTACAGAGTTTTCTGTTTTTGTGAGTTGCCTTTCCCCTTTAGAAAGAAACTTTGTGCCACTGGTGATGAGGACAATAATGATTTCATCTCTGCTCCATAAGCAGAAGGATGTGTAAGACCTTTGACCCTCATGGCCCACCTCTCCCACTATGCAGCCTCTGCTCTGTAAGTGAACTGAGGCAAAGGTGGTGAGGGGAAAGAGTGACTGCATCTTGGGTAAAGCTTCCATAGATATGGTCTGGGTGGAAGAAGGGAGCTACAGCCCTCTCAGCCACAACTGCTTGATATAGAGCTTCTGCACACAGAGCTAGAAATAGTAAGAAATACTGACAATCTGTTTCCTATAAAAGAAGCTGTAGCTCTAGACTGGGAACTGTGGGGAGAGGCAGTCCCGTGTTCTTGATTGTACCCTCCTGGAGTAGAGCTACTGTCATGTGGAGCTGAGGGTGGGGGAAAGGGTAGGTTGTGGTTCAAATGCCACAGACTTTCCCTGTTCTTACTAAGAGTTAGTGGAATTTCTTGAATAAATATTTCTCCATTTCCTGTATACCCTTAGGACACGTTAAAAAGACTAAATCAGTTTTTTTTTTATAATTTTCACCAGTTATTGTTGTTTTGCTGAGGAGAGGATCCATGAATTCCTCATGCCTCACAATACCATTCTGGATTGATATTCTTTTTTGGAATTTTCATATTGTTATTTGTGTTTCTCTGTTTTTAGAAGAAAGCATTCTTAGGAGTGTGATGATATAGCCATGTGTTTGAATGTATAGAGACTACTGGCCTCATCTGGTTGGTTGTAAAATATATAGAAAATATAAAACAAGAAGGTAAATACAAATGTGAGAAAGTAGGTATTTATTAGACAATTACATCCTTTAGGTAACAAGAAATGGGATTTACCTTATACAATTAAGAGATCAATTTTCTTCGTTTTCCGAAAGACTAGGGGAGAAATGAAAGGCTAGCCAAATTGGAAGAGGAGAACCAGAAGTCTTGCATACTACAGACCTAACAATTGTTACTTTTGAAATTCAAACTCTCCTTAGAGTTTAGAGCTTAAAGGGCTGAAACAAAATTGGCTGAAACAAAAACAACTTTGGTTAAAAAACAAGTGGTGATTCAGTTTAAATGCTGAGCAAAATTTAACTTCAGGTCTTTTGAGACCAAGCTTAGGCATGTGGGACAATTTGGATATATTAGAAACCTGATCAAGGTCTCTGGTCTTAACCAAAGGAGATCAATCTAAAGAGTTTAACTCCCACCATCCCTCTAATTCCCTGGACAAAAGGCAGTGGAGAAATGGAGATTTAGCCAATTTTATGGCAAATAAAATGTTCAAATAGGTTTTGAAGCTATTTATAAAGGCTCAGATTGAGTTTTGTTTGTCAAGGTTGTGAAAAGCATTTGTCTTTTTATTAAAACCTCATGGAATTAAAATGAATAATGGTATTCAGAATCTGTCAGTGGAAAGTTGGGGTGGATAGAAGGTTCTTTTACTATCCCATATCACATAATTACAAGTTAACCACTTTGGCATTGTGTCTAAAAAGTAATGATCATTCAACACAAAAACCTTTCTTAATCTAAACACAGAAATAAATAAAGTTAAGTAGTTGGAAAAATTATGAAATAAGTGAAATGGTCTTTTGTATGTTCATCTAATTTGTCTGTATTCAATAATTCAGTGTGCTTCATATTCTCTATTTGCCCCATAGGATCCACACTCCACCCTGTTCCATTTTCCTCTGTGCGCAGGACATTGATTTATCTGGAATTAATCAACTGGAATGCTTCCTTGTTCTTTGAGTTTGACTTGCATTTGGCCAATGAAAGTCACTGGCAAGAGGTCAGAGGGTAAGATGAGATTCTGGAGTATTTTCCATGCAACCATCTTTCTTCCTGGCCAGGGGCTGACAGGCATTCCTTTACTGAAGGCACTGTTCTATCAGCAGCATCTTCTATAGCCTCAGCAATAGCCATAGTTCTATCTGGCATTTCCTTTCCCTTTCAGGGCTCCAAGCCTCTTACCACGGGTAACCTCCTGGTGTTTTTCCTTCTCTTATTCTTTTCATTAGACATGCCTTCACCCTTGTAGACAGTTTCTCCATTAAACTCTACTGAACAGCACTGTGTGACTGTGTCGTCTATTTCCTGTCATGCTTGGATGATATCCCACTTACATGGTACCTCCTATTGCAGACTTAGTAAGTGATCCAGTACTGGTCAAATTGTCCTTGAAATCTGACTTTCACCATTCATCATCTATTTTGTAATTATTCAGGTTTAGTATACAAGTATAGTGGTTTCAGAATAGTTAACTCAGCTCCCATGATAACAACTCTACCAGCTGAAGTAGAGTGCTTAGGTGTAGTTCCTTTTGTCTTTAGTCTTAATGGCTTCATTCATTTCTCAAATTATTTAGGTCTTGCTAATTTTAGTGTGTTAATCATGGTCTTCCCTGGTGGCTCAGATAGTAAAGGATCTGTCTCCAGTGCAGGAGTCCTGGGTTCAATCCCTGGGTCGGGAAGATCCCCTGGAGATGGAAATGGCTACCCTCTCCAGTACTCTTGTCTGGAAAAGTCCCATGGGCTGAGAAACCTGGCGAGCTACAGTCCATGGAGTTGCAAATAGTTAGACGTGACCGAGTATATATGTGTAGTAGTTTTGCAGCGGTTAACTCATGCTCTCAGGGGTGACTCTACAAATGGAAGTAGAGTGCTTAGGTATAGTTCCTTTAGCTTTTAGTCTTACTATCTTCATTCATTTCTCAAGTTATCTTGCTAATTTTAACTAATCTTTAAAACTTTTGTTTTATTCAAAAAATCTTATTGAACGCCAGTTGTGAGTCAGGCATAAAGTTTATAGTCTAGTGGGAAAAATAAAATAATATACCTAACCCTTAACTTTGTGACTCATTCATTCCCCAAAATTCTGCCATTAAGTCCAAAGCTGTTAAATAAAAAAAGAAAAGATTTTCATCTATTTTAATGGAAAATTATTTGTTGCATCTTAACCACAAATGCATAAAAATTTTTCACGGCTGGAAACACTTACAATTTAATCAAGTTATATATGTAAACACATAAAGTGAACAAGTGAAGTTTATTTATAAAGTATAAAGTTATCAAGGTCTATTGTCCTTGACAAAGTAGGAATATGAGACTTGATGGCATATGGTGACTTGTAGGCAACAGTACAGGGAGTCAATCTTCTTCTAAGATGCCCTAGAGTCAGGTGATACTCTATTGCACGTGTATTTATTGAATACTTAGAACTTAGAAGCCATGGCTTCCTTTACCATGGCTCAGATGGTAAAACGTCTGTCTACAATGCGGGAGACCTGGATTTGAGCCCTGGGTTGGGAAGATCCCCTGGAGAAGGAAATGGCAATCCACTCCAGTACTATTGCCTGGAAAATCCCATGGACAGAGGAGCCTGGTAGGCTACAGTCTATGGGGTTGCAAAGAGTCGGATACGACTGAGGGACTTCACTTTCTTTACTTTCACTTTTTAGAACTTTTCAATCTTTCTGTATTTTTTTCACCAAATTCTTCAACTTTTGGATACTTACACAATTTTCTTGCTCTTAAATTACACAGCTATAAGGTAAAGGCATAGAAAATCACCTTTAGGGAAAAATAAAGGCAAAACATGAAAGGATGTCAAAACACTGACAAAAACTCTTGCATACAACAGACTAAGGGCCCTAGATGATGCCACCTCTTCTTTTTTTTTTGGGAAATTATAACACTTGTGTAATGTTTTCATCCACTCCTAGCTTCTTTTTTTCATCCTTCCTGCCCCCCACCCCATTTTTAAAGGTTAAATTCACATCACATAAAATTAATTATTTTAAAGTGAACAGTAGTATTTTAGTACATTCATAACAGCTTCCCTGATGGCTTAGCGAGTAAAGAACCAACTTGCAATGCAAGAGATACAGGAGACATGGCTTTGATTCCTGAGTTGGAAAGATACCCTGGAAAAGGAAATGGCAACCCACTCTAGTATTCTTGCCTGGAAAATCCCATGGACAGAAGAGCCTGGCCAGCTACCCCCCAAAGGGTGGCAAAGAGTCAGATATGACTGAGGACTAAGCACACATGTACATTCATAATATTATACATCCACTACATTTATCTAATTCAAAAGCATTTTCATCAGCCCTCTCATTGCTTCTTCTGCTCAGACCCTAGAAGCTTTCTATCACTGTGGATTTACTTATTCTGAATGTTTCATAAAAATTAAATCATATAATGTATGACCTTATATGTTTGGCTTCTTTCACTTAGCATAATGTTGAGGTTCTTCCACACTGTGTTGTGTATTGGGTCTTTATCTCTTTTTATGGCTGAATAACACCCCATTATATGTAATATCACGATTTGTTTATCCATTGATGTACCTTTGGGCTGTTTTCACCTCTTGGCTATTGTCAATAGTGATGCTATAACATGTATGTACATATATTTGTTTGAATACATGTTTTCAATTATTTTGGGTATATCCCTAAGAGTGGAATTTCTATGAATAGATATGATATGAACATTTTGTTCAAGTTTTTGAGTAAGACTGAAACTGTTTTCCACAATGGCTGAACCACTTTACATTTCTGTCAGCAATGTACAAGCATTCCAATTTTTCTACAAGTTCACTAACACATTATTTTTCATTATAGCCATCCTAGTGGGTGTGATGGGGAAGGCAATGGCACCCCACCCCCAGTACTTTTGCCTGGAAAATCCCATGGCCCGAGGAGCCTGGTGGGCTCCAGTCCATGGGGTCGCTGGGAGTCGGACACGACTGAGCGACTTCACTTTCGCTTTTCACTTTCATGCATTGGAGAAGGAAATGGCAACCCACTCCAGTGTTCTTGCCTGGAGAATCCCAGGGACAGGGGAGCCTGGTCGGCTTCTGTCTGTGGGGTCGCACAGAGTCGGACACGACTGAAGCGACTTAGCAGCAGCAGCAGCAGCAGTGGGTGTGAAGTGGTATCTCATTATGGTTTTGATTTGCATATCCCTAATTATTCATAATATTGAGCAACTTTTCATGTGACTGTTGACCATTAGTATATCTTCACTGGAAAAATGTCCATTTAAGTACTGTATTAGCTCATTTGGGCTGCTATAACAAAAATACCATAAACTTGGTGGCTTATAAGCAACAAATATTTACATTTCATAGTTGTGAAGGTTGGGAAGTTCAAGATCATGGTGCTGGCAGATTCAGTGTCTGATGAGGATCCACTTTGTAGACAGTCATCTTTTTGCTGTACTCTCACTTGATGGAAAAAATGAGGGATTTCTCTGGGGTTTTTTATACAAGGGCATGAATCTCATCTATGAAGGCAGAGCCTTCCCAAAAGTCCTACCTAATACCACCACTTGGTGAGTTATGAATTTTGAAGGGACACAAACATTCAAATCACAGAAACCACTTTGCCCACTTTTCAGTTGGGTTGTTTGTCTTTTTATCATTAAGTTTAAAGAATCTTAACATAGTTTAAACCTTTATCAACTATAAAAATTTTCAAATTATTTTTCTAATTCTATAGGTTGTCTTTTCAATTTCTTGATAATGATCTTCAATGTACTTACAGCCAGGTAAGTTTGCCTAGACAGACCCTCATTTTGGTGTGACCTAAAGCATAAGTACATCATGAGAAATGCTGGACTGGAAGAAACACAAGTTGGAATCAAGATTGCTGGGAGAAATATCAATAACCTCAGATATGCAGATGACATGACTCTTATGGCAGAAAGTGAAGAGGGGCTAAAAAGCCTCTTGATGAAAGTGAAAGTGGAGAGTGAAAAGGTTGGCTTAAAGCTCAACATTCAGAAAACAAAGATCATGGCATCTGGTCCCATCACTACATGGGAAAAAGATGGGGAAACAGTGGAAACAGTGTCAGACTTTGTTTTTCTGGGCTCCAAAATCACTGCAGATGGTGACTGCAGCCATGAAATTAAAAGACGCTTACTCCTTGGAAGGAAAGTTATGACCAACCTAGATAGCATATTCAAAAGCAGAGACATTACTTTACCAACAAAGGTTCGCCTAGTCAAGGCTATGGTCTTTCCTGTGGTCATGTATGGATGTGAGAGCTGGACTGTGAAGAAGGCTGAGCGCCGAAGAATTGATGCTTTTGAACTGTGGTGTTGGAGAAGACTCTTGAGAGTCCCTTGGACTGCAAGAAGATCCAACCAGTCCATTCTGAAGGAGATCAATCTGGAATTTCTTTAGAAGGAATGATGCTAAAGCTGAAACTCCAGTATTTTGGCCACCTCATGCGAAGAGTTGACTCATTGGAGAAGACTCTGATGCTGGGAGAGATTGAGGGCAGGAGGAGAAGGGGATGACAGAGGATGAGATGGCTGGATGGCATCACTGACTCGATGGGTATGAGTCTGGGTGACCTCCGGGAGCTGGTGATGGACAGGGAGGCCTGGCGTGCTGCGGTTCATGGGGTCGCAAAGAGTCGGACACGACTGAGCGACTGATCTGATCTGAAAGCATAAGTAAGAGTTAGCAGGAAAATAAAGAGTTGATCATTTGGAGGTTCCACTGAGCTTTGTTCCAAGCAGAAGAAACAGCATAAACAAATGCATCAAAATTAAAGATCATGGGACAATAGAAGCAAGTGTGTTGATCTAGAGAGGATGAGAGTCAATGGACTTCAAGTCAGATTAAAAGGTTTGATCTTTATGCTGAGGACAGTGGGGATTCACCAAAGTGTTTTGAACAGAGAATCAACATAATTAGCTAGTGGAGAGGACAATATATACAGTTGGGGGAGAGTGGGCAATTGGGAATTCAACATATCCTGTGGAGAGATGATGGAAACAGTAGTGAGAGATGTCAGTATATAAAGCATATTTAAGAGCTAGAACTGACTGGCCTAGATGGCTGATTTGATCAGAAGTATAAGGAAGAAAACATTAGAAAACATTTGAAACATTTATACCGAAGAGTATCATTGAAGCTAGCAGCAAGGACAGAGTTGGGAATTGACTCTCAGCTATTCATTTACCAAGTAGTTACTCAGGACTTAAAATGTCAGATACTGTTCTAGGCACTGGGGATTCATAGTTGGCAAAACAGACCAGATCCATGCCTTTATGGGTTTTTCAGTTTATCAGTATAATATAGTGGAAGAAATGAAATAATATGACTAGAATGAAAAGAGCACGGAAGATGGTAATACAAGAAGGATTAAAGAAAGAGGTAGGGGTCAGACTGTGCAGTGAATTCTAGGCCATATAGGATTTTGGATTTCCTCCTAGAAAAAGTAGAAGTCATTTGTGGCAGACACTGTTAGTCAACCACTAAAATCTTCTTACCTTCTTCCTTAAGATTACAGTTGCAGCTGGTCTTGGAGCCATCTTGGAAAAGGCTGTATTTCCAGTGTCACTTGAACATTGCCAAGGCCAATGCCAACTGAAATGTGCAATTTCCAGGTGTAAGCATTAAAATAGGTGCAAATTCCTCCGTGTTCTTTCCCTTCTCATGAATTGGAAAACAGAAGAGCCCATGACCATAATTCTCTATAGTGTGCAGATAAAAAAAGAGCTCTAGAGTTGAGGTTAGCAATCTATAGCCCATGGTTCAAATTTGGCTGACCAGTTGTTTTTGTAAGTAAAGTTATATTGGAAAACAGCCACACCCACTCATTTACATATATAGCTGACTTTTTTGTTGTTGTTGTTATAATGGCAGTGTTGAATAGTTGCAACAGAGACTAAAGACCATAAGGCTGAAAATTTACTGGACCTGCCCTAAAGGAAGGAAGTTCCCTATTTTTTAATAAAATAGAAGAAACATCAGCTCTGAATGCTTCTGTGACACTAAGTGGCCTGCCCGTCTAGACTTCTGTCTTGGAAGCTGTTATATGAAAAAGAAACATAGCTTTGATGTTCTTTAAGCCACTGTATCTTGAAAACTTTCATATAAAAGGTTAATCTTTAATAATTACACTCTTGAAATAAGTGGGAAAATGATAAACTCTCCTGGTTTCTATGTAGAAAGGCTTCAGGAGGGATAAGAACAGTTAAGAACTTGTTGGAATCTTGCAGATGAAACATGAAGTCAGTCAGGTTAGGCTGATGATGGTAGGGATGGAGTGGATTTGTTTGACACAAATAAGTAAATTAATCAAACTTGGGTATACAGGTACTCAGATAATATTCATTGCAGAGAACAATGGGGATATCTCAAGAAACTATGTGCTCAGATCCTCATGGCTGATCTTGACAGCTTTTATTCTCTGTATCAGGCAGTTATTGACTATGAGCTGCCCAAGGTGGGAAAGTACTTCCAGTTCTCTCTATGTGCAAAGCAAAGTGACTCCAGCAGCCCCGGGGCAGACCTTGAAAGACAGTCTCTGGTACAGGACAGGACTGTTAGAAGAAAACAGTGCAGAAGCTTGGGGTGTGGTATGTAGAAAGGGAAAAAAAGACCTAGGGAGATCTCAGCTGAGCACTGGAGGTGTTAACTGAGGAAAACAACAGAATGGGAAAGACTAGGGATCTCTTCAAGAAAATCAGAGATACCAAAGGAACATTTCATGCAAAGATGGGCACGATAAAGGACAGAAATGGTATGGACCTAACAGAAGCAGAAGATATTAAAAAGAGGTGGCAAGAATACACAGAAGAACTGTACAAAAAAGATCTTCATGACCCAGATAATCATGATGGCATGATCACTGACCTAGAGCCAGACATCCTGGAATGTGAAGTCAAGTGTGCCTTAGAAAGCATCACTACGAACAAAGCTAGTGGAGGTGATGGAATTCCAGTTGAGCTATTCCAAATCCTGAAAGATGATGCTGTGAAAGTGCTGCACTCAATATGCCAGCAAATTTGGAAGCGGCCACAAGATTGGAAAAGGGCAGTTTTCATCCCAATCCCAAAGAAAAGTAATGCCAAAGAATGCTCAAACTACCGCACAATTGCACTCATCTCACACGCTAGTAAGGTAATGCTCAAAATTCTCCAAGCCAGACTTCAGCAATATGTGAACTGTGAACTTCCTGATGTTCAAGCTGGTTTTAGAAAAGGCAGAGGAACCAGAGATCAAATTGCCAACATCCGCTGGATCATCGAAAAAGCAAGAGAGTTCCCGAAAAACATCTATTTCTGCTTTATTGACTATGCCAAAACCTTTGACTGTGTAGATCACAGTAAACTGTGGAGAATTCTGAAAGAGATGGGAATACCAGACCACCTGATCTGCCTCTTGAGAAATCTGTATGCAGGTCAGGAAGCAACAGTTAGAACTGGTCATGGAACAACAGACTGGTTCCAAATAGGAAAAGGAGTACGTCAAGGCTATATATTGTCACCCTGTTTATTTAACTTATATGCAGAGTACATCATGAGAAACGCTGGACTGGAAGAAACACAAGTTGGAATCAAGATTGCTGGGAGAAATATCAATAATCTCAGATATGCAGATGACACCACCCTTATGGCAGAAAGTGAAGAGGAACTCAAAAGCCTCTTGATGAAAGTGAAAGTGGAGAATGAAAAGGTTGGCTTAAAGCCCAACATTCAGAAAACGAAGATCATGGCATCTGGTCCCATCACTTCATGGGAAATAGATGGAGAAACAGTGGAAACAGTGTCAGACTTTGTTTTTCTGGGCTCCAAAATCACTGCAGATGGTGACTGTAGCCATGAAATTAAAAGACGCTTACTTCTTGGAAGGAAAGTTATGACCAACCTAGATAGCATATTCAAAAGCAGAGACATTACTTTGCCAACAAAGGTTCGCCTAGTCAAGGCTATGGTCTTTCCTGTGGTCATGTATGGATGTGAGAGCTGGACTGTGAAGAAGGCTGAGCGCCGAAGAATTGATGCTTTTGAACTGTGGTGTTGGAGAAGATTCTGGAGAGTCCCTTGGACTGCAAGGAGATCCAACCAGTCCATTCTGAAGGAGATTAGCCCTGGGATTTCTTTGGAAGGACTGATGCTAAAGCTGAAACTCCAGTATTTTGGCCACCTCATGCGAAGAGTTGACTCATTGGAAAAGATTCTGATGCTGGGAGGGATTGGGGGCAGGAGGAAAAGGGGACGACAGAGGATGAGATAGCTGGATGGCATCACTGACTCGATGGGTGTGAGTCTGGGTGACCTCCGGGAGTTGGTGATGGACAGGGAGGCCTGGCGTGCTGCAGTTCATGGGGTCGCAAAGAGTCGGACACGACTGAGCGACTGATCTGATCTGATCTGATCTGACAGATAGGATTAAGAAAGGCTGCAGAGGAAGCATTATTTGAGGCAGATCTTCAAAGATAACTGGGGCTTTGTGAAGTGGATAAGGGAATAATGTCCAAAGCAAAATGTTGCAAATATGTGAATATAAGTAGAGATGGATACATGTGTGTTCAGTTGTGTCTGACTCTTTTCAACCCCATGGACTGTAGCCTGCCAAACTCCTCTGTCCATGGAATTTTCTAGGCAAGAATACTGGAGTGGGTTGACCATTTTCTTCTCCAGGGGATCTTGCCAACCCAGGTATTGAACCTGTGTCTCCTACTTTGGCAAGCAGATTCTTTACCACTGCACCACCTGGACTTTGACCACCTGATGTGAAGAATTGACTCATTAGAAAAGACTCTGATGTTGGAAAAGATTGAAGGCAGGAGGAGAAGGGGACTACAGAGGATAAGATGATTGGATGGCATCACCGACTCAATGGATGTAAGTTTGAGTAGGCTCCAGGAGTTGAGATGGACAGGGAACCTGGTGGGCTGCAGTCCATGAGTCTCAAAGAGTTGGACATGACTGAGCGGCTAAACTGAACACTTGGGCTTCCCAATATAACTATAGTGAGGACTAACAAATGTTTATACATGATAATTATACAGTAAGGTTGTTACCTACAACACCCTGTAATTATTTTGAAGCTAGTCTCAGACATCACATAATTTCATCCATAAATATTTCAGTGCTGTACTGTGCTTAGTGCTCAGTTGTGTCACAGTCTTTGAGACTCCATGGACTAGCCCACCAGGCTCCTCTGACCGTGGGGATTCTCCAGGCAAGAATACTAGAGTGGGCTGTCATGCCCTCCTCCAGGGGATCTTCTCAACCCAGCAATTGAACTCAGGTCTCCCACACTGCAGGTGGATTCTTTACTGTCTGAGCCACTAGGGAAGCCCAAGAATATTGGAGTGGGTAGCTTATCCCTTTTCAGGGGATCTTCCTGATCCAAGAATGGAACCAGGGTCTCCTGCATTGCAGGAAGATTCTTTACCAGCTGAACTACCAATAAGACCTCTTTAAAAATATAACTAACCGTATCATATTTGAAAAACTGAACAATAAATCCTTAATGCTACCAAATATCTAGTCAAAGTTCAAATTTCCCCAACTGTAGTTTATATATATATAGGTATATAAAATATCGGAGAAGGCAATGGCGACCCATTCCAGTACTCTTGCCTGGAAAATCCCATGGACGAAGGAGCCTGGTAGGCTGCAGTCCATGGGGTCGTGAAGAGTTGGACATGACTGAGCAACTTCACTTTCACTTTTCACTTGCATACATTGGAGAAGGAAATAGCAACCCACTCCATTGTTCTTGCCTGGAGAATCCCAAGGACGGCGGAGCCTGGTGGGATGCCGTCTATGGGATCGCACAGATTTGGACACAACTGACACGACTTAGCAGCAGCAGCAGCATAAAATGTATTAATTGATACATATCTACTTTTATACATAGATATATGTATTTGTTTTCAGTCAGCTTGTTTGATTCAAGATCCAAATGAGGTCTACGCATCAAATTTAGTAGCAATGTCTTCAAAAACTCTAGTATTCTAATCGGTTCTTTGTCATCAATTCTCCTTGCTTCCTTGCAATTTGTTTATTAGAGAAGCTAGGTTATTTGCTACAAAGAGTTATCTGTATTTTGTATTTTTCTAACTGCATCCCTGTATTATCATTAGCATGTTCCTCTATTTTGCATGTGTGTGTGTTTAAACACTCAGCTGTGTCCAACTCTGTGACCCCATGGACTATAGCCAACTGTAGTGCATGAAGTAGGTTGCTCTTTCCTTCTCCAGGGGATCTTCCTGACCCAGGGATTGAACCCAGGTCTCCCACATTACAAGCAGACTCTATCGACCGAGCCACCATGGAAAACAAAGTGTTAGTTGTGTCTGACTCTTTGCAACTCCGTGGACTATAGCCTGCCTGGCTTCTCTGTCCATGGAATTCTTTAGGCAAGAATACTGGAATGGGCAGCCAATTCATTCCCCAGGGGACCTTCTCAAACCAAGAATTGAACCCAAGTCTCCTGAAGATTCTTTACCATCTGAGCCACCAGGGAAGTGCCACACAAGAGCACATGTCATTTTTTTTTAAATGAAGATCTTTATGAATTATATGGAATAATTTCCAAGATTTATTTATTAAAAAAAAAAACAAACAGCAAAAGAGTAGATATACTTTGCTAGAGTTTGTGTAAGAGAGAGAAATATATATATGCTTTGAAATGTTTATATAGGCTTCCCAGGTAGTGTTAGTGGTAAAGAACCCACCTGCCAATACAGGAGATGAAAGAGACACAGGTTTGATCCCTGGGTCGGAAAGATCCTCTGGAGGAGGGCATGGCAACCCACTCCAGTATTTATGCCTGGAAAATCCCATGGATAGAAGAGCCTGGAGGGCTACTGTCCATAGGGTCACAAAGGATTGGATATGACTAAAGCGACTTATCACAGATCAGCATACCATATGTACATATACTTATGTGCTTATGTTTACAAAAAAGAAACAAAGGGCTAATAAACCAAAAATTAAAGAAATGAATATTACCTTTAGGGTGGAAGTAGAGTGATAGACTAGGAAAAGGGCTGACTTCTCAGAGTATGTATTTTTTAAGCATACAGCTTTGACTATTGAATAGTGTAAAGGTTTTACGTATTTAAGCATGCCACATATATACTTTAAAATAAAACTAAATAAAAAATATATTATAGAAATGCCTTCTCATGACTGCATAAAACTCTGCCCAATATCCATCCTTTTAGACTGGTGAGAACAGTTCACATTAAAGCTAACGTGGCAGATTCATGTTGATATATGGCAAAACCAATACAATATTGTAAAGTAAAAAAAGAAAAAAAAGAGCTAACATTGTCTTCAGTGATTTCCCAAAAGGAACCATTTGCTTTAACTCATTGTATAAAAAACTTAGAGTTATCTAATAAATGGGTAGCCTTAGGTTGCATTTGTGTGTGTGTGTGTGTGATATTAACCATTATTTCATCAACTTGATTAGTGCTCTCAATATTCTAAATTGTTATTTTGACTGTTGGTGTTGTATTTTATGATTTTTTAAAAACTGATCTGACATGTAAGAGTATCAATCCAATAGGTCTTATCTGAAAAAAACCTTAAAATGACATAGGTGAGGATATGCATATAAAATATAACTTGATCAAACACTTTAAACTTCATACTCAAAGTAGTACTTTCAGTTCAGTTCAGTTGCTCAGCCCTATTCAACTCTGCAACCCCATGAATCGCAGCATGCCAGGCCTCCCTGTCCATCACCAACTCCTGGAGTTCACTCAGACTCACATCCATCGAGTCAGTGATGCCATCCAGCCATCTCATCCTCTGTCGTCCCCTTCTTCTCCTGCCTCCAATCCCTCCCAGCATCAGAGTCTTTTCCAATGAGTCAACTCTTCGCATGAAGTGGCCAAAATATTGAGTTTCGGCTTTAGTATCATCCCTTCCAATTAACACCCAGGACTGATCTCCTTTAGGATGGACTGGTTGGATCTCCTTGCACTCCAAGGGACTCTCAAGAGTCTTCTCGAACACCACAGTTCAAAAGCATCAATTCTTCAGCACTCAGCTTTCATCACAGTCCAACTTTCACATCCATACATGACCACTGGAAAAACCATAGCCTTGACTAGATGGACTTTTGTTGGCAAAGTAATGTCTCTGCTTTTGAATATGCTATCTGGGTTGGTCATAACTTTCCTTTCAAGGAGTAAGCATCTTTTAATTTCATGGCTGCAGTCACCATCTGTAGTGATTTTGGAGCCCCCCCAAATAAAGTCTGACACTGTTTCCACTGTTTCCCCATCTATTTCCCATGAAGTCATGGGATCAGATGCCATGATCTTCATTTTCTGAATGTTGAGCATTAAGCCAACTTTTTAACTCTCCTCTTTCACTTTCATCAAGAGGCTTTTTAGTTCCTCTTCGCTTTCTGCCATAAGGGTGGTGTCATCTGCATATCTGAGGCTATTGATATTTCTCCCAGCAATCTTGATTCCAGCTTGTGCTTCTTCCAGTTCAGCGTTTCTCATGATGTACTCTGCATAAAAGTTAAATAAGCAGGGTGACAATATACAGCCTTGACGTACTCCTTTTCCTATTTGGAACCAGTCTGTTGTTCCATGTCCAATTCTAACTGTTGCTTCCTGACCTGCATAATGGTTTCTCAAGAGGCAGGTCAGGTGGTCTGGTATTCCCATCTCTTTCAGAATTTTCCACAGTTTATTGTGATCCACACAGTCAAAGGCTTTGGCATAGTCAAGAAAGCAGAAATAGATGTTTTTCTGGAACTCTCTTGCTTTTTCGATGATCCAGCGGATGTTGGCAATTTGATCTCTGGTTCCTCTGCCTTTTCCAAAACTAGCTTGAACGTCTGGAAGTTCACAGTTCACATATTGCTGAAGCCTGGCTTGGAGAATTTTGAGCATTACTTTACTAGCATGTGAGATGAGTGCAATTGTGTGGTGGTTTGAGCACTCTTTGGCATTGCCTTTCTTTGGGATTGGAATGAAAACTGACCCCTTCCAGTACTGTGGCCACTGCTGAGTTTTCCAAATTTGCTGGCATATTGAGTGTAGCACTTTCACAGCATCATCTTCCAGGATTTGAAATAGCTCAACTGGAATTCCATCACCTTCACTGGCTTTGTTTGTAGTGATGTTTCCTAAGGCCCACTTGACTTCACATTCCAGGATGTCTGGCTCTAGGTGAGTGATCACACCATCGTGATTATCTGGGTCAGAGGACCTCAAAAAGAATTTGTAAATTCAGGCATTTCTTATAATCCATATTAGCAAGATATTCCTCACAGACCTAAAAGGGCGGTGGGGGGTCGGGGTGGGGGGGAGTCTTAAAATGAATAGTGTGGCAAAATGTTTCTTTTCTCTTCTGGATGGTCAGGTCTGTTTTGCAACTGCATTGCTGTTGCTGCTGCTGCTAAGTTGCTGCATGAAGAAGGCATTAGTCAAAAAAATGGACTTCCCTGGTGGCTCAGTTGCTAAGGAATCTGCCTGCAATGCAGGAGACCAGGTTTGAACCCTGGGTCTGGAAGATCCCTGGAGAAGGAAATGGCAACTCACTCCAGTAATCTTGGGAGAATATTTCCAGTATTCTGGGAAATCCCATGGACAGAGGAGGCTGGCAGTCTACAGCCCATGGGGTCGCAAAGAGTCAGACACAACTGAGGGACTAAACCACCACCACCAGTTTAAAATTTGGGGAGCTTTAATAAAGTATTCTTAGATAATTTAGACAGGCAGGTAAAAGGAGTAATTTATTCTTTATTGATGAACATGGAAAAAGAAGTGTAAAGATGAAGAGTGATAACATAAAGTTTAGGAAAAAGAATTGCTCCAGTGAAGGAAAAACAGTGAGTATCACTGAGATTCTTTGAAATGTGATTGAAAGGTTTAGATTCTGGGACAAGTATGCAGTAGTCAAACATGCCACTTCAGAGATGCAAATGATTTCTGCTCACCTGGGAAAGTCTGTACTTTAGCATCAAAAGTCTGTAGACTGGAAAATGTTTTATGTTGGCATCTGTGACCTACAAGATGAAAGGATTTTTCATCGATGTTATAAAAAAAAAATGAAATATTTGGTTCCTGACTGGAGAAGAGGGTTCTGCCTGTTTGTCACTATCCAATATTTAAGACATCAGTAGGATGGGGGTCTGGAGTTTCAGAGGAAGATATTGGGTCTTTCACATCCAGGGGTTTTGGGTGAACTGGGGCCAAGTACTAGTAGCACCATTAGTTTTTATTCTCATGATTTTCTACAGCTTCTAAAACTTAAGGGCTTCCCTGATAGCTGAGTTGGTAAAAAATCCATCTGCAATGCAGGACACCCCGAATAGATTCCTGGCTTGGGAAGATCCCCTGGAGAAGGGAAAGGCTACCCACTCCAGTAATCTTGGGCTTCCCCTGTGGCTCAGCTGATAAATAATCCTCTTGCAATGGGGAAGACCTGGGTTCGATCCCTGCGTTGGGAAGATCCCCTAGCTATTCGATCCTCCAGCTATTCACTCCGGCATTTTGGCCTGGACAGTCCATAGGGATGCAAAGAGTCAGACACAACTGAGTGACTTTCACTTTCACTTTTTTCCTAAAACTTGCTTACGGCTTTTTTTCAAAGCTTCCTTAAATTTGGCTTTCATGGTCTGGCACTGTCTCGGTCCATTTCTCTTCTCCTTTGCTTTTGTTTTTTAAGTGTTTATTCTTTTACTCTCATATTTTATATCTGGTCGTATAAACTTTATTACTTTTGAAAATCCTCTGTCAGTTATAATTAAGGGAATTTCAGAGAATACAGTCATATGAAATGCAAGTCATAGATTTTTGGTCTTTTCAAAACCATTTTTCTCTTTGTTGCTCTATTTCTGTGTTATAGAATAGTCTTAACCGAGTTGGGAAATTTGAAATTCTACCACATTTCTGGTGGAGTGAGACCCACTGTTCCCTGCAGCGCCCCAGCAATTACACAGAGGTACAGAAAACTGTGGAAGGTCACAAGGAGTCCCTGTACCTTAGTAATGCCATAGTCAGCTCCTGCAAATAAAATAGCTTGGAGGTGGGTAAAAGTTTGGAGAACTCCTCATAGAGTCCTACCTTCTATTGTTTGAAATTCCTGAGTGAAACTCCCCAGTGTTATTAAGGACTTTGCAGAGTGAACCACTTGTGGGAGGGCATCTTTCCAGGAAACTCCAATTTGGTTCAGCCTCCTCAACACTGAAATGCTGAGTCATGGGTACGTGACACAGGGTGCTCTCCCTCTGTGTGCTGGATTTCAGGGAAATTCACAGGATAAATCTCCCACTTGCTCTTCTAACTTACTCTGCCTTGTCTGAACTCTTTACTGCAGATTTGACTCTCTCATCTGTTTGTCACTTTGATACTTTGCTTCCTGAGATGCTGTTTGCAGTTGCTTTTTTGTTCTGTGTCCTGCAGTCTGGACATGAGCATCAGGACCTTCTGTCCCCACTTCCTTCTCCCAACTAGTAATCAGTAGTTTGTTTTCTGTATCTGTGAGTTTGTTTCTTTTTCATTTTATTCACTAGTTTGTGGTATTTTTTTTTTTAAGTCTGCATATAAGTGAGATCTTACAGAATTTGTCTTTGTCTGTCTGACTTATTTCACTCAGTGTATCTCCAGGTCTATCTGTTATCGCAAATGGCAAAATTTTACATTTTTATGGCTGAGTAATATTCCATTGTATATATAGACCATATCTTCTTTATTCATCTGTTGATAGACATTTATGTTGCTTCTGTATCTTGACTACTGTAAATAATGTTGTTCTAAATATCAAGGTACAGGTATCTGTTCAAATTAGTGTTTTTTGATTTGTTAATTATTTTATTTATTTGAATCTATATTATTTAGGGATGTTGGTCCATAGTTACTTTTTCAAAAAGAAGGTTCTATCATTGTCAATTTTTCTGGCCTTCTAAAGTGGATTATACTTTTAATCTTTTTCTATGGCTTGAGATAATTTTAAAAGATTTTTAAATTATGCAGTAGTGTGCTGATGTTTGCACACAGCCAGCTTTAGGAGCTGGGTGGGTGGCATTAGGAGAATTCCCTAGTTTGTAGGGAGTGAATGTCAATATCTGTGATATAAATACTCTCACAGTGTCTGTACCTTCCCTTGGGAAGAGATACTCAGAGTGGGCTCTCATCCACTGGTGCTAAGAAGCTCTAGTGCACCACAGTAATTATCAATTTCTGATAAGAATTTGTGGAAAAAGCCTCTTTTATTATTGGGATATATATTAAGATATTAGAATATTGTGGCAAAGACTTTCTAGTTGTTCACTACAGACTTTTCCCTTTCCCTGCTCATGCTCGTGCTCAGTCATGTCTGACTCTTCGAAACCTCATGGACTCTAGCCTCCCAGGCTCCTCTGTCCATGGAATTTCCCAGGCAAGAATACTGGAGTGAATTGCCATTTCATAATCCAGGGGATCTTTCTGACCCAGAGATTGAGCCTGGGTCCCCTGTTTCTCTCATATTGGCAGGCAGATTCTTTACCACTGAACTACCTGGGAAGCCCCTTCTCTCCCTGGCACACAATTGTGTAGCCACCTTTGCGTATTTCCTTAAGCAAGGCCTAAGACCAGGTTCTGGTCTAGGAAATGTGGAGAAAATTTATGTAAGTTACCCTGAACTGCCCAGAGCACAGAGCATTCTCTTTCTTCTAGTCCCTTCCTGCCAAATGCAGAGAGAGGGTCAGCAGAGTGCTCCAAACCTCTAGACAGTAGTGAGTTCACGTGGTAGAAGGGCATATGTCCCTGAAACACTGCTTAGGGGAGTCAGTCACACCTATTCACACTTGATGCAAATGAGAAATAAGCTTCCATTTATTAATATCATCATTTGAATGCAGAATCCCAAAGAATAGCAAGGAGAGATAAGAAAGCCTTCCTCAGTGATCAATGCAAAGAAATAGAGGAAAACAATGGAATGGGAAAGACTAGAGATCTCTTCGAGAAAATTAGTGATAACAAGGGAATATCTCATGCAAAGATGGGCTTGATAAAGGGCAGAAATGGTATGGACCTAACAGATGCAAAAGATATTAAGATGGGGTGGCAAGAATACACAGAAGAACTGTACAAAAAAGATCTTCATGACCCAGATAATCATGATGGTGTGATCACTCACCTAGAGCCAGACATTCTGGAATGTGAAGTCAAGTGGGCCTTAGATAGCATCATTATGAACAAAGCTAGTGGAGGTGATGAAATTCCAGTTGAGCTATTTCAAATCCTGAAAGATGATGCTGTTAAAGTGCTGCACTCAATATGCCAGCAAATTTGGAAAACTCAGCAGTGGCCACAGGACTGGAAAAGGTCAGTTTTCATTCCAATCCCAAAGAAAGGCAGTGCCAAGGAATGCTCAAACTACTGCACTCATCTCACACACTAGCAAAGTAATGCTCAAAATTCTCTAATTCAGGCTTCAACAGTATGTGAACTGTGAACTTCCAGATGTTCAAGCTGGATTAGAAAGGCAGAGGAACCAGAGATCAAATTGCCAACATCTGTTGGATCATCAAAAAAGCAAGAGACTTCCAGAAAAGCATCTACTTCTGCTTTATTGACTATGACAAAGTCTTTGACTCTGTGTATCACAACAAACTGTGGGAAATTCTGAAAGAGATGAAAATACCAGACCACCCAACCTGCCTCCTGAGACATCTGTATGCAGGTCAGGAAGCTACTATTAGGACTGGACATGGAACAACAGACTGGTTCCAAATTGGGAAAGAAAAGAAAGTGAAGTTTCTCAGTCGTGTCCGACTTTGCAATAGCCTGCACCAGGCTCCTCCGTCCATGAGGTTTTCTAGGCAAGAGTACTGGAGTGGGTTGCTATTTCCTTCTCCAGGGAATCTTCCCAACCCAGGAATTGAACCCAGGTCTCCCGCATTGTAGACAGATGCTTTGGGAAAGGAATATGTCAAAGCTGTATATTGTCACCCTGCTCATTTAACTTATATGCAGAGTACATCATGAGAAACGCTGGGCTGGAAGAAGCACAAGCTGGAATCACGATTGCTGGGAGAAATATCAATAACCTCAGATATGCAGATGACACCACCCTTATGGCAGAAAGTGAAGAAGAACTAAAGAGCCTCTTGATAAAAGTGAAAGAGGAGAGTGAAAAAGTTTGGTTAAAGCTCAACATTCAGGAAACAAAGATCATGGCATCTGGTCCCATAACTTCATGGCAAATAGATGGGGAAGCAGTGGAAACAGTGAGAGACTTTTTGGCGGGGGGCGGCGGGGGGGCTCCAAAATCACTGCAGATGGTGACTGCAGCCATGAAATAAAAGATACTTGCTCCTTGGAAGAAAAGCTATGACTAACCTAGACAGAATATTAAAAAGCGGAGCCATTACTTTGCCAACAAATGTCCGTCAAAGCTATGGTTTTTCAAGCAGTCTTGTATGGAGGTGAGAGTTGGACTATAAAGAAAGCTGATCACTGAAGAATTGGTGCTTTTTAACTGTGGTGTTGGAGAAGACTCTTGAGAGTCCCTTGGACTGCAAGAAGATTCAACTAATAAGAGATCCTAAAAGAAATCTGTCCTGAATATTCATTGGAAGAACTGATGCTGAAGCTGAAATTCCATTACTTTGGCCACCAGATGGGAAGAAGTGACTCATTTGAAAAGACCCTGATGCTGGGAAAGATTGAAGGAGGGAGAAGAGGGGGATGACAGAGGATGAGATGGTTGGATGGCATCACCGACTCAATCGACATGAATTTGACTAAACTCGAGGTGTTGCTGATGGACAGGGAGGCCTGGAGTCCTGCAGTCCATGGAGTCACAAAGAGTGGTACACATCTGAGTTATGATGAACTGATATTAATGTCACAGATATTGATATTAATATCCATCACAGATATGAATATTCTCTCCTTACAGGGATTTCTACACTTTACAGTAGTTAGCTTATACTAATGTATACTTACAAATACTAGCTTATACTAACAAATATAGTATATTAGCTTACAACAATTCATTTATTTCAATTATCCTTCTAGGAAATTGATCTGTCTTTCTATTACTTCTTTGTGGATTGAGTTTGGTGATTTATGATTTGCTGGAGAGTCAATCATGTTCTCTAGATTTTTAGACTTGTTATCATTAAACTAAATACTGGCCTTAAATTCTTTCTTCACTTGATTTGTCTTTATGTCTCCTTTTTTTAAGGGCTCCATCCTGAGTTGGGAAGGTCTCCTGGAGGAGGGCATGGCAACCCAGTCCAGAATCCCTATGGCCAGAGGACCCTTTCAGGCTACAGTCCATGAGGTTGCAAAGAGTAGGCCATGACTGAGTGACTAAGCACAGCACAGGTCCTTTTTTTAAATTAAATTTCAATTATATTATTATATTTTTGTCTTAATTTTTCTCCTAAGGATATCTATCTTCATTTCATTCTTCATCTATTTCATTCTTTTCAAAGAAACTGACTTAGGATTTCTTATGTGTTTAATGCTTTTTGTTTGTTTGTTTTATTTTTCATTAAATTCACCTTTTAACTTAGTATCAAAGTTCTCCTGCTTTTCACTCTCTTTTAGATGGCGTTCTCCCTCTAATATCTCAAAAAGAATACTAAGAACCATTATTTCTACCATCTCCTGAGGTCATTCAGTGCTGTACATTTTCTTCTCAGTAAGTTTTAAAATTTATCTTACAGGTGTTGTCATGGATTTTCACTTTTCATTTCTTTTAGTTACTTTGTAATTTCAGTTTTGACTCGTTTGATCTAGGCCTTATTCAGGAACATAGATCTAAACCTCCAAAATATAGCTTAATAAATGTACTTTTAAAATTCAACTTAGTGTCATATTATTTTGATCAGAGAACGTGACGTGTAAAATCATTTTTTTTTTTTTTAATGGAGGACCAGATTGAGTTTTCAAAAATAGATGATAGAAAAGTTTATTCCCAATTTTTGGGATACATATACTCCCCCCAATTTTTTTTTTGTTTTATGTTTTATTGTTTATAATATGATAAACAATTTTGTTTATCATATTATATGTTCCTGCTCAATTTGTCCATGTCTGATAAAGGTATAATAAAAAAATCTCACAAAAATAAAGTTTTAAATTAAATTCTTGATTTTCTAACAATTTTACACTTTTGGTGCATTTGAATTTATTTCTGGTGAATTTTTTTCTTAAAAGAAAGTTTTGCCTTTTATCAGTAGTCGTATCTTTTTGACCTCCGTGGTCTTCCCTTGTGACTCAGCTGGTAAAGAATCCGCCTGCAATATGGGAGCCCTGCGTTTAATCCCTGGGCTGGGAAGATCCCCTGGAGAAGGACAAGGCTACCCACTCCAGTATTCTGGCCTGGAAAAGTTGCAAAGAGTCAGACATGAGCGAGTGACTTTTACTTCCTTGGGCTTCCCTGGTGGCTCAGAGGTTAAAGCGTTTTCTGGAATGCGGGAGACCTGGGTTCGATCCCTGGGTCGGGAAGATCCCCTGAAGAAATGGCAATCCACTCCAGTACTCTTGCCTGGAGAATCCCATGGAAGGAGGAGCCTGGTAGGCTACAGTCCACGGGGTCACAAAGAGTCTGAGCGACTTCACTTTCACTTTCACTTTGACCTCCTTAAAGCACTAAACCTTGGAGAAACCAGCCGCGTGATCTGCTTTCTTTTTACTTGCTTTACTTAATATGTTTTTGGCTTTACTTATTTTAATATTTTTCAGTTGTATCCCTTAGATTTAAGAGTTTCTGTTTTGAACAATATAAAGCTAGCTTTTGTTTCTTTATTGCATCTTAATTATACCTGTCTTTCAAAAAGGTAATTCAGACCACTGAGATACTCGACATTTTCCCACCTTATTACCTTAATCTTAGTCCTTCTATCAGTTCAGTTCAGTTCAGTCACTCAGTCGTGTCTGACTCTTTGCGACCCTATGAGTCACAGCACGCCAGGGCTCCCTGTCCATCACCAACACCTCCATCGAGTCAGTGATGCCATCCAGCCATCTCATCCTCTGTCCTCCCCTTCTCCTCCTGCCCCCAATCCCTCCCAGCATCAGGGTCTTTTCCATTTATCACCTAGACTGTTGTTAAAAGTTATTCACTTCAACTTTACCACTGTTTTAGCAGATATATTATTGGAGAAGGAAATGGCAACCCACTCGTGTTCTTGCCTGGAGAATCCCAGGGACGGGGGAACCTGGTGGGCTGCCATCTCTGGGGTCACACAGAGTTGGACACGACTGAAGTGACTTAGGATAGCATAGCAGATATATTGTCCTTTTTGGTATCATTAAAGTGGAAGTGGTTGCCTGAGGAGGCTTTACAAATGGCTAGGGAAAGAAGAGAAATGAAAGGCAAGGGAGAAAGGGAAAGACATACCCAACTGAATGCAGTGTTTCAGAGAATAGCAAGTAGAGATAAGAAGCCCTCCTTAAATGAACAATGCAAAAAAAAAAAAATACAAGAAAACAATAGAATGGGACAGACTAAAGATCTCTTCAAGAGAATCGGACACATGAAGGTAACATTTCGTGCAACTATGGGCATGATAAAGGACAGAAATAGCAATGACTTAACAGAAGCAGAAGAGGTTAAGAAGTGGCAAGAATACACAGAACTATATGCAGAAGGTTTTAAAGAACTGAATAATATGACAATGGTGTAGAATCAGATATCCTGGAGTGTGAAGTCCACAGTCCAGGGCCTTAGGAAGCATTACTATGAACAAAGCTAATGGAGGTGATGGAATTTCAGGTAAGCTATTTAGAATCTTAAAGGATGATGTTGCTAAAGTGCTTCACTCATTATGTCAGCAAATTTGGAAAACTCCGCCATGGCCACTGGGCTGGAAAAGGTAAATTTTCATTCCAAATCCAAAGAAGGGCATTGCTAAAGAATGTTCAAGTTACCAAACAATTGAACTCATTTCACATGCTAGCAAGGGTATACTCAAAATCCTTTGAGCTAGGTTTCAGCAGTACAGGAATTGAGAAATTTCAGATGAACAAGCTGGGTTTAGAAAAGGTAAAGGAATGAGAGATCAAATTGCCAACATTCATTGAATCATGGAGAAAGCAATGGAGTTTTAGAAAAACATCTGCTTTGTTGTTTCTGCTAAAGCCTTTACTGTGAATCACAACAACCTGGAAAATTCTTAAAGAGATAAGCGTATCAGACCACCTTACCTATCTCCTGAGAAACCTGTATGCAGGTCAGAATCAACAGTTAGAACCAGACTTAGGACAATGGGCTGGCTCAAAATTGGGAAAGGAGTATGATAAGACTGTATATTGTCACCCCGCTTACTTAACTTATATGCAGAATACATCATGTGAAATGCTGGGCTGCATGAATCACAAGCTGGAATCAAGATTGCTGGGAGAAATATCAGAAACCTCAGATAGGTAGATGGTGCCATTTTGTTGGAGGAAAGTGACTAGAAACTAAGGAACCTCTTGATGAAGGTGAAGGAGGAGAGTGAAAAAGCTGGCTTGAAACTCAACATAAAAAGAATTAAGATCATGGCATCTGATCCTATCACTTAATAGCAAATAGAAGGGGAAAAGTGGAAGAAGTGACAGATTTAATTTACCTGAACTCCAAAATCACTACAGACAGTGACTTCAGCCATGAAATTAAAAGATGCTTGCTCCTTGGAAGAAAAGCTATGACAAATCTAGACAGTGAATTAAAAAGAGAGACATCACTTCACCAAAAAAGATTCATCTAGTCAAAGCTATGATTTTTCCAGAAGTCATGTATGGATGTGAGAGTTGGACAATAAAGAAGGCTGAGTGCTGAACTGTGGTGCCAGAGAAGATGCTTGAGTCCCTTGGACAGCAAGGAGATCAAATCAGTCAATCCTAAAGAAAATAAACCTTGGATATTCATTGGAAGGACTGATGCCAAAATTCCAATACTTTGGCCACCTGATGCAAGGAGCTGGCTCTTTGGAAAAGACTGTGATGCTGGGAAAGATTGAGGGCAGGAGAAGGGAATGATAGAGGATGAGATGCTTGGATGGCATCACTGACTCCATGGACACGAGTTTGGGCAAACTCTGGGAGATAGTGAAGGACATGGTAGCCTGGCATGCTGCAGTCCATGGGGTCACAAATAGTAGGAAATGACTTAGTGACTGAACAATCCTCCTTTTAGTTCACTCATTGAAATTTTTAATAGGAAAATTTTATTCTGTAGTGAGGACCTCCTTAAGTCTGTATATTATCATCTTTATGAATTTTGTTAATATTGTCATCTGTCTCATTAACAATTCTGTTTTATCAGAGTTTTCCTAGTTTAGGTATTTTATTTTCTATTCCTTCTTTTGAATTCTAGATATCTTATATGTGTCATTACTTATTTTTACCTTCTCAGGGTTTGTTGTATTCTTGAGGTTCACATTATGCCAAGGGAGTCTATTAAACGTTGACAAAATGACAGAGCTATCTATGTACTGGTGAAATGTTGAGGTACCTGCTAGTAAACTGGCAACCTTTAGCTGAGTCACCAGGGGAAACCTCTCTTCCTGGTAAAGGGTTAGAGCTCCCGGTTTCAGGAATGGGAATAGTTCTGCATAGCTCTGGGAGATCTAGCAAGTTTTTCTAGGAACATACAGTTGGGACACCATGGAGGGCTCCAAGTCTTATCCCTGCCTTTGGTTCTTGGGCTCCCATTTATTCCAGAAAGGAACAAAGAGCTGTGCCTTAGTAAAAATTATGGTCTGCATATGCATGTCACTTTTCCTGTTGCTATCCCACTAGAGTGGAGAATAAAAATTGGAAGATGCAGAGATAACAGAATACTGCCTAATATAATTTATCATTTTATCTTTTAATAGTGGAGTTTAGCTCATGTGCACTAATTATGTCTTTATTTTCTTTTGCTACATAAATAATTATTTATTTTCTTTAATTTTTTGCCATGACATGCAAAGCATAAGTATTACTTTAAGCAATGTCTGCAGTTGCATTGGGCTTCCCTGGTAGGTCAGATGGTAAAGAATCTGCCTGCAATGCAGGAGACTTGGGTTTGATCCCCTGGAGAAGGGAATGGTTACCAACTCCAGTATTCTTGCTTGGAGAATTCCATGGACAGAGGAGCAGTTGAGTTTAATGAACATATATTTAATTCTACATTTTTTCTAATTATCAAGACATCCATTTTTGCTTATAAATAAAATGTCTGGAGATTAGGGGATATCAGAATCAGATATTTGTGGGATCAGAATCCTTGTGGTTGTGTTTGGTGTTCATCATTTACTGTGTGACTTGATTAATTTCCACATCTATAAAATGAGGACATAAACTTCATCAGGTTGCCTATGGATGAAATGAGATAATATAGGCAACAAATCTAGATTGGTGCTAGAATTGTACCCAAAATATAAGAATCTGGGAAATACCATTATCATTCTTATCAATAATAGTTACATCCATCATTTTTTAAAATTCTTAACTCTATCTTTTATTTGATTTCTGTGATTACCTCCATCCTTTTATGTAATTTTTTACATTGAGTATTCCTTTATAATATTGATGGGGAACATATGCATTTACAGAAGAGTTTTGGTCATCTAGTCCATGCATCTAGTCCATGCATCTAGTCCATGCATCTAGATGCATCTAGTCCATGCATCTAGTCCATGCATCTAGTCCATGCATTTACAGAAGAGTTTTGGTCATCTAGTCCAGTAGAGATCTAACACCAAATCCTCATGGAAACAAAACAAAACACTCTGCTTTGCAACCTATCTGCTTATTTTTAATAATGTGATTTATCATGACAGTGGATAATAACAATGATAAAGATATGCATAAGGCATAATGCTATGCTACTATTGTTGGTGACAGGGGAAAGAAAAACTAATATTTTTCAGCAAAGTAAATTATAACCAATTACTGGAACTCCTCAGTAAAGTCTAGGTTTCATAGATATAGACTCTAATCACCCTAAACTACCTTTATTTGGGAAATTTCTGTGGAATGATAAACCTAAATTTTCCATTAAAATGTTTTTTTAATATTTTCCAATAACAAGAGGTTTCTTATGAACACAGTTATCAATACATATGGACATTTCTGTTCTTGATTTTAATTCACTTTCTGGTCAACTGGGATGAATAGTTAAGTAATTTTCCCTCAGAAAAAGGTCTATATTGTTATGTGTGAATAGGAAAAGAGTTTTTAGCACCTTCTGTATTTACTATAATTTAATCACAGAAAAATTGTATTGCAATTTTTTTTCCTTCCTGGAAGCCTGGAAGATTATTTTACTTTTATAGTAAAAAAGAATGTATTTCTAAAATTTATCTATGTGTAGGCTCCACCTCCTCTCCCCACTAACATTGGCCGATACTTTACATGAAACCTCTTTTAATCTGTGTATTCAGATATTTGCATAATTAAGAACATTTTTCTTATTTACTGCATTTTACCAGTTTTTTTCTATTGTTTTCTTCTTATAATTCTTAAGTGGAATCTCCCTTTTCTGTTCTTTCATATACAATAACTGCCCTATCATTTTTATCTGAGAACTGCAATAGCTCTTACACATTCTTTAAAATATCTCTTTGCTTCCCTAACATCACGCTGTCCTTTGAAGCCAAATTCTCCCATGAATCCTCTGAAGTAAACATTTTTTTTTTCTTACTTCTCACATATATCACTGCCAGAAGGTGAAGGGGTCTCCCTGCTTGCCATTATTTTTGAACAATCCATCTACTCTACCTCTCCACTAAAACAAAACCAAAATCAAACTAAATCTCTTCTTTGAAACGTAGGGCATCCAGCTGCAGTATGCTATGCTCTGCTTTTTGCTGTATCTATCATTTTACGGAGAAGGCAATGGCACCCCACTCCAGTACTCTTGCCTGGAAAATCCCATGGATGGAGGAGCTTGGTGGGCTGCAGTCCATGGGGTCGCTAAGAGTCAGACATGACTGAGTGACTTCACTTTCACTTTTCACTTTCATGCATTGGAGAAGGAAATGGCAACTCACTCCAGTGTTCTTGCCTGGAGAATCCCAGGGATGGGGGAGCCTGGTGGGCTGCCGTCTATGGGGTTGCACAGAGTCAGACACGACTGAAGTGACTTAGCAGCAGCAGCATCAACATTTTATCACTCCCCTGCATTGACTGAAGGGATTGACCAGATTCAGACTTTATAGTAACCTATGTGATGAATCCTCTTTCTCGTGCTCTTTTCTTGATATTCTCTTGGACTCTGGCTTTTAACAGTTGGACTCTCATGTATCTAAAAGGACATCTCTGCATTTTTCTACTTTGAGTTCATTGTGCTTTTTAATGCTAGATTAATGTTCTGCGTTGTATTTGAAGTGTTTCCAGTCAATATTTCTTAAAATATTTTTTCTGTCTCTCTCATCACTCTTTCTGGAACTTCTAGTATGTGTATGTTGGTATGCTTTATTCCTGCAAAAATTTTCCATTGTACTTTTAATAATTCCCTTTACATTTTATGATGGTCTATGAAGTCCCTGTAGGATTTGACTCCTATTTTCATTCAACACTATTTCATGTCAATCTCTCCCTTTCTCTTATATAACGCTGCAGTTACAGGTTACAAATGCTTACAATTAGTCCCAGAACAAAATTTGTGAAAGAGAGCAAATGTGCCTAGAAGCCTTTACAGTTGCTATTATCTTTGTTTGTTTTAGTTCTATCTGAAAGGTCATTCTCAGAGAGGACTTTCTTAATCTTACAGCTTCTCCCGGGTCCAAATACTGTCTACTACAACATTCAATTTATTCCCCTCTTTTGATACTTTAAAAATCTGTAGGTTTATCTATTATTTGTTTACTTGTAATTATCTACTCTCCCGTTAGAATGTAAGCACCATGAGGTTGGAATCAAATCTATTTTATTCTTATATCTCTAGTGTCTGTTACAGTGTCAGGCATAGAGTAAATGCTTGAGAAATAAATATTTGTTTTATGAAAAAAATCAATACCTTTGATTATTAACTCTGAACTCTGGGAGATTCTCAAAAGTATGTTCTAGCTTACTGACTCAATGAAGATTTTAATTTTGTTGTTGGAATTTCTTTATGCTCTGTTTTTCTTAAAATATAATTTATTTATTTTTTATCGAAGGATAATCACTTTACAGAATTTTGTTGTTTTCTGTCAAACCTCAACATGAATCAGCCATCAGATCAGATCAGATCAGTCGCTCAGTCGTGTCCGACTCTTTGCAACCCCATGAACCGCAGCACGCCAGGCCTCCCTGTCCATCACCAGCTCCCGGAGATCACCCAGACTCATACCTATCGAGTCAGTGATGCCATCCAGCCATCTCATCCTCTGTCGTCCCCTTCTCCTCCTGCCCTCAATCCCTCCCAGCATCAGAGTCTTCTCCAATGAGTCAACTCTTCCCACGAGGTGGCCAAAATACTGGAGTTTCAGCTTTAGCATCATTCCTTCCAAAGAAATCCCAGGGCTGATCTCCTTCAGAATGGACTGGTTGGATCTTCTTGCAGTCCAAGGTACTCTCAAGAGTCTTCTCCAACACCACAGTTCAAAAGCATCAATTCTTCGGCGCTCAGCCTTCTTCACAGTCCAGCTCTCACATCCATACATGACCACAGGAAAGACCATGGCCTTGACTAGGCGAACCTTTGTTGGCAAAGTAATGTCTCTGCTTTTGAATATGCTATCTAGGTTGGTCATAACTTTCCTTCCAAGGAGTAAGCGTCTTTTAATTTCATGGCTGCAGTCACCATCTGCAGTGATTTTGGAGCCCAGAAAAACAAAGGCTGACACTGTTTCCACTGTTTTCCCATCTATTTCCCATGAAGTGATGGGACCAGATGCCATGATCTTCGTTTTCTGAATGTTGAGCTTTAAGCCAACCTTTTCACTCTCAACTTTCACTTTCATCAAGAGGCTTTTTAGCCCCTCTTCACTTTCTGCCATAAGAGTGGTGTCATCTGCATATCTGAGGTTATTGATATTTCTCCCAGCAATCTTGATTCCAGCTTGTGTTTCTTCCAGTCCAGCATTTCTCATGATGTACTCTGCATATAAGTTAAATAAACATGGTGACAATATATAGCCTTGACGTACTCCTTTTCCTATTTGGAACCAGTGTGTTGTTCCATGACCAGTTCTAACTGTTGCTTCCTGACCTGCATACAGATTTCTCAAGAGGCAGATCAGGTGGTCTGGTATTCCATATATATATATATATATATATATATATATATATATATAACCCCCTCCCTTTTAAACCTCCCTCCCATCTCCACCCATCCCACACCTCTATGTTGAAACAGAGCCCCTGTTTGAGTTTCCTGAGCCATACAGCAAATTGCTGTTGGCTACCTATTTTACATATGGTAATGTAAGTTTCCATGTTACTCATTCTGTACATCTCCTCTCTCATTCCCTCTCTGCATAATCTATTCTCTGTTTCTCTGTTGTTGTCCTGTAAATAAATTCTTCAGTACCATTTTTTTAGATTCCGGGTATATGCTTTGAGAGTGAAAGTGAAAGTTGCTCACTTCATCTCAGTTCAGTGTTTCAGTCGTGTCTGACTCTTTGCGACCCCATGATCCACAGCATGCCAGGCCTCCCAACTCCCAGGCCAACTCCCAGGACTCAACAACTCCCAGAGTCCACCCAAACCCATGTCCATCGAGTCAGTGATGCCATCCAACCATCTCATCCTCTGTTGTCCCCTTCTTCTCTTGCCCTCAATCTTGCCCAGCATCAGGGTCTTTTCAAATGAGTCAGCTCCTCGCATCAGGTGGCCAAAGTACTGGAGTTTCAGCTTCAACATCAGTCCTTCCAATGAACACTCAGGGCTTATGTCCTTTAGGATGGACTGGTTGGATCTTCTTGCAGTCCAAGGGACTCTCAAGAGTCTTCTCCAACACCACAGTTCAAAAGCATCAATTCTTTGGCGCTCAGCTTTCTTTATAGTCCGACTCTCACATCCATACATGACCCTTGAAAAACCATAGCCTTGACTAGATGGACCACTGTTGGCAAAATAATGTCTCTGCTTTTGAATATGTTATCTAGGTTGGTCATAACTTTCCTTCCAAGAAGTGAGCGTCTTTTAATTTCGTGGCTGCAGTCACCATTTTGGAGCCCCAAAATAAAGTCTGACACCATTTCCACTGTTTCCCCATCTATTTCCCATGAAGTGATGGGACTGGATGCCATGATCTTCGTTTTCTGAATGTTGAGCTTTAAGCCAACTTTTTCACTCTCCTCTTTTACCTTCATCAAGAGGCTCTTTAGTTCTTCTTCACTTTCTGCCATAGGGTGGTTTCATTTGCATATCTAAGGTTATTGATATTTCTCCCAGCAATCTTGATTCAGCTTGTGCTTCTTCCAGCCCAGCGTTTCTCATGAGGTACTCTGCATATAAGTTAAATAAGCAGGGTAACAATATACAGCCTTGATGTACTCCTTTCCATATGTGGAAGCAGTCTGCTGTTCCATGTCCAGTTCTAACTGTTGCTTCCTGACCTGCATACAGGTTCCTCAAAAGGCACGTCAGGTAGTCTGGTATTCCCATCTGTTTCAGAATTTTCCAGTTTATTGTGATCCACACAGTCAAAGGCTTTGGCATAGTCAATAAAGCAGAAATAGATGCTTTTCTGGAACTCTCTTGCTTTTTCCATGATCCAGTGGATGTTGGCAATTTGATCTGGTTCCTCTGCCTTTTCTAAAACCAGCTTGAACATCAGGAAGTTCATGGTTCATGTATTGCTGAAGCCTGGCTTGGAGAATTTTAAGCATTACTTTACTAGCGTGTAAGATGAGTGCAATTGTGAGGTAGTTTGAGCATTCTTTGGCATTGCCTTTCTTTGGGATTGGAATGAAAACTGACCTTTTCCAGTCCTGTGGCCACTGCTGAGTTTTCCAAATTTGCTGGCATATTGAGTGCAACACTCTCACAGCATCATCTTCCAGATTTGAAATAGCTCAACTAGAATTCCATCACCTCCACTGGCTTTGTTTGTAGTGATGCTTCCTAAGGCCCACTTGACTTTGCATTGCAGATGTCTAGCTCTAGGTGAGTGATTATACCATTGTGATTATCTGGGTCCTGAAGATCTTTTTTTGTACAGTTCTTCTGTGTATTCTTGTCACCTCATTTAATATCTTCTGCTTCTGTTAGGTCCCTACCATTTCTGTTCTTTATTGAGCCCATCTTGGCATAAATTTTCTTTTGCTGTTTCTAATTTTCTTGAAGAGATCTCCAGTCTTTCCCATTCTACTGTTTTCCTCTATTCCTTTGCATTGATCACTGAGGAAGGCTTTGTTATCTCGCCTTGCTCTTCTTTGGAACTCTGCATTCAAATGGGTATATCTTTCCTTTTCTGTTGTGCTTTTCAGTTTCTTCTTTTCACAGCTATTAGTAAGGCCTCCTCAGACATCTATTTTGCTTTTTTGCATTTCTTTTTCTTGCGGATGTTCTTGATTCCTGTCTCCTCAGTTGTGTCCAATTCTTTGCGACCCCATGGACTGTATAGTCCATGGAATTCTCCGGGCCAGAATACTGGAATGGGTAGCCTTTCCCTTCTCCAGGGGAATCTTCCTAACCCAGGGATTGAACCCAGGTCTCTTGCAATGCAGGAGGATTCTTCACCAGCTGAGTCACAAGCGAAGCCCAAGAATACTGGAGTGGGTAGCCTATCCCTTCTCCAGGGGATCTTCCCAACTCAGGAATCAAACCGGGGTCTTCTGCATTGCAGGCGGATTCTTTACCAACTGAACTATGTATATGTGTTGCTGCTGCTGCTGCTAAGTCGCTTCAGTCATGTCTGACTGACTTCACTTTGTGCAATAGGTTCTAGGTTCATTCACCTCATTAGAACTAACTCAAATATGTTCTTTTTTTATGGCTGAGTAATATTCTATTGTATGTATGTACCACAACTTTTTTATCCATTTATCCGTCAATGGACATCTAGGTTGCTTCCATGTTCTAGCTATTGTAAATAGTGCTGCAATGAACAATGGCATACATGTGTCTTTTAAAATTTTGGTTTCCTCAGGGTATATGCCTAGGTCATATGGGTATATGCTGGGTCATATGGAGGATTTATTCCTAGTTTTTAAAAGAATCTCCATAAAGTCTTCCATAGTGGCTGTATCAATTTACATTCCCACCAACAGTGCAAAAGTGTTCCTTTTCTCCACACCCTCTCCAGCATTTATTATTTGTATACTTTTTGATGTATACAGATTGATGTATACCATTTTGATCTGACCGGTGTGAGGTGATATCTCATTGTAGTTTTGATTTGTATTTCTCTAATAACGAATGACTCATTGGAAAAGACTCTGATGCTGGGAGGGATTGGGGTCTGGAGGAAAAGGAGACGACAGAGGATGTGATGGCTGGATGGCATCACCGACTCGATGGATGTGAGTCTGAGTGAACTCCAGGAGTTGGTGATGGACAGGGAGGCCTGGCGTGTGGCAATTCATGGGATCGCAAAGAGATGGACACGACTGAGCGACTAAACTGAACTGAACTGAATAATGAATGATGTTGAGCATGGTGTTTGTTAGCCATCTGTATGTCTTCTTTGGAGAAATGTCTGTTTAGGTCTTTTCCTTACCTTTTGATTGAGTTGTTTGTGTTTGAGGTATTGAGTTGTATGAGCTGCTTGTATATTTTGGGAATTAATCCTGTGTCACTTGTTTCATTTGCTATTATTTTCTCCCATTCTGAGGGTTGCCTCTTCACCTTGCTTATAGTTTTCTTTGCTGTGCAAAACCTTTTAAGCTTAATCAGGTCCCACTTGTTTACTTTTGTTTTTATTTCTGTTACTCTAGGAGTTAGGTCATAGAGGATCTTACTTTGATTTATGTCATCAAGTGTTCTGCCTATGTTTTCCTCTAAGAATTTTATAATTTCTAGCCTTACATTTACATTTCGGGGAAGGCAATGGCACCCCACCCCAGTACTTTTGCCTGGAAAATCCCATGGACGGAGGAGCCTGGTAGGCTCCAGTCCGTGGGGTCGCTAAGAGTCGGACACGACTGAACGACTTCACTCTCACTTTTCACTTTCATGCATTGGAGAAGGAAATGGCAACCCACTCCAGTGTTCTTGCCTGGAGAATCCCAGGGACAGGGGAGCCTGGTGAGCTTCCGTCTATGGGGTCGCACAGAGTCGGACACGACTGAAGCGACTTAGAAGCAGCAGCAGCAGCCTTACATTTAAGCCTTCAATCCATTTTGAGTTTATCTTTCTGTATGGTGTCGCGCACTAAGAGCGCGGCCGAGAGGAGCTACCCCACGACCGAGGAAGGACGGCGGTGAGGGCCAGCGCACTAAGCACGGCAGAGAAGAGCTACCCCACGACCGAGGTCAGGAAGGGCAGCGGTGAGGAGAGACCCCTCGTCCAAGGTAGGTGCGATGGCTGTGCTTCGCTGGCCAGGAGCAGCCGGGAACAGCCGGGACGAGATACCCCACGCCCAAGGTAAGAGAAACCCAAGTAAGACAGTAGGTCTTGAAAGAGGGCATCAGAGGGCAAATACACTAAAACCATTCTCACAGAAAACTAGTCAATCTAATCACACCAGGACCACACCCTTGTCTAACTCAATGAACTAAGCCATGCCCGAGGGGCAACCTGGGATGGGCGGGTCATGGTGGAGAGATATGACAGGGTGTGGTCCGCTGGAGAAGGGAATGGCAAACCACTTCAGTATTCTTGCCTTGAGAACCCCATGAACAGTATGAAAAGACAAAATGATAGGATACTGAAAGAAAAACTCCCCAGGTCAGTAGGGGCCCAATATGATACTGGAGATCAGTGGAGAAATAACTCCAGAAAGAATGAAGGGATGGAGCCAAAACAAAAAGAATACCCAGCTGCGGATGTGTCTGGTGATAGAAGCAAAGTCTGATGCTGTAAAGAGCAATATTGCATAGGAACCTGGAATGTCAGGTCCATGAATCAAGGCAAATTGGAAGTGGTCAAACAAGAGATGGCAAGAGTGAATGTCGACATTCTAGGAATTAGCGAACTAAAATGGACTGGAATGGGTGAATTTAACTCAGATGACCATTATATCTACTACCGTGGGCAGGAATCCCTCAGAAGAAATGGAGTGGCCATCATGGTCAACAAAAGAGTCCGAAATGCAGTACTTGGATGCAGTCTCAAAAATGACAGAATGATCTCTGTTCGTTTCCAAGGCAAACCATTCAGTGTCACAGTAATCCAAATCTATGCCCCAACCAGTAACGCCGAAGAAGCTGAAGTTGAACGGTTCTATGAAGACCTACAAGACCTTTTAGAACTAACACCCAAAAAAGATGTCCTTTTCATCATAGGGGACTGGAATGCAAAAGTAGGAAGTCAAGAAACACCTGGAGTAACAGGCAAATTTGGCCTTGGAACACGGAATGAAGCAGGGCAAAGACTAACAGAGTTTTGCCAAGAAAATGCACTGGTCATAGCAAATACCCTCTTCCAACAACACAAGAGAAGACTGTATACATGGACATCACCAGATGGTCAACACTGAAATCAGATCGATTATATTCTTTGCAGCCAAAGATGGAGAAGCTCTATCCAATCAGCAAAAACAAGACCAGGAGCTGACTGTGGCTCAGACCATGAACCCCTTATTGCCAAATTCAGACTGAAATTGAAGAAAGTAGGGAAAACTACTAGACCATTCAGGTATGACCTAAATCAAATCCCTTATGATTATACAGTGGAAGTGAGAAATAGATTTAAGGGCCTAGATCTGATAGATAGAGTGCCTGATGAACTATGGAATGAGGTTCGTGACATTGTACAGGAGACAGGGATAAGACCATCCCCATGGAAAAGAAATGCAAAAAAGCAAAATGGCTGTCTGGGGAGGCCTTACAAATAGCTGTGAAAAGAAGAGAAGTGAAAAGCAAAGGAGAAAAGGAAAGATATAAACATTTGAATGCAGAGTTCCAAAGAATAGCAAGAAGAGATAAGAAAGCCTTCTTCAGCGATCAATGCAAAGAAATAGAGGAAAACAACAGAATGGGAAAGACTAGGGATCTCTTCAAGAAAATCAGAGATACCAAAGGAACATTTCATGCAAAGATGGGCACGATAAAGGACAGAGATGGTGTGGACCTAACAGAAGCAGAGGATATTAAGAAGAGGTGGCAAGAATACACAGAAGAACTGTACAAAAAAGATCTTCACGACCCAGATAATCATGATGATGTGATCACTGACCTAGAGCCAGACATCTTGGAATGTGAAGTCAAATGGGCCTTAGAAAACATCACTACGAACAAAGCTAGTGGAGATGATGGAATTCCAGTGGAGCTATTCCAAGTCCTGAAAGATGATGCTGTGAAAGTGCTGCACTCAATATGCCAGCAAATTTGGAAAACTCAGCAGTGGCCACAAGATTGGAAAAGGTCAGTTTTCATCCCAATCCCAAAGAAAGGCAATGCCAAAGAATGCTCAAACTACCGCACAGTTGAACTCATCTCACACGCTAGTAAAGTAATGCTCAAAATTCTCCAAGCCAGGCTTCAGCAATATGTGAACCGTGAACTTCGTGATGTTCAAGCTGGTTTTAGAAAAGGCAGAGGAACCAGAGATCAAATTGCCAACATTTGCTGGATCATGGAAAAAGCGGGAGAGTTCCAGAAAAACATCTATTTCTGCTTTATTGACTATGCCAAAGCCTTTGACTGTGTAGATCACAGTAAACTATGGAAAATTCTGCAAGAGATGGGAATCCCAGACCACCTGATCTGCCTCTTGAGAAATCTGTATGCAGGTCAGGAAGCAACAGTTAGAACTGGACATGGAACAACAGACTGGTTCCAAATAGGAAAAGGAGTACGTCAAGGCTGCATATTGTCTCCATGTTTATTTAACTTATATGCAGAGTACATCATGAGAAATGCTGGACTGGAAGAAACACAAGTTGGAATCAAGATTGCCGGGAGAAATATCAATAACCTCAGATATGCAGATAACACCACTCTTATGGCAGAAAGTGAAGAGGGGCTAAAAAGCCTCTTGATGAAAGTGAAAGTTGAGAGTGAAAAGGTTGGCTTAAAGCTCAACATTCAGAAAACGAAGATCATGGCATCTGGTCCCATCACTGCATGGGAAATAGATGGGGAAACAGTGGAAACAGTGTCAGCCTTTGTTTTTCTGGGCTCCAAAATCACTGCAGATGGTGACTGCAGCCATGAAATTAAAAGACGCTTACTCCTTGGAAGGAAAGTTATGACCAACCTAGATAGCATATTCAAAAGCAGAGACATTACTTTGCCAACAAAGGTTCGCCTAGTCAAGGCCATGGTCTTTCCTGTGGTCATGTATGGATGTGAGAGCTGGACTGTGAAGAAGGCTGAGTGCCGAAGAATTGATGCTTTTGAACTGTGGTGTTGGAGAAGACTCTTGAGAGTACCTTGGACTGCAAGAAGATCCAACCAGTCCATTCTGAAGGAGATCAATCCTGGAATTTCTTTAGAAGGAATGATGCTAAAGCTGAAACTCCAGTATTTTGGCCACCTCATGTGAAGAGTTGACTCATTGGAGAAGACTCTGATGCTGGGAGGGATTGAGGGCAGGAGGAGAAGGGGACGACAGAGGATGAGATGGCTGGATGGCATCACTGACTTGATGGGTGTGAGTCTGGGTGACCTCCGGGAGCTGGTGATGGACAGGGAGGCCTGGCGTGCTGCGGTTCATGGGGTCGCCAAGAGTCGGACACGACTGAGCGACTGATCTGATCTGATCTGATCTGATGGTGTTATGATGTGTTCTAATTTCATTCTTTTACATGTTTTCCAGTTTTCCCAACACAACATATTGGAGAGGCTGTCTTTGTCCCATTGTATATTCTTGCCTCCTTTATAATAAAATAAGGTATTCAGAGGTGCATGGATTTATTTCTTGGCTTTCTATCTTGTTCCATTGGTCTATATTCCTGTTTTTGTGCCAGTACTATACTGTCTTGATGACTGTAGCTTTGTAGTATAACCTGAAACCAGGAAGGCTGATTATTCCAGCTCCATTCTTCTTTCTTGAGACTGCAGCTGTTCAGGTCTTTGTGTTTCCATATGAATTGTGAAATTTTTTGTTCTAGCTCTGTGAAAAATGTCATTGGTAATTTGATAGGGATCACACTGAAATTGTAGATTGCATTTGGTAGTATAGTGATTTTCATAATGTTGATACTTCCTACCCAGGAACGTGGAATATATCTCCATCTGTTTATGTCATCTTTGATTTCTTTCATTAGTATCTTATAATTTTCTGTGTACAGTTCTTTAGTATCCTTCAGTTCAGTTCAGTACAGTCACTCCGTTGTGTCTGACTCTTTGCAACCACATGAATCGCAGCACACCAGGCCTCCCTCTCCATCACCAACTCCCGGAGTTCACTCAAACTCATGTCTATCAAGTTAGTGATGCCATCTAGCCATCTCATCCTCGGTTGTCACTTTTTCCTCCTGCCCCCAATCCCTCCCAGCATCAGAGTCTTCTCCAATGAGTCAACTCTTCGCATGAGGTGGCCAAAATACTGGAGTTTCAGCTTTAGCATCATTCCTTCCAAAGAACATCCAGGGCTGATCTCCTTCAGAATGGACTGGTTGGATCTCCTTGTACACTAAGGGAGTCTTAAGAGTCTTCTCCAACACCACAGTTCAAAAACATCAATTCTTCTGCACTCAGCCTTCTTCACAGTCCAACTCTCATATCCATACATGACCACAAGAAAAACCATAGCCTTGACTAGACGGACCTTTTTTGGCAAAGTAATGTCTCTGCTTTTCAATATGCTATCTAGGCTGGTCATAACTTTCCTTCCAAGGAGTGTCTTTTAATTTCATGGCTGCAGTCACCATCTGCAGTGATTTTGGAGCCCAGAAAAATAAAGTATGACACTGTTTCCACTGTTTATCCATCTATTTCCCATTAAGTGATGGGACCAGATGCCATGATCTTCATTTTCTGAATGTTGACCTTTAAGCCAACTTTTTCACTCTCCTCTTTCACTTTCATCAAGAGGCTTTTTAATTCCCCTTCACTTTCTGCTATAAGGGTGGTGTCACCTGCATATCTGAGGTTATTGATATTTCTCCCAGCAATCTTGATTCCAGCTTGTGTTTCTTCCAGTCCAGCATTTCTCATGATGTACTCTGCATATAAGTTAAATAAGCAGGGTGATAATATACAGCCTTGACGTACTCCTTTTCCTATTTGGAACCAGTCTGTTGTTCCATGTCCAGTTCTAACTGTTGCTTCCTGACCTGCCACCTGCCTTGTCTCCTTCAGATCAGATCAGATCAGTCGCTCAGTCGTGTCCGACTCTTGGCGACCCCATGAACCGCAGCACGCCATGCCTCCCTGTCCATCACCAGCTCCCGGAGGTCACCCAGACTCACACCCATCAAGTCAGTGATGCCATCCAGCCATCTCATCCTCTGTCGTCCCCTTCTCCTCCTGCCCTCAATCCCTTCCCAGCATCAGAGTCTTCTCCAATGAGTCAACTCTTCGCATGAGGTGGCCAAAATACTGGAGTTTCAGCTTTAGCATCATTCCTTCCAAAGAAATTCCAGGATTGATCTCCTTCAGAATGGACTGGTTGGATCTTCTTGCAGTCCAAGGTACTCTCAAGAGTCTTCTCCAACACCACAGTTCAAAAGCATCAATTCTTCGGCTTTCAGCCTTCCTCACAGTCCAGAGATCAAATTGCCAACATCCGCTGGATCATGGAAAAAGCAAGAGAGTTCCAGAAAAACATCTATTTCTGCTTTATTGACTATGCCAAAGCCTTTGACTGTGTGGATCACAGTAAACTATGGAAAATTCTTAAAGAGATGGGAATCCCAGACCACCTGATCTGCCTCTTAAGAAATCTGTATGCAGGTCAGGAAGCAACAGTTAGAACTGGTCATGGAACAACAGACTGGTTCCAAATAGGAAAAGGAGTACATAAGGCTGTATATTGTCACCATGTTTATTTAACTTATATGCAGAGTACATCATGAGAAATGCTGGACTGGAAGAAACACAAGTTGGAATCAAGATTGCCGGGAGAAATATCAATAACCTCAGATATGCAGATGACACCACTCTTATGGCAGAAAGTGAAGAGGGGCTAAAAAGCCTCTTGATGAAAGTGAAAGTGGAGAGTGAAAGGGTTGGCTTAAAGCTCAACATTCAGAAAACGAAGATCATGGCATCTGGTCCCATCACTGCATGGGAAATAGATGGGGAAACAATGGAAACAGTGTCAGACTTTGTTTTTCTGGGCTCCAAAATCACTGCAGATGGTGACTGCAGCCATGAAATTAAAAGACGCTTACTCCTTGGAAGGAAAGTTATGAGCAACCTAGATAGCATATTCAAAAGCAGAGACATTACTTTGCCAACAAAGGTTCGCCTAGTCAAGGCTATGGTCTTTCCTGTGGTCATGTATGGATGTGAGAGCCTTGTCTCCTTAGGTAAGTTTATTCCTAGATATTTAATTTTTCTTGTAATGGGGAATAGGACTGATTGCTTAATTGCTCTTTCTGATTTTTCATTGTTATTATATAGAAATTCAAGTGATCTGTGTATTGATTTTGTATCCTGCAACTTTGCTAAATTCACTGATTATCTCTAGTAATTTTCTAAGACAATGGCACCCCACTCCAGTACTCTTGCCTGGATAATCCCATGGACGGAGGAGCCTGGTGGGCTGCAGTCCATGGGGTTGCTAAGAATTGGGCATGACTGAGCGACTTCACTTTCACTTTTCCCTTTCATGCATTGGAGAAGGAAATGGCAACCCACTCCAGCGTTCTTGCCTGGAGAATCCCAGGGATGGCGGAGCCTGGTGGGCTGCCATCTATGGGGTCTCACAGAGTCCGACATGACTGAAGCGACTTAGCAGCAGTCTTTAGGGTTTTCTATGTAGTTTCTTGTCATCTGCAAACAGGGAGAGCTTTACTTCTTTTCTGATTTGGAGTCATTTATTTCTTTTTCTTCTCTGATTCCTGTAGCTAGGACTTCCAGAACTATGTTGAATAATAGTGGTAAAAGTGGACACCCTTGACTTGTTCCTGGTCTTAGGGGGAATGCTTTCAGTTTTTCACCATTGAGAATAATATTTGCTGTAGGCTTATCATATATGGCCTATACTATGTTGAGTTAGGTTCATTCTGTGCCCATTTTTTGAAGAGTTTTAATCATAAATGGATGCTGAATTTTGTCAAAGGCTTTTTCTAAATCTATTGAGATTATGATATGTTTCTATCTTTCAATTTGTTAATAATTTATGTTCATCTGTGATACTGGTCTGTTTTGTGTTGTCTCTGTCTGGTTTTGGTATCAGGGTGATGGTGGCCTCGTAGAAGGAGTTTGGAAGTTTTCCTTCCTCTGCAATATTTTGAAGGAGTTTTTAGAAGGATAGGCATTGCTGCTGCTGCTTCTAAGTCGCTTCAGTCGTGTACGACTCTGTACAACCCCATAGATGGCAGCCAACCAGGCTCCCCCATCCCTGGGATTCTCCAGGCAAGAACACTGGAGTGGGTTGCCATTTCCTTCTCCAATGCATGAAAGTGAAAAGTGAAAGTGAAGTTGCTCAATCGTGTCTGATTCTTAGCGACCCCATGGACTGCAGCCCACCAGGCTCCTTCATCCATGGGATTTTCCAGGCAAGAGTACTGGAGTGGGATGCCATTGTCTTCTCCGAGGATAGGCATTAGCTCTTTGCTAAATGATTGATAGAAATCTCCTGTGAAGCCCTCTGGTCCTGGGATTTTGTTTTTTTGGGGTGATTTTTGATCACAGCTTCAACTTCAGTGCTTGCATTTGGGTTGTTCATAATTTCTATTTCTTCCGGTTTCAATCTTGGAAGACTGAAGTTTTCTAAGAAAATGTTTATTTCTTCCAGGTTATCCATTTTATTGCCATATAGTTGTTCAAAATAACCTCTTATAATCCTTTGTATTTCTGCATTGTCAGTTGAAACTTCTTTTTCATTTCTGATTTTGTTGATTTGATTCTTCTCTCTTTTCTTCTTGATGGGTCGGGCTAAAGTTTTATCAATTTTGTTTATCTTCTCAGTAACCAGCTTTTAGCTTTAGCAATCTTTATTATTGTTTCTTTCATTTCTTTTTCATGTATTTCTGCTCAGGTCTTTATGATTCCTTTCCTTCTTCTACTAATTTTGGAGATTTTTTTCTTCTTTTTCCAGTTGTTTTAGGTGTAAAGTTAGGTTGTCTATTTGAGGTTTTTCTTGTTTCTTGAGGTAGGATTGTATTGCTATAAACTTCCCTTTTAGAACTGCTTTTGCTGCATCCCATAGGTTTTGAGTTGTTGTGTTTTCATTGTCATTTGTTCCTAGAAACTTTTTGATTTCCCTTTTGATTTCTTCAATAATCTGTTGGTTGTTTAAAATCATGTTGTTTAATCTCTGTGTTTGTTTTTCTTACAGTTTTTTCCTTGTAATTGATAGCTAGTCTTATAGCATTGTGGTCAGAGAAGAGGCTTGATACAATTTCAATTTTCTTAAATTTACTGAGATTTATTTGTGAACCAAAATGTGATATATCCTGGAGAATGTTCCATGTGCAATTGAGAAGGTGTATTCTTCTGCATTTGGATGGAATGTCCTGAAGAAATCAATGAGATTCATCTCATCTAATGTATCATTTAAAACTTGTGTTTCCTTATTAATTTTCTGTTTTGATGATCTGTCCATTGGTGTGAGTAGGGTTTTAAAGTCTCCTACTATTATTGTGTTACTGTCAGTTTCCCTTTTTATATCTGTTGGCATTTGTCTTATGTATTGAGGTGCTCCTATGTTGGGTGCATAGATATTTACAATTGTTATGTCTTCCTCTTGGATTGATCCTTTGATTATTATGGAATGTCCTTCCTTATCAGTTGTAATCTTCTTTACTTTAAAGGCAATTTTTTTCTGATATGAGGATTGCTACTCCAGCTTTCTTTTGCTTCCCATTTACATGGGATCTATTTCTCCATCTTCTCATTTTCAGTCTATATGTGTCTTTAGGTGTGAAGTGGGTTTCTTGTAGACAGCATATATATGGGTCTTGCTTTTGTATCCCTTCAGCCAGTCTTTGTCTTTTGATTGCAGCATTTAATCCATTTACATTGAAAGTAATTGTTATTATTGATATATATGTTCCTATTGCCATTTTCTTAATTGTTTGGGGTTGATTTTGTAGATCTTTTTTCTTCCCCTGATCCTGGGATATATTGTAAGTAGGAGAAGAAGGGGATGACAGAGGATGAGATGGTTGGATGGCAGCACCAACTCAATGGACACGAGTTTGAGTAAACTCCGGGAGTTGTTGATGGACAAGGAGGCCTGGTGTCCTGCAGTCCATGAGTTTGCAACGAGTTGGACACGACCGAGAGACTGAACTGAACTGAAGAAGGGCATGGCAACAAGTATGGCCAATACGCTCCAGTATTCTTGCCTAGAGAACCATCCGCCATGATTGAGACCCCTGGTAGACCACAGCCTACAGAGCTGCAAAGAGTTGGACACAACTGAAATGACCCTGGACACGTAGATGCAAGATTTTTTTGCCTGTGTCACTCTGCCCCAGTGAGAGTTGAGTGTGAAGGTTGCACAGCTGCTTGGCTTGCAAGGCCCCTGGCAGCACCAAGTGTGCAGGGACATGGACTGCCTACACCGCAGGAGTTATGGCCCTATCAGAGTCTTTTTTCATGCCTCTTGTAGCTGGCAATCAGAAGGCCTCTTCAGCCAGTCTTTCTCTGTAGCTCTGCCCATTCAGGCACTTACAGGGTTCCCTTGCCTTCGGTCCTTCTCTGTTGCTTGGTGTGTCAGTCACATAGAGGGGCCCCCTGGCTGGGCTCCTACTCTGTAGATCAGTTCATCACGCATTTGATGGGTCAGCCTCTTTATTGTTCAACTGCCAATCCTGGCGTGTGGGGAGAGAGGCTATGGTGATGGCTCCACCCACTATGTGAGACTCAGCAGTATCGTTTTGCTTCCATGGCTGCCTGGCTTTCTTCCACTGGCATTTCCCACCACGATCTCCTCCCTCACATACCCTTTTTCTGTCTTTCCACAGTCAACAGCATTCCTCGCCCTGGATTGTTCCACAATCCCTAAACTCCAGCTCCCAGATGCTGCAATTCCAGGGTACCAGCATTCCTGTCTGGGGTATGTATGGCTGCATCAAGGACTGTCTAATTCTCATTCCATTTAGGCTGACACAGATCAACTGTTTCACTCTAAGACTTAAATGTTTCTCCTATGACTCAGACAATTACCCTGATGTCGGAATCGGTTCCCTGCTTCAGTTCCCCAACCCGCTGACGGCAAGTCCAATCCTACTAACATTCCTCTTTTTCTCCCTAATTCCTTTGTCCTACCAAGTTTTGCATGGTTCTATCAATAACCTCAGATATGCAGATGACACCACTCTTATGGCAGAAAGTGAAGAGGGGCTAAAAAGCCTCTTGATGAAGGTGAAAGTGGAGAGTGAAAAGGTTGGCTTAAAGCTCAACATTCAGAAAACGAAGATCATGGCATCTGGTCCCATCACTACATGGGAAATAGATGGGGAAACAGTGGAAACAGTGTCAGACTTTGTTTTTCTGGGCTCCAAAATCACTGCAGATGGTGACTGCAGTCATGAAATTAAAAGACGCTTACTCCTTGGAAGGAAAGTTATGACCAACCTAGATAGCATATTCAAAAGCAGAGACATTACTTTACCAACAAAGGTTCGCCTAGTCAAGGCTATGGTCTTTCCTGTGGTCATGTATGGATGTGAGAGCTGGACTGTGAAGAAGGCTGAGCGCCGAAGAATTGATGCTTTTGAACTGTGGTGTTGGAGAAGACTCTTGAGAGTCCCTTGGACTGCAAGAAGATCCAACCAGTCCATTCTGAAGGAGATCAATCCTGGAATTTCTTTAGAAGGAATGATGCTAAAGCTGAAACTCCAGTATTTTGGCCACCTCATGCGAAGAGTTGACTCATTGGAGAAGACTCTGATGCTGGGAGGGATTGAGGGCAGAAGGAGAAGGGGACGACAGAGGATGAGATGGCTGGATGGCATCACTGACTCGATGGGTATGAGTCTGGGTGACCTCCGGAAGCTGGTGATGGACAGGGAGGCCTGGCGTGCTGCAGTTCATGGGGTCGCGAGGAGTCGGACACGACTGAGCGACTGATCTGATCTGATACATTCTTTCCCATTGGTCAGGTACTCCTGTCCACTCTCAGCTGGTGTTCTGCATGCGCTTCTGTGTCTGAAGGTGTATTCCTGATGTATCCGTGGAGAGAGGTGTACTCCACATCCCTCTACTCCTCTGCCATCTTGTCCTCTCCCTATGTTCTGCTTTTAAAAAATTTAAACCTTGGGCCAGTGCTTCTGTGTGTGCTATTATTTCAACTTACTTATTTTTAATGGCTCCTAATCCATTTTCTGATAGCTTAGTTGGTTAAGAATCTACCTGCAATACAGGATACCGTGATTTTCCTGGCGTGGGAAGATCCCCTGGAGAAGGGATAGGCTACCCACTCCAGTATTCTTGGGGTTCCCTTGTGGCTCAGTTGGTAAAGAATTGGCCTGCAATATGGGAGACCTGGGCTCAATCCCTGGGTTGGGAAGATCCCCTGGAGAAGGGAAAGCCTACCCACTCCAGTATTCTGGCCTAGAGAATTTCATGGACTGCATAGTCCATGGGGTCTCAAAGAGTCAGACACAACTGAATGACTTTCACTTTCACAATCTAATTTCTTAGTATATATTTTATGTCACAGGGAAGATGACTTGTATTTTCTTTTTCTCTTACGTAGTTATTATTAAAAGTGCAGTTTTCTAGGTCATTGTTCTCAACCAATGGTCATTTAGTCCTCTATCCCATAGGACATTTAACAATATATTTGGCTTTGCAGGTGGCACAGTGGTAAAGAATCTGCCCAGCAGTTCAGCAGACATAAGAGATGTGGGTTTGGTCTATGGGTTAGGAAGATCCCCTGGAGTAGGACATGGCAGTCCACTCCTGTAATGTTGCCTGGAAAATCCCATGGACAGAGGAGCCTGGTGGGCTACAGTCTATGGGGTCGCAAAGAGTCAGACACAACTGAGCATTCATGGAGGCATTTTTGTTGTCACAGCTAGTGAAAAGTGCTGCTGGCGAATAGAGCCAAGGATGCTGCTTAACATCATACAATATGTACAAGGCAAGATCCTTTGAAGAAAGTGAATCTATTTTGCAGATACCGGATAGGAATAACTGGGAACCAGAGGGCAGTTTGTAGTGGACAGACTCTTAAGGTGGATCTCTGTAACTGCTTCCTCATGTTCATGGCTTTGTGTGCTTCCTCCTTTGGATGTGGACAAAAAATATAACTTGTTTCTAACCATTAAAATATGGCAAAGGTGAGGATATATGTGACTACATTATACAGGATAGTTGCTCTCATTTCACTGGGGCCTCTCTGTGCTTTGCCAGCTTTGTGAAGCAGTCATATTGGAGGATCTCATATGGCTGGAATCACAGGTATCCATGAAGAGCTGAGAGTGGACTCGCAAAGAGCCAGCAAGAAGCTGAGGCTTTCAGTCCTGCAACCAGAAGGAACTAAATCTTGCCAGCAACCTAGTGAGCTTCAAAATGGGTCCTTTGCTAGGATAAGAGAACAAGTCTTGACTAATATCTTGATTGCTGTCTTGTGAGTCACTGGAAAAAGGGCCCTTCTAAGACATGCCTGGACTCCTGAACCATAGAAACTATGAGATAGTAAAAATATGTTGATTCGAGTCATTGAGTTTGTGATAACATTGTTACATAGCAACAAATAATTAATACACTAGAGTTTTTATTTTTATGTATTTTGAAATATTATTGTATGTAATTATATATATTATATAACATTGAAATTAATTTTTAAAATTTCAAGGATCTTTTTCATTGAGTTTCTGTTGCTGTCTTTTTGAAGGCTTTACTTATTTTCTTAATTTATTTGCCAATGCTTTATTCAGGCCTGGGATTTGCTGTCAGAGTAGACAAATGTTCTAAAGCAATTCTCTGTTTCCATCAATGTCTGTTCTAATGAGGATTTAGAAGCTCCACCCACCCCCATCCCAGCACATCTCCTGACATTAAGGATGCTTTTTACCACCTGTTCAGTGTGATGCCAAGTAGGCAGTCACATGTTGTGAATGTGCAGCTCTTAAGTAGGTAGGCATCTTCTTGTACTCAGATTGTCTGGTTCTATTACTAAGCTAGAGATTCAGGTGCAGGTGACAGCAGTTTTTTAAACAATATAGAACTTGAAATACTTCACCCCAGCACCTGCTATACCCAGTATGCTTCCTTTTTACATCCTTTCTTAAAATACTTTTCCTTAGATGACTCAGTTATCCTGACACCAGTCAGGGTTCTTGGCCTTCCCCAATCAATAGAAATTGGTAGAAGTCTAGTCAAGAAATTCAGACAAGACTATATTGGAGCTTCTGTGGCCACAGGAGAGAGTAAAAGTGAGTAATATGTTCCCTTGCTTGTTCCCGGATGCAGGGTGAGAGTGGTAAGCTGGTGCCTCATATAGGCTGATGGTATGGGTGTGTTCAGGGATTAGGCCACAGGGGTGGCTTAGGCAAGTTTAGGACTTGCCAACCCCTTTGGAGGTGTTGAGTGCAGATGTCATGCACAGTACACTGCTTTTTCTCCCAACACCCTGTTTTTGCTCCAAGCTCTTCAGAAGCCACAGTTGAGGATTTTTTTCACTCTTTTTGTATCTTGTTTCCAGAATTTGCCCCAACTGTGCATGCACACAGTTATTTTTAGTCCTTTATAGTTTCTTTGTATTCATTGTTCAAGGAGACGTTTGTCCAGGTATAAGCTGCAGCAAAGGATTCCAGGCCCCAAGTCCCATCTTCTCTCAATCCCAGTATATAGACTTTATAACAAGAAAAAGTTGCTGATTTGGGAGAAGGAATGAATAGAATGGGGGAGCAATGATTTTGCCTGACACACAGTTCCTAAGCATTTGTTGGGTGTGCTGTTGTCTTCCTGAATTTTACACACTCTCTCACACCCTCTGTGCTGGGGCAAAGTTTTATTACCTACTTTGGGGCCCTCTGTTCAGTTCTGATTCAAAGGGTGGAGTATATGTTGTGTAATCTGAGAATTATGCAAGTTATGAAAGCCCTTCACCACAACAAGGCTGTGATCCATGAAGGAAAAATAAGAAATATTTTTGCAATGTATGTGTGCTCAGTCGCCCAGCTGTGTCCAGGTCTTTGTGAACCCATGGATTATAGCCCATTAGGCTCCTCTGTTCACGGAATTTTCCAGGCAAGAGTACTGGAACAGGTTGCCATTTCCTACTCCAGGGGATCTTCCTGATCCACAGACTGAATCCATGTCTCTTGCATCTCCTGAGTTGGCAGGTGAATTCTTTACCACTGCTACAACCTGGTAAGCCCCAAGCTATGAGCCATACCATGCAGGGTTACCCAAGGTGGATGAGTCATAGTGAAGAGTTCTCACAAAACATGGATCACTGGAGGAGGAAATGGCAACTAACTCCAGTACTGTTGCCTCAAGAACCCCATGAAGAGTATGAAAAGGCAAAAAAATATGATACCAGAAGATGAGTCCCCCAAGGTCAGAAGGTATCCAATATTCTACTGGAGAAGAGTAGAGGGCAATTACTAATAGAAATCATATTGATTATGTTTTCTGCAGAAAAGGATGGAGGATCTCTCTACAGTCAGTAAAAACAAGACCTGGATCTGACTGTTACTCAGATCATGAGATCCTTATGGCAAAATTCAGCCATAAATTGAAGAAATGGGAAAACCACAGGACCTTTCAGGTATGACCTAAATCAAATCTCTTATACAGTGGAGATGATGACTGGATTCAAAGGATTAGATCTGGTAGACAGACTGCCTGAAGAACCAAAGTCAGAGGTTCATGACATTGTATAGGAAGCAGTGACCAAAACCATGCCAAAGAAAATGGAAGAAGGCAAAGTGATTGTCTGAGGAGGCCTATAAATAGCTGAGGAAAGAAGAGAAGTGAAAGGCAAGGGAGAAGGGGAAAGATATATCTAACTGAATGTAGAGTTTCAGAGAATAACAAGAAGAGATAGGAAGGTCTTCTGAAATGAAAAAAAAAAAAAATGCAAAGAAATAGAGGAAAACAAAGAATGGGAAAGACTAGAGATCTCTTCAAGAAAATTAGTGACACCAAGGAAATATTTCATGCAACAATGGGAATAAAGGACAGAAAGAACAAGGACCTAAGAGAAGCAGAAGAAATTAAGAAGAGGTGGCAAGAATACATAAAAGAACTATACAAGAATCATGTAAATGACACAGATAACCATAATGGTATGATCACTCACCTAAAGCCAGATATCCTGAAGTGTGAAGCCAAGTGGGCCTTGAAAATCAAGAAAGCATTACTATGAACAAAGTTAGTAGAGGTGATGGAATTCCAGCTGAGCTGGAATTTCAGATCCTAAAAGATGATGCTGTTAAAGTACTGCACTCAATAAGTCAGCAAATTTTTAAATATAAATTTATTTATTTTAATTGGAGGTTAATTACTTTACAATAAATTTGAGTGGTTTAAGGCAAAAAAATTAAATAAATAAAAAGTAAGTAAGTAAAGTCGCTCGGTTGTGTCCGACTCTTTGTGACCCCATGCACTGTAGCCTGCCAGGCTCCTCTGTCCATGGGATTCTCCAGGCAAGAATACTGGAGTGGGTTACCATTTCCTTCTCCAGGGATTTTCCCGACCCAGGGATCGAACCCGGGTCTCCCGCATTGCAGGCAGACGCTTTAACCTCTGAGCCACCAGGGAAGCCCCTAAACTCAGCAGTGGTCACAGTACTGGAAAAGGTCAGCTTTTATTTCAATCCCCAAAAAGGGAAATGCCAAATAATGCAGCTAGGCTTCAGCATTATGAGAACAGAAAATTTCAGATTTACATGCTAGGTTTAGACAGCAAAAGAGACACAGAATTATAGAACAGTCTTTTGGGCTCTGTGGGAGAGGGAGGGGGAATTATTTGGGAGAATGGCATTGAAACGTGTATAATATTATATAAGAAACGAATCGCCAGTCCAGGTTCGATGCAGGATACAGGAAGCTTGGGGCTGGTGGACTGGGATGACCCAGAGGGATGGTATGGGGAGGGAGGTGGGAGTGGGGTTCAGGATTGGGAACACATGTACACTCGTGGCGGATTCATGTTGATGTATGGCAAAGCCAATACAATATTGTAAAGTAATTAGCCTCTAATTAAAATAAATAAATTCAAATTAAAAAAAAAGAAAAGGCAGAGGAACCAGAGATGAAATTGCCAACACTTGCTGGATCATAGAGAAAGCAAGAAAATTCCAGTAAAACATCTGCTTCATTGACTAACTAAAGCCTTTGGCTGTTCTTGTTTCATAAGAAACCATGGAAAATTCTTAAAGAGATGGGAGTACCAGACCACCTTACCTGTCTCTTGAAAAACCTGTTGGCAGGTCATGAAACAACATGAACAAATGACTGGTTCAATACTGGGAAAGGAGCATGACAAGGCTGTGTATTGTAACCCTGCTTATTTAACTTCTATAAAGAGTACATCATGAGAAATGCTGGGCTGGATGAATCAAAAACTGGAACCAAGATTGCTGGGAGAAAAATCAACAACCTCAGATATGCAGATGATACCACTGTAGTGGTAGAAGAAAGTGAAGAGGAACTAAAGAGTCTCTTGATGAGGGTGAGAGAGGAGAGTGAAAAAGCTGGTTTGAAATTCAACATTAAAAGAACTAAGATCATGGTATCCAGTCCCATCACTTCATGGCAAATAGAAGGGGAAAAAGTAGAAGCAGTGACAGACTTTATTTTCTTGGGCTACAAAATCACTTTGGACTGTAACTGCAGCCATGACATTCGCTCTTTGGAAGGAAAGCAATGTCAAACCTAGACAGCATATTAAAAAGCAGAGACATCACTTTGCCAACAAAGGACAATATATTCAAAGCTATGGTTTTTCTGGTATTCGTACATGGATGTGAGAGTTGAACCTTAAAGAAGGTTGAGTATAGAAGAATTGATGCTTTTGAATTGTGGTGCTGGAGAAGACTCTTGAGAGTTTCTTGGACTGCAAGGAGATTCAGTCAGTCAATCCTAAAGGAAATCAACCCCGAATAGTCATTGGACGGACTGATGCTGAAGCTGAAGCTGCAATACTTTGGCCACCTAATGCAAAGAGCTGACTTATTGGAAAAGATTTTGATGTTGGGAAAGAGTGAAGGCAAAAGGAGAAGGGGACGGAAGAGGATGAGATAGTTAGATAGCATCACTGACTCAATGGACATGAATTTGAGGAAGCTTCAGGAGATAATGGAAGACAGAGGAGCCTGATGTGCTGCATTTCATGGGGTTCCTGGTGTGCTACATTCCATGGGGTTGCAAAGATTCAGACACGACTTAGTGACTGAGCAACAAGCTGAGAATATGCATTTCATTCTATTCTTATGGATAATCCATTCAGTGGAAATTCTCCCTGCATTATGAGCTACAGTCTTTTCTTATTTTTTATTTATAGCATCAGTCCCCAACGTTTTGGCACTAGGAACTGTTTTCGTGGAAGACAATTTTCCCATGGACCAGCTTGGTGAATGGTTTCAGAATGATTCAAGTGCATTACATTTATTGTGCACTTTATTTCTATTATTATTACACCAACTTCACCTCAGATCACCAGGTATTAGATCCTGGAAGTTGGGGCCCCTGATTTGCAGTGCTGTCTGTTTTGTTTAAACTCATGAATGTTTTAATTTAATGGGAAATCTAGAATAGTTGTATCAGACATAGTGTCTACTACAATCTTAACATCTAAACGTATCTTTTTTGCTTCTTTTAATGAACAACTATGGGATTGGAAGGACACTGACACACATTTTCCACTGAATCTAGGTTTGCAGCTGTCACTTTTTTCCTACCTTCTTCTTTTGAAAGACAGGTAGGAATGAAATAGAATTCCCTAAACATTGAGTACCTCACATTGGCTGAAATGGCACAAGATAGATTCACATACAGCACCGAATTTAATCTCATTTAAAACCTTGTGAATAGGTGTTTTTCCATTTCAATGAGGAAAACAAGTTTTAGAAAGTATAAAACATTTTTCTTGAATGCATATGTTGAGAGGGCTTCCCTGGTGGCTCAGACGGTAAAGAATCACCTGCAATGCAGGGACCTGGATTCACCCTGGTCAGAAAGATCTCCTGGAGAAAAGAATGGCTATCCACTCCCACTTTCTTGAACAGAATTCCACGGACAGAGGAGCCTGGAGGGCTACAGTCCACGGGGTCGTAAAGAGTCAGATGCGACTGAGAGACTAACGCTGTCAATTTTCACTTTTGTGTGTTGAAAATGGCATTCAAACCAAAATCTTCTGACCTCAGTTGTTACAGTCAGGAAAATCAGGACCCGAGGTACTTGGACAACTTTGAGTTATTTCTTCAGCTTTCACATTGATCTGCAATGGGTACCATCTTGCCTTTTATGCAGTGGGGCTTATGAGTATCCTGGTTCTTTGAATTGGGATTACATAAATAGAATAGGCTGAATAAGGCCATGAACTACAGCTGTGGCTCATGGGAGCATTAAGATGAGCTCCACAGAATCTGGATACCTCCTTCATTTGGACACAATGAGGCTGTTGGCCCAGTTGTCTTTCTCAGTGCTGATATATTTTTCCCAGCCCAGATTTTGGAACATCGTTGGCTTGGTGTGTTGGAGCTATCCTTTAGACATTCTTACATCTGGAAGGGCTCTGCTCCCTCCCTTTGTAGCATGTCCAGTTTTGTTTCACATGGACTCTTGCTCCACTCAAACACAGGTGATTTACCTTATGAGCTTCAAATCATGAGTCCTTCTGGATAGTGTTATTCTTCTCTTTCAGCAAGTTATCATTTAATGTTTAATACAACTTTTCTTCTACTAGGGTTCTTTAAGTCTCAGTCAAATTCCTATCTTGGTAATCATTTTTAACTTGTTACACCTACCTCCTTTTCCAGCCACATTTTAACAAATATTTAAATCAGACCACATCTTAGCTATATAGGATTTTTTTTTTTTTTTTGCCATTTTTCGGGAGGAAATTGTTTCTTAAAATACTAAAATGGATTCATCTGAAGCTTCCTGTGGGGTCTATATCAATGACCTTGGTGTTTGTGCTACTTTTGTGTCAGCATATTTCTCAAGGGGAAGGTTTCTATTATATTTTTTGGTTTTTATTTTAGTGAAGATTTCTGCCAGCTTTCCTTCTACTCTTGTCCAAGTGCAGATTATATCTACATTATGGTATAGTAGAGACCCTCATTTCTTACTTGCTCCACAGTCAAGTCCTCTTCCTTTCTGTGGGTAAAGCTGCAATATAGAGCTATAAGGTTCACATGTGTAATTAGCACATAGTAGCTAAAAAGCAGATGTCACCCAATTTGGGGGTTAATCCTGCCTGGCCCAGGATAAGCTCCAATACTTGATATTTCAAGACCAAAATCTCTTAATGGTTTACAAAACTGGCTGAGAAGTACAGCGTAGGGTATCAGACTATTAAACCCATTAATCCATGGGTTGATAAACTTCTCTGTAACAGGACAGATAGTAAATATTTCAGGCTTATGGATCATATATATATGGCCAATTACTGCATGGCAAATGGAAGGGTAAAAGGTGGAAATAGTAACAGATTTCCTCTTCTTGGGCTCTAAAATCACTGCAGACAGTGACTGCAGCCCTGAAATCAGAAGACAATTGCTTCCTGACAGGAAAGTGATGACAAGCTTAGGCAGTGTGTTGAAAAGCAGAGACATTACTCTACCAACAAAGGTCCATATAATCAAGGCTATGGTCTTCCCAGTGATCACATATGGTTGTGAGAGCTGGACCATAAAGAAGGCAGAACACCAAAAAATTGATACCTTCAAACTCGGTGCTGGAGAAGACTCCTGAAATGCCTTTGGAGAGCAAGGAGGTTGAACAAGTCAATCTTTTTTTTTTTTTAATTAAATTTTATTTTGCTTAACTTTACAATATTGTATTGCTTTTGCCATACATCAAGATGGATCCGCCACAAGTATACATGTGTTCCCCATCCTGAACCCTCCTCCCTCCTCCCTCCCCATACCATCCCTCTGGGTCGTCCCAGTGCACCAGCCCCAGGCATACGTTATCAGGCATCGTACCTGGACTGGCGACTTGTTTCAGATATGATATTATACATATTTCAATGCTATTCTCCCAAATCATCCCACCCTCTCCTGTTCCCAGAGTCCAAAAGTCTGTTCTATACATCAGTGTCTCTTTTGCTGTCTTGTAAACAGGGTTATTGTTACCATCTTTCTAAATTCCATATATATGCGTTAGTATACTGTATTTGTGTTTTTCTTTCTGGCTTACTTCACTCTGTATAATAGGCTCCAGTGCCATCCACCTCATTAGAACTGATTCAAATGTATTCTTTTTAATGGCTGAGTAATACTCCATTGTGTATATGTACCACAGCTTTCTTATCCATTCGTCTGTGGATGGACATCTAGGTTGTTTCCAAGTCCTGGCTATTGTAAACAGTGCTGCTATGAATATTGGGGTACATGTGTCTCTTTCAATTCTGGTTTTCTCAGTGTGTATGCCCAGCAGTGGGATTGCTGGATCATAAGGCAGTTCTATTCCCAGTTTTTTGAGGAATCTCCAGACTGTTCTCCAAAGTGGCTGTACTAGTTTGCATTCCCACCAACAGTGTAAGAGGGTTCCCTTTTCTCCACACCCTCTCCAGCATTTATTGCTTGTGGACTTTTGGATCGCAGCCATTCTGACTGGCGTGAAATGGTATCTCATAGTGGTTTTGATTTGCATTTCTCTGATAATGAGTGATGTTGAGCATCTTTTCATGTGTTTGTTAGCCATCTGTATGTCTTCTTTGGTGAACAAGTCAATCTTAAGGGAGATCAACCCTGAATATTCACTGGAAGGACTGATGCTGAAGCTGAAGCTGCAATATTTTGGCCACCTGATGCAAACAGCCAACCCATTGAAAAAGATCCTGATACCAGGAAAAATTGAAGGCAGGAAGAGAAGGGGATGACAAAGTATGAAACGATTGGATAGCATCATGGACTAAATGGACATGAGTTTGAGCAAACTCTGGGAGATAGTAAAGGATAGGGAAACCTGGTGTGCTGCAGTCCATGGAGTCACAAAGAGCCAGACACGACTGGGTGACTGAACAATAACAATGGGCCGTACGATTTCTATTGCAACAACTCAACGTTTCCATTATCATATGAAAACAGACAGAGACTATATGTAAATAAATAGACTTAGCTGGGGGCAGTCCTAAGATAGCTGTGGAATAGGACAGGGAGACTACTTTCTCCTCCACAAATTCATCAAAAGGTCATTTGAATGCTGAGCAACTTCCACAAAACAATTTCTGAATGCTGGTGGAGGACACCAGACACCCAGAAAGGAAGCCCATTCCCTTTGAAAGGAGGTAGGACAAAATATAAATGACAAAAAGAAAGACAAAAGAGTTAAGGATGGAGACCTGTCCAGGGGAGGGAGTCGTGAAGGAGCAGAAGTTTCCAAACACCAGGAAACCCTCTCAACTGGAGGGTCTGTGGGAGTTTTGGAATCTCAGAGGGCAACATAACCATGAGGAAAAAGAAAAAAAATACCCGCAGAATACACCCCTAACCTCAACTGCCAGCGGAGAAGTAGCCCAGAGGCTTGCGTCAGCTGTCAGCGAGTGGGAGCTGGACAGGGAGGCACGCACGGATTGAATGCTTAGGGTAAGGTCCAGGCCTGAATGCCCTGAGGACAATCTGAGGGAGCTAACATGAGATAGCAACCCAAACTGTGGGATAGCCAGAGAGAGAGAGAGAGAGAGAGCTCTAACCTAAGGCACAACCTGGCCTGCTCACAGAACAAAGGACTGAGCGAATACCAAAGGAGAGCTAGCTGGCTGTGGACCAGCCTATTCCCCCACCAGAGGCAGAGAGGCAGGCAGGCGACAGCCAGAGCTGGAAGACAAGGGGCAATCTTGGCCCCAGAGAAAGCATCCTCCACCAAACTGTGAGCAGGCTCCCAGTTGCTAACCAAATCTTTCTGGGATCCTGTATGGTTGACATCTGCTGGGAAGGTCACAGTCAGTGATCAGCTGCCGAGGAGACACACAGAACACCTAGGTCTGTGCTCTCGCGGTGCACGCGGGAAACCAAGCGGCTGGAAACAGGGAGGTGATTAAGAAGCACAGTCCACCTGGGACCGTGCACTCTCCAAGCACGTCATCACCTGAACTGCTCACCCAGGAAGGACACAAAACGCACACCCAACCGAGTCTTTGTCTTTGTGGAGTACTTGAGAACCTGAACCGGATCAGGTTAGACCTGGGAAGTGTACAAAATGCGGGGCCCACTTTGGACAGTTCCCCTGCAGAGCAACTGGGGCCTGAGCAGTGTAGACCGGGAAAGCACACTTTGCCATGAGCTGGGGCAAACCCAATGTGGTTCATACATTGCAAGCACTCCCCACACATGCCAGTGATGTTTGTTTTCAGTGTTCCTCCCTCCCCACAGCACAACTGAAAAAGTGAGCTTAAATAAGTGACCACCTGGGCCCCCTTGTGTCAGGGTGGAAATTAGACACTGAAGAGACTTGCAAACAGAGGAAGCTAAAATAAACAAAGAAGAGGGAACTGCTCTGGAAGTGACAGGTGCAACAGATTAAAACCCTGTAGTTAGGATTGACTAAGGGGCTTCCCTTGTAGCTCAGTCAGTAAAGAATCTGCCTGCAATGCAGGAGATCAGGGTTCAATTCCTGGGTTGGGAAGATCCCCAGAGAAGGAAATGGCAACCCACTCCAGTATTTTTGCCTGGAGAACATAGGCAAAGCACTCTCAGACATAATCACAGCAGGATCCTCTATGACTCACCTCCCAGAGAAATGGAAATAAAAGCAAAAATAAACAAATGGGACCTAATTAAACTTAAAAGCTTTTGCACAATGAAGGAAACTATAAGGAAGGTGAAAAGACAGCCTTTAGAATGGGCGATGGAGGAGGCAATGGCAAACCACTCCAGTACTCTTGCCTAGAAAATCCCATGGACAAAGGAGCCTGGTAGGCTGCAGTCCATGGGGTCGCTAAGAGTCAGACATGACTGAGCGACTTCACTTTCACTTTTCACTTTCATGCATTGAAGAAGGAAATGGCAACCCACTCCAGTGTTCTTGCCTGGAGAAGCCCAGGGACGAGGGAGCCTGGTAGGCTGCTATCTATGGGGTCACAGAGTCGGACATGACTCAAGCAACTTAGCAGCAGCAGCAGCAGAATGGGGGAAAATAATAGCAAATGAAGTAACTGACAAAGAATTAATCTCAAAAATATACAAGCAGCTCATGCAGCTCAATTCCAGAAAAATAAGTGACCCAATCAAAAAATCGACCAAAGAACTAAACAGACATTTCTACAAAGAAGACATACAGATGGCTAACAAACACATGAAAAGATGCTCAACATCACTTATTATTAGAGAAATGCAAATCAAAACCACCATGAGGTATCCATCTCACACCAGTCAGAATGGCTACTATCAAAAAGTCTACAAATATTAAATGCTGGAGAGAGCGTAGAGAAAAGGGAACCCTCTTACACTGTTGGTGGGAATGCGAACTAATACAGCCACTATGGAGAATAGTGTGGAGATTTCTTTAAAAATTGGAAATAGAACTACCATATGACCCAGCAATCCCACTGCTGGGCATAAACACCAAGGAAACCAAAATTGAAAGAGACACGTGTACCCCCAGTGTTCATTGCAGCACTGTTTAGAGTAGCTAGGACTTGGAAGCAACCTAGATGTCTATCAGCAGATGAATGGATAAGAAAGCTGTGGTACATATACACAATGGAATATTACTCAGCTATTAAAAAGAATGCATTTGAATTGATTCTAATGAGGTGGATGAAACTGGAGCCTACTTACAGAGTGAAGTAAGTTAGAAAGAAAAGCACCAAAGCCATATATATGGAATTTAGAAAGATGGTAACAATGACCCTATATGCGAGACAGAAAAAGAGACACAGATGTAAAGAACAGACTTTTGGACTCTGTGGGAGAAGATGAGAGTGGGTAATTTGAGAGAATAGCATTGAAACATGTATATTACTATATGTGAAATAGATCGCCAGTCCAGGTTTGATGCATGAGACATGGTGCTTAGGGCTGGTGCACTGGGATGACCCTGAGGGATGGGATGGGGAGGGAGGTGGGAACGGGGTTCAGGACACATGTATACCCATGGCCAATTCATGTGAATGTATGGCAAAAACCACCACAATATTGCAAAGTAATTAGCCTCCAATTAAAATTAATAAATAAATTAAAAAATAAATAGACTTAGCTGTATTCTGATGAAAATTCTTGGTTTTAATATACAAAACCAAGAGACAGGCTATATTTTTCCTGTGGGTCATAATTTTCCAACCTCTGTACTAATTCTTGGACAACTGGAACATTGAAGCTATTCTGAAGTGAAATTTCTAAAGAACTAAATAAAGCAATCAAGGTCAAAGATGTATATGCCTATCACTAAAGTCTAAGAATCAAAGCTTCATTGCTGTGATTGCTTTTAATTTTGATCTGTTTTACCTGCAAATTTCATTTCCTGGCTTCTTTTTCTCAAAATTCATTGTTCATTGCACCAGACTTGGGGGCATGATGGAAGAGACTTTTTTAATAACAACCTTTTTAGCCTATCAGTGTTCTGAACAAACTGAGATAAGTAAACCAAGGAGGTTGCCATGTGGAGACCAGCATTTTACTTTTATACTATGTAAAGCTTATTGGAGACTTTGGCTTGTTGTTGTTCAGTCACTAAGTAGTGTCTGACTCTTTGCAACGCTATGGACTACAGCATGCCACACTTCCCATTCTTGATTATCTTCCAGAGTTTCCTCAAACTCATACCCATTGAGTCAGTGATGCTATCGAACCATTTCATCTGCTGCCACCTTCTTCTTTTGCCTTCATTCTTTCCCAGAATCAGGGTCTTTCCAATGAGTCAGCTCTTTGCATCAGGTGGCCAAAGTATTGCAGGTTCAGCTTCAGCATCTGTCCTTCAAATGAATATTCAGGGTTGATTTTCTTTAGGATTGAATAGTTTGATCTCCTTGCAGTCCAAGGAACTCTCAAGAGTATTCTCCACTACCACAGTTTGAAGGCATCAATTCTTTGGCTCCTAGCATTTTTTATGGTCAAGCTCTCACATCCATACATGACTGGAAAAAAAACATAGCTTTGACTATGTGGATCTGGGTTGGTAAAGTGATGTCTCTGCTTTTGAATATGCTGTCTAAGGTTTGCCATAGTTTTCCTTCCAAGGAGCAAGCATCTTTTAATTTCATGGCCACAGTCACAGTCCACAGTGATTTTGGAGCCTAAGAAAAGAAAGCTGTCATTTTTTCCACTTTTCCCCCATCTATTTACCATGAAGTGATGGAATGAGATGACATGATCTTACTTTTTTTAATGTTGAGTTTTTTTTTTTTTTTTTTGATCAAGAATCTCTTTTATTGATTATCAGAAACATTACAAACATCTAGTATGAACAAATTGTAACATGATAGTGTTTAGTTTGAACAATTATACATTTCAGATATAATATTATACATATTTCAATGCTATTCTCCCCAATCATCCCACCCTCTCCCGGTCCCAGAGTCCAAAAGTCTGGTCTATACATCAGTGTCTCTTTTGTTGTCTCGTAAATAGGGTTATTTTTACCATCTTTCTAAATTCCATATATATGCGTTAGTATACTGTATTTGTGTTTTTCTTTCTGGCTTACTTCACTCTGTATAATAGGCTGCAGTTCCATCCACCTCCTTAGAACTGATTCAAATGCATTCTTTTTAATGGCTGAGTAATACTCCATTGTGTATATGTACCACAGCTTGCTTATCCATTCATCTGCGGATGGACATCTAGGTTGCTTCCACCTTCTGGCTATTGCAAACAGTGCTGCTATGAACATTGGGGTACACGTGTTTCTTTCAGTTCTGGTTTTCTCAGTGTATATGCCCAGCAGTGGGATTGCTGGATCATAAGGCAGTTCTATTCGCAGTTTTTTGAGGAATCTCCATACTGTTCTCCATAGTGGCTGTACTAGTTTGCATTCCCACCAACAGTGCAAGAGGGTTCCCTTCTCTCCGCACCCTCTCCAGCATTTATTGCTTGTAGACTTTTGGATAGCAGCTTAAACCAGCTTTTTCACTCTCCTCCCTCACCCTCATCAAGAGTCTTTAGTTCCTCTTCACTTTTCTGCCATTAGAGTAGAGAGCGGAAGAAGCATATCTGAGGTTGTTGATATTTCTTTTGGCAATCTTGATCCAGCTTGTGATTCATGCAGCCTGGCATTTCTCACGATGTACTCTGCATAGAATTTAAATAAGCAGGATGACAATATTGTTGTACTCCTTTTTCAAACTTGGATCAGTCATTTGTTTCATATCCAGTTCTAATTGTTGTTTCTTTGCCTGCATACAGGTTTCTCAGGAGACAGGTAAGGTGGTCTGGTACTCCTATCTCTTTAAGAATTTTCTACAGTTTGTTCTGATCCACATAGTGAAAGGTTTTAGTGTAGTAAATGAGGTAGAAGTAGATGTCTTTTTTCTGAAATTCCCTTGCTCTCTCCATGATTCAGCGAATGTTGGCAATTTGATCTCTGGTTTCACTGTATTTGCTAACCCAGCTTGTACATCTGATAGTTCTTGGTTCATGTGCTACTGAAGCCTAGCTTGAAGGATTTTGAGAATAACCTAACTATGATGTGAATGAGTGCAATTGTAAGGTAGTTTGTACATTCTTTGGCACTGCCCTTCTTTGGGATTGGAATGAAAACTGACCTTTTCCAGTCCTGTGCCCACTGATGAGTTTTCCAAATTTGCTGACATATTGAGTGCAACACTTTAACAGCATCATCTTTTAGGAGTTTAAAAAGCTCAGGTAGAATTCTGTCACCTCAACTAGAAAAGTGAGTTTCCTAATATGGAATTTGAAACTTAAGCATTCTTATCAGCCAAGATCTCTTGCTTCCTGCAGGCAACTTTCATTCCAGAAAATGGAAGAGGAAAGAGCTCTGCTTACCTTTTCTGTCCACATGTACAATCCAAGTAAATAATTCCACCTGGCCTGGGAAGGCGTGGGAGACAGAGCCAAGAAAGGCTACAAATGCTACACCAATTGGCTGAGGTTTTCTGCAAAGTGGGAAAGAAGTATTCTCCACAAATAGTGTCAATTCAATGCATGAGTTCAAACAGACTCTTTTGGATAAACAGCAAGGTCCTACTGTATAACACAGGGGACCATATTCAGTACCCTGGATTAAATCATAATGGATAAGAATATTAAAAATAATGGTTATCTATGTATAACTAGTGAATAAAGCAGAAATAGATGTTTTCCTGGAACTCTCTTGCTTTTTCCATGATCCAGCGGATGTTGGCAATTTGATCTCTAGTTCCTCTGCCTTTTCAAAAACCAGCTTGAACATCAGGAAGTTCACGGTTCACATATTGCTGAAGCCTGGCTTGGAGAACTTTGAGCATTACTTTACTAGCGTGTGAGATGAGTGCAACTGTGCGGTAGTTTGAGCATTCTTTGGCATTGCCTTTCTTTGGGATTGGGATGAAAACTGACCTTTTCCAATCTTGTGGCCACTGCTGAGTTTTCCAAATTTGCTGGCATATTGAGTGCAGCACTTTCACAGCATCATCTTTCAGGATTTGGAATAGCTCCACTGGAATTCCATCACCTCCACTAGCTTTGTTCGTAGTGATGCTTTCTAAGGCCCACTTGACTTCACAGTCCAGGATGTCTGGCTCTAGGTCAGTGATCACACCATCATGATTATCTGGGTCGTGAAGATCTTTTTTGTACAGTTCTGTGTATTCTTGCCACCTCTTCTTAATATCTTCTGTTTCTGTTAGGTCCATACCATTTCTGTCCTTTATTGTGCCCATCTTTGCATGAAATGTTCCTTTAGTATCTCTGATTTTCTTGAAGAGATCCCTAGTCTTTCCCATTCTGTTGTTTTCCTCTATTTCTTTGCACTGATCACTGAAGAAGGCTTTCTTATCTCTTCTTGCTATTCTTTGGAACTCTGCATTCAGATGTTTATATCTTTCCTTTTCTCCTTTGCTTTTCGCTTCTCTTCTTTTCGCAGCTATTTGTAAGGCCTCCCCAGACAGCCATTTTGCTTTTTTGCATTTCTTTTCCATGGGGATGGTCTTGATCCCTGTCTCCTGTACAATGTCATGAACTTCATTTCATAGTTCATCAGGCACTCTATCTATCAGATCTAGGCCCTTAAATCTATTTCTCACTTCCACTGTATAATCATAAGGGATTTGATTTAGGTCATACCTGAATGGTCTAGTGGTTTTCCCTACTTTCTTCAATTTAAGTCTGAATTTGGCAATAAGGAGTTCATGGTCCGAGCCACAGTCAGCTCCTGGTCTTGTTTTTGCTGATTGTATAGAGCTTCTCCATCTTTGGCTGCAAAAAATATAATCGATCTGATTTCAGTGTTGACCATCTGGTGATGTCCATGTATAGAGTCTTCTCTTGTGTTGTTGGAAGAGGGTATTTGCTATGACCAGTGCATTTTCTTGGCAAAACTCTATTAGTCTTTGCCTGCTTCATTCCGTGTTCCAAGGCCAAATTTGCCTGTTACTCCAGGTGTTTCTTGACTTCCTACTTTTGCATTCCAGTCCCCTATAATGAAAAGGACATCTTTTTTGGGTGTTAGTTCTAAAAGGTCTTGTAGGTCTTCATAGAACCGTTCAACTTCAGCTTCTTCAGCATCACTGGTTGGGGCATAGACTTGGATTACTGTGACATTGAATGGTTTGCCTTGGAAATGAACAGAGATCATTCTGTCGTTTTTGAGATTGCATCCAAGTACTGAATTTAGGACTCTTTTGTTGACCATGATGGCCACTCCATTTCTTCTGAGGGATTCCTGCCCGCAGTAGTAGATATAATGGTCATCTGAGTTAAATTCACCCATTCACCCTTCTGGAAGAAACAGAAGTTGGAATCAAGATTGCTGGGAGAAATATCAATAACCTCAGATATGCAGATGACACCACCCTTATGGCAGAAAGTGAAGAGGGGCTAAAAAGCCTCTTGATGAAAGTGAAAGTGGAGAGTGAAAAGGTTGGCTTAAAGCTCAACATTCAGAAAACGAAGATCATGGCATCCGGTCCCATCACTACATGGGAAATAGATGGAGGAACAGTGGAAACAGTGTCAGACTTTCTTTTTCTGGGCTCCAAAATCACTGCAGATGGTGACTGCAGCCATGAAATTAAAAGACGCTTACTCCTTGGAAGGAAAGTTATGACCAACCTAGATAGCATATTCAAAAGCAGAGACATCACTTTGCCAACAAAGGTTTGCCTAGTCAAGGCTATGGTCTTTCCTGTGGTCATGTATAGATGTGAGAGCTGGACTGTGAAGAAGGCTGAGTGCCGAAGAATTGATGTTTTTGAACTGTGGTGTTGGAGAAGACTCTTGAGAGTCCCTTGGACTGCAAGAAGATCCAACCAGTCCATTCTGAAGGAGATCAGCCCTGGAATTTCTTTGGAAGGAATGATGCTAAAGCTGAAACTCCAGTATTTTGGCCACCTCATGCGAAGAGTTGACTCATTGGAGAAGACTCTGATGCTGGGAGAGACTGAGTGCAGGAGGAGAAGGGGACGACAGAGGATGAGATGGCTGGATGGCATCGCTGACTCCATGGATGTGAGTCTGAGTGAACTCCGGGAGTTGGTGATGGACAGGGAGGCCTGGCGTGCTGCAGTTCATGAGGTCGCAAAGAGTCGGACACGGCTGAGCGACTGATCTGATCTGATCTGATGTATAACTAGGTCACTTTGCTGTACAGCAGAGATAAACACAACATTGTAAATCAACTATACTCTCATTAAAAAGTTAATTTAAAAAAGACTCTTTTATGTTGAGACTAATAAGGCAACAGATGACAACACAATAACTGATGGAAAAATCCAACAGAACTTTTAGGTTGAATGACATTTACAGAACTATTTTAAGTCATCATGTTTGAAACAGTGGTCCTATTTTGTTGCTCCCCAAAGGATGTGGAAAAGTCAAGAGCATTCTCAAAATAACTTGTTTGATGAAGTTCTAGGTTTCTTATCATTAGAGTAATTTCTTCTAAGGTACCCAAAAGCCTTGAGGACAACTCTTATGGGTCTGCAGCAACCCTTTCTTTCCCACCCTACTAACACCTAACACAGTGATGGTCAAATAGAAGTCCTTAATAAATGTTGTTTAAATAAATGAATAAATGCAACCTCCTGAGTTATTTATTTCCTACCCTCCTCATCATGTTTGAAGAGTTAGTGATAAGTTTCCCATTCACAGTATCTGCCCGTCTTGGAGACCCTGGTTCAATTCTTGGGTCAGGATGATTCACTGGAGAAGGGATAGGCTACCCACTCCAATATTATTGGGCTTCCCTCGTGGCTCAGCTGGTAAAGAATCCACCTGGAATGTAGGAGATCTGGGTTTGATCCCTGGGTTGTATCCCCTGGATAAGGGCATAATGGCTACCCAATTCTGGCCTGGAGAATTCCATTGACCTTATAGTTCTTGGGATCGGAAAGAGTCGACTGAGTGACTTTCACTTCATCTCATAGAAATTTAGATTCATTGTACTATCCTGCTTTTCTGATTTTCTCTTGAGAGAAAAAGATGGAAAAGTAGCACCAGTACCCAATGCACAAAATATAGCAAGAGTATCTGAAATCTGATGATAACTCTTATGTTAAAGAGGCATCTACTAATTCGTTTTTATTTCATATTTTGAAATCAGTGTTGTCTCTGAGGCCTTCAGTGAGGTTAGAAAAATATAGAGGCTCCTTTAAAAAGGGAAAATGAAATAAAAAATGTTTCATATTTTCTTTGGTCTGTTGCTTAAGAAGGTTACTGTAGGAAATGTAAATAGACCACAGGAAGCTTTAGAAACTCAGCTCCTTGATTGGAAAAATGGAAATTCTGTTTTTTACGGAAATAAAGTAATTCTATGAAAATACAAAATGCAGTTGGTTATCATTTAAAAAGGGTTAGTTTTTTGGATTATGGTTTCTTTGATATAGTACAACTCTGGCACAGGGCTTTCCAAGTATATTTCTGAAAGCAAAATAAATGGAAAACTGTTTTCCCTCTTCATTAATGTCTTACTCTGTTCTATTTGTGGAATGCCAAGAGAAGTAGCACACAGAGTTTCCCTGGATCACTTTCAGAGAGGGAAGGATGAATGGGCTAAGGGAGTTGACCCTGAAAGAAAAGAATCACTCCATTTGAAGAAATAATACTTCTTCAGACTATAGCACATGTAGATCCTCCAGCTGGGAGAAACCACACTTTTCCTAGACCTTCAATCCCATTCCCCTTGAGTGAAAAGAACCCAAAGAACATGGAAAGTGGAGAAGAATATATTTGCTTGTTTGTTTACTGTTATAAAGTCTTCATGACCCTATCAGGCTTACAAGTTATTCTTTTTGGATAATTCTTTATTTCCTTTCCAATGTCACATTTCCTTTCCTCTCTTGTTCCCTATTTGCCTTGAACTTTTGTATGCTCTTTAGCTGAAATTCAACTTAATTCTTTTTCTTTCTTGAAATAAACTTTAGTGTGAACAATGCAATATCTTGAATAAGATATTTTTTAGTAGGCACTCATTTTTAATCAATATATTTTGATAAGTGACTATCTGCCCAGGCCTGGAGACACAATCGAGAATAAGTCAAACTTCACCTCTGTCCTTGTGGGACTTAACTGGCTTTCTGGAGCCTCAAAAGCAGAGAAAAGCAGCAAACTGCTTTTCTTTCCAGAGAAAGCAGCAAGCTATAGCTCATAGAATAAATCTAGTTGATTGCCTAAGTTTGGAAATAAAGTTTTATTGGGACAGAATCATGTTCATTCTGTTACATTTTGCCTATGGCTGTTAACCATGGCAGAGCTGAATAGCTGCGACCCAACCATTAGGTCAGCAAAGCCTAAAATATTTATTCATTGATTCTTTACCCAAACTGCCAACTACTGCTCAGGAAGGAAAACTAGTTAAAACTAAAATATTTGGACTAGAGAAAAAGGTAGGAAAGGATTTGTGTGGAGGGATATGTCAAAGCTTACAAGCTGACTTGCAATATTCATTTTGTACTTCTTTCTCTGAAGAACAGATCTAATTTTCAGTGGGGGCAGGTATCACCTGAAATATAGACTGCATTTCCAAGTCTCTTTGACACATGGAGGTGCTTTTGCATTTAAGTTCTGGTCAATGGGATGTAAGCAAAAGTGTCAGGCGAACTTTCTGGAAGTTTCCATAAAGGAGAGAATGGATTCTTCTTTAGCCTTTCTTCTTCCTACCAGTTGCAGCACAGCCATTTGGGACCATGGAGCCCAGGAATAGTGAAGCAACAGAGAAAAGACTGATGATGGAGCCAATCATGCTCCATGCTTTTGGACAACCTTCTGAATTTCATTAATGGGAAGAAGAAATAAACTTGTATTGTTGTTAAACCACTGACGTCTTGGCTTTTCTGTCAAATTTAATTAATCTCTAGAAGAATTTGTATCTAATATCCATTTTTTACTCCCCTACTTTGATGTAAACTTTGATAATTTTTTAAATCTTTTTATTGAAGAGCAGTAACATATAGAGAAGTGTATTTGTCATGAGTATACAGTTCAACTAATTTTAAAAAACTGAACACATAAACATAACCAGTAGCAAAACAGTAGATTACCAGTACCCCAGAATGCCCCTGACACTTCCCTACCAATAACTTATACCCCCATTCATAAATAACCATTCTCCTGACTTCAAATTGCACTGATTACTTTTACTTGTGTTTGTTTACTAGACACATAGGTTCACACAACAAGTGCTGTTTTATGCCTGGCTTCTTTTGCTCCACGTTATGTTTGTGAATTGTATCCACATGGTCAAATGTAGGTATCTCACTGTTATATAGTACTTCATAGTGAATATACCATTACTTGTTTATTCATTCTATATTGGGTGGGTATTTGAGTAGCTTCTCATTTTTAACTACTACAAACAGTTCTACTGTAAATATTTTAGGACAAATATTTTGGTGAAAACAGAATATGCTTTTGGTGAAAACACATCCTCCACTTTTCTAAAGTTTGTTTTATATCACTTTACTTTTACAAAAGATCTACTTTAGTACCTGCTTTTGCTAACTGAAAGAAATTAAAAGATTTTTGTTTTTACAAAAAAAGGCCAGAAGTGAAAACTCTCATAAAACTCTCATGAAATTCAACATCTCATAATAACCTATAATGGAAAGGAATCTGAAAAATAATATATATAAATGTGTGTGTGCTGTTGTTCAGTTGCTCAGTCATTTCATGGTTTGGTGCATGCTACGTTGCTTAAGTCATGTCCAACTCTTTGCAAAGCTATGGATCATAGCCTGTCATGCTCCTCTGTCCATGGAACTCTCCAGGCAAGAATGGTGGAGTGGGTTGCTATTTCCTTCTCCAGGATATCTTCCTAACCCAGGGATCAAAACTTTGTCTCTTACGTCTCCTGTACTGGCAGACAACATTGTAAATTAGCATGCACATAAATTAACTATACTTTAATAAAATAGTGAAAATAGCGTTTGGTTATTTATTTATTTATTTATTTTGAGGAGAGATGTTATAACATCTCTCAGGGGCAGCATATACCCTGAACTCTGAAAACAGCCTTTCCCTGGGAAACACACTTAACATCTCAGCATCAAATTTAAACTGTGTCTTGGAGCATCTGTGCCTTATCTTGACTTATTTTGTGCATCCATTGTCAAGATGTGTTCTTAGGTAATTGTTTCTTCTTTTTATGCTGTCTCAGTTTATGAAAGTTTTCATAGAAATGCTCCACTTTCATGTAGGTGGGGAAACTTGTACCTGTTTCTGTTTGTTATATACCTAGGGTGGAATTGCTGGATCAAAAGGTATGTGTAGGTTCAATGGTAGTAAATGGTGTTACAGTTTTCCAAAGTGACTGAACTATCTGACATTTCCACCAAGGATGTGTCAAAGTTTTTATTGCTCTAAGTGCTTGCTAACCCTTTAGGTTTTTCTTCTTTTTAATTTTAGCAATTTTGGTGTGTATGTAGTAATATTGCATTGAGTTTTTATATATTTGCACCTTTCTCGTGACTTATAGTATCAGTTATCTATTGCCTCAATAATGCTGCATAATAAGTAACCACAAAATGTCAGTGCATTCCACAATAAGCATGTGCCGATCCCAAGAACTGAGTTGGCTAGGGGCTGGTTTGGCAGTTCTGCTATTCTTGGCTGGCATTGTTCACATGTCTGGGGATGTCAGCTGACTGACTGGCTGCAGCTGGAGTGATCGGTCTTACTGATCTCTGTGTATCTCTCAGTTTCCAGCAGACTAGCCCCAGTATTCTCATGGAAAAGGAACAGGTGCAGAAGAAAACAAGCCCAGTTGTGCAATTATTTTTCTGGCGTTTGTTTGCATGACATTTGTTAATATTCCGTTGGTCAAAGTGAGTCACAAGGCTAGCTGAGATTCATAGTCAGTCAGCACTACAAAGTAACATTGCAAAAGGCATGGAGACAGGGATGGAAGAAGTGAGCCATTTTTGTGATCTGTCACACCCATGAAGTTAAACCCTTTAAATTGTTATTGTCCATTTAGGAATCATCTTTTTCGATGTAGCCACTTAAGCCTTTCCCATTTTTTCTTATATTGCCAGTCTTCTTCTTAATGATTTGTGGGTTTTTATAGATACGAGTCTTTTATTTGATGTTTATTGTGAATAACTTCCTCCCTCTGCATGTATGTGTGTGTGAAGTTGCTTCAGTCGTGTCTAACTGTTTGCAACCCTATGGATCGTAGCCCACCATGCTCCTCTGCCCACGGGATTCTCCAGGGAAGAATATTGGGGTTGCCATGCCCTCCTCCAGGGGATCTTCCTGAGCCAGGGGGATCAAACCCTCTTCTCTTATATCTCCTGCATTGGCAGGTGGATTCTTAACCACTAGCGCCAGCTGGGAATCCCTTCCTCCTCTCTGTGAGCTGCCTATTTCTCCCTCAATGATGTCTTTTGAAAAAGAAATAGTACTTCTTAATTTTAATTTGGTCAGTTTATCAATTTTTTTTATGTTTAATGCTTTCTGTGTTTATTAAAAAAGTCTTGTCTACTCCAAGGTCATAAAGATGTTTCCTTAAGTTTTTTTCTAACATTTTTTATTTTATCTCTCATATGTAGATCATTATTCATTTGGAATTTATATTTGTGAATAGATTTAAATAGGAGTAAAAACACTTTCTTTACAGTTATTTAATTAATCAGGTAGAACTTATTGAAAAACTCATCCTTTTCTTACTGAGTTGTGGTCTCACGTTTGTGTAAGAGATGCCCATGTATGTATGTCAGTTTCTGCACTCCCTTTGATATAAGTTTGAAATGCCAAAGCCTCATTTTGACCATGTTTTGGGAGTTCATAACCAGTCTTGTTTCTGGGCCTAGAGAAAAGTGGTCAAGGTCAAGTTGAATGAACCTGTCCCTTCTCATCTGCAGTGAATTTTCAGAAGAGAATCTAGATTTAAACAGTGCCAAGTTTTTTTCATTCCCATTATTGATTGATGAGGAATAAGAATAAACATGTCATGAGAAAACATTTTTTTCTGGTTCAGTAGCTTACTCCTTGGAAGGAAAGTTATGACCAACCTAGATAGCATATTCAAAAGCAGAGACATTACTTTACCAACAAAGGTTCGCCTAGTCAAGGCTATGGTCTTTCCTGTGGTCATGTATGGATGTGAGAGCTGGACTGTGAAGAAGGCTGAGCGCCGAAGAATTGATGCTTTTGAACTGTGGTGTTGGAGAAGACTCTTGAGAGTCCCTTGGACTGCAAGAAGATCCAACCAGTCCATTCTGAAGGAGATCAATCCTGGAATTTCTTTAGAAGGAATGATGCTAAAGCTGAAACTCCAGTATTTTGGCCACCTCATGTGAAGAGTTGACTCATTGGAGAAGACTCTGATGCTGGGAGGGATTGAGGGCAGGAGGAGAAGGGGACGACAGAGGATGAGATGGCTGGATGGCATCACTGACTTGAGTGTGAGTCTGGGTGACCTCTGGGAGCTGGTGATGGACAGGGAGGCCTGGCATGCTGCGGTTCATGGGGTCACAAAGAGTCGGACACGACTGAGCAACTGATCTGATCTGATATTAGACAAACTATTTTTGAAGTGTTTGTAGCCCACAATATTTCTTTCAGTCTAATGCACAAGCTTCAGGTTTGATATCTGTTCCTAGGTGATAGCCTATTTCTATCACAGCTTTGATGATTTTCACACAAGGATTTTAGTGAGCACCAGTGTGTAGAAGATTTGCTTCCTTTCCTTCTGCCCAAGGAGAATTGCATAATAGAATGATTATTATTTTGTATGAAAACAAGAACTTTCTTATTTGTAGAATGATTTTTAAAAATGGGTTCTAAATTTATTGATGGAGAATCGGAGTTAGTGAATGACAGTCCATATTTTCCAGACCATTTGAAATTGGAGCCTAGAGGGCCAGAAAGGGAGATTTTCATCATGAGGTACATGAATTAATCTGTTCAGACGAGAATGCAAAATTAATCTATTCAGACAAGATTGCAAAATGTTTTGTTACTCTGTATTTTCTGCCAGGAGTGACTGTATATCAGAGGTGGTATAGTGTAAGTCTAAATGCATGCTAAGTCACTTCAGCTGTGTCTGACTGTTTGTGGCCAAATGGACCGTAACTTGCTAGGCTCCTCTGTCCAAGGGATTCTCCAGGCAAGAATACTGGAGTGGTTTGCCATGCCCTCCTTCAGGTATTGAATCTGCCTCTCTTAAGGTCTCCTGCATGGCAGGAGGGTTCTTTAACACTATGGAAGCCCATGCTGCTGCTGCTACTGCTAAGTCTCTTCAGTCGTGTCCGACTCTGTGCGACCCCATAGACGGCAGCCCACCAGGCTCCCCCGTCCCTGGGATTCTCCAGGCAAGAACACTGGAGTGGGTCGCCATTTCCTTCTCCAATGCATGAAAGTGAAAAATGAAAGTGAAGTCGCTCAGTCGTGTCCGACTCTTAGCGACCCCATGGACTGCAACCTACCAGGCTCCTCCATCCATGGGGTTTTCCAGGCAAGTGTACTGAAGTGGGGTGCCATTGCCTTCTCCATGGAAGCCCATAAGTCTACATAAATACCAATTTTTAAAAATTTATAATCTAGTTAGGTACTTGAGGCTATTTTGTCAGAGAAAGAAATGGTTGAAAATGCAGGTGGCTAATTTAAAGTTGCAAATGAGTAAATGAATGTTTCAATAAGAAAAACTGGGAATCTTGAAGATCCCAGTCTAATTCACCTGGAAGATATTTTCCTTGTTATACTTTCTCAGGACTTCTCTTTTTATATAAATATAGAGATGATATGTTTTAAAGTATTTTAACAAACTCAGAAAGAGAGCTTTAAGTTATTTCTACTGCAGTGGGGAAGTGTGAAAATTGAAAAGGAGGTGGTACGCAAGGCTGAGTACAACTTAGACAATGACATTTTCTTCATATAATTTACCTTTTGTGCCTCAATTCAAGGAAAGAGAGGGCAAAGCTACTTGTCTATTTGTCTGGTGGCTTAGTGTTTGTCCTCTTTATCCATAGACGAGATATTTATTTAGTGACTACATTCAGTGGGTGTTGTTCAGTGGCCATTGTCAATCAGCAAATAATTCTGACTTAGATAATTTCTCCAAAATTTCATACATTTATGTTGCATCTGTCTAACTTGTTTCTCAGTTTTCGAGAGGTATAAGCTGTATCTTTGTCACTTTTGAATTCTGTTCTATGTTTAGGATGCTACTGAGCAGGGAGCAGAATCTCAAAATCTATTTAGAAAGACAGAATTCCAATAATCAGGGTTAAAAAGTCCTAGTGTTCTTTCCAAGCTATATTTATATTCAGTGTCTAAGTAAGAGATGTATAGTATAATGAAAAATTGTGAAGACTTGGATTAGGACTGTAGAAAGTAGCAGTAGAGGCTGGATCCTCATTAGAGGAGACAAAGTAATTAGTAAAACAGTAAGAGGGGAAACTGGAAATAGTATAGTTTAGAATCAAAGGGAGAAAAGAGTTTCAGAAAGAAAAGAGTCATCAATGATGTCAATGTCACAGAGAGGTCAAGCTGAGGGAAGCTGGAAATAGATCCTGAAATTTGGTAAATAGAAGGTCACTTGTGACTTCAGGGAAAGCCGTTTCAATAGAACGGCCAGCAGCCATGAGGTCAGCTGTGGTGAGCTAAGGAGTGAGTAAGTGAAGGCAGGGGAAGCATGAGTAAGGACGTTCTCTCAGGAAGTTCAAGTGTTTTGAAGAACAATTAGTGTTGAAGGAGTTCAGAGGAAGAACAGAGCACGGAAATTTCATGGAGAAGGTGTTATGAGGGGAAAGGGAATTCGTGACTCATTTGGCAAAAGAACGAAAATAATGGTTTGGGGTTAAAACGGCACACCGAGGAGTGGCAACAGGAGACTCAAAAAAGGGGAAAGATACTAGAAAATTGTCATGATGGAGGCCATGTGACATGATAATCGGTTGAGTGCAGGGAGGTGGCTCATTTGGAAATCTCAAGGCTGAGTTATTGACAGTCCAGTGGTGCCGCAAACAGAAACACGGCATTCCAGGGCTTGGTTTCCCAGAGTTTGAGATGTACAATCTCATTAATTCATAACATAACCTCATTCTTGCTGCTACTGTTTATCAACCGATTCTAAGGCACCTTTTCTACTCTGTGTCACTAATAATCTTTATTAGTAGTTCATCTGATAATCATTTACTATCTAAAAGGACCTTTCCTCTGTGGCATGGCGCATGGAAAGCACTCGACAAGGGTACCTTGTCACAACAAATGTCATGTTCCCTGACTGCAAGAACCTCCTTAGCCCCTTTCTCCCGTGCAATCTTACTTACTCTTTGCATCGGTTTTCTATTTCTGTTGTAACAAATTATCAAAAATCTAGGATCTTTAATAGAATAAAATTCATTTTCTCACAGTTCTAGATGTCAGAAATGGAAGGTATGACTTGCTGGGCCAAAACCAGAGGTGAATTTCTTTCTGAAGGGGAGAATCTGTTTCCTTATCTTTTCCAGCTACTAGAGACTCCCCATGTTCCTTGTCCTGTCGCCCCCAATAATCTTTAAATTAGCAGTATGAGTCTTTCTTATATCACATCACTCTGACACCGACTCTTCTTCTGCCTCCTGCTTTCACATTTCAGGATCCTTGTGATTCCACTGAGTTTACTCATATAATCCAGGATAATCCCCCCATCTCAGGGTCAGCTGCTTAGCAATTTTAGTTTCATCTTCACTTTTAATTCTCCTTTTCCATGTAACATATTCTAGTCACAGATTCTGGGGATTGGGATGTAGATATCTTTGGGAGGCATTGTTCTACCCACCACATCCTGAAAGGTCATAGTTAGGTGTCACTTCTTCTGTAAAACACAGTCCCCAGAACAAAATTAATCTTGTCTTTTAAGCATTTCTTCCACACATGGTGAAGTGAAAGTTGCTCAGTTGTGTCTGACTCTTTGTGACCCTGTGGACTGTAGCCTATCAGGCTCCTCTGTCCTTGGACTTCTCTGAGCAAGAATACTGGAGTGGGTAGCCATTCCCTTCTCCAGGGGATCTTCCAAACCCAGGGACTGAACCTTGGTCTCCTGGACTGCAGGCAGATTCTTACCATCTGAGCCACAGGGAAGCCTTCCACACTTAGTGGCTACCTGTTATTACAGATTTTACCAAACTGTGCTGTGATTATTTGTATAATAAACTTCACTCCAGAGAAGTGAGGTCTTGGTGTCTGGCAGACTGAGCTCTGAATGAAAACTATTGAATTAACAAATGTGGAGGAGGTAGATAGAATCTTAGTAGGATTCTTTAAGCAAGGCAAAGGTTTTATAATTGGGACAAGGATTTCAGGGACATTTGGTAATCGGATAAGGATATACGAATGAAAATCAGATAAATCCATGCATTTAGAGACAAGGCTGAGCCATTTATCTCAAAATGGGCATAGTCAACTAACAACAGGCAATGACTAGAAGCTGCATAATTTTGTCTTTCATTATATTGCAAATTAGGGACAGTTTGCTCATGAAATCTTACAACACTAGGAAAGGAGCCTAAAATGAAAGAAAGGCTGTATGTAGTCACATGTCATAAAGAGATGCCATAATGGCACAAAATCTGAAAAACCAACTTGTCCCTTTTTTTAAGGTATAGAAAACTGACACGAACAAGTAAATAATAACAATAAGAAAAGAACCGTCTTTGTTTATCCATCACTCTCCTGGGAAAGTGGTGATTTGATTTAAATGATAAGGATAGTTCTGTTTCTTAGTCTAAGCTATCCTTTGGGTGGAGAAGGTTAACATTGGGTTGTATGAGTGTGACGCATATTTCCTTCAGGCAACAATCAATTTCCTTTTTCCGATTCTGTGCTCCCCACACACCAGCTGATAAATAGTCTAGTCTCCCTGGAGGAACCACTCACCAGGAAGGGAGTGCCTGGTTACCATCTGACCAGTCCTGTTCCCAGGCCTGGCGGTGGTTGGGCCACTGCAAATTAATAAACTGCGCCTTAGTTTGTAACTGTCTTTGTGTATGTTATTAGAGTGAATCAATTTTCCAGGGTCTAGTCGGAAGCGTAATAAATATAATGTATCTAAAAACATGTCGAAGACCAGCCCTTGATCACAGCCAGCCCCAGAGGATATAACCTTCTCTGCGGTCTGTCTGGGCACGCTGTCTGTGAGTGAAACTGTGATGGTTCATTTTGACTCATCCACCTCCACAGCCTAGGTGGTGCTCTGCTTCTGTGCAGTGGACAATAGGTAGTCACTGCTGCTGCTGCTGCTGCTAAGTCGCTTCAGTCGTGTCCGACTCTGTGCAACCCCATAGATGGCAGCCCACCAGGCTTCCCCGTCCCTGGGATTCTCCAGGCAAGAACACTGGAGTGGGTTGCCATTTCCTTCTCCAATGCATGAAAGTGAAAAGTGAAAGTGAAGTCGCTCAGTCGTGTCTGACTCTAGCGACCCCATGGACTGCAGCCTACCAAGATCCTCCGTCCATGGGATTTTCCAGGCAAGAGTACTGGAGTGGGGTGCCATTGCCTTCTCCGAGGTAGTCACTAGAGCATTTTAAATAATGAGGGGAATAAAATAGTGAAAATGGAGCTTTAGAGAAAGTAATCTCACATTGCTTTGCACAAATGATTGAAAGGTAACAAAAGAGAGGTCGGGCAGGAGGCTGTGAAACTGCTGCCCGAGTGAGTAGGCAAGGGTCTGTATTGGAAAATGGACAGGGGAGTTTTATTAAAACATTGTAAAGGAAGAAACTGACCACTGTCATGGCTATGAAGAGGAAGCAGCAACCTAAGATAAGTCTTTGATGTTGATTATGGATACTGCTGCTGCTGCTACTAAGTCGCTTCAGTAGTGTCCGACTCTGTGCGACCCCATAGACGGAAGCTCACCAGGCTCCCCTGTCCCTGGGATTCTCCAGGCAAGAACACTGGAGTGGGTTGCCATTTCCTTCTCCAATGCATGAAAGTGAAAAGTGAAAGTGAAGTCGCTCAGTCGTGTCTGACTCTTAGTGACCCCATGGACTGGAGCCTACCAGAATCCTCCGTCCATGGGATTTTCCAGGCAAAAGTACTGGGATGGGGTGCCATTGCCTTCCCCGGATTACGGATGCTAGAGTGAGGCTTATCTGACAGAACCTGTACTTGAGATAATTAATACAACTTTTGGTGGTCTCTGAATTAAAGGTGAGAAATAATTTCAATATAACTTTGCTTTTTGAAAAAGAATAAAAGGTGATTTTTTTTTTTCAAAAGATGTATTAGCACAAACTTACAGGAAAGATCGGGCTTCCCAGGTGGCACTAGTGGTAAAAGAAATTGCCTGCCAACACAGGAGATACTAGTTCGATCCCTGGGTCCGGAAGATCACTCTTGGAGGAGGGCATGGCAACTCACTCCAGTATTCTTGCCTAGAGAATTTCATGGATAGAAGAGCCTAGTGCGCTACAGTCCATGGGGTTGCAAAGAGTCAGACACGGCCAAAGCGATTTAGTATATAAAAGATTAGTACCCAGACATATTTTTGAACTACAAGAACAGTTTCTTTGTTTCAAAACCTTAGCTCTTAATGCTTTTCCTTTTATTAGTAATGACTAATAAGTTATTTCAGGAAATAAGTATAAAGCTAAAAAATATTCTCTGAACCATAATGCTTAATTTTCAGAAAATGATAATGGCACTGTCAAAAATTCAGTTGCCTACCAGGAAAGCCAATCATAAGTGACATGTAAGTACCAAGCCTCTTCTTAAACTATTCCAATTGCCCAGAATCATGCAAGAAATATTTTGCAGAGCCAGCTGGAATTCTAACCCATACCTAGGAAACACAACTTGTAGGTGAAATCTGAGCAGATTTTTGGAACCCTTGATGGTATAAAGCCATGCAGCATCTTCAGAAGACTTGCCTTTCATTTACAATCAAGGTCATATTAAATTTTGTGTAAACATTCTTTGGCTGGACTCCATATCCAATACTCCTTTCAAAAATCATATCAACACAACGGTAAAACTAAGATAAATAAATAAAATTCATAAAGAACAAGAGCCTCATTGTCTGGGCTGGTAAATTTACCTGACTCTGTTCTCTCTCTCTTTCACACACATACACACTTTAAAAAAAATCCTTAATTGAAAAATTAAGCCTCCAGGAGCCAAAACACACACTGCAAAGCTAAAGACGTTTGAGCATTGGCATCCCCAGAAGCCTGGCACTTGTGAGTGCTGTAGCTAGTTTTCACACTGTGAGACCGCTTTTGATTTATTGCTGTCATAAAACAGAAATAGGTGTAGCATTATGATGATTTGTGATTTGTTCCTAACTCAAAGGACTCTGGTGGCCTCTTAAATTTATTATAACAACTCACAATAGGAAAATGGAACTAACTTGACAAGACTCATTCCTTCAGGTCACAAGGAAATTGGGGGGAGGGGCTGCCCCTCTTATTTGGGAGGTTTGAGGAAAGAGTGGGAGAAGGCAATGGCACCCCACTTCAGCACTCTTGCCTGGAAAGTCCCATGGACAGAGGAGCCTGGTAGGCTGCAGTCCATGGGGTTGCGAAGAATTGGACACGACTGAAGCAACTTAGGAGGAGGAGGAGGAGGAGGAGGAGAAGGAGGAGGAAGGAGTGAGGACAGAGAGGTGGGGAGAGGGAGAGAATGTGGGCATTTGATGCCCTTGGGCTAAAATAATCAACTTAGGGGTGGAGGGGCTGAATATTAGATTTAGGTTTCTACTTGGACAATTAAAAGCATTTCTCAAAAAAAAAAAAAAAGTCATTTAGGTCTCCATTTTATTTGCTCGTCTTTACATTTTTCACTCCAGTGTGAAAGTCCCAGTATGGCAGGTTTCCTGCAAACATTTGAGAACAACATCCAGGCTGGCTCAAGGTGGTTTGATGCGGTATCAGTTAAAGAACAGTTCAAATGAGCTACCCAAGACCTCAGCATGATTGCAAGTGCTCCCTACCTGGTATGTTAATACTTAGAAATATAGAACTCAACGTCAAAACTTGACCTCTCTCAAGAGCACTTAGATCTGACCGTGGAGGCTAGAGATGACGCCGCACCAGCCTGGACTTGAGGAAGGAAAGTGTATGTTATCTGTTTTAAGTCACTTGTCAAAAATGAGTTTTTCTTGAGCTCTCTTCTTTGGGAAGAAAAAAATTATGGAAGAGTTTTTGGTATTAACTGCTTTGCCTTGAACTATGAACACTGAGATAGGGTACCCAGAGCAGAATGACAAGTACCCCCATTATTACTCAAAAACAAAGCATTTGGTGATAAAAGCCTGGGCAGGAGTCCTCATTCTACAAGGAGGAATCCTGTTCTAATCCTCAGAAAATCTTCAAAACTTCTCTTAATTCCAGGTTTCTCATCGACAAAGGGGGATATAATATTTGTCTACCTAATGGACTTGCTATAAGGAAGAGTGAAGCTTGTCTTAGATGCGTGTGTGTGTTTGTGTGTGTTGGGGGTGGAGATGAGGTTTTGCCTTGTGTAAAGTAGAGTAGATTTAGTGGAGTTGGAAAAGGATGCCATGCTTCCATACCCACAGAGCTAAGTCAATACCCATGGTAAAATCTAGCCCCTGCTGGAATATTAACTATCATCAGAGAAGACAGAAGAATTAAATCTTGGCAAGACTGCCATAAATGAGCAATTGCTTAAGGTCTTATGCCACAGATTCCTCTGCAAAAGAGCTGTTAAACTGTAGGAAAGGGATAACTGCAGTGCTTTTACTTTTCTTCTCAAAGCGTTTCCATCAGTTAGTGTGCCAAGAGAAAGGATAGTGCTGTTGGGAAGCTATAATCACAGTCCTGGGTAGCTTGAACTCCTTCTATACACTTCAGAGGTAATACTCCATGATGGGCTGCACAAACCCTCTGCAAACTTGATCAATGCCTCCCCCAAGATAAAGTGGCTTACTTCGGCTTAGTTTCACGGAAATGGCACATATCTGGAGTCAGAAAGACATAGTTCTAATTCCGACTCTGTCACTAACTCTGAGAAAAATCACTTAATCTCTCTGAGCCTGCTCCCTAATCTACAAGATGTGATGGTTCGGGGCAGGAGAGCTGGATGAGAGAATGGGCTAAGTGGTCAAGTTTCTTCTCAATTCAGCCATTCCTGATAGTGATGTTCTAACACAAGGTTATCAGATGGAAGAGCTAGAACATGCTTAATCTAGTAGGTGGGGAATAATAGAAATAGCTGCCAGTCATGTAGGGTCTTCCAAGTGGCTCAGTGGTAAAGAATCTGCCTGCCAATGCGGGAGACACAGGAGATTCAGGAGACGTGGGTTTGATCCCTGGGTTAGGAATATCCCTGGAGGAGGAAATAGCAACCCTCTCCAGTATTCTTTCCTTGGATGCTATGGACAGAGGAGCCTGGCAGACTACAGTCCATGGGATCGCAAAGAGTCTGACATGACTGAGCGACTGAGCATGCTCACCAGTCATATAACTCTTTCCAGAGTACCTGGTCCAGACCTCTCAGAGCACTAACTATAATGTGTGATTTATAGCCAGAGTCTCTCAAAGGCAAATTCAGTTCAATTCAGTCACTCAATCGTGTCCGACTCTGAGACCTCATGGACTTCAGCACACCAGGCTTCCCTGTACATCACCAACTCCCAGAGTTTGCTCACATTTATGTCTACCGAGTCAGTGATGCCATCCAACTATGTCATCCTCTGTCATCCCCTTCTCCTACCTTTAATCTTCCCCAGCATCAGGGTCTTCTCTAGTGAGTGAGTTCTTTGCATCAGGTGGCCAAAGTATTGGAGCTTCAGCTTTAGCATTAGTCCTTCCAATGAACATTTCCTTTATGATTGGCTGGTTCAACCTCCTTGCAATCCAAGGGACTCAAAGGCAGAAACTGTCTCTAATTCATCTGGAGGTTCCCCAGGGTATAGCACAATGCCTAGCACGTAAAACATATCTTTGTCAACATGTACTGTAAAAGTGCTTTGTAACCAATCACAGTAAAACTTGTTGTCACACAAACAGCATTTATACTGCACAGTATGGTTCTGAGATAAACTGTGGACCAGAAGATCTAGGCTAAGATCAGCTAGGAGATTCTAATCAAGCTGTGGGTCCAGTTGGCTTGACTCCTTGCTGTGGGCTATGCTTCTGTCTGTTCCTAGAACCCTAGGATGAAGGGACAGCAGCTAATCAGAAGAAAGTATTCCCCTGGTAGTCAGGAGCATGAAAGGGTAAAAACTTCACTGCACACAAACATTTCAAACATGTGATTCTATCACTTCTGTTAGTATTTTATTTACCAAGCAAGTCACATGATCAAGCTCAACCTTCTTTGAGTGGCAAAATATACTCCAGGGCTAGTGGAAGGAACTGCAAAGCCACAGGACAGAAGGTGTGGATACAGGTGTGGATACAGGTATGAATGCAGTCTACCACCATAGGTGGAACCTGTGTCTTTTCATACCTTTTTTGAGTTCTTAACTAATGATTACATCAAATACTCCAGCAATTTTGTCAGAATAGTATTCAGGTCAGATTAGATCAGTCGCTCAATCGTGTCTGACTCTTTGCGACCCCATGAACTGCAGCACGCCAGGCCTCACTATCCATCACCAGCTCTCGGAGGTCACTCAGACTCACATTCATTGAGTCAGTGATGCCATCATTCCCATGTGATCTGAACTAGAGGGACTTAATAGGTGTGGGTGGTGCTCTGTAAATACTCTTTCTGGCAGTATATAGCATTTCTTTTCATGATCCCAGTCTGAGCCAAAAGGAAAAAAAAAAAGAGAGAGAGAGAGAATCAAAAATAGAAAAAAAAAAAATTAGGGACATGCCTAATTTGAGTAGGCATGAGGGTTTGAGTAAATAAACCTGTGGGGTCTGTTGTTTTTAATTCTTTTATTTGAAGATGATGGTTTGAACTAGTTGCTTGAACTCCCCTATTCCTATCCTAGGCGTAACTAACAGATCTTTCTTTGCAAGACAATGGATGCTTATGTCATGTCCAGTTAGAACCTTATCAGCAAAGGCCCTCCAAGAACTTGCTGCCCTGCTGGGACCCTCACCTTCCTTCCAGAACCACTGAATGGCTTCTGCCACATTTCTATGGGGCCAGCACACCTGTTCTGAATATCAATTTGCTTGTGCCTCTGGATTTCCAGGTGGTGACTTTTATTGCTTTCCAAAGCATGAAATTTGAACTTTGGTTTTCCCTGATGTCAGATTAGCCAAATCACCTTAACAGTGAACTTTTTAAATAAAGCGGCTATGAGGTGGTTACCTCATATTTTAAGAGCCCATTAGAACTACATAGAAAGTTTGCTAAAAGGCAGAAAGAAAAGTATTGAACATTTAAAGTTTCAACTGGTCATCTCTCCTGAAATATTAGGTGTAGACTAGCTTACATACATTTTTGAATGTTATAAACCACATATATGAAATAGAATAATAAGCTTCGGTGGCTGAAGATGGAATTTCCTTGTCTATTTTTCAAAGAAACAGGATCTTTTATGTTGGGGGAGGGGTATGGAGAAAAACAGTCCTGGATGGCACAGCACTCTGCTGGTGGCTTCAGCGTGAGGTCATTTCACACTACAAGTCACAGAGCAGAGTGTGATCCTTATAAACTCATAGCCTATTTTAGCAAACAGAAGTAATTACAAACAAAACACCCACCAGTTGAGATTTTACATGGTACCCCATGTGCCAAAGCTGGAATGTAAAGCAAACCAAATAAAACTCTGCCTCACTCACCATGTGAATTGGTTGCCTAAGGTATAATTATCTGAATACTCCTTGCAAACCCTTGCTTGTATGTGCACATGTGATTCAGAGGCCTCTCACTAGAGGATAGCTAATCACTTTGTGTCAACACTGACTCTACTGCCCAGAGACCAGTGCTGAGACACCTTGGCAGATCTTTTGTGGCTGCTTTGTTGTTGTTTAGTTGCTCAGTCATGTCTGAACCTTTGTAACCCAAAGCCCGCCAGACTTCTCTATTCATGGGATTTCCCAGGCAAGGATACTGGAGTGGGTTGCCTTTTTCTTCTCCAGGGGAATTTTCCTGACCCACTAATTGAAACTGCATCTCTTGCATCTCCTGAATTGGCAGGCAGATTCTTTGCTGCTGAGCCACTGAGGAAGCCCATAAGCAAATGAAACTTGTCTAAATAAGTGGTACAACTATAAGCATATGTATACCCTCTACTGGAGAAGGCAATGGCACCCCACTCCAGTACTCTTGCCTGGAAAATCCCATGGACGGAGGAGCCTGGTAGGCTGCAGTCCATGGGGTTGTGAAGAGTCGGACACAATTGAACGACTTCACTCTCACTTTTCACTTTCATGCATTGGAGAAGGAAATGGCAACCCACTCCAGTGTTCTTGCCTGGAGAATCCCAGGGACGGGGGAGCCTGGTGGGCTGTCATCTATGGGGTCGCACAGAGTTGGACACGACTGAAGCGACTTAGCAGCAGCAGCAGCATACCCTCTACTAATTCAATGAAGCTATAAGCCATGCTGTGCAGAGCCACCCAAGATAGAAGGGTCATAGTGGAGAGTTCTGACAAAATGTGGTTGGTCCACTGGAGGAGGGAATTGCAAACCACTCTAGTATTCTTGTTGTGAGAACCCTATGAACAGTATGAAAAGGCAAAAAGATATGACCAAGGAAGATAGCCGCCCCCCTCATGTTGGAAGGAGTCCAATTTGCTACTGGGGAAGAGTAGAGGACAGCTATTAATAACTACTGAAAGAATGAAGCAGCTGGGCCAAAGCAGAACTTATGCTCAGTTGTGGATGTGTTTGGTGATGAAAGTAAAGTCTGATGCTGCAAAGAACAATATTGCATAGGAACTGGAAATGTTAGGTCCATGAGTCAAGATAAATTGGAAGGGGCTATGCAGCAGAGACATTACTTTGCCAACAAAGGTCCATCTAGTCAAGGCTATGGTTTTTCCAATAGTCATGTATGGATGTGAGAGTTGGACTATAAAGAAAGCTGAGCACTGAAGAATTGATGCTTTTGAACTGTGGTATTGGAGAAGACTCTTGAGAGTCCCTTGGACTGCAAGGAGATAGAACCAGTCAATCCAAAAGGTGATCAATATTCAGTGGAAAGACTGTTGCTGAGGCTAAAGTTCTAATACTTTGGCAACCTGATGTGAAGAACTGACTCATTGGAAAATACCCTGATGCTGGGAAAGATTGAAGGCAAATGAAGAAGGGAGCGGCAGAGGATGAGATGGTTAGATAGCGTTACCGACTCAATGGACAGGAATTTGAACCAATTCCAGGAGTGAATGACAGGGAAGCTTGGTGTACTGCAATCCATGGGGTCACAAAGAGTCAGACACAGCTTAGCAACTGAACAACAACAACATATACCCTCTACTGTCCATTTTACTCTCCTAGGAAAGCATACATTTGAACCACTGTATTTCTGATCTGTCACAAAATCTTTCCTGCAGAAAATCCCAAGATTTTCTGGCACTTCTTTAAATCTTTGTCTTCAATCAAGTAGATTTCTAAGAGTTTTATTTCTATTCCTGTGAAGCAATAATAATGATTTTAAAAAATATTTGAATTATCAATCGGTCTTACCAATTGGATAGGAATGTAAAACATTGTGACCAGGTGATGCCCTAGTGTTTGTAGTTCTACCTTTTGTTTTGCAGATGAGAAAATTAAAATTAAGAGAGAAACAAAACACCCAGACTAAATTCCAGATCAGCCCCTTCCTGTAAAATGACCTGTTCACCCTCCCAGGTTTGCTCCTCAGTAAAACCATAGTGCAGTTTGAATTGGATTTTATTGACCTGCAAACTGAAACTGAGAAGCATACAATGAATGAAACTGGAAATTAGGACTATGAAAGTAGTCTTCCCCATTCTTCACTCAAACTATTCCCTTCAAAGAATTTATTGTTGCTCTTTCCTTGAGGGTAGGACATTAAGGGTATAAGAACATCTCTACTGCATTCCACAGCTCTAGACCCAAGATGGTAGGCCTTAGGTGTGTGTGTGTTTGTGTGCGTACTTGCTCAGTTGCTCAGTTGTGTCTGACTCTTTGCAACCACAGGGACAGGGTAGCCCACCAGGCTTCTCTGTCCATGGGGATTTCCTAGGCAAGAATACTGGAGTGGGTTGCCATTTCCTCCTCCAGGGAATCTTCCTGACCCAGGGATCGAACCCATGTCTCTTGCATTGGCAGACAGATTCTTTACCAGCTGAGCCACCTGGGAAGCCCAGCCACTAGCTACATGTGGCTATTTAAATTTGAGTAAAGTAAAATCAGTAACTAATAAGGACCTACTGTACAGCACAGGAAATTCTTCTCGGTACTTTTAGTGACCTATAGGGGAAAATAACGGAGAAGGCAATGGCACCCCACTCCAGTACTCTTGCCTGGAAAATCCTGTGGACGGAGGAGCCTGGTAGGCTGCAATCCATGGGGTCGCTAAGAGTCAGACACGACTGAGCGACTTCACTTTCACTTTTCACTTTAATGCATTGGAGGAGGAAATGGCAGCCCACTCCAGTGTTCTTGCCTGGAGAATCCCAGGGATGCGGGAGCATGATGGGCTGCTGTCTATGGGGTCGCACAGAGTCGGACACGACTGAAGTGACTTAGCATAGCATAGGCGAAAATAATAGAAAAACCAGTGGATATATTAATATGTATATGTATATGTATAGCTTGGAGAAGGCAATGGCACCCCACTCCAGTACTCTTGCCTGGAAAAATCCCACGGATGGAGGATCCTGGTAGGCTGCAGTCCATGGGGTCGCTAAGAGTCAGACATGACTGAGCGACCTCACTTTCTCTTTTCCCTTTCATGCATTGGAGAAGGAAATGGCAACCCACTCCAGTGGCCTGGAGAATCCCAGGGACATGGAAGCCTGGTAGGCTGCTGTCTATGGGGTCACACAAAGTCGGACACGACTGAAGTGACTTAGCATAGCATAGCATAGCATATGTATAGCTGATGACTGTGCAGCAGAAACTAATGCAATGTTGTACATGCACTATACACTAAAATTTTTTTTTAAAGAATTGTTACCCTATTCAATACCAGGAATAAAATAAATTTAAATAAAATGAAAATTTAAAAATCAGTGTCTTAGTTGTACTAGCCATATTTCAAATGACCAGTAGCCACATGTGGCTGGTGGCAACTGTATAGAACACCATAACGTATAGAACATTTCCACTGTCACAGATAGTTCCATTGGTTGATTCTGCTATGTTGTCAGGAAATAAAGTTTTCTTCTTTGCACTCCGAACCACACCGTTGTTGAGAACGTTTTGCAGAGTTATTGGTAGAGAGAACATTCCTTCCTGGGAAAGTCCTTTGTCAGTCTTTTCAGCCTGACAGTCTTTTCAGCCTATTGTAAACAAATACTGTAGACTGGGTGTCTTATGAAATACAGAAGTTTGTTTGTTATAGTTCTGGAGGCTGGGCTGTTCAAGACGCAGGCAGATTCTGAAAGAACGCTTTCCAGGTCACAGAAGGCCCTCTTCCCAATGTGTCTTCACAAGGCAGAAGGGGTGAGGGAGCTCTCTGGAGTCTCTTTTATAAGGGCACTCATCTCTTCCCTGCTGGCTCAGGTGGTAAAGAATCCGCCTGCAAAGTAGGAAACGTGGGTTCGATCCCTGGCTAGGGAAGATCCCCTGGAGAAGGGAATGGCAACCCACTTCAGTATTCTTGCCTGGAGAATTCCATGGACAGAGGAGCCTGGTGGGCTACTGTCCATAGCATTGCAAAGGGTGGGACACATCTGAGAGACTAACACACACACAAAACTTCATCCACGAAGGCTCCACCCTCAGAACCTAATTATCTCCTAATACTATCACACTGGGGATTGGATTTCAACATATGTATTTGCTGCTGCTGCTGCTACTGCTGCTAAGTCGCTTCAGTCGTGTCCGACTCTGTGCGACCCCACAGATGGAAGCTCACCAGGCTCCCCTGTCCCTGGGATTCTCCAGGCAAGAACACTGGAGTGGGTTGCCATTTCCTTCTCCAATGCATGAAAGTGAAAAGTCAAAGTGAAGTCGCTCAGTCGTGTCCGACTCTTAGCGACCCCATGGACTGGAGCCTACCAGGCTCCTCCATCCATGGGATTTTCCAGCAAAAGTACTGGGGTGGGGTGCCATGGCCTTGTATTTGAGAGAACACAAATATTTGGTCTGTAGCATCCTGACTTCTGTCTCTGTGTCACAACCTTACCACCAACAGACTGTGAGGCTGATTCTTGTATGTAAGATTTTGTGTTTTCAGGTTATCATGTTCATATCGATATTTCTTTCTCAAACAAAGACATTTCACTCAGTAGGATTTGTAGGAGAAAAAATAGGTGTTATATTGGAAATATCTATGAAATGAAAATTCATCACTTTTATTTATACCTTCTAGCAAAATTGTCACCATGTTTATTTAACTTATATGCAGAGTACATCATGAGAAATGCTGGACTGGAAGAAACACAAGTTGGAATCAAGATTGCCGGGAGAAATATCAATAACCTCAGATATGCAGATGACACCACTCTTATGGCAGAAAGTGAAGAGGGGCTAAAAAGCCTCTTGATGAAAGTGAAAGTGGAGAGTGAAAGGGTTGGCTTAAAGCTCAACATTCAGAAAACGAAGATCATGGCATCTGGTCCCATCACTGCATGGGAAATAGATGGGGAAACAGTGGAAACAGTGTCAGACTTTGTTTTTCTGGGCTCCAAAATCACTGCAGATGGTGACTGCAGCCATGAAATTAAAAGACGCTTACTCCTTGGAAGGAAAGTTATGAGCAACCTAGATAACATATTCAAAAGCAGAGACATTACTTTACCAACAAAGGTTCGCCTAGTCAAGGCTATGGTCTTTCCTGTGGTCATGTATGGATGTGAGAGCTGGACTGTGAAGAAGGCTGAGCGCCGAAGAATTGATGCTTTTGAACTGTGGTGTTGGAGAAGACTCTTGAGAGTCCCTTGGACTGCAAGAAGATCCAACCAGTCCATTCTGAAGGAGATCAATCCTGGAATTTCTTTGGAAGGAATGATGCTAAAGCTGAAACTCCAGTATTTTGGCCACCTCATGCGAAGAGTTGACTCATTGGAGAAGACTCTGATGCTGGGAGGGATTGAGGGCAGGAGGAGAAGGGGACGACAGAGGATGAGATGGCTGGATGGCATCACTGACTCGATGGATGCGAGTCTGAGTGACCTCCGGGAGCTGGTGATGGACAGGGAGGCCTGGCGTGCTGCGGTTCATGGGGTCGCAAAGAGTCGGACACGACTGAGCGACTGATCTGATCTGATACAAAGAGCTGTTAACTTAAGCTTAACATGTAAGTGTGAGATCATGAGAAAGTAAATTTTTATCTCACCTTACTGGTGAACTAAATGCTGTTGAAACACTGAGTACAGAGAGAGTATGTTGTCATCAATATTGCATATCACAAATATCAAATGTCACTGGATATATTGGTATTTCTAATTAAACAAGTTTTTAGAATTGTTTGGGCTTCTAGCACTGCCTCTCTGACAATGTGACTTGTGTTTGATCTTTCAGGTTTTAAAAGAAAAATCAATTATGCAGTGATCAATCAGAGTAAAAGTCTTTGTAAGTTAAGGTAAATTAAAGTAGTGATAAAAATAACAGGATCACTACCAGAACACTAGGGTATTAGAAAAGCATAAAGGTAATAAATATAGTGATTTGGCGGAGGCAATGATGAAAAATAACCTCTCTGGAGCAGTATGTATAGTGATTAAGAAGGCTATCTCCTAAGCCCATCCCACTGACTACATAGATTCCAAAACCCAGTACTATGAGTTTTTGACATTGCGTGACTTTGAAGAATTTAATTAACTTTCTTGAGCCAAGTCTAGAAAAGCCCTTATAAGGAAGACACTTGCTGAAGGGCTGAATTTATGAACTAACCCCCAAATTTCCATTAATCACAGCCTCCTCATGTTTCTGATCCCTAGTTGTTAACTCTTAATTCATATTTTTCTTTTTCTCTCTACTCTGTCATCCAGCTTATCATCTACAAGACAGCTTCTCATTCTTGGGAGTTAGATCATTTGTGCTGTATGTATAGTGTGGATCTGCCCTATTGAATCTGAGACCTCTAGCAGCTTTTCCTGGACAGTAGCTAAGTTTTTGCCCTCCTGCATTATGTGTCCTTCAGGATCCGTGACAGGATCTCTTAAGTGGATATGGTCATAAACTAGACTTGTTTCTCACAGCTCAGATGCCTCCCTTCCTCTATGCACTGCTGCAGGGTAATCCTGAACTGCAGAGATCAGTCCTGACTGTCTGTTCCTCTTTCTTCCAACATCCTGAGGACTGGCAGAGACTTCATGTAATTAACCTGCCACCCTTTGCCTGGCCCAAACAAGGGTGTGATCAATGTTAAATGAAGCAACAGTACTCAAAGTAGTCTGATCTGTTACTCCTTACAGAGTTCTTTATGTGTGTAGTAATTTGTGCTGTGCAGTTTGGGGAGTGGAAGTCATTTAAAAAATGGTTCTTCAAAGAAGTAACCTATAATTTATTTCAGGAAGTCAATCATATAATTAAAAAGTGTGTTGCAATAGTACAGATAGATTTCTGGATTCTGTTGCTCTTGGGGGAAGATTCCAAAAACTGGCCTACATGAACTTTCTACCATCTTTCTAGGAGTGAATATTTCCTTCCTAGGGCATTAAAACTTCTTATGTGTTTATGGTTATAGGAGATTTAGGTCCAGCCCAGGAGGAGGTCTGGTTCCCAGGAGATAAGCTGAGTTTGTGATTGTAAGGAAGGGAGTGAATGTGGCTAGTTTTCCTGGCACCAGAGGACAAAGGGTGAGGAAAAAAGCATTCTCTTATTAATGTCAGCAGGGCTATACAAATTGCCAAGAGCAAGTGTTCTTAAATTGATGCTGTCTATGATAACTTATTAAAATTTTCATTTATTAAAGTCTGTGGTCATTCAAATACATGGCATTACCTTATTGCTAATTTGTGGGTGATTATATTCTTTAGTGGAGAAGGTCACTTAATTATTTCAAATTTCTGACTCCTAAGTCTGACTGTAGGAACTAATCCTGATTAGTTGGGAGAATTAGCTGAGCAGCTATGCAAGGCGACTGAGACGTAAAGGACCCCTGATATGGGAGAGATAACCTATTGGTGGCACAAATGGTGAGTCTAAAAGGAGGAAGTCAGCTAAGCATCGCAGTAGTTAAACAAAGTTTATCAAATAATTTGGCACTGGAGAATGCCATTGTGTTTAACAATTAAGGGGATATAATGTAAAATGAAGGGAAACAAAACTGGAGAAGGAATAGGTGGCACAAACCCCGACATTGCAAGGTCTAAATTTCTTTACTGTCTTACCACGGTCTACTTCTGCCTGGAGCTCCCAGTGCCTGTGCCTCCAGACATCGCCTGGGAACCCACCACCCTACTCCCTCTCTCACCCCTCCCTTCCACAGCAGATGTCCTGGTCACGCAGAAAGAATGGGAGAGCAGAGGGCGGGGGAGGGGGAAGGATGATGTCACCCTGTGTGTGAAAGTTTGTATGACTGCGGAGTATTCTCTGGACCATTTTCCACAGCAGTTTCCTTAATGGCAAGATAACATCATCAAGTACCAGTCTCACGTGTTCTGGGGTCAGATGGCTGTAGGAAGTTCAATCAGTTGAGGCTGAGCGGCTGAAACTGAACAAGACCAGAATTAGGGTGAAAAGGAGGAAGCGCTCCCCATGGGTATGTGATTTAATAGGATGCCAAGAGAATCAATACTTAAATACTATTTTCATATTTAACACAATATTTTAAGATCAAAATTCATGCAAAAATCCACAAGGAATGAAATATTGTTATTTTAAATAAAGAGAGGGTGGCTCTGCCTGCTTGTTTTGATTCTGTTATTGTGTGGTGAGAGAGTGTCGTTTTCAATCCACCTTGGGGTCCTGAACCCTGAGGCCCTTTCCTTCCTCACCAGGAGGGTTGATAAGGATGTGTGAACAAACTGCACAGTGCAGAGTTTCATATGTGGTCCTGTTTGATGGGAGAGATTTTATTAACTTTTCCCACTTGGCTCCATTTACAAATGCAAGTAAGGGTACACATTTGTTTTGCCTTGTGTTTCAGTGGGACTGAGAGGGCGCTGATACAGAACAATCCATTCAGTTTTAAAGAGGGTGGTGATTAGGGTAACTTTCTACAGAAGAAGCTGAGGGTAAGACAGATGACAGCAGGGTCTCTAGTACCTCACTCACTGTTAAACCTATGTGAATCAGTGGATCAGTAGCACAGTAACCTATGGGGATCAGTATGACGAGTGGCAGACGTAATCCTTGTGACTCAGATTTGAATTGAAGGTGAAGTATAGAGCGACAGAACTAGGCCCTCTTGGTCAGCCTACCCCTCTACATTTGGCGATTCCTTTTCTAATGCTACCTTATCAAAGGGGTATATTGTTTCATTGAGGATGATCTAGGACTAGGGAAGATTGTGAATCAATGTTAAGAAATACAAAAACATCAAATAATTTCACAAATTTCAAATGAGTAATAAGAAAAACCCTGGAAGTGGAAACCAGGGCCAGATTTTGAAAGGCTTTTTATTTTTGAAAGACTTAAAATGCTGATATAAGAATGCTGATTTAATTTCAACTTTCATTCTAACTCTAACTTAAGACTTCTGGTTTAACACATGCAGTGGTTGGTCAGTCCAATGCAGTAAAAAGGGCACAGGATTAGAAATCAGAGGTACCAGATTTGAATCCCAGCTGTAATGCTTATTGACTGAAACCTTTGGCAAAATATGTGTCTTCTCCAAATTTCAATTGTAACATCTATAAAGAGAATGCTTAAGCCACTGATTATTATACAAATAAAATAAGTACAATGCATGGCTTACAAACAGAGAAGGCAATGGCACCCCACTCCAGTACTCTTGCCTGGAAAATCCTGTGGGCAGAGGAGCCTGGTAGGCTGCAGTCCATGGGGTCGCTAAGAGTCGGACACGACTGAGCGACTTCACTTTCACTTTTCACTTTTATGCATTGGAGAAGGAAATAGCAACCCACTCCAGTGTTCTTGCCTGGAGAATCCCAGGGACAGGGGAGCCTGGTGGGCTACCGTCTATGGGGTCCCACAGAGTCGGACATGACTGAAGCGACTTAGCAGCATGGCTTACAAAAATCACTCCATAAATATTAGCTACCGTTATTGATAAGTTCAAGCATATCAGATTTAGTGATCAAATGATATTGGGTAGTTAGGGATCCAATTTAATTTAATTCCAGCAAGACTGAAACTGCAATGGTACCATGGACACTAACTGGTATCAAGTGCATTGGCATCCTACACTGCATAATAAACTGAACAGCTTAAAACAATGCCTAACCATGTATTATCTCACAGCCTCTGTGGTCAGGAGTCTGGGGTCTTGTCTAGGTTCTCTGCTAGGGTCTTACAAAGTGCAACCAAGATGACAGTTGAGCTGTGTTCTCTCTGGAGGCTTGACTTGGGAAGAATCCACTTCTAGTTCATTCAGGCTGTTGACAAAATTCATTTGATTATGACTGTAAAACTGGGGACTCCTGTATTTTACTGGCTTTCACTTCAAAGTGGCACTCAGATTGTAGAGGCCACTGCAGATCTTTGCCATGTGGGCTTCTTCCACATGGCTGCTTCTGCTAAATCAGAGTCCTAACGTAATAGCATCACAAGAGTACTGTTCCAGCTCTGTCATATTCTCTTGGTTCGAAGCAAGTCACAGGTCCTTCCTACTCCTTTAAGGGGAGGCATTATGTAAGGCATGGACACCAGGCGAGGGGAAAACACTAGGGGTCACCTTCAGGTGTATCTGCCCCATGCTGAGTGAGCAGGAAAAGCAGAAGGAAAAACCAGTGCTGAGCTTCACATGAAGAGTTTGTTCTTAGATATGTCCTATTCCAGGTTGCAGCTGGAAGAGTAAATAACACAATCCCATTAAGAGTTGAAAATAGAAAATCAGAATTCAAAAAACAAAGTCAGGGATAGACCATCAATCCAACATAAGCAATCACTGAAACTGCATGGATTCAATTTCAGGGAAAGACAAGATACAGAAAGTGAAAGTGAAGTTGCTCAGTCGCTTCCGACTCTTAGCGACCCCATGGACTGCAGCTCACCAGGCTCCTCCGCCCATGGGATTTTCCAGGCAAGAGTACGGGAGGGGGTTGCCATTGCCTTCTAGGATACAGAAGGAAGGATGAAAGAATGAAGATTAAACCTCAGCCTAGATGTCTGGTGTGTGGGAGTAAGGGGAATAAGGCAAGCAGCAGGACAAACTGTCACTTAGAAAAAAATAAAATCAGATCAGATCAGTAGCTCAGTCATGTCCGACTCTTTTTGACCCCATGAATCAAAGCACGCCAGGCCTCCCTGTCCATCACTATCTCCCGGAGTTCACCCAGACTCATGTCCATCGAGTCAGTGATGCCATCCAGCCATCTCATCCTCTGTCGTCCCCTTCTCCTCCTGCCCCCAATCCCTCCCAGCATCAGAGTCTTTTCCAATGAGTCAACCCTTTGCATGAGGTGGCCAAAGTACTGGAGTTTCAGCTTTAGCATCATTCCTTCCAAAGAAATCCCAGGGCTGATCTCCTTCAGAATGGACTGGTTGGATCTCCTTGCAGTCCAAGGGACTCTCAAGAGTCTTCTCCAACACCACAGTTCAAAAGCATCAGTTCTGAGGCGCTCAGCCTTCTTCACAGTCCAACTCTCACATCCACATGTGACCACAGGAAAAACCATACCCTTGACTAGACGGACCTTTGTTGGCAAAGTAATGTCTCTGCTTTTGAATATGCTATCTAGGTTGGTCATTACTTTCCTTCCAAGGAGTAAGCGTCTTTTAATTTCATGGCTGCAGTCACTATCTGCAGTGATTTTGGAGCCCAGAAAAATAAAGTCTGACGCTGAATAACAAATAACAATAATAGGATATCAATAAGAAACTTATTTTCTGAGAAAAATCTTCCTATTGCATCAGGACTGCTTAAAGTCCTTACACATATTGGCACATATAATCGTCACAAAGCCCTGTAGGATAGTAATACTCTCCCCATTTTACAGAGGTGGAAGCTGAGTCACAGAGCATGTAAGTAGCCTGTGGGAGGGGACACAGCTAGGCTGATAGTAGAAGCTGGCATTTGGCTGCTGGAGAGGAGAGCAGACAGGACGATGTGAGAGAGGCCCAGGTCTCACGCAGGAGCAGTGACTCACCTTGTCAGGATGACTGGGATCCAGTGATGGGGTGGCCATTGTTAGGAAATGTGTAAATAGGAACAGAGGAATAAGTGCAGCAGGCAAAGGCAGGGCTGGGAGGTGATGGGGATCAGATAGTTGAAGTTTTAAGCATTATGGGTTTAACCACTCCCCTCAGAAAAAGGAACAAAAGAGGGCCTTCCCCGGGAACCCCAGAAACTTCTCAGCTTCTTTTGTTTCTTCTTACAATGATGATTTTTTAAAATTGGTTTTTATTGGAGCATATTTGTTTTACAATGTTGTGTTAGTTTCTGGTGTACAGCAAAATGAGTCAGCCTGATAATTCCTGATTTATTAGGAATATATATCAGATCAAATCAGATCAGTCGCTCAGTTGTGTCTGACTCTTTGCGACCCCATGAACTGCAGCACGCCAGGCCTCCCTGTCCATCACCAGCTCTCGGAGGTCACTCAGACTCACATCCATCGAGTCAGTGATGCCATCCAGCCATCTCATCCTCTGTCGTCCCCTTCTCCTCCTGCCCCCAATCCCTCCCAGCATCAGAGTCTTCTCCAATGAGTCAACTCTTCCCATGAGGTGGCCAAAATACATATATCTCCCCTCCCTTTTGGACTTCCTTCCCATTCAGTTCACCATAATGCAGTAAGTAGAGTTCCCTGTGCTCTGCAGTATCTTCTCTTCAGTTGTCTATTTTATACATGGTATTGATACATAGTATCAATAGTGTATATGTGTCAATCCCAACTTCACTTCATTCTTGATGCTTATACCACAGAACAGTATTCAGTAATTTGCATGACTGTATTGCTTATGCTCTTAAATAATTTATGACATATCTTCAATCACTCACATTTGTACAGTGGGCACAGTACAATATAGTGGTTAAGTTAGACTGCCTTTCTAATTGTGGTTCAGTTACTTAACTAGCAACTATTTAAGCACTTTTTTATTCAGTTTCCTCATCCAATAGTGTAGATGATAGTACCACATGATGTAGTTGTGAGCACTAATTTAATTAGTACATAAAAAGTGCTTAAAGGCTTGTAAATGCCAACTCTTAGTGTTCTCATATCTTCTTCATTTGCAAGTGAGCAACCCATGAAGAGAAACATGTATTCTATTATTTGTAATACCCTCCCCTCACACATCAGTAAACCAGCATAATAGAAGGCATATGGTGGTTCCTAGAAAAATTATAGATAAAGAAGAAATATCTCCAGGAGGAATGTAGGAGAATCACAGGTGGTAGAGGAGGTAAAAAATAAAGTGAAAGGTTAAAATAAGAAATAGGATGTGTTTTATAGAGGAAAAAAGGACACTGAAGAGGAAAATATGCCAATGTGTCACTTGAATTAAGACTCAGACACTGGGACCTATGGGCATGAGGCAATCTTTCCAGCTTCTGCCCACAATATGTGCATAGTGTTCTTTTTATTTTCTTTTTTTTTTTTGCTGTGTTGGGTCTTTGATGCTCTAGGAGCTTTTCTCTAGTTTCAGTGAGCTGGGGCTACTCTCCAGCTGTGCTGTGTGGGCTTCTCAATGCAGTGGCTTCTCTTGTTGCGGCTCCTGGCTCTAGAGCACAGACTCAATAGTTGTGGTGCATGGACTCAGTTGCTCTGAGGCATGTGGGACTTTCCCAGACCAGGGATCCAACCTCTGTCTCCTGCACTGGCAGGTGGATTCTTTAGAAGACATTTGTAGGTGAAGTAGTATGGAAGGCCTTGACCTGGTAAGTTGTGCTGGGGTGGGCAGGCACCACCTGGACTGACCAGAAGTCAGGTCTGGCTTAGGATGAGCCTTCTGGAATGTAGATTTAGGGTCAGTTCTTAGCTTAGCATCACCAGCTAAAGAAGAAGAAACTTGGAGGTCTTAAAAAACAGAGAGTTTACCTCCAACTTTTTTACAGGATCAGGACATATCTGAGATTTATTCCCAAGTATTAGCTACTGTTTGGATGTCACTAAATCTTAACCTAATGAGAGTTCCCCCTACCCACTTAAATGTAGTTGCATAATTACTCAAGAGTAGATCATGCTTGGGGCTGTTCAAAGGATGCTCAAGGCAAATGGGCAGTCCTAGGAGACAGATCTTATTCTCTTGGGACTGGCATCTTGACTGAGTGATCTGAGCAGAGAATTAATGTGGGAAAGACTATTTGCTCCCTGAGCCTGGGACAGTTCATTTACAGTAAGGGTTCTCTCTCAGGTCCCCAACATGGAGAATGGGATAAATGCCACTGGGAAAGAAAATGGTGTAAAAGTTTCCATTACTGCTTGTTCATTGCTACTGTTACTCTAGTGGGCTTTTTTTTCAATTGGAGAAGATCCCCTGGAGAAGGGTATGGCCAGTGCAGGAGAGATAAGAGACTCAGTTTCAATCCCTGGGTTGGGAAGATCCCCTGGAGGAGGGCATGGCAACCCACTGCAGTAATCTTGCCTGGAGAATTCCATGGACAGAGGAGCCTGGAGGGCTATAGTCCAGGGGGTCACAAAGAGTCTGACACAATTCAACAACAAACACTTTCACCTTTTTTTCATAGTTGCTTCACAATGTTCTGTTAGTTTCTGCTGTACAATGAAGTAATCATCTATATGGATGCAGATATACTCTCCCTCTGGGACTTCCCTCCCACACCCCTCCCATCTCACTCCTCTAGTTTATCATAGAGCACTGAGCCGAAGTCCCTGTGCTATACAACTGCTTTCCTAGCTATCTATTTTATACATAGTAGTGTGTATACGTCAGTCCTCTCCATTCACCCCATGCTTCCCCTCCCCAACTGTGTCCACGTGTCATTGTCTATGTCTGTGCCTCTATTCCTGGCCTAATATGTATTCATCTGTACCACTTTTTTAGATTCTGCATATATGCTTTAAGATAGGTTATTTTGCTCAGCTTTTTAAGAGGGATAAATTACTTTTCTCATAAAAGTTATCCTATGGGTAACGGTTAATTCAGATCAGATCAGATCAGTCGCTCAGTCATGTCCGACTCTTTGCGACCCCATGAACTGCAGCACGCCAGGCCTCCCTGTCCATCACCAACTCCCGGAGGTCACTCAGACTCACACCTATCAAGTCAGTGATGCCATCCAGCCATCTCATCCTCTGTCGTCCCCTTCTCCTCCTGCTCCCAATCCCTCCCAGCATCAGAGTCTTCTCCAATGAGTCAACTCTTCGTATGAGGTGGCCAAAATGCTGGAGTTTCAGCTTTAGCATCATTCCTTCCAAAGAAATCCCAGGGCTGATCTCCTTCAGAATGGACTGGTTGGATCTCCTTGCAGTCCAAGGGACTCTCAAGAGTCTTCTCCAACACCACAGTTCAAAAGCATCAATTCTTCGGCGGGTTAATTGGGAAAGTTAATTATATCTCCCCTCCTCTTCTCTGTTCCTTCTTCTTAGTCTTTGTGACCCCCCAAAGCACTACTACCATCAACACACATCTAGAGTTCATCCCTTGTAAAGAAAACCCCTTCAGGAAGAATATTTCCACCTTGAGAGGAGTGAAATGCTATGCTATGCTAAGTCACTTCAGTCATGTCCGACTCTGTGTGACCCCATAGACGGCAGCCCACCAGGCTTCCCTGTCCCTGGGATTCTCCAAGCAAGAACACTGGAGTGGGTTGCCATTTCATTCTCCAGAGAGGAGTGAAAACATTTCTATAATTCTGAGCTGGGGAAAGAGTTATTGCATAGTATTAGGTTTGCTGTTGTTCAGTCACTAAATCATGTCCTGACTCTTTGTGATCCCATGGTCTGGAGCACACCAGGTTTCCTGGTCATTCACTATCTCCCAGAGTTTGCTAAAATGCATGCCCATTGAGTCAGTGATGCTACCTAACCATCTCATCCTCTACCCCCTCTTCTCCTTTGGCCTTCAGTCTTTTCCAGCATTGGGGTCTTTTCCACTGAATCAGCTCTTTGCATCAGGTGGCCAAAGTATTGGAGCTCCAGCATCAGTCCTTCCAATGAATATTCAGGGTTGATTTCTTTAGGATTGACTGATTGGATCTCCTTTCTGTCGAAGGGATTCTAGAATCTTCTCCAGCACCACAATTGGAAAGCATCAATTCCTTGGTGCTCAGCCTTCTGTATGCTCCAACTCTCACATCCAAACCAGTATGAATTGTGGTGCTGGAGAAGGCTCTTGAGAGTCCCTTGGAAAGCAAGGGGCTTCCCTTGTAACTCAGATGATAAGGAATCTGCCTGCAATCTGGCCAGGTTCAATCCCTGGGTTGGGAAGATACCCTGGAGAAGAGAATGGCTAACCACTGCAGTATTTTTGCCTGGAGAATTCCATGGACAAGGGAGCCTGGCAGACTACAGTCCATGGAATTGCAAAAGTCAGACACGACTGAGACGCTAACACACACACTGGGAAAATCATAGCTTTGGCTATATGAACCTTTGTCAGCAAAGTGATGTCTTTACTTTTTGATACACAGTCTAGGGTTTCTCTACTGTCCACGGGGTTGCAAAGAGCTGGACATGACTGAACGACTTTCACTTTCAGGTTTTTCATAGCTTTCCTTTCAAGGAGCAAGGGTCTTTTAATTTCATGGCTTCAGTCACCATTCAGCAGTGATTTTAGAACCCAAGGAAATAAAATCTGCCATTACTTCCACTTTTTCCCCTTCTATTTGCCATGAAGTGATGGAACAGAACACCAAGATCTTAGTTTTTTAAATGTTGAGTTTTAAGCCAGTTTAAAAAAAAAAAAAAAAAACTATTTATTTATTTTAATTGGAGGCTAATTACTTTACAATATTATGGTGGTTTTTTTCCATACATTCACATGAATCAGCCACGGGTGTACATGTATTCCCCATCCTGAACCTTCCTCCCACCTTTCTCCTCATCCCATCCCTCAGGGTCATCCTGGTGTACCAGCCCTGAGCACCCTGTCTCATGCACCTAACCTGGACTGGAGATCTATTTCACATATGATAAGATACATGTTTCAATGCTATTCTCTCAAATCATGCCAGGCTTTTTACTTTCTTCTTTCATCCTCAATTCAGTTCAATTCAGTTGCTCAATCGTGTCCAACTCTTTGCAACCCCATGGACTACAGCACTCCAGGCTCCTTTGTCCATCACCAACTCCCAGAGTTTACTCAAACTCATGTCCATTCAGTCCGTGATGCCATTCAACCATCTCATCCTCTGTCATCCCCTTTTCCTCCCACCTTCAATCTTTCCAAGCATCAGGGTCTTTTCAAATAAGTCAGTACTTTGCATCAGGTGGCCAAACTATTGGAGTTTCAGCTTCAGTATCAGTCCTTCCAATGAATATTCAGGACTGATTTCCTTTAGTTGGATCTCCTTGCAGTCCAAGGGACTCTTGAGAGTCTTCTCCAATATCATAGTTCAAAAGCATCAATTCTTCAGCGCTCAGCTTTCTTTATAGTCCAACTCTCACATCGATACATGACTACTGGAAAAACCATAGCTTTGACTAGACAGACCTTTGTTGGCAAAGCAATGTCTCTGCTTTTTAATATGCTGTCTAGGTTGGCTGTCTTTCATCCTCATCAAGGGGCTTTTTAGTTCCTCTTCAGTTTCTTATAATCATATCTTCATTAGTATTAGGTTATATATTATGTCTTCCCTGGTATTAGGTTACAATAGTACATGTCCTCTGGAGACTAGGGAATGCACATGATTTTATGTGCATACTTATATTCAAATATAAATAATAATAATATAAGCTATACCAACAAAGGTTCGCCTAGTCAAGGCTATGGTCTTTCCTGTGGTCATGTATGGATGTGAGAGCTGGACTGTGAAGAAGGCTGAGCACCGAAGAATTGATGCTTTTGAACTGTGGTGTTGGAGAAGACTCTTGAGAGTCCCTTGGACTGCAAGGAGATCCAACCAGTCCATTCTGAAGGAGATCAATCCTGGAATTTCTTTAGAAGGAATGATGCTAAAGCTGAAACTCCAGTATTTTGGCCACCTCATACGAAGAGCTGACTCATTGGAGAAGACTCTGATGCTGGGAGGGATTGAGGGCAGGAGGAGAAGGGGACGACAGAGGATGAGATGGCTGGATGGCATCACTGACTTGATGGGTGTGAGTCTGGGTGACCTCCGGGAGCTGGTGATGGACAGGGAGGCCTGGCGTGCTGTGGTTCATGGGGTCGCAAAGAGTCGGACACGACTGAGCGACTGATCTGATCTGATGTCACTGAATTCTGCCATATATTGATTTTTAAATTAAAACTTTTTAGTAATTTAATAACATAACTTACGTAAATAATTTTCTAACTATTTCAGCTTAGTTGTATTTTTAGGCACACTAAATGCCCTGTTGAGATTTCACTAACTTAACTGCTCTTCACAGTCTATGAAAGTAACCAGATTTTAATGCAAAAATGTACTGCTTTACATAATACATCAGTGGAGACAATTTAGTTTTCTTCAATATTGAGAGGAAATTTAGCTTGGCTAATAAATTATAACTCATTAACATAACAATTCATGATAAAAGACATCAGTTCAGTCCACTCACTCAGTTGTGTCCAACTCTTTGCGACCCCATGCACTGCAGCAATCCAGGCCTCCCTGTCCATCACCAACTCCTGGAGCTTACTCAAACTCATGTTCATCGAGTCCCTGATGCCATCCAACCATCTCATCCTATGATGTCACCTTCACCTCCTGCCTTCAATATTTCCCAGCATCAGGGTCTTTTCCAATGAGTCAGTTCTTCACATCAGATGGCCAAAGTATTGGAGTTTCAGCTTCAGCATCAGTCCTTCCAATGAGTATTCACGACTGATTTCCTTTAGGATGGACTGGTTTGATCTCCTTGCAGTCGAAGGGACTCCAACACCACAGTTCAAAAGCATCAATTATTCAGCCACTCCACTGTGCTTGCCTGGAGAATCCCAGGGATGGTGGAGCCTGGTGGGCTGCTGCCTGTGGGGTCGCACAGAGTTGGACACAACTGAAGCGACTTAGCAGCAACTTAGCAACAGCTTTCTTTATTGTCCAACTCTCACATCTGTACATGACTACTGGAAAAACCATAACTTTGACTAGATGGATCTTTGTTGGTAAGGCAATGTCTGCTTTTTGATATGCTGTCTAGGTTGGTCATAGCTTTTCTTCTATGGAGCAAGTGTCTTTTAATTTCATGGCTGCAGTCACCATCTGCAGTGCCTTGGAGCCCCCCAAAATAAAGTCTGTCACTGTTTCCATTGTTTCCCCATCTATTTGCCATTAAGTGATGGGACAGGATGCCATGATCTTAGTTTTCTGAATGCTGAGTTTTAAGCAAACTTTTCCACTCTCTTCTTTCACTTTCATCAAGAAGCTCTTTAGTTTTTCTTCTATAAGGGCCTTTCTGCCATAAGGGTAGTGTCATCTGGATATCTGAAGTTATTGATATTTCTCCCGTCAATCTTGATTCCAACTTTGCTTCATCCAGCCTGGCATTTTTCATGATGTACTCTGCATATAAATTAAACAAGCAGGGTGACAATGTACAGCCTGACGTACTCCTTTCCCAATTTGGAAGCAGTCTTTTGTTCCGTGTCTGATTCTAAATTGTTGCTTCTTGACCTCCATGCAGATTTCTCAAGAGGCAGGTCAGGAGGTCTGGTATTCCCATTGCTTTAAGAATTTTCAAATTTAAATTTTTTATGATCCACACAGTGAAAGGCTTTGGCATAGTCAATAAAGCAGAAGTAGATGTTTTTCTGGAACTCTCTTGCTTTTTCAATGATCCAACAGATGTTGGCAATGTGATCTCATAGATGCTATAAGACACAGTCCTATTGTTATTAAATTTGCACACCCAGTGACAGTACATGCCATGGTTACTTTTATGTATCAACTTGATTGGGCCAAGGGATGCCCAGATATTTGGGTAAACATTTTTCTAGTGTTTCTATAAGGATGTTGCTAGATGAGTTTAACATTTAAATCTCTAGACTGAATAAGACAGATTGCCCAAATGGGTCTCATCCAACTAGCTGAAGACCCTATTCAAAAGAAAAGCTATCTTTTCCCCAAATAAGAAGGAATTTCTCCTGCCCTCTTGACTTTAGACTTGAACTGGGACATCAGGTGCAGACTTTGGACTTGCCAGCCTCCATAATTACAAAGGTCAATTTCTTATAACAAATCTCTTTCTATATATATTCTACTTGTTTTGTTTATTTTCTGGTCCTCTAAAAGAATCTTTTTTTCATAGAACACAACTTAGTTGATGTTTTCCTATTTATTGAGATATTATATCTAGTGTGTAAGTGGTGGCACTTCAGATTTTAGATAGAGATCATACTATATATCCCCTGGAGAAGGAAATGGCAACCCACTCTGGTATTCTTGCCTAGAGAATTCCATGGACAGAGGAGCCTGGTGGGCTGTCATTCATGGTATTGCAAAGAGTCAGATATGACTAAAGTGACTTAGCACATGCTACATATACAGAACAGAATTGTTTTCAATGTCTTTTTTCACTTTACATTAGATCATGTTTTTTCCCTTGTATAATAGTTATTAGAAAAGAATTTTAGATGTCATGTATTATTTCATAATATAGATATGATTTTTATGTTATTGGATTTCAGATTATTTTTGCTAACATATATAAAACTCTAATGAAACTCTTTGAATGCAAAACTCCCTCATCATTTCTGATTCTTTCCTTGTGGTAGTTTCCTTGGAAAGGAATTATTTTGTCTGGTTCAGATTCTAGCTAGCAGTGTCTAGAAGTATTTGGGTCACCTGAACAATATATCTTTGCATTGATCACTGAAGAAGGCTTTCTTATCTCTTCTTGCTATTCTTTGGAACTCTGCATTCAGATGTTTGTATCTTTCCTTTTCTCCTTTGATTTTCACTTCTCTTCTTTTCACAGCTATTTGTAAGGCCTCCCCAGACAGCCATTTTGCTTTTTTGCATTTCTTTTCCATGGGGATGGTCTTGATTCCTGTCTCCTGTACAATGTCACGAACCTCATTCCATAGTTCATCAGGCACTCTATCTATCAGATCTAGGCCCTTAAATCTATTTCTCACTTCCACTGTATAATCATAAGGGATTTGATTTAAGTCATACCTGAATGGTCTAGTGGTTTTCCCTACTTTCTTCAATTTAAGTCTGAATTTGGCAATAAGGAGTTCATGATCTGAGCCACAGTCAGCTCCTGGTCTTGTTTTTGCTGATTGTATAGAGCTTCTCCTTCTTTGGCTGCAAAGAATATAATCGATCTGATTTCGGTGTTTCAGAGATACCAAAGGAACATTTCATGCAAAGATGGGCTCGATAAAGGACAGAAATGGTATGGACCTAACAGAAGCAGAAGATATTAAGAAGAGGTGGCAAGAATACACAGAAAAACTGTACAAAAAAGAGCTTCACGACCCAGATAATCATGATGATGTGATCACTGACCTAGAGCCAGACATCCTGGACTGTGAAGTCAAGTGGGCCTTAGAAAGCATCACTACGAACAAAGCTAGTGGAGGTGATGGAATTCCAGTGGAGCTATTCCAAATCCTGAAAGATGATGCTGTGAAAGTGCTGCACTCAATATGCCAGCAAATTTGGAAAACTCAGCAGTGGCCACAAGATTGGAAAAGGTCAGTTTTCATCCCAATCCCAAAGAAAGGCAATGCCAAAGAATGCTCAAACTACCGCACAGTTGCACTCATCTCACACGCTAATAAAGTAATGCTCAAAATTCTCCAAGCCAGGCTTCAGCAATATGTAAACCGTGAACTTCCTGATGTTCAAGCTGGTTTTAGAAAAGGCAGAGGAACCAGAGATCAAATTGCCAACATCCGCTGGATCATCGAAAAAGCAAGAGAGTTCCAGAAAAACATCTATTTCTGCTTTCTTGACTATGCCAAAGCCTTTGACTGTGTAGATCACAATAAACTGTGGAAAATTCTGAAGGAGATGGGAATACCAGACCACCTGATCTGCCTCTTGAGAAATCTGTATGCAGGTCAGGAAGCAACAGTTAGAACTGGACATGGAACAACAGATTGGTTCTAAATAGGAAAAGGAGTACGCCAAGGCTGTATATTGTCACCATGTTTATTTAACTTATATGCAGAGTACATCATGAGAAAGGCTGGACTGGAAGAAACACAAGTTGGAATCAAGAGTGCTGGGAGAAATATCAATAACCTCAGATATGCAGATGACACCACCCTTATGGCAGAAAGTGAAGAGGGGCTAAAAAGCCTCTTGATGAGAGTGAAAGTGGAGAGTGAAAAGATTGGCTTAAAGCTCAACATTCAGAAAACGAAGATCATGGCATCTGGTCCCATCACTACATGGGAAATAGATGGGGAAACAGTGGAAACAGTGTCAGACTTTATTTTTCTGGGCTCCAAAATCACTGCAGATGGTGACTGCAGCCATGAAATTAAAAGACGCTTACTCCTTGGAAGGAAAGTTATGACCAACCTAGATAGCATATTCAAAAGCAGAGACATTGCTTTGCCAACAAAGGTTCGCCTAGTCAAGGCTATGGTCTTTCCTGTGGTCATGTATGGATGTGAGAGCTGGACTGTGAAGAAGGCTGAGCGCCGAAGAATTGATGCTTTTGAGCTGTGGTGTTGGAGAAGACTCTTGAGAGTCCCTTGGACTGCAAGAAGATCCAACCAGTCCATTCTGAAGGAGATCAATCCTGGGATTTCTTTGAAGGAATGATGTTAAAGCTGAAACTCCAGTATTTTGGCCACCTCATGGGAAGAGTTGACTCATTGGAGAAGACTCTGATGCTGGGAGGGATTAAGGGCAGGAGGAGAAGGGGACGACAGAGGATGAGATGGCTGGATGGCATCACTGACTCGATGGATGCGAGTCTGAGTGACCTCCGGGAGCTGGTGATGGACAGGGAGGCCTGGCGTGCTGCGGTTCATGGGGTCGCAAAGAGTCGGACATGACTGAGCGACTGATCTGATCTGAACAATATATCAGGCTCTAGTAAGAGAATAACACTTCTAATATAGAGGAAGATTAATTTAGATATAGTGAAGTGGCTTAAGCAAAGATGCTCTCCATCGTCAGAATCTGCTAAAAATAGAGCCCAGGTATCTGTATTTATGAGACCTCTGCAGGGGTTTTATGGTTGAACATGCCTGAGGACCTTCTGAAAGCCTCGAACATGTTTTCAAAGTCTAGACAATATGCATACTTGTCTTTTCTCATCAATTACAGCCAGCTACAATCAAATTCATCAGTGACTCAGCTCTAAAATGGCATTAGTCTACCATTCATATTAAGCTTGCTTTTCTGACACTCCTGAACTCCAATATACTCATTCTCTTCAACCTTTACTTTTCTTATAACCATGACCTTGATACTATTTTGCTCTGCCAGCTTATCCTCTTGGTGTTCATTCAGTGCTAAGTTGGTGACTGCATCCCACTGTCCAAAATCCTTTGGAGCCATATTGGATATGCCTTGCCACTCTGCTCAGAGGTTGAGTTTGTCTGTCTTAAAGAAAGGCTGTGAGTCAAGACTCCCTTCTTTCTAAACTAACATGCCTTTCTTCTCCTTTCTTGTCCTATAATTTCCACTGTTGTGGTCATTGTATCATGTAAGACTACTCCAGTCCTTGTCTTGAGCAACATCTATTTAAGAACCTGTATCCTTCTCTTTATCATTCTCATGAAAACAACTAATGGTCAGTATCTTTCTAGAGTCTTAATGAAGATTATGTCTTTTGTTAATCAACAATAAAGTTATCTATTATAGTTAGAATTATTCTTTCCTCCCTCTTAGAGGTATTTGCATTTCAAAGAGATGTTACTAGGGAAACACATCTTAAATCTAAGGAAATAAATCTTTACAGATGCTGTTTCAAAAACTGTGTGGTGGTCTGGTAGAGATTTGGGGGAGATTTTTGATAAGAGTAACCCATGAGATGTCATCAAAGAAATGGAAGCATTATGCAGTAATGGGTGAGAGCCTCTTGAATTACAGTCATACTATTCACATTTTTCTAAGCAACTTTCAACATTTGAATGCTATGCTTTCATGTAGTATGCAACTGAAAATTCAATAACCCACCACACCACTGCAAGATACTAGTAATGGGAAACTGAGGGCAGTGGAACTTCAGATTTTTTTTTTTTTTTTTTAAAGCTAAAACTACCTTAAAAGTAAATTCTATTAATTAGTAAAAGTTCAATGACTCTATGAGACATAAAATTTCAACTGTATTTTACAGAATCCCAGATCTGTGACTCAAAGCCTGAGGTGATAATAGCCACCAGAACTGCTTCCTTTCCTCCCCTGTGGAAGGACAACTCTGAGCTTGCCTGTGTACGTTTTTGCTTCATGTTCATCTTCAAGGACCTTGGACAAACTTGTCCCTCTTTTAGGAAAAAACAACAACAATAACAACTACCCATCCAACAAAGAAAACCAGGAAAAAAGTGGGCCTGTGGACCTGCAGAGGGATTGCACAAGCTGCTAGAACCCGAATCTCCTTATATTTAATCTTGTCCTTCAACAGCAAGAGCATGACAATGTTTTAGAGACTCTCATCACCCTGAATTAGTTCTAAACTACTGAAATCCTGGTTTGAGACATTTTCTTATGCCATGAATAAAGAAAACCATTTTTCTCAGAACCCAAAGGTGTAATCAGTGAAGAAGGCGCCAGCATCTGTGTTGAAAGATCCACCATTTGTGTTTGTGATGGCATGGGAGGCATAGAAAGCTTCTGAGAGCCTGTGATACTTTTAGCAGGCGCCTGGCATTTGAGGCAAGACCATTTACCCAGAAAATTGCCTGCTCTTTCAGCTTGGTAACCATGGACTCTAGCCAGAAGTGATTTTGGCTCATACTTGTTCTTTCTGAATTCCTCTAAAGAATGAGGAAGAGAAAGGAGAGATTTTTCCCCCCTTTTCAGCAAATTAAATTAGAGTAAATAAAAACATCTACTTATATAGTACAAAGCTCTGACTGTATGGATAGAAAGCTAGTTATTTGATAAATGCAAACACACACATGGAAAAACTTTTTTTACTTTTTAAAATGGATTGCGACCTCATAGTTCTGAAGCCAGGGCACACAGACTTTCGCTTACCTTCTCTGGTCTGGCAACTTCCTTCTGCTGGCAATAGGTTTGGCTTGTACAGTGAGATTTTGAAGAGAGGTCTGAGTTTGATTAACTGTGCCTTTATGAATAACATCCTCAGAGAATTCCAGGCTATGTTCAGACTCTCAGCTACAGCAGCCATGGAGCACTGGTGTATGGCTAAGCTGTTCCCTGCAACAGAGGATTCTGACAGACCATAACTCTTCCAACCTATGGTAGTCATCACCTTTATGGTAGGATGATATTCCTAACATTTTCTTTTTACTCACACTCTTCAGCTGATTTGTCAGTTTACTGGTAAGAGTCAAATCCATTTTGATACGCAGGTTTCTCCTTGCTGGAACGTGGCTACTCAGAGATAGACTTAGGATGTTCTCAAAAGATGAAGAGATACCTCACAGGAGGGATAAGACAGATAATACAGAAGGGGAAAACTTGTTTATAGCTAATGTATTTCCTACAGCTGTAAATGGTCTCCAGATAACAGAATTTAGCCTTAGAATCTGTGGACTCTTCAGATCATGGGGAATCAGAAGTGGTAGTACCATGCCAGGGCCATATCTATGGTGAATAAGCTACTGGACGGAGGAGCTTGACAGGTTGGTCTGTCTACCAGCTGGTAAATGCCACTGAGTGGAAAATCAACTGGCAACTAATGTTTTTCTTCCTTAACAGAGACCACCAAAGGGAGGGAAAAAGCCATGAATCTTTCCTGTGTTAATTGAGAACGCTGGATGGCCATTATAAAACCATTTCCTCTGGCGTCACAATGCTTATCTGAATCTTGGTTTGAGTTTGTTGAAACGGTAATGGTAGTAGGCGTTATCACGTCACAGGGTACCATATTACAGCATGCTTGCTTTTCATTCTATGTGGTCCATAAAGCAAAATAAATTTTGAATAACCAGTGGTGAAGGTTTTCATTGGTATATGAGCATATATTTTCAGGAGAAGAAAATGTTCCAATTATGCTATATTGCATTGGCAATTCAGTAAGTTTTCCCTTCACTGTGCTAGTAAAGATGCAAGATGCTCATGTTCTGATTTTCTACCTCTTTTCTGCAGAAAAGGTAAATGGTTCAGTACTCTCATGTATCACATGTGTTTTAGAGTGTGAAGAGAATTTTGTCTTACTGATTAAAAAAAAAAATCAACAATATCTCTATGAGAATCATTTTTAGGAAAAGAGCCATCCTTACATAGTTCAATATAGTGTGGGAATCCAGAGTGACTAAGGAATCACTGAGCAAACCAGTTTATTTATAATTCCTACTCCCTCTTCTTTCCTTTTAGAAATTTCTCTCCTCCTACCCTTCTATGCTACCTTCTGCACTAGTACAATATCTCCTGTCAGCTTTCTTTAGACAGTATCTCTTGCTCTGAACCTTATTCTCTACCCCTTCATCAAACTGTATAAATTATAACAGTTATTAGTTCCTTCAGAAACAATAACCAGAAGAAAAAAACAAACAAAAAACCCAGGATTCCATTAAGCACCAAACATCACACTTAAAACAATGGATAAAGACTTTAGACTGCTTATGAAATATTATCAACTCAGAAGTTCATATTTTGCCAAGCTATCAATCAAATGGAAGGGTGTTTTAAAAGTCTTTTTCAGAAAGGCAAGGCCAGGACCTCAAATGTTTATCTTCCAGAGACCCTTTCTTTGAAATTTAATTGGGCATGTATATATATTGAAACAATTTTGTACCAAATTCTCAATTTGGCGGAGTAAGGTGCAATTTCTCATGCCACTAAGTGTCGGGTGCCGGTTTGGATTAGTGCTCCGCCCAGGACAAAGGTCATGAGGAAGGAGGCTCGGCAATAACGCGAGGGCGAGATTGAGCCTCAGGAGCCCCCTGGAGGTTCTCGAGCATCTACCCTCAAAAAACCGGAGTCTGCCTACTTTCTGCTTTGTGTTCTCACCTACACCTCTGACTTTACAGGGGGCTGTCCCCCACTACCTTTCTCTGAAAAAAGAGCTAACTTACAGCTCCAGTTAATAATTCCTGGGTGTGACAGTGTTCAGCCTACAAACTCCTTTTGGAAATCCTCTAGCCTGCCTGAATAGATTTTTCTGGCCACATGTGATTGTTTAGAGCCTCCCAACTGTGAGAGGCATGAGATGTTCTAAACTGTCTGAACACAGATTCCTTTGAGCAGTTAAAAGATTGATTAGAAATTGTATTGGTGAAGGGTTTTTCACTTGTTGGGCCAATGTTTGCTGCTAAGTCTCCATATCCCTTACCTACTGTGTCCTTGGTAGTGTATTGATTGATATAATTGGTGTATAGAAATGTAAGTAGTAGCCTCAATGTTTGTAACCTTGGACCCTTGAGTTAATTCTTTCTCTTGTTATAACCCACCACACCTTTGCCCTATAGAAATGCAATTCCAATGCCTTTGGAGGGTGGCGCCTGACTTTAGAATAATCATCTTTAGAGAAAATAAGTTCCTTAAAATGTTAATAGGCCTCCGGGCCAGAAGATGATGTAACTCACCTAAACTTTAGCATAGCATAGCATAGGTTTGAAAGCCTGGCTCAGCGACTGCTGTCCCTGCATGACTCCACCCCTTCCCCCATTATCCTCTGTGCATAACTTAAGGTATAAAAACTACTTTGAAAAATAAAGTGCGGGGCCTTGTTCACCGAAGCTTGGTCTCCCCATGTCGTTCTTTCTCTAACCTTCTGGCTGAATTATTCAGCCTTCTCTCTCCACAATATGTTCTCACTGAGCTATCCTTATTTCATCCGCCTATCTTCACTGAACTTCCTCACTGAGCTATCTTCATTTTCATCACTCTTTATATCTTTAATTAATATTTTAATAAGCTATTGTTTCCTGATCGCCTATGCCGTCTCCCCTTCGAAATCCCTGGATCCACCGGGGCTGGACCCCGGCAACCAAGACTTCTCAAACACAAACTGGGTACCCTACCATTCAACTCAGTTCTGACACTTTCTACCAGGAGATGGCATCCAATTTCACCACACACACACACACATACACACTTCAGATGCCTATCAGTTCAGTTCAGTGCAGTTACTCAGTCGTGTACGACTCTGTGACCCCATGGCCTCTGGCACACCAGGCTTCCCTTTTCATCACCAAATCCTGGAGCTTGCTCAAACTCATGTCCATTGAGTTGGTGATGCCATCCAACCATCTCATCCTCTGTCGTCCCCTTCTCCTCCTACTTTCAATCTTTCCTAGCATCAGGCTCTTCTCCAATGAGTCAGTTCTTCCCATCAGGTTGTCAAAGTACTGGAGCTTCAGCTTCAGCATCAGTCTTTCCAATGAATATTCAGGACTGACTTCCTTTAGGATGGACTGGTTGGATCTCCTTGCAGTCCAAGGGACTCTCAAGAGTCTTCTCCAACACCACAGTTCAGAAGCATTAGTTCTTCAGCACTCAGCTTTCTTTATGGTCCAACTCTCACACCCATACACGACTACTGGAAAAACCATAGCTTTGTCTAGACAGACCTTTGTCAGCAAAGTAATGTTTCTGATTTTTAATAAGCTGTCTAGGTTGGTCATAGCTTTTCTTCCAAGGAGCAAGCATATTTTAATTTCATGGCTGAAGTCATCTGCAGTGTTTTTGGAGCCCAAGAAAATAAAGTCTGTCACTGTTTCCATTGTTTCCCCATCTATTTGCCATGAAGTGATGGGACTGGATGCCATGATATTTATTTTTTTAATGTTTAGTTTTAAGCCAACTTTTTCACTCTCCTCTTTCACTTTCATCAAGAGGCTCATTAGTTATTCTTCACTTTCTGCCACAAGGGTGGTGTCATCTGCATGTCTGAGGTTATTGATATTTCTCTTGGCAATCTTGATTCCAGTTTGTGCTTCATCCTGCTCAGCATTTCACATGATATACTCTGCATCTAACTTAAATAAGTAGGGTGATAATATACAGCAAGTAAACAATATACTTGCTTTTTTGATGATCCAATGGATGTTGGCAATTTGATCTCTGGTTCCTCTGCTTTTTCTAAATCCAGCTTGAACATCTGGAAGTTCTACTGTTGAAGCCTAGCTTGATGAGATGCCTATGGAAAACCCATATTGTTATTTGTAGTTCTGATTGACACATGATAAATCAGAGGGTTGGATTTGAGACAGGAAGGAAGAGGACAAAACATAACCATTGAAAAAATGGCATAGTCATTGAGAAAAACAGGATATAACAAAAAGTAGTTAAAACCTACTAGGCCCAAGATGGTGGAAGATTCATCTTCCAGTAGACCTTGAGCCCTGGTACCTGTCTCTAATATGTTAGCATAAGCTGAGTGATATGCCCACCAGTGCCATGACAGTTTCTTCCAAAACTGACCACGAAAGGTCAAAAAGTGGGAAGTGGCCCAATTCCTGGAAATCCCTTCCCCTTCCCCAAGATATTTGGACTGGTCTTCCTACTCAACAGTGTATAAAATTACCCAGCCCATAAAAACTTACCAGCTCATAACCCAAGGTTGCTCTAGTTGACTGCATTTGGCTTGTGGAATGTATATCTCTCTCTTAAGTTCTTTCCTGTGCTAAACCAGGAATCCTCACTTGGCAGCCTGCCCTAGGAGCTCACCTGAGACCTGGGATGTGATCATTTTCTTACTGTCCCCTTCTCCTGCAACAGGTTAACTTGCTGATTTTCTCACATGAGTCACTGCTGGTTTATTACAAAGGATAAGAATCAATAGGCAAATGAAGTGATACACAGGGCAAAGTCTTGAACAAAGTGACTTTTGTCCTCAAGGAGTTTGTATTCCAGTACTGTGGTACATGGAAGCCTTCTGCTTTCCTAATCTGAAAGTTCTCTAACTTGCTCCCGTAGGATTTTTGTGGAGGCTTCATTACATTGACTAATGGTAATAGATTCAATCCCTAGGCTCTCTCTCCTCCTTGGAAATTACCAGGTGGGAATGAAAGTTCCAAGTCTCTATTCAAGGTTTGTTCCTCTGGAAACTGGTTCCCATCCTTAGGTGCTTTCCAAAAGCCACATCAATAACATAAACTGAGGTATGATGAAGAGGCTTGCTATGAACAACAAGACACCCATCTCACTTTTATGGCTCTGAACTGATCTCAGGAACCAAGGATTAGAGACCAAGTATTAAAACAAAAGACGCTTTCATTGCTCCTATATTATATCTTACAAATTACAATACCACACCTATAAAACAAGGGAGCAAATCAAGAAAAACAAACTGTGGGTTCCAGGAACCATTGGTTCAAAAGCAGGAAAGGTGGCATCTTATCCTTTTGACTCATTGATTTGTAGCAGCTCTAGAAAATCCATGTTGGAACAAAAGTATAGAGCCCTCTAGCTATAGGAGGAAAAATCTGAGGTTCTCTTAAAGGCAAAAACAGATTGTAAAAACAAAGACAATTCATTTCAATTAGGCTGCACCATCATGTTTGAGTGGTGAAGGATTATGATATTGGATGAGCTAGTTAAATGAAAGTGGGTCCCATCCCATTCTGGTGGGGGAAGGGGTCATCTTTCCCTCCCCCACTTGGACACTGGTAATCAGAGCATGCCCAGAGACCAGAGATCCTTCTTTTTCTAGTCAAGTGAAAGTGAAAATGTTAGTTTTTCAGTCATGTCTAACTCTTTGTGACCCCATGGACTGTATAGCCTGCCAGATTTCTCTGTCCATGGGATTTTCCAGCCAAGAATACTGGAGTAGATTGTCATTTCCTTCTCCAGGGGATCTTCCTGACTCAGAGATCAAACTCAAGTTTCCCACATTGTAGACAGATTCTCTGCCATCCAAGCCAACAGGTCCTTCTAGTCAAGGACCACCACTAAATTGACAGTCTTAACAGTACTAAGTAGGATAAAACCAACAACACAGATTTGGCACAGGTGCACAAAGATAAGATTTAAAAGTGACTCAATGTAACCAGGACCCTTTCAGTTCAGTTCAGTTCAGTCGCTCAGTCTTGTCCGACTCTTTGCGACCCCATGAATCGCCGCACGCCAGGCCTCCTTGTCCATCACCATCTCCTGGAATTCACTCAAACTCACATCCATTGAGTCGGTGATGCCATCCAGCCATCTCATCCTCTGTCGTCCCCTTTTCCTCTTGCCTCCAATCCCTCCCAGCATCAGAGTCTTTTCCAATAAGTCAACTCTTTGCATGAGGTGGTCAAAGTACTGGAGTTTTAGCTTTCACATCATTCCTTCCAAAGAACACCCAGGACTGATCTCCTTTAGGATGGACTGGTTGGATCTCCTTGCAGTCCAAGAGACTCTCAAGAGTCTTCTCCAACACCACAGTTCAAAAGCATCAATTCTTCAGTGCTTAGCTTTCTTCACAGTCCAACTCTTGCATCCATACATGACCACAGGAAAAACCATAGCCTTGACTAGATGGACCTTTGTTGACAAAGTAATGTCCCTGCTTTTCAATATGCTATCTATATTTTTCAGTATTTATAATAAATTGGCATTAATTTTTTTGCTCCTCCCTCTCCCCTACCACCATGGGTTTCAATTGGGTGCTTATGGGTAAGTGTCTGACTAGTAAGGGAAAGGTTATATAACCCAACCTAAACTGTCAATCAACTTGTCGGTCAAATGACATAGGACATGGGGAAGGAAGGCTGCCACTGTTAAGAAACCCAGTCCTACCCTCACTGCAGGACTGTTTCTGGTTTTCAGACCACTTATTCTCATTCTTTTCTTGAGAGTGAAATTTCACTTTGCTTAATAAAACTGTCATACTAAAAACTGCTCTGTGTGTCTTGACTAAATTCTTGCCCTTGAGAGGGCAAAAACTGAGGAATTGCCATTTTTCTGGTAGCATATATAAGGCAAATAAAAAAGAAATGTAAACATAGCACACTATGCTCTCAGAGCCAACTATTTTTTATATGGGCACAATATAAAGACTATTCATTGATTTTCAACTTATAAACAAAACACAGAAGAGAGATATAATTATAGAATGAGATAGAAATATTTTTATTTTAGAATGAAGGCAACATGGAAGCAAGTACTGGAGTACTAATATCCTTACTTCACAAAATGGAAACTTGATGCACTTTTTGTGTGGGATAAAGGCATGCTTAAACATACTTCTTAAAATTAAAAATAACCAGCAGAGAATCTGAGAGCAGTAGCGTTCTCTGTCTGGATTAGATAGTTTATCAATCAGGATTCTTATTTGTTAGCAACAGAAACCACCTTTGACTGACTGGAGAAGAAAAAGAAAGCCTCCTTTAGAGGACTGGCTTAGTGGCCAAGAGCAGTTTTAAAAATTCACAGAGAAAAAGTTATCTAGTGGCAGAATTCATTTGTTGGCTGAGCAAAGCATGACAGTTTGTACTTTAAACACAGCTGGCATGGGAGGCTGGTTGTCCTGATTAACACTGATGCCACTGCTACCCAGGAATTTAATCTTACCATGAATGTGCCTCTGGGGCCTCATCCTACTTTCTGAGAACAACAGAATATCTGGACTTTCTGAATGTGGATGTTTCTTGGTAGCGTACTGGCACCCTTGTGCCTGGCAGGGATGGGTGGAGCAGGTGAAGTCATCCTTGTGTTGATTGGGTGACGGATCTCAGGGGTGGAAGGAACTGCCAGTGCCATGCTTATGCTTTTCCAGTTTGGACCCCAGGGCTATGACTTTAGCTTTCTAGCCTATCACTAGGGAATACTTCTCTCTTCTGTCACTCACCAGGAGCTGAGCCATAGCCTGGGAGGGGAAGGCGCAAACTTTCTTTCATCAGAGCCAGGATTATGTAACCTCTTTTATCACCACAAGGGTGTGTCTCCTGAAGCTGGAAAGGAAGGCAATAAATAACTTTCAAGTGTTTCATTTTAAAAATCTCAAATAAATATTTTTTTTTTATTTCTTTTGTGAGGCTTTTGAGATAGTTTTCTAACTTGGAAGCAGAACATTTAAACCCATAAGCACCAGACGTCAGGAGAGACACATGATCTCAAGTAAATCATCTAATTTTTTTCTGGAACTCAGTTTTTCTTACTTGTAAAATGGAAAATTAATTGTATTTAGCATTCTATGATTCTATGATGAATGCAGTAAATCAATTTTTATATTCCTGTGTATTGTCTGCATTTTTTTCTATCTTCATGAGAGATGTTATCAACAGTTTCAGGTTTTTGGTAAAAACAAAATTTTTAATTTTATGATTATTACCTCCCAACCTATAAAAGAATCTCTTGATTACATACATTTATGAGTCAGGGAGAAGGATGAAGAGAAAACTTGTTATGTTTTTAGTGGCTTAAAAATAAGCCTGAACATTATTCACAATAGCCCCAAAGTGAAATCAGTTCAGTTCAGTTCAGTTCACTCGGTCAGCCGTGTCTGACTTGTTGCGACCCCATGGATTTCAGCACAACATGCTTCCCTGTCCATCATCAAGTCACAGAGGTTACTCAGCCTCACGTCCATAGAGTTGGTGATGCCATCCAAGCATCTCATCCTCTGCCGTCCCTTCTTTTGCCTTCAATATTTCCCAGCATCGGGGTCTTTTCCAATGAGTCAGTTCCTCGAATCAGGTGGCCAAAGTATTGGAGTTTCAGCTTCAGCATCAGTCCTTCCAATGAATATTCAGGACTGATTTCCTTTAGTATGGACCAGTTGGATCTCCTTGCTGTCCAGGGGACTCTCAAAAGTCTTTTCCAACACCATACTTCAAAAGCAGCAATTCTTTGGTTCTCGGCTTTCTTTATACGCCAACTCTTACATTCATACATGACTACTGGAAAAATCATAGCTTTGACTAGATGGACCTTTGTCAGCAAAGTAATGTCTCTGCTTTTTAATATGTTGTCTAGGTTGGTCATAGCTTTTCTTCCAAGGAGCAAGCATCTTTTAATTTCATGGCTACAGTCACCATCTGCAGTGATTTTGGAGCCCAGAAAAATAAAGTCTGACACTGTTTCCACTGTTTCCCCATCTATTTCCCTTGAAGTGATGGGACCGGATGCCATCATCTTCGTTTTCTGAATGTTGAGCTTTAAGCCAACTTTTTCACTCTCCACTTTCACCTTCATCAAGAGGCTCTTTAGTTCTTCTTGACTTTCTGCCATAAGGGTGGTGTCATCTGCATATCTTTGGTTCTCAGCTTTCTTTATAGGCCAACTCTCACATTCATACATGACTACTGGAAATTGATGTTTCCATCAATTGATTATTAATGGAAATTATTGATGTTTCTTCTGGCATTCTTGCTTCCAGCTTTTGCTTAATCCAGCCAAGCATTTTTCATGATGTACCCTGCATATAAGTTAAATAAGCAGGGTGGAAACACAACCTTGACTTACTCCTTTCCCAATTTGGAAAAAGTCTGTTGTTCCAAGTCCAGTTCTGACAGTTGCTTCATGACTTGCATACAGATTTCTCAGAAGGCAGGTAAGGTGATCCGGTATTCCCATGTCTGGAAGAATTTTCCGCAGTTTGTCGTGATCCTCATAGTCAGAGGCTTTGGTGTAGTCAATAAAGCAGAAGTAGATGTTTTCCTGGAACTCTCTTGCTTTTTTTGATGATCCAACAGATATTGGTAGTTTGATCTCTGGTTCCTTTGCCTTTTCCAAATCCAGCTTGAACATCCGAAAGTTCATAGTTCATGTACTGTTGAAGCCCAGCTTGGACAATTTTGAGCATTACTTTGCTAGTATGTGAGATGAGTGCAATTGTGCAGTAGTTTGAACATTCTTTGGCATTGCCTTTCTTTGGGATTGGAATGAAAACTGACCTTTTCCAGTCCTGTGGCCACTGCTGAGTTTTCCAAATTTGATGGCATATTTAGTGCAGCACTTTTAGGATTTGAAATACTTCTACTGGAATTCTATCACCTCCACTAGCTTTGTTCATAGTGATGCTTCCTAAGGCCCCCTTGACTTCACATTCCAGGATGTTTGGCTCTAGGTAAGTGATCAAACCATCATAGTTATCTGGGTCATGAAAATCTTTTTTGTATAGTTCTGTGTATTCTCGCTACCTTTTCTTAATATCTCATGCTTCTGTTAGGTCCATACCATTTCTGTCGTTTATTGTGCCCATTTGTGCATGAAATGTTCCCTTGGTATCTCTAATTTTCTTGAAGAGATCTCTGGAGTGGGTTGCCATTTCTTTCTCCAATGCATGAAAATGAAAAGTGAAAGTGAAGTCATTCAGTCGTGTCTGATTCTTAGCAACCCCATGGACTGCAGCCTACCAGGCTCCTCTGCCCATGGGATTTTCCAGGCAAGAGTACTGGAGTGGGCTGCCATTGCCTTCTCCAAAGAGATCTCTAGTCTTTCCCATTCTGTTGTTTTCCTCTATTTCTTTGCATTGATCGCTGAGGAAGGCTTTCTTATCTCTCCTTGATTTTCTTTGGAACTCTGCATTCAGATGTTTATATCTTTCCTTTTCTCCTTTGCCTTTAGCTTCTCTTCTTTTCTCAGTTGTTTGCAAGGCCTCCTCAGGCAACCAATTTGCCTTTTTACATTTCTTTTTCTTAGGGATGGTGTTGATCATTGCCTCCTGTACAATGTCACGAATCTCTGTCAATAGTTCTTCAGGCACTCTGTCTATCAGATATAATTCCTTGAATCTATTTGTCACTTCCACTGTATAATCATAAGGGATTTGATTTAGGTCATACTTTAATGGTCTAGTGTTTTTCTCTACTTTCTTCAATTTAAATCTGAATTTGACAATAGGGAGTTCATGATCTGAGCCACAGTAATCTCCCAGTCATTAACTGATGAATTAATAATTTGTGTGGTATATCCACACATTATAGTATTATTTGACAATAAAGATAAATGAAGTACTTACAAATGCTACAACATGGGTGAATCTTCAAAACATTCTGATTGAAAGAAGCCAGACACAGCAGACCACATAGTGTATGATTTCATTTACGTGAAATATCAAGAATAGGCAAATCTATAGAGGCAGGAATTAGATTAGTTGTTGTCAATGTAAAAATTAATAAACAGAAACCTCATTAAAATAGAGTCAAGAGGCCAGAAGGGAAAGCTCTTATACTCTATGGTGATAACACAGTCCAACAGAGAGAAGAAAACTTCCTCTCTTTGCTTAGCAAAAGTTCAGCCAATGAGAGACCATCACAACTCAGCCAATGAATAGCCTCTACATTTTGAACTCTCAATTCCAATCAGTTCTTTGCTTGCTAGAACGCTCCCAACTCCCCTTGCCATTCCATTCCTACACTCCATTTAAATGAGCTCTTTCCTGGCTGTTCAGGGGCTAGCAGATGACATGCCATGGTGGCAGATCTCAAATTGCAATTCTTTGTTGATCCTGAATGAACCCATTTGAACTGGAGCAATAACTGGCAATCCATCTGCTTTAGGTCAACATTTTTGGTGATCAGTATTGGGATCCATAGAAACCCTTGACAACTCTGAGACTGGTGAGCAAACAGGCGCTATACCCAGAGTGAGTCCATTTTTGCTCACTGTTTTTCTCACCAACCTGGAGTTTCAGGGTGATTCTTAATCTTGAAACCAAGTTTCTTCCCTCTTTTCATTTTGAAACTCTCCAGGTTTTATTTGGGATCATCTTTAGAACTTTGTCTTTCCCAGTTAAGACCTTGTTCTGTGTTCAAGTACTCATCTGATACTTTGACTTGACTGAGCTCATGCTGTTTCACTGGAACTCTGCCAACCTTCAGTTTGATCACTTTTGGTACAGGGGCTGTTCCCACTGAAGTCTTTATCCTGCTCCTTCGGGACTAGACTGTTCTCTTAAGACTTTCTGGTATTAGGTCTGCAGGCTGTTTGAGCTGTTTGGGCTGTGTGAAATGTTTTCTTTCACTCTAGAGAAAAACCTTTGGGAAAAAGAATCTCAGTTATCTAAATATTTTGGATGCACCACCCCACCCCACCCCACCCCTGCTACAGTGATCCCAGTTGATTTTAGCTTTATAAATCATGATCCTTCCTCATGTGCATATCTAACTAAATGGATTAACCTAACCAAAGGCAATTTAGAACATCAATAGCTACTATGGAGAACTTCTGAATTGCCCAGCTTATTTTTCATAAAACTGAATTGAACAATCACAGCTTTAAAATTTCCCAAACTGAATGAGATGCCTATTTTGATTAGTATTCTGAGGCTTCCAAATATTGTTGTTTAGTCACTCAGTCATGTTCAACTCTTTTGAGACCCCATGGACTGTATCCCACCAGGCTCCTTCTTGCCCATGGGATTCTTCAGGCAAGAATACTGAAGTGAGTTGCCGTTTCCTTCTCTAGGGGATTTCCCCCACCCAGGGATCATTATTAGGAGGCTAAAGTTTTCTTTCAGCAAAATAAAATCTTAAAAGTAACTGAATCCAATAAATGATTAAAGAAAGATAAAAATAGCATCCAAAGTCCCATCCTTCACTGTCCTAGCACCTCTGTCTCAGATTCAACCTCCAGCACCATCTTTTCCTTTCCTTGTATATCACCTATACTGTCTCTATATCCTCAATTCCCCCACAATGATTCTCTCACTGAACTTCCATTTTCCTTTAAAATTCTATCTGCTCCCTTTTCTTCTGAACTTGTCAGAACCTGTCTCTTTAAAATCAAACCTTCAGAGGACCCAGAGGCTAAACCTTTCAGTTCAGTTCAGTTCAGTCGCTCAGTCGTGTCCAACTCTTTGTGACCCCATGAATCGCAGCACGCCAGGCCTCCCTGTCCATCACCAACTCCCAAAGTTCACTCAGACTCACGTCCATCGATTCAGTGATGCCATCCAGCCATCTCATCCTCTGTTGTCTCCTTCTCCTCTTGACCCCAATCCCTCCCAGCATCAGAGTCTTTTCAAATGAGTCCACTCTTTGCATGAGGTAGCCAAAGTATTGGAGTTTCAGCTTTAGCATCATTCCTTCCAAAAAAAATCTCAGGGTTGATCTCCTTCAGAATGGAGTGGTTGAATCTCCTTGCAGTCCAAGGGACTCTCAAGAGTCTTCTCTAACACCACAGTTCAAAAGCATAAATTCTTCGGGCGCTCAGCCTTCTTCACAGTCCAACTCTCACATCCATACATGACCACAGGAAAAACCATAGCCTTGACTAGACGGACCTTTGTAATTTTTTAAAATTCCTGGACTAAGTCTGAACTACAAGTCACACTCAAAGATTTCCCCCAAAGTAACTGAAGATCTTCACAGATTTACTGAGCAATATAGTCATTGAAACTTATGATCAGATTTCTCTGACTTATATCAGCTAATTAATACACTTGTTGGCAAAGGTCAGACTCAGTAAGCCACTCAGAAAACTGATAAATGGGAACATCCTGAAAGGTCTCTAGAATTACAACTGGGAGACCAGCCCACTAATTTATATGATCAGGCTCAAGCGATCTTTAAGTGACTTCACTGGGAAATTCTTAGAGCTTTTCCAGAATCTATCAATTGAAACAGAATTCAGGCTTCCACACAAAAATTGGATGAACCTTTTCACAACTATTATATTCAATTTTAGGTTACTATTATCTCTAAACTCTGGGCTTCCTTTAGAGGTTGATTCCATCTAGGTAGCTTTTAACTTTGTTTATTAATGGACTGGAACATTTTCCTTCTAGTAAATAGAACCAGGGTTGAGTGGGAAACTGTGTCCTCTCCATATTTAGTTAATCTGATTAATAAGCTCTCAGAGTCGCCTAAAAGGAAAACTGCTAAAATTCTTCATCTTCAAGTTCAGCAAATGAAGGTCCCTAAGTATTACCAAAATCCTCCTAGTTTCTGCTTTTATTGCAAAGAGCCAAGACATTGGAAAAGGGATTTTTACAAATTTAAGCATCTCAGAATTTTACTTAGAGATTTTATTTTTCACAAATCTTGAAAGCTGATCTGGTTGATATAAAGTTCCCAAGAGGTTCTCCTTTGTTGCAGTATGTGGGTAATTTGTCTTTATTCTCTCCTCAAGATTCCTCACAGGAACATAGCATCCACTTGTTAAAACTTTTAGCCTTAAAGAGACATTCAGTTTCCTAGCAAAAATTGCAGTTTGTCCAAAGCCAGGTTCAATATTTAGGGCATCTGATATCAAAATAAGGGATACACCTAGATCCAGATAGACTACCTGATGTCACAAATTTCCCTAAACCCAAAACTAAGTGCTAACTGCAAGGTTTTCTTGGACTAGTTGATTATTACCAAAATTGGATTCTAAACCTTTCTCTTATAGCCAAGCTTCTGGATGTTTTACTCAACAACAATAGCCCCCTCCCCAATTTTATGAAAAGAACAGAACATAGGTTTCAAGATCTGAAAGGATAGTTTGATGAACTTATCTGTCTAGTTCAGTTCAGTCGCTCCGTCCTGTCCGACTCTTTGTAACCCCATGAACCGCAGGGCATCAGGCCTCCCTGTCCATCACCAACTCCTAGAGTCTACCCAAACCCATGTCCATCGAGTTGGTGATGCCATCCAACCATCTCATTCTGTTGTCCAGTTCTCCTCCTGCCCTCAATCTTTCACAGCATCAGGGTCTTTTTAAATGAGTCAGCACTTCACATCAGGTGGCCAAAGTATTGGAGTTTCAGCCGCAACATCAGTCCTTCCAATGAATACCCAAGACTGAACTCCTTTAGGATGGACTGGCTGGATCTCCTTGCAGTCCAAGGGACTCTCAAGAGTCTTCTCCAACACCACAGTTCAAAAACATCAATTCTTCAGTGCTCAGTTTTCTTTATAGTCCAACTCTCACATCCATACATGACCATTGGAAACACCATAGCTTTGACTAGATGGACCTTTGTTGGCAAAGTAATGTCTCTGCTTTTTAATATGCTGTCTAGGTTGGTCATAACTTTCCTTCCAAGGAGTAAGCATCTTTTAATTTCATGGCTGCAATCACCATCTGAAGTGATTTTGGAGCCCCCAAAATAAAATCTGCTACTGTTTCCACTGTTTCCCTATCTATTTGCCATGAGTGATGGGACCAGATACCATGATCTTAGTTTTCTGAATGTTGAGCTTTAAGCCCACTTGTTCACTCTCCACTTTTACTTTCATCAAGATGCTCTTTAGTTCCTCTTCACTTTCTGCCATAAGGGTGGTGTCATCTGCATATCTGAGGTTATTGATATTTCTCCCAGCAATCTTGATTCCAGCTTGTGCTTCCTCCAGTCCAGCATTTCTCATGATGTACTCTGCATATAAGTTAAATAAGCAGGGTGACAATATACAGCCTTGACATACTCCTTTTCCTATTTGGAACCAGTCTGTTGTTTCATGTCCAGTTCTAATTATTGCTTCCTGACCTGCATATCTGTCCAAAGGCATTCCAGTTATCTTTTTTTTGCGTGTGTGTAGGAAAAAAAAAAAGAGAATGCTAGTGGACTACTCACCCCCAAACATAGGAACCTCCATTAACCCACATAGAGTTATAAACAGTAACTGAACCGTGTGGCACAAGAATGCACCCTTTGCCTTAGTGCCATTACAATCACTGTCCTTTAGGTTAAAACCAGCAAGAAAACCACTCTGGGGTCCCCTTTAACTAATTTTGTACCTCTATTGAATTCTCATCACACTCAACATTTCTCAGCAAGCCACCTCACCTCCTTTGAAATCTTTTAGATAACTTCCCCTCCCATGACTCTTTTATTGTGTAATAACCTTAACCTTGCTACTCTTCTCTCTGTCATCAATGAAGCCCCTTAGGACTACTTCAAGCTGATGGATAAAATCCTGACTTCTTGTGATAATCTGCAGTAAATTCCTTTGAGTAATATTGACTTCTCATGGTTCACTGATGGTTCTTATTTAAAGGATGACAATGGCAAATATTGTGCTGGTATGCTGTTGCAATTCCTCTTGATGTTGTCGAGGCAGTATATTTACCTGTAACTACTTCAGTCCAACAGGTTAATTATATTTAACCCAAGGACAAAACTGCCAATATTTACACTGTAGTACACATGCTTTCAGAGTAACTCATGATTTTGAATATTATAGAAGCAATGTGGCTTCCTTACTTCCAGTGGAAATGAAACTTAAAATGGTCATGAAAAATGCCTACTTTACTCATGCCACTTGTCTAAATATAGTCCATGAAGACTGTTTGTACTGCTCTTGGACATTTTAAACAGCTTAATGAACAATTTGAGCTCTGGCAATTGTATTTCATACAACTTCTTTTATTTTATATGTGTGTATGTATACACATATGAAATATATATGTATATGTATATCTTTTAGTCATGGTATATGTTTTTACACTGAATTGAAGCTTCTGCAACATATGGGTACTGCCTCATTGGAAAAATTATCCCTAACTGAATAATCTCTCTCGAACTTCATAATCAAGAAACCCATTTTACTGGTCACATACTTCAACAAGTCTGTGCTGTTTGGCTGGTTTTACAACACTTTTACTGTGCTTACCAGTACCAGTCTTTTTTGCCCCAGAACAGATAGAAGGAGAGATACTTTAATATTGGAAAGGAGCAATTGCTTCTATTAAAAATAACCATGCTTTGGTGGAGCAGTCTTTTCATGTGAGCTTTTGGAAGATGAAGACCTTAATATCACACTTTGCAATCTGAAGATTTTGTCTACTGGAAATGATACCTCAAGAAGAACTGTTTTCAGTCTCTCTGGAAGAGGGCCTATCTGGTACTGCTAATCAATACTTGTCTTGTCAAGCTCCAAGGAAACAGACTCTTGGATCCACATGACGTACCTAAAGAAAGCACCACAGGACTTCCCTGGTGGTCCAGTGGCTAAGAATCTGCCTTTCTATACAGGGGATGTGGTTTCAATCCCTGGTTATGGAACTAAGATCCCACATACCTCAGGGCAACTAAGCTCACACGCTGCAACTGCTGAGCCTACACACTCCAGAGCCCATGTGCCACAACTAGAGAAATCCCCATGTGCTGCAATTAAAGAAAGCCCTCATGCTGCAAAGAAGAGCCAGGACAAAAAAAAAAAAAAAAAAGAACCCTAACTAGACCTGTACATCATTTTGTGACCTGAAAGTAAAGATTTCTTGGAATTTTAGTAGACAACAATTGATAAGAAAGCTTTCCCAGGGTATCTGTACCAAACTTGTTGGATATTTGTCTGTTAACCTTTGATGATGATATAACAGTTACGATGCTCACCAGTGTTTGTGACTTTGATAACATAAGGATTTAAAATAAAAACTGCCTGAGAGTTCTCCCTCCTACCACTCCTTGTTGCTGCAATGGGACCTTAATAGGTTTTCATATGTGAATTTTCTCTCTGAAGGCTGCCACCCTCAGGAAAAGCCCTTCCTTACACAGAAGGACAAAAACTTCTGGAACTGAAAATCTGACTCAGTCAGTGGTGATGTTTTCAGAGAATGACTTTGATCAAAAAGGGGAAATGTAAAAATTAATGAACATAAACCCAAATTAAAATAGAGTCAGGAGGCCAGAAAGGGGAGCTCTCATACCCTATGGTGATAGCAGAGTCCAATAGGAGGAAGAGAGACTTCTTCTCCCTGACAAGAATTCAGCCAATGAGAGACTGCCATAATTTAGTCAAAGAAAAACCACTATAGTTTGAATTCTCAAATCCTCCAATAGACTCTTTGTTTATTATAGCCTTCCCAAAGTTCTTTTTCCCTCTTTGAGAGAGTTAGTTTCTCTTTGCTGTGTGTGTGTGAGTGGAAGGAGGGGACTTGCATATGGCTTGCCTTGGTTACAGACCACAAATTGTAATTCTTTGCTAATCCTGAGTAAAGCTATTTTTGCTGGAGAAAGAGCAAGCAGTCTATTTGTTGTATGTCAACATCCAGGACTAGGGGTAGAGAAGGTTATGGATAATGTGGATAGACTGCTAATGTGTACAGATAAGTTCTTATTAGGGTGACAAATATGTTCTAAGATTGATAGTGGTTGTATAACTCTGTGAGTATACTAAATAATCAGTAATTTATATAATATAAATAGGAGAATTTCTGGTAAGTAAATTTTATCTCAAGAAATATGTTATATAAAGACAAAGAAAAAACAAAAACTTCCCCCCTCTGCCACCTCTACCACATCTTTAATATCTCAATAAAGTGTTGGCTGCTGAGAGAAAGAAGTTAATATTTGAGGGTCTTATGTGATGGGGCCTCAGGAATCATCTCCTCAGATTTTTTTGCATCTCATTAAGTGGGAGCACATGTGAATTAAAGGAACTTTGACCAAGAGCTGTACTCCTTAGGATTCAAGTTTGTCAGAGAGTGTCATTCTCACTGAGAAGTCACTGCCGAGGGAGGCTCTACTTTGACCTCACATAAGATATAGTGGGGTGAAGTTGTCCTCTGGGCACAGTCTCTGAGGCTGACTTTACTGGCATGACTGGATTTCTCCTTCTGAGATGTGTCCTGCCTCACAGACATTTCTGCCACTATGCTTCTGAGTAGTCACATGTGCCCCAGACACAACAAATACCATATTTCTAAACCTTTTCACTTTGCTCAGTAGCATTGGATCTCTTGTCTTTGAAAAAAAACTGAAACAGGGACAAAGTCTCCCCAAAACTGTTACAGTTGCTTGGTTCTCATTCCACTTTCTGATATGACTCAATAATGTTGATTTCTACAGGATGGCCAGTGCCTCTGGGCTTTGAAGGATCAGAACACTGCACATTCATCAACTCTCAGGGCTTCCTGAATTTATACAGACTTGAAAGAAGTTAGAATGGACTTTTACACATTGCTGCTGTCACTGGAATGGGGGGACATTGAGCACTGTACTCGGGGGCCATCTGAGGAATTCTGTTTGCTCTATAAAGTAAGTAGAAGTCTTCAGTTAGGCATTTCCTCATTCAGTCATTTATTCAGTTAATTTTAGTTGAAAACTTACATAGCCTGCTACATTCAAGGGGGCCACAGGAAAAAATGTTTCACACATTGGAGCCTCCCAGGGGCTGCTCAGGGTCAACTAGGAAGTTAGGCATGAACCTACACAGCTATAACAGAAAGCAGAACCTGGGGCATTTTGGTTTGGGGGTAAAATGCTTACTTAGATAAGGTAATTCTTAGTTACTTAATGATGAAATTAATCTGTACAAAGAATTTTTATAGACTATCAGTGACACGATGTGAGGGCAAAAACAACAGTATTTTATTTAAAAATTTCACAGACGACTCTAATGTATAGCCAAAGTTAAGAATTACCACTCTCGTCAATTTATTAAAAAGTGGAGAAATAATATCGCTATCAGTTCAGTTCAGTTCAGTTGCTCAGTCATGTCCGACTCTTTGCAACCCCATGGACCACAGCATGCCAGGCCTCCCTGTCCATCACCAACTCCCAGAGTTTACCCAAACTCATGTCCATTGAGTTGGTGATGCCATCCAACCATCTTATCCTCTGTTGTCCCCTTCTCCTCCTGCCCTCAATCCCTCCCAACATCAGGGTCCTTTCCAATGAGTCAGCTCTTTGCATGAGGTGGCCAAAGTACTGGAGTTTCAGCTTTTGCATCAGTCCTTCCAAAGAACACCCAGGATTGATCTCCTTCAGAATGGACTGGCTGGATCTCCTTGCAGCCCAAGGGACTCTCAAGAGTCTTCTCCAACACCACAGTTCAAAAGCATCAATTCTTTGGCACTCAGCTTTCTTCACAGTCCAACTCTCACATCCGTACATGACCATTGGAAAAACCATAGCCTTGACTAGATGGACCTTTGTTGGCAAAGTAATGCCTCTGCTTTTGAATATGCTGTCTAGGTTGGTCATAACTTTCCTTCCAAGGAATAAGCATCTTTTAATTTCATGGCTGCAATCACTATCTGCAGTAATTTTGGAGCCCCCAAAATAAAGTCAGCCACTGTTTCCCCATAAGTTTGCCATGAAGTGATGGGACTGGATGCCATGATCTTCATTTTCTGAATGTTGAGCTTTAAGCCAATCTTTTCTCTCTCCTCTTTCACTTTCATTAATAGGCTCTTTAGTTCTTCTTCACTTTCTGCCATAAGGGTGGTGTCATCTACATGTCTGAGGTTATTGATATTTCTCCTGGCAATCTTGATTCCAGCTTGTGCTTCTTCCAGGCCAGCATTTCTCATGATGTACTTTGCATCTAAGTTAAATAAGGGTGACAATATACAGCCTTGACACACTCCTTTCCTGACTTGGAACCAATCTGTTTTTCCATGTCCAGTTCTAACTGTTGCTTCCTGACCTGCCTACAGATTTCTCAAGAGGCACCTCAGTTATTACATATTCTGCAAGCAAATTTGGGCTACATAGAATAACAGAATTATTTTCTAACTTGTTAATTTGTTATAGAGAAAAAGAATTTGTCAAGCAATTAATTTAAGTCAATAAGTTTCAGGTCATTTTGTTTAGGACCCGTTACACTTTTATACATTATTGAGGATCCAAAAAACTTTTGTTTATGTATGTTATATCCATGGATATTTACTGTATCACTGTTTTATAAATTAAAACTGAGAAAATTTAAATATACTTTGCATTAATTTATTTTAAAATAACATTAACAAACCCATTACATGCTAACCCCAAGAGCATAGTTTTATAAATAATAACTATGTTTTCAAAAACAGTTTCATGAGAGGAGAAGCACTCTTTCATTTTGTAAAGCTTTTAAAATTCTGACTTAATAACAGACAGCTGGATTCTCATCTCTGCTTGGCATTCAATCTGTTGTGGCATCTCATATGATCTAGGCTCTGAAAAACTCTGCTGAACTCTCAAGAGAGAATGAAAACAAAGCAAATGATGTTTTAGCATTATTATGAAAGTAGTTTCAGTGTTGGGGACTCCACTGAAAGGTTCTCAGGAATCCCCACATTATATTCATTCTCATAACAATTCTGTTGCTGAAGAAAAATGAGGAAACTGAAGCTTGGGAAGGCAAGAAACCTCCCCAAAATCAGAGGGTGGTGACAACAGGGCTGGGACTCTTTCCAGGTGGCTGGCTGTGAAGTGGGAGCTCTGCCATCACTCATGTCACCTCTCAAATGTCCACTCAATACCTAACTTGATTTCTTCACTCATTTACTGCTGATGTTGATAGAATATTGTTCCCCTTAGACTTGTTCGAAGAACTTAAACTCAAGAATAGCTTTGCTTCATTTTTTGTCAAATATCTCAAAGCAACTTTCTAATTCTTTTGAATTAATAAGAGATATTAAACAAGTTATCAAATGACTTTTCTCATCCATACAAATTTTAAATCATTGGGAATGATAATACTGGCAACAAGAACTTGATTTATTTTATTTCTTCAGTTTTAAATACAGTCTGTTCTAACTCAACCATTTAATATCCTAATAAACTTTGGTTAAAAAAAAAAGTTTCAATGAAGTACAACCTAGAACCTAGAGAGTTTCAGATTCACAATAAAAGCTTTTTTTCATGCAGGGATTTGAATGAAGCTTTTTTCAAACCACAAGTATATAACTGTAAAAGCTATAATTACTGAACAAAATCAAGCTCTGATTACATCTTCCCTTCCTAGAAGAGAAATGTATGCGTGTGTGTGCTAATTCACTCAGTTGGGTTTGACACTTTGCCACCCCATGGACTGTAGCCTGCCAGACTCTTCTGTCCATGGGATTTTTCAGGCAAGAATACTGGAATGGGTTGCCATTTCCTCACCCAGGGGATTTTCCTGACCCAGGGATTGAACCCACATCTCTTGCACTGGCAAGCGGATTCTTCACCTCTGAGCCCCTGGGAAGCTCACAAGAACAAAGTCGTTACCTATTAACCATCAGCACCAATCAGTATTTCTTTATTGTTTATAATTCTCTTTTGTCAAGATAAAATAAAGCCCCAAATCACAAACAAAGCAGTTATGTTGGGTAACAGATTTTTGTGTGGATGTTTTTGTTTTTATATTTATTTTTGTTTTAGTTTTTGCCTTATTTTGCCCCTGAATGTCAGTTGCAAGTCCTAGATCCCTATTACCTTACAGGTAACAGAATGCCCTAAATAAATTTGTGCTTACCATTAGGTCTAATTATAAATATTCAGTGGAGAAATAACTCCAGCAAGAATAAAGGGATGGAGTCAAGCAAAAACAGCACCCAACTGTGGATGTGACTGGGGATAGAAGCAGGGTCCAATGCTGTAAGGAGCAATATTGCATAGGAACCTGGAATGTCAGGTCGATTAATTAAAGCAAATTGGAAGTGGTCAAACAGGAGATGGCAAGAGTGAATGTCGACATTCTAGGAATAAGCAAACTAAGATCGATTGGAATGGGGGAATTTAACTCAGATGACCATCATATCTACTACTGTGGGCAGGAATCCCTTAGAAGAAATGGAGTAGCCATCATAGTCAACAAAAGAGCCTGAAATGCAGTATTTGGATGCAATCTCAAAACCGACAGAATGATCTCTTTTCGTTTCCAAGGCAAACTGTTCAATATCACGGTATTCTAAGTCTATGCCCCAACCAATAACGCTGAAGAAGCTGAAGTTGAACGGTTCTATGAAGACCTACAAGAACTTTCAGAACTAATACTCAAAAAAGATGTCCTTTTCATTATAGGGGACTGGAATGCAAAAGTATGAAGTCAAGAAACACCTGGAGTAACAGGCAAATTTGGTCTTGAAATACAGAATAAAGCAGGGCAAAGACTAATAGAGTTTTGTCAAGAGAACACACTGGTCATAGCAAACACCCTCTTCCAAGAACACAAGAAAAAACTATCATGAACATCACCAGATGGTCAACACCAAAATGAGATTGATTATATTCTTTGCTGCCAAAGATGGAGAAGCTCTATACAGTTAGCAAAAACAAGCCTGGAGCTGATTGTGGCTCAGATCATGAATTCCTAATTGCCAAATTCAGACTGAAATTGAAGAAAGAGGAGAAAACCACTAGACTGTTCAGGTATGACCTAAATCAAATCCCTTATGACTATACAGTGGAAGTGAGAAATAGATTTAAGGGACTAGGCCTGATAGACAAAGTGCCTGATGAACTATGGGTGGAGGTTCATAACATTGTACAGAGAGAGGGAGCAAGAACATCCCCAAGAGAAAGAAATGCAAAAGCAATATGAGAGTCTGAGGAGGCCTTACAAATAGCTGAGAAAACAAGAGAAGCATAAAGCAAAGGAAAAAGGAAAGATATACCCATTGGAATGTAGAGTTCCAAAGAATATTAAGGAAAGATAAGAAAGCCTTCCTCAGTGATCAATGCAAAGAAATAGAATAAAACAATACAATGGGCAAGACTAGAGATCTCTTCAAGAAAATTAGAGATACCAAGGGAACATTTCAGGCAAAGATGGGCACAATAAAGGACAGAAACTTGTACCTAAAAGAAGCAGGAGATATTAAGAAAAGGTAGCAAGAATGCACAGAACTGTACAAGAAAAGATCTTCACAACCCAGATAATCACGATGGTATGATCACTCAACTAGAGCCAGAAATCCTGGAATGTGAAGTCAAGTGGGCCTTAGAAAGCATCACTACGAACAAAGCTAGTGGAGGTGATGGAATTCCAGTGGAGCTATTTCAAATCCTGAAAGATGATGCTGTGAAAGTGCTGCACTCAATATGCCAACAAATTTGGAAAACTCAGCAGTGGCCACAGGACTGGAAAAGGTCAGTTTTCATTCCAATCCCAAAGAAAAGCAATGCCAAAGAATGCTCAAATTACTGTACAATTGCACTCATCTCACACAGTGGTAAAGTAATGTTCAAAATTCTCCAAGCCAGGCCTAAACAATACGTGAATTGTGAAATTCCAGATGTTTAGGCTGGTATTAGTAAAGGCATAGGAACCAGAGATCAAATTGCCAATATCCGCTGGATCATTGAAAAGGCAAGAATTCCTGATAAACATGTATTTCTGCTTTATTTACTATGCCAAAACCTTAAATTCTGAGAGATGGGAATTCCAGACCACCTGACCTGCCTCTTGAGAAACCTGTAGGTGGGTCAGGAAGCAACAGTTAGAACTGGACAAGGAAAAACAGACTATTTCCAAATAGGAAAAGGAGTACATCAAGGCTGTATATTGTCACCCTGCTCATTTAACTTAGATGCAGATTACATCTAAGAAATCTGGGCTGGAAGAAGCACAAGCTGGAATCAAGATTGCCGGGAGAAATATCAATAACCTCAGATATGCAGGTGACACCACCCTTATGACAGAAAGTGAAGAAGAACTAAAAACCTCTTGATGAAAGTGAAAGAGGAGAGAGAAAAAGTTGGCTTAAAGCTCAACATTTAGAAAACGAAGATCATGGCATCCAGTCCCATCACTTCATGGGAAATAGATGGGGAAACAGTGTCAGACTTTATTTTTCTGGGCTCCAAAATCACTGCAGATGGTGACTGCAGCCATGAAATTAAAAGACACTTACTCCTTGAAAGGAAAGTTATGACCAACCTATATAGCATATTAAAAAGCAGAGACATTGTTTTGCTAACAAAGGTCTATCTAATCAAGGCTATGGTTTTTCCAGTAGTCATGTATGGATATGAGAGTTGGACTATAAAGAAAGCTGAGCACTGAAGAATTGATGCTTTTGAACTGTGGTGTTGGAGAAGACTTTTAGAGTCCCTTGGACTGCAAGGAGATCCAACGAGTCCATCCCAAAGGAGATAAGTCCTGGGTGTTCATTGGAAAGACTGATGCTTAGGCTGAAACTCCAATACTTTTGCCACCTGCTGCAAAGAGCTCTTATTTGAAAAGACCCTGATGCTGAGCAAGATTGAGGGCAGGAGGAGAAAGGGACGACAGAGGATGAGATGGTTGGATGGCATCACCGACTCAATGGACATGAGTTTGGGTAAACTCTGGGAGTTGGTGATGAACAGGGAGGCCTGCCATGCTGTAGTTCATGGTGTCGCAAAGAGTCGGACATGGCTGAGCGACTGAACTGAATAAGTATTCATGTTGTAAAATACAAACAGTAGAGGAAATAAATTATTGTTTTATGTTCTTGTGCACACAAGAAAACATTAAAATGCATGTAAACACTCTGATAAATAAACATTTCTTCTTTGATCATTTTTTAGCAAGTAGTTATTAGATTAACACTGTGAACACAAGTTTATTTCCAAGATGACTGAAGAAAAAAAGGAAAATTCACTTAAAATGTTTCCCTTTCTAAGAGTATCCCATTTAGTCTCTATTTATGAATCTTAGAATAAATGACACAATTAAGATTATTTTTCTAAAGATTTAAAATTGGATAGAGTAAACAGTTTACACAGCAATAGTCTACAGGTTAGAACAGGTTCAAATAGCTGTGCATACATTATTAGCCATATTTACTCTAAAATCTTTTACTCTGAGTTGAACAGTTTTAGAATTTTTTCTTTCTTCTAAATTTTTGTATGAGAATTTATTTTGCATAGACTTCCCCTTTTGATATTATATTACACTTTGAAAATAGTCCCATGGAAGAGATTGGTAACTTTTTAAGAATTGGAAGGAAAATTCTAAAATATAATCTTCAATAACTCTTAATAATGAGGGTGTTTCAACTACAAAAAAAGACATATAAGGATTTGATCATTATTAGTTTCCTGTCAAATGTGGTCAAGTTTCTCAGAAACCATATGTTTATAGAAAATGTTGCCTGTATTTTGCTTGAATAAAATTTTAAAAAATGATTTATGTATTTCTTTTAGTATAACTATATTTGAATATTTTTCACATTTAGTAGCAGAATAAATACAATTAGATTAACACAATTTTTAAAATATAAACCATCTAGTTTCCATTAAAGTACAATCACAGTTGTTTTTTTTTAAAAAGAGCCTCAGAACCTTTATTTTTGTTTTCTTGAGCTCATTGTTATTAGTGGGTATGCTAATAATTATATCATCAGGTCTACTATTTCTTAGAATGCCAGAAAGCAAAATCTTTCATCTTGCAGGGCATTGCATTAATTCCAGAACTTTTATAGAAATATCTCAGCAAAATAAGAAAAAACGGACCTTTTATATTTGTGGCAAATGAATATGATAAAACAGTAAAACTTAGAGTTTTTTCCCTAAGGGGCTTCCTGTATAGCTCAGTTGGTAAAGAGTCTGCCTGCAATGCAGGAGACCTGAGTTTAATCCTCGGGTCGGGAAGATTCCCTGGAGAAGGAAATGGCAATCCACTCCAGTATTCTTGCCTGGAGAATCCCATGGACACAGGAGAATGACAGACTACCATCCATGGTGTCACAAGTCAGACACGGCTAGTGATAAGTAGTGACAAAACCACCACCACCAGAGTTTTTTCCCAATCCTTGTTGCCAAATTGTTTGGACTTCTATAACATCATGAACAATTACTTCAATTTTTGTTTGAGTAAAGTTCTCAAAGTGAAAATTTGCTGGTGGGTCAATCTGTATATATGAATTGGTAAGCAGGCTTACAGGCAAGATATGCAACTTTGGTTTTATTTGCCACTACTTCTATTTTAATTTAATTGTCTTCACTGAATCAGTCAAGAGAACTGAAACTGAGCAAATATTTGTAGCATATCATATATGCTGCTGCTGCTGCTGCTAAGTCACTTCAGTCGTGTCCAAGTCTGTGCAACCCCACAGACGGCAGCCCACCAGGCTTTCCCATCCCTGGGATTCTCCAGGCAAGAACACATCATATGTGCTAGTAAATTCTAAATAGATTTCAAGCATAAGGAGCTGTTTACTTACTAATTTGAATGTCAGTGTTACCTTGGGGCTATTACATTTTTTTTTAAGTAGAATTTTTTAATAGCCTCATTTACATAATATGAAAAATAATATATATGCATATATATATATAACCTGAGTCACTTTGCTGTACACCAGAAACTAACACAACATTGTAAATGAACTTCACTTCAATTAAAGTAATAAAAATATAATATACTTAAATTTCCCTTAGCATTTATTTTGTCACTAAAATAAATGCTTACCATTAATTTCAAACATACCTCAAACAATTGCAAACCACAGGCAAAAATTTGCCTAATGCCTAGAAACACACCATCATTTTGTCATCCCATCAGATTTGCCTTCTTACAATTGCATAGTCAATTATCTTTTAAAGCAAAAAAATCTCATGTGGTATTTAAGTTAAAATATGTTTTGGGAAAGTTTTCTTAATTTTATTTTTTAAATAATGTTTGTATATATTTAAGATGTACAACATGATTTGATGTACACATACACAGTAAAAGGATTAATGTAGTAATCCTTGTTAATCCTGGTTATCTTGTTAAATGCCAAGCTAGTTAGCATATAATCTGCTCACATATTAACCATATATTTTGGTGATCAGAGCTCCCGAGTTTTACTGTTTTAGTAAATTCCCAGTATTCAATATAATATTTTTAACTATAGTCACCATATTGTACCATAGCTCTCTAGACATATCTGTCCTACATAACTGCAACTTTGTCTCCTTTGACCAACATATCTCCATTTCCCCCACCTCCTCACGCTTGGAAAAGTGAAAGTTGCCCAGTCATGTCTGACTCTGGGACCCCATGGACTGTAGCCTGCCAGGCTCCTCTGTTCATGGAATTCTCCAGGGCACTGTTCTACTCTTTGCTTCTAAGTATTCAGCTTTTTTAGATTTTACATATAAGTAAGATCATGTGTCTTTTTTCTGTATCTGGCATATTTCACTTAGCATAATGTTCTCTAGTTTCACTCATGTTGTTACAAATGGCAAGACCTCTTATTTTAGGGCTGGATAATTTTCCATTGTGTTTCTTTATCCATTTAAATATTAATGTACACATTCATGTCTTGGCTATTGTGAATAATGATGCAATGAACATGGGAGCACAGATATCTATCTGAGGTACTCAAAGAGACCCATTTCTTTTGGTTAGATACCAGGAGAGAGATTGTTGAATCATACAGAAAGTCTATTTTCACTTTTTTAAGGAACTGCTATACAATTTTCCATAATGGCTGTACTAAGTAGTGTATGAGGGTTCCATTTTCTCTACAATCTCACCAACATTTATCTTTTATTTTAATATTTTTAAATGATAGCCAACCTAACAGGTGTGAAATGCTATCTCATTGTGATTTTGAGCTGCACAATTTGATGATTGGTGATGTTGAACACTTTTTCATATATGTGTTGGTCTTTATATGTTTTATTTGGAAAAGATGTCTAATCAGGTCCTTTCCCCATTTTTTAATTGGGTTATTTGTTTTATCGCTACCAAGTTATGTGAGTTACTTACATATTTTTTATATTAATCTCTTATGAGACATGTAGTTCACAAATATTTACTACTATCCTGTTGTTTGTCTTTCTATTTTGTTGGTTGTTTTCTATGTATATTTTTTTCTAGTATTATGTTGTCTCACTTGTTTATTTTTGCTTTTTTGTCTGAGCTTTGATGTCATTCCAAAATGTTATTGCTAAAACTAATATCTAGGAGTTTTCCCCCTGGGAGTTTTATGACTTCAAGTTTTATAATTAAGTCTTTAATCTATTTTGAGTCAATTTTTGTCTGATATACAAGTTCAATTTCATTGTTTTATATGTGTATCTTTGTTTTTTCCATCACTATTTTTTTGAAGAGGCAGTCTTTTCCCCATTGTGCATTCTTTGAATGCTTGATAAAAATTAGTTGACCATATGTCCTTGGATTTCACGGCTCTCTTTTTGTTCCATTGGTGTGTGTATGTATATATGTATATATATATATATACTGATATATATATATATCAGTATGGTACTGATGGTATATATATATCATCAGTATGGTATATATATATATCAGTACCATACTGCTTTTATTGCTATATCTTTGTTATCTATTTGAAGTCAGAAAATATGGAGCCTTGAACTCTGGTTTTCTTTCTCAAGATTAGCTTGAGAATAGCTTTAGCTATTCAGAGATTTTTGTAGCTCCATATAGATTTTAGCGCTGCTTTTTTTTTTTTTTTCTATTTCTGTGAAGAATAGCTTTGGAATTTTTATAGAGGTGGTATTGAATCTGTATATTGCTTTGAGTAGCATGGGCATTTTCACAATATTAGTATCAAAAGGTTATACACCAGGATCAAGTAGGATTCATTGTGGGATGCAAGGTTGATTTAACATTTGCAAATCAATTAATGTAATATATAATATAATATACTGTATTAACAAAATGAGAGATAAAACCACATGATTATTGAAATAGACACCGAAAAAGCAGCTAACAAGGTCAAGTGTCCATTCATGATAAAATCGCTCAGCAAAATAAGTATAAAAAGACTTTTTTCCTTAACACATAAAAACTGTAATTGAGAATCCCATATCTAGCATTGTGATCAATAGGGAAAATTGAAAATTTTTCTTTTAATACAAGGATTTGCTACAAGACAAAGACATCTATTCTTGCCACTTTTATTCAGCATAATACTGAAAGTACTAGCAAGAGCAATCAGATAAGAAAAAGAAATAAAAGCTATCAAAATCAGAAAAGAAGAAGTAAAATTATTTTTGTTTGCAAATGGCATTATTTCTGTTTGAAAATGCCTACATGCATAGGCATTTATTTTAGCATTGTATTTGAGGTCCATCGATTCAGTGATTTCAGTGAAAATTGAGGGGGTTAGTCATGTGGCAATATTTATATGTTGTCTTAAGACATGTAATTCTTTGTGTTAACGTCCTACTTTTAATTTTATTTTTGCTTTGATATCCTTTATTTTATGTTACTGTGTTATGGCCAATGCTTGTTGTGTGTTTACTGTAAGCCACATTGTGTGCTAAGTGCTTAACTCTCATGTACTTGCAAACGTTTCTGAGATGAGTAATTGTTTTATTGTAAGTCATTTTATAAGCATCCTCAAATCTTATGGTATGGGTTAAAGACACAAATACACAAATTAATCTCATAGGTCCATTTATTTCATTCATAAGTTAATAATAGTCACAGTCTACAGTACAAATAGTGACACAAGATAGTCCATAACTATTTATTGATCTGGTTTGCAGAGCAAACTGATATCTAACTATGTTCATGACAGAACCCTCATATAATTGAATGCTACATCTTTTTTTTAAAATGAGAATTATTCAGCCTTTCAACTTTTAGAATTACTAAGGAGAAGGATTTCTTGAGACAAAATGTTAAAAGAAAAGACAGCTTAATTTAGATGAATCAGGATTATCTTAATACAATCTTAAAATAATTCCAGGAAATAAAGGAGCCTAGATTTTTAAAAGGCATTCACAAAGTGAATGTTACATGGCAAAAAGGAGAACATTACAAGGGGGATGCCTTTGGGACTGAGTCCTAGAGAACAAAGGCACCCATAAAACCTGGCCAGATTTTATGTAAACTATGTTTTAGAAAGGCTAAAGGATGTCTACCAATTTCAAAGAGGTTCTTTTCTCATAAAGTAAGGATCAACCTCAGATATGCAGATGACACCACCCTTATGGCAGAAAGTGAAAAGGAACAAAAAAGCCTGTTAATGAAAGTGAAAATGGAGAGTGAAAAAGTTGGCTTAAAGCTCAACATTCAGAAAACGAAGATCATGGCATCTGGTCCCATCACTTCATGGGAAATAGATGGGGAAACAGTGAAAACAGTGGAAAAATAAACACTGTTTATTTTTTTGGGCTCCAAAATCACTGCAGATGGTGATTGCAGCCATGATATTAAAAGACACTTACTCCTTGGAAGGAAAGTTATGATCAACCTAGGCAGCATATTCAAAAGCAGAGACACTACTTTGCCAACAAAGGTCTGTCTAGTCAAGGCTATGATTTTTTCCAGTAGTCATGTATGGATGTGAGAGCTGGACTGTGAAGAAGGCTGAGCGCCAAAGAATTGATGCTTTTGAACTGTGGTGTTGGAGAAGACTCTTGAGAGTCCCTTGGACTGCTAGGAGATTCAACCAGTTCATTCAGAAGGAGATCAGCCCTGGGATTTCTTTGGAGGGAATGATGCTAAAGCTGAAACTTGAGTACTTTGGCCACCTCATGTGAAGAGTCGATTCATTAGAAAAGACTCTGATGCTAGGAGGGATTGGGGGCAGGAGGAGAAGGGGACGACAGAGGATGAGATGGCTGGATGGCATCACTGACTCGACGGACCTGAGTCTGAGTGAACTGCGGCAGTTGGTGATGGACAGGGAGGCCTGGTGTGCTGCGATTCATGGGGTTGCAAAGAGTCAGACACGACTGAGCGACTGAACTGAACTGAAGGCTCAACACCATAAGCCACATTTAAACAGTCCCAGGGCTTATTAGTTAGTTTGATACAGCAGCTGACCTTTTGCCTTTTCTTGGGTTCTTGAAGTTCAGCCTGCTTCATTCATTCTTTTAAGGACCTACTCCCTAAAAGCAGGAAGAGAAGTTTATAGGAAGAGAAGCATATGAGCTTATAGGACAGGATGGTACCTTTCTCCTTCCTTTTCCTTTACTTTTCCCTTCAATTACACCCCACCACTGGCTGCAGTTTCTATAAGTCTATCAAAATTCTATATGAGGAATGAATATATGAATAATCAGTTCTTTAAAAAGGGAAACAAAAGAAATATAAATACCCTGCATATGTGTATACTCAATTAATAGCATAGAAATGCCAAGGAGATAATAATTTTACCAATCAGATGGGCAAAGTTGGAAAGGAATGATAATCCTCAGTGTCCATGTGAGTGCAACCAAAAAAGTACAAACTTTTACTGCTGAAGAAATTGATATAATTATCTAGAAGGCAGACTGGAACTAAATGACAAAATCCTGAAAAAATGCAAACTTTTTATCCTAGTAATACCATTTCTAGGAATTGATGCTCAGAAGTAACTAAAGAAGACAGAACACTTGACCATAGCAAGTAGCAAGTAGTAGAGACTGTAAAAAACAGTTATATCTAAAGGTTTTCAAGTTACAAAAAATGCTGTAAGGAACAAATTAAATATCATTTTTCCACAATTTATTACAGCCAAAACTTAGAAGCAATCTACATGTCTAAAACTGTGTGAATATGAAAAATTGATGCTTTTGAACTGTGGTATTTGAGAAGACTCTTGAGAGTCCCTTGGACTGCAAGGAGATCCAACCAGTTCATCCTAAAGGAGATCAGTCCTGGGTGTTCATTGGAAGGACTGATGTTGAAGCTGATGTGAAGAGCTGACTCATTTGAAAAGACCCTGATGCTGAGAAAGATTGAGGGCGGGAGGAGAAGTGGACAACAGAAGATGAGATGGTTGGATGGCATCACCGACTTGATGGACATGGGTTTGGGTGAACCCCGGGAGTTGGAGATGGACAGGGTGGCCTAGCATGCTGCAATTCATGGGGTCACAAAGAGTTGAACACAACTGAGTGACTGAACTGAACTGAACTGAACTGAATTACAGTGGAACTACCCAGCAGAGAACTACTTATATGTAAAGTGGAAATTTGTTGTGGTTGCTCAGTCAGTCAGTCATGTCCGACTCTTTGTGATCCGTTGGACTGCAGCACGCCAGGCTTCCCTATCTTTCACTACCTCCTGGAATTTGCTCAAGCTCAAGTCCATTAAGTGGATGTTGCCATCCAACCATCTCATCCTCTGTTGGTCCCTCCTCCTATCCTCAATCTTTCCCAGCATCAGGCTCTTTTCTAATGAGTCAGCCCCTCACACCATGTGACAACAGTATTGGAGCTTCAGCTTAACTGTATACCTACACGAGGGGCTGAACTTCAAGTGCAGGTGGATCTAGACTTTTATATAACAACATTTGTTACCACATGGATGGACCTAGAGATTATCGTATTATGTAAAGTCAGAGAGAAAAAGACAAACATCGTATGATATCACTTATATGTGGAATCTAAAAAGAAATGAGCTTATTTACAAAACATCAACAGAATCATAGACATATAAAACAAACTTATAGTTACCAACGGGAATAATGGTGAAAATGGTGAGTTGGAGGGAAGATAAATTAGGAGTTTCGGATTAACAATTTCACACTGCTACATATACAACAGGTAAACAAGAACCTACTGTATAGCACAGGGAACTATACTCAATATCTTGTAATTATATATAATAGAAAAAAATCTTAAAAAGAATAACTGAATCACTTTGCTGTACATTTGAAACTAACACAACTTTGTAAAGTAATTATGCATCCATTTAAAAAATATTTTTTAAAAAAGAGCACAAGTTTCTCTCTCCCCCAGTTCTGTTTCCTCTTTCTGTTGGCTTTATTCTCAGGCAGGAGCTTCCCACGCTGTAGTGAGGTGTCCAGGTGTCAACTCTACCAGTTTTGCAAACTTCTGTGAAATTAAAGGACACTCCCCATTTCTACAAATATCCTAAGTATGCCTCTTCATTTGGAAGAGGAAATGGCAACCCACTCAAGTATTCTTGCCTAGAGAATTCCATGGACAGAGGAGCCTGGCAGACTGCAGTCCATGGGGTCACAAAGAGTTGGACATGACTGAGTGACTAACACACACATCCATGTGTGCACACACACACATACACACACGGCTCTTCATTGGCCCAGCACTTGGTCATATGTTAACTCTGAACCAATCACTGTCACTCACATTGGCCAACCTTGGATCAAAAAACCAAACCTGGAGGTAGAAGTTCCAGCAGCTAAATCCATGCCACGACAGTGGAGGATTTCCCTAAATAAAATCAGAATGTTGTATTCGGGAAAAGAAAGGCAGAATGCTGGGTAAAAATAGCAGATGTTGACTGTAGCAGATATCAAATCATCTCTTTAGCCTTCCGACAGAATCTGATGTATTGTTTTGAACACATGTACACAGAAGGGTCTCAATAAGCAGGTGTTTTCTCATGTTTAAATATTGCCAAGAGCCCACAAGTACGTCCTTTGTTTTTTTTTTTTTCCACCCTGTAGGTGGATGTCATTAATACAGGTGTGCAAAGTGCAAACCTGAAGGTTAACAGAAAACCTCTTCTTGGCTCCCTTGTTTATCCCTACAGCACTATTGCAAATTGTTGCCATGAGAATACAGGTATTCTTTAAAGCCTGTTATCATCACCTGCTGGTTGCACAATATTCAGTAATAAACATCATCCTAATTGAAGTCATAGAGTGCAGTAAATGCTTACAGCAGCCTCTCCAAATAGATATAAATCGTTAAAGATGAAAACATATTTTTACATGGACATACTTAAACCAAATCACAGTCATATTTTAATAAGGACAGAGCAGACACTTGCCTCAATCCAACTGATTGCTAGGCTGACTTAAGTACATACATGCTCAATATAAAAGGAAATAATATTCTTGTATGGAGAATACTCTAGGCAATACTTTTTTCTTTCTTTTTTGGAACATAACTTCATTCTGTGGTGTATTTTTCTAGTAGTATAATGAGCCAATTTTAGGGGAGATGAAAGCAGGGAGAATGACAGGATTGGCTCCGAGGACTTCATTCTTGCAGATTTCCATCATTTCTACCATGACATTCCTTTTGTTAACCTCAAAAGATCATGCATGATCCAGTTTGGGGGCGGATGTTTTTGCTCCCTTGCATAGTCTACATAATGAGGCATTTGTGTCATGAATTTCTCGTCCCATCCTCCCACCCAGTATGATTTAATGTCTTCTTTAAACACTAACCTTAGCAACCCTTATTGTGTGCAGGAGGAAGGAATGCCCCTTGCTGGCATTTGGTGAAATTAAAGTCTTTGAGGCCTTAGACAATGAGTTCTACCTTTTAGAAACAAAAAGCAAATAAACATATACACATATTCAAAGCCCAAATAAAAGCCCCAGGAATGTTCTTTGTACTAAAAGAAAGTCCCTCTGAGCCCCCTTCCCCTTGTCCCCAACAATTCAATTAAATTTTCTTCTATACCAGCTGGTTGTGGCCTTGTGCCTAAGTTCTTTTTGTTGCCTCCCCACTTTTTTTCATTTCCCTGCCTGCCTCTGGAATAATGAAGATTTGAGGGTGAGCCGTTGGACCAGGCAGAGAGGAAAAGACTCGAGCAATGGTGGAGAAACAGTCAGAACAAGCCTGTGTCTTCACAGCATCATAGAGCAGAGATTCCTTATCAGTTTGAATTTATATACGAAAGGGAAACTCTCATCTTCATTCTTCTATGTTTCTTTGGATCCCTGCTCCACCAAAGCCCAAGGACTCACATAATCTAATCTATCACTAGAAAAGGAACTGGAACATAGTAAGCACAAAGTATTATTGTTGTTTAAAAATACTAGGGGAATTCATTTCAGTCAGCACCTACACTTGCCTAATAATACATAAAACAATAATGAAATTAATTTCTGATGGAAGATATGTATTTCTGTTTAATGTTCCTTCAAATCTTCATCAAGTAAAACTCAAAGTCCAGCTAAATGTTGTATTTTGCTTTAAAGTTTGCCAAACTGCATATATCTAAACTTATTCCTCAGGGAAATTACTGCCTTGTGGTTTAAGATACAAATTAAAGCAATGGTTCAAAAGGGTTCTTTCTTATCCCTGCTACCCAGATGTCAGTGTGGGTCACCTTGCCCTTAAGAAGTATGACGCCCTTCCAAGATTTGTTCAGTCTGCAAGGTGTTTAGTGTCAGTTACATCTGGCTCTGGTTTCTGGCATCTACCAGGGTTGTCCAATCTGTATCTTGCAGCTAGGTCATTATCTCTTCCCTGTACAACCCCTTTCCCTGGATTTCCTCCCTCCCAAATACTACTCATAAGTAAAGCTGTGTGTGTCACCTAGAGATAAAGTGACAGTGGTCAAAGGCTATAGAACAATCTAGCTGTTAATTTCAAACTGTATTAGACCACCCCGTTCTTTAAAACCTTCCTGACCATTTGTCCTAACTTACATTCCAGCCAGATAGCATTTTATCTGGACTTTACTTCATTCTCTCTTATGTTTTACCCAACTTAACTTACAGGTGCCTTCTTGGACAGATTGGTTTAGTTTTCTCATAGTCAGGAGTATATAATCCCTATTCTCAGGGTCATCTTTCTTTATCTAAATATTTCATCACAATATTTTCCTTAAATGAGTACTCTTTCCCTAAAATGTACTCTGGTGCCGACTGACAGCATTTGGATCCATCAGCTCTTCTCATACATCTATGCTCAGTCGCTTCAGTCATATCTGATTCTTTGTGACCCCATGGACTATAACCCTCCAGGCTCCTCTGGGATTCTCCAGGCAAGAATAATAGAGTTGGTTGCCATGCCCTCCTCCAGGGGATTTTCCCGACTCAGGGACCAAACCTCTGTTTCTTACATCTCCTTCATTGGCAGGTAGGTTCTTGGTTCTCTCCCAACAGTGCCACCTAGGAAGCCTAGCTATTCTCATGGGAGACATGAAATTAAATCAACCTTATTTTGTGGTTAGATAGTTATTTTTTTTTTTTTGGCCTGTGACTTCATAGCTTATATTCTAGGAAAATTCTATAATGTTCTAGATTCTTTTAAAAATTAGAATAGAATCCACTGAAATATATTAAAGTCTCAAATTGCTATTGCACTGTCTTAATATTATTGCTTTTCTTTCATGTATAATCATGCTTGTCAACTCCTCCTGCTGTCTGTGTTCTCTGAAGGATCACTTTTATGAGTGATAGAAGGTCTTCAAGATCTTAAGCTTGAGTGCCCCTGTAGCCTCAGGCTTAGATTTCCTACGTCTCTCATGTCCCAGGAATATTGCTATGTACCTCATCTGTTACTAACCACTAGCTCTCCTTTTCCATTCCCTTATGTCCACTTTGCTCACTTCTTTATCAAGCCTTAACTTCATACATTTATTGAAATGCATTTAGTACAACCTCAAAATTTCCTGCTCCTTAAAACACTAGAAATGTATTCTGTTTATTGCCTCCTATGTCTCCTGTAGTAGTGGCTAGTAGAAAATATCCTTCAATAAATATTTGTTATATTAAAAGAAATATAAAAAGCATTTTTTTCCAGTGCTAAAAAATATTTTAAGTATCAGTTTTTAACTTCTGGAAGAATGCAATTTTTTTTCCCCTGCATAGCAGATCACCAGAGAATTTAAGGCCAGATCAGAGAGTTTCTGGCTATAGAAAACTGTTCAGTGTAAAATCTATTTCTATCTTCTAGCTAAATTTCAGTTCAGTTCAGTTGCTCAGTCGTGTCTGGCTCTTTGCAACCCCATGGACTGCAGCACGCCTGGCCTCCCTGTCCCTCAACAACTCCTGGAGTTTACTCAAACTCATGCCCATTGAGTCAGTGATGCCATCCAACCATCTCATCCTCTGTCCTCCCATTCTCCTCCCACCTTCAATCTTTCCCAGCATCAGGGTCTTTTCAAATGAGTCAGCACTTCGCATCAGGTGGCCAAAGTGTTGGCGTTTCAGCTTCAACATCAGTCCTTCTAATGAACACCCAGGACTGATCTCCTTTAAGATGGACTGGTTGGATCTTTGCAGTCCAAGGGACTCTCAAGAGTCCTCTCCAACACCACACTTCAAAAGCATCAGTTCTTTGGTGCTCTGCTTTCTTTATAGTCCAACTCTCACATTCATACATGACTACTGGAAAAACCATAGCCTTGACTAGATGGACCTTTGTTGGCAAAGTAATGCCTCTGCTTTTTAATGTGCTGTCTAGGTTGGTCATAACTTTTCTTTCAAACAGGAAGTGTTTTTTAATTTCATGGTTGCTGTCACCATCTGCAGTGATTTTGGAGCCCTCAAAAATAAAGTCTGCCACTGTTTCCACTGTTTCTTCATCTATTTGCCATGAAGTGATGGGACTGGATGCCATGATCTTTGTTTTCTGAATGTTGAGCTTTAAGCCAACTTTTTCTCTCTCCTTTTTCACTTTCATCAAGAGACTCTTTAGTTCCTCTTCGCTTTCTGCTATAAGAGTGGTGTCATTCGCATATTTGAGGTTATTGATATTTCTCCTGTCAATCTTGATTCCAGCTTGTGTTTCTTCCAGCCCAGTGTTTCTTAGATGTAGTCTCCATAGAAGTTAAATAAGCAGGGTGACAATATACAGCCTTGACTTACCCCTTTCCTGATTTGGAAATAGTCTGTTGTTCCATGTTCAGTTCTAACTATTGCTTCCTGACCTGCATGCAGATTTTTAAGGAGGCAGGTCAAATTTAAGTACTTACATAAAAATGCGAGGAGCCAATTCATTAGAAAAGACTCTGATGCTGGGAAAGATTGAAAGCAGGAGGAGGGGGCAACAGAGGATGAGATGGTTGGATAGTATCACCAACTCAATGGACAGGAGTCTGAGCAAGCTTCGGGAGATGGTGAAGGACAGGGAAGCCTGGCATGCTGCAGTCCATGAGGTCGCAAAGAGTTGCACTTGACTGAGTGACTGAACAGCAAATATGTTTCTTGTATTCTCAATAGAACTTGAGAGATTTATTTTATTTTCCTTCTCATTTTCACTTGGCCCTCTGGAGGAAGAGGTCAGATTTAGGATAGAATGTTAAGGCTGATTTTTTAACATGTTCAAAGAATTAGTCGATTTCTTACTTTTACCCCTCCCAGACCCTAGTGGTCTATAGGACCTTATCACTCCTGAGTTCTTTCTTGAGTTCTGTCATGTTTGATTTTGGAGGACAAAGAATTTTAGAGGATAGTTTTTTTTTTTTTTTTTCCCCAGCATTCTGGTATAACCTTAAAAGGTTATTAAAATCAAATATTTAATTGATAATGGGTTATTCTTATTTACTTACTTTTCCAGGTAAGAATTGAAAGAAAAAATTATTTTGTCCAATCCTTTGCCAAGAACCACCTCCCTCCTCACTGCCACAAACACACACACACGCTCCCATGGTACCTTTGAAGGCTGAAGTGTGTCCCATCGTGCTTGTAATCACTGAAAGAAACACTTCTGTCAGTCTGCAGTCCACTTATGAACAGCAAGTGGATTCTTAGTAGTTGTATATATAAAGAAAAAGGAATTATAACTCAATGTTTCATGGATATGCTCTCTTTATAGCCTCAATTTTGAAGCAGAAAATAGCACAGCTTTGCTGTAGACTGTGGGATTTATAGCGACCTTCACAGCAAAGACTTTAAGTATCAATCTTCAACAGTAGTTTGGGTTACTTGGTTCTTCTTCCAGTCAATCTTTCAGTCTTTTCTGAAGAATTTAGCTGGCGCTAGACTCCCTTTCTTCTGAATTTCTATAGTTATTTTAGTCTACCACATGATTTAAACCTCAATTATATGCTTTTTGTGTTAATATTGTTATAACTGTGTAGTGCTGGGGGTTTTCATGACATTGGAAAGAGAACAGAAAAGCTTAAATTTGATTGTTGACTTACTATTTACTATGCATTTAAATTTGCCCAAATCACATCCTCTCTGAACCTTTGTTTCTCATGTGAAAAATGGAAAAAGATGCTTACTTTGCTGAATTTGGGGAATGGTTGTGTGCAAACTCACCTTTAGCAAATAAGTAAGTAAATATTAGTTGCTCAGTCGTGCCTGACTCTTTGCAACCCCATGGACTTCAGCCCACCAGGCTCCTCTGTCCATGAGATTTTCCAGGCAAGGATATTGGAGTGGATTGCCATTTCTTCCTCCAGGGGATCTTCCTAACCCCAGGATCCAACTCAGGTCTCCTGCACTGCAGCCAGATTCTTTACCAACTGAGCTACAAGGGAAGCCTACCTTTAGCAAAGTATTCCCTAAATAAATATTAACTGTTATTATAAGTTACCATATATTTTATTTTTTATATCCTCCAATATACATGTAAATGGTTACATTCAGCAAGTATGTATTAAAAATCATGAAAGGCTTAAGATTTTACCATACTTGCAAACTATTTAGTCTATCACAATTTCATGGATGCTAATAGAAGACATGATACTCTTGGGTCAGAGACAAAGGGCAATTTATTATTGATAGCAATGACCATAGACAGGACATGGGCATTTTAGCACTAGTTTTTCAAGCTACAGTTCCTATAGTGAAGAGGGCCAGAAGATGCTTGTAAAGGTAGTTAGTTGCTTTATAAGACACAGGCCCTGAACTTAAGGAACTCAGTTCTTTGTGATTTTTTTTTTTTAAAGGTAAGCAAATGTGTCTGCCATTTGTTCCAGGGGAAAAGTGAAAGTGAAAGTTGCTCAGTCTGTCCAACTCTTTGTGACTCTATGGTTTATACAGTCTATGGAATTTTCTAGGCCAGAATACTGAAGTAGGTAGCTTTTCCCTTCTCCAGGGGATCTTCCCAATTCAGGGATCAAACCCAGGTCTCCCCCATTGCAGGGAGATTCTTTATCAGCTGAGCCACAAGGGCAGCCCAAGAATACTAGAGTGGGTAGCCTATCCCTTTCCCAGTGGATCTTCTCAACCCAAGAATCAACCCAGAAATCGAGCTGGGGTCTCCTGCATTGCAGGCAGATTCTTTACCCACTGAGCTATCAGAGACGCCCCTGATACGTCCAGGGGAAGGTATCTTCCAAAGCTGTAAGGAACTTGTCCTTTGTCTGAGGGACATTAAGTTTATATTTTAAGACAGTTTGTTACACAAACGCCCTTAAAAGTACAGTTGAGAACAAAGAGCAATCAATGGCTGCTCACAGGGACATACAAGAAATATCAGGGACTTATGGAAAATTGTCTTCCAACAATATAACTTGTGGGATAGGATCAAAAGACAGTTTTAAGGTTTAGTGATTTTCAGCTATGATGATAGAATAATTGGGATTGGGCTTATTTCCCTAAAGTAAACAATTAGAAATACGAAAATGGTTTTGATACATTGGACAACAGACAATAAAAGCCTCTGGTTCCTGAAAGAAGAAAAGTGAATGAAGGGAGAGCTCTGGAATAGCCCTGACTTTCTGCTTAGGGGCTTTTCCTGGACCCGAGTGCAGCTGGGGAGATGCTAAGCAAAGCAAAATAGACTTGCTGAGCTAGGGTGATAAAGAAAAGAGTTCAGAGAAGCTGAAGCATCTGGCATTTTTAGGAGAGACTGCCCAAAAGAAGGGAGATAGATAAAGAGAAAGTTCCAAAAATCTACACGAGTCCCTTTTAGATGGTGTCCAAATATTATGCATTTGCATAATGCAAACCCTATGAGACTAGATAAAAAAAAAATATTGAAAAGACCTAATATACACAGGTCTTAGAATTTACACAGATCTCGGAGACATTAAAGTCTAACTACCCAAAAGACAGAATCCTTGTTAAATACCTGAGCCATAGGTAGAGATACAAGTGGCGCTATGCTCTATTAGTGGTGCTTAACTATCATTAGATCAAAGCTACTCTAGATGTTCTCTTAAAAACTTGAAAACAAGCCTCAAAAGGATAAATTGATCACAGAAATTTACTATTTGCTGAAACAAAAGTCAATATTTTTAAGAAATAAAATCCAGTACTTGAAAACATAAAAATCACACTTGAAAAAAAATTTATTATACATAGAAAGAAGCAGGAGAATGTGACATATTAACAGGAAAAATAGAAACAATGTAACATATTATTAATCAATATAAATATATCCAGAAATGACAGAGATGATGGAATTAAATGAAAAGAACTTTAAAGCATCTAATATAACTATTTTTAAATGTTCGAGATTTTAAAAGAAAGCATCATGATAGAAAAATGAAAATTTTTTTAAAGTTCCAAATGAAACTTCTAGCTAGAGATAAAAAATATGATATCTCAAATTCAAATTTCACTTTAAAGGACTAAAAGTAAGCTAGAAACTGTGAAAGAAATGATCAGTGAACTTGAAAATATAACTGTAGTAACTATCCAAAATAGACCAAAGAGGAAAAAAATATTAAAAGTTTTAGCAGAGTATCTGTAATCTGTAAGAGGCAATATATGTAATTGGAAATCCAAAATAAGAAAGAAAGAAAAAATATTTGAAGAAACAATAGCTTAAAATTTCTCAAATTTACTGTAAACTAAGCTCTTACAGATTCTCAAGTAGGATAAACACAGAGTTTTGAAAGCTACTAAGAAAGGAAAAAAAATTAAACACCACCAGTCAGAATAAAAGCTACATTATACACAAAAAAATAAGGTTAAAAATTAGGGCACATTTCTTGCCTGAAACTATGCAGGACAGAAAATAATAAAAATTTTAAAATGATAAAGTTAACCTAGAATCCACAGCCAGCAATTAAGTATTTTAGAAATTAAAAGTAAAATGAAAAGATTTTCAGATTCATAAAAGTTGGGAAAATCAGCTTCAGTAAACTTACACTATAAAAATATTAAAATACTTAGAAGGAAAATGGTATTATTTGGAGATTTGTTATTATTTGTTAAATTGTGTCTGACTTTTTTGTGACCCTATGGACTGAAGTCCGCCAGTTTCCTCTGAAATCCGCCAGGAATTCCTCTGAAATTCCTCTGGGATTTCCCAGGCAAGAATACTGCAATGGTTTGCCATTTCCTTTTCCAGGAGATCTTCTTGACCCAGGAATCAAACTTGTGTCTCCTGCTTGGCAAGCAGATTCTTTACCGCTTTCTCACCCGTTAGAAATTTATAATCTATAGAAAACAGAAGAGCAAAGAAAATAGTAAATAAGTGGGTAAATGTAAGGAAATTTTATCTTACTTTTAAAATTTCTCTCAAATATAGTCAACTAGAAACTTCCCAGGTGGTAAAGTACCCATCTGCCAAAGCATGAGACAGAGATCCAGTTTCTGGCTCTTCATCAGAAAGATCCCCGGAGGAGGGGAGGGCAACTCAGTCCAGCATTCTTGCCTGGAGAATCCCATGGACAGAGAAGCCTGGCAAGCTACAGCCCATAGGGTCTCAAACAGTCGGACATGACTGAAGGGACTTGGCCCTTGGCACTCAGAACCTCCAGCACATTTTGTAGCTTTCAGTGTACATGTCTTGCACATCTTATTTAAATTAATTTCTAAGTATTGTTTTGTTTTGGTGTTATTGTAAATGGAATTATTTTCTTAATTTTATTTCAGACTGTTTATTGCTAGTGTGTCCATCACCAACTCCTGGAGTTCACTCAAACTCACGTCCACCGACTTGGTGATGCCATCCAGCCATCTTATCCTCTGTGGTCCCCTTCTCCTCCTGCCCCCAATTCCTCCCAGCATCAGAGTCTTTTCCAATGAGTCAACTCTTCGCATGAGGTGGCCAGAGTACTAGAGTTTCAGCTTTAGCATCATTCCTTCCAAAGAACACCCAGGACTGATCTCCTTTAGGATGGACTGGTTGGATCTCCTAGCAGTCCAAGGGACTCTCAAGAGTCTTCTCCAACACCACAGTTCAAAAGCATCAATTCTTCGATGCTCAGCTTTATTTACTGTCCAACTCATATCCATACATGACTACTGGAAAAACCATAGCCTTGACTAGATGGATCTTTGTTGGAAAAGTAATGCTTTCTTTCCTTCCAAGGAGTAAACGTCTTTTAATTTCATGGCTGCAGACCATCTTTATTTGAGGATAAAATTATTGTATATGTGTTATATATACATAAAATAATTCTTGGACTGCAAGGAGATCCAACCAGTCCATTCTAAAGGAGATCAGCCCTGGGTGTTCTTTGGAAGGAATGATGCTAAAGCTGAAACTCCAGTACTTTGGCCACCTCATAAGAGTTGACTCATTGGAAAAGACTCTGATGCTGGGAGGAATTGGGGGCAAGAGGAGAAGGGGACAACAGAGGATAAGATGGCTGGATGGCATCACTGACTCGATGGATGTGATTCTGGGTGAACTCTGGGAGTTGGTGATGGACAGGGAGGCCTGGCGTGCTGTGATTCATGGGGTGGCAAAGAGTCAGACACGACTGAGCAATTGAACTGAACTGAACTGAAAGATGGTCTTACTATTTCCTTTCCAATCTTATTGCCTATTACTTATGTGTTTTTTATTGTCTGAGCTAGAACCTCCAGTATCATGTTGAAAAGAAGAGGGAAGAGCAGAATCCTTGTTTTGTTTGTGTTCTGCAGGGTAAAATTTCAGTTCCCACTATTACGTATTATGTTAGCTGTGGGTTTTTCTCTAGATGCCCTTTGTTGGGTTAAGGAAGTTCACTATTCTGTTTCTGGTTTGTCATGTAATTTTGTCGTGAAAGATTACTGGATTTTGTCAAATGCTTTTCCTATACCTATTGAGTTGATTATATATTGTTTGACTTTTATGCTAATATGAAAAATTACATTAATTTATTTTCATATGTTGAACCAACTTTGCATTCTAGGGATGAAGCCCACTTGGTCATAATATATAATCCTTTCTATATGCTATTGAATTCAATTTGCCTGTACTTTGTTGAGAATTTTTTAAATTTTTAAAAGATATTAGTCTATAGTTTTTATGTGATGTCTTTGTTTTTAGTCTCAAAGTAGTATTGACTTCATGAAATAAGTTAGAAAGTGTTACCCACTCTTCTCTTTTTGGAAGATTTTGTGAAGAACTGACAATAATTCTTCTTAAAGCATTTGGTAGAAATCACCAGTAAGGTAGCCTCTTCTTGGGCTTTTCTTTGTGGGAAATTTTGTAATTATTAACTCAATCTGTTTGATTATTATAAATTTACTCAAATTTTCTATCTTTTGAGTAATTTTTAGTAGTTTATGTCTTCCTACAACTTTGGCTATTTTATCTAGGCTATCTAATTTCTTGGCATATAATTGTGCATTATATTCCATATTTTTGTGAGGTCAGTGGTAATCTTCCTTATTTCACTCATGATTTCTCTCCCATGGTTTATGAGACACCTTTCTACCTAGTTCTATTTATGTTTACTTCTTTTAAGTTTCTAGATAACTTCTCTTTTCCGTCTGTTTCTTAAATATTGGTGTTCTCCAGGACTCTGACAAGGCTTTCTTCTATTCTCATTCTACAAAACTTTTTCTACTCAGTATCTTCTACTGCCATTGTGTGAAATATTACCTATGCTGACAGTTCTCAGGGCTTTATTATCAGAATAAATCTTTCTTCTGAGTTGTAGACAATGTTTATAACTAGAATATTTACCTTAAGGTGCTAAAGCCACCCCAACATATCTAGAAGTAAAGGGATCTAATGCTTCTCACACTAAACTCGATCTGTGTTACGTGATTCAGCTCATGATGTGACCATTAAGCCTAGCACCTAAGATAAAGGCCTTTAAATTTCAGATAATTTCTCATATAACCCAATCACCAAAATCTAATAATAGTACTTCCTTATATCTCTCTTAATACCCTTAAAGTCTTTTCTGCCTGGAATTCTCTCCTTTTATCTTCCCCAAGGTCCATTTGGTCAGCACATTCATTTTTTGAAAGCAACACCTGATTTTTCTCTTTCCAATCCACCAGATAGCATTCATCACTCTTTCCTTTCAGGCCACATTTTATCCTAGCCTCATTTCAATATTTCTAACACATTATGGAATGTATTGAATTACATTTATTTGTCTCTCTCCTATAATGTAAGATTCTCAGGGGCATAGGATCTAATTCACCTCTGCATTCTTGTTGTTATTGTTGTTTCTCAGTCACTAAGTCATGTTCAACTCTTTGTGACTCCATGGACTGCAGCATGCCAGGTTTCCCTGTTCTTCACTATCTCCCAGAATTTGTTCAAACTCATGTCCAGTGAGTTGGGGATGCCATTCAAACATCTCATCCTCTGCTGCCCCCTTATTCTTTTGCCTTCAATCTTTCCCAGCATCAGGGTCTTTCCCAATGAGTAGGCTCTTTGCAGCAGGTTGCCAAAGTACTGGAGCTTCAGCTTCAGCATCAGTTCTTCCAAAGAATGGTCAGAGTTGATTTTCCTAAAAATTGACTGGTTTGATCTGTTTATTACTGCTGATGGTGACTGCATTCTTATCTGGGAACAAACAAATGTTTTAAACATATTTGTTGAGTGAATGAATAAGTGAGTGAGTGCAGTATTGATAGATCCCAGTCCTGTCAGACTAGCAAGTTATGGATCAAGATTTCAAAGTGTTTGGAAGGAAGACATTCAAACTGAGAGAACAGAGTGTGCAAGAACTCAGAGCCATGAAATCATAAGGAGGATTGTAGGAACTACAAGTTTAGAGAATTAATAACAGAAAGAAAGTGACCGAACAAAAGAAGGTCTTCTGCATGATACTGAAAGCTTTGAACTTTATTCTAAAGGCAGTGGACACATATTTCAAGGAATTCTATCTGAGACTTCCCAGGTCCTCCAGGACATGTCCTAGAGGAGTTCAATCCATCTTATACTAAAATCATTAAAACTTTCTTTAAAAGCTATTATTTGCACAGTATAACAACCAAAACTTGCTAACCATAAAAGTCCTGAAACAGAGGATATCTATTCTAAAACTAAGCTATTTCAATTGTGATAGAACTAGATATCACTGCTTACTGTTAACTTTTAGAACTAACACCCAAAAAAGATGTCCTTTTCATTATAGGGGACTGGAATGCAAAAGTAGGAAGTCAAGAAACACCTGGAGTAACAGGCAAATTTGGCCTTGGAATACGGAATGAAGCAAGGCAAAGACTAATAGAGTTTTGCCAAGAAAATGCAATAACATGGTCATAACAAACACCCTCTTCCAACAACACAAGCGAAGACTCTATACATGGACATCACCAGATGGTCAACACCGAAATCAGATTGATTATATTCTTTGCAGCCAAAGATGGAGAAGCTCTATACAGTCACCAAAAACAAGACCTGGAGCTGACTGTGGCTCAGACCATGAACTCCTTATTGCCAAATTCAGACTTAAATTGAAGAAAGTAGGGAAAACCACTAGACCATTCAGGTATGACTTAAATCAAATCCCTTATGATTATACAGTGGAAGTGAGAAATAGATTTAAGGGACTAGATCTGATAGATAGAGTGCCTGATGAACTATGGAATGAGGTTCGTGACATTGTACAGGAGACAGGAATCAAGACCATCCCCAAGGAAAAGAAATGCAAAAAAGCAAAATGGGTGTCTGGGGAGGCCTTACAAATAGCTGTGAAAAGAAGAGAAGCAAAAAGAAAAGGAGAAAAAGAAAGATATAAACATCTGAATGCAGAGTTCCAAAGAATAGCAAGAAGAGATAAGAAAGCCTTCTTCAGTGATCAATGCAAAGAAATAGAGGAAAACAACAGAATGGGAAAGACTAGGGATCTCTTCAAGAAAATCAGAGATACCAAAGGAACATTTCATGCAAAGATGGGTTCAATAAAGGACAGAAATGGTATGGACCTAACAGAAGCAGAAGATATTAAGAAGAGGTGGCAAGAATACACAGAAGAATTGTACAAAAAAGATCTTCACGACCCAGGTAATCATGATGGTGTGATCACTGACCTAGAGCCAGACATCCTGGAATGTGAAGTCAAGTGGGCCTTAGAAAGCATCACTAGGAACAAAGCTAGTGGAGTTGATGGGATTCCAGTGGCGCTATTCCAAATCCTGAAAGATGATGCTGTGAAAGTGCTGCACTCAATATGCCAGCAAATTTGGAAAACTCAGCATTGGCCACAGTACTGGAAAAGGTCACTTTTCATTCCAATCCCAAAGAAAGGAAATGTCAAAGAATGCTCAAACTACTGCACAATTGCCCTCATCTCACATGCTAGTAAAGTAATGCCCAAAATTCTCCAAGCCAGGCTTCAGCAATATGTGAACTGTGAACTTCCTGATGTTCAAGCTGGTTTTAAAAAAGGCAGAGGAACCAGAGATCAAATTGCCAACATCTGCTGGATCATGGAAAAAGCAAGAGAGTTCCAGAAAAGCATCTATTTCTGCTTTATTGACTATGCCAAAGCCTTTGACTGTGTGGATCACAATAAAATGTGGAAAATTCTTCAAGAGATGGGAATACCAGACCACCTGATCTGCCTCTTGAGAAATTTGTATGGAGGTCAGGAAGCAACAGTTAGAACTGGACATGGAACAACAGACTGGTTCCAAATAGGAAAAGGAGTACGTCAAGGCTGCATATTGTCACCATGTTTATTTAACTTATATGCAGAGTACATCATGAGAAACGCTGGACTGGAAGAAACACAAGCTGGAATCAAGATTGCCAGGAAAAATATCAATAACCTCAGATATGCAGATGACACCACCCTTATGGCAGAAAGTGAAGAGGAACTAAAAAGCTTCTTGATGAAAGTGAAAGTGGAGAGTGAACAAGTACATTAAGAAAACAAAGATCATGGCATCTGCTTCCATCACTTCATGGGAAATAGATGGGGAAACAGTGGAAACAGTGTCAGACTTTATTTTTCTGGGCTCCAAAATCACTGCAGATGGTGACTGCAGCCATGAAATGACCAGATGCTTACTCCTTGGAAGGAAAGTTATGACCAACCTAGATAGCATATTCAAAAGCAGAGACATCAGTTTGCCAACAAAAGTTCATCTGATCAATCAAGGCTATGGTTTTTCCTGTGGTCATGTACTGAGCACTGAAGAACTGATGCTTTTGAACTGTGGTGTTGGAGAAGACTCTTGAGAGTCCCTTGGACTGCAAGGAGATCCAACTAGTCCATGCTAAAGGAGATCAGCCCTGGGTCTTCTTTGGAAGGAATGATGCTAAAGCTGAAACTCCAGTACTTTGGCCACCTCATGCGAAGATTTGACTCATTGGAAAAGGCTCTGATGCTGGGAGGGATTGGGGGCAGGAGGAGAAGGGGACGATAGAGGATGAGATGGCTGGATGGCATCACTGACTTGATGGATGTGATTCTGGGTGAACTCCGGGAGTTGGTGATGGACAGGGAGGCCTGGCGTGCTGTGATTCATGGGGTCGCAAAGAGTCGGACACGACTGAGCGACTGATCTTATCTGATTGTTTACTGAACCTTGTAAATCTGAAATAAATGTGAAGTCAAGCGCATTTGTCTTTCTTTCTTTCTAGACATCAATTCCTCTACATATGCATATATTTTTTCCTTTTTTTTTAAAATTTATTTTTTATTTTAATTTTATTTTATTTAACTTTACAATATTGTATTGGTTTTGCCATATATCAAAATGGATCTGCTACAGGTATACATGTGTTCTCCATCCTGAATCCTCCTCCCTCCTCCCTCCCCATACCATCCCTCTGGGTCATCCTAGTGCACCAGCCCCAGGCATCTGGTATCAGGCATCGAACCTGGACTGGCGACTTGTTTCATATATGATATTATACATATTTCAATGCCATTCTCCCAAATCATCCCACCCTCTCCCTCTCCCAGAGTCCAAAAGTCTGTTCTATGCATCAGTGTCTCTTTTGCTGTCTCGTAAACAGGGTTATTGTTACCATCTTTCTAAATTCCATATATATGCGTTAGTATACTGTATTGGGGTTTTTCTTTCTGGCTTACTTCACTCTGTATAATAGGCTCCAGTTTCATCCACCTCATTAGAACTGATTCAAATGTATTCTTTTTAATGGCTGAGTAATACTCCATTGTGTATATGTACCACAGCTTTCTTTATCCAGTCATCTGCTGATGGACATCTAGGTTGCTTCCATGTCCTGGCTATTATAAACAGTGCTGCGATGAACACTGGGGTACACGTGTCTCTTTCAGTTCTGGTTTTCTCAGTGTGTATGCCCAGCAGTGGGATTGCTGGATCATAAGGTAGTTCTATTCCCAGTTTTTTAAGGAATCTCCATAAAACTCCATTGTTAGTGGTTCTTGATGAAATCACATCTTTTTCCATAACTTCAAGTTCAGTTCAGTTCAGTAGATCAGTAGTGTCCGACTCTGCGACCCCATGAATCACAGCATGCCAGATCTCCTTGTCCATCACCAACTCCTGGAGTTCACTCAAACTCATGTCCATTGAGTCAGTAATGCCATCCAGCCATCTCATCCTCTGTCGTCCCCTTCTCTTCATGGCCACAATCCCTCCCAGCATCAGAGTCTTTTCCAATGAATCAACTCTTCTCATGTGGTGGCCAAATTACTGGAGTTTCAGCTTTAGCATCAGTCCTTCTAAAGAACACCCAGGACTGATCTTCTTTAGCATGGACTGGTTGGATCTCCTTGCAGTCCAAGGGACTCTCAAGAGTCTTCTCCAACACCACAGTTCAAAAGCATCAATTCTTCGGCACTCAGCTTTCTTCACAGTCCAACTCACATCCATACATGTCCACAGGAAAAACCATAGCCTTGACTAGATGGACCTTTGTTGACAAAGTAATGTCTCTGCTTTTGAATATGCTATCTAGGTTGGTCATAACTTTCCTTTCAAGGAGTAAGCGTCTTTTCATTTCATGGCTGCAATCACCATATGCAGTGACCTTGGAGGCCCCCCAAAATAAGTTTGCCACTGTTTCCACTGTTTCCCCATCTATTTCCCATGAAGTGATGGGACCAGATGCCACGATCTTTGTTTTCTTAATGTTGAGCTTTAAGCCCACTTTTTCACTCTCCACTTTTACTTTCATCAAGAAGCTTTTAGTTCCTCTTCACTTTCTGCCATAAGGGTGGTGTCATCTGCATATCTGAGGTTATTGATATTTCTCCCAACAATCTTGATTCCAGCTTGTGTTTCTTCCAGTCTAGTGTTTCTCATGATGTACTCTGCATATATGTTAAATAAGCAGGGTGACAATATACAGCCTTGACGTACTCCTTTTCCTATTTGGAACCAGTCTGTTTTTCCATGTCCAGTTCTAATTGTTGCTTCCTGATATGCATATAGGTTTCTCAAGAGGCAGATCAGGTGGTCTGATATTCCTATCTCTTTAAGAATTTTCCATAGTTTATTGTGATCCACACAGTCAAAGGCTTTGGCTTAGTCAATGAAGCAGAAATAGATGTTTTTCTGGAACTCTCTTGCTTTTTCCATGATCCAGCAGATGTTGGCAATTGATCTCTGGTTCCTCTGCCTTTTTTAAAACCAGCTTGAACATCAGGAAGTTCACAGTTCACATACTGTTGAAGCCCAGCTTGGAGAATTTTGGGCATTACTTTACTAGCATGTGAGATGAGTGCAATTGTGTGGTACTTTGAGCATTCTTTGGCATTTCCTTTCTTTGGGATTGGAATGAAAAGTGACCTTTTCCAGTCCTGTGGCCACTGCTGAGTTTTCCATATTTGCTGGCATACTGAATGCAGCACTTTCACAGCATCATCTTTCAGGATTTGGAATAGCTCCATTGTAATTCCATCACCTCCACTAGCTTTGTTTGTAGTGATGCTTTCTAAGGCCCACTTGACTTCACATTCCAGGATGTCTGCTCAAGGTGAATGATCACACCATTGTGATTATCTGGGTCATGAAGCTCTTTTTTGTACAGTTCTTCTGTGTATTCTTGCCACCTCTTCTTAATATCTTCTGCTTCTGTTAGGTCCATACCATTTCTGTCCTTTATCGAGCCCATCTTTGCATGAAATGTTCTCTTGGTATTGCTAATTTTTTTTCCCATTCTATTGTTTTCCTCTATTTCTTTGAGTTGATCGCTGAGGAAGGCTTTCTTATCTCTCTTTGCTAATCTTTGGAACTCTGCATTCAGATGCTTAAATCTTTCCTTTTCTCCTTTGCTTTTCACGTCTCTTCTTTTTCTTACCTGGACTTTTCTTACCTTGGACTTGGGGTATCTCTTCACTGCTGTTCCAGCAAAGCAGCTGCTGCTCTTACCTCGGACAAGGGGTATCTCCTCACGGCAGCCCCTCCTGACTTGGACATGGAGTAGCTCCTCTCAGTCTTCCTGCGCCTGCACAGCCGCAGCTCCTTGGACGTGGGGTTGCTCCTTCGGCTGCCTCTCCTGTCCTGGGGCGTGGGGTAGCGCCTCTCAGCCGCCACCCCAACCTCAGGTGTGTGATCCATAAGCTCAAAGTTATCATCAAAAAGTTGGTGCTAAACATGAACCTATGCATAATTTTGTAAATAATGCTTATATAGTCACTAAACTGTAACTGATTTTTTTTTCTTTTTTTTCCTGTGTGTTTAAAAAAACTTGAAATATCTTGTTTTCTGTTCATCTATATATCTGTCTATCTATCATCTATCTATCTACCTACTTTGTATCAACACACCCATTCATTCACAGAGGGAAGAATTATCTTAGAAATGTTCTGGGTGTCCCAAGAAGAATATCATCTTGGAATTTTGTTAAATGTTCACCTGTCTACTCTTGGGCTGTCATTGAACAATATTAATGAAAGGAACCCGGTACAATCAGCACCTTTAACATTTAGAAAAATCGAGATCTGAAGAGGTAGCATGGCTTCTTTGGGATAAAACAGAAAGTCTGGAGCAAAGCTGAGACTGGATGGCCAATATCCTTCTCCATTGCTGTGTTCACTTCACTATACATCGTAGAATGATTTTAATTGTATGATGTTTCATTTCAAATTTCATACTTTATAATAGCTCCAGAAGAAATAGTGGGAATTCCAAAAAAGATAAAAGATGGGTTTCTAAAAAAAAATTATTTTAACCAAATTTTAATTTGATTTAAAAATGATCAAATTATTTCTTTTTTATTTTGGATTATAAACTTTGGGTCAATTTTTTAACACTCTTCTAGAATGTTATGCTATGCTAAGTCACTTCTGTCATGTCCGACTCTGTGTGACCCCACAGACGGCAGCCCACCAGGCTCCACCATCCCTGGGATTCTCCAGGCAAGAACACTGGAGTGGGTTGTCATTTCCTTCTCCAATGCATGAAAGTGAAAAGAGAAAGTGAAGTCGCTCAGTCATGTCTGACTCTTAGCGACCCCATGGACTGTAGCCTACCAGGCTCCTCCGTCCATGGGATTTTCCAGGCAAGAGTACTGGAGTGGGGTGCCATTGCCTTCTCCTAGTATATGGGCAACTTAAAGCAGCATCTCTCTGGTATCTAACACTGTGGTTAGGACAAGAAGAAATGAATCTCATACTAGGGGATTTGGGCTGCAAGTAAAGAGCTTACTCATTCTAAGCGATGGAGAAAATACTAGTTTCTTTAAGTAAGATCATTGAAGTCCATTCTTTGGAGCTTTTTACAGAACAGGCTACCATGTCCGCCATGCAGCCCTATGCAGAAGGATAAAGCTGGATTTGGATGACCTCCTGAAGACACTGATTTTATTATTCTGTAACATTGCCAGTTACAAAGAGTAAATTCCCATGTAGAAACTTTCAGGCAACAGCTGAGCCATGACTAAAGTTATGAAATACTGCCAATAGATTGCAAGCCATCTTATTAAATTTTTTTGGTATTATTTTTTAAAATTAAACAATTTTTACATAGGAGGATAAAATTATCATCTAGTAGGTAAAAATAAATAATATAAATTTACATCTCTCTTTTAGTTTTTAGCCTTTGTGTGTTTTAAAGGCTGAAATAAAATGATCATATGCAGACATATAAAAATATATGAGAAAAATAAAAATAATTCTAATAATTTTAAGTGACATTTTACTATTTACAAAATGCTGTCATCTATACCAGAATGTGTTTTTAATCCACCCGGGTACTTATGTGGAAGGTAGTGTAGATACTATCCTCAGTTTCCAGGTGGTAAATAGGATCAGTGTGACAATGGTGATTTTTCCAATTTCCAGAGTAATAAACCATTGAGTTGCTATATCTGATTCCACACTCCCCAAATCCATACATTCTAAATAATTTACTGGTTCTCTGAGACAGATACTCCCAGCCAACTGAGTGTTCCTTAAAATTTAAAATTAATTCTATATTCTTGAAATATTTGTAGGCTCAGTTATATCCAACAAGATTTTTAGTAGACACCTAACCTATGGGAAATATTTGCATTATAAAGATGAATATGATACAGTCCTTGTCTTCCAGAAACTAGCTGTGTAGAAGAGGAAAGAGATGCATATGCACTGTTACTGAATCTAATGGAAAGAAAAAAGTGGGGGCAATTGGAGAAATACATAATCTTGATTGGGTCATGAGGTCATTGTAGAAAACTTTACAGGGGGGATGACATTTGATGTGGACGTTTGAGACTAAGAGGGATGTCACAGGCAATAAAGTATACTATTTTCCTTCACTAAAACAAGAAAAACTTGTATGAAAACAAATTCTAATGAAGGAAAATGATTTTACTACTTTTAAGGGAAACATAGCTACAAGCTAAAGGTCCCCTTCCTTCATCCCAAAGTGAATTTGCCTAACATCTATCACAGACCATTCTTTGGATATTCTCTTTCTTATTATGCTTCATCTGGGAATTCAAGGGTTAGGAACTGTACTGAATATTCAAATTGGTTTAAAGAGTTCCCTTTATTCTAGAGAGGGTGCTAAGTGCAGAAAGAATAAAGCCTTTGGAGGGTTGGAAACCTGTCACATAATGCAATGTAGGGAAATCATTTATAAGAATGGAAGAAACTTCTTAAAGGTGTACAGGGTCACTATATTTCAGAGTGAGTTCAGACGTATTATTCAGATTTTAAATGAGAAGAAATAAGAATCTGTTGAATTTAAATGTCATATCCTTAAATAAAGTAGTTAAACTGACTGGCACAACCTGCTTCAGTAGTCTGGAGTACTTACAATGTCATCGGACAGTGACATCCCAAGAAGACCATTCCTCTCTCCCACCTGCTTTCTCCAACACACCCAAGAATCTCCTTAGAGTCTTACTCATGTCCAAAGAGCTAGCTCAGATTGCTGACACCTAATTAGAAGAGATGAAAAGATGATGGCCTCTTTGAGACTGGAAGAATCCATCTTTACCACCCATACTAAGTGAGCCATATGCCCTGCTCAACTATAATTGCTGTCACTTAAGTCAGAGACCAGGGGGCATCACTGCAATTCATGGTCTAAAGAGATGCCCCCTTCCCACTCATTGCTGGCACCACTGATAAGATCAAAGCTTGTTGTTGCCTCCTAAAATTCTAGCATTCCTGGGTCTGCAACCACAAGTTCAGAGAGTCCCTGGCACCCACTTGCTGCGGTTGTGAAAGCTAAAGCCACAGCCTGGTGTGGTGCTTCCACTAACCTTGGCTGCCCTCAGAAATGTGGTTCCATAGCAGTCCAGCACTCAGGTCACTGCCATTGAAAAAGAACTCCGCTCAGTGTGTAGTTGTTCCCTACAGTGTTGGGAAGGCGGCTCCTTTTCTCTGTGGTACACTAAGCTAGGCACATTCTGGATCAAAACTGTCCTGGATTCCATGGGTTCCACAGCCCAGCCACTTCCCCAGTATAAGTTGACTCAAGAATGGCTGGGCCAGAGATGCTGGTCTGTGCGGCTGTCTTCTTTCCAGGCTTTGGATGTTAGCCTTCTCTATCGCTGCACCATCATGGGAGACTGTTTCTCAGGTGAATTCTGTCTCAGTGACCTCATCTCCCTTTCTGCTTAACCTTAAACAGGGTCACTTCAGCTGAACCTTTATGTTTTAGTTACTTTGGATTTTAATGAAGAGGGTCTCAGTACTTTTCCTCCTCAGAGTGTCTCGATAATCTTCTATAAATTAATCTCTCTCTCAGAAACTGAAAATCCTATATATAAGTGGCTGTGTCAGGATTAAATTAAAGAGGTCATCCACATACTAAATGTCTTTTTATAGACAGAAGAGCTATTTTCTGTAAATCTCTAATGAAGTGCAGTTATGTTAAAAATAGCTTGCCTGGCGCGCGTGTGTGTGTGGTATGTGTGTTAGCACTGAAAAGGAGAAAGGTCAGCACAGGGTTCCTAGTTTGGGCTGCATTACTAACAGCTGCTGACTTTGGATAACTCACCCTAAAAATCTCTGTGCCTTACTTCTCTCATGAAAAAAAAAAAAAAATGGAGGAGTGGAACTTCATAGCTGCTCTGGTTACTTCCAGCTCTAGATAATTCTATAATTCTTTAAGATGATCTAAACATAATTTGTAGGCAAACACACCCTCGTGTGTTGTTACAGAAGCCTCATTCCTAACCATTAGGTTCAGGTTTGGTCATCAGCTGGATTGAGCCAGCTCCTGCTTACCCATCCACAGATGCTAGTGGATTATCCATGGGTGGTCTGGGTCTTTACAAGCAATAGGTTAGATTGGGGGTGCCCCAGAGCCCACTGTAGGCCAGATTCATCTAATTGCAGAGATAGAAATAAGGCAGCCTCCACAGGCTCCTGGGACAAGGTACTCCCAGTCCTGCTTCAGCATGTTCATGTCAAACTGTCTAAAAATTGTCCACAAAAACACAAATTGCTATGGCAACCGAGCAAAAAAGGATCAAAAGAAGAGAGAAGGTTTCATGAAATTCCTCTAGGCCCTGGACAGGGACTGCTTTGCTGACTGTCCTAAGACTGAAGGCAAGGGTGTAGCCCTTTTGTAAAATTACCCAGCACTGTTTGTGTTTTCCTGATGTATGGTGCTCGCGTCAAATCAGAAATGAATCCAAACCTTCACCCTCAGACACAACGTGAGTGTTTTGGGAGGTTCCAAATATCTTTGGTTTGTTTTTCAATTTTAATAAGTTCAGTACTTCCTGGGTTTGGCCAGGCCAGACACACCACAGGACGTTTCCAGCCTGAAACCAGAAAGCGTGCAGGCACTCACAGAGGATACTGATGCAGCGAGCTTTCCATCTCACTTGCCAGACCTGAAAACATCTCGTGTGGTTAGCTGCCTCGTGGTTGTCCCTACCCAGAGCACATAATATATGAAGGGAGAGTTTATGTATTGGCTGAGTGCTGGTGCCCTGTGTGTGCGCTAGCCCTGTGTGTTCACTACCCTTCATAACATTTTAAGGGAGGAAGGAAGACTGGTCTTTTCATTAAAGAGACGAATGTGAAAATTCTTGACAGCAGGGACAATGTTTCCATGTTCAATTTACTATTAAAAGAACTCAAATAGTAATTGCTGCTGATGAGCAGGAAATGGAGGCACTGACATTTTGAATAATCCAGTTCAGTGTTGTGAGTCACCTATCCACAGTATTCAACAACTATTTAATTGAATGCTACTGCCTCAGTACCAGGATAATTATAGACACTGTGGAGGATTAGAAACTTGTAAAATTTTAGGGCTTCGAGAACCAAGTGGTCATCCAGGAAACCACGACGCAGTATCTGGCCTCGAAGATGTTACACTTCACTGTGAGAGACAATATTGACTCCCATGAATGCCATGGCAAAATGAAAGGTGCAGTACAGGTGCCTCTTGTAGCCACCGATCAGCTTGTCTGCTTTCTTTCACAGCTAAGCTGACTTCCAAGGAAGTTCACGTTATACTAACAGTCACTGCTTTCTTCTCAGCTTTTGGGAGGAACACCCAAACCTAACTGCTAAGTTAAAAATGGGCACTTTTCAGGCTGCCTCTAACTTTCCTCTCTGCAGCATTTGATGTTCTTGACAGCTCCCTTCTGGAAACTCTCTACGTGTCCAATAATGAGTGTACTGTCTCTCCTTCCATCCTCATTGCCCAGCAATCTTCTGAGCAGATCTTCCTGTCTTTCCTATCTTAGTAAAGAATATTACCATGCACCCAACTGGGCAAGCCAAGAATGCTGGAAAGTAGAAGATTTGAGGGATTGGGGAGATCACTCACTAAGTGTTCCTTTTATTCACCATCATGTTGTGTCAGTCCCCAAATCTTATATTTCTTTATTAACATTATATGTGCCACTTCCTCTGGTTCTCAACACTATTGCATAGTCTCAAACCCTTATTGTATATTACCTGTATTATTGAACCATCTATTATTAATCTGGCTTCTGGCTTCTAGGCTTATGCTCTGTCGATCCATCCAGCAGACTAATGCCAAATTTACTTTCTGCCTCATCCCCCAAATTGTAATCAAGCTACTGACACCATAATCCTATAGGAAAAACTCAAAGTCCATAGCATGATCTTCAAGATCATGCATGATCCCAACCCCGTTCATGTCTCCACCTTCACCTACACCTTTGTCATAGTCAATGACTTGTGGTACTGGAACAGCAAAATTGCTCCCCCATACTTCTGTGCCTTTGTTTATTCTGCCCAAACTCACCTTTCTATTCCCAAGAATCCTTCTTTGCATTTTAATCCACTTTGTCCATACCTCTATCATAGCACTTACCAAGCTGTACAACTTTTACAAGGGCAAGTATTAAAATAGATAAAACAAACAACAAAAACAATAAGGCATGTTTAAGAGACCGTGAGTTGTTTCACTTGATTGAACTTAGGTTCTTGACAGACCTTGAAGGTATGGAACACAAAATGAAATGGGTAGTCATTTACAGATTTTTATTAGGGAAGTTAATTAGTCAGACTCACATTTTAAAATCTTTATTCCAGTTATCTGTAAGATGCATTACAAAAAGGGCATAATTTTTAGAGCCTGAATGAGGGCAGGCAATGTGGTTGAAGAAAAGAAAAAGAAATCATTCCAGAGATACTTATGCAGTAGAATTAGCAAGTCTGATATATCGATTAACTGAAGTAGACAATTTATCTATTGAATCAATAATTATTGACCACTAAGGAAATTCTTCAGGATATGGAAATACCAGACCACCTTACCTGCTTCCTGAGAAATCTGTATGCATATCAAGAAGCAACAGTTAGAACTGGATATGGAACAACAGACTGGTTCCAAGTAGGGAAAGGAGTATGTCAAGGCTGTATATTGTCACCCTGCTTATTTAACATCTATGCAGAGTACATCATGAGAAACTCTGGGCTTGAAGAAGCACAAGCTGGAATCAAGATTGCCAGGAGAAATATCAATAACCTCAGATATGCAGATGACACCACCCTTATGGCAGAAAGTGAAGAGGAACTAAAAAGCCTCTTGATGAAAGTGAAAGAGGATAGTGAAAAAGCTAGCTTAAAACTCAACTTTCAAAAAATAAAGATCATGGCATCTGACCCCATCACTTCATAGAAAATAGATGGGGAAACAATGGAAACAGTGAGAGGCTTTTTTGAGGGGAGGTGCTACAAAATCACTGCAGATGGTGACTGCAGCCATGAAATTAAAAGATGCTTGCTTCTTGGAAGAAAAGCTATGACCAACCTAGAGCATATTAAAAAGCAGGAACAGATGTATAGTAAAAGTAATACAACATTGTAAAGTTGAGCAAAATAAAAAATTTAAAAAAAAAAAATAAAAAAATAAAAAGCAGGAACATTACTTTGCCCACAAAGGTTGGTCTAGTCAAGGCTATGGTTTTTCCAGTAGTCATATGTGGATGTGAGTATTGGACTATAAAGAAAGCTGAGCACTGAAGAACTGATACTTTTGAAGATTGGAGAAGATTCTTGAGAGTCCCTTGGACTGCAAGGAGATCCAACCAGTCTGTCCTAAAGGAAATCAGTCATGAATATTCATTGGAAGGACTGATGGTGAAGCTGAAACTTCAATACTTTGGCCACCTGATGAGAAGAACTGACTCATTGGAAAAGACCCTGATGCTGGGAAAGTTTGAAGGCAGAAGGAGAAGGGAACAATGGAGGATGAGATGGTAGGATGGCATCACTGACTCTATGGACATGAGCTTGAGTAAGCTCCAGGAGTTGGTGATGGACAGGGAGGCCTGGTGTGCTGCAGTCCATGGGGTTGCAACCAAGTGACTGAACTGAACTGAACTAAAGAGTTGTTATACTCCCTGGAAATACAAAAAAGTTATAAGACAATGTTCCTACTCTTGTAGAAAATCAACATAATGCAATACAAAGTTCAGAAGTAAACTCAAATATAGATAATGAAGTATGAAAGTGAAAGTGTTAGTCACTCTGCTGTGTCTGACTCTTTGTGACCCTGTGGACTTTAGCTTGCCAGGTTCCTCTGTCCATGGAATTCTTCAGGCAAGAATACTAAAGTGGGTAGCCATTTCTTTCTCCAAGGGATCTTCCTGATCCAGGGATCAATCCTGGGTCTCCTGCATTGCAGGCAGATTCTCACTGCCTGAGCCACTAGGAAAGCCCCAAATATAAATGAGTTTAGTAAATGATAACATTGTAGCTCTAGAACTGACTAGACATTTAGGAAAAACATCAGTTCAGTTCAGTCGCTCAGTCGTGTCTGACTTTTTGTGACCCCATGAATCGCAGCACGCCAGGCCTCCCTGTCCATCACCAACTCCCAGAGTTCACCCAGACTCACGTCCATTGAGTCAGTGATGCCATCCAGCCATCTCATCCTCTGGCATCCCCTTCTCCTCCTGCCCCCAATCCCTCCCAGCATCAGAGTCTTTTCCAATGAGTCAACTCTTCGCATGAGGTGGCCAAAATACTGGAGTTTGAGCTTTAGCATCATTCCTTCCAAAGAAATCCCAGGGCTGATCTCCTTCAGAATGGACTGGTTGGATCTCCTTGCAGTCCAAGGGACTCTCAAGAGTCTTCTCCAACATCGCATTTCAAAAGCATCAATTCTTCGGCACTCAGCCTTCTTCATAGGTAAAGTTATTTTTTCCCTATGCCCTACTCACCAAATTCAGTTCCAAATAAACTGAATTTAAATGTAAAATAATAAAAACAATAGAATAATCAGAGGTCAATATATATATAATTCTCTGGCATTTAAACCTTTCTAAACAAAGCATCAAAGAAAGTAAATAAAAGGCAATGGATTTGACTGCATAGGATTGAAAATATGTTTATCACAAAAATACAGCAATAGAAAAATTGTTGCAATATAAGGGTAAAGGATTAATATGACATAGGCACTTTTGTTGTACCATTTTGGCTTCGGCCTGTTTCAAAGTCTGTCAGGAGAAAAGCCTGAGGATCTACCTGATTACTTGATTTTTGAGACTACTAATTGAGTACCCCTAAATTGATAACTGCTTTGCCCAAAGAACTCTAGAAACTATGAAGAAGCAGAGAGATTAGATTCCTCCATCATACTCCTTCAGAAAAAGGAAAATACTTGAGCCTTATCAAACATTTACACTCTGAAGGTTTCTGATGATATACCTTTGTTCCCTGATACTTAGTTTCAGAAGTCAAATAATTTTCATGCATCCAATAAGCACATCATGAGAAGCTGGTATGTTCTAAAGCACTGTCTCAGATACTGTCCTTTACTCAGTCAGAATTATCTTCTCAAAGATAAGTAAGACAATGCCTTTGTCCTCAAGAATTTCATGAACAGACATTTAAAGAAGAAACAATGTTTACAGTGCAACCTACATTTACTGATACACAGTGCATTTGAATTATTCCATGATCCCAACCTGGCTGGGTTGAGTACATTGTGGAGGACATGGGGGAGAGAGCATTTAACAGCTCTAGCACAGACTTTCCTTTTTGGTTAGATGGAGCCTCAGGTTGCGGGGCTGTCAGCACAACACCTTCTAAAATGTCACATTCCCCTTCCATGATGTTTAAGAAACAAAGGGATGTGGATTTAAGAGATGAAGAAAATGATGCTTATTAGTTTGAATGAGGTCATCTGAGTTACTCTGCGGGATACTTAAAGGAAGAGAACAGACCCATGCTAGTTAAAGCAACCTCAATAAAGTCAAGCATCTATATAATATATAGAATGTTATTATGTTTTCCTCATGTTCTCTTAGATGATAAGCCCTAGAGACTTCCGATTTTTGACTTGAGTACATGAAACATATACCATGGCAAGAAGCCCATAACCACCTCCACGTGGGTGTCTCACTGCCATGCAAACTTCACATTCCTGAGCCCATCACAGCCAGCCAACTCTTCTTCTTGGTTTCCGTTTGCCAGGTTTGCCCCCCACCCCCCCAATTTTCGAATGTCCTCTGAGCCTTTTTGTTTGGGGATTCTTCGCCCAGATTCTTTTTCAAGGGTACCATTGGGGCTTGATGAACTCTGTCTTGGCTTTTGACCAGCTTCCTTGCAGCTTCTTTACTTCACCCCCTCCTTGTGCTCCCCCCACCCCATTCCCAGGCTGTCGCGTCATCTCCGAGGTTATGTTCTACAAACATACTTTGAAATGTTCCTCTTTTACTCTTCATTCAGAAATTCTCTCAAGACTTACCTCTTTCTGAGACTAACTCTCAAAATGTTTGGTAAAGTAAAGCAAAACAAAGTTAGAAAACATCAGCCATCTGCAAGTCTTTCAAATGAGGGAAAGGGCCCACACTGCAGCTCTGTCTTTAATTGGCTTCATGGCTAAATGCTGAACAGAGACCTGTAAGCAGCATTTGGGAATACATACTGTGCTTCCTCTCTCATTATCTCTCCACCCCTTCCAGATTGGAGGTAAGCTAAGGACACAGATTCTGGGATGCTTGTGGGTTCTCTCTGACCCTCAGTGATTATTAAATAGCATATTTGGGTTCAGTTTTTCCCCTGCATTGTGGTTTCTGTGATTAAGTGATGCGCTGAATAATGTTCTTGCAACTCCAACTGGCTAACATATTTTCACTATTTATGTATATTCATTTTTTATTTTTCTGCAGAAAGAGAAAAAGTGGTATTTGAAAAGCAGATAGATATTTGTTCTTCCTTTTCTTTTCTCCTTTGTGAAGATTTGACAAAATCTTGAAAGTTCTCAATAGGATTTTTTCCAAGAGACCAGCACCACTGTAAGTTATCAAAGTTATCTTTCTATTATAAATCATCCTATACTCACTGTATCAGGGAATGAAACAGAATTTCCAAATTTTGCTGACTGGCAAATATGAGGGGAAAAGGAGAGGGAGGAAGAGGAGAAAGAAATGAGCAATGAGAGCAAGAAAAAGAAAGATAAAGAAAAGGAAAAAAGGAGGAGGTGACAAGGAAGCATTTGTGTATTGAATGAGTCTGAGTTAATTGAACATCTTCCTTCACATGTTGGCTCCTGGGTTGGAAAGGTGGTTAATTTCCATCTTGCTCTCAGCCACAGTTTTGTTTCACATTATATCTATTACTTTTTTATTTTGAATTTTAAAACAACAGTGATGCTAAATATTTTGACACTGAACTTTGAAAAAAAAAAAAAAGACAGAGCTATAACTTTTTTTTTTTTCTCACAATGGTCAATTTGTATGATTCCCAGCACAATTTAAAGTGGTTCAGTTTCAAAAGGGTAGATGTTCAAATAAGCATGGTCTGATTCAAAATATGCTTTAAAATATACAGATCTGATTGTAAGAAAAAGACCTCCTCAAGGTGACATATTTTGCATTAACATTAAAACAAAACCAGGCAGGGCCTTTTTTTCAGAGATAATTGAAGAAAAGAGAGTTTTGTCAAAACTAAGCAAAACACAGAATCATTTCTTTGAACCTGAGAATTCTCCCACGCCCAAATATGATTAAAACGCATCGTAGGCCATTTTGATCATTGTGCCTGTTGCAAAATCTGTTCAGAGTCCCTGGCAATTTTATGATCTTATCTGTGTTGTCCTTTTCTTCAGTCCTAAATGGCTTTGAACATCTAGTACGATACTGTCCTGCTGGTGCTCAAGTAAGTGCTTACAGAGGATGTGATGTGGAGAGCTCAAAGCCATTTGAAAATGATGCCATACACACCCATGTCCCCCAGTAAACCGATTATAACTTGGCTTCTTATCTCTCTACAAAAGGGACTTTCTGAGAAGAGAAAGGGAAAGACTGGAAGGAAATTAAGTGAGTAACTCCAGGACAGCATAAAGAAATATGCAGACAGATGCTTGGCATTTTTGGAGTTTTCTTTATTAAAGACTTTAATTGAATTTCTTTGACTGCAGTTGAGAGCCATGTCTAGAGCACACTGCAGATCTGTTACTTTCCCATTCTATTTATATGTCTATGAAGTAGATCATTGTAATGAATACAGATGGGCAATAACTACAAAGTTATTGCATAATTTTTCAAATTTTTATGATTGCTTTTCCTACTTCCTCTTAGAATAATGGCCCCTCTGTGTAGCCTGGAAACCATTCACTATATCTTCAGTATATTTTACCATTTCAGCAGATTTTAATTTATTAGAGACACACAAGAAGTGGTGTGTAAACAATCCGCAGAATGAAACTGATTTGTAAGACATGGATGACCTGAAGCAGTATTAAGTTACTTCTGAGATCACTTGGTGAATGCAAGTGCATATGTATTTTTTCCCCTTTATCCCCTCGCTGCCTGCTTTTTGATTTGGCAAGGGTTGGCGATTGGAGACTGGAGGGAAAACCAAATTAAAGCCACACACCAGCCCATAGCAAACAGAACAGAAAATGTCAGCCTTATGATGGGATGTGTAACAAGATGGAAAGTTTCTTCATGGCTTTGCATCTCTAAACCCTGCTTAGGCAAGAATGCAAACCTGCCAGTTCTGTCTAAACAAACACGGCTTTACAAGATGAAGTATGCTAATGGCTGCTCCAGCATCTGTGGAATTGCTCTGAATGGAAAACTGTTCAATTGCTATTCCTTTTGCATCATTACTCTTTTCTCTTTGCTTGAGCTTCTCTCGAGATATGCTCACCATGGGAAAAGTTTTCTGACATGACAGTGCCAGGACCTGCCAAGCTAAGCCTGCATCGACAACCATTCTTTGTCAAGTTGTGTCCAGGACTGTGGTCTTCGCAGGCTGTTTCCTCCAGTTTAGGTTTCCCACTGGCTTTGAACTCACAGCCACAGTGACTTTGATTGACTGCATATTTGCTGCTTTAGATCAGAGCATGATGGATGAGAGGATCATATACTATGGAAGCTCCTTAAAAATGATTGACTTTGTCTGAGAGCTCAGGAGAAGGTTTCATAGAGGAACCGCATTTGCACTCATCCTTGAAAAACTAGTTGAGGCTGTAGAAACCAGAAGCCAGAATAGTGTAGCTGATGGACAAGCATACACTCATTATGAATCGCCATATAGACAGAGCTTAAAAAGTGTGTGTGTGCTTTGATGGGGATACTGATTTTCTATGAATTTGCCATCTGCAATTTTAAATATGAATATTCACATAAAAGGGGAATATAATATGGAAAACTAGGATTAATTGCAGGAAATACATGATCTCCATATTTCTCTTGGCTTAAAGAGAACAGTTTAAATCTACAGTGCAGAGAATTTAAAATTTTAATTTAACAAAATTTTATGATATAGATTTAAAACTACCAAGGCTGCAGTGAAAGACTAGGAAAACCCATAGTAAATTGGGCCTGTGAAGTGAAGCAGTGGTTCTCAATCCATTTTTCTTTTTTTTTTTCCATGTTTAACTTCTTTTTTTTATATATATATCCATTTTTCTTATTCACTCCCTAAAAATACTTGGAAAAACCATGTACCCTCTGACACATTTTCAAGTTGACATCTAAAAAATTTCAGCATAAGTTTTAACAGTTTCCAAGAATGTGATTTATGATGCTTTTCACATTGATCTTTTAGATGATGTTTAAATTAATCAAATGGAATCTAAAAAGCATAGTTGGTTGATAAATATTATAATTTATTAATTTTTTTCTCTTTTCTAATGAACAAGTGGCTTTTCAGTAGTGGAAATTTTCTCTCTTTGAATTTATATTTCTATTCCATGGTTCTCACAGTCTTTGTTTTCTAATGTAATTTTTTAGACTTAATATAATTTTATTGGTCACTCTATCATATGTCTTTGTAACCAAAAAGTATATAAATCTATTTTAAAAATTTACTTTGACATAAAATTCTAAATTCAAAATGCTTTCTTTTGGACTGAGTTACTATAATTACTTTTATTACAAAATTGAGCAAACTACAAATATATTATAAATTTTGGAAAAATTGTTGAATGTTAAAATTTTATTGAAAATGCATTTCTATTTGAGATGGATAGGGCTTTTTGTTTTTCCAATAAGTTTATGTGTGCTATTATGTACTGTTAAAATGAGCAGTGTTCAGCATCTGTTCTATTCCTTCCTTTTTATTATTATAGCTGCTTTAAGTGCTGAGAAAAGTTGTTCTCATAGAAAAGAAAATGAAATATTTTAGTTCAGCAGCATCATTCATTTTAAACTCATGAATTTAATGCCAAATATCACATGGTGATATATCACAGAAATACTTTTTGATAACCATCTGAAGTGAAGTGGCTCAGTCATGTCCGACTCTTTGCGACCCCATGGACTGTAGCCCACCAGGCTCCTCCGTCCATGGGATTCTCCAGGCAAGAATACTGGAATGGGTTGCCATTTCCTTCTCCAGGGGATCTTCCCGACCCAGGGATCGAACCGAGGTTTCTTGCATTGCAGGCAGACGCTTTAACCTCTGAGCCACCAGGGAAGCCTCTAACCATCTGAAGGCTGAGTACCAAAGAATTGATGCTTTCAAATTGTGGTACTGGAGAAGATTCGAGGGTCCCTTGGACGCAAGATCAAACTAATTAATCCTAAAGGAAATCAATCCTGAATATTCTTTGGAAGAATGGATGCTGAAGCTCCAACACTTTGGTCACCTGACTCTCATAGCTGACTCATTGGAAAAGACCCTAATGCTGGAAAAGATTGAAGGCAAAAGAAGAGGGCAGCAGAGGAGGAGATGGTTAGTATCATCAACTCGATAGACATGAATTTGAGCAAACTATGGGAGATACTGAAAGACAGGGGAGCCTGGTCGCAAAGAGTCAGACACAACTTAGCGACTGAACAACAACTTGATTCATTGACACTGAAGTGCTCAAAGAGAAAAGTGAAGTCATTCAGTCATGTCCGACTCTTTACAACCCCATGGACTGTATAGCCTAGGAGGCTCCTCCATTCATGGAATTTTCCAGGCAAGAGTACTGGAGTAGGATATCATTTCCTTCTCCAGAGGATCTTCCTGACCCATAGATCAAACCCAGCACTCCCCCATTGCAAGCAGACGCTTTTACTGTCTGAGCCATTAGGGAACTGCTTTAGTATTAAAAAACTCAGTCAAAGGAAAAAAAGGTTTTAGAATCCTGATAAACATTTATCTGAAGAGTCAAATGATGAAAAGTAGATGGGCTGCTGTCTATGGGGTCTCACAGAGTCGGACACGACTGAAGCGACTTAGCAGCAGCAGCAGCAAGTAAACGTATCATGAGGAAACTAGGACCTGGGAAGTACAGTGTTGTGGTAGTAAAAGAAGAGAAGGTTTCAAGCACAAGTACTTAGCAGTGGCAAAATAGTTCAGAGAGGTAAGCTTGAGGCAGACTAAAAGAGGCCATTATTTTTCTGAGGTTTAAAAAAGAAACCTTAAATTTTTCCTGTACGTGAAACCATGAATTTTGGCATTGCAATCGCATTATACAGGATCTTGGATTTAGTATATTGGAGCATTATTTTTTCTTTTTTAAAAAAATTGTTTTATGTATGAGTTTCTTTTTAGGATTTTTATTCTGATCCAACTGTCTATTTGTCTATTCCTAAACTGACAGCAGGTTAGGTTGGCAAGCATTTGGTTCTGTCCAAAATGTCCGTAAGAATTTTGGTCTATGCCAGAAGGTCCCTTAAATTTGGTCCTGTCCAGAATGTCCCTGACTGTATTGCTCATGGACAGATGGTTTTGGACAGAACCAAATATCACTTTGGTGATATTTGGCAGGGACCTTTTGGCAGGGACCAAATATCTTGTGGACCAACTGTCTATGGATGTTTTGGGTAGGACCAGATGTCCTACAAGGGTAAGTTATCATACTGTTGCTTTATACAAAGTATTTACTTTAGATATGACAAATCCTCTCACTCTATTCTTTAATAAAATTGTCAAAATACATCTTTATAATCATGAATTTTTACCATGAAAATATATCTACTTCTTTTTTTTTTTTTACTTTTTTCAGTAATGTTTTGCCATTTTCTTTATAAAAGTGTTGTATGTCTCTTGTTATTTATTTTTAGATACCTTAAGTTTTTGTTGGAACTGTGAATGGAAATTATTTTTCCATTGCATTTTTTCTCTGCTTTTTATTTTATTTTTTAACTTTACAATATTGTATTGGTTTTGCCATATATCAACATGAATCCACCACAGGTATACACGTGTTCCCCATCCTGAACCCTCCTCCCTCCTCCCTCCCCGTACCATCCCTCTGGGTCGTCCCAGTGCACCAGCCCCAAGCATCCAGTATCGTGCATTTTTGAATAATGATTTTTTTCACATTGATCTTTTAATGAGTAGTAATGTGAAATTCTCTTAGTTCTTAAAAATGTATTGGCAGTTTCTCTTGATTATACCACATAGACAATCATATTAGTTACAAATGAAGATGCTTTGATCTTTCATTTCTAATTTTTACTCATTTTATGCCACATTTTGTCTTTTTGCATTAGATAGAAACTGCAGTAGAATGAAATGGCAACCCACTCCAGTGTTCTTGCCTGGAGAATCCCAGGGACAGAGGAGCCTTGTGGGCTTCCGTCTATGGGGTCGCACAGAGTCGGACACGACTGATGCGACTTAGCAGCAGCAGTAGAATGTTGAATACAAGTAGCAACATATGAATCGCATTTTTTCCCTAACTTTGCATGAAATGCTTCTAAAATTTCACCATTAAATTTAGATTTTATTGCAAGTCTTTAATGAATACCTTTATTAGATGAAGAAATTTCCTTTCTATATTAAGCATGCTCAGGGCTGTATCACACATGTAAGTTGATTATCAAATGTTTGCATTTATTAAAAGAATCATATTTTTCTCTTTTAATTTCTAATTGTGATTTATTATTTTAATAGATTTTTAATGTAGGAACACCATTTGATTTCCGATAATAATGCTATTTGGATGTGATATAATATTTTAATATTCACTGATAAATTTTACTTATCAATATTTTATTTGGGATTTTTGCAGGTATACTGGAAGTGAAATAGATCTATGGTTTTACTTTCTTTTAGTTCCCTTTTCTAGTTTTGGAATCAAAATTATATAAGCCACATAAATTGCTGTATGTGTCTATTTCTGTATTTGGAAGAGTTTGTACGTGGTAGAAAATATTTATCTAATGATATTTGTGAAAATTCACCTGTAAAACTATCTGAGCCTTTTGTCTCTTTTGTGAGGAAACTTTTGAGGATCAATCCAATTTATTTAATGACTAATTCAATGTTATTCATTTAAACTTTGCTGTAAATTTCTGGAGATTTCCAATATTATTTTCTTGTTATTTTAAAAATCTCAATTTATTTTTAGTTATCCCTTTCTGATCCTAGTTTTTACTGTTTTTATAATCTACCTTACTAAGTTTTGCCTAATTCATCAGTTTTTAAATAACCACCTGTTGATTTTCATTTCATTTTGATTGATTTTCACTGTGACTTTGAGTTCTCATTCATGTCTGCGTTTATAATTTCCTTCCATCTAATTTTCTTAGGGATTTTGTATTTCTTTTCAATTTCTTGATTTGAACACATTTATTTTTTCTTCCTTTTTAAAGATTTTTAAAGGAAATTTACCTCAGTTTCTCAGTTTATTTTTTTCTTTAGTCAATGTCTCCTCTCTCTGATAGTTTTTTGTTTTCTTTACTATTTGTATTCCTTAATTTCACAAAACTCTGTGTTGGTTTGTGCTTATTTGTTTTAAATATTACCTCTCAGCATTGGAATGATCTTTCAATTACTCAGCCATAAAAAAGAATAACATTCTGCCATTTGCAGCAGTGTGGATGAACCTAGAGAAATAAAGACAGTGAAATAAGTCAGAAAGAGAAAGACAAATATTGTATGATATCATTTATATATGGAGTCTAAAAAAGAAAACAAATGAATTATATGCAAAACAGAAACAAACGTACTGAGACAACAAACTAGTGGTAACTGGAGAGGAGAGGGGAGTGGGGAAGGGGAGATAGGAGCATGGGATTAAGAGCTCCAAATTAATATACAGAAACTAAATAAGCAAAAATGATTTAATTGTACAGCAAAATGAATTATAGTCATTAATTTTTAATAACTCTTAAAGGAGTAGCACCTATAAAAATACTGAATTACTATGCTGTAAGCCTAAAACTAAGATAATATTGTAAATCAATTATGCATCAATTAAAAGAAAACTAACTTTTCAATGCAGAATAATTCTTAGTCATTATCTTTACTGACTCCCTCCATTCTCCCACTGATTTTTTTAGAATTTGGATTTGCAGAATGACTTTCAATCAGAAAAAATTTTTTGTCTTTTCCTTTTTCTTTCTCTTCTCTCACTTAAGCAGTTTTCCTGTTTTGTATATAAGTCTGCCAAGCCTTTTAGAATCAGGTCCTAGGATGGTGTTCTTGTCCAGCAGTGACATTGACTATTCTACATGCAGTCATAAGGCTAGTTAGCAGTTTGGCTTAATTTCTGGTCATAAAGCTGTGTCTTAGTATTTCTGTCTCTTAGCTTGATATAGGGGAACCTCTCTTCAGGTATCAGTTTCAAACAATCAATACCTCTACTGTGCATGAAGACCTTATAGGGTACGTTTCTCTTGAAGAGGCAAGTCTTGGTTACCATGACCACTGCTAGACATGGAAACTAGCAAGACTATGTCTTCTATCATGCTTACTGATTTGTATGTCAATTCTGTTTTTAGTTTACTAAAATGTTTATTTTGTTTTTGAATATGCTATGTCTTTTTAGTTATTGCTGTTAAAGCATTTTAATTAGTTTTGTTATATGGATTAGAAGAGAAAAAAACTTGTTAATAGACTTGGAGTCAACTTATAATGAAAATAAAATGAGATTTTAAGACATTGTGTACATTGAGCATGCTGATTTTAAGTGTTTCTTCATGTTAGGACTACCAAGCATGTTTAAAGAAGCCCCTTTGATAGTAAAGCTTTTGATACAAGATATGTTTATTTGACCTAAAACACAAAGCCATTAAACATCAGGATATTTTAAAATGACCAAATAATATGCAAGATCATTGCTATCACCTCAGGAGTTATATCAGTGGCCTTGGTTTCACCCCATCCCAATCCTTACCTACTAGAGAAGGTGTGATATGGATCAGGTAGGGTTACCCACAACCTGCAGATAAACAACGCAAAGCAAGTATCTTTATCAATCCTTTTAAGTGGATGAAACTTAAAAATACAAATGTAGTCAAAACCTGATGAACTAAGAATGTTTAACATTCAATTATAAGAAATATAAACAGTATAAACATTAATATAGTTAGTTGATATTTTAGGGAAATTTTAGGACCAGATGATAGATTTCTGGGAAAGAAGAGAAGGTGACTTTCATTTATTCAATAAGTATTAGTCAAGCAAAAACTATAAGAAAAGAGCCTTAGACAAAAAGCTACAGCCTTTAAAGAGGAAAAACTTACTGAAGTTTTGGCTCACGGGGCTGAGAAATTCAAGCAAAAAGCTATGAGAAAGACACTTTTATCTTGTTTATTCTTCTGGAGCAAAATAATCTTTAAAATTACTTAAAATGGAAATTTTTCTCTTTATGCCTTGTTTCCAAGAAATTCAAAGCTAAATTTTATGTTTAATTGTATTATTATCTAAGATTTGAAAATTATCTTGATCTTCCATCTGTTGAATTTTGAATCCTTTTTTCAAATGTTATTTTAGCTACATAGTTCTCTTAAATTACTTTGGGAATTAAGATATTAGTGAGTGAACTGAAAAAAACGAATTAGCAGTATTGGAGCTGTGAGGGGAAAAGCCATAGAGCTGACTGAAAACTGAGATCAACACTCTCTCCTCCTTCATAAACAGGAAACTGTTGAATGTATTTGTATATTAGGTAATGTGTGAGCTTCCAAGGTGGCACGGTGGTAAAGAATCTGCCTGCCAGTGCAGGAGATGCAAGAGATGCGAGTTCAATCCCTGGGTGGGGAAGATTCCCTGGAGTAGGAAGTGATAACCCACTCCAGTATTCTTGTCTGGAAAATCCCATGGATAGAGGAACCTGGCAGGTTAAAGTCCACGGGGTTGCAATAAGTCAGAAACAACTGAGCAATTGAACACATGTAATGTATGTGAGTAACTGCTATATTCTTAACATTTCACTTTCTTCCCTGGAGCTCCTCAAATGGAATTTATGTCTGGTTAGGAGTAATACAATTTAAGGAGGATGTGGATGTACTGGAGAGGTTACAAATGGAAACTACTTAAAATGATGGACATTCTAGGTTTGTAAAAGAAAATGGAAAGAAATATTAGACTTATTCAGCAAAAAGAGAAATAGTGCTAAGTTAGGAAGAAGACAAAACTGCAGGCAAGTCATTTTTAACTGTAGCAAAGCCCTGCAGTGCTGTGTGCTGTGGTTGGTTGCTCAGTTGTGTCCTATGCTAGACTGCATTTTTTGAAAGATCTGTTATTTTACTTAAATATTGAGAATACTTACAGAGGTTCAGAAAAATTTTCTAAATGGAGGTTCCTCTCAGTATTGTTTAGTTCTTTGGTCTCCTCGACAAAGAAACTTTGGTCAATTTTCTTTAGTAATAACACAAGTAATGGGGCATATAAAAAGGACATACCCACATCCCTGGGCAGGAACTGTGTCTTTGACCCTGGAATTACTGCCAGCTATCTTTGTGGGTGATTTAGAGATTAAAAATATTTTATCCCTCCAAGAATTCTGCAGGAGATGCCCACAAGAATTCAGTGAGGTGTGGATGGGACAGTGGAAAAGATGCGAGACTCCTCCTTTAAGCACCAGGAAAACTAGGTTCCAGTTTGAACTCTTTCATTAGCTGGTGACTAGTCACTTAGCCTCTTTAAACTTTGTTTCTTCATGTCTAAAATTAGGTGGACATGGAGATATGATTTATCTCCATGGAATTCTATGATTGGATTCTATGATTCCATGGAATCAGTTATGATTCCATGGAAATCTGGGACTTGACGTTACGAGCCAAGCAGGAGCAAAGAATAAGGAATATAGTTTTTCTCTAGCTACTCTCCTTAGAAAATTGTTGTGTAAGTTTGCCTTCTGAAACAAACAGTTTTGTAGATTGCATGGTGTCCTCACTGCCACCACTATTGAGTTTTGTCATGGCTAGACAGAATGCGGCCATCACTAGTGAACTTTGACCTCTGCCCTTTCCAAGTGGAAAGAGAGAGATTATCGAGAAACTGGTTGTCTCTGACCCCAGTCACCCTGCTTGACTGTCATCATCACCTTCGACACTGAGACCTTTATTTATACTCCAATAAATAATGCCTTTTAGATACTCAGCTAGCTACTTTGATTGCACTCAAGCCTTCAAAGCACAAGGCGTTGAATTATTTTCCCTCTAGCTTTGGCATACTCTGGTCCTGCCCAATGTGGAAACGGCTTCCACCTCCTTATCCCCTGTTCACACTTTCCCCATCAATCTGATGACATGAAACCGCTTGACTCATAAACAGGACTTAGAGAAACAGAGGTTAAACCACGGGCACCAAAAGTGGTTGTGAGCCTGCAAGTGTGGAAAGAGTGGGAAAATCCACAAGCATGTGGTTGTTACCATCTGTCCCGAGTGCTGAGCTGTAGAACCAAATTCAGCAAGAGCCTGCTATTTAAGATAATGCAAATACTTCTTGGTAAAGACCAGTGTGCTTTGCCACAGAACACCTCCTTTTTAGAAGTTTCAAATGTGGAAAAGGATGTGTCGACTTCCTTTCCTTTTAATTAATGATAGGAACACTTCTATATCTCTGTGTTACTGATCTCCTCCTTATACATTTTGTACATCAGCTGGTGACCCAATAGAGTAATAACTATTGCAAACGTTTATATGTGTGTGCTGTTTAGAGGAAGCAGCTCCAAGGACTTTGTGTATATTAACACATTTAACAACCTTATGTCTTGGTATTTTTATTATCTTTTATTTAACATACAATGTGCCAAGTTGTGCCAAGTTGCTTCAGTTGTGTCTGTCTCTTTGCAACCCTATGGACTGTAGCCTACCAGGCTCCTCTGTCTATGGGATTCTCCAAGCAAGAATACTGGAGAATTCTTGCCATGGTCCCCAGGGATCTTCCCGATCCAGCGATCAAGCCCACATCTCTTATATCTCCAGCATTGGCAGGCATGTTCTTTACCCCTAGTGCCACCTGGGAAGCCCATTTAACACACAAGGGAATCAAATATAGAGAGTTGAAATGCCTTTTCCCAGGGCTAATGATTGGCAAAGCTAAAGATTGGCAAAGAATCTGAATTTGGGAGTTCAGTCTCTGAAGTTTCCATCATGTTCTTCTGAGAAAGGAAAAGATGAAAACTGAGAAAACTGATGGTGCCACAGTGATGACGCCAAGACACAGGAAGCTTCTGAATAGACCGCTGGGTCAGCTGTTCCTAGGAGAGTACACCAGGGACAGCTGCTGCTGCTGCTAAGTTGCTTCAGTCGTGTCCAACTCTGAGCGACCCCATAGACGGCAGCCCACGAGGTTCCCCTGTCCCTGGGATTCTCCAGGCAAGACAGCTAGGTTCCAATAAAAATGATTTATTTCTTTAATTTTTGTTGTGATCTTGTAGCGCCTACAGAACTGCTATGCACTCAGCAACTGCTTTGGATCTTTAAGTTAACTTTAAGTGTTACAGGGGGTGGACTGGTAGGACAGCCCCACAGCTTCAGGTATCAGAGACAGTTTTGTGGTAATTCTGAGGTTCATAGGGGAGTGGAATGTGATAATTAAAAGACAGTCACTTGAAAGGTTTAAAACTAAACTTCTATTATACAGTGTGAAGTAAGTCAGAAAGAGAAAAACAAATATCGTATGCTAATGCATATATATGGAATCTAGGAAAGTGGTACTGCTGAACCTATTTGCAGGGAAGAAATGGAGATGCAGGCGTAGAGAACTGACTTATGGACACGGCGAGGGGAGGAGAGGGGGGATGAATGCACAAAGTAACATTGACATGTGTACTCCATCGTGTAAAATAGATAGCTAGTGGGAAACTGCTGTACAACACAGGGAGCCCAGCCTGGTGTTTTTGATGACCTAGAGGGGTAGGATGGAGGAGGGGAGGGGAGGGAGGGTACATGTGTGTATGTATGACTATTTACATTGTTGTATGGCAGAAATCAGCACAACATTGTAAAGCAGTTATCCTCCAATTAAAAACAAAAAAAGAATACTTTGAAAGAAAAAAAAAAAACACTGGCATGAAGATAACTTGGAAAATAAATGAAGATTTAAATGTTAAAAAAAAAAATCTAAACTTCTGACAGATACCACCATGTAACTGGACATTTTCAAGTGCTCTCCCGAGGACTTCTCAGCAAGGTCAATGTAAACAATCTTGTGTATTAAGATGATTGTGAACAACCCTGTGCAGTGAAACACATTATAATGTAGCCTTTGATTATTATAATATAGATGTCGTGACTGTGTTGCATCCCATCTCTTTCATTTGCCCTCTTACCCCTCCACACCTTTCTGATTTATAATAAAGAGGTCTCTGCTGCTGCTGCTGCTAAGTCGCTTCAGTCGTGTCCGACTCTGTGCGACCCCATAGACGGAAGCTCACCAGGCTCCCCTGTCCCTGGGATTCTCCAGGCAAGAATACCGGAGTGGGTTGCCATCTCCTTCTCCAATGCATGAAAGTGAAAAGTGAAAGTGAAGTCGCTCAGTCGTGTCCGACTCTTAGCGACCCCATGGACTGGAGCCTACCAGGCTCCTCCGTCCATGGGATTTTCCAGGCAAAAGTACTGGGGTGGGGTGCCATTGCCTTCCCCGAAAGAGGTCTCTATTGTACTCCATTGTGAGCATCCACTCTGTATCAGGATTTCCTGTCATTAGAAGCTTATTCAGAAGGACTTCCCTGGTGGTCCAGTGGTTAAGAATCTGTCTTATAATGCAGGGGACTCAGTCAATCCCTGATTGGAAAGCTAAGATCCCATAGGCCATGGAGCAACTAAGCCTTACACTGCAATCCACATGATGTGATAAAGCTGATCCCACAAGACCAAATAAGTAAGTAAATATAAAAAAGAAGCTTACTCAACAGGTTATATTTTTATCCTTTTAGTGATCAAACTCACTTATTTCTAAGTTTGATACTGATTTAAAACTATTAACATAAATAAACTACTTTGTTTTGACTGATAGTATGGAAAAGCATATAATAAAATCCATTTTTTCTATGAATTTCAAAGGCAGTGCACTAGAAAGTTCATCTATTTTTCTTCTGTGATTCATCATCAATTTGGAGTTTTTTTTTTTTTTTTTTTTGTACAAATGAAATCAGAATATTTCCTTCCCTTATGTCTTCTCACATTGTGTGGGTTTATTAACTGCATGAGTCATATGGTTGAAACTTCTGAAAATTTCTGATTTAATAAACAGTAAGAGAACAGACCTCCTTTATCTCTGGGGTTGGGTCTCCCATGTTTTTCCGACAGTTGCCCAGAGCTATGAGATGTGGAGCAAGTGAGTGACTGACTGGGGGAGGTAGGTGGGGCAGACACTCACTCAATCTCTCAGGATAACACTTGTCTGAGCCTGTTTATCTTCTACATTTAACCTCAACAAATCTGTCTCTGGACCTGAGAGATGTGGGAGAATTCATGGGGATGTGGAAATATTTTTCCATGAAAAAATAAAAAGTGAGTTGATTTTATAAGAACAGGAAGTAAATAGACATGCTGGGATTAATGCATGAGTTTTCTAGGGCTGCTGTAACAATGTACCACAGACTAGGCGGCTCAAACAACAGAAGGTTATTGCCTCATAGTTCTGGTGTCTAGAAATCCAGAATCAAGGAGTCGGAAAGTTAGTTCATCCTGAAGTTTTGAGGAAGGATCTGTACTATGACTGTCTCCTAGATTCTGGTAGCAGCAGGCATTCCTTGGCTTGCAGACAGCACTCTCCCTGTCTTCACATCATCTTCCTCTATGAGTATCTGTCTCTGTGGCCACATTTCCCACTTCATATAAAGATACCGGTCTTACAGGACTAGAGTCCACCCTACAGATTTCATTTTAACTTGATTACATCTGTGGAGACTGTGTTTCTGAAAAACGTCTGGGCTTGCAGTATATCTTTTTTGTGTGTGTGGAGGAAGAGACAATTCAATTCATAATGCTCACCAAGAAAACAAAATGATGTATAGACTTAAAAGTAAACCTTCCAAAGAAGACATTCAGATTGCCAATAAAGACATGAAAAGATGCTCAGTGTCGCTCATTACAAGAGAAACACAAATCAAAACTGCAAAGAGGTATCACCTCATACTAACTACTCAGAATGGCCATTGTCAAAAAAGCTATAAACAATACTGGAGAGGGTGTGGAGAAAAGGGAACCCTGCTTCACTGTTGATGGCAATGTAAATTGACACAGACACTATGGAGAACAGTATGGAGATTCCTGAAAAAACTGGAATAATTGAGCAATCCCACTACTGGGCATATACCAGAAGAAAACCACAATTCAAAATGACACATGAACCCCAATGTTAACTGCAACACTATTTACAATAGTTAGTACATGGAAGCAACTTAGATATCCATTGACAGATGAATGGATAAATTTGTGGTACGTATATACAATGGAATATTATTTGGCCATAAACAGAAATGAATTTGAGTCAGTTGTAATGAGGAGGATAAACCTAGAACCTGTTACACAAAATGAAGTAAGTCAGAAAGAGAAAAACAAATGTATTAATGCATATATATGAGAAATGGCAACCCACTCTAGTGTTCTTGCCTGGAGAATCCGAGGGACGGCAGGCCCTGGTGGGCTGCCGTCTATGGGGTCGCACAGAGTTGGGCACTACTGAAGTGATTTAGCAGCAGCAGCAGCATGGAATCTAGAAAAATAGTACTCATGAACCTATTTACAGGGAAGAAATGGAGATGCAGATATACAGAACAGACTTGTGGAGATAGTGGGGGAAGGAAAGGGTAGGACAAATTGAGAAAGCAACATTGACACATATATATATACACTATCCTGTGTGAAATAGATAGCTAGTGGGAAGCTGTTATGTAACATAGAGAGCCCAGCCTGATGTTTTGTGATGACCTAGAGGGGTGGAATCGGAGAAGGCAATGGCACCCCACTCCAGTACTCTTGCCTGGAAAATCCCATGGATGGAGGAGCCTGGTAGGCTGCAGTCCATGAGGTCGCTGAGTCGGACACGACTGAGCGACTTCACTTTCACTTTTCACTTTCTTGCATTGGAGAAGGAAATGGCAACCCACTCCAGTGTTCTTGCCTGGAGAATCCCAGGGACGGGGGAGCCTGGTGGGCTGCCGTCTATGGGGTCACACAGAGTCGGACACGACTGAAGTGACTTAGCAGCAGCAGAGGGGTAGAATGAGAGGGAGGAGGAAGGAACGGGAGGAAATATATATATAGGTTTCCCAGGTGGCACTAGTGGTAAAGAACCTGCCTGCCAATGCAGGAGACATAAGAAATGCTGGTTCAATTCCTGGATCAGGAAGATCTCCTGGAGGAAGATATGGTAATCTACTCTAGTATTTTTGCTTGGAGAATCCCATGAACAGAGAAGCCTGGTGGGCTATGGTCCATAGGGTCACAAAGCATTAGACATGACTGATGTGACTTAGCATGCATGCACGATATATATAACAAATTATGACTGATCGTATTGTTTGGCAGAAACCAAATCAACATTGCAAAGCAATTATCCTCCAATTAAAAACAAACAAAAAAAGTAAACCTAGTGAACCTGCAATCTTTAAGTAAAACCCTTCTGACTCTTCTTCCTCATACAGCATTTTTTCCTGACTTAAATAAGAAGAACTATTCCTTCCCTGAAGGCTCAGACAGTAAAGAATCTGCCTGCAATGAGGGAGACCTGGGTTCAATCCCTGGGTTGGGAAGATCCCTTGGAGGAGGGCACAGCAACCCACTCCAGTATTCATGCTTGGAGAATCCCCATGGACAGAGGAGCCTGGCAGGCTACAGTCCATGGGGTCACAAAGAGTCGGACACAGCTCAGCAACCAAGCACACTATGTTGTGTGAACATAATTTTCTACCTCTTGAAAATCTGAATACATTTTGAAATAAAACCATGGGTTTGCATCCATTCTATGGAAGATCTAGGGCAAGAACTTTTCGCAAACCGCTTTTTTTTTTTTTTTTGGTTTTTTTTTTCTGATCTGAAAGAGATGGGAATACCAGACCACCTGATCTGCCTCTTGAGAAATTATATGCAGGTCAGGAAGCAACAGTTAGAACTGGACGTGGAACAACAGACTGGTTCCAAATAGGAAAAGGAGTACGTCAAGGCTGTATATTGTCACCCTGCTTATTTAACTTATATGCAGAGTACATCATGAGACACATTGGACTGGAAGAAGCACAAGCTGGAATCAAGATTGCCGGGAGAAATATCAATAACCTCAAATATGCAGATGACACCACCCTTATGGCAGAAAGTGAAGAGGAACTAAAAAGCCTCTTGGTGAAAGTGAAAGTGGAGAATGAAAAAGTTGGCTCAAAGCTTAACATTCAGAAAATGAAGATCATGGCATCTGGTCCCATCACTTCATGGTTGAAATAGATGGAGAAACATTGGAAACAGTGTCAGACTTTATTTTTCTGGGCTCCAAAATCACTGCAGATGGTGACTGCAGCCATGAAATTAAAAGATGCTTACTCCTTGGAAGGAAAGTTATGACAAACCTAGATAGCATATTCAAAAGCAGAGACATTACTTTGCCAAGAAAGTTCCGTCTAGTCAAGGTTATGGTTTTTCCTGTGGTCATGTATGGATGTGAGAGTTGGACTGTGAAGAAAGCTGAGTGCTGAAGAATTGATGCTTTTGAGCTGTGGTGTTGGAGAAGACTCTTGAGAGTCCCTTGGACTGCAAGGAGATCCAACCAGTCCATTCTGAAGGAGATCAGCCCTGGGATTTCTTTGGAAGGAATGATGCTCAAGCTGAAACTCCAGTACTTTGGCCACCTCATGTGAAGAGTTGACTCATTGGAAAAGACTCTGATGCTGGGAGGGATTGGGGGCAGGAGGAGAAGGGGACAACAGAGGATGAGATGGCTGGATGGCATCACTGACTCGATGGACGTGAGTCTGAGTGACCTCTGGAAGTTGGTGATGGACAGGGAGGCCGGGTGTTCAGCAATTCATGGGGTTGCAAAGAGTCAGACATGACTGAGCGACTGATCTGATCTGATCTGATCTGATGCATGCTACAAGTATCATACTAGAATATATAAACCTTGAAGTGTAGAGATTTGAGTCTGTGTGTTCACTGAAAAGAGTCAAGCAGCAGCTAGAACAGTTCTGACACATGACAGACCATTACTACCTGTTGAACTCATGAGTGAATGAACAGACATGCTGTATAAAGTTCATTTTATGCATATAAAAGAATTACAAGTTAGAATGTTCTGTATTGGAGAGAGTTGGCAGCAGAGAGGAAGAAGCATGGCCATGAAAGTCAGAAATGGGGTTTCTAGTCTCAGCAATGCTAACTCACTGTGTGTTAACTGTGATGTAGGGAGATTAACCACTCAACTCCCCTGCACTCAAAAATTCTAAATGCAATGTTTTGTGGGAGAAGGAAATGACAACCCACTCCAGTACTCTTGCTTGGAAAATTCCATGGAGGGAGGAGCCTGGTAGGCTACAATCCATGGGGTTGCAAAGAGTTTAGGACACGACTGAGTGACTTCACTTTCTTTCTTTCTATAGTTCCTTTTGGAGAAGGAAATGGCAACCCACTCCAGTGTTCTTGCCTAGGGAATCCCATGGATGGAGGGGCCTGGGGGTCTACAGTCTATGGGGTTGCAGAGTCGGATATGACTAAGCAACTCACACAATGTTTTGTGACATGCAATGTAGTGTTAATATATGTTCCTAAATCCTAAATCCCATGGTGTATGCTCAGGTTTTCTTGGGACTCTAACTAATTTCAACTCTTCCCTTTGTGTGTCCTGCCACACTCTTGAGAACCAGCTGAAATGGAACCCACCCTCAAGTGTTTGGGGTGGAACCATGCAAGAGGAACAGATGTAACATTTAGTCAGGCTTTCTCTCACGTGTATTCTTCTCCACACTTGATGCAGAATTTCAGAGAAGTTTCATGTGCAAAAACCAACCAGGAATGAAAAGTAGTGAGTTTGGATTACTTTCCCAGAGTAGTGGGAATTTAGAATTCTTATAAAGCAAATCAACACAAAGCCAATACAAAGCCCATTTAGAATCAGACCAAGTGATGATAATTTTTGTCTCTGGGCCCAGAGCGAAGCCACTTCCAGCTAGTCTAGTACCTAATAACATTTACAAAGTTCTTTCCAGCAAAACACAAATCTTTGGGGAATAGCTCATGCCTAGCTATTTCATGCCTTTTCACACTTGGCATAAGCAGATCTAGGATTCGATGTGGAAATTCCTCCTTGTTATAAGAATTTTGATTTTGGAAATATCTCTTTTCCTCTCTCTCATCCCCTAAAACTACCTGGTAGTGAAAGAAGTCATTGGGGAATAATTCACTAAGTAACATGAAAGTTAGCCTGCAAGTGAAATCACCTCTCTCATTGGAGTGATGTCTCAGAATACAGGCCCAAGCTTCCTCTGCCTGGGATGACAGTTTCTATTGGTTCCATTCATTCACACACAGTCTGTCCAGCGCAGTCTTGGGCACCACAAGTTCTGTTCTTCTACATGTTTCTAATAATGTTAACTGTCCAATTTCCTCTGCCAATCTTATTCTGTAAACAACGGCTCTTCTCAAAGTGAGGACACTGACTCAAATAGGAATTACCCATCTCACATTTACCAATACCCTTGTCTATGGAGTCCAGTGAGAAGTGTTAGATGGATAGTTATAAATAAAAATCCTTTCAAATTTCAAATTCCTGAAATAACCATGGTATCTTTTGGAATATGGACTCTGAGATATCCTGATATGATTTATTGATGGTGTCCTCTTCCTTGTCTAGAGAAGCATCAATGTAGCATAAACTGTAACAGGTTCTAAAGCAGGTGAACATCATGTGGATTTGCACTTAGAAACCTCATATTGCCAATGGAGAATATATAGATAAAGAAACAATAATAACACAGTTATAAATGATAAAAGATAGATGATAGATATAGAGATAGATAGATAGGACACTTTATCTAGGGGAGAATTTTTCTATCTAGAGTCCCTGAGATGGTCAGAAAAGGTCATAATTGATCTGGCTTTGAATAGGAAAGAGATAGTATTCCTGGCCGAGAGAGAAAAACATGAACAAAAGCAAATGTGCGTGTGGTATAGCAGTGATAAGCAGTTCTGTATGACTGAAAGATAAAAAAAAAAAAAAAAAATTAGGAGGAGTGGTCAGAAGCAAACTGGAAAATCTGGACCAGGTCTTGAGTCTCCCACCAGGCCTGAGAGAACCTTTCTACTGTCTTGTCGTCTTTTGGCAGCTCAGCAGCTACCCCTACTGGCAAGGCTGAGTTGGTATCCGGAGTTTTGAATACTGTTTCCCCTGTCTTTTCTCTAGAAAAGCATTTTTGAAAATATGTCCTATATATCACCATACGGCTCCCAACCCTCATTCTTCTCCCCAGGCTATTCCATTAAAAGGAAGTGTGAGGGCTAGTGCTGTACCTGTGTGTATCACAGTTCACCAGCAAGGGATCGATGGCCAAAGCCACATGCAGCAACATAGACTACATAGGGATACTGTTTGAGCCTGTTCCACAAGTTTGGGCTCTGCCCAAGTAACTCTACATTCTGTCACGTGTGTGTGTGTGTGTGTGTGTGTGTGTGTGTGTGTGTGTGTGTGATAGGTACTCAGACGTATCTGGCTCTGAGACCCACAGGCTAGACTGCTAGGCTTCTCTGTCCATGGCATGGAATTCTCCAGGCAGGAATACTGAAGTGGGTTACTTCTCCCTTGTCCAGGGGATCCTCCTGAGCCAGGGATTGAACAGGCATCTCTTATATCTCTTGCATTTGTAGATGGGTTCTTTACCATCTAAACTACCAGGTCATTAAAGCAAATATGAACCAGAGACTCCCACAATAGAATCAGTGGAGTCCTAATCCAACTGTTCTTGTTTTCTATAGTTTTTACTTCCAGAAGAATCACAGTACAGCGTGGTCTCCTCTCTTCTTTAGTTGTCTCCATCCCATTGATTGATTCCTTCAATTTGTAATGCCAGTTATGTGCCAGGAATGACCACAAACTTATCCCCTACAGAAAGGAGGATTTCTATTTTCAGAACTTCAGATGAGTATAACACTCATAAATTTTGTTCCAACATTCTATCAACTAGCTTTCCCAATGTTTCCAAAGAAAAATTCTACTTTTCTCCTGCAGAGAAATTTTAGCACATGAGGGTGAAGGACCTTCAATCCTTCAAGTTAAAGGATGGTGGCAAGAAGTAAGTCAGTGCAGTGTTTCTCCTTATACAGTGGGGGTAGGAGGTAGGAAGAAGGAGTCTGGTTTGAAAAACAGGATTACTTCAGGGCTTCGGCCATCCTGGTAAAATCCAGTTTTGCTCTCAACTCTTCTTCTCTAGGAAGGTTGAGAGTCCCAGTTTGTTCCATTTCTGGGGCACAGGAGATCCCGCTCCAGTTTGAGTGATGCACTTTTTCTCCAGGGGCAAAGGAGACATGTACAGGAGTCATTGCTCCCCACCATCTATTCAGGAATGATGTCCACAATTAGGCTAAGTTCTAGAAGAAACAGAGAATGGGGCAGAATAACAGTCACTTGAAGTTGGGTTTTTGGTTGTTCCCAGTGTCAGATCAAGCTTCCAGCAATCTTTCTGTCTATAAATGGTATAGCAGACCAGCCTGGGTCAGACTCTGGGGTCACTCAAGCATGTTACAACATGGCTCAAATCCATGTACTATGGAAGCATCTAGCTAAGGAATAATAAAGGACAGGTGTCAGCAGTGTCATTGTAATAGAAAGAGATGGAGTGAGAGAAGGAAAATAGGTTTAGTGCATTCCAAATTGTAACCCTTGTTAACCAACCCTTGTATCAATCCGCTCAGGTTGCTATAGCAATCGCATAGACTGGGGGCTTAAACAATATATACTTCTTCCCTTACAGTTCTACAGGCTGAAACTCCAAGATCAGGGTGCTTGGTCATCAGTAAGAGCTTTCTTTCTGTCTCTTCCTGGATTGTAGAGAGCTGTCTTCTTACTGTAACCTCACATGGTAAACAGAGATCACTCTCTCTCTTCTTCTAATTATAAAGGCACTAACTAATCCTCTCATGAGGGCCCCATCCTCAAGAACTCTTCTAAATCTAATTATCTCCCAAAGTCTTTATCTTCAAACACCATCATGTTGGGGGTTAGGGCATCAACATACGAATGGAGAAGGGCAAAATTTAGTCCATAGCATTGCTTCACTGATGGCTCAGTGGTAAAGAATCCATCTGCCTGCCAATACAGGAGAGGTGGGTTCAATCCCTGGATGGAGAAGCTCCTTTAGAGAAGGAAATAGCAACCCATTCCTGTAGTCTCACCTGGAAAATTCCATGAACAGGGGAGCCTAGCAGGCTGCAGTCCATGGGGTCACAAAGAATTGGACATAACTGAGCAACTGAAAAATGAATGGTATTTATGTAACAGAGAAGACTCAGCATGAAGAGGGAGAGGAGAGAGGAATCTGGCTTCTTACAAGAATGATGCTGAAGCTGAAGCTCCAATACTTTGGCCTCCTGATGTGAAGAGCCAACTCATTGGAAAATACTCTGATGCTGGGAAAGATTGAAGAGAGGAGAAGGGAATGACAGAGGATGAGATGGTTGGATGGCATCACTGACTTAATGGACTTAAATTTGAGTAAACTCAGGGAGATAGTAAAGGACAGGGAAGCCTGGTGTGCTGCAGTTCGTGGGGTCACGAGGAGTTGGACACAACTTAGTGACTGAACTGAACTGAACTGATAGAGGGTGGAGTTGGGGTTCTGGTTTGAACTCAAGAAATGGAAACCATTCTTAGTCTTTCAATGTGAAAATTGATATAATAAAGGGAAATGTGAGCTTAGAAACATGGTGGACGAGATGAAAGAGCAAAGACTAGAGAGGGTTCACTCATATCCCTTCCTCTCTGGTTCAGTGTCAGGAAAATACTGCTGTACCCATAGGTCTGGAGACTTCAGGAAATGGCCACTGGTATAAAAACTGCTCTTAATCTGTTCAAAGGTATGTTACCAGTTAATGCTAATAAGTCTGTGGGTGAGGGAGTCTGGGGAAATACATTTCTAAGGCTTCTGGTCCCTGTGATGTAAGAGAGGATCTAAAACAGGGTGGAGATGGATATTGGATGCCGGTGGATGATATCCAGCGGGCTCTCCTCTGGGATGTTTGCCTGCTACTTCATTGTTCACAGCTGCTCATGTCTTGATCTATGTTGGGATTCCACACACACTGGTGGAGTAAATGAGACTCAACTGTCTCCTGTAGTCAAGAGAAAAGGAACCCTAGCTTGTCAAAAATGCATGTTTGTATTCATATTAAGTGGCACACTCATGGGGGCTTGCCTTGATTTCACAACTCAAAAATTTAGAAATTTCCCCTACATAACCTGTCTTCCTCCCTCCATCCCAAGCGTCAATAAAATCAAATGAATTTCTACTCATGCAAAAGTATCATTGAACAATTTCTTCCTTGCTGGAGGCTACAAGTCATGTCAAGTACTAGATAATGTTAAATAAAAAAGGTTAGTAAGGAGACAAGGCAAGTAAAAAGAAGCTGGGTGAAAATGCACAGCAGTATTAATTTAAATAAGTCAAACTGTCTGGAACTCTCTATAAGTGAAATGGGAGAGCAGAGGAGCCAAGATTCATTGAAGGCTTGTGCATGCACAGATGACTTTATGGAAAAAGAGAGGTATCAATATGACCTGGATTCAGAAGGAAGGATTGATTAGAGGGAATGAGGAGAAGCTATTGCAAATATGTCTATGTATATGGCCCAGGTAAGAGGCAGTGAAGAATCTACCTTATTGGAGCTGAAAAAGAGAGAGAATTGTATCAGGGAGGATCTACGGAATTTCTTGAAGCATTTGTTCTCCATGCAGTGAGTAACACGACCTAGTGAGGTTTCTCTCCTGTTACTACCCTCTACTTCTAGAGAAATACTCACCCATTATTTTTGTTCCCTGTGGAATCAAGAAATACATTAAGATAATACTAAAAGAGGGTATTAAGAATTTCCAGGTAGACATGAAATTAGCTGTCATCTCTGCCCTTCACTAGATATGATACCTGAAATAAATTACTTAGCCATATCCTAATGTCTAGATACATGATGCTGCTGCTGCTAAGTCGCTTCAGTCGTTTCCGACTCTGTGAGACTACATAGATGACAGCCCACCAGGCTCCTCTGTCCCTGGGATCCTCCAGGCAAGAATACTGGAGTGGGTTGCCATTTCCTTCTCCAATGCATGAAAGTGAAAAGTGAAAGTGAAGTCATTCAGTCATGTCTGACTCTTAGTGACCCCATGGGCTATAGCCCACCAGGCTCTTCCATCCATGGGATTCTCCAGGCAAGAGTACTGGAGTAGGTTGACATTTCCTTCTCAAATACATGATAGGGAGAGTCAATCTTAAAGGCAATAAATCCTGAATATTCATTGGAATGACTGATGCTGAAACTCTAGTATTTTGGCCACTTGATGTGAAGAGCCAACTCATTGGAAAAGACCCTGATGCTGGCAAAGGTTGAAGGCAGGAAGAGAAGGGGATGACAGAGGATGAGACAGTAGAATAGTATCACTGACTCAATGAACATGAGTTTGAGCAAACTCTAGGCGATGTTGAAGGACAGGGAGTCCTGCTGTGCTGCAGTCCATGGGGACACAAAGAGTCAGACAAGACTTAGAAACTGAACAACAACTATATATATATACACACACACACACACACACGCACATATATATGTATATATCCCCTAGGATTATCATAATAAAGAAAGAGGTCAAACAGTGCATTTTTCATGGTGCCTAACATATAGTAAGTATTCAAAAATTGTTACTCCTTTTTCCTTTTAATAGGTAGAGAAACTAACCACTCATTAACCACATCTAGGTATATGAGAACTTCCAGATTTCAGAATAATCTCAAGAATTATCCTCTTTTAGTTCTTAAAAAAAAACCCTAACTTCCAAAACAAAATACACTAGGTAAAGTTTCCAGAGTTTGGAATTTTACAAAGCCTGCCTACATGCCAGAACTTCACATAAAGTGTCTGGGTTTTGCACTTAGGGACTCGGTGTCTCCATGATGCACATAAAATGTGAAGAGTTTGCTTCTCATCAAGCCATGAAAGAATGACTGATTGTAGAATGCCAGACAAGATAATTAGATGGTACAGACAATAGCTATTATCGCAAGCACTAACACATGGTAACTTGCATGCTACCGTGCCAGAACTGTCAAGAATCCTCAAACTGTATATCCTGGAATACACTGAAAGCATCACTTCATACCCTGAGCATCTGCGTGAGCAAATGAGGGGCCAATTACTTCACCTCCCAAATACGGAGGGTGATTTGATTGCTTTAACTTATACTTGCTTAACCTTCTTGGCTGAAGGATAGCATAGCACAATGTAGAAGTGCCCTCTAACCTTACTTTAGGGACAAAAAATTGACTGAGGGTGGGAAAAACCTGGCCCCTGACACTTGCAGGTGTATTTTTCTTGGGAAGCACGATTGCTAGAGAAACAAAAGATTTGGTTCGTTTGGCTTGGCAAGTCAAAAATGCAATCCTAGGGGAAGACTTTATTTAGAAACTTTATTTTTCCCCTGTTAACTTGAATAGTTTGTGGAGGGGAAAAAGAACTATAAATGGTTCATAAGTTCACAATTATTTTTGTTTTGGTTTTAAAAACAAAATGCACTATCCCCACCCAGATAGATCTTGCTATAGATTAATTTCATTTTTAATTGGTTACTATTCAGTTCCTCACAAAGCTGAAGTTTGGACTGGAAGATATTTTAGAACATGTGCACATATAGGGGGACTCTTGGTTATTACTACTGTCTTCTGAATCTACAGCAGAAGGAAATGGCAACCCACTCCGATATTCTTGCCTAGAGAATCCTGTGGACAGAGGAACCTGGTGGGCTGCTGTCTATAGGGTCGCACAGTCGGACACAACTGAAGCGACTTAGCATGCATTGGAGAAGGAAATGGCAACCCACTGCAGTATTCTTGCCTGGAGAATCTCAGAACAAAGGAGCCTGGGATTGCACAGAGTCAGACACGACTGAAGTGACTTAGCAGCAGCAGCCTGAATACAATGGTCCTCTCTCCCCTGGGCTTTCTCCTTTTAAATACAGCCTTTCATTGACCCTGCTCTACCTCTTTCCGTAATCTCCAAATCATTGAGTTTTGGCTTTTCCCACCCTCCATTCACTGTTCAACCTCTCATATTCTGGTTTTTGCCCCACTACAATCATGAAACTGAATTTCCAAAATCACTAGTAATTACCAAGTTCAAAAGAGACAGTCTGTCTTTATTTACATGATGTCTCTGAGTAATTTTATGCTGTTGATCACTCCTTCCTACTTGAACTGCTCTACCCTTTCTTGGTCCTTCTTTCCCATGACCCCTCTTGTTCCATTTCCTTTCCTGGCTTCCCACACACACACTTGCAGAGTACATTTCCTCCTATCTATGCCTTGCTGGGTGATCAGATCCACACCTGTATCTTCAATTTTCCCCTATATTCTATAATCACCAAAATGATATTCCAAGTCCTATTAGCTTGCATCACCTCTAGTCTCATATTTCTAGTTGCCTAAAAGACAAGTCATCCTGGTTACCCTACTCCATGAACCTCCAAATCAATTGTTTAAGACTGAATTGACTGTGTTCCTGATGGTTCTAACCATATCTCAGGTCAATGAATGGCAACATCCAGTTGCTTGCATGCTAAGTCACTTCACTAATGTCCGACTATGTGCAACCCTATGGACGGTAGTCCATCAGCCTTCTCTGTCCATGGGATTCTCCAGGCAAGAATACTGGAGTGGGTTGCTATGCCCTTCTCCAGGGGATCTTCCCAACCCAGTGATCGAACCCCCATCTGTTACATCTTCTGCATTGGCAGGTGTGTTCTTTACCATTAGGCCACTAGCGCCACCTGGGAAGCCCGTCAGTTGCTTAGGTTAGAAATCTTTGGGTTGTTTACGAATTTTTTTCACCTACAACATTCAAATTCACCAGTGACATATCTTATTAATTATACCTCATCTGTGTATTTTGAGGGAGCTTCCCTGATAGCTCAGTTGGTAAAGAATCCACCTGCAACGCAGGAGACCCCAGTTCGATTCCTGGGTCAGGAAGATCTGCTAGAGAAGGGGTAGACTACCCACTTCAGTATTCTTGGGCTTCCCTTGAGGCTCAGCTGGTAAAGAATCCACCTGCAGTGTGGGAGACCTGGGTTTCCCTTGTGGCTCAGCTGGTAAAGAATCTGCCCACAATGTGGGAGATCTGGGTTCGATCCCTGGGTTGGGAAGATCCCCTGGAAAAGGGAAAGGCTACCCACTTGCCAGTATTCTGGCCTGGAGAATTCCATGGACTGTATAGTCCATGGGGTCACAAAGAGTTGAACACGACTGAGCAATTTTCACTGACTTTCACTTAATGCATCTTGAATCCTTATTCTTTTCTCTATCTGTTCTGCCACAACATTAGTTCAAAGTCTAAGTATTTCTCATCTACGATGATTACAGTGAATTGGCCTTTTTCTATTACTGCCAAACTTCTTTCTAATCCATTCTGTATGTCTTATAAGAGGTAGCCCTTTAAGTCGTATTTTTCATGTTTCTCAACTACAAAAACAAAACAAAACAAAAAACCCCTAGTAGATCCTAATGTATAAGACATAAAGCCCCAAATCCTCAATTTGGTGCCAGCTTATATTTCCACTGCATCTGACCATCTTCCATTTACACTCCCACACACACCATGCTTCAGCCACTCCATTGCCATATCACATTAAATTCATTCATGTGCTTGCCTTCTTGTCATCAGAAAGGGCACATTCCCTTTCCACCTGGTGAACTCCGGCTCATCTCTTGAACTATAGCTCAACTGTTGGCACCTCTGTGAACTGACACAGAACTGGCACCTCTGAGCTGAATGAACTAGGAGTGTCCTTTGAAATTCCATTGCAATTTTCTATACTATTATTACCAATTTTCACCATAGGGTTATTATATTTAAACTGTGTACATGTAAATCCTCTGGCTAAGATCATTAAATCCCTGACATCAGAGCATGTGTCTGATTTATTTTATACTTCCAGCATTTACCACATTGCCTGCCATTTGGGAGTTGGTGTCTTTGGAATCAATGAATGAATGAATGCCTTCTATAAAAGTGCAGCACTATAATCTTTGGTTAGACTCGTGTTTTTAAAAAACCCAAGACATTTCTAGTGTTCCAGTTCATAGGTATTTATTATTTCCCTTTGAGAATGATTTCTCAAGTGGCTTTTTTCTTTTTTAATTATGCAAATGACCACCTTGTGGTACTTTTATATAATCTATTTATTTGGTTTTATTTAGAGAGTGAGTAAGAGCATTGTACTCACTCAGTAGAGCAGCAGAGGATGGGATGCTTAGACAGCATGACTGACTCAATAGACATGAATCTGAGCAAACTCTGAAGACAGTGAAGGACAGGGAAACCTGATGTACTGCAGTCCAGGGGGTTGTAAAGAGTTAGACACGACTTAGTGACAGAACAAGAATAGCTAATGAGTGCTAATGGAGTCTATTTGGTTCTAAATTGCAGAGCAGAGAAAGTAATTTAAAAGATCCTAAATTGAAATATTGACCAGTCTGTCTCTAATAGTCTCTGTATATCCTACATAAAATAAGTCTGAATTAGCATCCTTAGAGGGTCTCAGAAATTAAAAGAAAAATCCTAACAGATCTAGTTAACCTAGGAAAGCAAAGGTAAGACAAAGTTACAACAATGAAATTTCCTGAGACTGATGTGTACATCTAGAGAATGACCCAAAAAGAATGAGAGATTGCATTAAAGAACGTTATTTAAAAAAGCAATTTATGCTTTTAACCAGGAATTGGGGCATATTTTTATTTATGATAGGAAATAATATCAAGCCAGGGAATGTAACCTGTGGCATCTGTCTTTTAGAAGTAGTCTCTGTATACCCTACATAAAATGAGTCATGTCTTGGTAGCCAGGAGACATATTTTTTGTGCCAACACAGAAACAGCAGAATTCAGTGAAAGAATATTTCATGCTGCATAATTGACCAGATGCCATAGTAAAAGACATGGGCTTCCTAAAGCCAGTTTACAGGACTCCCTCCCTCAGACTCTGAGTCAAGTCCCCTGGGCTTTACTCAAAGTTGAGCCATCACTGGTTTTCATTTCCTCACTTTCATTTTTTTAAAACATATTATTTCGGTAGCATCATTAAGAGTTCCAACTAAGAGAAATAGTCATCCATATTATATATTTGCTATGGATTTAAGTCCCTTATACATGTTTTTCTCACTTAATCCTTATGAAAGTGATAGTGAAAGTCGCTCAGTTGTGTCCGACTCTTTGCGACCCCATGGGCTAAATAGTCCATGGAATTCTCCAAGCCAGAATAATGGAGTGGGTAGCCATTCCCTTCTCCAGGGGATCTTCCCAACCCAGGGATCAAACCCAGGTATCCAGCATTGCAGGTGGATTCTTTACCAGCTGAGCCACAAGGAAAGCCCAAGAATACTGGAGTGGGTAGCCTATCACTTCTCAAGCAGATCTTCAAAAAAGATCTGCTGGGGTCTCCTGCATTGGAGAAGGAAATGGCAACCCACTCCAGTATTTTTGCCTGGAGTATCCTATGGACAGAGGAACCTGGTGGGCTACAGTCCATGGGGTCGCAAGAGTCGGACACAACTGAGTGACTTTTACTACTTCTCCTGCGTTGCAGGAGGATTCTTTACCAACTGAGCTATCAGGGAAGCCCTGAAAGGTCAGAATTATTAATCTTATGTAATAGATGAATTTCAGATGAATCTTATGTAATAGATGAGTTTCAGAGGAAACTGAGGCTCACGTGGTTAAATGAGAAGTATCTTGAAAGACGGATTTTAAAGAGACACGAGGTGACCTGTTTTCTCCCTGGGAGTCCATTAGCCATTGATGCCACTGTTTCTGGCATTAGAACTGCCTGGACATGAACCATGAGACCCAAGTCTCTGAATTCATCCTTTTCAGCCTCTCTGAGCAGTCCCTTCAGAGGCAGATGTCCATCAGTCTGTCCTTTAGCCTGTATCTGATTGAGCACATGGGAAATCAGCTCACCATCTTGGTCATTATTTCAGACCCTTATCTACACAGCCCCACGTACTTCTTGCTCAGCAACTTGTCTCTTCTTGACATCTTCTTAACCATCACTACCATCTCCAATATGCTAAACCCTCTGTGTGGGATCACCATCACCTCCTTCTCAGCTTACTTGACCCAAATGTATTTCCTCATTGCCTTTGGGACAGCCAAAAGATCTTTCTCTCGGTCATGGCTTACGACTGCTACCTGGCCATCTGCTACTCACTGCACTACATGACATTCATGGCTACCCCTCATTGTGCCTTGTTGGTGATGAGACCCTGGATTCCAGGCAACCTCATCTCCATGGTCCACACAATACTGATGCTCTACTTGTCATTTTGTTTCAATCTAGACAATGTTCTCCAGTTTATGCACTGCCCTCAACAGGTTCACTTGTCTTTTTTTTTTTTCCTTGCAGAAATAGAAATATTCCCATCTACATAATTACCTTTGCTGACAGATTATCTAATCTCAATCCTAAAAGCAAAGCAGCACTATGAAAAAAGATGCAGAGACAAACTCATTGAAAATGACCAATAAGAAAGGAAGACATATGTTGGCAACAGTCTATTTGCCTGTAAGAAAAAAATTAAAAAATATGATTGTATTCTTTACAGTCATGTCAACAGTATTTCTTTGCTTCCCAAATATCTGGTGGAGCAAGGAAAGGAGAGGGTCACAGAATATTATTGGTCAGGAGAGTGGAAGGCTGGGCATTAGAGGATGTGACCTGAGCAAGTTCCATGGCCAGGGCAGTGAGTACATAGAAGAGAACCTGAGGCTTTTCTTGCCCTCTTCATAAACTGTGGGGATTCTTGTCTATAGAAGGGCAGTCTGTTCCCAAGAGTCCAATGTAATACACAGGCATATTGTTCTTATGAAGAAGGAATGGATGGTCAAGCAAATAATCCTTAAGATAGAATTAATTATGGTGGAGAATGAAGTGAAAGGCATTATTTGACTCAGTGTAAATGTGTGGAAGGGCTTCCCACGTGTTGCTAGTGGTAAAGCATTCTGAGTGAGAAAGGCACTGAAGTGATTTCCAGGGACGTTTAGCATAGCTCCCCAGGCCTGGTCTTGACGATTTTCCTCCCTTCTTTCAGTGGATTCCTCTGGGTTCCTCTTGTACCTGCATGGCCTAGTTGACCACATTCCCAGGCATCTGTGGCTTCAGGCTGTCTTTGGGCTACCTAGAGTCCCCTGCAGGGTCCCAGCTAGGCCTGCTTGCCCACCGCCATTCAGAGTCACAAACCTCAAAGACAAAAAACACACAAAAAACAAAAACAACAACTCCATTATTAAGAATCTGATACTTAACAATTATGAAAATAAGCTGATTAAACTTATTTCCTTGAGAGAATAAATAATAATGGTTATAAGGTTTATTGAATTGTCATCATGTGCTATGTGCATTTTACACATTATCTCATTGAATTTTCACCCATGCTCTTTGAAGCAGGTATTTCTATTACACCCATTTTATAGGTAAGGAAACTGAGGCTCAGAGAAGGTGATACTGTCCACTATCCATAGATTTCTGCAACTGGAAAAGCCAGGATTCAAACTCAGTTGTGTCTGTCACCCAAAGCTATGCATACTTCGTCTCAACTTGACCCTTCATTTTTACTAATCGTACTTCCAGTATTTGGAACAATATCATTCACTTTGTATTGTTTTGTATTGAGTAATACTATTCACTTGTTTGGAAAAATGGAAACAAATTCAAGTTATTTTGAGATAGAAAATGATAGAACATGAGCTGTCTTTCAGTTATTGTTGTTGTTAGTCACTAAGTCATGTCCAACTCTTTTACCATCCCATGGACTGCAGCCCACCAGGCATCTCTATCAATGGGGATTTTCCAGGTGAGAGTCCTGGAATGGGTTGCCATTTCCTCCTCCAGGGGATCTTCCTGATTCAGGGATTGAACCCAGGTTGCAGGTGGATTCTTTACCATCTGAGGCACCAGGGAAGCCCATGATACTGGAGTGGGTAGCCTATCCCTTCTTTAAGGGATCTTCAGGACCCAGGAATTGAACTGGGTCTCCTGCATTGCAGATGGATTCTTTACCAGCTGCATATTTAATTCTATTAATGGATGTTCCCACTGGTATTGTGTTGTGTGTAGTCCATCAGTCATGTCCAATTCTTTGTGACCCCATGGATTGTAGTCCACCAGGTTCCTCAGTCCACGGAATTTTTCAGGCAAGAATACTGGAGCCTGTTGCCATTTCTCATTCCAGGGGATCTTCCTGAACCAGGGATCAAACCTATGTCTCTTGGGTCTCCTATATTCGCAGACAGATTCTTTACCACTGCACCACCTGGGAAGCAATAACATGTATTACACCTCTATTAAGAGTTGAGAAAGCTTCCCTGATGCTCAGTGAAAAAGAACCTGCTTGACAATGAAGGATTACCCAAGAGATGTAGGTTTCATCCCTGAGTCAAAAAGATCCCTTGGAGAAGGAAATGTCAACCCATTCCAGTATTCTTGCCTGGGAAATCCCATGGACAGAGCATGGGCTATACTGGTAGGCTCCAGTCCTTGGAGTTACAAAAGAGTCCAACATAGCTTAGTGACTAAACAACAACAGTAAGAGTTGAGAACATAGCTGTGGATGGTAAGAAGTCACCTAGTATTTAAGATGCTTTGCCTGTGGAATCCAAATGTTCAAAATTGAGGAATGTAAGTAGAAGTCCTTTGTCTATTTTTTGTTTTATCTTACACCTCAAACCAAGTTTAGCCAAAATTGGTAGAAGAGCCACTTCTCTTTCTTTAAGTGCTCTTGAATTCATGAGTCAACTCTTGAAAAATTAATGACAATTTAAAAAATCAATATACCCCAATTCACTATTATAAGCAAAGGCACTGAAAATTCTCTCCACTAAAATACATTCATCAGTAGGCTTGATTCAGACTAATAAATGCTTATTTTTTTAACAAACAGTTAAAAGGGCCCAAGTGAATTTTTCCAATAGCATGTTTCCAAAAATCCATCAGATCAGATCAGATCAGATCAGTCGCTCAGTCATGTCCAACTCTTTGCCACCCCATAAACCACAGCACGTCAGGCCTCCCTGTCCATCACCAACTCCCGGAGGTCACTCAGACTCACATCCATCGAGTCAGTGATGCCATCCAGCCATCTCATCCTTTGTCGTCCCCCTTCTCCTCCTGCCCCCAATCCCTCCCAGCATCAGAGTCTTCTCCAATGAGTCAACTCTTCGCATGAGGTGGCGAAAATACTGGAGTTTCAGCTTTAGCATCATTCCTTGCAAAGAAATCCCAGGATTGATCTCCTTCAGAATGGACTGGTTGGATCTCCTTGCAGTCCAAGGGACTCTCAAGAGTCTTCTCCAACACCACAGTTCAAAAGCATCAATTCTTCGGTGCTCAGCCTTCTTCACAGTCCAGCTCTCATATCCATACATGACCACAGGAAAGACCATAGCCTTGACTAGGTGAACCTTTGTTGGCAAAGTAATGTCTCTGCTTTTGAATATGCTATCTAGGTTGGTCATAACTTTCCTTCCAAGGAGTAAGCATCTTTTAATTTCATGGCTGCAGTCACCATCTGCAGTGATTTTGGAGCCCAGAAAAATAAAGTCTGACACTGGGGAAATAGTCCCCATCTATTTCCCATGTAGTGATGGGACCAGATGCCATGATCTTCGTTTTCTGAATGTTGAGCTTTAAGCCAGCCTTTTCACTCTCCACTTTCACTTTCATCAAGAGGCTTTTGGGTTCCTCTTCACTTTCTGCCATAAGGGTGGTGTCATCTGCATATCTGAGGTTATTGATATTTCTCCCGGCAATCTTGATTCCAGCTTGTGTTTCTTCCAGTCCAGCATTTCTCATGATGTACTCTGCCTATAAGTTAAATAAACATGGTTACAATATACAGCCTTGACGTACTCCTTTTCCTATTTGGAACCAGTCTGTTGTTCCATGACCAGTTTTAACTGTTGCTTCCTGACCTGCATACAGATTTCTTAAGAGGCAGATCAGGTGGTCTGGTATTCCCATCTCTTTCAGAATCTTCCACAGTTTATTGTGATCTACACAGTCAAAGGCTTTGGCATAGTCAATAAAGCAGAAATAGATGTTTTTCTGGAACTCTCTTGCTTTTTCGATGATCCAGCGGATGTTGGCAATTTGATCTCTGGTTCCTCTGCCTTTTCTAAAACCAGCTTGAACATCAGGAAGTTCATATAATCCATAAATCAAATCAAAAATCCATATAATACTATAAACAGATTTTCACACACTTGTATTCTGTGAACACTTGCATTAGATGAGAAAACCTAAATAATATGCTCTTTCTTGGATATGAACAAAGTATATTTTGAAGATTCAGAGAAGACCTTCAGTAATGAGACTTACATAACTTTGTTTAATCCAATATCTGCATAACTAATTTAATGAAGGAATATCTCATGGTATTAATATTATGATGAGCTGAGTTTGGAAAATACTGCAAAGGCTATGAAATAATTCCAAACATGTATGGAAAGAGAGATTTCCTATTGTTAAATGCAATTTAAAACAAATTGTACTGAAAAGAGTTTAACCAGAATTTCATAAAGATCAGTTAAAGTCGAGATGACTATCTCATTTTGAAGATAAAACTGTTAAACGGAGAAAATATTAATAAATAACTTCCCTGAATCATATAGAAGAATAAATCTAAAAGATCTTTAACACAGTCTTCTGCCCTTTCTACACATGTGGGATGAGAGCTTGCTTGAGACCTAGCAATAGAAAAATAGTCAATTCAAACAATTTTTATTTTTTTCCCACAGCTCACCAGTAGATCTTATGACACAAAGGGTCAACTCTTCAAAGATCTGACAGAAACTGATTACTCAGATATATAAACCAACTAGCTGACCAAGCCCCAAATAGTGTTCCAGATATTAAGACTATTTCAAAAGAACAAACATAATAATAAAAAGCAGGTCAAGTTTGTTTTTACCCATAGAAGAAGCATTAAGTAATAGAATTTACTTGCTCACCCCTACTTTGTTCTGTAGGAAATTCATCCTCCTGAATTTTCATACTAGGAATTCTGGGAGTCCTCTAAATGATTCCCACAGATACTCTTGGTCCTTCATCATTTGCATCCACTTTTCCCCACCATGGTGCCGAAGTAAAAGTGCAACTTAGCTATCAGATGCCAAGTAAAGTCATATGAGATGATGTTGATGTTACTGATAACTGACATTGATATCAATGTTTAAAATCAAGAGAGCTGATGTTTTAGACTAGGTATTGGTGCTCTGTCCATCACAACACATGCTACCACCACCACGGCTGGCCACCCACTGCAGTGGAGGCTGCCAATGCCAGGTCTTCTGACATCTACCTTATATTCTCAATATCTCACAGAGATGGTAGATAAAAGAGCAATTTTCATTTTTATTTGCTTTTTAGTACAACCCCTTCATCCAGTGACTCAAGTGGAAGACAACAGTGACAAGGTCACAGGCAATATTCTCTCTCCCTGATATGGTTTATCAAACTTGATCCAAGTGAGCACATCTCAGCTTCTTTTTCCCTTGGAATGAGGTCTTTCCTGAGTGAGTTCTCAGTCTTCTGTGGCTTTTCTCATCGTTTATTTGATTTTCTCAAACACAGGTCAGAATCCCAGGATGGACACAGAGAATCTGTCTCGAGCCCTGACTGTAACAGCCTACACCCAGCTGTTCTCATCCAAAGTGAGAAGGAATTGCTCCTTCACTGACTGTTAAACAGTGTACAGCCATTATGGGATGGACAAACCCAGCTGCAAGGAGACTATCATTTTCCTAAATAAACATCAGTGTTAAAAATAAGAGGTTCCACGAAGTGGTGAAAAAGCCCTGGCCTCAGAAGCAAGACATCTGGACTTTGCCTTTTATTAGTTTTTGGCCTCACTTGAGTCCTTTAATCTCTTTGGACTTCAGCCTCTTAGTTTGGAAAACCCACTGCTCACTTTGGTCACTAAGCTTCTATGCAGCCCTGACATTCTCCACTTTAATAGGTGAATCTAGGTCATCCATTTTCCACAAAGAGAGCATCTATTTGCTTTATCGAATAAAACATTTATTATTACTGTTTCAAGTAAGAGATTATTATTCACCTTATTTTATATACAATACCAGTATAAAGGTTGCATTCAGAAAAAAATGCATTATGACAATTTAGAGCTGATTGATTATTCTCTTCAACATTATTTATTAATGGTTCCTTATTGTCCTTGTTTTCCATAACCAAGATCAGTCAATTTTTGACAATGCCCTTAGCACATTTTCCTCTTCTTCATTCTCATTGCTAACTGCCTGCCTTGGGCCTTCCTTGTCTTCAAGTAATTCATTGCTGAAGTAGCTTCTTACATGGCATCTCTTCCACCTTCCTCCATCTCTTCCTCCTTCATAGTTCTGTCATGTTATTTTATTCACAAACCTCCAGAGATAGTATACAGAACAGTATACAAAAATTTTAACCTGAAATTCAAAACTCTTACAATATGGTTTCAACATATTTCTATTTTTGTTTTTCTAATCATCTTATCTTAAATTATGTAAATGAGTTTACCTTGAATTCCCCTGAGCAGTTTTAAATACTCATTCTTTCATTAACCTTATTCCTTGGCTCATACTGTCTACATCCTCTGTCTGAGACAACTTTCCCTCCTATTCAGTAGGAGGGAATCTTATTTAAATTAAATCTTATTTGTTAAATTAAATTAAATCTTATTTGTCACAAAAGTTGAGCTCCAATGAGCCCCTTAAAAAACTTCTCTATACTATGCACTGGAAGTAGTATTTTTCTCTGAATCATTGAGTACTTTCTAAGTATCTCTACTTTGTAGCCCTTATAAATGTTGTGATTTTTTGTTTATTTATCAATATCTTTCTTCTCCTTCTAGACAATAATCTCTAAAAGGGCAAGAACCATACCTATTAATGTGTTCATTCTGTTCCCAGGGTCTGACACAGTATCTGTCACATTGTAGATGCTCAGTAGGTAGTTAGCAAACAAATAGCTGAATTACCTTCTCTTAAGATCCATCATTTTTTAATTCGTAAGGGTAGATATTTGTATCCATGTCTTGTCTTTCATAATAAACTATTAGCTTCTTGAAAACGATAAGTCTGACTCTGTTTGGTATCCCACAAAGAAAAATGCCTTCCATATTGAAACTATTCATTTATAAATACTATTACTAAGCATTATTCATAGAAATATATTTATTAATAGTCACTAACAGGGCAAATTTAGGAACAGACACAGCTTAAGAGTCCTAGAGCCCTATGTTCAAATCCTGGTTTTGTAAAGTTAGATAAAAAAATATTCAGTAATATTTTCCAATTAAAATAAGAATTATATTTTGTATCATTCAAAGAACTTTCACATATATCTTAGTTGATTGTCAAACAGGGTTAGATAGTATTACAACGCCTGATTTACAGATTAGGCAACAGAGTTGTGAAGATGAGGCAATTGAGGCTTGGAACAGGGATTCAAACTAAGGTTTTTGGAGGTCAAAGTCTGTGTCTTTCCCATTTTCTTTAGTATATTGGCAGCATAGATGCAGATCAATGGATGTGTGCCTTTGAATAATAACTTTTTCCCCTAGAATTCAGGTCTCCTTTAGTCCTCATCTACTATTATGACCTCTGATGGAGCACATTTGGAGTTTCTGTTGTCAGGAGAAAAAGGCAGGAGAATATGTGTGGTCAGTTTTGGAAACAAAACAGATTAGGTCCATTTTCATACTTGACAGGAGGAAACTACACTAAAGTCATAAAATACTCTTTTTTTCGTCTCTGAAGTCTTCTTCACCAAACAGGTACAAAGTGAAAACTCATCACTTTTATTTAAACCAGAGATCTACTTCTTTTCTTTCTGTAAAAGCACTTGATCCCTGTGATGAAGCCCAAATCCAAATCAAGAGAAAAACAGCTCTTATTTATTACGCAGTTTGCTCTCATTATGTTCTTCCCAGAAATGAATCCCTGTCCCTCTCGGACTTTCTTTCACAGGACGCTCTGATCTGGCTCTCCCTCTCAGCACCAGGAGAATTGTTTTGCCTGGCTTATCCCATCAATAGAAGGCTCAGCTCCCTTTTCTCACACTCACAATCCAGCAGACCATTTTCCTAGGTCATCAACAGAGAAATGGGGAGTCTTCTCTTAATAGGCTGCACTTCTGCCAAGTTCCAAAGTGCTCTCGCCCTTCCTTAAGAATGCAGAATATTTACTTTTTACCCAAAACATCTGGATACCTTGTGTGAGTAACCCTCTCCTGAGGGTGGTGGGTTGTTTGAAAGCAGATCATTCCAGTAAAAAAATGTTTAGGCACTTTCAGACAATTCTGATAGGACTTGGTAACAAAACAAAACAGATATCTTCCCCACTGCAGTTTCTACTCAATAGCAGGTGAAACAATAAAAATATTGAGCAAGTCAAATTAATCTGTATCCAGAGAATTTTAATAATAAAATTTCAAACAAATAATTCCACATAGATCCTCTGGGGTTTTGCCAGTAAGTCTTTAACAATCTGTTTTTAATAGCCAGGCAGTATACTACAGCATCAGGCATTGAAGAATAATGAAAATACTTTGTAAATAACAGATAAAAGCAAGAATGATGCTCAACACAATTTCAAAAAAGAAACAAAACAGTGACAGCAAACATTTTGGCTGAACCACACGGAGTACCAGATATTACATGGATTAAATAATGTCTATGAGCTGGATGGCTGAGCATGACAGCCTCCACGCTTAATCCAGAGCAATGTGAAGGGATGTAGCCTGACTACAACTTCCTCTGTGAGTCAGATGTGTATGCTTAGTTGCTCAGTCACGTCTGACTCTTTGTGACCCCATGGACTGTAACCTGCCAGGCTCCTCTGTCCGTGGGATTCTCCAAGCAAGAACACTGGAGTGGGTTGCCATTCCCTTCTCCAGGGAATTCTCCTGACTCAGGGATCAAACCCAGGTCTCCTACATTGCAGGCAGATTGGTTACCATCTGAGCCACCAGGGAAGCCCTATGAGCCAGACAGCTAAGGGTTAATGCAGATCTTATTAACAATTGTATTGGAATCATGGAATTGGTTATGTTTTTCCTTTTCTTTTATTCATAGCCCAAAAACTGTCTCAAAACTTCAGAAATAAAAACTAAGTTTTAGCAAGACACTTTTTTGGTAACCATTATTTCTCTAGTTAGTGTAACACATCATTTGTCCATCACCAGTGAGAGAACACTTATTCTTCGTAAATTAATTTTCCTATAAAAGAAAGCAAGTTTCGTGTTCAAAGGAATAAATTTCATTTAGATATTTTTTCTGGAACTCTTTCTAAGAGATATTACATATTGAACAGGATTTGACCTTTTCTGATGATTCAGAGATATCGTCATGAGCATCAATCACTGTGAATCGCCACCAACTCCTTTCTCTCAAAACACACACACTGGAATCTCTCTCAAGCTGAAAGAAACATTCATTTTGATCTTATTTACCTTGAATTACTCCCTTTATGTTCTTTTTAAAAATAACTTTATTGAGATGTAGTTCATATACCATACAATTCACTCAAAGTACAATTAATGGGGTTAGTAAATTTATGGATCTGCAACTGTTACCATACTCAATTTCAGAACACCTTCCAAAAGATACTCATACCCTTTAGCTATCATCCTTCTCGCCTCTCACTCCCTCCAGCCCAGAGCAGTATTAATCTATTTTCTGTCCCTAGATTTCCCTATCCTGGACTTCATATCAGTGGAATCATATAGTACAAAGTCTTATGTGACTGACTTCTTTCACTTGGCATAATATTTTCAAGATTCATCCATACATCAGTACTTCATTCTTCTCTATCACCAAATAATACTCCATTGTGAAGAGTAGCAGATTTTTTTTTTTAATGCATTTCTCTCTTGATGGACATTTGGGTTGTTTCTACCTTTGACTCTTTTGTATAATGCTGCTATAAACATTCATGTACAAGTTTCTTTGTGGGTGTATGTCTTCATTTCTCTTGAGCATATACCTAGGAATGTTATTCCTGGATCATTTGTCTATTCTGTATTTAATTGTTTAAGTAACTGCCAGGTGGTTTTCCAATGTGGCAGTACCATTTTATACCCTCTCCTTCAAACCCCAACAGCATAAGAGGTTTCCAATTTCTCCACATCCTTGACAACATCTGTTTTCTGACTTTTTGTTTCTAGCCATTCTGTGGGGTCAAAAAGAGTCTAACATGACTGAACATCACACACACACACACACACACACACACACACACTTCTAGTGGGTATGAAATGGTATTTCATTATGATCTTGATTTGTATTTTCCTGGTCACTAATGATGTCAAGCATCTTGGCCATTTGTGTGTGTGTGTGTGTGTGTGTGTGTGTGTGTATGTGTGTGTGTCTGTGTGTGTGCACTGCTCGGTCATGTCCAACTCTTTGCGATCCCATTGACTATTTGTAGCTGACCAAGCTCCTCTGTCCATGGGATTGTCTCAGCAAGAGTACTGGAGTGGGTTGCCGTTTCCTTTTACAGGGGGTCATTTGTATACCTTTGTAAAATTGTCTATACAGATCCTTTGCCCACTTTTAATTGGTTTGTCTTTTTACTATTGGGCTGTAAGAGTTCTTCATATATATATATATAAAGTTCATTATCAAATACTTGATTTGCAAATATTTTTTCCCATCCTGTGGGTTTTTGTGCTTTTTTTTGATGACGTCCTTTTTCCTTAATTTCCTTCTGCTCTTGTTGCCCAGCTACTTGAAAGAAGTTCCTCATAGTCCTGGTTTGCTACATCTCACTTCTCATTCATTGCTAAAATCTACTGTAATGTGGTGTCAACACCCACTACTCCTTTGAAACCCTCTTACCAAGGCCGAATGGTTCTTATTAGGGCCAAAGTGGCCTTTTTTATTGTTAAATCCAAAGGCATTTTCTTAAAGCTCATTCTACTTGACTTTCGACTCTTGGCAATGGTCAATCTTCTTTTCTTTTAAATTGTCTCCTCCTTCACTTCCATGCTACCATTTTCTCCAGATTTTACGCTTATTATGTTGACAATTCCTTATTTTCTTTCTCTTGTCATTTAAATCTATTTACACTTAAATGTTGATGTTCCCCAGAGTTTAATCCACCATCATCTTTTCAGAATATATATTCTTCTTAAATGATCTCATTTGTCTCCATGCCTTCAACTTCTATTGATAACTCCCCAAATAAAACTCCAGCCTCCACCTTGTTTTAAAGTTCAGAACTATATATTTTTTTTTTACTAAGTATGAGTAGCTACCTCTTAATCACTTAGAGATCCTGCAGGCAGCTTAAACATTTTCAAAATATCAAATACCTTTTCTCTCTCATTGTTTATCTTCTCTTATTCTCATAACACTGGGGCAAGGAAGCTTGGAATCTTTCTCCTTTAGTCTTTTTCTTTTATGTTGGTCTCACATTGGTCATCATGTGAATTTTATCTACCAAATGCTTTCCTAATCTTTTCCCTTTGTTTTCTCACTACTGTCATTGCCTTTCCAAAAACTTCAAAACCACTTATTAGGATTATTTTGGTATAGTCTAATTCCCTTATTCCATCATGTCTCCTGTTCAATCCATCTTTCTCAATTTGGTCAGCATTAACTTTCTAAAATCCCCTTTGCATTAGCAGCCTTTATGTTAACCAGTTGACTTCCTGCAACCCACAAGATAAATTCAAATGACTTTTTTCATTATATATCAAATCCCTTAATTAGTTTTTCCCTTATCTATGTTTCTCCTATCTTGTCCATGATCCAGAAATTTTAATCTTTTCTTCCTTCAAATTACTGTATTCCTCTTTTTATTGGTATGTAACAAATTACTAGAAATTTAAAACCTTAAAGTGACATAAATTTATTATCTCATATGTTCTGTGAATCAGGATGCTGGCACACGTTAGCTGTGTCTTCCACCCAGAATCTCACTAAAGTGAAATCAAGGTGTCAGCCATCTGTGTCCGTACATGGAAGCTTAACTAAGGAGAGAGCCACCTCCATATTCCTTCAGGTTGTTTGTAGCGTTTATTTCCTTGCAGTATGACTGAGGTAGTCATTTTATTACTAGTTGCTATAGTGGAAGGCAGTGGCACCCCACTCCAATACTTTTGCCTAGAAAATCTCATGGACGGAGGAGCCTGGTGGGCTGCAGTCCATGGAGTCGCTAGAGTTGGACATGACTGAGCGACTTCACTTTCACTTTTCACTTTCATGCATTGGAGAAGGAAATGGCAACCCACTCCAGTGTTCTTGCATGGAGAATCCCAGGGACAGGGGAGCCTGGTGGGCTGCTGTCTATGGGGTTGCACAGAGTCGGACACGACTGAAGCGACTTAGCAGAAGCAGCAGCAGCAGCAGTAGGGGCCACTGTAACTAGGAATCACTCTCAGCTTCTTACAGGTGACTCTCAGTTGTCCATCACAGGCTCTGTCTACACTGTGGCAGTGTGCTTCTTCAAGGTCAGTAGGAGAATCCCACTCTTAAATCTTTTAGTGTCTTTGAAAAGCTCATCTAATTAGATCAGATTCACACAAGATAATCTCCATTTTGATGAACTGAGAGTCAACTGATTAGAGACCTTCATTTAATCTGTAAAATCCTTTTGACATATAATGCAATATACTCATTGAGTGATAGTCCATCGTATTCACAGGCATGTCCTGCTCACACTCAAGGGGAAGGGATTATACAGGACATATTCAGCATACCTGTGGGGTATCTTAGAATTCTGCCTGCTGTACACAGCATGCTCTTTCATTACTTTTCATGCTACATAGTCTATCCTTTCTTTCTACTACATCCTTCATTACATTTCTTTATTATCAATTTGGAAAGCCCTTGATGGCTTTTAAAAGCAACTGCATAAAACTCAGCAGTGACCACAGGGCTGGAAAAGGTCAGTTTTCATTCCAACCCCAAAGAAAGGCAATGCCAAAGAATGCTCAAACTACCACACAATTGCACTCATCTCACACGCTAGTAAAGTAATGCTCAAAATTCTCCAAGCCAGGCTTCAGCAATATGTGAACTGTGAACTTCCAGATGTTCAAGCTGGTTTTAGAAAAAGCAGAGGAACCAGAGACCAAATTGTCAACATCTGCTGGATCATCGAAAAAGGAAGAGAATTCCATAAAAACATCTATTTCTGCTTTATTGACTATGCCAAAGCCTTTGACTGTGGATCACAATCAGCTGTGGAAAATTCTTCAAGAGATGGGAATACCAGACCACCTGACCTGCCTCTTGAGAAGTCTGTATGCAGGACAGGAAGCAACAGTTAGAACTGGACATGGAACAAGACTGGTTCCAAATAGGAAAAGGAGTACATCAAGGCTGTATATTGTCACCCTGCTTATTTAACTTATATGCAGAGTACATCATGAGAAATGCTGGGTTGGAAGAAGCACAAGCTGGAATCAAGATTGCTGGGAGAAATATCAATAACCTCAGATATGCAGATGACACCACCCTTATGGCAGAAAGTGAAGAGGAACTAAAAAGCCTCTTGATGAAGGTGAAAGAGGAGAGTGAAAAAGTTGGCTTGAAACTCAACATTCAGAAAACTAAGATCATGGCATCTGGTCCCATCACTTCATGGGAAATAGATGGGGAAACAGTGGAAACAGTGTCAGACTTTATTTTTCTGGGCTCCAAAATCACTGCAGATGGTGACTGCAACCATGAAATTAAAAGACGCTTACTCCTTGGAAGGAAAGTTATGACCAACCTAGATAGCATATTCAAAAGCAGAGACATTACTTTGCCAAGAAAGGTCCATCTAGTCAAGGCTATGGTCTTTCCTGTGGTCATGTATGGATGTGAGAGCTGGACTGTGAAGAAGGCTGGGCACCAAAGAACTGATGCTTTTGAGCTGTGGTGTTGGAGAAGACTCTTGAGAGTCCCTTGGACTGCAAGGAGATCCAACCAGTCCATTCTGAAGGAGATCAGCCCTGGGATTTCTTTGGAAGGAATGATGCTAAAGCTGAAACTCCAGTACTTTGGCCACCTCATGTGAAGAGTTGACTCACTGGAAAAAAGTCTGATGTTGGGGGCAGGAGGAGAAGGGGATGACAGAGGATGAGATGGGTGAATGGCATCACTGACTCGATGGACGTGAGTCTGAGTGACCTCCGGGAGTTGGTGATGGACAGGGAGGCCTGGCGTGCTTTGTGACTTCATGGGGTCACAAAGAGTCGGACATGACCGAGCGACTGAACTGAACTGCAGACCTTACTTTTCCATTAAGCCTTCAAGACAAATCAGTCTTCCCTTCTCTAAGTTCTTACTGAACTTTCTTTTTCTCTTATGACTCCCTGTGTTTCTGCTTTCCCAGGTGAACTGTAAATCTCAAGGGCTTGAATTGCATTTTACTTGTCTTTGCTTCCCGAACCCCAGACGTGTGTTAAAATTCTTAATAAATGGGTATTAAATGAAATAATCCATCTCTCTGTTGTGTAGTAAGGTCATGATAACCTCATGGTCTGTAGGAGTGAATAGAGCTTTTGAGCACATAGCAAATGTCCTCAGATTGACACTTTTAGGCCATTTTTTTTTTGTTTCATTTTGTTTTGGTTTTCCCTGTTCCATTGTATTATCAGATTGCCAAGTGTCATTGTTTCTTGGAGTCAGGGAGCCTGGCTGTAAAACCACTTCTGATTTTTTTTGTATCCAAATGATGTGGACCAGGAAACAAGCTAATTTAATATGTTAGATTTTAAGAACAAAGTATGAATACAATGAGCTTTCATTGATTGTCAGAAAGTCTCTTTTATGGGTGTAGTACTTAACGATTGGCACAGAGACTGCAGAATCAATTTCGACTGTTTTTGTAGGAATTCATCCAGGTACTTGAAAATCAGTTAGCAAAGCTTCCTGGATAAATGACCTTTAAATAAGTCAGGGCCAATTTAGTGTTCACAAGATCGATCATTTGGAAAGCTAAGTTTTTATAGAAGATACCTAAAAGCAAGAGAATTTATCCACCCTTTTACTGTTTTGCCTATAAAATTATTAACAAATGAAAGTTTTCAAGGAGCTTAACAGAGAGTTTTGATATGGGGAAAGTGAGCTCATAATATTTCCTTCAAACTTAAATACTTCACTTTACTTGTTTTTGTCATTTCATTCATTAGGTCTCTTTGTCAATGGCACCCCCCTCCAGTACTCCTGCCTGGAAAATCCCATGGACTGAGGAGCCTGGTAGGCTGCAGTCCATGGGGTCGCGAAGAGTCAGATACGACTGAGCAACTTCACTTTCACTTTTCACTTTCATGCATTGGAGAAGGAAACGGCAGCCCAGTCCAGTATTCTTGCCTGGAGAATCCCAGGGACGGGGGGACCTAGTGGGCTGCTGTCTGTGGGGTCGCACAGAGTCGGACATGACTGAAGCGACTTAGCAGCAGCAGCAGCAGTATAGAAATAAGATCATGAATGCATGTTTTAGAATCAGGCATCAAGTTCCCAGAAGACCACAAAAAAAGCAGAAATCAACGAAACAGAGCTCAGTGGAAATAACTATAAATTTGGAGCTGCCCAAGTTCTATATTCCAAGGACTACAGTGGCAATTTGCCACGAGCTTGAGGGCAATGCTTAATTTGCACGGAAATTCATATAAATTTTTAAATTTTGAATGTGCATGCACAAGCTTAGCACTTGTTTATAGGTTAATGTTTTGCTTCTTTTCAGATCAGAGATCAGATCAGATCAGTCGCTCAGTCGTGTCCGACTCTTTGCGACCCCATGAACCGCAGCACGCCAGGCCTCCCTGTCCATCACCAGCTCCCGGAGGTCACTCAGACTCGCATCCATCGAGTCAGTGATGCCATCCAGCCATCTCATCCTCTGTCGTCCCCTTCTCCTCCTGCCCTCAATCCCTCCCAGCATTAGAGTCTTCTCCAATGAGTCAACTCTTCGCATGAGGTGGCCAAAATACTGGAGTTTCAGCTTTAGCATCATTCCTTCTAAAGAAATTCCAGGATTGATCTCCTTCAGAATGGACTGGTTGGATCTTCTTGCAGTCCAAGGGACTCTCAAGAGTCTTCTCCAACACCACAGTTCAAAAGCATCAATTCTTCGGCGTTCAGCCTTCCTCACAGTCCAGCTCTCACATCCATACATGACCACAGGAAAGACCATAGCCTTGACTAGGCGAACCTTTGTTGGTAAAGTAATGTCTCTGCTTTTGAATATGCTATCTAGGTTGGTCATAACTTTCCTTCCAAGGAGCAAGCGTCTTTTAATTTCGTGGCTGCAGTCACCATCTGCAGTGATTTTGGAGCCCAGAAAAACAAAGTCTAACACTGTTTCCGCTGTTTCCCCATCTATTTCCCATGCAGTGATGGGACCAGATGCCATGATCTTCGTTTTCTGAATGTTGAGCTTTAAGCCAACCTTTTCACTCTCCACTTTCACTTTCATCAAGAGGCTTTTTAGCCCCTCTTCACTTTCTGCCGTAAGAGTGGTGTCATCTGCATATCTGAGGTTATTGATATTTCTCCCAGCAATCTTGATTCCAACTTGTGTTTCTTTTCATCACTTATTAAAACTGTGAAATGGAAAAGCTTTGTTTTCAGATCACTATTATGCAAAAATGGCAGATCTGGAATTCATGGTCATTGTTTTAAAATAACTATACTGGTTCTAAGTTCCAGAAAAACATCTATTTCTGCTTTATTGACTATGCCAAAGCCTTTGACTGTGTGGATCACAAGAAACTGTGGGAAATTCTGAAAGAGATGGGAATACCAGACCACCTGATCTGCCTCTTGAGAAATCTGTATGCAGGTCGGGAAGCAACAGTTAGAACTGGACATGGAACAACAGACTGGTTCCAAATAGGAAAAGAAGTACGTCAAGGCTGTATATTGTCACCCTGTTTATTTAACTTATATGCAGAGTACATCATGAGAAACGCTGGACTGGAAGAAGCACAGCTGGAATCAAGATTGCTGGGAGAAATATCAATAAACTTAGATATGCAGATGACACCACCCTTATGGTAGAAAGTGAAGAGGAACTAAAAAGCCTCTTGATGAAGGTGAAAGTGGAGAGTGAAAAAGTTGGCTTAAAGCTCAACATTCAGAAAACGAAGATCATGGCATCTGGTCCCATCACTTCATGGGAAATAGATGGGGAAACAGTGGAAACAGTGTCAGACTTTATTTTTCGGGGCTCCAAAATCACTGCAGATGGTGACTGCAGCCATGAAATTAAAGATGCTTACTCCTTGGAAGGAAAGTTATGACCAACCTAGATAGCATATTGAAAAGCAGAGACATTACTTTGCCAACAAAGGTTTCGTCTAGTCAAGGCTATGGTTTTTCCTGTGGTCATGTGTGGATGTGAGAGCTGGACTGTGAAGAAGGCTGAGCGCCGATGGATTGATGCTTTTGTAGTGTGGTATTGGAGAAGACTCTTGAGAGTCCCTTGGACTGCAAGAAGATCCAACCAGTCCATTCTGAAGGAGATAAGCCCTGGGATTTCTTTGGAAGGAATGATGCTAAAGCTGAAACTCCAGTACTTTGGCCACCTCATGCGAAGAGTTGACTCTTTGGAGAAGACTCTGATGCTGGGAGGGATTGGGGGCAAGAGGAGAAGGGGACGACAGAGAATGAGATGGGTGGATGGCATCACTAACTCGATGAATGTGAGTCTGAGTGACCTCTGAGAGCTGGTGATGGATAGGGAGGCGTGGCGTGCTGCGGTTCATGGGGTCGCAGAGAGTCGGACGAGACTGAGTGACTGATCTGATCTGATACTGGTTCTAAGCTAGGGCCTGCTTAATGCTGTGCTTACTGCCCTGTTAACATAAAATATGCTTCATAGGTAATATTAATGTGACTCCCCCAGAAACCAAATATTAATATAACAATCATAGCAGGTTCGATGCAGGAAACTGTGATTCTCTTCCAAGTACAAACACAGACTTTCAGTTTGTTTTGATGATATTCTGAAACCACAGCCTCTCAAAGACACAACTTTATTGAATGAGTTCTTTCATTGTTTTTTTTTTTTTTTTGGTGGGTGATGGCTTAGACTGTGCATTGACTATGTGCAGACAGTAGTGACATGTAAACAGAATAAGGTTTTTTAATAACAAGTCTATTAAGAAAGCAAATACTCAACTCTTACAATCATCTGCAGCCAAGAAGATGCAGAACTTTGGAAACAGAATATAACCATAATATAAAGAACTTACATGGAATAAGGAGAAGATGAGTGAAGAATATCCAATTTGGATTCTACTCTTCTTCCTGCAATTTGGGAAAATCTGTAAAACCCTGTTCATCTCAGTAATCTAGTAAAGGAAACATTTGATCATAAGAGTTATATGAATACATTCCTCAAAGGAGAAAGTCAGTTCAGTTCAGTTCAGTTGCTCAGTCTTGTCCGACTCTTTGTGACCCCATGAACCTCAGCATCTCAGGCCTCCCTGTCCATCACCAATTGCCAGAGTCTACCCAAACCTATGTCCATTGAGTCAGTGATGCCATCCAATCATCCCATCCTCTGTCGTCCCCTTCTCCTCCTGCCCTCAATTTTGCCCAGTGTCAGGGTCTTAAATGAGTCAGCTTTTCACATCAGGTGACCAAAATATTGGACTTTCAGCTTCAACATCAGTCCTTCCAATGAACACCCAGGACTGATCTCCTTTAGGATGGACTGGTTGGATCTCCTTGCAGTCCAAGGGACTCTCAAGAGTCTTCTCCAACACCACAGTTCAAAAGCATCATTTCTTCAGTGCTCAGCTTTCTTTATAGTGCAATGCTCACATCCATACGTGACTACTGGAAAAACATAGCCTTGACTAGATGGAGCTTTGTTGACAAAGTAATGTCTCTACTTTTGAATATGCTATCTAGGTTGGTCATAACTTTCCTTCCAAGGAGTAAGCATCTTTTAATTTCATGGCTGCAATCACCATAAAAGCCGCCAATATTTAAATAGTTAATTGCTTGTAACAGTATAAAATAAGAATAAAAATCGTTGAAACAACACAAAAGAACGGATGATGACCAACTGAGTAACTATAAACATGAAATCCAGTAATTCTCTACAGTCTATAAGTCTGAAAATGATACAGTCACTAAAATGTGAGCACTATTAGAGTGAGAATCATGTTCAATGTATGATCTCCACTGACTGGTCTAATTTCAGCTCCTATAGTCACCCCTTAAGTCTTTATTGAGCTAAATAATGATACAGTATCTGTTATGTTACACTATGACTGTGAGTCTTGTATTAAAATATGTGGTCTTAGAAATGAATCAGCACATAATAGATAATCAGCATAAGGAAGATTGGATAGAACTCTGACACAAACCTGTAGAGATGTTTTCCTAGTCCTAGTGAAGTACTTCATCTTCTTTAGCAAGGTGGTACTAATGGTGATTGATAAACCCATGCTAGTGATGACTCTAAAAGTATCTATATGTATTACATGCATATAATGTATTACATATATATGCATGTATTACATATATATGCCTGTAATACATACATCTGTTTAGAATAAGAGTAGAATATTCTATAATGTTACTTTTTCCAATACAAATAAAATCTTGAAGTCTAACCACACTGAAGTTGAGAATCAAATCCCACTTTTTTTGGGATTCTACTGGCCAGAATTTAAAGGCAGATTAAGAACTGAGGATGACTCATAAAAAGGCACCTGTTCTTGTTTGGTACAATTTTGTATAGCCTGATGCCTTCAAGTTTAAGAAGAATAACATAAGCAGAACAGATCTATACCAAAAGACCTTATGGTATAATATTAGTGGAAACAATTGAATAATTGAGTTTCATTGAGTATTTTGGGGAATTTGAGAGCACGTTAGAGAATCATAGCTAGAGTCTTTTAATAAATATACTATAGCAAGCCATCACTTTATGGCAAATAGACAGGAAAATGGAAATAGGGACAGACTTTAATTTCCTGGGCTCCAAAATCACTGAGGATGGTGATTGAAGCCATGGAATTAAAAGACACTTGCTCCTTGGAAGAAAAATTATGACAAACCTAGACAGGATATTAAAAGCAGAGACATCACTTTGCCAACAAAGGTCTGTATAGTCAAAGCTGTAGTTTTCCCAGTAGTGACCTATGGATATGAGAGTTGGATTATAAAGAAAGCTGAGTGCCAAAGAATTGATGCTTTTGAACTATAGTTCTGGAGAAGACTCTTGAGAGTCTCTTGGACAGCAAGGAGATCGAACCAGTCAATCCTAAAGGAAATCAACCCTGAATATTCATTCAGGACTGATGCTGAAGCTGAAGCTCCAATACTTTGGTACCTGATTCAAAGAGCTGAATCACTGGTTAAGACCTTGATGCTGTGAAAGATTGAAGGCAAGAGGAGAAGGGGACAATGTAAGATGAAATGGTTGTTGGATGGCATCACCAACTCAACGGACATGAGTTTGAGCAAACTTTGGGAAATAATGAAAGACAAGGGAGCCTGGAGTGCAGCAGTCTATGGGGTCGCAGAGTTTCACATGGCTTAGCAACTGAACAACATAGTAAGTCAAATGATATACCAAAAATCCATCAAGTTGAGACCTCTGCAACTAACTGTGTAACTTTTACTGAAGAATCACCTAATCTCAGAAGGCTCAGTTTTCTTGTTGTAAAAGGATACTGAACTACATGATATGTAACCTCCTTTTCTAGCTCTAACATCCTAAAACGCTAAGCCTGATTTTCTGTTGTTGTGTTCTACTGCTATTCTATTCAATAAATCCACGATGCTGCACTGTAATTTTCTTGCACTGATGCTTGGAAAGAATGCTTTACTACAGAATTATTTAAAGGTCTGGATTATTTTCACACATTTGATAACAATAGCATTTTGAGTTATATTATTTTTTGTGTTTGTGATCATATAGTTTGTCTAAACCATCAAAGAACAAAAACTGGGCAGACACAAAAACAGGTGTCCAGTAAGTCTGGTTGATGATGGCGTAATAATGCTACCTATATTGGGAAGCCTGTGACAGACTGGGAGCCAGTGTCTGTATAATATTATCAGGTGGATAATGAGTATAATATGAATTGCTGAATATAAGATATTGAACAGGTCTGTCTGTTGACTGTAAAGATTGAAAACACCTCTAAAATCAACCTTATATCAAGAAAAGCAGAGAAGAATATCAAATGTCTTTCTTCTCAAATATATGTAACTTGAGAGAAAATTTGTATACTATAGAAGTGATTTCAATACTTTATATACTTTCTAAAATATATTAAAAGCAGTAAAACCCTGGGTGAATAAAGATGACAATATCATAGGAACACATAAGACCAAGAGTTCTGGATTCAGAGATACAGTTATTCTTTAGGCCTTCACCCTACTGAACAGATTTCAACACTATATATGGCTATTTCATCAAGCACTTTGAAACAAACTTTTAAAAGCCTTTAAAGATACTTTGTGGAATTCATTGAGCAACAATTGATGTTTATTCTGGGAGTATTTGATTGGGAAATTCAGTTATTACTTGGGAATGAATCAACTTCTGAAATCATAATGATTTTGATAATATTCATACCATCTCCTTGAAAGCTGAAAGAATGATTTTTTAAAACCAAATTCTAAGAGAAACGGCCATCAAATAATGAGTCCTACCATTTGTTTTGCCACAATGATTTCCATCTTTGGAATGACTAACGTTTTAATTATTGCTAGCAGTCTTCCTGCTCACAGATTTTTAGCAGTAGCCATTCGTTCTCTATTTTCTGGTTAAGCACACCATCCAATATAAAACTCCCATCTAAATATATAGTGGAAGTGAGATCTCAATAACTTACTCAATTTAAATTGAACTTCATGTCTTTCACACTGGCAGAGTACACATGGTCTTTTAATAAACTGATCTGCCTTTTAAAATGATTTTTCCTAAACCTTCTGCTTTAATTAGTCCTTGCCCTTCCCTCAGGAACCATTGTTAGCAAAAAACAATAGCAGCAACCTTTTAGATATTTATAAACTATGTTTGTAGATACAATAAAACTTTTGGTGCAGTCAGCTAAATAAAGTGCAACCATCTGCCACATCATCCACACACTGACCTTGAATGAGATGTTAGATACTAAAAATTTTGAAGAAATGAAAAAGTTTTGTTTGCTAATATCCAAAATAATTTATCTAAATTAAAATTAGGGAGTAACACCTTTATTTTATGAAGTAGTGTGAAGGCATTTCTCGTACTAAAGTGAAATATCTTGCCGTGAGCTCTAAGGTGTTTTGAGGAATACTGGTCCTGACACTTCTGCCACAAAAATGGAAGAGAAACATTATAGAAATGTTGCATAATAAATTCTGTTCTTTCAGTATCACAATGCACATTAGTATTTGAATCAATTCTAATGAGGTGGATGAAACTGGAGCCTATTGTACAGAGTGAAGTAAGCCAGAAAGAAAAACACCAATACAGTATACTAATGCATATATATGGAATTTAAAAAGATGGTAATGATAACCCTGTATGTGAGACAGCAAAAGAGACACAGATGTATAGAACAGTCTTTTGGACTCTGTGGGAGAGGGCGAGGGTGGGATGATTTGGGAGAATGGCATTTAAACATGTATATTATCATATGCGAAACAAATATCCAGTGCAGGTTCAATGCATAATACAGGGTGCTCGGGGCTGGTGCACTGGGATGACCCAGAGGGATGGGATGGGGAGGGAGGTGGGAAGGGGGTTCAGGATGGGGAATGCATGTACACCTGTGGCGGATTCATGTCAATGTATGGCAAAACCAATACAATATTGTAAAGTAATTAGCCTCCAATTAAAATAAATACATTTATACTAAAAAAGAAACAAACCAAAAAAAAAAAACCTCTGAGAAGTCCTATTCCAATCCATTTAACTTTGTTAAAATTTCATAAATACATTTTTTCCTATTTTTCCTTATAACACCTATCTTTTGCTCTCAAGGAAATATTTTTCTTCAAATGATACCCCAAGAAATGTTGTGTTTCCCTTTGTGGAAATGAAACATAAGAGGCCACAATTTTCCCTACTTGGCCAAAACACTATTAAACTGGCACAAAATAATGACATGTAACTACCCATGCTTTTCATGACTTAGATTGCCTCTTTCTCCTAAGGGAAAAAATAACATATCTCAGTTTGTTCTAAGTCCCTCCTTTCACCCACCAACCACCTGATTAGAAATTGCAAGTGTTTACCACATAGTCCTAGAACTTCTGAGCCATTTTGTCTTTTCCAAACTTCTGTACACAGATGTGATTTTTAAGGGTGTTTCATTAATGGTGGTTTTCATCATTAAGGAATGATAGCTCAGTTGGTAAAGAATCCACCTCCAATGCTGAAGACCTGGGTTTGATCCCTGGGTTGTGAAGATCCCCTGGAGAAGGGAAAGGCTACCCACTCCAGTATTCTGGCCTGGAGAATTCCATGAGCTATAAAGTCCACGGGGTTTCAAAGAGTCAGACACAACTGAGTGACTTTCACTCATCATTAATAACAATAGAAACAATAACAATATGAAAAGTAATAATACGGCTTTAAAACAAATTGTCATAGGGAGAATGGAGGATACATGAAAAAGTATCCATAGAGTATTCTTTTATCTTCCCTGGAAAGGGTATAGTCAGAATATCAGAATAATATCTGAAAGAAGACTAACAGTTTAAGATGTATCTAAAACAATAAATTCTGCCTGTTGGAAAGGTCCAGTTACCACTTTGGTTCCTGTGTTACTACTGTGTAACTACAAATATATTTGAACAGATTTCCCATTTTCTTCACCTCCAATTCTTTCTAATTCCTCATGTATTCTTATGATTGTTGAAGGTTTGAGTGAGCCATAATGGTTTCTAGGAAGCTGCTTAGCTGGAAAAATAAAATTGACTTCATGGTGAGAGGAAGGTAAATTAAAATTTCAGTCATTAAAGAAAAGGGAACCCTCTTATACTGTTGGTGGGAATGCAAACTAGTACAGCCACTATGGAGAACAGTGTGGAGATTCCTTAAAAAACTGGAAATAGAACTGCCTTATGACTCAGCAATCCCACTGCTGGGCATACACACCGAGGAAACCAGAATTGAAAGAGACACGTGTACCCCAATGTTCATCGCAGCACTGTTTATAATAGCCAGGACATGGAAGCAACCTAGATGTACATCCACAGATGAATGGATAAGAAAGCAGTGGTACATATACACAATGGAGTATTACTCAGCCATTAAAAAGAATACATTTGAATCAGTTCTAATGAGGTGGATGGAACTGGAGCCTATTATACAGAGTGAAGTAAGCCAGAAAGAAAAACACCAATACAGTATACTAACGCATATATATGAAATTTAGAAAGATGGTAACAATCACCCTGTTTATGAGACAGCAAAAGAGACACTGATGTATAGAACAGTCCTGTGCACTCTGTGGGAGATGGAGAGGGTGGGATGATTTGGGATAATGGCATTGAAACATGAATAATACCATATATGAAATGAGTCGCCAGTCCAGGTTCGATGAACAATACTGGATGCCTGGAGCTGGTGCACTGGGATGACTCAGAGGGATGGCACGGGGAGGGAGGAGGGTTCAGGATGGGGAACACGTGTATATCTGTGGTGGATTCATGTTGATATATGGCAAAACCAATATAATATTGTAAAGTTAAAAAATAAAATAAATAAAAAAATAAAAGAAAAATAAATAAATAAAATTTCAGTCATTACTAAAATTTTGAAAGCACTCCTGTATCTTCTTTCGGAAGTTCTTAACATCTAGAAGCCTCTAGATGTCCTCTAGAATTCCTACTATAAAAACTAGCATTTGGATCTTTGAATGAAATCAAGAAAATGAAAGTATTTTATAATAATTATTACAAAGCAGCCTTAGGGACAATAAAGTCTAGGCCTCTTTTGAAAGTTAAATTGCTATGTTTGAGGATGCAGAAATTAAAAATGCTACCCCTTCTTAGGCCCTCCATTTTAAAAACTGGCACTTGAATCCTTATATATTTGGTTGTCTGACTTTGAAATTAAGCCTTGGTTGTAGGTTTTGCTGACCCAGAAATCCCATTGCTGGCATACACCCCAAGGAAACCAGAATTGAAAGAGAAACATATACCACAATGTTCATTGCAGCACTATTTACAATAGTCAGGCCATGAAAACAACTTAGATGTCCATTAGCAGATGAATGGATAAGGAAGTTGTGGTACAAATATACAATGGAATATTACTCAGCTATAAAAAGGAATGCATTTGAGTCAGTTCTAATGAGGTGGGTGAATCTGGAGCCTATCATATGGAGTGAAGTAAGTCAGAAAGAGAAAACCAAACACTGTATATTAAGGCATATATACGGGATTTAGAATGGAGAAGGCAATGGCACTCCACTCTGGTTCTCTTGCCTGGAAAGTCCCATGGACGGAGGAGCCTGGTGAGCTGCAGTCCATGGGGTCGCTAAGAGTCAGACACGACTGAGCGACTTCACTTTCCAATTTCATGCATTGGAGAAGGAAATGGCAACCCACTCCAGTGTTCTTGCCTGGAGAATCCCAGGGACGGGGGGAGCCTGGTGGGCTGCCGTCTATGGGGTTGCACAGAGTCAGACACGACTAAAGTGACTTAGCAGCAGCATGGAATTTAGAAAGACAACGATCCTGAATGCAGGGCAGCAAAGGAGACACAGATGTAAAAAACAGACTTTCAGACTCTGTGGGAGAAGGCAAGGGTGGGATAATTTGAGAGAATAACATTGAAATGTGTATATTACCACATGTAAAATAGATGACCAGTGCAAGTTTGATGCGTGAAGAAGGGTACCCAAAGCTGATGCTCTGGGACAACACAGAGGGATAGGGTGGGAGGGAGGTGGGAGGGGGTTTAGGATTGGGGAAGACACATGTATACCTGTAGCTGATTCATGCCAATATATGGCAAAAACTATCACAATATTGCAAAGCAATTATCCTCCAATTTAAATAAATCAATTAATTTTTTTTTAAAAAGAAATTAGGCCTTGTTGGATAAAGGCACAGAGTTCAGAGGTCGGGCTGGTGGTAAAGAACCTGCCTGGCAATGTCAGAGATATAAGAGATGCGGGTTTAATCCCTGGGTTGGGAAGATACCCTGGAGGAGAGCGTGGCAACCCATTTCAATTTTCTTGCCTGGAGAATCCCAGGGACAGAAGTGGTACTCCTTAGAATCACAGAATTGAACATAACTGAAGTGACTTAACTGGAGAAGACAATGGCACCCCACTCCAGTACTCTTGCTTGGAAAACCCCATGGATGGAGGAGCCTGGTGGGCTGCAGTCCATGGGGTCGTTACAAGACTGAGCAACTTCACTTTCACTTTTCACTTTCATGCATTGAAGGAGGAAATGGCAACCCATTCCAGAATTCTTGCCTGGAGAATCCCAGGGACGGGGGAGCCTGGTGGGCTGCCATCTATGGGGTCACACAGAGTCGGACACAACTGAAGTGACTTAGCAGCAGCAGCAGCAGAAGTGACTTAACACAGCACAGCATAGGATAAAGGCATAGAGCAAGATAGGATATATTAAATATCCTGTTTAAAATGTATGTCCATGAGGCCCTACATTAATTTAAAATGTTTTCAAATAAATAAATTTACTATAGATTATTTTTATTCTTATTATCCCAAAAGCATACCTGCTCAGAACTTAGAAACTGAGTGCCTACCTTCAAATCAGTTTTATTGAATTAGAGCATCAGAGGTGTATGCTTTCTAAATTATTGAATTTGATTTAGGTCATCTTGGCAGAATGTTTCCACCCTCCAATCTTTGTTCCTCTTGACTGAAAATAAACAAAAACATATCATCTCTTTGATTAAAAATTATCCAAATCACCTCCTTATTTTTCTCCAAGTGAGGGACTATTTGTTCAGATCCTGGCTGATACTAGACGACTGTGTGGCAATCATGCTTTCGTTCCTGTACCAGGTTAATAATATTCCCTACAGTAATACTGAAAAAGAAAATGTTGCATGTATAATACCCAGAATGAATTATGTATTTAATCAATATTATTATTACTTTTGTTTTAATCAAGTCATACTTGCTTGCCTTTTAACCTTTACTAAACTGAAAACTTCAACCAAAAATGCCTTTTTCCCTACATGTTTTTTAACCAAGTTAAGTTTTAGATAGCTTTTAAGTCCCAATTATAACTTCTTTTCTGAGACTTTCCTTAATGTCTCCTGGTAGAATTAATTGTTCCTTTATTCTGTGTCCCTATGACCAACTTATAGTTATCTATAGAGTTTAATTCTTACAAAAAATCTACTGTATTTGAAGAATATGACTTGATCACTATTCTTTAAGATTTTTTTGATTTCACTCACTAGACTGTGCACTGAACAAAGCATAGCCAAAACCTGCTTCATCTCTATACAGTTAGTACAGGGCATACCTTATAGAAGTATCTGATAAATGTGGCTTGAATTAGGTTGAATTATAAAACAGATGGATTGTCATTTACTCTTCTGTACCGCAGCTCTGTGCACATGGTTGAAGCATCCATGTGAAACAGGCCAAAATGATTCTGTGGCCTGGCAGGATCTTACACAGGGTCCAGAAACCCAGGCTCTTTGAGGTATAGCTCTGATACAGGTGGCCATTGGCTGACCCCCTCTTTCAATCATGCTGCTCTCTAAAGAGGACAGAACATCTTTTCTTGGAATAAAATACAGTAATATTCTAATAATTTAGTTTCTTTTTCTCATTCCTTCCAAATTTTAAGTAGCTTTCTATACCAAAACAGCATTCATCATAACTCAGAAATGTAACACAAACTTTCTCTCCCACATCCCTCCACTACTCCTCTTTCCAATACACCGTCTCTTCAGTTGAGGATAACTAAACACTATTACTCACTCTAAATAGAAGGGGATGGCATTGGAACTGAATGTTTAATTTTAATTCCTAATATAAATGTTTCATCAAAGCCATGAAAATCTTCATGGCAGTTCATTTTCACATGCTTTTTTGCCAGTTTATGAGAATAAGTAAGGAGATAAATCAATGTTGAATCACACTTTAAAGAATGGATCCAATCAACATTTTCAACACAACCATCAGGAGGAAGACAATTAATAACCTTTCAGTTTTGAAATATAAATGCAACAAGGACTACCTCAAGAATGTATCATAGAGAATATTTCTTGGAAAAATGATTTGAAAGGGAGATCCAAAGACAGCCTGGAAGTGACTGTCTTAGGAGAAAGGAAAAAGCAAAAAAGAGGAGAGAAAAAATCTTTCTATTGAATACACCAAGGGAAAAATCTAAAGCCTCTGCATTAGTTTGCTAGAACTGTGTGACAAAGCAGCACAAACTGGTTTAAACAACAGAAATTTCTTGTCTCACAGTTTTGGAAGCTAGAAGTCTGAGATCAAGACATAAACAGGTTGGCTCCCTTTGGGGGTTGTGAAGAGGAATTTGTTCTGTGCCTCTCCTCTCGCCTCCAGGTGGTTTTCTGGCATCTTCGGCATGCATGCATGGTAAATTGCTTCAGTCATGTCCGACTCTGTTCCACCCTATGGACTGCATCCCACCAGGCTCCTCTGTCCCTGGGATTCTCCAGACAAGAATACTGGAGTGGGTTGCCATGCCCTTCTCCAGGGGATCTTCCTGACTCAGGAATCAAAGCAATATCTCTTATGTCTCCTGCATTGGCAGGCAGGATCTTTATCACTACTTAGATTCCTTGGCATATACAAACATAGTCCAGATCTCTGGACTAATTCAAAATCACTGCAGATCATGATTGCATCCATGAAATGAAAAGACGCTTACTCCTTGGAAGAAAAGTTATGACCAACCTAGATAGCATACTGAAAAGCAGAGACATTACTTTGCTAACAAAGGTCTGTCTAGTCAAGGCTATGGTTTTTCCTGTGGTCATGTATGGATGTGAGAGTTGGACTGTGAAGAAAGCTGAGCACCGACGAATTGATGCCTTTGAACTGTGGTATTGGAGAAGACTCTTGAGAGTCACTTGGACTGCAAGGAGATTCAACCAGTCCGTTCTGAAGGAGATAAGCCCTGGGATTTCTTTGGAAGGAATCATGCTAAAGCTGAAACTCCAGTACTTTGGCCACCTCATGCGAAGAGTTGACTCATTGGGAAAGACTTTGATGCTGGGAGGGATTGGGGGCAGGAGGAGAAGGGGACGACAGAGGATGAGATGGCTGGATGGCATCACTGACTCGATGGATGTGAGTCTGAGTGACCTCCGGGAGTTGGTGATGGACAGGGAGGCCTGGTGTGCTGCAGTTCATGGGGTCTCAAAGAGTCGGACATGACTGAGCGACTAATCTGATCTGATCTGATCTGAAGGGACGACAGAGAAACCCTTTTTGATGTATTGCTGAATTCTGTTTGCTATAATTTTGTTGAGGACTTTTACATTTATGTCATCAGTGTTATTGGCCTGTAGTTTTCTTTTTTTGTGTTGTCTTTGTCTGGTGTTGGTATTAGGGTGATGGTGACCTCATAGACAGAGAAGGCAATGGCACCCCACTCCAGTACTCCTGCCTGGAAAATCCCATGGATGGAGGAGCCTGGTAGGCTGCAGTCCATGGGGTCGCTGAGGGTCAGACACAACTAAGCAACTTCACTTTCACTTTTCACTTTCATGCATTGGAGAAAGAAATGGCAACCCACTCCACTGTTCTTGCCTGGAGAGTCCCAGGGGCGGGGCAGCCTGGTGGGCTGCCGTCTATGGGGTCACACAGAGTCGGACATGACTGAAGTGACTTAGCAGCAGCAGTAGCAGACCTCATAGAATGAATTTGGAGGTGTTCTTTCCTCTGCAATTTTTTGAAAGAGTTTTAGAAGGATAGGCATTAGCTTTTCTCTAAATGTTTGATAGAATTCTCTTGTGAAGCCATCTAGCTCTGGGCTTTTGTTTTGGGGGAGTTTTTTTTTATCACAATTTCAATTTCAGTGCTTGTAATTGGGTTGTTCATAATTTCTATATCTTATTGGTTCGCTCTTGGAAGATTGAACTTTTCTAAAATCTGTCCATTTCTTCCAGGTTATCCATTTTATTGCCTTATAGTTGTTCATAATAGTCTCTTATAATCCTTTGTATTTCTGCATTGTCTTTTGTAACCTCTCCTTTTTAATTTCTAATTTTGTTGGTTTGATTTTTCTCTCTTTTTTTCTTGATAAGTTTGGCCAAAGATCTGTCAATTTAGTTTATCTTCTCCAAGAACCAGATTTAGTTTTATTAATCTTTATTGTTGTTTCTTTCATTTCTTTTTCACTTATTTCTGCTCGGATCTTCATGATTTCTTTCCTTCTGCTAATTTTTTGTTGTTGTTGTTGTTCTTCTTCTTCTTCTTCTTCCAGTTGTTTTAGGTGTAAAGCTAGGTTGTCTATTCGATGTTTTTCTTGTTTCTTGAGGTAGGATTGTATTGCTATAAACTTCCCTCTTAGAACTGCTTTTGCTGCATCTAATAGGCTTTGAGTTGTCATGTTTTCATTGTCATTTGTTTCTAGAAATTTTTTGACTTCCCTTTTGATTTCTGCAGTAATCTGTTGGTTATTTAGCAACATATTGTTTAATCTCCATGTGTTTGTGTTTCTTATAGTTTTTTTTTCTTGTAGTTGATATCTTGTCTCATAGTGTTGTGATCAGAGAAGATGTTTGATATGATTTCAACTTTCTTAAATTTACTGAGGTTTGATTTGTGACCCAAGATATGGTCTATCCTGGAGAATGTTCCATGTGCACTTGAGAAGAAGGTGTATTCTTCTGCATTTGGATGGAATGTCCTGAAGATATCAATGAGATCCATCTCATTTAATGTATCATTTAAGAGTTGAGTTTTCTTATTAATTTTCTGTTTTGATGATCTGCCCAATGGTGTGAGTGGGGTGTTACAGTCTCCTACTATTATTGTGCTACTGTCAATTTCCCTTTTTATGTCTGTTGGCATTTGTTTTATGTACTGAGGTGCTCCTATGTTGGGTGCCTAGATATTTACAATTGTATGTCTTCCTCTTGGATTGATCCCTTGATCATTATGTAATGTCCTTCCTTATCACTTGTAATTTTTATTTTTGGGTCTATTTTGTCTGATATGAGGATTGCAGCTTTTTCTTGCTTCCCATTTGCATGAGATATATTTTTCAATCCTCTCACTTTCAGTCTATATGTGTCTTTAGGTCTGAAGTCAGTTTCTTGTAGACAGCATATATATGGGCCTTGTTTTTGTATCCCTTCGGCCAGTCTGTGTCTTTTGGTTGGAGCATTTAATCCATTTACATTTAAAGTAATTATTGATCTATATGTTCCTATTGCCATTTTCTTGTTTGGGGTTGATTTTGTAGATCTTTTTCCTTCTCTTGTATGTCTTGACTATTTAAATCTCTTTAACATTTATTGTGAAGTTGGTTTGTTGGTACTGAATTCTCTTAACTATTGTTTGTCTGAAAAGTTTTTTATTTCTCCATCGATTTTGAATGACATCTTGCTGGGTACAGTCATCTTGGCTTTAGATTTTTCACTTTCAGTACTTTAAATATATCCTGCCATTCCATTCTGGCCTGCAGAATTTCTGCTGAAGATCAGCTGTTAAGCATATGGGCTTTCCCTTGTATGTTCCTTGTTACTCCTCCCTTGCTGCTTTTAATATTCTTTCTTTGTGCTTAGTCTTTGTTAGTTTGATTAGTATGTGTCTTGAAGTGTTTCTCCTTGGGTTTACCCTGTATGGGAATCTTTATGCCTCTTGGACTTGTTTGACTATTTCCTTTTCCATGCTGAGGAAATTTTCAACTATCATCTCTTCAAAAATTTTCTCATACCCTTTCTTTTCCTCTTCTGGGACCCCTATACTTCAAATGTTGGTGCATTTGATATTGCTCCAGAGGTCTCTGAAACTATCCTCAGTTCTTTTCATTCTTTTTACTTTATTCTGCTTTTCAGAAGTTATTTCCACCATTTTAACTTCCAGCTCACTGTTTCATTCTTTTGCTTCAGATGTTCTTCTATTGAGTCCTTCTATGCTATGCTATGCTAAGTCACTTCAGTCGTGTCTGACTCTGTGTGACCCCATAGACGGCAGCCCACCAGGCTTCCCCGTCCCTGGGATTCTCCAGGCAAGAACACTGGAGTGGGTTGCCATTTCCTTCTCCAATGCATGAAAGGGAAAAGAGAAAGTGAGGTCACTCAGTCATGTCCGACTCTTAGCGACCCCATGGACTGCAGCCCACCAGGCTCCTCCGTCCGTGGGATCCTCCAGGCAAGAGTACTGGAGTGGGGTGCCATTGCCTTCTCCATTGAGTCCTTCTAGAAAATGTTAATTACAGTAATTGTGCTGTTTGTCTCTGCATGTTTATTCTTTAATTTTTCTAGGTCTTTTTTGATTGATTCTTGCATTTTATCCATTTTTTTTCAAGGTTTTTGATCATCTTTACTACCATTATTCTGAACCCTTTTTCAGGTAGTTTGCCTATTTCCTCTTCATATATTTGGACTTCTGTGTTTCCAGTTTGTTCCTTTATTTGTATAGTATTTCTCTGCCTTTTCTTCCTTTTTTTCTTTTTTTTTTTTTTTTTTGTCTTATTGTATTTGAGGTCTCCTTTTCCAAGGCTTCAAGAAAAGTTGGTTTTTCCCTTGAGGAAGATTGAATTCTTTCTTCTTGTTGGTTTCTACCCTCCTAAGGTTGGTCCAGGGGTTTGTGTAAGCTTCATATAAGGTGAGATTTGTGCTGAGTTTCTGTTTGTTTGTTTTTCCTCTGATGGGCAAGGCTGAGTGGGGTGGTGATCCTGTCTGCTGATGATTCAGTTTGTATTTTTTGTATTTTTGTTTTCTTTGTTGTTCATATGAGCCTTCTTAAACTGGGTGTTTCTGGGGGTTGAGTGGTGCCAGGTCTTACATTCAAGTGGTTTCACTTGTGTGAGCTCTCACTATTCGATGCGACGGACCTCGCAGAAGCATGGCAGAGAGGAGCTACCCCACGTCCAAGGTCAGGGGTGGCCCAGAGGAGCTACCCACCACTCGAGGCCAGGGGCGGCAGCTGGAAGGAGCTACCCCACAACTGAGGTTAGGGGCGGTGGCTGAGCGGAGCAACCCCATGTCCAAGGAGCAGTGGCTGCGTGGGCACAGGAGGGCCAAGAGGAGCTATTCCACATTCAAGGTCAAGAGGGGTGGCGGTGAGGAGATACCCCTCGTCCAAGGTAAGGAGCAGCAGCTGTGCTTTGCTGGAGCAGCCATGAAGAGATACCACACGTCCAAGGTAAAAGAAACCCAAGTAAGATGGTAAGTGTTGCGAGAGGGCATCAGAGGCCAGATACTCTGAAACCATAATCACAGAAAACTAGTGAATCTAATCACACAGACCACAGCCTTGTCTAACTCAATGAAACTAAACCATGCCATGTGGGGCGACCCAAGATGGGCGGGTCATGGTGGAGAGGTCTGACAGAATGTGGTCCACTGGAGAAGAGAATGGCAAACCACTTCGGTATTCTTGCCTTGAGAACCCCATGAACAGTATGAAAAGGCAAAATGATAGAATACTGAAAGAGGAACTCCCCATGTCAGCAGGTCCCCAATATGCTACTAGCAATCAGTGGAGAAATAACACCAGAAAGAATGAAGGGATGGAACCAAAGCAAAAAGAATATCCAATTGTGGATGTGACTGGTGATAGAAGCAAGGTCTGATGCTGTAAAAAGCTATATTGCATAGGAACCTGGAATGTCAGGTCCATGAATCAAGGCAAATTGGAAGTGGTCAAACAGGAGATGGCAAGAGTGAACGTCAACATTCTAGGAATCAGCGAACTCAAATGGACTGGAATGGGTGAATTTAACTCAGATAACCATTGTATCTACTACTATGGGCAGGAATCCCTTAGAAGAAATGGAGTGGCCATCATGGTCAACAAAAGAGTCCAAAATGCAGTACTTGGATGCAATCTCAAAAACGACAGGATGATCTCTGTTCATTTCCAAGGCAAACCATTCAATGTCACAGTAACCCAAGTCTATGCCCCAACCGGTAACACTGAAGAAGCTGAAGTTGAATGGTTCTATGAAGACCTACAAGACCTTTTAGAACTAACACCCAAAAAAGATGTCCTTTTCATTATAGGGGAATGAAATGCAAAAGTAGGAAGTCAAGAAACACCTGGAGTAACAGGCAAATTTGGCCTTGGAATATGGAATAAAGCAGGGCAAAGATGAATAGAGTTTTGCCAAGAGAACACACTGGTCATAGCAAACACCTTCTTCCAACAACACAAGAGAAGACTCTACACATGGACATAACCAGATGGTCAACACCGAAATCAGATTGATTATATTCTTTGCAGCCAAAGATGGAGAAGCTCTATACAGTCACCAAAAACAAGACCTGGAGCTGACTGTGGCTCAGATCATGAACTCCTTATTGCCAAATTCAGGCTTAAATTGAGGAAAGTGGGGGAAACCACTAGACCATTCAGGTATGACCTAAATCAAATCCCTTATGATTATACAGTGGAAGTGAGAAATAGATTTAAGGGACTAGATCTGATAGATAGAGTGCCTGATGAGCTATGGACAGAGGTTTGTGACATTGTACAGGAGACAGGGATCAAGACCATCCCCATGGAAAAGAAATGCAAAATAGCAAAATGGCTGTCTGGAGAGACCTTACAAATAGTTGTGAAAAGAAGAGAAGTGAAAAGCAAAGGAGAAAAGGAAAGATATAGGCATCTGAATGCAGAGTTCCAAAGAATAGCAAGAAGAGATAAGAAAGCCTTCTTCAATGATCAATGCAAAGAAATAGAGGAAAACAACAGAATGGGAAAGACTAGAGATCTCTTCAAGAAAATAGAGATACCAAGGGAACATTTCATGCAAAGATGGGCTCGATAAAGGACAGGAATGGTATGGACCTAACAGAAGCAGAAGATATTAAAAAGAGGTGGCAAGAATACACAGAAGAACTGTACAAAAAGATCTTCATGACCCAGATAATCACGATGGTGTGATCACTGACCTAGAGCCAGACATCCTGGAATGTGAAGTCAAGTGGGCCTTAGAAAGCATCACTACGAACAAAGCTAGTGGAGGTGATGGAATTCCAGTGGATCTATTTCAAATCCTGAAAGATGATGCTGTGTAAGTGCTGCACTCAATATGCCAGCAAATTTGGAAAACTCAGCAGTGGACGCAGGCCTGGAAAAGGTCAATTTTCATCCCAATCCCAAAGAAAGGCAATGCCAAAAAATGCTCAAACTACTGTACAATTGCACTCATCTCATACTCTAGTAAAGTAATGCTCACAATTCTCCAAGCCAGGCTTCAGCAATACGTGAACCGTGAAATTCCAGATGTTCAAGCTGGTTTTAGAAAAGGCAGAGGAAACAGAGATCAAACTGCTGACATCTGCTGGATCATTGAAAAAGCAAGAGAGTTCCAGAACAACGTCTATTTCTGCTTTATTGACTATGCCAAAGTCTTTGACTGTGTGGATCACAATAAACTGTGGAAAAGTCTTCAAGAGCTGAGAATACAAGACCACCTGACCTGCCTCTTGAGAAATCTGTATGCAGGTCAAGAAGCAACAGTTAAAACTGGAAATGGAACAACAGACTGGTTCCAAATAGGAAAAGAAGTATGTCAAGGCTGTATAATGTCACCCTCCTTATTTAACTTCTATGCAGAGTACATCATGAGAAACGCTGGGCTGGAAGATGCACAAGCTGGAATCAAGATTGCTGGGAGAAATATCAATAACCTCAGATATGCAGATGACACCACCCTTCTGGCAGAAAGTGAAGAGGAACTAAAACGCCTCTTGATGAAAGTGACAGTGGAGAGTGAAAAAGTTGGCTTAAAGCTCAACATTCAGAAAACGAAGATCATGGCATCTGGTCCCATCACTTCATGGGAAATAGATGGGAAAACAGTGGAAACAGTGTCAGACTTTATTTTTGAAGGGCTCCACAGTCAATGCAGATAGTGATTGCAGCCATGAAATTAAAGACGCTTACTCCTTGGAAGAAAAGTTATAACCAACCAAGATAGCATATTGAAAAGCAGAGACATTACTTTGCCAACAAAGGTCTTTCTAGTCAAGGCTATGGTTTTTACAGTACTCATGTATGGATGTGAGAGTTGGACTGTGAAGAAAGCTGAGCGACAAAGAGTTGATGCTTTTGTAGTGTGGTGTTGGAGAAGACTCTTGAGAGTCCCTTGGACTGCAAGGAGATCCAACCGGTCCATTCTGAAGGAGATCAGCCCTGGGATTTCTTTGGAAGGAATGATGCTGAAGCTGAAACTCCAGTACTTTGGCCACCTCATGTGAAGAGTTGACTCATTGGAAAAGACTCTGATGCTGGGAGGGATTGGAGGCAGGAGGTTAGGGGGACGATAGAGGACGAGATGACTGGATGGCATCACTGACTCAATGGGTGTGAGTCTGAGTGAACTCCAGGAGTTGTTGATGGACAGGGAGGCCTGGTGTGCTGCGATTCATGGGGTAGCAAAGAGTCAGACACGACTGAGCAACTGAACTGAACTGAACTGAACTGAGGGTTAGTGTTCTAGTAGTGTAGGATCTTGAAGTCAGTGCTCCCACTCCAAAGGCTCAGGGCTTGATCTCCATTCAGATACAAAGATTCCTCAAGTGGCTTGTTATGGCATTAAGTGAGATCAAAACAAATACCCCAAAATGAGAAAACGATGATGAACCCGAGACAATTGACAGTTACAGAATCAGGCAAATAATAATCAAAATAATGGAATATATACATATACATTCATGAGCTAAGTCAAAACAGTCCAACAAAAATAAAATACAGGAGATTCACCCAGAAAACAAAGGAAATCAACAATTATATTTACCAGTTAAGAACAAAATTAATGAAAGCACAAACTGGAAAACAAAACTAAAGCAAGGTGCCAAGTGGGGAATAAAGCAATGGAAACAAAACTTACAAATATGTTGAAAGGAAAAGAAGGAAATAAAAGAAAAAAATAAAATAGATATGCAAATTTAAATAGAGGTTAATGAAGAAGATTTATATACATTAAAGATTAACTGCAAGGAGAAAAGAAGAGTAGGAAATGCTAACAAAGGAATAAATGCAGGAAAGATACAATAGGCTTAAAAATTATAAAAAAGAGAAAAGAAGAAAAAAAACAGAAGCAGAAAGAAAAAAGGAAAATTCTATAGAACTGCAAAAGCCTAACGTAGAGGCAGAGGTTTATAACAACAATAAAAAGTGTGACTGAATATACACATATACATATACACCCATAAGAGAAATCAAAACAGTCCAACAAAAATAAAGTACACTGTATTGGTGTTATTCTTTCTGGCTTACTTCACTCTGTATAATAGGCTCCAGTTTCATCCATGTCATTAGAACTGATTCAAATGTATTCTTTTTAATGGCTGAGTAATACTCCATTGTGTATATGTACCACAGCTTTCTTATCCATTCATCTGCTGATGGACATCTAGGCTGCTTCCATGTCCTGGCTATTGTAAACAGTGCTGCAATGAACATTGGGGTACATGTGTCTCCTTCAATTCTAGTTTCCTCCAGAGGGATGGTATAGGGAGGGAGGAGGGAGAAGGGTTCAGGATGGGGAACACATGTATACCTGTGGCAGATTCATTTTGATATATGACAAAACCAATACAGTATTGTAAAGTTAAATAAAATAAAATTAAAAAAAAAAAAAAGTACAATAGATTGACCTGGCAAAGAAAGGAAACCGAAAATTATATCTACCAGAACAAAACTAACGAAAGTACAAACTGCAAATCAAAACTAAAGAAAGGTGCCAATTGGTAAATAAAGCAACGAAAATAAAACTAACAAATATGTTGAGAGGAAAGGAAAGAAATAAAGAATAGATATGAGAAGTTAAATAGAGATAATTAAAGAAGATTTATATACATTAAAGATTTACTTCAAGGGGGAAAGAACAGCAGGAACAGCAAACAAAGGAATAAATGTAAAAAAAAAATGATAATAGGTTTAAAAATTTAAAAAAAGAGCAAAGAAAAAAAAGAAAGAAAAACTCCACAGCACTGCAAAAACCCAATGTAGAGGCAGAGGTTTAAAAAAAACAATAAAAAATGTGACTGAGGAAAAAAAAAGCTTAAAAGCTTCATTAGATTTCATCAGATCAGATCAGATCAGTCGCTCAGTCGTGTCCGACTCTTTGCGACCCCATGAACCGCAGCACGCCAGGCCTCCCTGTCCATCACCAGCTCCCGGAGGTCACCCAGACCCACACCCATCAAGTCAGTGATGCCATCCAGCCATCTCATCCTCTGTCGTCCCCTTCTCCTCCTGCCCTCAATCCCTCCCAGCATCAGAGTCTTCTCCAATGAGTCAACTCTTTGCATGAGGTGGCCAAAATACTGGAGTTTCAGCTTTAGCATCATTCCTTCTAAAGAAATTCCAGGATTGATCTCCTTCAGAATGGACTGGTTGGATCTTCTTGCAGTCCAAGGGACTCTCAAGAGTCTTCTCCAACACCACACTTCAAAAGCATCAATTCTTCGGCGCTCAGCCTTCTTCACAGTCCAGCTCTCACATCCATACATGACCACAGGAAAGATCATAGCCTTGACTAGGTGAACCTTTGTTGGTAAAGTAATGTCTCTGCTTTTGAATATGCTATCTAGGTTGGTCATAACTTTCTTTCCAAGGAGTAAGCGTCTTTTAATTTCATGGCTGCAGTCACCATCTGCAGTGATTTTGGAGCCCAGAAAAACAAAGTCTGACACTGTTTCCACTGTTTCCCCATCTATTTCCCATGTAGTGATGGGTTTCATAGTGCCAAAAAATTGACAACTACAACAGAAGGGGAATAAGAAGGAAAATAAAAATCCAAAAGAATCTACAGAACAAGTCAAAAGATAAGAATAATAAATGCTTTACTTGAATCACGCTATCAGAGTCCTTTCCCTCGCTGGGAGTCACAATCCACCTCACCTACATAGGATGCCTTCCAACACTGTGCTGATCTCTGGACCTCTTGTGTATGCAGCTCAGATTCTAATCTGGTCCTACTTCTGCGTAGGACCAGATTTCTTGCCTCCAATGTCCACAGCTATCAGAACTAGTGCGTTTTCTATTGTGGGAGCTCTCAATGTCCTTTTATATATTCAATAGACATAGATTCTGCCTAGTTGATCATATGGATTTAATTTGCAGCTTGTACAGCTGGTGGGAAGGTTTTGGGTCTTCTTCCTTAGCTGCACTGCCCCTGGGTTTCAATTCTGGTTTTATTTGTACCTTTGCATGTGCTTTGTCCACTGGGGTTTGTTCCTGAGGCCACCCAGGAGGACTTGGGTTTGCTCCTGTGAGGGCCAGGTGTGGAGGTGGTGCAGCTGCTTTTGTCTCAGTATTTCTGGCAGCACCACGTATTCAGGGGAGCTGGTGGCTAGGGCAGCAGGAAATATAGTGCTCTAGAAGGGTATGCAACCAGTATTGGCCAATACACTTCAATATATTTCCCTGGAGAAGCCCCCTGACAAAGAAGCCCGGCAGGCCACAGTCTACAGGGTTGCAAAGAGTTGGACATGACTGAAGTGACCCTGTTCACATAGATGCAAGATTTTTTTTGCCTGTGGCAGCTCTGACCCAGTGAGAGTTGAGGGCGAAGGTGGCACAGCTGCTTGGCTTCTGGGGACCCTGGCAGCACCAAGTGTGCAGGGACATCAGCTGTTTCAACCCTGGATTTGTGGCCCTATCAGAGTCTTTTTTTTTGAGCCTCTTTTAGCTGATGATCAGAAGGCCTTTTTGGCTAGTCTTTCTCCATAGCTCTTCCCATTCAGGCACTTAGAGGGTTCCCTTGCCTGGGGTCCTTCTCTGTTGTTCGATGCATCAGGCACATAGAAGGGCCCCCTGGCTGGAGTTCTACTCTGTAGATCGGCGCTTCAGTCACTTAAAGGAGCACCCTGGGTTGGGTCCTACTCTGTAGTTCACTGCATCAGGTGTTTGATGGGCCAGCCTCTCTATTGTTCAGCTGAGGATGATGGTGGTGGGGAGAGAGAGGCTATGGTGATGGCTCCAACCCCTATGCATGATTCACCAGTATCACCTTGCTTCCATGGCTGCCTGGCTTTCCTCCACAGGCATTCCACCATGATCTCCTCCCTCACATCCCCTCGATCCATCTCTGCAGTCAACACCAACCCTCGCCCTGGCATTGCTCCACAAACCTTAAACTTCAGCTCCCAGCTGCTGCACCTTCCAGGGCACCTGTGTCCCTGTCCAGGATATGTATGGCTGCAGTAAGGACTGTCTGATTCTCATTCCACTTAATCTGTCACAGATCAGCTGTTTCACTCTCAGCCTTAAATGTTTCTCCTCTGACTCAGACAATTGCCCTGATGTAGGGATCGGATCTGGAGAAGGCAATGGTACCCCACTCCAGTACTCTTGTCTGGAAAATCCCATGGAAGGAGGAGCCTGGTGGGCCGCAGTCCATGAGGTCGCAAAGAGTCGGACATGACTAAGCGACTTCACTTTCACTTTTCACTTTCCTGCATTGGAGAAGGAAATGGCAACCCACTCCAGTGTTCTTGCCTGGAGAATCCCAGGGACAGGGGAGCCTGGTGGGCTGCCGTCTATGGGGTCACACAGAGTCGGACACGACTGAAGTGACTCAGCAGCAGCAGGGAACGGATCCCTGCTTCATGTCCCCCACCTGTTGAGGGCAGGTCCAGCCCTACTAACACTCCTGGTTTTTTCCCCCTAGTTACTTTGTTCTACCAAGTTTTGCATGGTTCCATATATTCTTTTCCACTGGCCATGTACTCCTGTATGCTCTCAGCTGGTGTTGTGCATGCACTTCTGTATTTGAAAGTGTATTCCTGATGTATCTGTGGAGAGAGATGTACTCCACGTCCACCTCTCCTCTGCCATCTTGTTCTCTCCCCGTTTTTGTGATTTTGAAACATACATATCAATCGAGATTCAGTTTCTCAAACTAGGGATATCCAGAAGACATTCAGTTAAGGAACTGAAACAAAAACAAAGGTGGTGAGTAAGAATATATTTCAGCAAGATAACCAACTACAATGACTAAGAAAATTCATGCAGGAAAATGTTTACCATTTTCACTTTCCCTACAAGGGGCCACTCACTGAGTTGTGAGCACCTGACACACGTCTACAGAATGAATTTTGTAAACAACTGAAATACTAGGGCCATTTAACTTGACCTGTTGGGATTATTTGCTTCAATTGTTCACTTGTTCCTTAGTGACACAACTCTTTTTGACTTGCATGGCAACTCAACATATACAAGCTAATATTTCCTGAATGCTCAGTTGAGTGCCTTGGGCATTTATAGTCATGATCTTTTTCACCTACCATCTAAGAGTGAATAACTCCTATATCCATTTTTTAAAACGTTAAAGTCTTAATAGCTCAGTCATGTCTGACTTTGCAGCCCCATGGACTATAGCCTGCCAGGCTCCTCTATTCATGGAATCCTCCAGGCAAGAATATTGGAGTGGGTAGCCATTCCCTTCTCCAGGGGATCTTCCTGCCCCTATTTAATTCTTAACAATATAAAAATTTTGTTAATAATAGATTAAATAATTATGAGTTTATTTCATTTAAGGAAAAATACAGGGGTATTCAGTTCAGGGTATATCTTTTGTAATCAAAGTTGTACACTTTTATGGAACTTCTCATCCAACAAATTTCCAACTGTATCTCATTCAGACTGTATCACATGATATCCATGGCTTGTAATAAATAAAAGAAAATCCAGTTATATTTCCAACCCTGACCTTTCTCTTGAATTCTCTCTTGGCTTCCAGATATGTATATCTGGCTTCATCCAGATGTTATGGAGGCAGATCACACATTACATATCCAATCCAAATCTGAATTCTTCTACTCACATTGCTCCTCCATAGATGTTCTCCATTCCAGTAGACACTGTTGCTGTTGTTCAGTCACCCAGTTGTGTCCAACTCTTTTCAATCTCTGAGGCTGCAGCACACCAGGCCTCCTGTCCCTCATCATCTCCTGACATTTCCCCAAGTTCATGTCCATTGCATCAGTGATGCCATCCAGGCATCTTATCCTCTGATACCCTCTTCTCCTTCTGCCCTCAATCTTTCCCAGCATCAGAAATTTTTCTAATGAGTCAGCTATTTGCATCAGGTGACCAAAATACTGGAGTTTCAGCTTTAGCAACAGTCCTTTAAATGATTATTCAGGGTTGATTTCCCTTAGGATTGACTGGTTTGACCTCCTTGCTATCCAAGGGACTCAGGAGTCTTCTCCACCACAATTCAAAGACATCAATTCTTTTGTGCCCTGCCTTCTTTAAAGTCAAGCTCTCACAACCATACATGACCACTGGAAAGACCATAGCCTTGACTACACAGACCTTTGTCAGTAAAATAATGCCTCTGATTTTCAACACACTGTCTAGGTTTGTCATAGCTTTTCTGCTGAAAAGCAATCATCTTCTGATTTCATGGCTGCAGTCTAAGTCCACAGATTTTAGAGCCTACAAAGAGAAAATCTGTCACTACTTCCACTTTTTCAATTTCTATTTGCCATGAAGTAATGGGGCTGGATGCTGTGATCTTAGTTTTTTTCATGTTTAGTTTTAAGCCAGCTTTTTCACTCCTCTCCATCACCCTCATCAAGAGACTCTTGTTTTTCTTTGATTTCTACCATTAGCATGGTATTATCCACATATCTGAGGTTTTTGATGTTTCTCCTGCCTATCTTGCTTCCAGCTTGTAACTCATCCAGCCTGGAATTTCTCAGGATGTGCTCAGCATATAGGTTAAATAAACAGGATGACAGCTAACAGACCTGCTGTACTCCTTTCTCAATCCTGAACCAATCAGTAGTTCCATACAGGCTTCTAATTGTTGCTTCTTGATCTGCATATAGGCTTGTCAGGAGACAGATGGTCTGGTGTTCCCATCTTTTTAAGAGCTTTCCATAGTTTGTTATAATCCACACAGTGAAAGTGGAGAAGGAAATGGCAACCAGCTCCATTATTCTTGCCTGGAGAATCCCCGTGGACAGAGGAGCCTGGGAGGCTACAGTCCATGGGGTTGCAAGTGTCGGACATGACTTAGCGACTAAACCACCACCACCACACAGTGAAAGGCTTTAGCATAGTCAAGGAAACACAGGTCGATGTTTTTCTGAAATTCCTTTACTTTCTCTATGATCCAGCGAATGTTGGCGATTTGATTTCTGGTTCCTCTGCCTTTTCTAAACCCAGCTTGGAGATCTGGAAGTTCTTCATTCATGTAATGCTGAAGTGTAGCATACAAGACTTTTAGCATGAACTTACTAGCATGGGAGATGAGTACAATTGTCTGAAGGTCAGAACATTCTTCAGTACTACCCTTCTTGGGAATTGGGATGAGAATTGACCTTTTCCAGTCCTGTGGCCACTGCTGGGTCTTCCAGAATTGTGACATATTGAGTGAAACACTTTGATAGTATCATCCTTTAGTGTTTTGAATAGCTGTACTGAATTTCATCACATCCACTAGCTTTATTAACAGCAATGCTTCCTAAGGCTCACTTGACTTCATATGCCAGGATGTCTGGCTTTAGGTGTCTGACCACATCATGGTAGTTATCCAGTTCATTAAGATCATTTTTGTACAGTTCTTCCATGTACTCTTGCCATCTTTTTTGAACTCCTCAGTGTCTACTAGATCTCTGCTGTTTCTGTCCTTTCTGTCATCTACCAAATTCTGTCCTACTGAATTCAGTCCAAAACTGAATTCTTCTTCTATTCCCATTGCTCCTCTATATAGATGTTCTCCATGCCAGTAGACATAATAAGACAGAATTCTTGGTATGATGCTTGAATTTTATTTCAAGATATTATTTACTTGTAGTATACTTGTACTAGTTATATTTATTTATAGTCAAGTCTTACATAGTCTGACTCCAAATATCTCTTTCCCTCTATTTCATTTTTTCTTGCTTTACTTTTGGCTCATATAGCTTTTGCCTGTAAGATTGCAATAGCCTAGTGAATGGTCATCCCACTTTAATATTTAACTCCTCAATGTTTAACAATACAGATCTATATTATTAAAGAAGTGATATTCTAAATAGCAGCAAGGACCTACTGTATAGCACAGGAAACTCAATATTCTGCAATAACCTAATTGAGCAATGAATATGAAAAAGAATATATATTAATATATATGTATGTATAATTGAATCACTTTGTTGTACACCTGAAACTAACACAACATATTAATAAACTTTACTCCAATAAAAAATAAAAATTAGAAAGTGAAATGGTAATTTAATAAATAAATACATAAATAAAAGGCAAATCTGAGTGCCATCTATACACTCATTTTCATGATCTGTCCTGTGTCTATTTTCAATATGAAACATTATTTTCAATCCCCTTATATACCAAGCTCTCCTATATTGCTGTAACTAGTTGAGTAAAAGTATTGAGTTTGTAAGGTACAAGCAGAAACTCCAGTTATTCTTTGATATCAATTTCTTTTTGAAACCATTCTCTTGATGCTGTTGGACTTTGTTGTCAGGAACTATATTCCAGAGAAATTAATGTGTAATTTAAGTACTCCAAAACAAGGAGGAGATAGTTAAGCATATCAAGGAATGCTTCCATTCTATGGAAGCGCAGGAAAGCACAGGGGAATGTATACTCAGAGACTTAGAAAGAAGAAGACAAAGCTGTCTATTCAGAGGAACTAAAAGTATCTTATGTTTAGACTAAAGCATAAAGATATAGAAACAATCCCACATTTTCTCACAAGTTAGGCAAACATTCTTTTTCCTTTCTCTAAAAATAATTCCATTTTGAACCACTAACCAACATCATTGTATAATGCAGTCCTCAAAAGGCATTAATGCAGGACTTGAATTGTTATTTATGCTTAACAAATATTATATTGGTGACTCTCTTTTATAGTCATTTATGAATATCTCTTCGCTTTCACTTTTCACTTTCATGCATTGGAGAAGGAAATGGCAAGCCACTCCAGTGTTCTTGCCTGGAGAATCCCAGGGACAGGGGAGCCTGGTGGGTTGCTGTCTCTGGGGTTGCACAGAGTTGGACACGACTGAAGCGACTTAGCATGAATATCTCAGTATCTTTTTTTGATACACCATTAAAAAAAAATCAGATTACATGGTTACATCTCTTAAAATGGTAGGCTAAAACTTCCAAAAAAGCTTCTCATCTGTAAAAAATTGAGAACATTAGTAAAATTGTCAGAATCAGCCTTTCTAAACTCTGTAAATTAACCAAAGGCTTACAGAAATCCAGGGAACACTCATCCAAGAAAAATAGTTAAATTTCATTAAGAACTGTGAGATTTGTGGTATTTTAACTTTTCCAATTTTCTCCTCTGCAAATCCATGCTTCAACTACATGCCATCCACAAGAGACATTTTATCTACAAAAACAAAAATAGGTTGAAAGTAAAATTATGTAAAAAGATACAGAGCATGCAAACAGTAACCTAAAGGGAATTGGAATGGCTATACAAATACTTATTTTAAAAATAGATTTTAAGACAAATTGAAACAATAAGGTCTTACTGTATAGCACAGGGAACTACTTTCAATATCCTGTGCTAAACTAGAATGGAAAAGAACATGAAAATGAATATATATACACACACACACACACACACACACACACACACACACACACACACTGTGTATATTCTTTGGAAGGAATGATGCTAAAGCTGAAACTCCAGTACTTTGGCCACCCCATGCGAAGAGTTGACTCACTGGAAAAGACACTGATGCTGGGAGGGATTGGGAGCAGGAGGAGAAGGGGACGACAGAGGATGAGATGGCTGGATGGCATCACTGACTGGATGGACATGAGTCTGAGTGAACTCTGGGAGTTGGTGATGGACAGGGAGGCCTGGCATGCTGCAATTCACGGGGTTGCAAACAGTCAGACACGACTGAGAGACTGAACTGAACGGATATACAATGTTCTTTATAACATTGTATTTCAACTATGTGATTGTTGATGTGTTCAGTCACCAAGTCTTGTCCGAGTCTTCGTGACCCCATAAACTGCAGCACACCAAGCCTCCCTGTCCCCTTCCATCTCTCGGAGTTTGCCCAAGTTCACATCCATTGCACTGGTGGTGCCATCCAGCCGTCTCATCCTGTATCACCCTATTCTCCTTCTGCCTTCCATCTTTCCCAGCATCAGAGACTTTTCTAATGAGTCAGCTCTTTGCATCAGGTGGCCAAAGTACTGGATCTTCAGCTTCAGCAACAGTCCTTCCAATGAGCATTTAGGGTTGATTTCCCCCAAGATTGACTGCTTTGATCTCCTTACTGTCCAAGGGACTCTCAGAAATCTTCTCCAGCACCTCAGTCTGAAAGCATCAGTTTTTCAACACTGCCTTGCTTTGGCTCAGCTCTCACAACCATATGTGGCTATCGGAAAGACCAAAGCCTTGATTATATGGACCTTTGTTAGCAAAGAGATGTCTTTGCTTTTTAACAGATTGTCTAGGTTTTTAATAGCTTTCCTGCCAAGAAGCAATCATCTTCTAATTTCAAGGCTGCAGTCACTGTCTGCAGTGATTTTAGAGCCCAAGAAGAGAAAATCTATCACTGCTTCCACCTTTTTCCCTTTTATTTGCCATGAAATGATGGGGCCAGATGCCATGATCTTAGCTTTTTTTGAATATTGAGTTTTAAGCTGGCCTTTCACTCTTCTCCTTCACCCTCATCAAGAGGTTCTTTAATTCCTCTTTTTCTGTCTGCCTTTAGGGGGTATCCTCTGCATATCTGAGGTTGTTGATATGTCTCCCAGAAATCTTGATTCCAGTTTGTAACTCATCCAGCCCAGCATTTCTTATGATGTGCTCTGTGTATAAGTTAAATAGACAGAGTGTCAGTAAACAGACTTGTCATACTCCTTTCTCAATCCTGAACCAATCAGTTGTCCCATATAGGGTTCTAACTGTTGCTTCTTAACAGGCATACAGGCTTCTCAGGAGACCAGTGATATAGTCTGGTATTCCCATCTCTTAAGTGTTTTCCAAAGCTTGTTATGATCCACAGAGTTACAGGCTTTAGTGTAGTCAATGAAACAGATAGATTTTTTTCTGGAATTCCCTTGCCTTCTCTATGATCCAGCAAATGCTGGCAATTTGATGTCTTGTGCCTCTGCCTTTTCTGAACCCAGCTTGGACATCTAGAAGTTTTTGGTTCTTGTAATGCTGAAGCCTAGCATACAGGATCTTCAGCATAACCTTACTAGCATGGGAGGTGAATGCAATTGTCCAGTGGTTTGAACACTCTTTAGTACTTCCTTTCTTGGGAATTGGAATGAGGATTGACCTTTTCAAATTCTGTGGCCACTGTTGGATTTTCCAAATTTGCTGACATGTCGGTGCATCACCTACTGTCTTATGGGCGTTTCTCTTACCTCAGATGTAGGGTATCTCCTCATGGCCTCCGCTCCTGACCTTGGGCGTGGGGTATCTCCTCTCGGATGCTCGTTGCTCCAGTGCCATGCAGCCATCGTTTGCCACTCCAGTAAAACAGTAGGCACTAAGAGAGGGCATCAGAGGGTAGACACTGAAACCACAATCACAGAAAACTAGCAAATGTGATTACATGGACCACAGCCTTGTCTAACTCAATGAAACTAAGCCCTGCCATGTATGACCACCCAAGACGGCTCAGTCATAGTGGAGAGTACAGACAAAATTTGGTCCACTGGAGAAGGGAATGGCAAACCACTTCAGTATTCTTGCCTTGAGAACCCCATGAACAGTATGAAAAGGCAAAAACATAGAACACTGAAAGATGAAGTCCCAAGGTCGTAGGTGCCCAATATACTACTGGGCATCAGTGGAGAAATAACTCCAGCAATTATGAATCAATGGAGCCAAAGCAAAAAAAAAAGCCTCCCAGTTGTGGATGTGACTGGTGATAGAAGCAAGGTTTGATGCGGTAAGAGTAATATTGCATAGGAACCTGGAATGTTAGGTCCATGAATCAAGGCAAATTAGAAGTGGTCAAACAGGAGATGGCAAGAGTGAATGTCGACATTTTAGGAATCAGCAAACTAAAATGGACTGGAATGGGTGAATTTAACTCAGATGACCATTGTATCTACTACTGCAGGCAAGAATCCCTTAGAAGAAATGGAGTAGCCATCATGGTCAATAAAAGAGTCCAAAATGCAGTACTTGGATGCAGTCTCAAAAATGACAGAATGATCTCTGTTCGTTTCCAAGGCAAACCATTAAATATCATGGTAATCTAAGTCTATGTCCCAACCAGTAACGCTGAAGAAGCTGAAGTTGAATGGTTCTATGAAGAACTACAAGACCTTCTAGAACTAACACCCAAAAAAAGATGTCCTTTTCATTGTAGGGGAATGAAATGCAAAAGTAGGAAGTGAAGAAACACGTGGAGTAACAGGCAAATTTGGCCTTGGAGTAAAGAATGAAGCAGGACAAAGGCTAATAGAGTTTTGCCAAGAGAATGCACTGGTCATAGAAAACACCCTCTTCCAACAACACAGGAGAAGACTCTACACATGGACATCACTAGATGCCCAACACTGAAATCATATTGATTATATTATTTGCTGCCAAAGATAGAGAAGCTGAGACTGTGACTCAGATCATGAACTCCTTATTGCCAAATTCACACTTAAATTGAAGACAGTGGGAAAAACCACTAGACCATTCAGGTATGATGTAAATCAAATCCCTTATGATTATACAGTGGAAGTGAGAAATAGATTTAAGGGACTAGATCTGACAGAGTGCCTGCTGAACTATGGACAGAGGTTCATGATATTGTACAGGAGATACGGAGCAAGACAATCTCCAAGAAAAAGAAATGCAAAAAAGCAAAATGGCTCTCTGAGGAGGCCTTACAAATAGCTGTGAAAAGAAAACAAGCAAAAGCAAAGGAGAAAAGGAAAGATATACCCATTTGAATGCAAACTTCCAAAGAAAAACAAGGAGAGATAAGAAAGCCCTCCTCAGTGATCAGTGCAAAGAAATAGAGGAAAACAATAAAATGGGAAAGACTAGAGACCTTTTCCACTGCTGGTGTCATGGCTGGTTAAGGTATTCAGTTAGGGCCTGTCTGCGGGCGGCAAGCTCAGGCTCACCCACTCCAGTACTCTTGCCCGGAAAATCCCATGGATGGAGGAGCCTGGTAGGCTGCAGTCCATGGAGTCACTAAGAGTCGGACATGACTGAGCGACTTCACTTTCACTTTTCACTTTTCACTTTCATGCATTGGAGAAAGAAATGGCAACCCACTCCAGTGTTCTTGCCTGGAGAATCCCAGGGTTGGGGAAGCCTGGTGGGCTGCCATCTATGCGGTCACACAGAGTCACACACGCAGCAGCAGCAGCAAAGACCTTTCCAGGAAAATCAGAAATACCAAGGAAATATTTCGTGCAAAGATAGGCTCAATAAAGGACAGAAATGGTATGGACCTAACAAAAGCAGAAGATATTAAGAAGAGCTGGCAAAAATACACAGAAGAACTGTACAAAAAAGATCTTCAAAACCCAGATAATATGATGGTGTGATCACTCACCTAGAGCCAGACATCCTGGAATGTGAAGTCAAGTAGGCCTTAGAAGCATCACTACAAACAAAGCTAGTGGTGGTGATGGAAGTTCAGTTGAGCTATTTCAAATCCTAAAAGATGATGCTGTGAAAGTGCTGCACTCAATATGTCAGCCAATTTGGAAAACTCAGCAGTGGCCACAGGACTGGAAAAGGTCAGTTTTCATTCCAATCCCAAAGAAAGGCAATGCCAAAGAATGCTCAAACTACCATACAATTGCACTCATCTCACATGCTAGTAAAGTAATGCTCAAAATTCTCCAAGCCAGGCTTCAGCAATACATGACCAATGAACTTCCGGGTGTTCAAGCAGGATTTAGAAAAGGCAGAGGAACCAGAGATCAAATTTCCAACATCCATTGGATCATGGAAAAAGTAAGAGAGTTTTAGAGAAACATCTATTTCTGCTTTATTGATTATGCAAAAGCCTTTGACTGTGTGGATCACAATGAACAGTGGAAAATTCTTCAAGAGATGGGAATACCAGACCACCTGACCTGCCTCTTGAGAAACCTGTATCCAGGTCAGGAAGCAACAGTTAGAACTGGACATGGGACAACAGACTGATTCCAAATAGGAAAAGGAGTATGTCAAGGCTGTAAATTGTCACCCTGGTTATTTAACTTATATGCACAATACTTCATGAGAAACGCTGGGTGGATGAAGCACAAGGTATATCAAGATTGCTGGGATAAATATCAATAACTTCAGATATGCAGATGACACCACCCTTAGGGCAGAAAGTGAAGAAGAACTAAAGAGCCTCTTGATGAAAGTGAAAGAGGAGAGTGAAAAGTTGGCTTAAAGCTCAACATTCAGAAAACTAAGATCATTGCATCCGTTCCCATCACTTCACAGCAAATAGATGGGGAAACAGTGGCTGACTTTGCTTTTTTGGGCTTCAAAATCATTGCAGATGGTGACTGCAGCCATGAAATTAAAGAACGCTTACTCCCTGGAAGGAAAATTATGACCAACCTAGATGGCATGTTCAAAAGCATAGACATTACTTTGCCAACAAAGGTCCATTTAGTCAAGGCTATGGTTTTTCCAGTAGTCATGTATGGATGTGAGAGTTGGGCTATAAAGAAAGCTGAGCATCAAAGAATTGATGCTTTTGAACTGTGGTGTTGGAGAAGACTCTTGAGAGTCTCTTGGACTGCAAGGAGATCCAACCAGTCCATCCTAAAGGAGATCAGGCCTGGGTGTTCACTGGAAGGACTGATGCTGAAGCTGAAACTCCAATACTTTGGCCACCTGATGCGGAGAGCTGACTCATTTGAAAAGACCCTGATGCTGGGAAAGATTGAGGGCCAGAGGTGAAGCAAACGAAAGAGGATGAGACGGTTGGATGGCATCACCAACTCAGTGGACATGAGTTTGAGTAAACTCCAGGAGTTGGTGATAAGGAGTCCTGAAGTGTTGCTGTCTGTGGGGTCACAAAGAGTCAGACACAACTGAGCAACTGAACTGAACTGAATTGGTGCAACACTTTGTTTGCATCATCTTTTAGGATTTTAAATAGTTATGCTGCAATTATATCACCTCCACTAGCTTTATTAACACCAGTGATTCCTAAGGCCCACTTGACTTCACACTCCAGGAAGGTCTGGCTCTGGGTGAATGACCACACCATAGTGGTTATCTGAGTCATTAATATCTTTTTTTGTACAGTTCTTCTGTATTATTTCCATCTCTTCTTGATCTCTTCTTCTTCTATTAGGTCTTTACTGTTTCTTTCTTTTATTGTGCCCATCCTTGGGTGGAATATTCCTTTGATTTTTCCTATTTTCCTGAAGAGATCTCTAGTCTTTCCCCTTCTGTTGTTGTCCTATATTTCTTTACATTGTTCTTTGAAGAAGGCCTTATCGTACCTCCTTGCTCTTCCCTGGAACTCTGCATTTAGTTGGGTGTACCTTTTCTGCTCTCCCTTTCTTATCACTTCTCTTCCTTCTTCAGCTATTTGTAAAGCCTCCTCAGACAACCACTTTGCCTTCTTGCTTTTCTTTTTCTTTGGGATGGTTTTGTTCACTGCCTGCTGTATAATATTATGGACCTCTGTCTATAGTTCTTCAGGCATTCTGTTTCCTAGATCTAATCCTTGAATCTATCCATCATTTCCACTGTATATTTATAGGGGATTTAAGTTGTATCTGGCTGGCTTAGTGGTTTTCCCCTCTTTCTTTAGTTTAAGTCTGAATTTTGCTATGATAACCTGATGCTCTGAGCCACAGTCAGCTCCAGGTCTTGTTTTTGCTGACTGTCTACAGGTTCTCCATTTCAGCTACAAAGAATGTTATCAATCTGATTTCAGTATTGACCATTTGGTGATGTCCATGTGTGAAGTTGTCTCTTGTGTTGTTGAAAAAGGGTATCTGCTGTGACCAGTCCATTCTCTCTCTTTTTTTATTCTTTTTTTTTTTTTTTGCTGTCTTTTTTTTAATTAAATTTTATTTTGCTTAACTTTACAATATTGTATTGCTTTTGTCATACATCAAGATGGATCCGCCACAAGTCTACATGTGTTCCCCATCCTGAACCCTCCTCCCTCCTCCCTTCCCATACCATCCCTCTGGGTTGTCCCAGTGCACCAGCCCCAGGCATCTGTTATCAGGCACCGTACCTAGACTGGCGACTCGTTTCAGATATGATATTATACATATTTCAATGCTATTCTCCCAAATCATCCCACCCTCTCCCGTTCCCAGAGTCCAAAAGTCTGTTCTATACATCAGTGTCTCTTTTGCTGTCTCGTAAACAGGGTTATTGTTACCATCTTTCTAAATTCCATATATATGCATTAGTATACTGTATTTGTGTTTTTCTTTCTGGCTGACTTCACTCTGTATAATAGGCTCCAGTTCCATCCACCTCATTAGAACTGATTGAAATGTATTCTTTTTAATGACATAAGTATGTTAGCCTTTGCCCTGCTTCATTTTGTGCTCTAAGGCCAAACTTGCCTGTTACTCCAGGTATCTTTTGATGTAATATTTTTGCATTCCATTCCCCTACAATAAATAGGACATTTTTCTGTGTGTGTGTGTGTGTGTGTGTGTGTGTGTGTGTGTGTGTGTGTGTGTGTAGTTCTAAGAGGTCTTCTAGGTCTTCACATAACTTATCATCTTCTTCAGCATCAGTCGTTGGAGCATAAACTTGTATTACTGTGATGTTGAATGGTTTACCTTGGAGATGAACCAAGGTCTTCCTGTCATTTCTGAAGTTGTACCCAAGTACTGTATTTTGGACTCTTTGTTGATTATGAGGGCTATTCCATTTCTTCTATGGGATTCTTTCCCATAGTAGTAGGTATAATGGTCATCTGAATTAAAGTCACCCATTCCTTTCCATTTTAGTTCACTGATTCCTAAGATATTGATGTCTATTCTTGCCATTTCCTGCTTGACCATGTCCAGTTTGCCTTGATTCATGGACCTAACATTCCAGGTTCCTATGCAATACTGTTCTTTACAGCATCAGATTTTACTTTCATCACCAGACACATCCACTGCTGAGCGACGGTTCTGCTTTGGCCCTGTGGCTTCATTCTTTCTGGAGCTATTAGCAGTTGTCCTCCTCTTTTCCCCAGTAGCATGTTGGACACCTTCTGGCTTGGAGGACTCATCTTTCAATGTCATGCTTATAGCTTGATTGAGTTATAGTTTCATGCTTATAGCTGCATGGCTTATAGCTTCAGTGAGTTACACAAGCCCTTCACATGACAAGGCAGTGATCCATGAAGGGATCAACTATACACCAATAAAACTTTTTTAAAAGACAGATTGTTACTAGAAACAAACAAGTGCTTTATGTAAAGATAAATGGAGCAATACATCTAGAATATACATCAGTTCTAATCATAACAGTTCAGTTCAGTTCAGTCACTCATTCGTGTCCGACTCTTTGCGACCCCATGAATTGCAGCACGCCAGGCCTCCTTGTCCATCACCAGCTCCCGGAGTTCACTGAGACTCACATCCATCGAGTCAGTGATGCCATCCAGCCATCTCATCCTCTGTTGTCCCCTTCTCCTCCTGCCCCCAATCCCTCCCAGCATCAGAGTCTTTTCCAATGAGTCAACTCTTCGCATGTGGTGGCCAAAGTACTGGAGTTTCAGCTTTAGCATCATTCCTTCCAAAGAAATCCCAGGGCTGATCTCCTTCACAATGGACTGGTTGGATCTCATTGCAGTCTAAGGGACTCTCAAGAGTCTTCTCCAACACCGCAGTTCAATAGCATCAATTCTTCAGCGCTTAGCCTTCTTCACAGTCCAACTCTCACATCCATACATGAGTACTGGAAAAACCATAGCCTTGACTAGACAAACCTTTGTTGGCAAAGTAATGTCTCTGCTTTTCAATATGCAATCTGGGTTGGTCATAACTTTTCTTCCAAGGAGTAAGCGTCTTTTAATTTCATGACTGCAGTCACCATCTGCAGTGATTTTGGAGCCCCCAAAATAAAGTCTGACACTGTTTCCACTGTTTCCCCATCTATTTCCCATGCAGTGATGGGACCAGATGCCATGATCTTCTTTTTCTGAATGTTGAGCTTTAAGCCAACTTTTTACTCTCCACTTTCACTTTCATCAAGAGGCTTTTTAGTTCCTCTTCACTTTCTGCCATAAGAGTGGTGTCATCTGCATATCTGAGGTTATTGATATTTCTCCCAGCAATCTTGATTCCAGCTTGTGCTTCTTCCAGTCCAGCGTTTCTTATCATGTACTCTGCATATAAGTTAAATAAACAGGGTGACAATATACAGCCTTGACATACTCCTTTTCCTATTTGGAACAGTCTGTTGTTCCATGTCCAGTTCTAACTGTTGCTTTCTGACCTGCATACAGATTTCTCAAGAGGCAGGTCAGGTGGTCTGGTATTCCCATCTCTTGAAGAATTTTCCACAGTTTATTGTGATCCACACAGTCAAAGGCTTTGGCATAGTCAAGAAAGCAGAAATAGATGTTTTTCTGGAACTCTCTTGCTTTTCCATGATTCATCAGATGTTGGCAATTTGATCTCTGGTTCCTCTGCCTTTTCTAAAACCAGCTTGAACATCAGGAAGTTCATGGTTTACATATTGCTGAAGCCTGGCTTGGAGAATTTTGAACATTACTTTATTAGCGTGTGAGATGAGTGCAATTGTGTGGTAGTTTGAGCATTCTTTGGCATTGCCTTTCTTTGGGACTGGAATAGAGCCCTAAAATAAAAGCAATATAGACTAACAAAACTGAAGGAAGAAATAGATAATTCAGTGTTAACAGTTGAAGACTTTAGTATCCCATTTCCAATAATGGAGAGAAAAATTTGAAATAATCAGTAAAGAAATAGAATACTTAAACAACACTATTAAAAATCTAGACCTAGCACATATTAAAGAACACACCACCAAACAGTAGAATGCATTATACTTTTCTTACAAATGCACATGGAAGAATTACCACTCAAAAATTTAAAAAATAGGATAATCCAACTTAAAAATTGGCAAATGGCAAATGATATGACAGACAAGGGATTAATCTTCAAAACAGCTCACAAGGCTTAACATCATCAAAACAAATAACCCTATCAAAAAATGGGAAGAAGATCTAAACAGACATTTCTCCAAAGAAGACATGGATGGACAGAAGGCACATGAGTAGATGCTCAACATCACTCACGACTAGAGCAATACAAATCAAAACCATAATGAGATTATCACCTCACACCAGTCAGAATAACTACCATCAAAAAATCCACCAAAGATAGAAAGAGAGAGGGTGTGGAGAAAAGGAAATTCTCCTACACTCTTAGTGGGAATGTAAATTGATACACCATTATGGAGAACATTATGGAAATTCCTTGGAAAATTAAAAATAGAGCTACCATATGACCCTGCATTCCTACTCCTGGGCATATACCTAGAGAAAAAAAAATGGTCTGTAATGATACATGCACCCCAATGTTCATTGTGGCACTGCTCACAATAGCCAAGACATGGAAGCAAGCTAAATGTCCATCAACAGAGGAATAGATAAAGAAGATGTAGTACATATATACAACAGAGTATTATTCAGTCATTAAAAGGAACAAAATAATGCTATTTGCAGAAATATGTAACACGGATGACCTAGATATTGTCATGCTGAGTCAAGCAAGTCAGACAGAGAAGGAGAAATATCATATGACATCCCTTATCAGATCAGATCAGTCGCTCAGTCGTGTCCGACTCTTTGTGACCCCATGAACCGCAGCACGCCAGGCCTCCCTGTCCATCACCAGCTCCCGGAGGTCACCCAGACCCACACCCATCAAGTCAGTGATGCCATCCAGCCATCTCATCCTCTGTCGTCCCCTTCTCCTCCTGCCCTCAATCCCTCCCAGCATCAGAGTCTTCTCCAATGAGTCAACTCTTCGCATGAGGTGGCCAAAATACTGGAGTTTCAGCTTTAGCATCATTCCTTCTAAAGAAATTCCAGGATTGATCTCCTTCAGAATGGACTGGTTGGATCTTCTTGCAGTCCAAGGGACTCTCAAGAGTCTTCTCCAACACCACACTTCAAAAGCATCAATTCTTCGGCGCTCAGCCTTCTTCACAGTCCAGCTCTCACATCCATACATGACCACAGGAAAGACCATAGCCTTGACTAGGCAAACCTTTGTTGGTAAAGTAATGTCTCTGCTTTTGAATATGCTATCTAGGTTGGTCATAACTTTCCTTCTAAGGAGTAAGCGTCTTTTAATTTCATGGCTGCAGTCACCATCTGCAGTGATTTTGGAGCCCAGAAAAACAAAATCTGACACTGTTTCCACTGTTTCCCCATCTATTTCCCATGCAGTGATGGGACCAGATGCCATGGTCTTCGTTTTCTGAATGTTGAGCTTTAAGCCAACCTTTTCACTCTCCACTTTCACTTTCATCGTGGAATCTAAAAAGAAATGATATAAATGAGCTCATTAACAAAACAGAAATAGACAGAGAATGAACTTATGGTTATCAGGGGGAAGAATGGGGATGAGACATAGGGAGTTTTGGATCAACAGGTACACACTGTTATATTTGAAATGGATAACCAACAAAGTCCTACAGCATAGTACAGGGAACTTTGCTTAATAGTATGTGGCAGCCTGGATGAGAGGAGAGTTTGAGGGAGAATGGATAGGTGTATATGTATGACTGAATCCCTTTGCTGTCCACCTGAAACTATCACAACATTGTTGTATGACTATAAAGCTTCCCAGGTGGTGTTAGTGGTGAAGAATCCACTTGACATCAAGAGACATGGGTTCAGTCCCTAGGTCAGGAAGAAGCACTGGAGTAGGAAATGGCAACTGGCTCCAGTATTCTTGCCTGGAAAATTCCATGGTCAGAGGACCTTGGCGGGCTACAGTTCATGGGCCACATAGAGTCAGACATGACTGAATGATGAAGCAGCAGTACCCAAATATAAAATAAAAACCTTAAAAAATGATAAAAGGAGAAAAAGTACTTACTAAAAATGGGCAAATGATCTAGATAAACATTTCTCAAAATAAAATGTACAAATGGATAAAAAGCACATGAAAAGTTATATAACATCATTCATCATTTAGGAAATGCACATCAAAACTACAATGAGATAATAATTCACAATCATTAGCATGTCTTTAAATAACAGACAGAAAGTGAAAGAAGATGTAGAGAAATCAGACCGCTCACATACAGCTGGTGGGCATGCAAAATGTTTAATTCATTTAGAAAAGCAGTCACGCCAGACTCAAGCAGACAGAGGTGCTAGAGACAGGTTGTCGGAGGTAGAACATAGGGCACTACCCCAGAGCTGTGGAGCCAAACATAATCAAGGAAAACAACATGAAAACCAAGGGATGGGGTGGGATGGTTGTGGGCAAATGACTCTGTCTGGGCAACTATCCCACCTTATCCCTGGATTCCAGGACTGTGATGCTGCAAACAGCCTCCTGTGCTTCCTGTTTAGTTTTCCCACCTACCAGTTGTAGACTTTTACCAGAAAATATTTTCTTATTTACCTCAATGTTGTTAGTTTCAATATAGAGTCAAAAAAGTTTGAAAAGTTGCTTCTAAAGAAAGAGCTTCAGGCATTTCTAACTCCCCTTTGCTGATAAGAGCCCTGAACTGTCTGGCTGAACCCACAAGGAAAGGAGAGAGAATCTCTACTTGATGTATCCAGACTCATGATCAAGAAAAGCTGAAATGATACATGTGTAGGTGGTTAAGATAGATTCTATGGCTTTTCTACAGTTATTGTTTGCGTTATTATTTTCATGGTATATCTTCTTCCATCTTTTGACTTTGAACTCATTTGTGTCTTTGGATCTAAAGCATATCTCTAGTAGAAAGCATACAGTTGTATCATTTTTATCCAGTGTGACACTCTATACCTTTTAACTGAAATGTTTAATCCATTTATATTTTGGAATCTCCAGTATTCCATATGTTTTACATCTTCTTTATTTTTCTGTCTCCCATTTATTATCTTCTTTTTGATTAAACATATATATGTAGCTTCCAAGGTGGTACAGTGGTACAGTTTCCACCTTCCAATACAGGACTTGCAAGAGACTCAGGTTTGATCCCTGGGTTGGGAAGATCCCCTGGAAGAGGAAATGGCAACCCACTGCAGTATTGCTGCCTGGAAAATCCCATGGACAGAATGGGCACATTCCAAAGGGTTGCAAAAATTGGACACAACTGAGCAATATATACATATATATATATTCAATTTTAATTCCATTTTATTAACTATATTTATGAGACTTCTTTATTCTGGGGATTACAAGATAAACCTTTAAGTGGTCCTAATCTCATCACAATCCACTTCAGGTTACTATTGACTAATTCTGGCAAATATAGCAATGTGGCAGAGCTGTGAGTTTTTATGCCCTGCTACAAATCAAACCTACCTTCTTTGGTAGCAAAGCTGCAAGTTTTGAGGCCAGACCCAAGCTAATAAAACTGTAGTTATCACCTATAAGTATAGTTGTGCAAGGGGAGGGTTGAGATGGGAAGAACCACTAGCAAATAGGCCTCAGACTTCCACATTCTTAAGTGAAAAAAATTTTTGAAAGTTTTCAAAAACAAATATTTCTCAATTTATTGTCTACCTGTAATGAGCAAGAAATGGTTGCTTTGTAAATTTTGTCCAGTTAGGGTTTGTTTTATGGGACGGAGGTGGGGAGATGATCAACAACCTCGTCACAAAACCATAAAAGGAGGCCCAGGCTGCCCATTTCATTTATAACCTTAGGTTCAATTTTTTTTTTTTTTTTAATCAAGGTTGCCAAATATTTGTACTTGTTATTTACTGAAGGAAGAAAAATCCACTAAGTTAGATAAACCTGTTTCCTATTCTCAGTATACCAATTAATTCACCAAGATGATGTCAACAAGATGACAGAATAGGAGATGCCCTGCTGGTTTCCTCCCACAGAAACAGCAATTTGGCAGCTATCCATGGGCAAAGGTACCATTCATGGAAGCTTTAGTATTCACCCTGACTGAGCCCAAGACTAAGGAAGGCCATTTTGATAAGTCAAGAACAAGCAGAGGTGGAAGCTTCTTGACCATGGTTCTAGTTACCGATCCAGAAGCAGCCCAGTTCCCATGCAAACTTGTCTGCAGTCCCATTTAGCCTTGGTTCTGCCAATAGTACCATCCCCCAAGCAACCTGAGAAGAGCTATGCCTACCTATGGCTTGGGTAATGGACATGCTGGTTTTGATCCTAGCTATGTAAATGGTAACCCACTCCAGTGTTCTTGCCTGGAGAATCCCAGGGACAGGGGAGCCTGGTAGGCTGCAGTCCATGGGGTCGCTAACAGTTGGACATGACTGAGCGACTTCACTTTTACTTTTCACTTTCATGCATTGGAGAAGGAAATGGCAACCCACTCCAGTGTTCTTGCCTGGAAAATCCCACGGACGGGGGACACTGGTAGGCTGCCATCTCTGGGGTCGCACAGAGTCGGATACGACTGAAGGGACTTAGCAGCAGCAGCAGCATGTATTGTGAAGAAGCTCATCTGTAGACCTTCTAACAGACTCTCAAACAGATCTGTCTGTGAACTCAATTTAAAGTATCTTTTCTGAAAATACTGGTATGAAACTAGAAATCAGTTACAGGAGGAAACTGGGAACATTTATTCATATGTGGAAATTAATTAAGATGCCCCTGAATAACCAATAGATCAAAGAAGAAGTCAAACGGTAAATCAAAAAGTATCTTGAGAAAAATGAAAATGGAAACACAAAACACTACAACGTATGGGATTCAGCAGAAACAGTTCTTAGAGGAAAACTTGTTATGATGCAGAGTACATCATGAGAAATGCTGGACTGGAGGAAACACAAGCTGGAATCAAGATTGCTGGGAGAAATATCAATAACCTCAGATATGCAGATGATACCACCCTTATGGCAGAAAGTGAAGAGGAACTCAAAAGCCTCTTGATGAAAGTGAAAGTGGAGAGTGAAAAGGTTGGCTTAAAGCTCAACATTCAGAAAACGAAGATCATGGCATCTGGTCCCATCACTGCATGGGAAATAGATGGAGAAACAGTGGAAACAGTGTCAGACTTTATTTTTCGGGGCTCCAAAATCACTGCAGATGGTGACTGCAGCCATGAAATTAAAAGACGCTTACTCCTTGGAAGGAAGGTTATGACCAACCTAGATAGCATATTCAAAAGCAGAAACATCACTTTGCCAACAAAGGTTCGCCTAGTCAAGGCTACCGTCTTTCCTGTGGTCATGTATGGATGTGAGAGCTGGACTGTGAAGAAGGCTGAGCGCCGAAGAATAGATGCTTTTGAAGTGTGGTGTTGGAGAAGACTCTTGAGAGTCCCTTGGACTGCAAGGAGATCCAACCAGTCCATTCTGAAGGAGATCAGCCCTGGGATTTCTTTGGAAGGAATGATGCTCAAGCTGAAACTCCAGTATTTTGGCCACCTCATGCGAAGAGTTGACTCATTGGAGAAGACTCTGATGCTGGGAGGGATTGAGGGCAGGAGGAGAAGGGGACGACAGAGGATGGGATGGCTGGATGGCATCACTGACTCGATGAATGTGAGTCTGAGTGACCTCCGAGAGCTGGTGATGGATAGGGAGGCCTGGCGTGCTGCGGTTCATGGGGTCGCAAAGAGTCGGACACGACTGAGCGACTGATCTGATCTGATCTGATCTGTTATGATAAATTCCTAAATTTAGGGGGGAAAGATGTAAAATAAACAACTTTACATAGTTTTAGTGTAACTTTCTACTAGAAAAGGGAGAGCAAACTCAGCTCAAAGTTAGCAAAAGAAAGAAAATAATAAAGATTAGAGGAAAATAAGTGAAAAAGAGACTAGAAAGATAATAGAAGGGATCAATGAAAGTAGGAATTGGTTTTTCATTTAAAGAAAAGAAAAAAAAATCAACAAAGCTTTAGCTAGACTATGCAGCCCATGACCCAGCTCTAACTCTGCTCAGCCACAGTCCAGAAGTAACCCTGCCTGCTCAGAAATAGGCAGAAGACACATCCATCTGTGACCCTGGAGGCAAATGGGACTATATCAAGCTAAAAGTCTTCTGCACAGTGAGGAAAACATCAACAAAATGTAAAGGCCACCTATGGAATAGGAGAAAATATTTGCAAGTGTGATAAAGAGTTAATATCTAAATAATATAAATAACATATGCAACTCAATAGAAAAAAAAATTAAATAATCCAATTAAAAATGGGCAAAGAACTTAAATAGAAATTTCTCCAGAGAAGAGACACAGATAACTAGAAAACAAAATGGCCAGGAGGGGCCTGAAAAGGTGTTCTAAATCACTAATCATCAAGGAAACACAAATCAAAACCTTACACCTGTTATGATGACTTTTATCAAAAGACAAGAGAACCTTAGTAGACTGTTGGTGAGAGTGTACCAGTGTATAGTTATTATGAAAGTATGAAAATAAGGAAGTATGGAAAAGTCCTTAAAATTCTGTTCAATTAAAAGCGAAAAATCAATCATATGAATGATTCAGCAACCTCATTCTGGATATATATCCTAAGGACATGCTATCAGGATCTCCAAGACATATCCGCACCCCCATATTCACTGTAGCATTATTCACACTAGTCAAAAAGAAAACAACTAAGTGTCTGTTGACAGCTAAATGGATAAAGAAGATAGAAGATATATATATCCATATATCTACACTTATGTTGTTGTTCTTGTTCAGTCACTAAGTCATGTCCAAATTTTTTTCAACCTCATGAACGGTAGCTTGCCAGGCGCCTCTGTTCTCCACTATCTCCTAGACTTTGCTCGCATTCATGTCCATTGAATTGGTAATGCCATCTAACCATCTCATTCTCTACCAGCCCCTTCTTCAGCCTTGGATCTTTCCCAGCATCAGGGTCTTTTCCAATGAGTTGGCTGTTTGCATCAGGTGGCCAAATTGGAGCTTCAGCTTTAGCATCAGTCCTTCTAATGAATATTCAGGGTTGACTTCCTTTAGAATTCATGGGTTTGATCTCCTTGCAGTCCAAGGGACTCTCAAGAGTCTTCTCCAGCACCACAATTTGAAAGCATCAGTTCTTCAGCGCTCAGCCTTCCTTATGGTCCAACTCTTACACCTATACATGACTGCTGGAAAAACCATAGCTTTGACTATACAGACCTTTGTCGGTAAAACGATGTCTCTGCTTTCTAATACACTGCCTAGATGATGCTGAAAAGTGCTGCACTCAATACGTCAGCAAATTTGGAAAACTTATCAGTGGCCATAGGACTGGAACATGTTGGTTTTCATTCCAATCCCAAAGAAGGACAATGCCAAATTCTACATCTATATCTATACCTATATCTATCTATCTATCTATCTATCTAATTCAGCCATACAAAGGAAGGAAATCTTGCCATGGCAATGGCATGACTGAACCTCGAGGACATTACACCAAATAAAATAAGCCAGACAGAGAAAGACCAGTATTGCATGATCTCACTCATATGTGAACTCTAAAACATTAAATCTCTTAGAAGCAGAAGGTAGAGCGATGATTGCCAGGAACTGGGGATTGGGAAAATAAGCAAATGTTGGCCACAGGGTACAGACGTTCAGTTATATGTTGATTAAATTCTGGGAATCTAATGTATAGCCAGACAACTATAGTGAATGATAATGTACTGTATACTTGGAATTTCCCAAGAACAGATCATAAGTGTTCTCACCACACACATGAAAATATTAACTATATAATGTGATGGATGTGTTGATTAACTCTATTGTGATAATTACTTCACAATGTACTTTGTTTTTCTGGGCTCCAAAATCACTGCAGATGGTGACTGCAGCCATGAAATTAAAAGACGCTTGCTCCTTGGAAGGAAAGTTATGACCAACCTAGATAGCATATTCAAAAGCAGAGACATTACTTTACCAACAAAGGTTCGCCTAGTCAAGGCTATGGTTTTTCCTGTGGTCATGTATGGATGTGAGAGCTGGACTGTGAGGAAGGCTGAACGCCGAAGAATTGATGCTTTTGAACTGTGGTGTTGGAGAAGACTCTTGAGAGTCCCTTGGACTGCAAGAAGATCCAACCAGTCCATTCTGAAGGAGATCAATCCTGGAATTTCTTTAGAAGGAATGATGCTAAAGCTGAAACTCCAGTATTTTGGCCACCTCATGCGAAGAGTTGACTCATTGGAGAAGACTCTGATGCTGGGAGGGATTGAGGGCAGGAGGAGAAGGGGACGACAGAGGATGAGATGGCTGGATGGCATCACTGACTCGATGGATGCGAGTCTGAGTGACCTCCAGGAGCTGGTGATGGACAGGGAGGCCTGGCGTGCTGCAGTTCATGGGGTCGCAAAGAGTCGGACACGACTGAGCGACTGATCTGATCTGATCTGAAACATACATTAAATCATCATGTGTACATCTTAAATATATTCAATTTTTATGTATCAGTTATGCCTTAATAAACTGGACCAAAGTTAGTAGTCCTGATTTAGGAGAAAATAATGACTTTCTAAATATAGTAATTCATTGTTTTATTCATATTTACTATAATTAAGTAACTACATGATTAAAATAATCAAATAATAAATACTTCTTCCTGATTCTTATGACATTTTTGGCATTCTTTTGGGTATATATTCAGTTTCTGATTAGGTTTAAAAACATATTTCCTATTTTCAAATTAAATGTGATTTTAAAAAGAATAGTTAAAACATTTTTGGTCTGGAATATCTACAGTAAAATATTTCAGCATTAAGTGAGAATATATAATCTTTTTGCTGCTGCTGCTGCGCAGAATGGCTGCTATCAAAAAGTCTACTGCTGCTGCTAAGTCGCTTCAGTCATGTCCGACTCTGTGGGACCCCATAGACGGCAGCCCACCAGGCTCCCCCGTCCCTGGGATTCTCCAGGCAAGAACACTGGAGTGGGTTGCCATTTCCTTCTCCAATGCATGAAAGTGAAAAGTGAAAGTGAAGTCACTGAGTCGTGTCCAACTCTCAGCAACCCCATGGACTGCAGCCTGCCAGGCTCCTCCGTCCATGGGATTTTCCAGGCAATAATACTGGAGTGGGGTGCCATTGCCTTCTCCTATAATTTTTTAACTCTCAGCCAAAAAAGTGAGCCTGAACAAGATCAGAAATGACATTTGCAACATTTCATCAAAGCAATGAGAAAATATTTTTATTTAAAAAAAATCACTAAAATTGTTTTACTGGGAAAAAATGTAATTAAATTTCTCAAACATATTTACCTGAGAATATAGGAGGGTGTTGTCTTTAATGAGAATTCGCTACACATTTCCAGTGATCTTTGTGTAAGAAAAGGAGAAACAAATTAGGAAAACGGTAAATTTAAAAGGTGCCAGTTGATAGGAAAAATAATCTCTCTCTAGATATAAGGCAAAGTCTTTGCAAAGATTTATTACATTCATAAGAATCGTCTCTGTAGGGACACCTGATCACAAGAGTCAAAGTATGTGAGAATAACAAATGATGACTCAAAAGGAATTCAAACAAATTTAGCATCAAACACATATAATGTAGATGGAAAGGAGGCCAACCATTGTGCTGTGTTTATTAACATACATAAATGCATCCATCAATGATGACATTCAGTCTCCATGGCAAGCCTGTGGGACAGCCAGCACTTTGTGGCATGTTTCATCCAGGGAGGGATTGGCAGTGACCTCCCACACTCGGAAACTCTGCCTAGTGCCACAGGAAAGTCCTTAGCCAGCATGGAGGAGGTAATCTGAGGCTGCCGTTAGCACAGCAATGAACAGTAATTACCTAGAGACTCAGCAGAACGATAGAGTTTAAAGAAGCCTCCACAAATGACTAAGTTTTTCCTAGAGAATTTCTCAAGCCCTGGAAAAAAGGTAGCTTATTATATGTAAACATCACTGAGGGTGTTTTCGTGTGAGAGTGTAGAGTGAAATGTTTGTGTGGTGGGAACATGAAGGAGCTGCAAGACAGGACCCAAACATGAGTGAAATGATGAAAGGAGGCTTTGCGCTGGCAGCCCAGCCCGGGTGATGGAGAGGAGTCTGGGGACCCTTAAGAAAGGTATGTAAATAGAACTCCCAGAAAAGTGTTTAAAATAAAGAGCAAGGCGAGAGCCTCAGAGAAACACCCAGAAATTTCAGGAGGGAATTAGGTTACACTTCAAAAATAGATGTCAGAAAGGTGGAGGTGCCAGAAGAATAAGATCAGCTCTAAGGGAAAAAATTCCTTAAGCAGTGATGATGGTGAACCCTGAAGTTTAAAAGGGATGACTTCTGACAAACAGCTGCTTGCCAGATGTCCCAAAGCACATGGCAAATAATAACACGTACCCTTCTTCTGTAGGTGTCCCCCAACTCCAGCCAAGGAACCCAGTCAGAACTGAAACTCTCCCCAGAAGGCTCCCCAACCTCAAGTTTCAGAGTGTCTAATCCTTCCAGTTTTTCACTTGGAAATTTGTTATTCATCCTCAGTGAGGAGCTTCCTGAAAAATCAGCACACTCTATCCTCACAAATGTGACTCACGTTGGGATAGTGAGGGGAGCCAGGTCTCCCCAGGCTACATGCCTACTGGACTCCCAAGGGTGGCCTTGGCCTGCCTCCCAGGGGAGGTGCCAGTGCCCGGCTGCTGCACAGCTTCCAGAGAGGAATTGGTTCTCAGTGGAGGCAGCTGTTGTTGGCCAAAGATTCTGGGGCACGTCTCATCACCGCGGCACAGTGGTGGTGGCTCTTGTCAGCAGGACTTTCTGCTGACGTGCTCCTGTCAGCACTATCCCCAGGGCCCACCCTTGGGCCCTGAGGGTCTTGCTGACACTCTAAGTTGCTTCTGCTGGGTCCGACTCTTTGCCACCCTGTGGACCATAGCCAGCCAGGCTCCTCTGTCCATGGGATTCTCCAGGCAAGAATACTATAGAGAACTGCCATGTCCTCCTCCAGGGGATCTTCCCCACCCAGGGGTGGAACCTGTGTCTCATGTCTCCTGCATTGGCAAGTGGATTCTTTACCATTAGCACCACCTGGGGGACAGTTTATCACCACCTCCGATTTCTGCCCACAGCAGGGACTGGCTGAGCATTTCAGTAAGAGTAACTATACCACATCTATAAACTAGCTTGTGTACAGCCTCTATAGATGTGATGAGGTGCAGCCTTAACTGACACTGCATATGTAATTTCCTCCATTTAATTGCAGAGTCACCAGTTCTCTATCTGCTGGGCACAAGTACACATCTTCACATCTACACATCAGGAGAAGGAACGCATCACTCGGGCCAGTGTCTACACTTTTCAAGAGATTCACATCAGGAGTGGAGATGGCTAGTTACGAATCTTAATATAGCCTGTACCATTTATTAACTGTGTAACTTCCTTAGCTATCTTACTTGTTAACTTGCCTAACTGAGCCTTAGGTTCCTCTCCTAAAAATCTTCTCTCTGACAAAAGGGGCTGTGAGGATTAAATTAAATTCATTCAATGATTTTACAGCACTTAGTTTAGTTTCTGATTTGTCTTCCCTGTAGCTCAGATGGTAAAGAATCTGCCTGCAATGTGGGAGACCTGGGTTCAATCCCTGGGTCAGGAAGTGACCCTGGACAAGGAAATGGCAACCCACTCCAGTATCCTTGCCTAGAGAATTCCATGGGCAGAGGAGCCTGGAGGCCTGCAGTCCATGGGGTCACAAAAGAGTTGAACATGACTAAGTGACTAACATGGTCTCTGGTTATATGCTATCTTCCCTAATAAAAAGAAATGAACCCAAGCATACAATAATTCCCCAGTGTGGTGGTTCACATATCCCCTGGGATTAGAGATTTCTTGGCAAAGGTGGAGTATCACTCACTGCAAGGAGTCCCATCTCCTCGGAGCTGGGTCGAGCGCATCGGCAGCAAGGAGGAAGTTTGGGCAGCCCTCTTAAGCCCCATTTGACCACATCACGTGGGAGCCAGGGAAGCCAAGCTTGGGTCTGAATTACACGTGGATGCAGGATGGATTGTGGAAACGTCTCAGGAGATGAGGGCCCTCTAGGAGCTGCAGGTGACATGTCTGCAGGGGAGAGGGGCAAGGAGCACTGTGTGCAGAGAGGAAGGAACAGAGTAGTGGCTCCTGTCTGATTTCTAACGACACTGACCTTTGTAGAATCCATCATCCACATTAATGGAAGGGAATTTCACTGGGTGCTTAACCTATCTCCACTTAGGTGGCTCAGACACGTCTGAGCATGACTGGTGAATTTGCATGAAGAGGTATATAGAGAGAATTGGTGATCCATTCAAAACCATCAATGCTGATTTTGCATGAAGAGGTATATAGAGAGAATTGATGATCCATTCAAAACCATCAATGCTGATTGTGCGTCTCTAATGCACTAGGCCCTGAAAAGAGCCCTACATATGGAGACGTAAACAGGTATTGCTGTGTAGGAAGAAGGAAGCAGACAGAGGAGGTTGTGCCAGGACTGAAGTCTTAGCTGAAGGCTGACTGGCTGTCCCACAGTCACGTGACTTGGACTTGGCGAGGGATATGGAGAGAAGGACCCCTGAGGGACAGGGTCTTTCTTCTTGCAGGATGCACAAGTCATAGCTTGCCTTTAGATCCTAAGGGCTCCAAGGAATGCTGTGTTGGCTGCTGACTGTGAACAGAGATGTTCTCAGAGTATTTCAGCTATGACTAGCTGAAGAGCAGGATCTGTGGACAAAGTCAGGGGATTTGGGAATAGGAAAACAAGAGGAGGGGAAAGAAAACAGCAGGCACCAAGGGGCAGCTGACAGAACACACATAAGGTATGAAGAGTCTCAGACATAACCGAGGTGGGCTCTACCTTTGCCAGAGTTTGGAAAATTGCAGTGAGAGGCAGAGAGGGGTCCGCCTGGGGGTCCATATCCAGGGAAACCTGCAAGTGATGATGTTCTATTGCAGGAGCATGAGCCCACAGCTGCTCAGGAAATGGTCCCAGCAACGGTGATGGCATCCACAGCAAGGGCTGCGAAGCAGTCTCTCTGCTGACCCATACAAGATAATGGGTCTTTCGGCATGTGGAGTGTGAGGGGACAGACACTGTGAGCTATTGGCACGTAGGACTGTTGGAGAAATTGATGCCGATTGCTCCTAGAGTCATATCAGACTCTGTCAGTCAGAGGGCAGAGGGTCATGTTGCTCTGGGTATGAACTCTTCTCCCGTTCATGACTATAGGGTCTGCAACCCTCCTCATCTTCCTTCATGCTGGGGTGACCTATGTATGCCCATTTTCACAGTCTTGCCTGTTTTATTTTAATTTATAAAATAATGTTATCATTTACTTCCTAGGATATACATTTTAAAACCTGCTTTATACTAACACTGACCAAGCTAAGTCCTGACCCAGGTAGCACCTAAACACATGGCTGGGGCAACTTACATAAACCAGTGCTGCTCTCATACCGGAGTCACTTGGTGCACGCGTGCTAAGTCGCTTCAGTCGTGTCCGATTCTTTGTGACCCTACGGACTGCAGTCAGCCAGGCTTCTCTGGCCATGGGACTTTCCAGAAGTCACCTGGAGATTTTGTTAAAATGTTGATGCTGATTTAATAGTTTGGGGAAGGAGCCTATTGTTACGAAGTTCTTACAGGCTCCCGGGTAACGCTGTTGCTATTGCTCTTGGATGACCCTTTGCATAGTGGGGATTTGATAAGATGATGCACTTAACACAGTGCCTGGCAACTGTTAGGTGCTTTATAACAGGTATTTTAGTATGTATATTAGTATATTTTATATATATATATATATATATATATATATATATATATATATATATAGCTGCATTTTATGGAAAAACCCACGGAGGCACTTTATGTTACTGGTGAGAATGTGTATGGGTGTTCTGAAACAAATATCTCATTGCAAATTTTCTATTTTACGTTTCCAAACATTGAAGTAATTCCTTTAAGTGGTTAATTTTGGTTGTTTATGTAGTCTCTCCAGTGCAGTGAATAAGTTTATTATTATTTATAATAATAAATTTACCTTCAACATAGTATTGTATATTAATTTTTCAAGTAGTCAGATCTCTGGACAAGCTACAAAAGAAATCAGTTTTTTATTCATCCCTGGTGGTCTTCCCCTTATTCTGATTTTGTTAGCATGAGAAAATGTTTATTCTGACTTACTTTCTAAAGTTACCTTTTAAGTATGAAATAATTATAGATCCCCCAGTAGTAGTAACATTCTTCTATGAGATTTATGTCTTATTTTTAAGACTGAAAGCAAAAACCATCATTGTGCAGTTTCTTCCAAAGGAGATGATAGAGAAATTTAGAATTACATTTAAGTCAGAATAGCTTAAAACTTCATTTAGTACACATATTAAAGCTTTTATAACCTGTTTACAATGTGAAGTTTTGTAAAAAGAAAAATCAAACATTTAAAATATATCTGTAAACTTATATGTAGTAATTACTTTGATTCCTTTTAAGAGGTTGCTCTTTGAATTGAATACATTAGATTTTGTGATGTATAAAATTAGGAGATCCTCTGTGAGCATTAGCTACTTACAAATTCTGTTTTATAAAATATTTTGCTGATACTTAGAATATTGGTCTCCACTTTCTCCACAGAACCTAACACATTCAAGGGATTTTGCAGCTTCAGAGAAAAGAAGAAATGCCATATATGACTATTTTCCCTCTAGCATTGCTAACCAGGAGGGTATATTAGAATGAACTGATTATTTTTTAGGGCAAAGATTCTTATCTTCTCCATGGTGCTTGAAGAATTAATGTTTTAGTTTGCTGAGAACAAGTTATTCATTATCACTCTAGAATGATTACTAAAATTCACTGAACTCTCATCCAGTAGTTTTCAACACTGGCTGCACATTAGAATCACCTGTGGAGCTTTAAAAACACCACTATCCATGTTTTACCCCATCTGGTAGAATTAGAATCTCTGAGGCTCAGCTCAGTTCAGTCGCTCAGTCGTGTCTGACTTTTTGCAACCCTGTGGACTGCAGCACATCAGGCTTTCCTGTCCATCACCAACTCCTGGAGCTTGCCCAAACTCATGTCGACCAAGTCAGTGATGTCATCCAACCATCTCATCCTCTGTTGTCACCTTCTCCTCCTGTCTTCAATCTTTCCCAGCCTCAGGGTCTTTTCCAATGAGTCAGTTCTTTGTACTAGATGGCCAAAGCATTGGAGCATCAGCTTCAGCATCAGTCCTTTCAATAGATATTCAGGACTGATTTCATTTAGGAATGACTAGTTTGATTTGGAGAAGGCAATGGCACCCTACTCCAGTACTCTTGCCTGGAATATCCCATGGATGGAGGAGCCTGGTGGGCTGTAGTCCATGGGGTCACTAAGAGTTGGACACGACTGAGCGACTTCACTTTCACTTTTTCACTTTCATGCATTGGAGAAGGCAATGGCAACCCACTCCAGTTTTCTTGCCTGGAGAATCCCAGGGGCAGGAGAGCCTGGTGGGCTGACGTCTATGGGGTCATGCAGTCAGACACGACTGAAGTGACTTAGCAGCAGCAGTGGCAGTTCGATTTCCTTGAAGTCCAAGAGACTCTCAAGAGTCTTCTCCAACACCACAGTTCAAAAGCATCATTTCTTCAGTACCCAACGTTCATTATGATCCAACTCTCCCATCATACATGACTCTGGAAAAACCATAGCTTTGACTAGACGGACCATTGTCAGCAAAGTAACGTTTCTGCTTTTATTTTTTTTTAATTTTTATTTTGTTTAACTTTACATTTTAAATATGCTGTCTAGGTTGGTCATAGCTTTTCTTCGAAGAAGCAAGCATCTTTTAATTTAATGGCTGCACCTACTATCGGCAGTGATTTTGGATCCCAAGAAAATAAAGTCTGTCACTGTTTCCATTGTTTCACCCTTATTTGCCATGAAGTGATGGGACTGGATGCCAAGATATTCATTTTTGGAATGTAGAGTTTTAAGCCAGCATTTTCATTCTCCTATTTTACTTTCATCAAGAGGCTCTTTAGTTCCTCTTTGCTTTCTGCCATGAGGGTGGTATCATCTGCATATCTGAGGTTATTGGTATTTCTCCTGACAATCTTGTGTCTAGCTCATGCTTCATGCAGTCTGGCATTTTGCATGATGTACTATGCATATAAGTTAAATAAGCAAGGTGATAATATACAACCTTGATGTACTCTTTTCCCAATTTTTAACCAGTCCATTGTTCCATGCCCAGTTCTCACTATTACTTCTTGACCTACATACAGATTCTTCAGGAGGTAGGTAAGGCGGTCTCGTATTCCCATCTCTTAAAGAATTTTACAGTTTGTGGTGATCCACACAGTCAAAGGTTTTAGTGTAGTCAATGAAGCAGAAGTAGATGTTTGTCTGGAATTCTCTTGCTTTTTCAATGATCCAATGGATGGGAGCAATTTGATCTGTTTCCTCTGCCTTTTCTAAATCCAACTTGAACATCTTGAATTTCTCAGACCATGTACTGTGGAACACTAGCTTGGAAAATTTTGAGCATTATTTTGCTAGTGCGTGAGATGAGTGCAATTATGCAGTAGTTGACCACTCTTTAGCATTGCCTTTCTTTGGAATTGAAATGAAAACTGACCATTGCCAGTCCTGTGGCCACTGCTAAATTTTCCAAATTTGCTGGCATATTGAGTGCAGCATTTTAACAGCATCATCTTTCAGGATTTGCAATAGCTCAACTGAAATTCCATCATCTCCATTAGCTTTGTTCCTAGTGATGCTTCCTAAGGCCCACTTGACTTCACATTCTAGGATGTATGGCTCTAGGTGAGTGATCATTAAGACCTTTTTTATAGTTCTTTTGTGTATTCTTGCCACCTCTTCTTAGTATCTTCTGCTTCTGTTAGTTCTATTCAATTTCTGTCCTTTATTGTGTCCATCTTTGTATGAAATGTTCCCTTGGTATCTCTAATTTTCTTGAAGAGATCTCTAGTTTTCCCATTCTATTGTTTTCCTCTATTTCTTTGCATATCACTGAGGAAGGCTTTCTTATCTCTCCTTGCTATTCTTTGGAATTCTGCATTAAGATGGATATATATCTTTCCTTTGCCTTTCACTTCTCTTCTTTTGTCAGCTATTGGTAAGGCTTCCTCAGACAACCATTTTGCCTTTTTGTGTTTCTTTTTCTTGGGGACGATTTTGATCACCACCTCCTATACAAAGTCATGAATTTCCATCCATAGTTCTTCAGGCACTCTACTGTCAGATCTAATCCCTTGAATCTATTTGTCACTTCAATTGTATGACCTGATTTGATTTAGGTCATACCTGAATGGTCTAATGGCTTTCCCTTTCCCTTTTCTTTAATTTAAGCCTGAATTTTGCAATGAGGAGCTCATAATCTGAGTCACAGTCAGCTCCAAGTCTTGTTTTTGCTGACTGTATAAAGCTTCTCCATATTTGGCTACAAAGAATATAATCAATCTACTTTTGGTATTGTCCATCTGGTGATATCCATGTGTAGAGCCATCTCTTGTATTGTTGGAAGAGTGTGCTTGCTATGACTAGTGTGTTCTCTTAGCAAAATTCTGTTAGCCTTTGCCCTGCTTCATTTTGTACTCCAAGGCCAAACTTGCTTGTTACTCCAGGTATCTCTTGACCTCCTACTTTTGCATTCCAGTCCCCTATGATGAAAAGGACATCTTTTGGGTGTGTTAGCTCTAGAAGGTCTCATAGGTCTTCATAGAAGCATTCAATTTCATCTTTTGGCATTAGTGGTTGGGGCATACACTTGGATTACTATGATATTGAGTGGTTTGCCTTGGAAATGAACAGAGATCATTCTGTCATTTTTGAGATTGCACCTAAGTAGTGCACTTTGGTGTCTTTTATTGCTTTAAGGGCTGTTCCATTTCTTCTAAGGGATTCTTACCAGAGTAGTAGATATAATGGTCCCCTGAATTAAATTCACCCATTCTAGTCCATTTTAGTTCAGTTCAGTTCAGTTCAGTCTCCCAGTCGTGTACAACATTTTTGTGACCCCCGTGGACTGCAGCATGCCAGGCCTCCCTGTCCATCACCAAATCCCGGACTTACTCAAACTCACGTCTGTTGAGTCAGTAATGCCATCCAACCATGTCATCCTCTGTCATCCCCTTCTCTTCCCACCTTCAATCTTTCCCAGCATCAGGGTCTTTTCAAATGAGTCAATTCTTTGCATCAGGTGGCCAAAGTACTGAAATTTCGGCTTCAGCATCAGTCCTTCCAATGAATATTCAGGACTGACCTTTAGAAAGAACTGGTTGGATCTCCTTGCAGTCCTAGGGACTCTCAAGAGTCTTCGCCCAACACCACACTTCAAAAGCATCAATTCTCAGTTCACTGATTCCTAAAATGTCACTGTTCATTCTTTTGTAAAATGAACATTGTAAAATGACAATGTAAAATGCCATTCCTAAAATGCCAATGTTCACTCTTGCCATTTCCTGTTTGACCACTTCCAATTTACCTTGATTCATGCACTTCATGGGAAATAGATGGGGAAACAGTGGAAACAGTGTCAGACTTTATTTTTTTAGGCTCCAAAATCACTGCAGATGGTGACTACAGCCATAAAATTAAAAGGCGCTTACTCCTTGGAAGGAAAGTTATGACCAACCTAGATAGCATATTCAAAAGCAGAGACATTACTTTGCCAACAAAGGTTCGTCTAGTCAAGGCTATGGTTTTTCCTGTGGTCATGTATGAATGTAAGAGTTGGACTGTGAAGAAGGCTGAGCGCTGAAGAATTGATGCTTTTGAAGTGTGGTGTTGGAGAAGACTCTTGAGAGTCCCTTAGACTGCAAGGAGATCCAACCAGTCCATTCTGAAGGAGATCAGCCCTGGGATTTCTTTGGAAGGAATGATGCTAAAGCTGAAACTCCAGTACTTTGGCCACCTCATGCGAAGAGTTGACTCATTGGAGAAGACTCTGATGCTGGGAGGGATTAGGGGCAGGAGGAGAAGGGGACGACAGAGGATGAGATGGCTGAATGGCATCACTGACTCGATGGACGTGAGTCTGGGTGAACTCCGGGAGTTGGTGATGGACAGGGAGGCCTGGCGTGCTGCGATTCATGGGGTTGCAAAGGGTTGGACACGACTGAGCGACTGATCTGATCTGATCTGATCTGATGGACCTAATATTACAGGTTCCTATGCAATATTGTTCTTTGCAGTATCAGACTTTATTTCCATCTCCAGTCACATCCACAACTGGGCATTGTTTTTGCTTTGGCTCAAACTCTTCATTCTTTCCGAAGCCATTTCTCCACTCTTCTCCAGTAACATATTGGGCACCTACTGACTTGGGGAGTTCATCTTTCAGTGTGATATCTTTTTGTATTTTCACATTGTTCATGAGATACTGAGGCTCACATATCTGTATTTATTTTTAAGTGCTTCTGGTGATTTTGGTATACAATGAGGTCTGAGAAACACTTAACCTAGTTAATAGACCTTATTATAAAAACCTAGTTACAGATTAGAGACTAGATTCAGTTTATTATATAATCATAACAATTCTGTGAAATCAGTATATGTGGTCTACCCTAGATTTAAGCTTGTGCTCAGTTGCTCAGTCGTGTCCAACTCTTTGGACAGCCTAAGATTTAAGTTTAGGATGACTAATTAGCTCAATTAAGATCATAAGTTGCAAAGAGTTGGACACAACTGAGTGACTGAACTGAACTGAAGATCATAATGTCACCTTTTTCTTTCTTTCTTTCTTTCCAATATCAATTTTTCCAACTTAAAGAAAAAAAATTAAAGTAGATATATATTCACTAATGTTCAGTTAAGGGCAATATTTATTGAGCAATTATTCCAGACATAAATTTCTAGGAGGCACTGGAAAGGTAGTGAGACAGAAAAAATTGAACATATGTGAACTCCTTTTTGGGGCTTCCCAGGTGGAAGTGGAAAAGAACACGCCTTACCATGCAGGAAACATTAGAGATACAATGGAAAAGAATCTGCCTGCTAATGCAGAAAACATAAGAGACTCAGGTTTGATCCCTGAGTCAGGAAGATCCCTTGGAGGTGGGCATGAAAACCCACTCCAGTATTCTTGCCTGGAGAATTCCATGGACAGAGGAGCCTGGCAGGCTATGGTCCATAGAGTCACAAAGAATTGGACATGACTGAAGTGACTTTGGAGAAGGAAACGGCAACCCACTCCAGTATTCATGCCTGGAAAATCCCATGTACCGAGGAGCCTGGTGGGCTACAGTCCATGGGGTCGCAAAGAGTCAGACATGACTGAGCAACTTCTGTGTGTGTGTGTGTGTGTGTGTGTGTGTGTGTGTGTGTGTGTGTAGTGACTTAGCATGCATGAACTCCTTTTAGGCAGAGAACATATGAGTCATGTGAGATAAACTATAAGAACTCCCACCACCAATAATATTGCTCCACTTGTAACTACTGTGTTTATGCAACAGAGGGTGTTTGAAATAATTTTAATAATAAAAAATAATAACAGAGGGCTCTTATTAACTGCAAAGCTTTTCAATGTAAAGTTTTTTACAAAGTGGGATATGAGAGTTTGGAACACAGCCACCTCTGGTCCTCTTATCCCATCATTTGATATGTAATCTCCCCTCTCTTCCAAATAAAGGTGAATGAGATCTTAAAATAACAGTGTGAAGAGCCCTGCCCAGAGCAATCCAACATTGGTTTGATCAGTCTAATTCTTCCAAGATTCTCCTATCTTGTTGTCAAGCTTGAGCTAGACCTTGATTAAGATCAATTTAGACCAGGTTCATTTTATACAAAGGAAAATTTCATTCAGCATTTTTAGGAGCTAGCTATGTGCCAGCCTAGAGGAAGAATCAGATCTTGGGCTTGACCTCTGGACCTCCCAGTCCAACTGTGGTTGGGATCAGTTGGATCCCAATGTAACAATGCAAGGAACATAAGATAACTTTAAAATGAAACTTTGATAAACACACTGAGATAAATGAAAGATTATACTGTTTTCATAAAAATAATAGGTTCTATAAAGAGGAGGTAAAAAGATTTTAAAATTAAAAACAATATGATAGCATAAACAAAAACTTGATAGAAGACTTGCAGAAATAGATTTAAAGAAATCATCAAGAAAGTAGGGCAAAAGGTAGAGATGGAAAGTTAGAGATAAAAAGGTAAGAAAATTAGAGGATCAATTCCAGCAGCCAAACGACTATGAGGAGGACTCCTTAAAGAAACAGAGGGGAAAAGGGGGCACAAATTATCAAAGAAGTAATATTAGAAAATTTACCAGAACAAAAGGATGTGAGATTCCAGCTAAATGAATGAAAAAGACCAATACCTAGACACAATAGCAATATGAGTTACAGGGTATTTGGAATAAGAGAAGCTATTAAAAATTCCAGAGAAATAATTATGTTGTGAAGAAAAGAGAGAGAATAAGCATGGCTTCTAGTTTAGCAAAATATAAATGGAAGACAGTGAGACAATGCATTAGAAATTGTATTACAACCTTATCATGAATTCCAATTTCAAATAATTGATTCTTCAGCTATAAATCCAATATGTAAATACAAAAAAATCATTTTCAGACAGACGTTTGAAAATTACCTGCCTTGTTTTTTCTTAAGAGACTTCTATGGACATATTTCACTAAAATGAGAAAACAAATCATCAAAAAGGAAAATAAGAACCAACAACAGAGAATATTTGACAATAAAAGGAGTCAAAGGCTGGTCAAGTCACTGACTCCTTTTGCCTTATAAAGTGGAGTTATAGCTGCTGGGATGACTGGCCAGGCTCCTAACAAAGTCTCTGAAACTTAACCCTACACATTTGTCTTTGAAACATAAAATACTGCCAAGCAGTGGTAGCCATTGTTCATCTTGTTAGCAGATTCTGTACCTACAAGAATATTCAGTATTCCAATAAGCTACAAAAATATCATTTATGTGTGAGTGGTCCGTAAATAATGCATCTCAGCTCAACTTAAGGGCACATTTACCCTAGCAGCTGGTGTTTCAATTAAACTTGACTTTAACTTTGAAAATGACCCAGTTTCACAGCCCTCATCTATTTACTAAAAGGCAAAATAACGATGGTGGCTCTAGTTCTGTGCTTTCAAAATATAGTTCAGAATTGACAACCTCAGCATCAACTGGGCCACTTATTAGGAGTATAGGTTGCTGCTGCTGCTAAGTCGCTTCAGTCATGTCCGACTCTGTGTGACCCCATAGATGGCAGCCCACCAGGCTCCCCCGTCCCTGGGATTCTCCAGGCAAGAACACTGGAGTGGGTTGCCATTTCCTTCTCCAATGCATGAAAGTGAAAAGTGAAAGGGAAGTCGCTCAGTCATGTCTGACTCCTAGCGACCCCATGGACTGCAGCCTACCAGGCTCCTCCATCCATGGGACTTTCCAGACAAGAGTACTGGTTATGTAGTACCAAACTTTGCTGTTTTTCTTTCTTTCTTTTTTTTTTTTGAGCAATTTCCTCCTTATTTGTGCTGCACGATGCTCTGGATTCATCTTGGATTTTCCCAGTCCTAATTCTAGCATCAACTCTCTCTCTCCAAATCATATATATTTTAAAGAAAAGTATTTTAGGACAAATATCTTTGTCCTGATTCAAAAATGAATCAGCACTGCCTACACAGAGGTTTCAGAAGAAATATCTGAGATGAACCCAGGCACTTATGTTTGCCCCAAATGAGAAATTACAGCTCCAGATAAACCCCTAAAGTTTACTTTGAATGTAATTCTGGGGCCCATCCCATAATATGGCCTATACTTGGAATGGTTACATTACGGTTATGGAGATCTTTTCTTGGGTCTGTGTTCTGTGAATTTTGAGAATATTCTAGAATATTTCCCCACTTACACACCTCACATGAGTGAACAGAGGAATAATCTGATACCCTAGACATGTGAATACTGCTACCATGCCCACTTGTACTTGCAGAAGCCCTACTTCATTTGTACTGAGGAATGGCAATTGGGGCAGATCGTGTCTATTCAGTAACTATCACAAAAATCAGCATTATCTTAAAAAAATATCTTGGCACTCTCAAGTGTGAACAGATTCATGTAACATTAGTCGCTCCCCTCTTTTGTTTATAAACTATGATAGTATCTCTTTCCATCTTCACTTGCATGGTTGGCAAGACTTATTAAACAGATATGAGTTAGACATGCCTGATATTAAGTGAGTTACCACTATAATAACTTTAGGAAATTCACTGGGGTATGATTGACTTTAGATAAACAAACTTGCTTATAAACATTGCAAAGTTAAAAGCATTTTTTAAACCAAAAATTGACAATAAGATGCATCTCTCATCTGCATTCAGTCTTTTCAGTAAATACTCACTCATGGTATTTGAGAATGAAGGAGTAAAAATTATTCATTGTCAGTTCTCTTTTCTGTTAGTTCTATCATTACTTTGTATCATAGATAAAGATTTAAGAAAGGTTGCCTATTTGTCAAAATTTGGATGTAAGATGACTGATTTTCATTCTTGAACTATTTTGCTATGCTCCAAACAGACTTCAGTGTTGCTGACTATAGGATAAAGGACATCAAGGAAGGCCATCCCTATTCTGATGTCCGAACTCTTGTTTAGACAGAGTTAAACAAGAGTAGAATTCCTTGTTTCTTAGAATTTTAATTTCCAGAATGATCTCCTTTCTCTGTTTGATCTATTACTTCTGAATGCTGAGAGTTTGACTATAGTACCTTCCAGCATTCATCTCTACAGAGTCACATTGGTTCAAGCAATGTTCAAATCATGGTGCTGAATAGTGTTGTAATAAAGAAAGGTATCCTGAGATACCCTGAGATATATCTGTGATGCCCACATGTTTCTGGTCACCCTAGACCCAGAGCATAATAGAATTATTGTTAACTAAGTAGCACTGATTCTGATTCTCAGTCTTCAGAACAAGGGAATCTTAATCCAACTCTAATTCTTCCTCACAAGTTCTAGAACTCAGGAAAGGCCTCTCTAAGAAAGTGACATTTAAGCAAAAAAAAAAAAAAACTTGAAATGGGAGAGGAAGCAGATGAAGATTTAGGGTAAGAGCAGATCAAAATGAAGGGGAGGCCAATGTGAGGCCCAGATGCTGCAGTAGTTTGGTTTGCTTCTGAAACAGCAAGAAAAACAGAAAGAGAGAGAGAGAGGGGAGGGAAAATAGTGAAAGGGGAAGAGAGGAATCAATGCCCACAATTTTATTCACCTTGGTAAGGAGTTTCAGTTTTATTCAGAGTACAGTGGGAATACACTAGAGGATAAGGGTGAAAAAAAATGTGACCTTGATGTAGGCAACTGTAGTTTCCAGTCTCAGTCACTTCTGGTGATGATCACTCATTCTTTCATTTTCTTTCCAGTGGGGCTTCCCAAGTGGTGATAGTAGTAAAGAGCCTGCCTGCCAGTGCGGGTAGATATAAAAGATGTGGGTTTGATCCCTGAATCAGGAAGATCCCTAGGAGGAGGGCATGGCAACCCACCCAAGTATTCTTGCCTAGAGAATCCCGTAGACACAGGGTCACACAGAATCAGACATGATGGGAGAGACTTAGCATGCACGCACTTGTGCTTTAGTAAAGAGAAGGATAAATCCTTTATAGTCATTTTGTTACACTGGTACATAAAGGGCATTACCTTAAACTCAAATGTTTTGCAGCAGTTTTATGCATACAGTCCTACCAGTTATAAGCTTCTCTCCCCAAGCGTCTGGTCCAAGTCCCTGGGTCGGAGTTTGCAAGGCTTTAGAAAAATAGAGTAACTGAAATTCTGCTGTTCTCAGAATTTTTCTTTTAATCTCACCAGTAGTTTAATGTCCTTGGACAAGGGTTTCTCAGTGAGTCTCCATATATCCCTGGGGTCAGTTTTCTCCTATGCAGTTCTGTTACATCCTTGCAAAAAGGCCTCTGATAAGACAACCTTTCTTACCCTACATATACAAGAGTTTATGCTCAGACTCTGGCATCCCTTCATAATACATGGTCTACATGAAACCTGTCTAATTGGACTTAGGTGGGGTCTTGGTCCCTGGAGTGGTAACTCATAACATCAATGCATTATGGCTCCTAAGAATTCTTCTGTATCCTTTATAAAGAATTTATAGAGAGATTTTCTCTAACCTACTAGATAACATCATAAGACCTCTTGAATAATTAAATAAAACACCAAATTTTCTTCTCCCGGACATTTTTGCCTTAAATTTCCTTACCTTCAGGTCTTCAGGGAAGATGAGCAGTTTTATTTGATATCAGCTTTCCATCCTGTTATTGTTGGTTCACTTAGCAAATATTAAAATGATGTTGAACTTGACATCTGGTGAAAAATGAGGTACAAGTGTAAGCTGAGAAGTCAGGGATGATCAGCTGCCTAATGAGCACATAGTTTTCTTGAAGTTAATTGCACCACTGAGGATTTGTGTTTGTTCGTCTGCAGTTTTTGTTATTGCTTTTAAGTTTTTTTGTTTTGGGGTGTTTTTTTTTTTTTTTTTGCTTTTGGCAAAGAAAGACTTGTTAGTAGTTTAAGCAAATGAAAATTTCTACCACTTTGTAGACATAAAATGAGATGCTTCTCTCTCTCAACCAGCAACATTTTTAGACATGATTGCCTGATCTGTTTGTCTAAAGAGTCTACATAGAAAATAGTATTTTTGCTTTTCACAAAGAAATCAGGGTGTCATTCTCTTAAGGCACTCAAATGTTCAGAAAAAGTGTTTCCTTTCTTCCAAGGAAAAACTTTCCGCTAAGTGGAGCCGTGACTTAGTACTCTTTGAATTTTAAATTTCATAAACTTCTGCTGATATAGCTTAGATATCTTTATCATTTTATACAAATCTTTGATATATATGCCCCCTTTGGAATGATCTTTTGTTTATGGGATTAGTTCCTTCTTCAGTGTCATTTCAAAGCTTCAGTCTTTTGTTTAAAATTTACAAGATCATATCCAAGGAAGTCTTCATTTTCTTCTATATGAGACTATCCTCTGCTGTTGTGCATATTAAATTCTGCTTTAAACAAGATATATGCTCCTGGCCCCCGACTCATTAGATGGATAAATATTTGTGACCTAGGATACTGGAATAACCTTAAAGCACATAAGATTTTGGAAAACGTTAATCCTGCTAAACTTACTTGCAGTAATGACCTGTCATCCTGCATTTTCCCTAAAGCTCCAGCAACGCTGTCACAGAGAAGGAGACATTGAGGGGGATGTGCTTCCAGCGACTCTGATATCTTGAGGAAGATGCTCTGCTCCTGGCAGTCCATTACTTCCACCCCATCAGGCATCACCGGGAAGGCAATAAGCTAAAACACATGTTTGGATTGGTGTCATTTTGAACACCTCTCTTTGCTGCTTTTTAAGTATTTTTTAAATTGTCCAATAATGACTGCTTTGAAGTTGTTTCTCATGGTCCCCATTTCTTCACTTTCATCACATGCTCTCTGTTTTAGGGATATTTAGGATATTTACTGAATTCTGTTTTAACCTCAGGTCTCTGGGTGCTGCATTTTCACTCCATTGTTACTTTTTGTTTCATCCTGCTGCCAGATGTGGCACATGGGATTGAAACACACCTTCTGCCATACACAATCCTGAATTCATTAACTTGTCATTTTCTTTCTCTCCATGGGACCTGACAGACAAGCACCTCCATGAAAGGAATATTTACCCAACACCAACAGCTGCCAAGAAAAATAGAAAAACAGGAAGCAGAGAAGGTGGACTGGGTGGGGGAATGCACATGTTTAGAGATTGGAAACACTTTTTAAAAACTTCTTGTTTAGGGGTCTGGGAACAGGACTCCTGCCACTACCCAAAGCAGATGGTCACTGACACGTGGTCTAAGATCTGAGCTAAGGGGAAAACCCTGAACTTTTCTGACACAGCATGGATTAACCCCACAGCTGACTTCTGACAGGGAAATGAACATTCTGATCTCAGCGGGAGTCTCTGTAGGGTGGTAGCCCAGTGGATTACAAAATAATCTGGTCATTAAACACAGTTGGCCTCTTCCATGTGTGGGAGAAGACACGGGTGAACGAATGGGAGGATTAAATTTTTATGCTGGAAGGAGGGTGATCTTGCTGAGTCAGGTCACCTCTTGGGCAAGGAGGCAGGGGCAGAGGCGTGTTTGGCTGCCTGACACAATCCCTGGATAATAGAAACACTGAAATCATGTCTTGACAATCTCATAATCCCTCAGTCCCAGTGCACGTAGGGAGAGGGGGAGGATGATGCAATGTCAGTCCTGGTTTATATGAAGCAGAGGCCAGCCTCACTCCTCTGTACCTACTGTGGTCCTCCCCCTACAAAGACAGCAGACACAGTAGAGCCTATTCTCTTTCTTCTGATCTCTGACACTCTAATAGAAAAAGAGCTTTTCAGAGGGTTTGGGGGAAATGCAGAAAATAAGGAGTTCTTTCTTCCAGTTCATTCTAGAAAGTAGACCATGTCACTTTAGCTACATCTTACAGAATGATTGAAGTTAGCCATGAGAATGAGAGGCACATTACCCAAGAGTCACACCATTTAAAGACACTGTATTCCACATAGAACTGTTTTCCTTTGTTGCAGAGAACCATCCAAATACCTCCACTCAGTTCAAGCCAAGACTGACTGTGGTTCCTCTACTATCTTTCTGGAATCATGGTTACCCTCCATGTCCTCCACACTCTTCTGCAAGGATGAGCAGAGCCAGTGAAGAACAACACTGAGCTCCTGGAGACTTTCAGCACAGTGGAATAAAACAAGTAGAACACCTAGAGCCCCAGACCTCTCCTCACACAGGATTTAGGCTCCTCTACATGTTGGTATTCCAGCACACATGATGTTGAGGGCCTCTCCCTGGGGTGTTAGGTCTTGTTTCACAGGACCCTAAGCCTCTCCCTCTGTGCTCTGCAACTGCAGTTCCCTGCAGTGTTAAGTGATGTCTCACGACAGGTACTTTCTGGTCAAGTAAGGCCCTCGGCCTTACTAGGGATTTTTAAAATCTTTATGATGCTAACAGGCAATGTGAACCTCTAAGATAGCATCTTCAGAATAGATTTGACTATGAAATCCATATTGTTTTCACCAAAAATTTCCCAGGACAAAAACTATGAGAGGGCTTTCCAGGTTGAACCAGTGGTAAAGAACTCACCTGCCAATGCAGGAGACGCAAGAGATGCTGGTTTGATCCCTGGGTCTGGAATATCCCCTGAAGGAGGGCATGCCAACTCACTCCAGTATTCTTGCCTGGAGAATCCTATGAACAGAGGAGCCTAGTGGGTTACAGTCCATAGGGTTACAAAGAGTCAGACACCACTGAAGTGGCTTAGCACACACACAACACTATGAGAAACACACAAAGGTAATTTATAGGTGCTCCTGTCTACTCTTTAAAAACACAGGTTTATGATTAAGAGGAAATGTAACCCTAAAACTATAGCCCAGTTAGGAACTGAACAGTTACAGTGATGAGAAGTATCAGAGCTGCATTTTCAGATTTAAGTTTAAGAGATTTTTCCTGAGCTCCCTACCTATACATAGTCTTCCAATTATACAATTCCTTGGCTTAGGTGAATAATATAGTCTACTGTTTTTGTGTGCATGCTCAGTTGCTTCAGTTGTGTTTGACTCTTTGAAACCCCATGAATTCTAGCCCACCAGGTTCCTCTGTTCATGGGATTGTTCAGGCAAGAATACTGGAATGGCCTGCCATGCCCTCCTTCCCAATGCAGGGACTGAACCTTATCTTTTATATCTCCCACATTGATAGATGTTTTTTTTTTTTTTTTTATGTATTTATGTATTTATTTTTATTTTTTAACTTTACAATTCATGTTGATAGATGGTTTCTTTACCCCTAGTGCAACCTGGGATGCCTAATGTAGTCTGCTATTTAAAGCTAATTAGACTATACACCTGAAGCATGCTAACTATTGAATTAATATTAAACTGGAGGGATTTCTAGAGTGATTTGCACTAGGGCTCTGTCCTTTATCTTCTTATTTTCAATATTTTTATCAATGGCCTCAATGAAGTCACAGAGCACATGCTTAACTAGATACCTTGAGGAACCAAAACCAGAATGGATGGTAGAGTTGTCTCAACAGACAGACAGGACTGCTGGATGGAATCTAACAAACTGAAATATTATCAGAGGATTTAAAGTCCTTTCCCCCCCTTTTTTTTTTCTATAAGAAATGGTAGTTTTATTTGAAATTTTTGAAGAGCCTGCACATTCTTTTCCACAGTGGCTGTACCATTTTATATTTTCACCAATAGTACACAAAGATTTCTATTCTTTCTATTCTTGCAAACACATTTGCATTTCATAACTTCTTCTACAAATATCCTCTTTGCTCTACAATCCAATCCAGGCAGGATCCTCATTGTGTTTAGTCACTTGGTTTCCTTAGTCTCCTCAGTCTCCTCTCTTCTCTAACAGTTTCTCACTTTTTCATGGTCTTTCTTGACTTTGACATTTTAGAAGAGTACTGATCAACCACTGTATAGACTATCCCTGATTTCAGTATTTCTGATGTTTCCTCATGATTAGATTTCAGTGATGCATTTTTGGCAAGAATGATTTGGAAGTGATGTTCTGTGATGTTCAGTGTTTGTTACCAGTGATTTGTTTTTTTTTTTTTTTTTTTTTTAAGGAGATCTTTTTATTTTATTATTATTTTTAATTTTATTTTATTATTATTATTATTATTTTAATTTTTCTTAACTTTACAATATTGTATTACTTTTACTATACATCGAGATGGATCCGCCACCAGAATACACGTGTTCCCCATCCTGAACCCTCCTCCCTCCCCCTCTTCCCACACCATCCCTCCAGGTCATCCCAGTGCTCCAGTCCCAGGCATCTGTTATAGGGCATCGTACCTGGACTGACTCGTTTCAGATATGATATTATACATATTTCAATGCTATTCTCCCCAATCGTCCCACCCTCTCCCAGTCCCAGAGTCCAAAAGTCTGTTCTATACATCAGTGTCTCTTTTGCTGTCTCATAAGCAGGGTGATTGTTACCATCTTTCTAAATTCCATATATATGCATTAGTATACTGTATTTGTGTTTTTCTTTCTGGCTTACTTCACTCTGTATAATAGGCTCCAGTTCCATCCACCTCATTAGAACTGATTCAAATGTATTCTTTTTAATGGCTGAGTAATACTCCATCGTGTATATGTACCACAGCTTGCTTATCCATTCATCTGTGGATGGACATCTAGGTTGCTTCCACGTCCTGGCTATTGTAAACAGTGCTGCTATGAACATTGGGGTACACGTGCCTTTTTCAATTCTGGTTTTCTCAGTGTGTATGCCCAGCAGTGGGATTGCTGGGTCATAAGGCAGTTCTATTCCCAGTTTTTTAAGGAATCTCCATACTGTTCTCCATAGTGGCTGTACTAGTTTGCATTCCCACCAACAGTGTAAGAGGGTTCCCTTCTCTCCGCACCCTCTCCAGCATTTATTGCTTGTGGATTTTTGGATCGCAGTCATTCTGACTGGCGTGTAATGGTATCTCATAGTGGTTTTGATTTGCATTTCTCAGATAAGGAGTGATGTTGAGCATCTTTTCATGTGTTTGTTAGCCATCTGTATGTCTTCTTTGGAGAAATGTCTATTAAGTTCTTTGGCCCATTTTTTGATTGGGTCGTTTATTTTTCTGGAATTGAGCTGTAGAAGTTGCTTGTATATTTTTGAGATTAGTTGTTTGTCAGTTGCTTCATTTGCTATTATTTTCTCCCATTCTGAAGGCTGTCTTTTCAGCTTGCCTATAGTTTCCTTTGTTGTGCAGAAGCTTTTTAAGTTTGATTAGGTCCCATTTGTTCATTTTTGATTTTATTTCCGATATTCTGGGAGGTGGGTCATAGAGGATCCTGCTGCGATGTAAGTCAGAGAGTGTTTTGCCTATGTTTTCCTCTAGGAGTTTTATGGTTTCTGGTCTTATATTTAGCTCTTTAATCCATTTTGAGTTTATTTTTGTGTATGGTGTTAGACAGTGTTCTAGTTTCATTCTTTTACAAGTGTTCAACCAGTTTTCCCAGCACCACTTGTTAAAAAGATTGTCTTTAATCCATTGTATATTCTTGCCGCCTTTGTCAAAGATTAGGTGACCATATGTGCGTGGATTTATCTCTGGACTTTCTATTTTGTTCCATTGATCTATGTTTCTGTCTTTGTGCCAGTACCATACTGTCTTGATGACTGTAGCTTTATAGTAGAGCCTGAAGTCAGGCAGGTTGATTCCTCCAGTTCCGTTCTTCTTTCTCAAGATAGCTTTGGCTATTCGAGGTTTTTTGTATTTCCGTACAAATTGAGAAATTATTTGTTCTAGCTCTGTGAAGAATACCGTTGGTAGCTTGATGGGGATTGCATTGAATCTATAAATTGCTTTGGGTAGTATACTCATTTTCACTATATTGATTCTACCAATCCACGAACATGGTATATTTCTCCATCTATTAGTGTCCTCTTTAATTTCTTTCAGCAGTGTTTTATAGTTTTCTAAATATAGGTCTTTAGATTCTTTAGGAAGATATATTCCTAAGTATTTTATTGTTTTCATTGCAATGGTGAATGGAATTGTTTCCTTAATTTCTCTTTCTATTTTCTCGTTATTAGTGTACAGGAATGCAAGGGATTTCTGTGTGTTAATTTTATATCCTGCAACTTTACTGTATTCATTGATTAGTTCTAGTAATTTTCTGGTGGAATCTTTAGGGTTTTCTATGTAGAGGATCATGTCATCTGCAAACAGTGAGAGTTTTACTTCTTCTTTTCCAATTTGGATTCCTTTTATTTCTTTTTCTGCTCTGATTGCTATGGCCAAAACTTCCAGAACAATGTTGAATAATAATGGTGAAAGTGGGCATCCTTGTCTTGTTCCTGACTTTAGAGGAAATTCTTTCAGTTTTTCACCATTGAGGATAATGTTTGCTGTGGGTTTGTCGTATATAGCTTTTATTATGTTGAGGTATGTTCCTTCTATTCCTGCTTTCTGGAGAGTTTTTATCATAAATGGATGTTGAACTTTGTCAAAGGCTTTCTCTGCATCTATTGAGATAATCATATGGTTTTTATTCTTCAGTTTGTTAATGTGGTGTATTACGTTGATTGATTTGCGGGTATTGAAGAATCCTTGCATCCCTGGGATAAAGCCCACTTGGTCATGGTGTATGATCTTTTTAATGTGTTGTTGGATTCTGATTGCTAGAATTTTGTTAAGGATTTTTGCGTCTATGTTCATCAGTGCTATTGGTCTGTAGTTTTCTTTTTTTGTGGGATCTTTGTCAGGTTTTGAAATTAGGGTGATGGTGGCCTCATAAAATGAGTTTGGAAGTTTGCCTTCCTCTGCAATTTTCTGGAACAGTTTGAGTAGGATAGGTGTTAGCTCTTCTCTAAATTTTTGGTAGAATTCAGCTGTGAAGCCGTCTGGGCCTGGGCTTTTGTTTGCTGGGAGATTTCTGATTACAGTTTCAATTTCCGTGCTTGTGATGGGTCTGTTAAGATTTTCTATTTCTTCCTGATCCAGTTTTGGAAAGTTGTACTTTTCTAAGAATTTGTCCATTTCTTCCATATTGTCCATTTTATTGCCATATAATTGCTGATAGTAGTCTCTTATGATCCTTTGTATTTCTGTGCTGTCTGTTGTGATCTCTCCATTTTCTTTTCTAATTTTATTGATTTGATTTTTCTCCCTTTGTTTCTTGATGAGTCTGGCTAGTGGTTTGTCAATTGTATTTACCCTTTCAAAGAACCAGCTTTTGGCTTTGTTAATTTTTGCTATGGTCTCTTTTGTTTCTTTTGCATTTATTTCTGCCCTAATTTTTAAGATTTCTTTCCTTCTACTAATCTTGGGGTGCTTCATTTCTTCCTTTTCCAGTTGCTTTAGGTGTAGAGTTAGGTTATTTATGCCTTGGTAAGTTCAGAAAAATTGAAATCATTCCAACCATTTTTTCTGACCACAATGCAGTAAGAGTAAATCTCAATAACAGGAGAAAAACTATTAAAAATTCCAACATATGGAGGCTGAACAACACACACCTGAATAACCAACAAATCACAGAAGAAATCAAAAAAGAAATCAAATTCTGCATAGAAATGAATGAAAATGAAAACACAACAACCCAAAACCTGTGGGACACTGTAAAAGCAGTCCTAAGGGGAAAGTTCATAGCAATTCAGGCATACCTTAAGAAACCAGTGATTTGTTAATGTGACTTATTTTGAAGTTATGACTCTAACATTGATCACAGGTAGAGGTGGTATCTTTCATGTTTCTCCACTGTAAAATTATCACTTATCTTCCTAATTAAAATAATATTTGGGGAAATACTCTCAAACTACCATACAATTGTACTCATTTCTCATGCTAGCAAGATAATGCTCAAAATCCTTCAAGCTAAGCTTCAGCAGTATGTTAGCTGAGAACTTCCAGATGTACGAGATAGATTTAGAAAAGGCAGAGGAACCAGAGATCAAATTACCAATATTCATTGGATCAAAGAAAAAGCAAAGAAATTCCATAAAAATATCTACTTCTGCTTCATTGATTATGCTAGTCTTTGACAGTGTGGATCACAACAAACTGGAAAATTCTTAAAGAGATGGGAGTAACAGACCACCTTACCTGTCACCTGAGAAACCTGTATGCAGGCCAAGAAGCAACAGTTAGAATTAGATATGGAAAAAAAAAAAAAAAAAAAGAATTAGACATGGAATATGTTCAATTAGAGCTTATTCAAGCTGGTTCTTGGGTATTTATTTATTTTTAATTGGAAGGTAATTTCTTTACAGTATTTGTGTTGGCTTCTGCTATATATCAATATGAATCAGCCATAGGTATACATGTTCCCTCCCTCCTGAATCTCCCTTCCACCTCCCAACAGTAAGAAACTAGAAATAAACCACAAGAAAAAATTTGAAAAATACACAAACATGTGGAGACCAAATAACATGCTACTAAACAATCAATGAGCCACTAAAGACACCAAAGAAGAGATTTTAAAAAATATCTGGAAACATTGAAAATGGAAACAACAATCCAAAATCACTGAGATGCAGCAGTTTGAAGAGAGAAGCAGGTAATAATACAAGCCTACCTCAGGAAACAAGAAAAATTTGAAATAAACAATCTAACTTTATACCTAAAGTAAACTGAAAAAGAATAAATAAAACCTAAACTTAGTAGAAAGTCTCGGCTTATAATAAAAATCATAGAAGAAATAAATGAAATAGAGACAAAATAGAAAAGTTCAGTGAAAGAGCAGTTTTTCTGAAAAGATAGCCTTATCAAAGTACAGTGTTTCAGGCTCTAAGTTTAAATGTATTCTGCCACTTCCTTCTGGCCTATAAAGTTTTTGCTGAAAAAATCAGTCGCTAATCTTTGGTTCTCCATATTTATGATGAGTTGTTTTTGTTTTGCTGCCTTTAAGAATATATCTTTTTTCTCTTTTTCATTTCCATTATAATGATTGGATGGATCTCTGTTTTCATCTGGTTTGAGACTCTGTGCTTCCTGTACTTTATTCCACTTATTGTATTCTGTATTTCTGATGAGCTCTTTCTTATATTTTTTAAATCTTTGTTGACATTCTCCCTGAATTCTTCCATTCCTCTCTTGCTTATGGTGAGTATCCTCATGACTGCTTCTTTAAACTCTATTCAGTAAATTACTAATTTCCATTTCACTAGCTTTTTCATTTTTTCTGGGGTTTTATTTGGGTCTTTTGTTTGGAACATATTCTTCTGTCTCCTATTTTGACTTTCAGTTTCTGTTTCTATGAATTAACCAAAACAGCTCTCTCTCCAGTCTTCACGGAGTGGCTCTGTGTAGAAGATCCTTCTGTTTGGATTATTTGTGCCCAACAGCTTTGGCAGGCTGGCTGGAGCTGGAATGGGTTCAGTCTGGGGCAGTCCCTAGGGACCACTGGGCCCAGGGTCAATGTGGTGGGGTGGCCAGGGCCAGAATATGACCAGGACAGGGTTGCATCCCAGGAGAGGTGCGTCCAAAGCTGCCTTAGTGAGGCTAAAGGTGCTGGATGAATCCCAGCCAGGGGCAGTCCTTGGAGAGCACTGCACCTGAGTCTGCCTTGGCGGACTTCTGGCGCCGAAGCTCCTTGCCAGAGGCAGCTCCTGGGCCAAAATCATCTTGGCAGTGTTGCTGGAGCCAGAATGAATACAGACTAGGAAGAGTCCCAGGGGAACTGAAACAATAGGCTGGTGCCTCTAATTGGCAGATGCTTGACTGGAAAAGGTCAGTTTTCATTGCAATCCCAAAGAAAGGCAATGCCAAAGAATGCTCAAACTACCGCACAATTGCAATCTCACACGCTAGTAAAGTAATGCTCAAAATTCTTGAAGCCAGGCTTCAGCAATATGTAAACTTGAACTTGATGTTCAAGCTGGTTTTAGAAAAGACAGAGGAACCAGAGATCAAATTGCCAACATCTGCTGGATCATGGAAAAAGCAAGAGAGTTCCAGAAAAGCATCTATTTCTGCTTTATTGACTATGCCAAAGCCTTTGACTGTGTGGATCACAATAAACTGCGGAAAATTCTTCAAGAGATGGGAATACCAGACCACCTGACCTGCCTCTTGAGAAATTTGTATGCAGGTCAGGAAGCAAGTTAGAACTGGACATGGAATAACAGACTGTTCCAAATAGGAAAAGGAGTACGTCAAGGCTGTATATTGTCACCCTGCTTATTTAACTTCTATGCAGAGTACATCATGAGAAACGCTGGACTGGAAGAAACACAAGTTGGAATCAAGATTGCTGGGAGAAATATCAATAACCTCAGATATGCAGATGACACCACCCTTATGGCAGAAAGTGAAGAGGAACTAAAACGCCTCTTGATGAAAGTGACAGTGGAGAGTGAAAAATTTGCCTTAAAGCTCAACATTCAGAAAATGAAGATCATGGCATCCGGTCCCATCACTGCATGGGAAATAGATGGGGAAACAGTGGAAAGAGTGTCAGACTTTATTTTGGGGGCTCCAAAATCACTGCAGATGGTGACTGCAGCCATGAAATTAAAAGACACTTACTCCTTGGAAGGAAAGTTATGACCAACCTAGATAGCATATTCAAAAGCAGAGACATTACTTTGCCAACAAAGGTTCGCCTAGTCAAGACTATGGTTTTTCCTGTGGTCATGTATGGATGTGAGAGCTGGACTGTGAAGAAGGCTGAGTGCCGAAGAATTGATGCTTTTGAACTGTGGTGTTGGAGAAGACTCTTGAGAGTCCCTTGGACTGCAAGGAGATCCAACCAGTCCATTCTGAAAGAGATCAGCCCTGGGATTTCTTTGGAAGGAATAATGCTAAAGCTGAAACTCCAGAACTTTGGCCACCTCATGAGAAGAGTTGACTCATTGGAGAAGACTCTGATGCTGGGAGGGATTGGGAGCAAGAGGAGAAGGGAACGACAGAGGATGAGATGGCTGGATGGCATCACTGACTCAATGGATGTGAGTCTGAGTGAACTCTGGGAGTTGGTGATGGACAGGGAGTCTTGGTGTGCTGCGGTTCATGGGGTAGCAAAGAGTCGGACACAACTGAGCGACTGATCTGATCTGATCTTGGGACTAGTAAATATATTTTTTTTCCATATAGTCAACTCAGTTCAGTTCAGTTGCTCAGTCGTGTCTGACTCCTTGCCACCCCACGAACCACAGCATGCCAGGCCTCCCTATTCATCACCAACTGCCAGAGTCTACCCAGATTCATGTCCTTTGACTTGGTGATGTCATCCAACCATCTCATTCTCTGTCGTCCCCTTCTCCTTCTGCCCTCAATCTTTCCCAGCATCAGGGTATTTTCAAATGAGTCAGCTCTTTGCATCAGGTGGCCAAAGTATTGGAGTTTCAGCTTCAGCATCAATCCTTCCAATGAACACCCAGGACTGATCTCCTTTAGGATGGTCTGGTTGGATCTCCTTGTAATCCAAAGGACTCTCAAGAGTCTTCTCCAACACGACAATTCAAAAGCATCAATGCATTGGTGCTCAGCTTTCTTTTTTTAAATTTTATTTAACTTTACAATATTGTATTGGTTTTGCCATATATCAGCTTTCTTTATAGTCCAACTCTTACATCCTAACACGACTACTGGAAAAACCATAGCCTTGACTAGATGGACCTTTGCTGACAAAGTAATGTCTCTGCTTTTGAATATGCTGTCTAGGTTGGTCATAACTTTCCTTCCAAGGAGTAGGCGTCTTTTAATTTCATGGCTGCAATCACAATCTGCAGTGATTTTTGGAGCCCCACAAAACTTAAGTTTTCACTCTTTCCCCATCTATTTGCCATGAAGTGATGGGACCAGATGCCATGATCTTCATTTTCTGAATGTTGAGCTTTAAGGCAATTTTTTCAGTCTCCTCTTTCACTTAAATCAAGAAGCTCTTTAGTTCTTTACTTTCTGCCATAAGGGTGGTGTCATCTGCATATCTGGGGTTATTGATATTTCTTCCAGCAATCTTGATTCCAGTTTGTGCTTCTTCCAGCCCAGGGTTTCTCATGATCTACTCTGCATATAAGTTAAATAAGCAGGGTGACAATATATAGTTTCGATGTACTCCTTTTCCTATTTGGAACCAGTCTGTTGTTCCATGTTCAGTTCTAACTGCTGCTTCCTGACCTGAATACAGGTTTCTCAAGAGGCAGGTCAGGTGGTCTGGTATTCCCTTCTCTTGAAGAATTTTCCACATTTATTGTGATCCACACAGTCAAAGGCTTTGGCATAGTCAATAAAGCAGAAAAAGCATTTGCTTTTTCAATGATCCAGTGGATGTTGGCAATTTGATCTCTGGTTCCTCTGCCTTTTCTAAAACCAGCTTGAACATCTGGAAGTTCATGGTTCACAGACTGTTGAAGCCTGTCTTGGAGAATTTTGAGCATTACTTTACTAGCGTGTGAGATGAATGAAATTGTGCAGTAATTTGGGCATTCTTTGGCATTGCCTTTCTTTGGGATTGGAATGAAAACTGACCTTTTCCAGTCCTGTGGCCACTGCTGAGTTTTCCAAATTTGCTGGCATATTGAGTACAGCAGTTTCACAGCATCATCTATTAGGATTGCTCAACTGGAATTTCATCACCTCCACTACCTTGTTCATAGTGATGCTTCCTAAGGCACACTTACCTTTGCATTCCAGGATGTCTGACTCTAGGTGAGTGTGAGTGATCACACCATCATGATTATCTGAGTCATGAAGATTTTTTTGTACAATCTTCTTAATAAGATTTTTTTTGTACAATCTTCTTAATCTTCTTGCAAAAATCTTTTGTACAAAGATTTTTTTGCCACCTCTTTTTAATATCTTCTGCTTCTTTTACGTCCACACCATTTCTGTCCTTTCGAAATGTTCCCTTGGTATCTCTAATTTTCTTGAAGAGATCTCTAGCCTTTCCCATTCTATTGTTTTCCTCTATTTCTTTGCATTGATCGCTGAGGTAGGCTTTCTTATCTCTCCTTGCTATTCTTTGGGACTCTACATTCAAATGGGTATGTCTTTCCTTTTCCCCTTTGCTTTTCGCTTCTCTTCTTTTCACAGAGAAAAGAAGCCTCCTCAGACAGCCATTTCCCTTTTTTGCATTTCTTTTTCTTGGGTAGGTCTTGATTCCTGTCTCCTGTACAATGTCACAAACCTCCATCCATAGTTCACCAGGCACTCTGTCTATCAGATCTAGTCCCTTAAATCTATTTCTCACTTCCACTGTATAATCATAAGGGATTTGATTTACATCATACCTGAATTGTCTAGTGGTTTTCCCCACCGTCTTCAATTTAAGTCTGAATTTGGCAATAAGGAATTCATGATCTGAGCCACAGTCAGCTCCTAGTCTTGGTTTTGCTGACTGTATAGAGTGTCTCCATATTTGGCAGCAAAGACTATAATCAATCTGATTTCAGTGTTGTCCATCTGGTGATGTCCATGTGTAGAGTCTTCTCTTGTGTTGTTGGAAGAGGGTGTTTGCTCTGACAAGTGCATTATTCTCTTGGCAAAACTCTATTAGTCTTTGCCCTGCTTCATTCCGTATTCCAAGGCCAAATTTGCCTGTTACTCCAGGTGTTTCTTGACTTTCTACTTTTGCATTCCAGCCCCCTATAATGAAAAGGACATCTTTTTGGGGTGTTCGTTCTAGAAGGCCTTGTAGGTCTTCATAGAACCGTTCAACTTTAGCTTCTTCAGCATTACTGGTTGGGGCATAGACTTGGATTACCATGATATTGAATGGTTTGCTTTGGAAATGAACAGAGATCATTCTGTCATTTTTGAGATTGCATCCAAGTGCTGCATTTCGGACTCTTTTGTTGACTATGATGGCTACTCCATTTCTTCTAGGGATTCCTGCCCACATTAGTAGATAGAATGGTCATCTGAGTTAAATTCACCCATTCCAGTCCATCTTAGTTCGCTGATTCCAAAAATGCCATCTTCTGTTTGACCACTTCCAATTTGCTTTGATTCATGGACCTAACATTCCAGGTTCCTCAAGGTGCCCTTAAAACTGCTGTTTGTTTTTTCCTATGTCAGGGAAGGCAAGTCTGCTTGGTGGGGTGGCTCAAGTCCTTCATCAAAATTCCCTCCTCACTGCAGGTTGCTGTTTCAGTGGTGGGATTCTCATGGATACCCTGTCTCCATCTTTCCTGCTCATTTCTGTGTGGTCCTTCTATGTAGTAGCTGTTCAATAAACACTCAGGTCTTCTTCAAGTGGAATCGCTCTATATGTTGATGTAGATTTTATGTGCCCTTGGGAGGAGGTGAACTCAGGGTCTTCCTGCACTGCCATCCTGGGCATCTCTTCAATACTCTTTGTTGGAGAGACAAAATAACACTAATGATAAAAACTAACATTTATGGCAAAAACCATCACTATATTATAAAGTAATTATCCTTCATTAAAATAAATTAATTCATTAAAAAAACTAATATCCATGCAGGGCTGTCTATATTGTTGTAATTGCTTAGATTCTTTAATTAATTTTTAAAACAGTACGAGAAAGGTTTTAGTGCTCATTCTTTTGCTATTGAACTGAGATACAAAGAAATTAAGAGCCTTGCCTACAATCACACACCTAGTCAATGGTTGAATCTGGACTTGAGTGCAGGCATTTGACTCCTAATGCTGTGGTGTTCTTAGTCACTATACTGCACAATTTGCCCATACCCAGCTCCTTCCCTCTTCAAGACTTTTCATGTAGTTCTTTATGCCTGTATGTATTTAATTATCTTGATTCTTAAGAACATGATTTGCCCATTGATTGAAATATAAAATCTTGATTTTGTTTCCTTAATCTTGATTAAGAATGTCTATTATTTTATCCTACACTATTTAACTGTAGTTACCTTCTAGTCAAAACTGTGTTCACATATTCAACCTAGCAAGGAAAATAATTCTCCATATCCGACCCCTTACTACAACGTAAACATATGCTGAGAATAGATTGATTCTTCCTACTAAAAACATGAAAAGTTCATCTCCCTGAGCCATACTCCTTGACTGATTTATATGCACTTAAATTATTCCATCCTTGGAATTCAAACTTTTTTACTTATAGATTTAATGATGAAACATATGTAGTTAATTCATTTTCATTATATCTGTGTTTTGTGTATATTCTTTTCATTAGGTTTTGAGTTCCTAATGACAGGGAACTTTACCCAGCAAACTTATGAAGTTCAAGTAACATATATCAGTGGTCTGTGTTAATGTTAACAACACTATAGGAAATACTTGGCATACAGAAAGTTCTCAACAAAAATAGATAGTTTTAGGATTTTGTTTACTTAGAAGAATACCTTACTTTCTCTCCCACTTGCTCACCTATGTTTAGCACAATCATATATATTACGCTGAAGGCCCTAACGACAGTCTGTGCATACATGCCAATTTGCTTCAGTCATGTCTGATTCTTTGCAACTCTGTGGATTGGACTGAAGCCCGGCAGGCTCCTCTGTCCTTGAGATTCTCCAGGCAAAAACATTGGAATGAGTTGCCATGCTCTCCTCCAGGGGATCTTCCAAACCCAGGGATCAAACCCTCATCTCCTGCTTCTCCTGCACTGGCAGGTGGGTACTTTACCACTTACACCACCTGGGAAGCCCAACAAAAGTCTACTAATAGCTAAATTGTGTGTGTGTATATATACATAGAAAGCACTTTTTAATAGGGATAAAAGACATTTTAAGGACTTCTTTCAGTACTTTTTTCCTTTTTGAGGGAATATTCACACGAACCACAGATGTTGTACTTAAATAATCTAGAGAATTATCCTGAGTGTCTCAAAAGAAGCCTTGATGACACAAATGGCACTCCTGTCATTTCCACTTCTTATATATACAAGGATCTGTTTCTAATTTCTCTCCTGAAATTTGAATTATTTTTGCAGAAATATCATAATATTTTAGTTTATATATACAGAATTACACATACACACATGTATATGTATTTTATATGCCTATATCTAAATAAATATGCTCTATATACTGTTGGATTTGATATATTAAAATTATTACTATTTTATACATGTATATAAACATACAACTGTATTAGATGTACTAAAATTATTTGCTGTATGCTTCATTATGGTTGATTTCTATTATTAAGTCTTCTTTTGCAGAATATTATCTGCCATTAGCCCAATTTAGTGAACTTCTCATTTTAAATATTTTATTTTTCACTGTAATTTCATTTGGTTTGCTTTTATATCTTCATTTCTCTTGAAGAGTTCACATTTTTCTCTTTATATAATACTATAACTCTAACATCCTTGCCTGATAATTCCATCACTTCCATTTGTTTCCATCATTTTGGGTTTTCTCCTATTGGATATTTTCTCCTAATTATTAGTCACATTTTCCTTCTTTAAAAGTCGAATGATGTTTTTGTTGGTTTTTGGATGTTGTGAATTTTTTTAGGTTAACATTTTTTGTGTCTGAATTTTGTAGACTTCCTCTACAAACTACTAGGCTTTGTTTTGACAGGTAGTAACATTAATTGCAAGTTAGTCTTTCGGGGTTTAGTTTTAAGTTTTGTCAGAGAAGATCCAGAGTAATATTTACTACAGGAATAATTTATTCCCATTTATATGGTCTGATCCACCTATAGTCTCTAATAAATGTCCCAAGTGATCAGTGAGGACTTGCAACTTTGGTTAAGACTTCATGTTCTGCTTGAGCTTGGAACCACTCAGTTACAGGTCCCTTGTCATTTTTCCCAACCACATGAAGCTTTACTCTACCCCTGCATATCTTAAAATGAGGAAAGACTCAAGGACGCCCTGTGCAGATTTCTGAAGTGTTTTCTTTATTGCCTCATTCTCTCAGAACTCAGCCATGCCATGTGTAACACAGGGGGTTTCTGTTTCCAGCCATGATACAGTAACAGGAACCAGAAATACCCTCCCATGGGAAACACATAGAACACTGAACAAGATAAATTAAATAACTGTTTTCAAGTGTTAGACAACAGGCGGCCCCAGACTGTGATGGCTGAGAGAAGGGGAAAATCAAGATGAGCCCAGTGACTGTCCCAGCTAACATTCTGCTGGAGGCATGTTCACTGTACAAAAGGGAAAATCATCACAAGCAATGGCTGGCTGTCTCACTGAGCTAGGGAAGCACAGATTGGGGCTCAGAAGGGGTGAGGTAAATGGTAGTTCTGGGGCAGAGTTACAGAAAGGAGAGAACAACATAGACAAAAAGAACTCCAGAAATCCACCGAAGAGATTCCTTGAAGGCATCAGATTTTGTTTTTTGCCGATCAGTTCAGTTCAGTCGCTCAGTCATGTCCGACTCTTTGCGACCCCATGAATCGCAGCACACCAGGCCTCCCTGTCCACCACCAACTCCCAGAGTTCACTCAAACTCACGTCCATCGAGTTGGTGATGCCATCCAGCCATCTCATCCTCTGTCGTTCCCTTCTCCTTCTGCCCCCAATCTCTCCCAGCATCAGGGTCTTTTCCAATGAGTCAACTCTTCGCATGAGGTGGCCAAAGTACTGGAGTTTCAGCTTTAGCATCATTCCTTCCAAAAAACACCCAGGGCTGATCTCCTCTAGAATGGACTGGTTGGATCTCCTTGCAGTCAGGTGGATGTTAAATCACAATTCAGCATGGTTTTAGTTGAATTCAAGCAGTTTAGCAGTTTTCAATATATTTACTGGGCATTTGTATTTCCTTTTCTAGTAAAGCACCTGGTCAAATCCTTTGATCGCTTGTTATTTTGAATTGTTTCAATTTGTCCTTTTTCCTTCTACCTTGCTAAAATCTCCTATTATATCTAGCAAGTTGTCTGTAGAGGTTTTAGCGTTTTCTATGAAGAAAATTACAGAATGTAAAAGCAGTGTGTTGAGCTCCTTACTTCCAAATCTTACACTCTTTTTCCCCCCTCACTGTGATGACTAATAATCACTATGCATGCATGCTCAGTCATTCAGTCATGTCAGATTCTTTTACAACCCCTTAGACTATAGCCTGCTAGGCTCCTCAGTCCATGGAATTCTCCAGACAAGAATACTGGAGTGGATTGCCATTTTCTTCTCCAGGGGATCTTCCCGACCCTAGGACTGAACCCTTGTCTCCTGCATCTCCTGCATTAGCAGGTGAATTCTTTTACAACTGAGGCACCAGGGAAGCCCAACAATGACTATAGATGGTAGTATTGTTGTCCTTCTCCCAAAGTGAAGTTTAAAACATTTTAGCAATAGATTTGATGTTTGTTCTAGACATCTTTGTAGATTGTTTTTATCAGTTTAAGAATAAACCCTTTTATTCCTAATTTCCAAAGTCTTAAATTTTTTACCTTGTATCTTGACAAGGCTGTAAAGTTTCCTTGCCACCAACTTATGCTCATGGAAGGTTTTTCTGGTTTCTCCTTCTAAAGTCCTGATATGTGACTTTGCAGTTCTATCTCCCAGTCTTATACAGCCTTGAGACCATCATCTTCTGTCCTCATGCAAGCATGAAACTCAAGTCTATGAGTTATTAAGACTGAAAATATTCTAATTTACTCCACTCCTCACTCTAATTAGCAAAGTCTACATCCAGTAATGGGCTCACTATCTTTATTTTCAGCTTGCTTTTTTCCTCACATATACAGGATTTACATTTTTTCTTACAAATGTAGCTATGCATTAAAAATAATGGGTATTGCAGCTGATTCTACATATGCAGCTATTTGTAGCAAGTTAGTGCTATACTTATCCAATCCTTGGTATCACTCCAGTCCAGTTCCAGTTCAGTCATGCAGTTGTGTCTGACTCTTTGCGACCCCATGGACCGCAGCATGCCAGGCCTCCCTATCCAACACCAACTCCTGGAGTCCACCCAAACTCATGTCCATTGACTCGATGATGCCATCCAACCATCTCATCCTCTGTCATCCCCTTCTCCTCCTGCCCTCAATCTTTCCCAGCATCAGGGTCTTTTCAAATAAGTCAGCTCTTCGCATCAGGTGGACAAAGTATTGGAGTTTCAGCTTCAACATCCGTCCTTCAAATGAACACTCAGGACTGATCTCCTTTAGGATAGTCTGGTTGGATCTCCTTGTAGTCCAAGAGACTCTCAAGAGTCTTCTCCAACACCACAGTTCAAAAGCATCAATTCTTTGGAGCTCAGCTTTTTTTATAGTCCAACTCTCACATCCATACATGATCACTGGAAAAACCATAGCTTTGACTAGATGGACCTTTGTTGGCAAAGTAATGTCTCTGCTTTTTAATATGCTGTCCAGGTTGGTCATAACTTTTCTTCCAAGGAGCAAGCGTCTCTCTTATTTATTTATTTATTGAAACATTTCTTTTTATTATTGTTATTATTATTATTATTATTTTTTACTTTACAATATTGTATTGGTTTTGCCATACATCAACATGCATCTGCCACGGGTGTTCCCCATCCTGAACCCCACTCCCACCTCCCTCCCCATACCATCCCTCTGGGTCATCCCAGTGCACCAGCCCCAAGCTTCCTGTATCCTGCATCAAACCTGGACTGGTGATTCGTTTCTTATATGATATTGTACATGTTTTAATATAAATTTATTTATTTTAATTGGAGGTTAATTACTTTACAATATTGTATTGGTTTTGCCATACATCAACATAAAACGAATCGCCAGTCCAAGTTCGATGCATGATACTGGTTGCTTGGGGCTGGTGCACTGAGACGACCCAAAGGGATGGTACGGGGAGGGAGGAGGGAGGGGGTTTGGGATGGGGAAAGTGTCTCTTAATTTCATGGCTGCAGTCACCATCTGCAGTGATTTTGGAACCCAAGAAAATAAAGCCTGTCACTATTTCCATTGTTTCTCCTTCCCCATCTGTTTACCGTGAAGTGAGGGGACTGGATGCCATGATCTTAGTTTTCTGAATGTTGAGTTTTAAATCAATGTTTTAACTCTCCTCTTTCACTTTCATCAAGAGGCTCTTTAGTTCTTCGCTTTCTGGCATAAAGGTGGTGTCATTTGCATATCTGAGGTTATTGATACTTCTGTATATTGATACAAATATCTTGACTTCAACTTGTGTTTCATCCAGTCCAGCATTCCTCATGATGTATTCTGCATATAAGATAAATAAACAGGGTGACAATATATAGGTTCAACATACTCCTCTCCCGATTTGGAACCTAATCAGTCTGTTGTTCATGGATTCTTTACCAGATGAGCCATAAGGGAAGCCTGCATTTTCCTTAAGGCATTGTATATACTTCTTTTGAACTTTTCAATGAAATAGTATATAGCCAAAAGCTTGGAAAACAATATTACTGTAAAATCGGAGACAAGGAAAAAGGAAAAAAGAAATGAAAAGAGGAAAAAAAGGAAGTAAGGGAGAGACAGGAAGTTGAAGAGGGGGTGGAAGGAAGGAAAAAAAGAAAGAAAAAGAAGGAAGAAAACGAATGCCTTTTCTAAATGGCAGACTTAAAGCTCTAACCAGGAAATCTGGCAAATGCATTCCTTAAGCTCTTAGCTTATTCCTACAGGAATAACATAGCTTAGCATTCTCATCTTCCTTTTAAAGTAAACAAATCTTAGCTCATTATCTTATAGGAACTCTTAATCTATGCTAAAGAAATAGCCTTTATATTCAGCTGGCTCTGAGATGCTTCACTTGAGAATACTCCAGCCTATAATGTGATTGAAGCCCACTGTGCCTGGCTCCTCTGCTCCTGGTCACACTTACTCTGTACCATCACATTTTTAAAGAAGGAGGAGAGAGTATGCAAGGAGCAAATCTGTCCTCTCTGCGTTCTTGCTATGACACCACCCCTAAAGAAGAGGAGTAAGCATTCATGGTTCAGCCTTTTTGGATTTCCTCCTTTAGAATCTGCCTGCCCAAAAAAAGGATATATTCTACTCTGCTCTTCAGACCAAGGTAACTAGACCTTGGTCTAGATCTAAGCTGTCTTCAAAAGACATGCTTGAAAATCTGTGCTTGCCTTTAATTTTAGTTTCTAGGGATTGCAAAACACAGATACCTAGCTCTTCAGACTAAAGCTGTCACATGGATGGGTCAATACAAAGTCTTGACTTCAAAGGAAGAGAAAATGAGCTAGCTGAACCATGGCCACAAGCATCAAACTTAACTTCATCAGTTAAATAAAAATCTGATATTTTGTGCTCCAGCTGTTTGACTCACACGTCATGTTTCTCAATTGTATATTTGAGTTAAGCAGAACATTTAAGATTAACAGCTTAAATCACAAGTTCTTTTCCCACTCTTGCTTTCTCCCAAATTTTTGCCCTAACGTTCAATCAGCAGTGTTGGAAATGCAGCTTTGATGGTATTACTCTACTTATCACATTTCAGTTGCTTTTTCCACTAGTGTCTAATACCTTAATAAACAAGTATTCAGTGCCTGCTTCCTTCTGAAGCCTTATTTTTCATCACTTTACAGCTATATTCTTTTCCTCAGTCATAAAATATCTAAAAGGTTCTGATCTTCTGATTTTCCACTTTTGCACAGTTATGGCAGATTATAACTCTTAATCCATAGAAAACTTTGAAAATGCCTTTTGAGTAATCCAATAAATACTAAATGATTTTGGCATAGACAAAGAATGCATTTCATATGCAAAATATTGGACAATTCATCATTTAAATAAGGTTGTATGTGATAATTATTTAAAACATTTCTATTATAAAAGCAATATGTTTGTCATAAACAGTTCAAAAATCCCAAAAAGTAAAAAATAAAATCTCCTCTCCCTTTCACAATCTCCCAAATTCTACTCCCTCAAGGAAATATTATGTATGTTTTCAGATGTTTTCTATACACTGGTGGCTCAGATAATAAAGAATCTGCCTGCCAGGCAGGATATCTGGGTTTGATACCTGGGTTGGGAAGATCCCTTGGAGAAGAGGATGGCAACCCACTCCAGTCTTCTTGCTTGGAGAATCCCATAGACAGAGGAGCCTGGTAGGCTATAGTCCATGGCGTCACAAAGAGCTGGACACAACTGAGTGACTAACACTTTCACTTTCATAAATATTTAGCACACACGTATCAAGTTTTTTCTTAAATGAAGTCAGTTTCATACAGTTTTATAACTTCCTTATAGTACTAATTACATGTATATATATATACATATATATCGGAGAAGGCAATGGCACCCCGCTCCAGTACTCTTGTCTGGAAAATCCCATGGACGGAGGAGCCTGGTGGGCTGCAGTCCATGGGGTCGCTAGGAGTCGGACACGACTGAGCGACTTCACTTTCACTTTTCACTTTCATGCATTGGAGAAGGAAATGGCAACCCACTCCAGTGTTCTTGCCTGGAGAATCCCAGGGACAGGGGAGCCTGGTGGGCTGCTGTCTCTGGGGTCGCACAGAGTTGGACACGACTGAAGCAACTTAGCAGCAATATATATATATATATCGGAGAAGGCAATGGCACCCCACTCCAGTACTTTTGCCTGGAAAACCCCACGGACGGTGGAACCTGGTAGGCTGCAGTCCATGGGGTCGCTAAGAGTAGGACACGACCAGGCGACTTCACTTTCGCTTTTCACTATCATGCATTGGAGAAGGAAATGGCAACCCACTCCAGTGTTCTTGCCTGGAGAATCCCTGGGACCGGGGAGCCTGGTAGGCTGCCGTCTATGGGATCACACAGAGTCGGACACGACTGAAGTGACTTAGCATAGCATATATATAGTTGATTTACAATGTTGTGTTCATTTCAGGTATAGATCAAAGTGAATCAGTTTTGCATATACATATATCCATAGATTCTTTTCACATATAGGGCATTACAAAGTATTTAGCAGAGTTCCCTGTGCTATACAGTAGGTCCTTACTGGTTATCTATTTTACATATTATAGTGTGTATATGTCAGTCCTAATCTCCCAATTTATCCCTCTCACTCCTTACCCCCAGTAACATAAGATTTCTACATCTGTATTTTTTAACTTTATTTTTTATTGAAATATAATCACTGTACAATGTTGTGTTAGTTTCTGCCATACAATGAAGTGAATCAGCTACATGCATGCAAATACTCCCTCCTTCTTGGACCTTGCTCCCATCTATCTAAGTCAACACAAGAGCACCGAGCTGAACTTCCTGTGCTTTATAGCAGGCTCCCATTAGCTATCTATTTTATACATGATAGTGTACATATGTCAATCCTAATCTCCAACTCACCCCACTTGTGTTCACTTCTGTTCCCTACATCTGTGTCACTGTTCATGCCCTGGAAATAGGTTTATCTGTACCATTTTTCTAGATTCGATACTTATGTATTAACATATTATATATATATTTTTTTTCTTTCTGACTTCACTCTGTAGAAGACTCTAGGTCCATTCACATCTCTACAAATGACCCAATTTCATTCCTCTTTATGGAATGAGATTCCACTGTATATATTTACCACATCTTCTTTATCCATTCATCTGTATACATTGTATTTTAGATACAACAGTTTTTGCTTTTCTTTGTGTATGTATTATTTTACTCCTGATAATCAATTTGGCAACTGCTAAGCTTTTTTATTTTAAGCAATATAAAATACTTAAAACTCTTTAAAATTGTCTCAATTTTAAATAGTATATATTGACCTACTTAAAATGATAAACAAATGAAAAAAATAATACTTCAACACAAGTAGGATATGACTGTAACCCCAAACCATGGATTTTCAGAAATGTGTAAAAATCTATGAAAGAGGGTGAAATCAAGATAGTACAAGTGAAAATTATGTCATCCTACATGTTACTTTCTCTTGAATTCATCAAATAACTTTTTATCCTTGATGACAGAAAGTAGCATTTGGGGTGAGCCGGAGAAAAAACCTGAAACCAGTCTCTGGAAGTTTGACTCTTAAACATAGAGTGATAAGAAAGAGTCTGAGGGAGGAATAACAGTCATACCATATTGAGTTTTTCTGATTAGACTCCTAACTCCCAACTAGAAGAGAGAAGAAAAGGTGTAACCATTAATTTGTATTTCCTACCAGAGTGAAAGGACGTCACCAAACAGAAGGATTTGGCACTATGAAGCTTCAGGGAGAGTTATCTTGGCCTCCTCCTGGGCCATCTGCTCTCTCCACAGATTGTGAATGAATATGTGTAATCCCCAGGAGAGGAAAGGAGACATTTCCAGAAAAGGCCAAACACACACCCTGAGAACATGTTCTGAGGCAGCAGACTCCACTGATGGTCTGATCATTCTCTCCACCACTTCCCATGTTACTTTTGGACAAACAGATTCAGATGGAACATTAGATATCGAAAAATAGCAAAAAAAAAAAAAAAAAAAATTCAACATAAGCCTTATATACATTTTCAACAACAAAAAATTTAATGTAAGTCTTAGGTACATATTTAACAAAATGAAAACATGTTGAAGACTATTATAGAAACAAACGGATGAATACATTTTAAAAGAATGACCTGGGTTGTATGAGAATATTCCAGACAAGCATTTCCTAGTTTTAAAACACACACACATTCACAAAGTGAACTGGAAGATATGTAAAATATCAAGATATTTACTCTGTAGCTGTCAAAGCCCCCATCTCATACAAAGACCCACTGGGAATCCCACATCTTCTGTGATTTCCCATTTGGGAAGTTAACCTTCAAATTAAGTGAACAATGCAAAGAAATAGAAGAAACAATAGAATGAGTAAGACTAGAGTTCTCTTCAAGAGAAGTAGAGATACCAAGGAACTACTTCATACAAAGATGGGAACAATAAAGGACATAAACAGTATGGACCTAACAGAAGCAGAAGCTATTAGGAAGAGGTGGTAAGAATACATGGAAGAACTATACAAAAAAAAAAAGGTCTTAATGACCTGGATAACCACGATATCCTGGAGTCTTAAGTGAGCCTCAGGATGAATTACTATGAACAAAGCTAGTGGAGTAATGGAATGCCAGCTGAGTTATTTCAAGTCCTAAAAGATGATACTGTTAATGTGCTGTACTCAATATGTCAGCATATTTGGAAAACTCAGCAGCAGCCACAGGACTGGAAATGTTTGCATTTCAATCCCAAAGAAGGGCGATGCCAAAGAATGTTCAAACTATTGCACAGTTACACTCATATCACATGCTAGCAAGGTAATGCACAAATTCCTTTAAGCTAGGCTTCACCAGTCTGTGAACCAAGAACTTCTAGATGTACAAGCTGGATTTAGAAAGGCAGAGGAACCAGAAATCGAACTGCCAACATCAGTTAAATCATAGAAAAGGCAAGGGAATTCCAGAAAATCATCCACTTCTGCTTCATTGACTATGATAAAGACTTTGACTGTGTGGGTCAAAATATGGTGTGGAAAATTCTTAAAGAGATGGGAATGCTACATTACCTTACCTGCCTCCTGAGAAAGCTGTGTGCAGGTCAAGAAGCCATAGTTAGAACTAGACAACAGCAGACTGGTTCCAAATTGGGAAAGGAGTACGTCAAGGCTGTATATTGTCACCCTACTTATTTAACTTATATGCAGAGTACATCATGTGAAATGTCAGGCTGGATCAAGCACAAGCTGGAATCAAGATTGCCAGAAGAAATAACCTCAGATATGCAGATGACACCACTCTTATGGCAGAAAGTGAAGAGGAACTAAAAAGCCTCTTGATGAAAGTGAAAGTGGAGAGTGAAAAGGTTGGTTTAAAATTCAACATTCAAAAAACTAACATCATGGCCTCTGGTTCCACCACTTCATGGCAAATAGATGGGGAAACAATGGAAACAGTGACACACTTTGTTTTCTTGGGCTCCAAAATCACTACAGATGGTGACTGCTGCAAAGGAATTAAAAGACGCTTGGTCCTTGGAAGAAAGGCTATGACAAACCTAGACAGTATATTAAAAAGCAGGCATATTACTTTGCCAACAAAGGTCTGTATAATCAAAGCTATGGTTTTTCCAGTAGTTATGTCCAGATGTGAGAGTTGGACCAGAAAGAAGGCTAAATGCCAAATTGATGCTTTTGAACTGTGGTGCTGGAGAGACTTTTGAGAGTCCCCTGGACTGCAAGAAGATAAAACCAGGCAATCCTAAAGGAAATCAGTCCTGAATATTCATTGGAAGGACTAATTCTGAAGCTGAAGCTCCAATACTTTGGCCACCTGATGCAAAGAGCCAACTCATTGGAAAAGACTCTGATGCTGAGAAAAATTGAGGACAAAAGGAGAAAAGAGTGACAGAGGATGAGATGGTAGGATGGCATCACTAACTCAATGGACATGAGTTTGAGCAAACTCCAGGAGATGGTGAAGGACAGGGAGGCCTGGTGTGCTGCAGTCCATCGGATCACAAAGAGTCGGACACAACTGAGCAGTTGAACAACAACAACAACCCTTCAGATTTTGCAATGGTCTCTGGACTCTGCTCTCTTTCTCTGCCCAGAAGAACCAGAGTCATCTTGGATTCCAGCTTTCTACATTCCTCTCAGAAAATTATATATAGCCACAGACTGGTATAGTCACGGTTCTTGCCTGGTGATTTTTCTCTCTCTTAAGGCCTTCTAACTTGCACTGTCTATTGTTCAAGATATGGGCACAGTTGCCTCATATTGAGGACTCATGTGTCCATCCTATGGCTTCCTTGCAGAAGAAGATGAGGGGGGACCAGTTACTCCATCATAACCAGAAGCAGAGGATATTGCTTATTTTTGTATCAAAAATGAATCCCTCTTCTAATCAGCCATTTGCAACTTTTGTATTTATTGGGTATGGTGGACTTAATGTTGCTCACAAAATATGTAAGAATATGCACAAAAACAGAACAATATGCCAGATATGAAGGCTGAAATAGCTCACGGTTTCTATCATCTCTTACTGACAAACACATTGTTAATGCTAGGCTGTGCTGTGTGCTGCTGCTAAGTCACTTCAGTCGTGTCCGACTCTGTGTGACCCCAGGGACGGCAGCCCACCAGGCTCTCCTGCCCCTGGGATTCTCCAGGCAAGAACACTGGAGTGGGTTGCCATTTCCTTCTCCAATGCATGAAAGTGAAACGTGAAAGAGCCAACTCATTGGAAAGGACTCTGACGCTGGGAAAGATTGAAGACAGAAGGAGAAGGGGGCAACATATGGTTGGATGGCATCATTGATTCAATGGACATGAGTTTGAACAAATTCCAGGAGAGAGTGAAGGACAGGGAAGCCTGGCATGCTGTAGCCCTTGGGGTTGCAGAGTTGAACACAAGTGAGCGACTGAATAACAAAATTTTCCCAAGGGCACATAGCTAGAAAATGAAGACCTGGGAGTCAAAGCCAGGCTGATCCCAAAGTCTGAGCCATTCCCTACTCTGCTTTCTTGCCTCTTGGTATATTGAAGTGCTTACTAAGTGCCGCAGATTCCTGGAGAGCTAAGAATTTTTGCCCTACCAAGAATTTTCCAGAATATTAAGCTTGTGTTGTAGGTAAAAATATGCTTTCCCCTCTGCCTTGGCTATCACTTTTCAATGGACACCACCTATTTCCTTTTCTCTTCAATGAACATCTGTTTCACAGCATCTAGGTGACCTGGTTATAATATTGCAACTGGAGAGAGGTGGGTGGTGTTGCAGTGAATTCCAGCCAAGGCAAACCTTCAAACCCAGCAGCTTTAATGCTCTCCCACACAGTGCACAATTTTGTTTGGTGCACAAGTTTCGATTTAGCATCCAAGTAACTTGTCACTGCCTGGTTTACTCGAGAGGTTGTACTGTGTGCGAGCATGTGTATGCATAAAACTGAGTTTCTTTCCACCTTTATATCTCAGGCCAAATGGCTCCAGGGATAAAACTTGAAAGCATTGTAAGTGGAAACAATTCTATTTACTTTCCTACCACGCATTTTCTATGAAGAAAGGGATTCTTTTCTATTTAAAAAAAATGCTGGAGGACATTATTTTTATTTTATATATTGAAGAAAATCTATTACTTTTCAGCTTGAAAGCAGTTAACTGATGTGAATTGATTTTCACAGCCCTCTCATCTGTAATGTTAGTGTGCCCTGCCTGACAGATATAGAGCAAACGATTTTGTATTGTAAGTCAGGTTGACATTCAACCAGTAAGTACAAAAACTGCTCCTTTCCTTTAAAATGAAACTTCACTTTCATTCTCTCTCTGGACACACAGGCCTTTGTGTTCTGTCTGTGAAATTTACAATAATGAATGTGTATGTCTTGATTTTTACTTATTCCTGAATTTATTATTCACTTGTATGTTCAAATAAGCATCTGAGAGTTTATGTGAAGGCACTGTGTCAGGCAAGTGCTGTGATGCGTTTAGGACACTGCTCTGGAGAAACTTCTTGTCTCAGAGCTGAAACCTACCTGTGTGCAATGGCTACCAGGTGTTATCAGCACCATGGTAGAATATGCATCCCTGAGGATCCTTGAAGAGCAAGAGATGATTGGGAAGAGGAGGAAAAAGTGCTTCACAGAGGTGATAACTGAAGTGCTTCAGAGATGGATACAAAATTGCCACATGGAGAAAATGGGAAGATATTCTGATCAGAGCATATATTAATAGCGTTAGTAGCAAAAGGACCACATAATTCAGGTACCATGGCCTGTTGTGACAGGTGACTGGTGTGCCGACTGGGTAAAACTAGGGTGTGAGGGACCAGCATAAAGAGAGAAGGTAAGAAAAACAGTCTTCAGCTGGACTGTGATGAATCTTGCAATCTTTGATGAAGAATTTAGATTTTCTTCTGTGATTTCTAAGGAGCTCTATGTGTGCAAAGAATGAGAGGACAAGAGAAAGCAGAGACTGAATGAGTAGTTTGGGAGGCTTACTATTTAATAGACTAGAAAGTAGCAAATAAATTAGAAAATAGAGTAGAAATTATTTTTTCTTTCAGCCTGAATTTAATGTTTTAAATTAATGAGCTTTTCCATGAAGCAACATCATTTTCATGCTTGTGTAGACTCAGAAAATGAAGAACCCTTTAATTTCTAAAGAATATTTGCTCTGGACTCTACAGTGGGGAGTTAGGTGACCTTCTGTGACATCATCACTAGTGTCACTATTTCTTTGTTTAAACTATTTTTTCCCATGCGAAAAATAAGAAGCTAAAGGCAAAGGAGAAAAGGAAAGATATACCCATCTGAATGCAGAATTCTAAAGAATAGCAAGGAGAGATAAGAAAGCTTTCCTCAGTGATCAATGCAAAGAAATTGAGGAAAACAATAGAATGGGAAAGACTAGGGATCTCTTCAAGAAAATTAGAGATACCAAAGGAACATTTCATGCAAAGATGGACACAATAAAGAACAGAAATGGTATGAACCTAACAAAAGCAGGAGACATTAAGAAGTGGCAAGAATACACAGAAGAACTGTACCAAAAAGACCTTCATAATAGGCTCCAGTTTCATCCATCTCATTAGAACTGATGAAACTGGAGCCTATTATACAGAGCAAAGTAAGCCAGAAAGAAAAACACAAATACAGTATATTAGCCCATATACATGGAATTTAGCAGAGAAGGCAATGGCACCCCACTCCAGTACTCTTGCCTGGAGAATCCCACGGACAGTGGAGCCTGGTAGGCTGAAGTCCATGGGGTCGCTAGGAGTCAGACATGACTGAGCGACTTCACTTTGTCTTTTCACTTTCATGCATTGGAGAAGGAAATGGCAACCCACTCCAGTGTTCTTGCCTGGAGAATCCCAGGGACGGGGAAGCCTGGTGGGCTGCCATCTATGGGGTCACACAGAGTCGGACATGACTGAAGTGACTTAGCATAGCATAGCATAGCATATGGAATTTAGAAAGATGGTAACAATGACCCTATATGCAAGACAGCAAAAGACATAGATGTAAAGAACAGACTTTTGAACTCTGTGGGAGAAGGCAAGGGTGGGATGATTTGAGAGAATATTATGGAAACAGGCATATTATCATATGTGAAATAGATCACTAGTCCAGGTTCAAAGCATGAGACAGGGTGCTCAGGACTGGTGTACTGGAATGACCCTGAGGGATGGGATGGAGAGGAAGGTGGAAGGGAGGGTCAGGATGGGGAACACATATACACCCATGGCTGATTCATATGAATATATGGCAAAAACCACAACAACAATGTAAAGTAATTAGCCTCCAATTAAAAATTTTAAAATGGCAACAAACGAACATACAAAGATCTTTATGACCCAGATAACCAAGATGGTGTGATCAAGTCACCTAGAGCCAGACATCCTGGAAAGTAAAGTCAAGTGGGCCTTAGGAAGCATCACTATGAACAAATTTAGTGGAGGTGATGGAATTCCAGCTGAGCTATTTAAACTTCTCAAAGATGATGCTGTGAAAGTGCTATACTCAATATGCCAGCAAATTTGGAAAACTCAGCAGTGGCCACAGGACTGGAAAACATCAGTTTTCATTTCAATCCCAAAGAAAGGAAATGCCAAAGAATGCTCAATCTACCGCACAATTGCACTCATTTCACACGCTAGTAAAGTAAAGCTCAAAACTCTCCAAGCCAGGACTCAACAGTACATGAAACAATAACTTCCAGAATGTTCGAGCTGGATTTACAAAAAGCAGAGGAACCAGAGATCAAATTGCCTACATCCGTTGGATCATCAAAGAAGCACAAGAGTCCCAAGAACAGCTACTTCTGCTTTATTGACTACATCAAAGCCTTTGACTGTGTGGATCACAATAAACTGTGGAAAATTCTTCAAGAGATGGAAATATCAGACCACCTTATGTGCTTCCTGAAAAATCTGTATAAAGGTCAAGAAGCAACAGTTAGAACTAGATATGGACAAACAGACTGGTTCCAAATTAGGAAAGGAGTAGGTCAAGGCTGTGTATTGTCACCCTGCTTATGTAATTTATATGCAGAGTACATCATGTGAAATGCCAGGCTGGATCAAGAACAAGCTGAAATCAAGATGGTTGGGAGAAATATCAATAACCTCAGATATGCAGATGACACCACCCTTATGGCAGAAAACAAAGAAGAACTAAAGAGCCTCTTGATGAAAGTGAAAGAGGAGAGTGAAAAACCTGGCTTAAAATTCAACTTTCAAAAAATGAAGGTCATGGCATCCAGTCCCATCACTTCATGGCAAATAGATGGGGAAACAATGGAAACAGTGACAGACTTTATTTTCTTGGGCTCCAAAATCACTGTAGATGGTGACTGTAGCCATGAAATTAAAAGACGCTTACTCCTTGGAAGAAAAGCTATGACCAACCTAGACAGCATATTAAAAACCAGACTTTACCTTGCCAATAAAGGTCCATCTAGTCAAAGCTATGGTTTTTTCAGTAGTCCTGTATGAATTTGAGAGTTGGACTATAAAGAAAGCTGAGCGCAAAAGAATTGATGCTTTTGAACTGTGGTGTTGGAAAAGACTCTTGAGAGTTCCTTGGACTGCAAGGAGATCCAACCAGACCATCCTAAAGGAAGTCAGTCCTGAATATTCATTGGAAGGACTGATGCTTAAGCTGAAGCTCCAATACTTTGGTCAGCTGATGCAAAGAACTAATTCATTGGAAAAGACCCTGATACTAGAAAAGATTGAATGCAGGAAAAGGGGACAACAGAGAATGAGATGGTTGGATAGCATCACTGACTCAATGGACTTGAGTTTGAACAAGCTCTGGGTGTTGGTGATGGACAGGGAAGCATGGTGTGCTGGAATCCATGGGGTCACAAAAAGTTGGACATGACTGAACAACTGAACTGTACTGTGCTGTATTTTTTTCCCATTGTCCAAAAAACTAGCCAGGGAACGACAGCTTCTTTATGGAACTAAAATGTAGCTAGGTTTCTCTGTTCTAAGGCATTACTGTTAAACAAAAGAAAATAGCTTCTATGTTCCTTAGGCAATGTGCTTATTGTGTTTGCAACTAAGGTGTTGCTTAAAGTCAAATATAGGCATTGTCAGTATTTAAGACAGAAGGACTGAGGGTAGGCAGCATGGAAAGTTAGAAACAAAAATGACCTAAAAACCCAGGAATTTTTGAGGGAAAGAACTAAGAATTCTTTTTTTAATTTCTAAAAAGTATTTTACTGTGGTAAAATATACACAATATAAAATTACTCTTATTAAGTGAACGATTCCATGGCATTGAGTATATTCACATTGTTGTGTGACCAACACCATCTGTCTCCAGAACTTTTTCATCTTCTCCATCTGAAACTCTATGGCCATTAAGCAATAACTCCCCAGTCCTGACTCCCCTAGTAAGTATCATTCTACTTTTGTGTCTTTTAATGGCATCTCATATAAATGGAATCATACAATTTTTGTTCTTTTGTGCCTGGCTTATTTCCTTGCATCATATCTTTGAAGTTCATCTGACCTTATAGCCAATGCCAGAATTTCCTTCTTTCTAAGGCTAGATGATATCCCATTACATGTATAAGCTTCATTTTATCTGTTCATCTTTCAGTGGACTTTGGGGTTGCTTCATCTTTTAGATTTTATGAACAACGTTGATATGAATATGAGTGTAAAGTTATCTGAGTGTAAATATAACCTAAGAAGTCTTTATTCACATTGTAATGAGAAAGTTGCAATGACAAGCTAGTTAAGGAAGATTTCAGTTCAGTTCAGTTCAGTCATTTAGTCATATCTGACTCTTTGCAACCCCATGAATCACAGCACACCAGGCCCTCCTGTCCATCACCAACTCCCGGAGTTCACCAAACCCATGTCCATTGAGTCAGTGATGCCATCCAACCATCTCGTCCTCTGTCATCCCCTTCTCCTCCTGCCCTCAATCTTTCCCAGCATCAGGGTCTTTTCCAAGAAGTCAGCTTTTTGCATCAGGTGGCCAAAGTATTGGAGTTTCAGCTTCAGCATCAATGCTTCCAATGAATATTCAGGACTGATTTCCTTTAGGATGGACTGGTTGGACCTCCTTGCAGTCTAAGGGACTCTCAAGAGTCTTGGTCAACATTAAATAAAATATAATAATACGATGTTATCGCCGTCCTTGAAACACCTCAGTTTTTATCAAAAAGGCAAATGAATATGGTTTAACCAAAATGGTTAAAGAGGGACAATATCATTTATTTGAATATGTAGGTAAAAATGGATATGAACAAAGCATATTGAATTAAAGTAGAAGAAAAAAGTAATTATGCATTGGATAATCAGGAAATGCTTCATCAACATAGAGGTTTTTAGCAACAATTGACCTTTCCCTGCCAAGACTGCCCTTGTATATAAATGGTTTTAGTACAATGGCTTTCAGAAGGTCAGAAGTAGAAGCTTCCCAGTGTGCATGTTCAGTAAACTCAGCTTATTTCATGAAATTTAACCTCTAGAGAGCATCAGTATTTCACATATGGTAATATACATGTTTCAATGCTATTCTCTCAAATCATCCTACCCTTGCCTTCTCCCACAGAGTCCAAAAGTCTGTTTTTCATATCTGTGTCTCTTTCGCTGTCTTGCATATAGGATCGTTGTTACCATCTTTCTAAATTCCATATATATGCATTAATATACTTTTCTTTCTGACTTACTTCACTCTGTATAATACTTCATTTATGCAACTTTGGCTACACATGACGAGGTGGCTCCAAGACCTGATCTCCATTTTCTCCTGCCCACCAGCTCAGCTTTCTGAATTTCTAGTAAAATGTATGATTCTGTGGAACAGTTCTTCTAGAGAATACCAGACACAGGCGTGAGTGCAAAAACTTCTTACCCCAGCATCTTATGCCCACTTGCCAGTAAAATAAACTTTAAGACACAACTTTTCCTCCATTTAAAGATGGTAAGTGAGAACTGTCAAATGCCTATAAAGGGCACAGGGGACTTTTTGGTAATTAAAAAGTTCTAAATGTGTAATTTAAATAGGCTCCATGAAGAAATGGAACCTCCCAGTAGTGTTTGAAATGGCAACTCTCTCATGCAATAGCAGCAGGCAGTAATGGAAAATCCTAGTTTGGCGGGAAAAAAAAAAAGAAATGGGTTTCATAGTTAAAGGTGTGGCAAAAAGGTTTTGTAAATTAACGCATAAATCAGTCCACTTTTATTTTCATTAACTTAGCCAAAAACACTATGAGAAAAAAAAAAAAACTTTGTTGGAATTTAGAATGAACTATAAATCACTCAGTAATTTAATGATGTATAGTGCACATGCAGAAATCATAAGTATACAGATCAATGAATATTCACTGGTGAATACACCCAGTAACTGCGGTCCAAATCCAGAAAGTAAACATGATTAGCACTCCAGAAGGCCCTGTCTTGATGCTCCCTCCTAATTACTACCTGTCCCATCCCCAGGGGAGACCATTTTCTGACTTCTAACCACATTGATTAATTTTGCTTGTTTATGAACTTTACATGAATGGAATAAACATAAATGGACTAACATAGTACTTTCTTGTGTCTGGCTCCCTTTGCTCACCATGATTCTTGTGGGATAGATACATATTGTGTGAAGTTCTAGATTTTTCCTTCCCATTCCTATTTGCTATTCCACTGTGTAAATATACCACAATTTCATTATTCATTCTTTTATCGATGGGCATTTGGGTATTTTCCAGATTTGGACTATTACTAATAGAGCAGCTATAAGAATCCTAGCATATTTTAGTTTTTAGTGTTTGTACATTACTCCTGGGTACACGCCTAAGAGTAGAATTGCTGAGTCATTGACTACGCATGCATTCTGCTTTAGCAGATACTGCAGTTTCCCAAATAATGTGCCAATTAAAATTTCTATCTGCAGTGCACATAAATTTGAATTGCTCCACATCCTTGCCAACACATGATATTTCCCATGTTTTTTATTTTAGCCATGCTAGTGCTAATTTATGTTTCTGCCATGATTAATAAATTTGGCCAGTTGGATATCCTCTCTTGTGAAGTACTTGTTTAAATCTTTTGCCCATTTTTTATTGGATTGTCTGTCTTACTGATCTGTGACAGTCTTTACACATTCATATGTATCTTCTTAAAATGTGTATCTGTTTAAGTGTCCTTCATCAGCTAGAGGTATTGAAATTATCTTCACCCACTCTATAGGCTATCTTTTTACTGTCTTAATGATGTATTTTGTTGAATTAAAATTTTCAATTTTAAAGTAATGATATACTTTATAATTTTTATTTATGATGGGCACATGTGGAATCCTGTTTATATCTTTTCCTAAAGGTTGTTTTGCCCTATTTTTATCTTTAGGTCTGGAGTCCATTTGGAATTAATTTATGTTTTCATGTAAGCAGTTAAAATATATACATTCATGTGTGTGTGAGAAGGTGTATCTTTTGCTTGCTATCATTTATTGAATAAAATTTTTTCCTTTCTCCATCACACTATATTGTCACCTTTGCTATTAATTTAGTGTATGGATCTGTTTCTAGACTGTCAATCCACTGGTCATATATTTGGTCTTCCCTGATGGCTGAGATGGTAAAGAATCTACCTGCAATCCTGGAGACCTGGGTTTGATCGTATATTTATCCTTAAGTTAATCCCACACTGTCTGAGCTACTCTGGCTCTCAAATAGGTCTACATAGCTAGCAGTGTACCTCCTCTAGAAAATCTACACAATTATAATAATCTTCATGTCATTTCAGTTTATAAAAGACTTCATAAGAAGCTCTACTTTCTGATAACAGGGGAAACCTATTTTAATATCTATCAAAACATTGAATCTTGCAATTTCTTAACACTATATAGCTCTCCATTTACTTTGGTCTTCTCTAATTTTTCTCATTAGTGTTTCTATTTTTTTTTCAATATAAAGAAGACATTTGTCTTCTACATATTACTGATCTACGTTGAAGTCCAATTGATTTTTGTAAATTTACTTGTATCCAAAACCTTTGCCTGTTTTTGAATTTTCTATATACATAATTGTCATCTCTTTGAATAAGTTTATTTCTTCCTTTCCTATTCATATATATTTTAATATTTTGCCCTTACCTACTGAACTTTCTAAAACTTATATTAAGTGCAATGCTGAACAAAAGTAATGCTAGTGGACATTCATATTTCATTCCCAATCTCATGGCCAGTTTTCCTATTTCACCATTAAATATGTGTTTGCTATATGATCTTTTAACTTCCCTTTATTAGAGTAGAAAGTTTCTATTTATTTCTCTGACCTGCTGTTGAATAATATACCAAATTTGTGAGTTTACATGATTTTTCTATTTTATTCTCTTAGGGCATTAAAATATATTGACTGATTTTCAATGTTAAAAAACTTTGCACCTCTGGATTAAATATTGCCAGGTATTAGCCTTTCTATATTTCAGTGCTCACAGTTTGTTTAGAATTTTTGCATTTTTGTTTCTGAGAGATTGAACTACAATGTTTCTTTCTTGTCAAGTCTTTGTCATGTTTTGGACCAAGCTTATGTGAATCTCATGAAATGAAACAGGAAGTGATCCTGCATTTTTAATTCTCTGGAAATATTGGTGTTTGTTCTGTCTTAAATATTTGGTCAAATTCACTAAAGGGGCCATCTGAGTGATTCTGAGATTATGTTTTGGAGTGGTTTTTAATTATGCACTCAATTTAATAATTATGCAGCTAGTCAGATTTTCTGTTACTCCTTTTTATTTTTTTAATAGAGTTTTGCTAAGACTATGTCCCATGTTTGTACCTTGTCACATTATTTGGCATGAATTCATAGTAAAGTCTTACTATTGTCTTTGTAATGTGTATTGGATTTGCTTTAATGACTACTTTTTTCATTCCTGATTATTAGTAAATTTTCTCCCTCACCTCACTGTTTGTCCTTACCCCTTGTCAATCTTATTGGTCTTTTTAAAGAATCAAACTTTGTGTTTTTTTACATTGTTTATATTTATATTTTAATTTATACTTATTTATTTCTTCATTAATTTTTGCTGTGTCTTTATTGTTTGTGTCTACATCATTCTATTTAGTTCTTTCTTTGAATGGATACATCGATTTTAGTCTTCCTTCTTTTTTAACGTATACACTGCAGGCTATACATTTCCTTGTAATCACTGCCTATCCCACAAGATTTGGTATGTTACATTTTTATTATCACTCAGCATAAAATGTTTTCTACTTTCCACATATGAACTCCATATGTGAGTTCATATATTTTCAGTTTCCAAAAGCATGATAATTTTCTTATTATCTTCTGTTTTCCATTTTTAGCTTTATTGTCTTGTAGTACCATGCTGAAAAGAAATAGTACCGTGTGTGTATGTGTGTGTGTGTGTGTGTGTGTGTTAGTCACTCAGTCGTGTCCCACTCTTTGAGACTCCATGGACTGTAGCCTGCCAGGCTCCTCTTTCCATGGCATTTTCCAGACAAGAAAACTGGAGTGGGTTGTCATATCCTTCTCCAGGGCGTCCTCCAGACTCAGGGATCGAGCCCAGTTCTCCTGCATTGCAGAAGTAAAAGTCGCTCAGTCATGTCCAACTCTTTGTGATCCCATGGACTATACAGTCAGAATACTCTCCAGGCCAGACTACTGGACTGGGTAGCCTAGCCCTTCTACAGTGGATCTTCCCATCCCAGGAATTGAACTGGGGTTTCCTGCATTGCAGGCAGATTCTTAACCAATTGAGCTATCAGGGAAGCTGTAAATAGCTGTAAATAGCACCTTATCTCTTTCTATACTGTGAATAACCTTTCAGTATTCCTCCATTAAGTAAGATATTTGTTATAAGATTTTTGTAGATATGCATTATCATGCTAAAGAAACATAACCTGTAGTCTTAGACAATATAATATATGTCTTATTAACTAATTAATATTCAGAATATTTTCCTTTACCCTACTTGTTCTTTAAACTTGCCCTGAGTTAAGAAAGACCTGTATGGTTATTGTTCATCATTGCTCTTTTTGGAGGGCAGGGCTTGAAAATAAATGTCCCAACATTTTAATTTTCTGCACCTCAAATGGATTTCTCAATAAAGTAATTCAGTAGAAAAACAGTAACTTCTTTTGCAGCTGCCAGACTCACTGAAGCAGGTTTCTGGGACAGTTTAGATACAAAAGATTACGACTGATCAAAGACTAAATTTCAGGGCATTGTAGTCTGCATCTTTCTTACCCTGTAACTGGGCATCTAGTGCTTTGACCCCTCTTCACTCCTCTCTCCTTCTCCATATATACATTCCCACTACCAATAAAAGAAGTTCTGATTTCAATTACCACCTCCATACATGGAACATGAGATTTTTCCTTATTCCAAGACATTTTCACTGCAACTTCTTTTGTGTTTGTAGGCTAAAGAGATCCAGTCAATCCCCTTCCACTTCCTCAAATGATTTTCCATTCTTAGCAAGCAGTGAATGAAATATTTATGAGTAACACCTGTTGTAGGTGCCTCAAGAACCATATTATTTCATCCAAAGACAGTAAACATAACATTTGTGCTACCCCATCATCCTCAAGCACTGTAGTAGATTTTATTAATCTTCCACAGAATATAAAACTTACTATCCTTGCCAACACTGCACCATTGGCTTCCTCTAAGAGCATTTATTTTTCATGCCTGAGACAGATATTTACTCTTATCCTCTATAAAACATTTTATTTCACTGCGGATTCTGAGGTTGGGCAGCCCTTTGGTGGAAGATGTGATCTCCAAGTTGCTGCTTACAAGCAAGTATGGGTTCCCTTTCAGCCCCTTGAAGAGTGGAAGACAACAGTGCCCTGAATATATCATCTTTAAGTAGATTTCACTTTTTATGTGTTGAGAAAATCAGTGCTTTTGGAAATGAAACTAGTTGCTAAAAGAGTCATTAAAAAAAAAATGAGACAAAGGTTGAAATTCACTTATATCCTGATTTTTTATCTTTTTTCTTTTTTTTTAAATTTTATTTTTTGATTTTCTTTTTTATTTTATTTTTTAACTTTACAATATTGTATTGGTTTTGACATATATCAACATGAACCCACCACAGGTATACATGTGTTCCCCATCCTGAACCCTCCTCTCTCCTCCCTCCCCATACCATCCCTCTGGGTTGTCCCGGTACACCAGCCCCAAGCATCCGGTATCCTGCGTTGAACCTGGACTGGCGACTCATTTCATATATGATATTATACATGTTTCAATGTATCCTGATGTTTTTAAATGGAAAAAAGAATCAAAGTCAGATGACTCACTGTATTGTGATAACTTTCCATTTAATTTCATCTTCTTCAGTTTCCAATATTCATCTATTCTCTTTAACCTCATAACTTGGAAGTTATGAAAAGTCTCTTTCCTTTCCCATCTCCTTTCCTTATACATTAAGCCCCCAGGACTTCTCTTATTAGGTAAGTGATGAGCTTCTCATGACTAGTACAGCTAAGTAGAGATTCTTTCTCCAGGTTCCCACACATAATTCCAGAGCAGAGCAAAGCCTGGTCAGTCTTGGTTACTCCAGAAGAGGAAAAGGAACCCTCTTATACAAATTTCCTGCTTCTGACTTTCTCTTAAAGAAGCAGTCCCTTAGGTACATTGTTCTCTTCTGAAGAATTATTGACAGCTTCCTGAGTTATGAAATGCTTTAAATATACAGAATGGGTTGAGTGACCCATTAAATAGGAATTCTGTGTAGAAGTGAGTGCCAACCTCTTTTAACAAATGCGATAAAAAATAAATCATCTTTTTGTTCTCCTTGACCTCTGTGGATACATTAGTAAAAAGGCAATTCCCAAACACATTAAGGTCCACATTGGTGTGCTAAAGACATTTTTCACTGTAAACACAGAAAAGAATTGGTGTTGTACTATAGCAACTATTTTTCATGAAACAGAGTGGCATATTTCTATTGTTCTGACCTCCCATGACCTTGAAGATGAACTACTGTGTTGCAAGAGGAGAGGTCATAGTTACTAAGATAATTACAGTTGCTTTACCGTGTCTGGATCTGCAAGTGTTCTCTCTACCCCTCAGGTCTCCCTCTCTTCCCTCTTGCCATCTTTCTTTGCTGGCATTTGAGAGCAGCCACATAATGAATAGACACATGAGAGATCCCCCTGCCCCTGCCCCCCCCACACACATATTTAAGAAAACACGAAGACTTTGGAATGGAGTGGGGAGGCCAGTGTGTAAGAGCCAGCTTCTGTTCTATTTACTTCATGTGTATTTCTCAAGAGAAAGATGTTCATTTTCAGGAGCCTGGGACCACCCAGGACAGCGAAACAACCTTCAGACAGATGGCCTCATCAAGTGGGCCTCTTCGGGCACAAGTCGTCTTACTTCTCAAGAGATTGGCTGAAAAATTCAGTCACATTGCATAACAGATCCTGGGGCTTCAAACTGTAATATATGCAAATTTTGGAGGGAGGAAGGGTGGGTTTACAGCAGTCCCTAGCATAGCTTACTTTCCAAGCCTCACACCCCCACTGCTCTGCGTGATTCCCCCTTCTTATTTATTCCTTGATTCCCCACTCCCAGCAAATCCCTGTAACAGGGCTCTGACCTACTTGAAAGTCAGCTTGCAGATCTGAGAATCTCAGTTCTTTCCAAGTCTCTGTGGTTGCCACATTCATTACTCATAAAAGAGACAGGGAGCCCCAACTCTCCACGGAGCCTCTAGTCTTTACTTTACTTTATTTATTTGTTTATTGATTTTGCCACAGCTCACACTGGAGTCCAGGGAGGGCCAGTCTACTCCACCAAGTCTGTGAGCACTCAAACTTTGCTAGAAAGAGCCATCAGATTTAGCGTCTCAATCAGGTGAGAGGGTGGTTTTTTTTGTTTTTTTTTTTTTTTTTAATTAGCTCAACCAAAGTGTTATGCTTTCATGATTGTTCCCTACATGTGTAATTTGAAAAAAAGTGACTGTTCATGGAGGCGAAGAAAAAATGTCTTCCTGAATGTGCAATACTTAAAAATAACAATACCAAATGTAAATAAAAAGGGAAGGCACTTCCTGTAAGTTTGTGAAGGATTCTGAAAATAGCTTCCAGTCGCTGCCAATGCTAATATAGTTACACAGCCAGCATTTCCATGAAAGCATTGGTACCTTGGGTGTTTGTACTAGTAAAATTGTGCAAATATCTGCAGCCTGGATGCTCTGCTCGCCACAGCCTGTCTTGCATACAGTGTCTTGAGCTTCCTTGGTTCTCCTGCCCACTTTTTAACCCCCAATTAGAAAAATGGCAGTTATGTACCCTCTGATGTCCAAAGAGTTTCAAGCCTGTGCTGTATTTTGTAAAACAGCATGAAACCCGGCTGTGTCATTAAATCAACACACTGAAGGGATTTTCGTCCTTCTGAGAGTATGCATGTGTGCGCCTGCGCGAGAGCGGCCCGGGAACTTTCCTTTCATTCGCCACAAAAATGAAAAGGCTTTCTCGGTGTTGATGAAAACAATCATGGTTTTTCAAAATATTTTCACTTAATTAGCTCATTTAATCTTCACAAAAATTCAGTGCAGTTCGGAAGCCAGAAAGGACGATTTTCACCTAAGAGACAAGGAAACAGAGTCAGAAAAGCCACAAAATTGAATAATTTCTGGCTTTTCCATTTTATGATCTGTTTAAAACTAACTCTGCACGCCATTTAGCATGATTAGAATTTTGACAAATAAGGACATTAAAAAACATTTTCATCAATCATAGACGATCAATGCCACAGCCCTTACCGTGAACTGTAGAATCGTGGGCGGTGAAGTCCCTGTTCCCCTATTGGTGCGTCACTTTCCTCACCTTTAAGATAAAATAACAGCAGGTATCTCATGAGATTGTTGTTAGCATTATGTAAGTTAACATTGGCAAGTACTCAGAGCAATGTCTGGCTCAGGAAGCACTATAGGTATTAAATGAACAAATAATCTCATTTACTGCAGTACTGTGGCCACCTGATGCAAAGAGCAGACTCTGGGAAAAATCCCAATGCTGGGAGAGATTGAAGGCAAAAGGAGAAGAGAGTGATAGAGGATGAGATGGTTGTATGGCATGAATGACCCTATGAACATGAGTTTGAACAAATTCTGGAAGATAGTGAAGGACAGAGAAGCCTGGCATGCTGCAGTCCATGAGGTCGCAACGAATTGGACATGTTTAGTGACTGAAAGAAAAACAATCTCATTTAATCCTCACAACAGCCCAAAAAACAAGTAGCAAGGTTAACTAAGTTGCCAAAGGCCACACAGCTAACAGGTGGTAAAAAATAATGCTCTGCCTGAAAACATGAGTCCAGAAGTCACTCACTGAAGGGCCCATGCAATACTTAACATTAGCCTTTAGACTGTATTTTTTAAGGGGACATTTTAACCCAAAGTTAAATAAAATTTAGTGTTAGAAGAAAGGACAATTCTCCACAGAAAACAGAAATTTTACAAAGTCATAAATGTATATTTATATATTTTGATTTATTTAATATATGTATTGTTGCTACTGTTTAATCTTTGGGTCACATCCAACTCTTTGCAACCCCATGGACTATAGCCTGCCAGGCTCCTCTTCCATAGGATTTCCCATGCAAGAATACTGGAGTGGCTTGCCATTTCCTTCTCCAGGGGCTCTTCCTGATCCAGGGGTTGAACCCATGCTCCTGCATTGACAGGAGGATTCTTTAGCACTGAATCACCAGGGAAGCCCCAATATATGTATACATATAATTGTATATGCTTGTATACACTGTATTGTGCTGCTTCTAACATGTGTATTATGTAACAATAAAAACTTGGCAGTGAGTGGCACTGACACTTGGGATACAATTGGAACTGTTGATTTGCCATACTGTTCCAGGAGATTCTTGGCCAGATTCTCTTGTATATGTCTGAAACCCACCCCATTGCCACCTGGCAACCAAGGCTTCTGTGTGCTGTTTTCCCAGAAAGAAGATTCCAGATGTTGTAACAAGTAAAAGCTAGAATGCTTCTCCCATTTTTTTAATGTTGTTGTCCGAGAAGAAAGGATAACTGACCCATGGAACTTGCCTTGCATAATAATAGAATCATGGGTGGATGTTACCACAGCCGTCCGTCGCCTTCAAGGTAGTTATGAAGAATTCAGGACATGCTCAAACTAGCACCACTTTGAAGAGGTCATCTGGACATCTCTGTCTGCCACCCACCAGCAAAAAAGGAGTGAAGTCTAGAACTATTCAGACTTTAGATGAAAGAATTCTTACCAGCAGAAGGATGAAACTGTGTGAATAATATCTGAATGGGGTTTAATGATGGATTGGGTAGACAATAAAAGGTCAAAGAAATACCTTTGATTATCTTTTATTAAATTTATTATTGAATTTTTAAATCTAAATATCATTGATGTACACTATTATGTTAGTTTCAGGTGTACAACATAATAATTTTACATAAGCAGACATTACAAAATACTTACCACAGGTCTAATACAAACCATCCATCCTCATGCAAAATGATTATAATATTATTTACCATACTCATTTTGCTGTATATTACATCCCTATGATTTAATTTATTGACTAGTGTCTTGGTACCCTGAAACTTCTGTCTCACAGCTTGTTAAAGTGACTCTTGATTTGGGTAAAGTCCTGAACGATTCCTTAAGATTTCATGGCTAATATACTCAGAAAAATTTCCTGAGCTTTGAATCCTAGTCTAGGGAGATTATCACCTCAAAATACTAGGTCTTGGTGATGTTGATTATCAGGACTTTGACACCCAATTTGGTGTTCTGGCAAGTTTATTGAAGGTCTTTGTTCAACCTGATCTGACCCAGTGAAAGTAATCATTACCATGTTCCCCACGGATACCAGAAAGGATCTAGTTTCAGACGTTTTTCATCTAATCATATTGTAATCGTGTGTGTTGGGGGAGGTTAAGATAATCATAATGTAAAATTTACCATCTTATACAGTTTAAACATCTTACGCAGTTCAGTGGTATTAAATACATTCATAAAATTGTGTAACCACCACCACCATTCATCTCCATTAACTCTTTTCATCTTGTATTAATAAAACTGCAATTCTATACCTATTAAACAATGACCTTCCCTGGCCACCTCCCAAGTCCCTGGCAGTCAACTTTCTACTTTCTATTACTATGATTTTGCCTATTCTAAGTAACTCATATAAGTGGAATCATACAGTATCTATCTTTCTGTAACTGGCTTAATTTACTTAACATAATATCCTCAACGGAGAAGGCAATGGTACCCCACTCCAGAACTCTTGCCTGGAAAATCCCACGGATGGAGGAGCCTGGTAGGCTGCAGTCCATGGGGCCGTGAAGAGTCGGACACGACTGAGCAACTTCACTTTCACTTTTCACTTTCATGCATTGGAGAAGGAAATGGCAACCCACTCTAGTGTTCTTGCTTGGAGAATCCCAGGGACGGGGGAGCCTGCTGGTCTGCCGTCTATGGGGTCGCACAGTCGGATACGACTGAAGCGACTTAGCAGCAGCAATATCCTCAGGGTTAATCCATGTGGTAGCATATGTCAGAATCTACACACTGAAATCCTCTTAGAAATCCGCCTGCCAATACAGGGAACACAGGTTTGATATTCGGTCTAGGAAGATCCCACATGCTATGGAGCAACTAGGCCCGTGTGCCACAAGTACTGAGTCCATGCTACAGAGCCTGCGTTCTGCAACGACTGAAACCCACGCTTCGTACAGCCTGGGACCCACAACTAGAGAGTAGCCCCTGCTCATCACAACAAGAGGAAGACCATGCACAGCAACAAAGAGCTTGAGTGCAGCAGCAAAATACCCAGCACAGCCAAAAATTAAAATATAATAATAATAAAACATATTTAACTATTTTCTCACTCAGTTTTACGTTATTTAATGCACTTCAATAACTAAAATTATCATCTGTATGTATTCTAACATATACTTATTTTAAAATTTTGAACTCTTACTTGGATTCTTTTTCTTTGTGATTATTGTTAGCTGTGTGCATCCACTTAATCAATCATCACTGCAAATGAGCAGTCCCTAAAGGGACTGAGTATCCTAGTACCTTCCTGTCCCTCCTTTACCCTCTTATCAGTGATAAAATTCTTCCAGAGACCAAAACTAAAGTATTAGGATGATTTTTAAAATTTATTTTGTCATTACTACTTTTTAAATGTACCTTTAATACATTCTTTCCTATTTATCCCAGTGGTGTCTTTAACCAGGCTTTAGGCTTCTGTTACCATGGCAGGTACTTTTCTTGGTAGTAAGTCATTCTCATCCACCTCTGTCCTACCTTACAGTCTGGTGTAATTTAGAAATCCTGAAAAAAGGATTTCCTTCTTTCCTGTCTTTTACTAGTGTAAGAGAATACATGGTTCCTTCAATCATGTGAAAGAAAAGGAAAGTTCAGTCTCTCAGTCACGTCTGACATTTTGTGGCCCCATGGACTGCAGTATGCGAGACCTCCCTGCCTATCGCCAACTTCTGGACTTAGAAGTTGCTTAGACTTCTTAGACTGGGCTTAGACTCATGCCCATCAAGTCAGTGATACCATCGCCAACTTCTAGACTTAGAAGTTGCTTAGACTTCTTAGACTGGACTTAGACTCATGCCCATCAAGTCAGTGATACCATCCAACCATCTCATCCTCTGTCATCCCCTTCTCCTCCTCCCTTCAATCCTTCCCAACATCAGGGTCTTTTCCAACAAGTCAATTCTTCACATCAGGCAGCCAAAGTATTGGAGTTTCAGCTTCAGCATCAGTCCTTCCAAGGAATATTCAGGACTGATTTCTTTTAGGATTGACTGGTTGGATCTTCTTGCAATCCAAGGGATTGCAAGAGTCTTCTCTAATACCACTGTTCAAAAACATCAATTCTTTGGCACTCAGCCTTCTTGATGGTCCAACTTTCACATCCATATATAACTACTGGGAAAACCATAGCTTTGACTAGATGAACCTTTGTCAGCAAACAGAGATGTCTCTGTTTTTTAATATGCTGTCTAGGTTGGTCATTGACTTCCCTGGTGGCTCAGATGGTAAAGCGTTTGTCTACGATGCAGGAGACCCAGGTTCAATCCCTGGGTTGAGAAGATCCCTTGGAGAAGGACATGGCAATCCACTCCAGTACTGTTGCCTGGAAAATCCCATGGACAGTGGAGCCTTGTAGGCTACAGTCCATGGGGTCGCAAAGAGTCGGACACAACAGAGCGACTTCACGTTCATGTTCAGGTTGGTCATAGTTTTTCTTCCAAGGAGAAAGCATCTATTAATTTCATGGCTCCAGTCACCATATGCAATGATTTAGGAGCCCAAGAAAATAAAGTATCTCTCTGTTTCCTTTGTTACCCATTTATTTCTCATGAAGTGATGGGACTGCATGCCATGATCTTAGTTTTTTGAATGTTGAGTTTTAAGCCAGATTTTTCACTCTCTTTCACTTTCATCAAGAGGCTCTTTAGTTCTTCTTTGCTTTCTGCCATAAGGGTGGTGTCATCTGCATATCTGAGGTTATTGATATTTCTCCCATCTATCTTGATTCCAGCTTGTGCTTCATCTAGCCCAGCATTTCACATGATGTACTCTACATGTAAATTAAATAAGTAGGGTGATAGTATATACAGCCTTGATGTACTGCTTTCCCAATTTGGAATCAGCCTGTTGTTCCATGTCTGGTTCTAACTGTAGTTTCTTGACCTGCTTACAGATTTCTCAGAAGGCAGGTAAGGTGGACTGGTATTCCATCTCTTTAAGAATTTTCCACAATTTGTTGGGATCCACACAGTCAAAGGTTTTGATGTAGTCAATAAAGCAGAAGTAGATGTTTTTCTCAGAGAAGGCAATGGCAACCCACTCCAGTACTCTTGCCTGGAAAATCCCATGGACAGAGGAGCCTGGTAGGCTGCAGTCCATGGGGCTGCATAGAGTCAGACACGACTGGAGCAACTTAGCAGCTGCAGCAGATGTTTTTATAGAATTCTGTTGCTTTTTCTATGATCCAACGGATGTTGGCAATTTGATTTCTGTTTCCTCTGCCTTTTCTAAATCCATCTTGAACATCTGTAAGTTCTCGGTTCACTGTTGAAGCCTGAAAGTGAAAGTGTTAATTTCTCAATCATGTCTGACTCTTTATGAGCCCTCCTCTGTCCATGGAGTTGTCTAGCTTGGAGAATTTTGAGCATTACTTTGCTAGCGTGTGAGATGAGTGCAATTGTGTGGTAGCTTGAGCACTGTCTTTCTTTAGGATTGGAATGAAAATTGACCTTTTCCAGTCCTGTGGCCACTGCTAAATTTTCCAAATTTGTTGACATATAGAGTGTCATACTTTCATAGCATCATCTTTTAGGATTTGAAATAGCTCAGCTGGAATTCCATCACCTCCACTAGCTTTGTTCATAGTGATGCTTCCTAAGGTCCACTTGACTTTGCACTCCAGGATGTCTGGCTCTAGGTAAGTCATCACACCATCATGGTTATCTGGGTCATGAAGATCTTTTTCATATAGTTTTTCTGTGTATTCTTGCCACCTCTTCCAAATATCTTCAATCATGTGAACCCATTTCTAATCTATGGCCTGCCATCATCTGCCTGCTGCGCTACACAAACTTACCCAGTCACTTTGACGGATAGTGTTATTTTTTCACAATTTTTCCTCTTTGTCATGACTTCCTTTGGGGTTTATTTCCCAACTCTGCTGTTATTCAGTGTAGACATGTCACTTGGTTTTGCCAAAGGGTATGAATGAAAGGGACAAGATGTTAGTTCTGAGCCAAGAATTTAAATGGCATGACAAGTTACTGTAACTCTCCTCAGTTTCTGGTATCTTCCTTAGAAAGCATGCTCCAGATCACCCTAGATCCTGCAGGCTGAGTCCTAGGATGAGTAAATGTCACTTAAGACTAGAACCAGCTGAACCCAGGTAATGTTAACCAGACAGAGCAGAAGTATACTTACCCTGCAGACTCATGAGAAAGAAAGAAATGTTTGTTATTGAAAGCCAATAAGATCTGGGGCTTGTATGATACACAGCAATATTGCAGCAAAACTGATCAATACACTAACTTCCAACTTTGTTTTTCACCTTAAAATGTATCTCCCACTCTAAGTAGGTTTTCTGCTCTCTTCACACACAATTTCATTTATTCTTCCAGTTCCCTTCTTCTGTCCCCTCCCAGACTCCCAGATCAAGCTCTCCACAGGCAAAGATTTCCTTGATTCTCTTTCTACATGGTCTGAACACCCTGCCTCAGGTTTAATATGGACCGTACATTTTGGCTCTGATTCACTTTATTTCTTAATAAAATAGTTGACTCATATTCACTTGATAGTTTATGACCCCTGTTGAAAAAGCTGATTATCAACATAGTAGAAAGAACCCTGGCATTGAATCTAAGAACAAGTGTTCAAACTTATGTCTGCCATGTTTGCCTTATAAACTCAAGCACATCATATAACCTCTCATTATCAGTCTCTTCAAATTTAAAATGGAGTGTGTAATATCAGATTCAGAGAAAATTAATAAAATGAAGTATAACATATGCTCCATATCGCTTCCTCATTCACATTCATTCATTCCCACCCCTTTCCAGATACATCATTTTATTCCATGTTTTGATGCAGCAGTCATTTCATACAGATTTTTGAAACAACTGGAAAATTTGCATGCATTTTTGCCAGACAAAGCCAAATCAATCACCATCCAGTATCTATGTGACATCAGTTTAAGTCCAGAATTGCTAAGATTTGTGTTAGATTGAGAAGAAATTTAAGATGTTTTCTTCTTTAGGGAATTTAATAATATAGCCTAGAAGTCAACCTATCAAACACACTTGAAAACCATTAGAAAATCGTTAATGGATAAATTATACAGAGTAAATTTTTTTACATTTAATAAAAAATAAGTAATCCAAGTAGTCTAAGAAGCAAGGTTTTCAAGAAGGAATGTGGGCTGAATATGTTTTTTTAAATATCTGGAAGTCCAGGGTAGGCAGCAGTTTGAAAGAAGGATATTCCACGTAGGGTATGAATAACATCAATGAAACCCACTGGTAAAGGGATGATGCAGTTTATGCAAAAAGAGTGAAAGCATCAAGAATGAATGTATGTGCCAACCAGAAGGCAAAATGAGACTGGGCCAGGTAAAGAAGAACCAAGAGATATTAGTGGGATACGATGTGGCTTGCTGGGCTTCCCAGGGGGCTCAGTGGTAAAGAATCCACCTGCCAGTGCAGGAGACACAGGACTGAAGTTTGAACTTCCTTGAGGATCATGCACCATCTGTCTAAAATCTCTGGATTGGGAAGATCCTCTCAAGGAGGAAATGGTAACTCGCTCCAGTATTCTACTTTAAAAAAAATCCTATGAACAGAGGACACTGGCAGGCTACAGTCCAAAGGATCACAAAGAGTCTGACATGACCGAGCACACACACACAAGGCTGCTAAGAGTAAACTATCACCCGGACTTGGGCAGAACAATGGTCTAAAGAAGAGATAGATGTGGTTTATTATCTTGATAATTAAATAAAGAATTTTACATTTGTTCATTCTGCTTTCTTTTCCCCTCCTGAGCTTACAGTGCATTCCCCTCAAATGCAAACCTGGCAGAGGTATAACTTTCTAATCAACCTTTCTAAATTATTATGGTACCTTATAATCTTTTGAATAGCTTTTTAAAAAAACATTTTTTTTAATATTTAGAGTTTATCTGTCCTGATTCCTTTCCTCATCCCATATGCAGAGAGCTGAGCAGGGAAGATGGAGGAAATTATATAAATATATCTTGTGATAAAATGTTATGATATTTAATAACGTGAAAAGCTTTCTAACATGATGATCCTTCTCATTTGGGACAAATCTTATTTATAAGTTTGAAAAAAAGTGAAAAGTGAAAGTGTTAGCATCTCAGTAGTGTCTGACTCTTTTCAACTCCATGGACTATAGCCAGCCAGGCTCCTCTGTCCATGGTATTCTCCAGGCCATAATACTGGAGTGGATAAGCTCTTCCCTTCTCCAGATATATGAACTTATTATGTGCATATTTTCTATGCTTAAAATACAGATTTTCACCCTTTCATCTAAGTTAAATCTAGATTTTTGCATCCCCTGCTAAATTCTCTTAAATTAGAGGCAGTTTTTTAGTATAACTGTAGAGTCTGGATGATAAAAAGAGTTGAATCTACAAGAATTTATCATAATATTTATAGAGGGACTGACATTTGAACTTCCTTGGGGATCATGCACCATCTGTCTAAAATTATTTGCCACGTAAATCACAAAGCCCTGAACAGTGACTTACTCTTCTCTTTATCAACAATCATAGAGAAAGAGATCAGTATTTCTTTCAAAACTTCTTGATTTTTGAAATATTTATACCCTGAAAACAAAAGAAAAGTCTGCTTAGTGATTTTGCCTAAATGTGTCTGATATCAATGCATTGGCCAGAAGATAAACTCATGGTTTGTTTATTATACAGGAAATGTGAACTTGTGGATGAAAAAAGAGATGACAGATGCTGTTTCATTGTCTTTTTCTTTTGCTGAAACCTCTTTTCTCTCTTCCTAGACCTGAGGCATAGTGACATTAAGACTTCCAGTTCTGCTGCCAAAGCGTGTAAATGATCCCATTCATGCCATCCAAATACTATGTGGTGGGGCAGGTTCAGCCTGGAGTTTCCCACTCTGAGGCTGGATTATATTGCTCCCTGTCTCCTGCTATACAGCACTTGGGACAACGACCCAAAAACTTTTTAGAAATTTCTCTTCTTGTCAAATCTTTTGAGACTGTTCACCCTTGAAGTCCATTAGGCCCAGAGTGAGAAAAAGAGAATGATTACAGAATAATAGGACGTATTTTCATAGCAGATATTTGCATGCTGAGTGAACTAGCTCAGGAGACCCTGTCTGAACAAAAATAGCCAAAAAACAAAGACTGGGAGAGCTCAATAAATAAGACACTGTAAGCCTGCTCTATGAAATTTGAATGTGTGTTGTATTAGGAATAAACATATGATGAATCTGAATTTGCGTGGTTTCTGCTCATAAAATCCTGAAGAAATAAGAATAAGGATTTCGGAATTTGCCTTAAACCACTCCCAAGAGGACCACAGGACACCACTATTACTGGTTTCAAATACTTTCTTATAAAGAAAAGTCATAAAAAGTCTTACAAAAGAGTGGGAAACAATCTGTGTGGCAATGAACATCATACCTATAGGTAAAGATGTTAGATCTAATCTTCAAGGATTCACTCCTTCCCGGTTTAACTTTGTCCTTCTCGTTCATTCCAGCCCAGCTTCTTTAGTTCACCTCAGTGTTTTCTTCAATCATCCCTCTGACCACTGCTATCTTTTTTGTTGGTGCTGTGTGCTCTCACTTCAGTTGTGCCCAACTTTTTGCAACCCAATGGACTGTAGCCAACCAGGCTCCTCTGTCTATGGTATTCTCCAGGAAAGAACACTGGAGTGGGTTGCCATGCCCTCATCCAGAGGATTTTCCTGACCCCGGGATCGAACTCACATCTCTTATGTCTCCTGAATTGACAAGTGCGTTCTTTACCACTAGTGACACCTGCTAAGTCCTATCTTTCTCTTTACTATGAGAAATACTTTTCCAAGTCCTGGAATTTTCCTTTTCTTTGGAAATTTTTAGATGGTAAGCCTGCCAGTACCAATTATCCTGTTTTAATCACTTACCTTTGTTTTCAAAGCATTTTCAAGACACATAATACAATGTTATGTGCATTATAGATACTCATTATTTCCAAAAAGACCATTAGGCTGATTTGTAAAGTGCCTGAATAAATGGAGCTCTTATAAGAACACCAAAGTTCTACAGCAACAGATTCTGGGTAAACACATTGATAATAATTTAAACAGTAGGTACTCAAGACTGGAGTAGTCCACACACTACTTATTTTCAGTAGCAGGAATCGAGACGTAGCCAGCGTCATAGTTTACAGAGGTGGGGGCAAGGCTGGGGAGGAGACTGTGGCTGGAGGAGATGGAATCCCAGGATGAGCCAAGTAAAACTTTAAGCTGAGTCCTTGATTTCTCAGTGGCAGGTATGGTTTCGCAAATAAGGATTACCCTTGGAAATGTTTAATAAAAAAAGCCTGTTCTGTACAGCTCGGTGGTGCTAGGAAGCTCTTAGTGTTGAATATAATCAAGCATTGCATTTTTGGTCCAAAAGCCTGGGCATTCCTTTTCTTTCTTCTTTTTTGATATTCAATGTGTGTTCATTTATTTTACATTTATAAAAGAAATCCCCCACCCTCTGCCCCATTCCCTCCAAAACAGTCTCTTTTTACAAACATTTAAAAATTAAAACCAAGTGAAGATAGACAAGTGACTTTCAGTACAAATACTTTTCAATGTAGCTGTCCTAATTAGAGTTTGCATTTCTTACAAGTGATTCATAGGGAAATCCTGATTATTGGCCAGAAGGAAAATACCATATTACAAGTTAGCAAATTCTAGTATATAAATAGTCTTTATGTATTGGAGTAGCCTTTCCGTTTACATAGGTCTCAGGTCAGTCTACTGACTGCATAGTACAGTAATGTCTCAGGGTCCTCTCTTTCAAAAATGACTCATTCATCATAGATAAAGTAGCAGGGCAACTGCAGTGGCAAGGGCTAATGTTCACCTCGAGGTTATCTAGTGTCCACTCGAACCCAGAGTTTAGCTAAGAGCTGGCACTCAAAAGCCATTTGTGGAGTAAATGATGAATGCTGACAATTTAACCTGAGCACTTTATGTGTGTACTGTGCAAATTATTCAGTACACCGTAACGAAGTCAGGAAAGCAGAAGGAGGTATTTTCCGAGACCTTTCCACATCTTACCTTCATTTTCATGTTTGAATGTTGCTGTTCCTATTCCTTGTGTTTACATATATATTGCAACATAAAAAGCAAAGGCAAATTTCAGATAATTAAACACTATGCCCTTGAGGAGCTAGAGAATCACACCCCATCTCTTTAGGGTGAACCGTGCATAGTGACACCTTTCCGGAGGGTGTACCATAAAAAGAGGTAAAGGTACTTGACAGTGGGATAAAGCAGACAAACTCCCTCAGACTGGAGATGAAACTCACCACGTCAGTAGTGATAAGTCTTGTCGATGGTCTGTACCCTTGACACATGGAGTGAGAATGGCACTTAATACTTTGCCATCTTCCTCTCCAAAACCTGTAACCCCAGTTCAATCATAAGAAAAACGACAGATGCTCTAAATGACAGGATATTCTACCAAACACTTGACCAGCCCACTTCAGAATTTTCCAGGTCATGAAAAATAAGGACAGTCTGAGAAAGTCACAGTATAGAGGAACCTAAGGAGTACATGTAATATATATGACCAGTAAATATAATTTGGTATCCTGAATCTGGGATAGAAAACGAAAAATAGATAAACAAAAGAGAAATCTGAATAAAGCACGGACTTTAGTTAAAATTTACTTCATTAATAATGTATCAGTTTAACTAAGTAAATTTTAACTAAAGTCCATGCTTTATTCAGATTTCTCTTTTATTTATCTATTTTTTGGAGTTATGACCAACCTAGACAGCATATTCAAAAACAGAGACATTACTTTGCCAACAAAGTTCCATCTAGTCAAGGCTATGGTTTTTCCTGTGGTCAGGTATGGATATGAGAGTTGGACAGTGAAGAAAGCTGAGCACCAAAGAACTGATGCTTTTGAACTGTGGTGTTGGAGAAGACTCTTGAGAGTCCCTTGGACTGCAAGGAGATCCAACCAGTCTATTCTAAAGGAGATCAGTCCTGAGTGTTCTTTGGAAAGAATAATGCGAAAGCTGAAACTCCAGTACTTTTGCCACCTCATGCAAAGAGTTGACTCATTGGAAAAGACTCTGATGTTGGGAAGGATTGGGGGCAGGAGGAAAAGGGTAGGATAGAGAATGAGATGGCTGGATGGCATCACCGACTCGATGGACGTGAGTCTGAGTGAACTCCGGGAGTTGGTGATGGACAGGGAGGCCTGGCATGCTGCAGTTCATGGGGTCGCAAAGAGTCGGACATGACTGAGCGACTGAACTGATCTGAACTGAGATGCTGAGTGTATGAGAACTGTACACTGTATTTGCTACTTTTCTGCAAATTTAAACATATTTTAAAATAAAAAGATCACTTAAAACAACGAAAGACATGATCTCAAGTCAATTTTAAGAGTAATCGAAGAGTCTGCCTTTTCTCTGCCTATTTGTAGAATCTGGTCATGTGGACCCTATTTTTAGATGCTGTCTTGAGTTCTGATTCCTGGATTTGTGTGTGTGTGTGTGTGGATGCACTCACTTTGTCTTGTGTTAAGTAGTCACTGTCTAATATTGTCTGGCAGATGCCCATTTAGATATATATACTCTCTTCCTATTTAGTAAATAACATGAATATATTTTGAAGAACATTACATAGAATTTTCCTAGAAAATATTATAACATATAATTTGAGCATTCAGAATGCTGCCTGAAACATTTTGGACAAAGAATGACAGTAAATGAAGTAAAGAACAAAATACCAGATTAGGAACTTGATAACCGTACTCTGTGTCTGTCACTAGATATTTCTATATAACTGGGACAAATCTGACCACATCTCTGAGCTTTAGATATTTAGATATTTTATTTCAAAATGATACATGGGGATTCTGTCATTGAACTGCAGGTGGTGCTCATCAATGCTCATTCTAATTTACTGTCAGTTGATACAGGTGCTGAGTGTCTATTTGTCATGATTCCTGGTTATAAAAAAAGGAGAGTTAGTTACTCAGAGGGAAACAGAAATTATATTCTCAAAGCTGAAGCTATAAGCACAGACAACTAACCCTTTATCAGCACCAGAAATGGAATCACAGATACACACACCATCCACCATCATCACCACTGCCACCACCACCCACACTGCTTGAGAAAATTGACAGGATCATCAGATTCTTTTTCCATTCCTCCTAACTTGTTGAAAAGTTTGAGGTGCTAGATGCTACAACCTGCTATTTGTCTTTGCCTGAAGAAAACAAGGGTACAGAAATTCAATTCTGTTTTCCTACAAAAGTCTGTGTATGGAGGCTGTATGCATATGCTAAAACATACAGTCTAGTCCTTAGATTTACTCTTTGGTGGTGAAAAGTCAATTACCTTCTTTATTAATGAGGCATCAGGAGCTGATACAGTTGCTTTTGGGCTGAACTTTCTTTGTCCTAGTTGCGAACTAAGAGTCTGATGCCTTCGTTGATTTCTGTTAGGAGCAGAGAGCATGTTATCTTCCTTAATGTAAATTGCCACTGAAGAAACTGTGCTGTGGGAACAGTTGTTTAACACAAGTGAAAGCAAAATTTCATTTAAGAAAAATCAAAGAAGTAATTCACCAATGATTCCCACAACTCTTTGGAGAAGCTTTGGGCAGCCACAGTAAGTTTATCATGTTGTTGATACAGACAGCAATCTAAACCACCCAGGGGTCTGTGGGAAATCAAGCCCCAAGGGGCGGAGCAAATAGGAGCTTTCTGGGAGAAATTCCCAGGCAACTTGTGAGTGTGGTTCTAAATGAGACTGGTGGGAATTTCCACAGTAGACAGCACTTTTAGGGGGGCAGGGCAGAGGAATGGGAAATCTCTCTCTTCTGGAGTGGGGCTAAGAATGTTTCTTATGAGCAAAAACTGAGCACCCACAAGTTGGACTAGCTTCTTACAGCCAAGTTATAAATGATTAATTTTATCAAGGAAAAGAAACAGTGTCTCTTTGCTAATCTTTGTAATGGGGGAGGGGGGGTTGTATAAATTTGCATAAAATATTATGTGGGATTAGTGTAGCCAGCCAGGAATTGAGCTCCAGGAGCCAAGAGGAGAATCGGAGCTCAGCCAACAGGAGAAGCGGGATATGAAGTGGCTGGAGCTCGCCAAGCCAAGGAGGCCAGCCAAACCTGAGTTACAGTAACACAGAAAGGAGAAGTGAGAGGCTGGCTCATATGAAGGGTGTTGCCATTGTTGTCTGTACACTACATTTTCACCTCCTCTTTTTCCTCAATAATATTCTGATCATTTTCAAGATTGGTAGAATATATGATTACTAATGGGACCCCCCTGGTTGCTCAGTGGTAAAGAATTTGCCTGCCAATGCAGGAGAAGCCAGAGATGAGGGTTCAATCCCTGGGTCAGGAAGATCCCCTGAAGGAAGAAATGGCAACCCAGTCCGGTATTCTTGCCTGGAAAATTCCATGGGAAGAGGAGCTACAGTCTGCTGCTGCTGTCAAGTCATTTCAGTCGTGTTCGACTCTGTGCAACCCCATAGACGGTAGCCCACCAGGGTTCCCAGGCAAGAACACTGGAGTGGGGTGCCATTGCCTTCTCCGAGCTACAGTCCATGGGGTGGCAAAGAGGCATACAAGACTGAGTGACTGAAAACACAAACACACACACACACACAGAGGGCATCAAAGAAGTTAATCTACTTTTCAGGTTCAGTTTGGCCAAGCTGGTCTGAGAAGAGAGCCAGTGCATTTGGAGGTGGAGGATGGGAATACTGGTGGCCCTCCAGCCCCATAACTGCTGGAAGGCAGTAGGGAGGGCTGAGTGTAGAAGAGGGAGTCTGCATTATTTCCTGCAGAATCCCATGTTAGAACCAAAATACTTGCTCCCAGAGAGTCCATAAGTTTTCACTTTGGCTTACCCTTTCCATGACATCATCCTTGGTCTACTTTCCCTAAAGTTAGGAATGGAAGCTCCCAACATTTATATCAGGACGGGCCTGATTCTTCTTCTCAGCTCCACACTTGATAATTGGGTCGCTCAGTCATATTTCTATTGGGATAAAAGCACAAGGAATTGATTGAAATGAACACATTGGGACCACACACAAGAGGTCACTTTGCCACTGTGGCCTAATCTGGTCAGATTCTGAACTCGCACCTATGGCGCCCCTCCAAGCCCCCAGGATGGTCCTGGACTCCTGGTGAAGATTCCAGGCAGGAGCCAGTACCCCACCCCCCAAGACAGAGTGCCCCTTCTCACAGTCAAATAGCTTTATTTTCTCTTCCCTGGGCTTCCCCACGCATTCTCAACACGGAGGTCTAAACTGAAAGGACCCCAACCATCTGTCAACAGCAGCTCCTCCAGGACAGAAGAAGGTAGCCACCCCCTGACCGAGCCAGTAGGAACTGCCTTGCTCCATCTCAAGAGGGAATAATTTCTGGCTTGACTTCTAACCCTTTCTGCACAACATACACAGTGTACTAGTGCAGGAGGCGAATCCCAGCTCAGAGGACCTTATTCCAACCCATCCCCTGCCTGGCGTGCACCCCTCGCACACACACAAACATGCAGGCACCCCAAGCAGAAGCAGCCCCCCACACATTTAGCAACTGCTGTGGGCTTTGCTGTGCTGAGAGGAGGGTGACATTCTTTTCACTTTCAGCTGGAGTGAGACTGACTATCTTCTCGTAAACACAAACTGAGAGATTCTTGTTTTTTGGAAAGAGGGTGACGTCTGGACTTTCTCCCTAAGCCATCGTGGTGGGAATTTCCCTCGTGGAAAAGGGAGTCTTGCCAGTCATGGCTGGCATTACAAATGCCTAGAAATGGATATTTCCAACCAAGGTCCCTTTGTCTGAGACTTTTTTTTTTTTTTCTCAGCGCTACTCTGGGGAAACCTACCTATGATTTGCTAAAATCCATTTTCCTGATTGGGGTGCTTTCTGGTGACCAAGGACACAAGAAACTCATGAGTTGCCTATGAAACTGCACCCATCTTAATAGCCTGTGTGTTAGCCCAAGTGTGTGTTTGAAGAGAGGGTGGGCTACACAACCATTTATTGAGAATTAGGACATTTTTTCATTTGTTTTTCTTGTAATTCTTGTGACCACTTTATGAAGTACAATACTATTTTCATTTTACAGATGTAGTATAACTTCCCTAAAGCAAGTAGCCTAATGAATTCTAGTAAGTTCTAGCCCAAGTGTTCCAAGCCAGGCCCCTCTGACTTTAAAGCACAGGTTTTTGCTGCTGGTACATCAGTCTTACAAAGTCCTAGAATCCTGAATCCCAGAAGATGAGCTCTTAACATGGATGCACTGCCTGTGTCTCCCACAGAACCAGAGCCTAAATTGTAGACACAAAGTGTAATGCTGCCAGGGAAGCGGACTTATTTTCAGTCCTAGAAGATGACTAATATTTCCACTGCACGTGGCTTTTCCATCCTATCCCATCACAGATAATAGCTACGGGAAGTGAAAGAAAAGACTTTTTAACAATTTAGAAGGATAAATAATTATCTTCATTAAAACTTCAAATGTAGAAGGAAATTTTCTACATTAGCTTTTGTATTAAATTTCATGCCACCCAAATAATCACTCCAAGAATAATCTTCTATACCTACTTTTTTATTAAACTTCATCGTCTCTAAATAAGCATATAAACTCAGGTTTAGTATTAATTGCCAACATCTGCTGGATCATCGAAAAAGCAAGGGAGTTCCAGAAAAACATCTATTTCTGCTTTATTGACTATGCCAAAGCCTTTGACTGTGTAGATCACAATAAGCTGTGGAAAATTCTGAAAGAGATAGGAATATCAGACCACCTGTCCTGCCTCTTGAGAAACTATATTCAGGTCGGGAGGCAACAGTTAGAACTGGACATGGAACAGACTGGTTCCAAATAGGAAAAGGAGTACGTCAAGACTGCATATTGTCACCCTGCTTATTTAACTTCTATGCAGAGTACATCATGAGAAATGCTGGGCTGGAGGAAGCACAAGCTGGAATCAAGATTGCTAGGAGAAATATCAATAACCTCAGATATGCAAATGACACCACCCTTATAAGGAACTCAAAAGCCTCTTGATGAAAGTGAAAGAGGAGAGTGAAAAAGTTGTGTTAAAGCTCAACATTCAGAAAACTAGGATCATGGCATCCAGTCCCATCACTTCATGGCAAATAGGTGGGGAAACAGTGGCAGACTTTATTTTTGGGGGCTCCAAAATCACTGCAGATAGTGATTGCAGCCATGAAATTAAAAGACGCTTACTCCTTGGAAGGAGTTATGACCAACCTAGATAGCATATTCAAAAGCAGAGACATTACTTTGCCAACAAAGGTTCGCCTAGTCAAGGCTATGGTTTTTCCTGTGGTCATGTATGGATGTGAGAGTTGGACTGTGAAGAAAACTGAGCACCGAAGAATTGATGCTTCTGAACTGTGGTGTTGGAGAAGACTCTTGAGAGTCCCTTGTACTGCAAGGAGATCCAACCAGTCCATTCTGAAGGAGATAAGCCCTGGGATTTCTTTGGAAGGAATGATGCTAAAGCTGAAACTTCAGTACTTTGGCCACCTCATGAGAAGAGCTGACTCATTGGAGAAGACTCTGATGCTGGGAGGGATTGGGGGCAGGAGGAGAAGGGGACGACGGAGGATGAGATGGCTTGATGTCTTCACTGACTTGATGGACATGAGTCTGAGTGAACTCTGGCAGTTGATGATGGACAGGGAGGCCTGGTGTGCTGTGATTCATGGGGTCGCAAAGAGTCGGACATGACTGAGTGACTGAACTGAACTGAATTTATATAATCAGAGCTGTGCAAAAGTGATTTATCAATAAATATTTGAAAAATGAAAGATAAATACATAGGACTGGTTGACCTTTAGGTTATCTATTCCCTTCTTCAAGGAAGTTGGGATCTTTAATTGAAAAGCTGATTGGGATGGTATGGAGAGGGAGGTGGGAGTGGGGTTCAGGATGGGGAGCACGTGTACACCCATGGCGGATTCATGTTGACATATGGCAAAACCAATACAATATTGTAAAGTAATTAGCTTCCAATTAAAATAAAATATAAATTTTAAAAGAAGCTGGTTGGAGACAAGGCCAGATTCCTTCTTTAAATGTGAAGGAGCCATAAAGCCATTAATCTTCCACCATTTATCCATTTCATTCACTTGTTGAGGCATCATCCACTCCCCTTCCTGGTACCAAGCACCCAGCTGGATGATCTTAGCATCAAGTTCCATCACAGGAGGCAGAGTAGCAAACATGGACAGGCTCAATGATAAAAAAAAAAAAAAAGAGCAGCATCTAACCCAGTTCCCAGGACCCAGAACTGTTTTAATCTTAGAGACAGAAAATAACTCTGATGCTTCAAATTAAAAAGGCACAGATAACATTAGTAATCCTTTGTGTAACCACAAAGATAATTTTCCACTGATTACCCCTAAATCAAAGGTAATATAATTATGGCTCTGCCCTTGATAACATCACCTCAATGCCCCTTTTAAGATGTCTTGATTCCTTTCCTCCTACCTTAAATATATTCTTGGCCAGGCAAAGCTCTTTTCAGTCTCTCTTGGGGTCTCTCTTCACAATCACTTCTCCAGTTGACCTCTGTTTTCTCTATGCTTGCTCTTTGGCCTTGTTGTATGAAAATCTACTGTTGGCAAGCTTCTGTAATCAATAATGGACATATTAAAATATGAGTGTCACTCACAAAAAAATTGGGAGGTTACCAAAGTTTTACGTTTGATTTCCCTGGAAAGCTGCAATTAGTTAAATGAGTCTGTCATTAAGAGGTAGTACTGGTTGGAACTAGAGAAGGAAATGGCAACCCACTCCTGTATTCTTGCCTGGAGAATCTGATAGACAGATGAGCATGGTGGGCTACAGTCCATGGGGTTTCGAGTTGGATATGTCAGTGACCGAGCACATATCCACTATTTGGGACATACTTTGAATTTTACATGAATTTTTTTAAAATCAGTGGTTAGAATGAAATAATAATTAAATAAAAATGTAAAATGAGCTTTTCATGAATTGATTATACAGTAGGACATAGGGAACCACTGCTGTCTAGATCCATGAAATTTCAGACAATTTTAGAAAAACAAAAGGATTTTTCTAAGGTTCATCCAACATTTATCCCTTGTTCTTAATATTTTATAATTCCAAGAAAATGTATAAACTATTTTGATACCATTTCAACATAAAAGATCTGTGAACAAAGTTTTACAGAAGTTTACAGAAGTCACAGAATAAATTGATCTGTGCATACCTGGCCTGTGCTATGATGCCAATATGCCAGAGAGTTCAATGGCAGTAGTGAGGAAGTGCATATCAGACAGGGGAGGGTAGAAGTGCTATTTTTCTACTGATGTAAATATGAGTAATAAGCAATTATGTGTCTTTGAATATTGGTGCACATGCATGTAAAAGTACACACGTGGGTGTGGAGGCTAGGTTCCTGTCTATAGAATTACTCATTATATAGAAGAGCAAAAGATTGCAAGAATAAAGGTTAAAATAAACAGGATAAAATTTTTACACTTGATTTTTTGAAAAACATGCTTTATTGTGAAGAGTTTATGTAAGTTAATTTCATTATATTTCTGACACATGGGGATTTGGTTATTTGTGTTGTTCATTTTTTCTGGAGCAGTTTTCCTGTCTTTATTAGGTTAGTGCAAAAGTAATTACAATTTTGGACCCTGAATTTTAAATCATTGTAACTAGGCTCAAACATGTTTGCCAATGAGAAATAAGTTTATTTATCCCAGTAGCATAAAAATCTGTGCTTCAGGATTCAACAAACTCTTAGAAAGTATTTTCTTTGACCTGCTGGTTGTGGAGGCATTTTTCTTGCAAAAAGTTGTTGAGGTGCTTGAAGAAGTGGTATTCAGTAGATGAGAGGTCAGGTGAGTATGACAGATGAGGCATAACCTTGTAGCCCAATTCATTCGACTTTTGAAAGATTGGTTGTACAGCGGGTAGTTGGACGTTGTCATGGAGAAGAATTGGGGCCTTTCTGTTGACCAATGGTCACTGCAGGCATTGCAGTTTGCAGTGCACCCCATCAAATTGCTGAGCATATTTCTGAGATGTAATGGTTTTGCCAGAATTCAGAAATCTGTAGTAAATCAGATCAGCAGCAGGCCACTAAACAGTGACCATGACCCTTTTACTTGGTGCAAGTTTGGCTCTGGGAAAAGCTTTGGAGCTTCTTCTCAGTCCAACCACTGAACTGGCAAATCTTGCACTTTTCATCACGCATCACAGTCTGATTGAGAAATGGTTGGTCACTGTTTCATAGAATTTACATAAAATAAGAGAACATGACACTTCAAAATGACAATTTTTTGATTTGCAGTCGACTCATGAAGCACCCACTTATCGAGTTTTTTCACCTTCCCAATTTTCCAAATTTTCCAATTTTTTCAAATTTCCAAATTTGAAGCATTTGCTTCAAATGCTGAAGAATTGTAGAATGGTGGAGGTTGAGTTCTTGGACAATTTCTCATGTAGTTGTAAGAGGATCAGCTTCGATGATCATCTCAGTTGGTCATCAACTTCCAATGGCTAGTCACTGCACTCTTCATCTTCAAGGTTTTATGCATCAACTTCACTGGTGCCTTGATTAAACATTATTTCTGGGTGTTTCAAGATGAGATTAGCATTTGAATTGGCGAACTCAGTAAAGTACATTGCCCTCCTCAATGTAGGTATATGTACACACTCATTTATTTATATTTATATATGTATTCAAGTACATATCTCACTGGTTCTGTTTCTTTGGAAAACACTGACTAATACAGTGGGCTCAGAAAAGTCTTTGACTATCTTTCCAACTCCATCATTTTACCAATAAAGGAAATAGGTACTAGAAAGGAAAAAGTTAACTCTCTAAGTTTACTGGTGAACACAAGATTATCATTCCATCTATTGCTTAATTATTTTATTTTACTGCTGCATCCATGTTCTGCCATTAATATAATTGCTAAAATGATAGCACACTGATTGGCTGATGCTTTCAAAGAAGACCCCATAGAGATGAAGGAAAAGCAGAGAACACCCAACGGACAGAAAAATATTTTTCAACCAGTGAGCATCCATGGACAATAAACAGCTGGAGAAGAAGGATGAGGAGGAAGGCAAAACTGTAGGGTAGAGATAATCACTACATCCCCCAGGGAGCTGGTTAAGAGCTTGAAAAAGGCAGTGACAGAATTAACAAAGGTTGGGATGACTGAGTCTGGCTTTCTTTGGGGATTTCCAGTGCATCTATTCTGAACCTTCACAGTTGGAGGGAAGTAAACGCCCAAACCCAACAAATGTTCTAAAAGAAAGCATTCTTAGAGAAAGAGTTGAAATGTTTGTTACCTTGACAGAAACTGGAATTAGTTGGATTTCTTTTTTTCTTTTCAAGATTGAATGTTGTACAAGAAATCTAAAATGATGTATAGTTTTTTTAGGTAAAAAACCTGGGGGTCTTCAGGTTTTTATTTCAACAGTCAATAGTGATTGCCATGGGACTTCAAAATAGCATAACTGTGAGTAATGGTCTAGGACATTGAAATGTTTTGACTTGATGCTTTTTTGCTTTTCTACAATATGCAAGCAAAGTGTTTTGTTGGTAAATTGGATTTTAATTTATGTTTATTCTTTGCCACTAACATATTATAAGACCAGTAGTTTTCATAATTTGAGAGTCAGGACACCAGATATTTGCTATGTAATTTTTTTTACATACTCAAATGCCTTTAGACAAAACAAGAACCTAATTTAGCCACCCACTAGCCATGAAAGCATCTGGGGCACATATTTTTTCCATGGGGCCTGGATGACTGCTTTTTGGTACTTGTTTATTTGATCTGGGAAAACACAGCTCACAAACAGCATCTGGATTTCAGAGAAGGTTCCTATATTTGCCCCCAAATTCTCCCTTTCAGTCAATGCTATCCAAGTGACTCAGCTGCAAGGTCAGAAAGTTGAGTTACTCAGCAGAGGCTGAAATGCAAGATTCTCTGGCCAGTTCCTGTAACCACCAAACCCCCACAATCTCCTCCGTGGGTGTGCGGCCTGGGAACCTGCTCGGGGTTTTGCCAAGACCACCAGGAGTTGGGAAGAAAATCCAGATCTTAGAGCCAAAAGCGGGCAACACAGACCTGACAAGGATAAGAGGGACCCTGGAGAGGTTCACGACTTGTTTATTTTATTTAAAGAGTTCCCTGTTAACTAGGCAGAAACTAAGGTGGGATAGAATGGGGAACTTTTTTTTTTTTTTTTCATTGAAAGGTGTGACTGAGAACTTGCAATTTTTGATGACATGTTTCTCCCTGAGAGATCTTCACCATTTGAGACACTGATGAAAAGCTGTGGAGCACTGTTTTCTGAGGTCTCCAAGAGAAACCCAACAGTTTTAACTTATTTCATCTCCAGTGGGGCAAGTAGCTCAGAGTAAATGAAGAAATAAACTGCAAGTGGTGTTTCTTGAACACTTGAGCAAAGGTGAAACAAGGCGAGGCTATGAGTGTTAGCTTGACCTGTAGCCTGAGAAGCCAGAGAATTATAGCATCTCTGGTTTTTGCACAGTCTCTTCATTTCCTTTATTGAATAACTTTTGGAAACAGGCCATCGGCCTAACTTGAAGTACCTGCCACTGTGATTTTTAGCAACACCAGATTGAATTCCCTAGCTGATTTATTATGTTGCTGTTGCGTCATCAAGACATATCTCAGCAGAAAAGGAGGGCTCCAAGAACATGAAGACTTTGAACTGTCACTTTAACAAATGCATAGATAAGGCTACACCAAGTAAAAAAAAAAATGTCTACTCGTTTTTCAAACAAGCACAGTATTTTGTGACCCCACTGAACATTTAGGCTTCTCTTACATTTTTAGATCTTTTTTTCTTTGTTTCTTTTTAATTTAGTTCTTGATATAAGGAAGAAAAACTCTAGTTATTTTGCAATGTGTTAAGTCAAGGTCTAGGTATATCTACAAAGTATTAGGTATAAACATTGTAAATCCGCTAAGAATTGCAAAGTATTATTAGGGATTGCACGCCCATACATGTGTGGCCTTGGAGCCGTATGCATAGCTGGTGTGCCTTGGTATGTGTCTGCTTCTGCAGCCAAGAGTGTCCTGAACAGGAGCCCACTTTTGTAGACATCTCTGTGGTTTCAGAGGGCTTCCCAGGTGGCACTACTGGTGAAGAGCCCACCTGCCAATGCAGGAGATACAAGAGATGCAGGTTCAATCCCAGGGTCAGGAAGATCCCTTGGGGGAGGAAATGGCAACCTTCTCAAGTGTTCTTGCCTGGAGAATCTTGTGGACAGAAGAGTCTGGCAAGTGATAGTCCATAGGGTCGCCAAGAGTTGGACATGACTGAAGCGACTTAACACACATTACGTTAAGAGAATACTAAAACAAAGTCTAATACTTATACAGTGACAATTTCATAGGGACATATTTTCAAAACAAAAAAGTAAAAAGATAACCTTTCCTTATATCTTATAAGTAATATTTAAATGCTGCTAACTTTCAACCAAAAGACAATATTTCAACCTCTGGACTCTTTCTTCCATACATTAGATGAATCCCATGTGTTAGATTAGATCCCTTTGTTCATTTCTTTTTTCCTTCTATAACTTATTCTCCATCTTTTCTTTCCTTTTTCCTTTTTTCTTTGTCTCAGTAGTTTCTCCCCTGTTGACTCTAGGGCATTGTTTAATTTATTTATTTTACCCTAAATAATAGTGCTTCTTTTGTCTTTATACAACATTACATTTTTGAGACTCATAGCTTTATTTGTCATCTTAAATTCATAGTTATAGACAAGATCTATGCTTGATGTATGTATCCTCCAGTTTTGAAGAAATGCGCATATCATTCAGAATCCTAGTTCAAATTTCTCTCAAATCTCCCCAGTGCTTTTACAATGAAATCCTATCCATCCCAAAGCTAGGTATCTTTCGTAACAGCCAGGGTCCAGCTCTGAATGAAAATGCTGCTGGAGAAAAATTAGAGGTGAATTTAGCCAATTTAGCCTATAAAGAAATTCCATACCACAACATTTCCTTCATAGCATGTTCATATTAATAAATTCTCAGGATTAAGGGAGGCAGTGTTGCAGGTTGGAACAAAGACAGCTTTTGGAATTAACACATCTGACTTCAAACATTGGCTCTGTTACTCACCAGCTCTGTAATCGTGGTTGAGTTCATCTCTGTCTGCCTCAGTTTCTTTATAATGCCTATAGTGGTGAAGATCAATGAGAAATTGTATATGCGGTATTAATATCACTTAGTTGCCTGGAGAATCCCAGGGACGGGGGAGCCTGGAGGGCTGCCGTCTATGGGGTCGCACAGAGTCAGACACGACTGAAGCAACTTAGCAGCAGTAGCAGCAGCAGTATGTCATATAGTATGCTTAACGGAGTTTTAATATGATTGGGAAATATTTTTAATTGATGGTGAAAACAATAAGCCACCACCTTAAATAAGTCACATTAGTTTCAGTTCAGTTCAGTCGCTCAGTCATGTCCAACTCTTTGCGACCCCATGAATCGCAGCATGCCAGGCCTCCCTGTCCATCACCAACTCCCAGAGGTCACTGAGACTCACATCCATCGAGTCAGTGATGCCATCCAGCCATCTCATCCTCTGTCGTCCCCTTCTCCTCCTGCCCCCAATCCCTGCCAGCATCAGAGTCTTTTCCAATGAGTCAACTCTGTGCATGAGGTGGCCAAAGTACTGGAGTTTCAGCTTTAGCATCATTGCTTCCAAAGAAATCCCAGGGCTCATCTCCTTCAGAATGGACTGGTTGGATCTCCTTGCAGTCCAAGGGACTCTCAAGAGTCTTCTCCAACACCACAGTTCAAAAGCATCAATTCTTTGGTGTTCAGTTTTCTTCACAGTCCAGCTCTCACATTCATACATGACCACAGGAAAAACCATTGCCTTGACTAGGTGAACCTTTGTTGGCAAAGTAATGTCTCTGCTTTTGAATATGCTATCTAGGTTGGTCATAACTTTCCTTCCAAGGAGTAAGCGTCTTTTAATTTTATGGCTGCAGTCACCATCTGCAGTGAAATAGCATAACAAGAAGGCATACTTTTTACAGGTTAAATTCAACACAGGTTAAATTTTTCACTTCATTGAATTTTTCACGGAGACAGTGTCTTATTTTGAGTTTCAGCTGAATTAACTTGATTTTTCACTCTGGCTTTGGGAGCTCTGGTACTTTGTTCGGATGCTAGCTTTTTTATGAATAAAGTCCACTTTCTATAGTGGTCACTAGCTGGTTGGTGCTAAGACAACATTAGCCATTATATCGCACCATTATATTGCACTAAGCCCATTGGCATTGCAATAGTGACTCTCTGGGGACTCTATTCCATTATTTCTCTAACTCCTGAGGAAAACCTACCTAAGCCCGTTCACAAGCTTGATCTAGTATATCAGAATGCTGTAGAGCCCCAAAGTCTGCCTTTCTCCTGTTTCCAGGTGTTACGGATGCATTCGAGAACCATAATGAAGGTTATAATGTGACATCCATCAGTTTTGTCATCAGCTCCAGATCCTTCATGAGTCTATATTTTTGAAGCCTATACAATGTATACAATCATGTGCTGAGTACAACTTAACGAGTTGTCAACATCTTCATGGAAATGCTGCCATCCCTGTAATATAGGCATGTATCTGCTAACCATAATCCGACATGTCTGAATTCCAATGAGAAATTTTACAAAACTTAATACTGGACACTGTGATGACCTTGCCTTGTTTTATTCTTGCTCAAGTGTTCAAGAGGCACCACTTGCAGTTTATTTCTTCATTTTCTCTGAGATCCTTAACCACCAATAATGGATTAAGGGTTTTCCTGGAACCTGAGAAAACTGTGCTCCACAGCTTTTCATCAGTGTCTCAAATGGAATAACCAATAATGAAGAGTGTATATAACTTCTAAGGCAAAAGAAGACAATATTCAACCTTTATAAAATCAAGAAGAGAGAGACAAGGAACTTAGAATAAACAGAACAAATACTTCTCTTTGAATGAGATGATAGATTTAAAACTGAATGTAAAAGCAATTTCCTTGAATTTAAATGAATTAATGCAAATTAATTGAAACTTTCAGAGTGGAATTTTTTTAATTAAAAGAATGAACAGAAGGCATACAACATATAATTCTTCACTATATTCCTTACTACAGTTATGCTTGGAACCAATAATAAAAAGATAACTGGAAAATCCTCTTATGATTGGAAATTAAGAAATGTACTACTAAATACCCTATGGGTGAAAAGAAATCCCAATGAAGATTAAAAATGTTTAAATACAATTCAAAATTTGAATTAAAAATTACTATAAAAATTTGGAAATTTTTTGACCCAACTGAAAATAAAAGTGCATTTCAAATTTGTGAAATGCCACCAAAATACTATACTTAGAAGTGTACAAGATTGGGTACATTTATTAGAAAAGAAGAAAGGTTGATGTATGAGCTGGCATACGTCTGGAAAAATTAGAACATCCAACTGAACAAAAACAAAGTAGAAGAAAGAAAATAAGAAAGACAAGAGAAATTAATGAAACCACAGACAAACAATAGAGAAGGCCACTAAAGAGACATTTCTTTGAAAAGCCCAACAAAATCAATAAACGCTGGACAAGACTTATCAAGAAAATAGGAGAGAACGCACAAACAAGCAATATCAAAAATAGGAAACAGGCAGCAACTATGAAATGTCCTGAAAATATCTGAAAAACAATCATCAGATGCAAAGAAAGGGTGTCTGAGGTTTGCTTTAAAATAATGCAGAGGAAGTGAATAATGAGAGGAATGAAGATGAAACAAATTGATCATGTGTTGAAAACTGTTGAAGCTGTGAGAAAGTACATTAGCATTCATCATATTATTCCCTCTAATTTCGGTGGAATTTTTCAGAGAGAAAGAAAAGAGTCGGAGGGAAAAGGAGAGAAAGAAAGAGAGAAATGAGAAAGAGGAGAGAGAGAGGGTGGCAGGGAAGGAGGAAGGAAGGAAAGGGAATTACCAGAGTAGTATTTGTAGAATGTTCCAGTTTACATTGTTTTCACTGGTATCCTAACTCTTTTTTTCACCTGAGCTTTCCTTTTGTAACAAATTATCAGTTTTAATACTTGCAGTAAAGTAATTCATGATGAATTCAGTAGAATTTCTTTTTTGTACTTTGACTCAATGCTATTGCTTTATTGAGTTGAAAGGCAATGGCACCCCACTCCAGTCCTCTTGCCTGGAAAATCCATGGACACAGGAGCCTGGTAGGCTGCAGTACAAAGGGTCGCTAAAATCAGACACGACTGAGCGACTTCACTTTCACTTTTCTCTTTCATGCACTGGAGAAGGAAATGGCAACTCACTCCAGTTTTCTTGCCTGGAGAATCCCAGGGACGGTGGAGCCTGATGGGCTGCCGTCTATGGGGTCGCACAGAGTCAGACACGACTGAAGCGACTTAGCATTAGCATATGTAATATATGTTCAGTGAATGAAATTCTGGCTATAAACCTGATGATAAATGGCAATCTGCCACTCCTTTTTCTAACCCTGACCAGCCTAGCTAACACCTTCCTCCACAGGAAACAAGGAAGGCACTCGCTGATAAAGTGATGTGCAATTTTCAGGAAAGTCATCTCTGGGCTGACTCTGGGCTCTGGTGAAAGTAGGGGACTATTCAACACCACTGCCCTGTCAGCTTCTTAGTGTTCTAATGAGCTGTAATATGACTCATGGTGTGCCTATGAGATGCATGAAATGGACAGGCTACCAGTGGTAGAGTCTGTGAGGCAAGTGAGAAATTACAGGTTAAATGAAGAATTTATGTGGGAAAACAGCTGTGTAGCCCTGCCATAAAGTGTATAGACTAAAGTGTCTATACATTGTAGCAAGTGTATCTTGCTACAATGGTTTTCATTTATTGGATGGAGTAAATCTGTAACTGTATGCTTCCTTTATTGTTAGGTAATGCTTTCTTATTTTCTAATCTTTTGAATTTTGAACTTTAAAATATTTAGTAAAGATTAAGTATGAAATTTCAGT